>CM066035.1:477847116-480247116 GCA_033557465.1 Ichthyophis bannanicus | reverse complement strand
ACAGGTAGGATGGAGTACCAGTGTGATAAACCTTGTGAAGGAGGGTCAGTAGCTTAAACTGTGAACGAAAAGAAACAGGCAGCCAGTGAAGATTAAAAAGCAAGGGAGTAACGTGATCTCGAAGAGCGGAGTATGTGACAAGACGTGCAGCAGTGTTCTGTATCCTTTGAAGCCTCACCACCTGATTCTTAGGAAGACCGAGGAAGAGAGCATTAGAAAAATCCACCCGTGACATGACTAAGGATAACACCAGTGTCGACAGAGCGGAGGAAGAGAGAAAAGGATGAATTGACCGAATTTGTCGGAGAAAGAAAAAAGAAGTTTTGGTGATATGGGAGATATGAGAACGAAAGGAAAGATCTGAGTCAAAGTGAACACCTAGATATTTAAATGTGGAAACCAATGGGACAGGGGAATTGGAAAAAGAAGGGGCCAAAGTGTGTGTGGGGGGGGGGTCACCATAAGTAAACCAGATGGCAAGAGTCTTAGTAAGATTAAGATGGAGACAATTAGTAGTAAGCCAGTTTGCAACAGAGGAAAGACAGGAATTCAGAGGAGTGAGGTCAGGACAGGAGGGGGAGGTGTGATGGAGTAGGAGGATATCATCGGCATAGAAAAAAGCTGAAAGACCTGACTGTTGGATAAGAAGAGCTAGAGGGGCAAGAAAGAGATTAAAGAGAAGAGGGGCAAGAACGGAACCCTGGGGAACCCCACAAGGAAGGGGCTGTGGATCGGAAGGGGAGGACGTAGACGAAGAAGAGAGGACTGTGCAGGAGCGAGAGGAGAGAAAAGAGTGAAACCAATGGTGAACAGTGGCGCAGAGACCAGCTTCCCGGAGCCAGTGGAGAAGAAGAGAGTGATCGACTAAGTCAAACGCCGCTGAAAGATCCAAGGCAACTGCCACCGAAATGTCACCTCGATCGTGAGCTACGTGAAGTGCATTAGTGAAAGCCAAGAGAACGGTGTCGACACTGTGCCCTGAGCGAAAACCTGATTGACGGGGGTGAAGAAAATTAATAGAATCAAGATGGTGTGAAAGTTGTGCGAAAACAAATTTCTCTAAGAGCTTAGATAGGAAAGGGAGATTAGAGACAGGACGATAGTTAGATGGAAGGGAAGGGTCAAGAGAAGGATTTTTCAAGAGGGGGCGAACCAAAGCGTGCTTCCATGATTTAGGAAAAATCCCAGTGGAAAGACTAGAAATAAACATGGTGAGGATAAAAGGAAGGACACCCAGGGAGGGAGTGAGGAGCCAAGAAGAAGGAATAGGATCAAGCGGGCAGGAGGTCTTTTGAGAAGAGGAGATCAGATGATAAAGTTCAGGTGCAGTAATGAGTGAGAAAGTGGCCCAGAAGTGAGAAAGCTGAGAGACCGGCGGAGGTGAAGGAAGAGGAGGAGGAGAGGTGATAGGAGAAGGACAGGAAGGCAAGGAGTCTCTCAAGGCAGCAACCTTCGAGGTGAAAAAAGAGGCCAGTTGGGTGGGTGAAGGAGAGGACTGGACAGAGGGAATTGATGCAGGAGTGTGTAGAGAGATAAGGGAGCGAAAGGTGGAATATAAATGACGGGTTTGGTTGGGGGCGTGTAAAATGGCATTAGAAAAGAACTCCCGTTTGGCAGTGTGAAGTTGAGTGCGGTAGAAAGAGTGGTGAGTTTTGAATATGGATAGATTGGCAGGGGAAGGATCCTTGCGCCAAAGTCGCTCGGCCCTTCGAAGATGTCTGCGTAAGAGCTGCAGACCACCATGGAACCAGGGGTGAGAGGGACGTCGACGGGAATGACGAGGACGTAAGGGGGCTCAGAGGTCAAGTGTAGCAGTAAGAGAAGAGAACCAGAGTGCAGTTTGAGAATTAGGTGAGAGGAGTGAAAAATCGTTCGGCAGAAGCTCGGAAGCAGGAGGAAACCTTTGTAATGTGAGAGGGGTGAGGGCTCGGGAAAGACGCTTTGGGGAAGATGAAGAGGAGGAGACTGGAACCGGAGAAGGAGAAACTGCTAGGAAACAGCAGGACAGGGTGAGATAGAAATGGTCCGTCCATGGAAGAGGTGTGGCAGTTAGGGCTGATAAAGTTAGAGAAGAAGAAGCGGGGGATAGGAACAAGTCAAGGGTGTGACCAGCTTGGTGGGTGGGAATGGTGACATGCTGAGTTAGGGAAAGATCCTGGAGAAATGAGAGAAAAGAAAGCTCTCTTGATGAAGAGGGAGAATCCATGTGAAGATTAAAGTCGCCTGCTATGATTGTGAGGATAAGCTAAAGAAACATCCGTGATTGTCAGCAGGAGAGCGTCCCATAATGGAAGACGAAGAGCAGGAGGGGCATAGATAAGAAGAAGATGAATAAAGGGAGAAGTATGGAGGCGGAGAAGAAGCGCTTCAGTATAGTGCAAAGAAGGGGGGGAGATGGAGGTGTAGGATAAGGAAGGATGAAGAATAGCTGCTACACCACCACCAGATCGTCCTAAACGAGGGACAAAAGCTGCAGAGAAGCCAGGGGGGAGACAACGTGCGAGGAGGGCGTCCTCTCCGTCACGGAGCCAAGTCTCCGTGAGGAGAGTGATTCCAGGAGAGGAGCGAGAGACAAGATCTTGAAGAAGAAGGGATTTGTTCCTAAGAGACCTACAATTAAGGAGGCCAATAGAAAAAGAAGTCTGGGAGGGATCAGGGGGTACAGAGAGAGGAGAAGATGAAGAGAGAGGGCAGGGACATAAATTAACAGTACAACGGGAACGGTAAGTGGGACGTTTGACATGCCGCCTGCCCCAAAATACAGGGATAGGGGCCATAGGACAAGAGGAAAAACAGAACGGAGAGCTGTAGAAGAAAGGTACTACTGGAGAAAGTAGTCCAGAAACTGACCTGAGTGATGGGAAGGAGCAGACAGGCAGGGAGTGTAACTCACCAAGTCGAGGAATGTTGAGAAGAACGAGAAGTAAACCAATCCAACTAAAGAATACGGAGGGGGCCTTTGCTGCCGGAGCGGCCCCAAGGAGCGCACCTAAGGAGCACGTCGTGCTCCTTAGGTGCGCTCCTTCGGTGCGCGCCCCTGTCGCGCACCGCGGTGACGAGCGCCGCAGGCGCTGCGAATTTATAGTGCAAGGCAGGGTACCTAGCTGGATGCGGCCGCGTTCACGCGGCCACGAGGAGACCGGAAGGGGAGGACCCCTTAGGAAAGCAGGAGACTGTCGGCCCAATTTGGTAGGGCAATGGCTGAGGAGACAGAAGACAGCAGGTAACCAATAGAGAGCCAAAACACCAGCAGACATATAAACAAAACTAACTTTAATGATGTAGGCATTGTTCCCAGAGACAAGGATGCATGAGTTATGGATTGAAGGAAAGCACTAAGGTGTATTCTTGTGCTTTCAATCCAGGAAACAGGGCAGGGGTCCAGAGCAAAGGTGGTTGTGTTGAGGTTTTTTATTGTATTATCGATATCCGTGAAGGATGGGAGAAAAAATTTAGACTATGTAGCCTGCGTGGAGGTAGTTTGGTGAAGGCCAGTTCATTGCTTTTTATCAGGGAGTATCTGCTATGTCCTGTGGAGAAATTCCATCTAGAGGTAGGTGTTTGGTTGGTTCATTTAGGAGGGATTTTGAAATCATGAAGAGTTCTCTGGATTTGTTCAAGGAGCATGTGATGATGTTGTCATGGTATTCTCTCTTCCGTCATAGTGTTTCTTGGCAGTATATGTGTTGTTTTTCAATGAAGGTGGTGTAGGTGATGGGGTCCTGTGAACATTTCCAGCTGCTTTCAAGTCAATAAAGTTCTTGTTTTTGGAGCAGAAAGGGTGTTGAGAACAATGGAGCTCTTTTGGTGCATTTGTGTGAAGCTTCCTGTAGAGGTGCTTGAGCTACTTTTGCCATTATCTGGTTCCATTTTTCTATTTCGTAGTTAAGGTCTGCATTTTCTCATTTGAGGAGCTCTAGCTGGGGCGTGACAGATTTGAGGAAGACTTCATTTTTGAACTGTCAAAATCTTCGCTTGATGGGAGGAGTGCATTGAGTATTGATACTGTGATTGAAATGGATAGCTGCCTGATCCGACCAGAGCAAAGGGAGTATGGAATGGAATGGTGTATTTGGTTAGTATCTGTTGTGAGCATTTGAGGTATGAAAATCACGTCTAGGATGTTTCCTTTGAGGTGAGTTGGAGCAGTAATGATTTGGATGCATTGAAGGGCATCCATGGCTTCTAGGAATGCAGAGGATTGCTTTTGGGGGAAGGAAGACAGAGTCAGATCACCTAGTAGGAAGAGGGGGTGATGGGTATTAGATGGGGAGTATGCAGCTTTTAGTATTGTGGATAGGTCTGCAGCATCGCCATGAGGGGCTCTATAAGCTAGGTACAGCAAGAGAGACCTATTGAATATTGTGAGGGCATCCATGTTGGCGGTAGAGTTGGAGTCGAGTATGATCAATTCCATGTTGTTTCTTGTTATGAAGCAAACTCCTCCTTCTCTTCTGGTTGATCTGTTGCATAGATGAATGCTCTATGAAGGAGGGCACAATTGGTTGATGAAGAGAGATTCAGTTTTGCTAAACCATGTTTCGGTAATGCATAGTAATGTCTAGAGCATGGTCCAGTATGAAGTCAACTAATAGTGGAATCTTGTTTCATGCTGAAAGTGCATTAATGAGTGCACGTTTGAATGGTAAGGTAATGTCATAGGAGCCGAGGGTCTGGAATGGTGTGGTGACTAAGTTGATTTTTGCTAAGGAACATCTTCGTTTGTGGTGCACACTGGTTCTTCAGTATGAGGGAAGTTGGAGTCAGGGTGTTGATTCTGCAGGCTCTGGTGATCTATGTCCAGTTGCTCTCTGTCAGTATCATTTCATCTTCCCCTCTGCTGGAGATCATTAGCACCTCAAGAAGCATTTAATCAACGTAGTTCTCAAGAAGCAGTTCATCAATGTAGTTAATCTTTTGTGCTGCTTTTATTATATAGGAGGAGGCACGTAGGACAAATATTCTGAACAAACAGATATTTTATTTTATTTTATTTTATTTTATTCCTCCTGCTTCTTTGAGCTTCCCAGTGAATTGGAGCTAGCTTCGATTGGGCTACAATACTATGAACCTTCATAATTAGTTAGGGTATTTTTCCTAATTTATATCTCCCTCCCAAACACTTAGTCCAGTCATTGCTCTAACACTTTCTAGCTTGGGGCCACACACCAGGGTTCTCTTTAAAACAGTGCAATCAAGTACCCTAAGTCTAGCCACTAGGAGTCGACATTGCACAATAATTAGGACTCCCTCTCATCACAGGCTTTGGATGCAAATCTCTGCAGCATCCTCAGCACTGGCAGCCTGTGAGAACAGAAAATCTGACCTGGAATCTAAACCCAACTCCTCCTTATGGCAGTGTGCTGTAGTGATGTTGAGCCCTCGGTTGGCACAAAACAGGTATTTTTGGAAATTGCACTTGTTTGCCCTTCACTATTGCTATAAAGGCACATTTTACAATAGGACATCCAAGTGCAATCTGAGATGTCAAAGCCAGGATGTCTGGAAAAAAAAGCTGGCACATGCAAGTTCAGGCACAAATTCAGAAACGTGGACGTGCCCGATATGGATATCTATAGAGATGTTTACATAGACATCCATGAAATAGCATCTCATAACACAGATATCTTATAGCATAATGATAAAGATAGTGGGTTGGGAGCAAGGTGGCCAGTGCTCAAATCTCACTGTGGGTGTTTGTGATCTTAGACTAGTCATTTCACTGTCCATCTTCTCTACATTCACTGGATGTTTTAAGGTCAAAACAAGCACTTACCTAATACCAATTTGTACCTGCAGCAGGTCTACACGTGAACGTACCTGCAGACATTCCCATCATTCCTGAAATCAGAGACGTTCAAGTCCATTGCACCTCCCCAGATACACCTCTACCACTCTCCCTTGCCTACTTGGATGTCCCTGACCCAGAGATGTCTGTAAATGTCATTTATGGAATGGCTTCAGAGAGCTCCATGATTTTGATGTCCACGTTGTGATGAAGAAGCCCATACTGAACATATGGAAGTAGAAGAAAAGGATGATTTTACCTTTAAACAAACTGACAGGCTGCACACACGTTTCAGCGTTTGCAAAAGAGAGGCAAGCATAGAGAAACAGGAGCTAGGCTGACACACCCAAGCTCTGACGTAACTGCAAGCCTGGAACATAATTACACACACCTGTTCAGGAAGGCAGACCCAAGGCTCAGGGAACAGGAATATAAACCCTGGCTAGGAGAAAGCAAGGTAGTAGTTGGTGATTGGAGTCTCTCTGAGAGAGCCGGTAAGAGTGTTGGTGAGAGTATTGACTGGAGAGGTGATTGGAGAGACGGTTGGAGAAGAGCTGGGAGGAGACCTTTGAGGAAACCCAGCTGCAGTTCTGGAATTGAAGCAGACAGAGCAGAAGGAGAGAAGGGATATACTGCTGTCAGAAACCTGCCTAGAGGGAGAGAGCAGAGAGACCTTCAGACCTCATTGCCAGATAAAAAGCTTCAAGGAGCTCACAGGTGGGAACCTAGCACTAAACCCAGGAGTTTGCAAAGCTCAGTTTGGGACTGGGAACCAGAGCAGTTCTCCAGACAAGAACTCCAAACAGGGAATCAGAGAGCGTTTCCCTACAGCTGGAAAAAGCTAGCTGAACAAAGGAATCTCCACAACCTCAGGTATTTCCAATCCTTACCATATAGAACTGTTCCCAAAGGAAGCACCAGAGGTCTTAGGGGGAAATTATCCTAAGCCGTATAATAACAGCTTAAAGCCAAACTCCTTAGTTCCAGAGTTTGAAGAGATGCAACAGGACTTTAATGAGAGTGACTCAGCAGAAGTGCCTATGGACTGTACACTGTGTTTGGCAGATGATATAGAATCCCTTTGCTAAATGTGTATGAGGGAGCTGAGTGGGAACAAAGGGAAAGAAGATATTTTTCTTTGTGAGAAGAAGCTGTTATGTTTTCTATCTGTTACATGTGATATGCATTGCACGTTTTGTGAGCAAAGAGTGTGAAGCTCAATCAGTTTAAGTTCTGTAAATATCCTCGAGCAAACACCTGAAGAGTATCCTGATTTAATCTGCACTGAACCTCCTTTTTGTTGGGGAATAAATTCTTGTCATTTTGCCCTACCACTGGTCTCACAACTATTTCCTTATCAGAGGGCAAAAGAACTACCACTCCCAGCAGGCATACCGGGAGCAAAAGGTTTTATCTCACCTTCTGCAAGGAGCATATAATTTATTTTATTTATTTATTTAAAGTCTCTTTTATACCGCGCTATTCAGCATCAGTGCGGTTTACAATAAACAACGAACATACACATTTCCAATAGTACTTTGTGTTTACATATGAACAGGAGAATCAACTTGGCTAACAGGGTAACTATATACAATAACAATATATACAATTTACAGGCTGGTCATGTGTTCTTATGGTTTCAGACAGAGGAGATTTGTGAGGTTTCGGTAATTGGTGCTGGTAATTCGGTAATGGCAACCCCAACCCTCTGAGCCCTAGGCGGAGGGCTGGGGCTTGACAACGTGCATGTTTTCAGACATCCTAAATCACAACTAAGCATTTTAAAATGACCCCAAAACTGTTTACTTTTGACTACCATCTTTTCATTGCTGAAAACAAAATTGTCTCTTTCTATATCAAAAATGTTTGTTTCTTTTTGCTTTAGGTGTTCTCTCAAACATCTAAATAAATGACATGGAGCCCAGGGGCTTGCCCTCCTTACATGACACTATGGCTAAATTTTAAAAACATAACTTTGGGTACTCTTTTCATATATATATATATATCTAAATCTAGATCTAGATATAAAATTGTAATATACTTTCATAAAAATACAGCATTTCAAAGACAGAAAATGAAAAGCAGAAGGAAACAATAATGCTTGAATTTGTCTGTTTTATGTTGTATCATAAATCCAAATAGGGACAGAAAGAAATGACAATTTGAACTCTTTATCCCCCCAAACATAGAGGGGGCTCCATTTATAAAATATATAGATAGGAAAATATAATTGTCATTATCAGACATATCAAACAGAACAGCTGATAGGGATGCACATTTGTCGCATGCCTTTGGTTCAGTGACGTTAACATGTGGAAAGTGTACAGTTGATTTTACACATGCTAATCTATGTATTAACAGGGGTGAAGTTGAATTCCCTGTGTAAAAAGTGTGCATGTGTGAAAAACTTTGAAATTAACCAAAAATTGTTTGAAAATTTGCTCACAAGACAAAATAAACTAAACATTTGTTTTACATGCACATTCCTAACAGTTCACCCCGTGGTTCAGTGACAGCACGAGTCCTTGAGACTCAGATCGGGTCTCCTGCAGCTCAGGTTGGCTGGAGCAGGGGAAGTGGTGAATGCAGCCTTCGCAGCCCCAGGGGGAAGGGCAATATGTCAAATAAAAGGACAGAATTTTGCAAAAGGAATTATAGCCCTTGATTAAAGCATTTGGGATCTTTGCTGCAATGACTAGATAGGAGGGGGGCAGGACTGGTGCAAGGATATGAGGCACCCTTGGCAGATCTCATTCCAAGCACCCCCCCCCCCCCCTGCACTGATTGTCTCCACTGCCACCCCTCTTCTGGACGTGCAATGGGGTTACCTTCAGATCTGGCGCTTCAATACCTTCGTGCTTTCACCGCCTACGATTTCACTTCCTGTTGCATGGGTTCAGAAGCTGCTTCCACCACCATGCAAACAGGAAGTGAAATCAGAAGGGGGAGGTGGAAGCACAAAGGTACTGAAGTGCTGGATCTGAAGGTAACCCTGGTGCTTCAGTGTCATTTTAAAAGTATTCCCGCTGCTGCACATCCCAGAGAGGGGTCACATGCGGCCCCAGCATTGAATATCCAGGGTCGCCGCACATGCCCGGAAGCTGCAGAGACTAATCGGGTAGTGACGATATTGCACTGTTGCCTGGTTAGCCTCTACAGTTAAAGATAGGCCAGCTTTTGCAGCGTCTGTCTTTTATCTGTAGAAGCTAACCGGGTAGGGGTGCAATATCGTCACTACCTAGTTAGCCTCTATCGCCGCCCCTGACATGCTCTGGAACGGCCATGACATGCCCTGATGCTAAGCGGTTAGCATTGGGGCGTGTAAGGGAGAAGATCGGGGATATTCAGCAGCACTAACCATGTTAGTGCCATTGAATATCCCACTGTGTAAATGCCTTTTGAATATTGGGCCCATAGTGTTTTCTCAACCAAAAATTTAAAGTGGACTTTAGTGATATGCAATGAACCCATGCAAATAAATCTAATTTGATGCTCTAATTAAATACTTATTGTATCACTCCTGAATAGGTCAAAGAGTAATGATTTAATAAATGAATGAGAGGGGAAAAAGATCTCAAACTGCTTCCCTTTTCTTTTTCTTAGCCAAGACGTGCCCCTCTCAAGCCTTCTAGCTTAAGGGATCAGTCATCACAGGTCAAGAAAAAAATCTGTTTATATTATTTACCTCTTTTATGCAATTATCATTCATTTACTTATTGCAATCACTAATTTTATTTTTTAACATTTCCCTCCAGTTTTTAAAAAAATTAGCTATTCCTCCGCAGTTCATAATGCTGTCCACTCGACGAGGCCCACGTTTCCTGGTTTCAGCTGCATCAGCTGTATTATAGGAAATAGAATGTGAACATTTTACAAAAATCTTTCTTGCTGCATAAATTAAAGACTTGTTCCCTGATGCTGCACATAATGACAACAAACCTTTAATTTATGCAACTTCTAGTCATGGTACTGTGAGATTAGCATGTGGTGATCCCAGTGCCATTTTGAAGACTGCTGGAACAAGGGCAGGAGCAGAGGGGGACTGTTTCTAGGACCACTGGGAAGCACCTGGGCAGGACCCAGTGTGGGTAGCTGGGTGGGGAGAAAGTCCGGGTGAGCCTTTGGAGGGGGTCATCTGACTCTAGTGTTGGTGGGCCCCTCTGCAGGGCCTCCATGGCTGGAATGCTTTCTGGCCATGTAGGTCATGAAGGGAGGCCATGACTGGAGTGTTCTTTAATTTGGGGGGGAGGGGGTGTCACCATACTTGTGGATAGGTTCACCTAAATCAAGAGTTGATCGCCAGGGGGGAGCATGATCGGGGGGGGGAGGGGGTATCATGAGAGAGGTGAACCACATCATGTCCGGGTCTGCACGCCTTGCCTTGGCAGGTAGTACACGTGCTCCTGCAGTACCTGCTGAGGCAGACAAGCGATGTCTGCTCGCAGCTTTAAATGCAGGGCAGATGTTGGGCATCCCCCTTGTATTACCACACAAGCTTTGCCCTTACCGTGTGCTTTTTCTGCTAGTAAAACCTGTGGTAATTATAAATTCTAACCACACTTTAGTAAAAGATCCCTAAATTATCCATACTTTTGGAGGGGTGAAGTGTAAATGGCGCCATTGTTTTTGGAAGTGACAAATGGATGTAGGTTGGAATGTATGCCACACCCATACCTCATCTATGTTGTCCTCCAGCAGCCCAAACCCCCCCTGCGGGAACAACGCAACCTGAATTGCGCCCTCATAAATGCACAATCAGTTCGAAAGAAATGGCCAGCCTTGGCCGACATGCTATCAGCCTATGACCTCGACATCCTATGTGTCACTGAGATATGGCTGTCCGCCTCTGACACTGTTCTCCTTCATCAGCTTGTCCCCCCCAACTTCGTTATCCACTCATGCCACAGAACCGACCGGCGAGGAGGAGGAGCGCTCATACTAACTAAGATGTATCTACAATTCCAGCTAATCACCTCCAGTAGCACCTCAAACCTCGACGCCATCACCATAGCAAATAAATACAGCACTATTAACTTGCTCTATAGAGCACCCTCCCCATCCCCTGATGACCTATCCACAATAATTGACCTCGCCAGCAATCACCTGAACCCCCGCACATCTAACTGGGTAATGGGCGATTTCAACCTCCCTGCTCTCCAAGACACCCATTCCCAAGCCTTCCTTGAAGCCCTCAAAGAGCTAGAATATGCACAGATGGTTGTCACCCCTACCCACATAAAGGGAAACACGCTGGATCTAATCTTCGCACCACAGGCAGCCCTCAACCCCTCGCACAAGCTCGATCTATCAGTAAACCCGGTGCCTTGGTCCGATCACTGCCTGATAAGATTTAAGATGCCAATGCACCTTGACTCCACCAAATCCAACTCAGCTAGTGAACCTGACGCAGTACCAGCAAAGCGCTTCCGTCCGTTCAACAGAGAGGAAATGCTTGATAGAGCACTGCCTCTCCAGGACCCACATATTCAGAGTCTCGACGACATGATTTCCACATGGAACTCAAGTCTGGACGCTGTTGTTCACACACTCCCCAATAACAAAGCACCAACCAGGAAAAAGAACACGCCTTGGTACTCTCCTGAGCTCCAGAAATCACTCCTCCACCTTAGACAGCTTGAAAGACGTTGGCGCCGAACCAAGTCAATGGAGAGCCAAGAAGCATACACTGCCCAATTACGAAGACACCGGCTAGCAGTTTCGACAGAAATGAAACGATTTCACGCAGAGTTATTGCAACGCTCCCTAAATAAATCACACAAGCTTTTCAACACCGTTAAAACCTTGGCAAAAGAGCCCTCCCTTGGGCAATCGAGCCACCCGGATCCGCAGGAATATGCAGACTATCTGTGAGCCAAATCAAGCCAATCCAGTATACCTACAAACCCCCAAATTCCAGAAGAGGCACCCCAGCTGACTCCTTTACCTGCACTGACACAAGCACCGATGGATACCCAACACATCATCACTGCTTTCGCAGCCCCAACCGAGAGAGACATCCAGGACATCATCACAAATATAAACACTACCACAGCTCCCAATGACCCCTGCCCAGCATTCTGGATAAAATCCCTGCGTACTGACCTCAGCCCATTCCTGACCAAACTTATAGGACTTTCATTCTCGACTGGGACCTTCCCCTGAACCCTGAAACAAACAGCCATCTGGCCACTACTAAAAAACAGCAAATTGGACCCTGCAAAGATGGACTCCTATAGGCCAATCTCAAGCATTCCACTTCTAGCAAAAATTATTGAAAAGATCGTCCAACTCCAACTGCAACACCACATCGAGACTAACGCACCCCTTCACCACTGTCAGCATGGATTCCGGGAAGCACACAGCGTAGAGATGCTGCTGACCACCCTAGTCAACACAATAACTATAGGTCTGGACAACATTGGACGCGGATTTGCCCTGATCTTCTTGGACATTGCTGCTGCTTTTGACTCCGTCAGCCACGATCTGCTCCTGGCATGCCTCATAGAGAAGGGTGTACATGGCACAGCTCTATCCTGGTGTGCATCATACCTGACTGACAGATGGCAGCATGTCCGTTCTTGACCCTCCATCTCCACACCCTTCCCTCAAGAGAAAGGTGTACCACAAAGCTCATCACTCTCAGCCCTATTGTTCAACGTGTACATGCAGCCCATTTGTAACATAATCAGATCCTTTGACATTGACTGCCTAGTCTATGTTGATGACGTGCTGCTATACATGCCGATCTCAACTGATAATCCTGACCTCTTCCTGCTGATCTCTTGCTTCGATGCCATCACGGATTGGCTTCATACACAGAAGCTCAAAATAAACTTCAAGAAGACGGAGGTCCTTTTCATCTCCAGGAATCCCGCATTCACCCCACCCCCCACACTAAAAGTATGTGACACAGAACTCCTCAGGAAAACCCACAATACGTTACTTAGGGGTCACGCTGGACCAACAACTCAACATGAAGGCCCAGATAGGTAATATGGTAAAGGCGATTTACCACAAAATCCGGATGCTCCGCCATCTACAACAGCTGCTTGAGCCGGAAGACTTCCAGACAGTCTATCAAGCGCTAGTAATACCACACTTCGACTATGCCAATGTAATACTGCATGGCCTCCCGAAAAGCTCTCTTAACCCTCTACAACTTGCTATGAATGCAGCAGCCAGAATCCTTCACGGTGCATCAAGAAGAGACCATATCACCCCCGTTCTGAAGCATCTGCACTGGCTGCCGGTACAGTGCAGGATATCCTTCAAGATTCTAACGATGACCTACAAAGCCATCAACAAGTGCTCCTCCTCCTCCCTTACTGATCTCATCCGTACCACCCCCCTCAACAGAGTAAGGAGATCAGCTGCCATCAATACCCTTACACTCCCAAAGGCGATCACCAGATGATCTCAGGCCATAAGAAACAGAGCCTTCGCCTTCTATGCCCCATCCTGTTGGAACGCCCTTCCATCATCCATTAGAGCCATCAATGACCACTCCCAGTTTAGAAGGGCACTGAAGCACCACCTGTTCCTCCAGTACTACACCGAACCAAACAACTTCTCCCAGCCTATCACACTCATGACCCAGGCCAGCACCTCCAGCACAACCCTTTACTCACCTCCAGCCCCTGCCTTCGATAGTCCCACCCAAACCCTCCCCCCTGTGTACAGCCAACCCCACCTGTAGACAATGAATAACTGTTACCAGAGAGAATGTAAATATTGATGATGTTAGCATGTAAAAAATTCTGAGCAGCCCATAACAGCCTGCTACAGCCAAAAATGTATATAGTTACCCTGTTTAACCCTGTATAAAGAACCTGTTTACTGTAAGTCCAGTAAGGCCCTGCCTACACTAGACAAATGTGTTACTTGTAAACTGCACTGATCTCAAATATTGCGGTATAAAAGAAACATAAATAAAAAAATAAAAAATAAATCCTGTGGAGTGTCAGTATAGACTGAAAGAAGTACAGCAGTAAAGTCGAAATTCTGAAGAATTTCAAGATGGATTAATGGAAGTAGATCTCCTGAAGTTGTGGTAGATACAGATGAGTGAGGAATAGCTTCTGGGCCATTAACATAGACATCCCCAGAAGAGCATTTTAGACCTCTGATATTTAGAAATAACCTAATGGTTAGAGTAGTGAGCTAGGAAGAAGGAAGTCAGGGCTCAAATCCTACTGCAGCTATCTGGGTGATTGTGCTGGGGGAGTACTGGGGGTGATGATGTGCTATCTTTTCTACACACTTTGGATGTTTTTCAGCCAAAATGGGCACTTTCCCTATGCAAATTCCTGCCTGAAGCAAGTCTAAACTTAGACATGACTCCAGGCATCCAGGAGGTTTATCAGATCAGGTAGTGACATTGAGGTTCCTGGGAATGCTCCAGTCAGTCCTCTACCCTGTCCCCGTTCAGACTTGGACGTCCACAGACCTGGTTCTAAAATGTCTCCGGAGATGTCTCTATACCTGTTTTCAGACATCCAAAGCATGAATAAGGATTCCAAAGAAACCCCCATAATGTCCAATTATATATTTTTCTCAGATCATTTTCCAATAAGTGATAGTGGGCTAATCATGGTTGTTGAGCTTAATTGGCAAAATCTCAGGAGGTACCTTAGGACCTGAAAGTTAATTGAAGGAAATTGTAAGGCTCAAAGCTTGCCTAGGTTACCACATACCCTTGTACCAGCACTGACAACTGAAATAAAAAATGATCCCAAAGCTACAGACTTTTGTCTGAACAGTACAAAGCTGTGGTGTATCTGTAGTGGAAAGGAGAAGGTCTTATCTGCTGTTTCTTTGGACTAACAACCGTCACTAGTCCCACAAAAACTTTGGCTCGTTACTATGGGGTTCTGAATTATTGCAGAGCACCAACAATACATTAAGGTCCTATGTTAGAGCCAGTTGAACCTCCCCTCTTTTGAAAGAGAGGCCTGCATCTCATCGAGCAGGGCTAACGCAGGGGGAGCTAGGGAAATGGGCGATTTGTAGGGATGTGCATTCATTTGAAATGAAAAGGGAAATATTAATTACACTTTTTATTTCATGTCCTATTGTTTTAATCAGAAATAAGACACTGAAAATCTTTCTTTCAAATTGTTTCCACAGGCCAGGCTAACCCTCAGCCAATAACCTATGTAAGGCAGGTATCTCACTGCATTGCAGGGAGAATCAGGAACCAGGAAGGAGCATCACCAGTAATACAGAAAAGCTTGAAAGAGTCAGCACCAGCAAGACCTGATGGCTGAATGGCAAGATGCTTGCTTTGTATCCAGAATGTCACTGTGTTGTGATCATCCTCTGACTGAGAAACACAAAAGGGTATTTTTTATTTGCATGAAACCTCTAGTAACATTTCAGCTATGTTTTTGGCAGCAGCCAGCCACAGCTATTTCTTTAATTTATAAACGGCCCTGAAATGAAAATTTATGAAAACAAAACAAAACTCTTATTGCAGGTGATCTTAATTCCTGATTGGCCCAAAGTTTGTCTGGTCTGTAGCTATGAAAAATGCTAGCTTGATTTTGACTCCCAGTTTAAAGATTTATTCCAAAGATTTTTTTGCCATATTCTTCTGCTAGAAATTCTGTCTCTGATAGTATACTTAGACATGGTGTTCTCATTATTTCTGGCAGAAGAGCATGGCAACAAAAAAAAAACAACAACCCTTTGGAGTAAATCTCTACAGCAGGTCTTCATCAATATGTATTTTTAATCATTTCCCTAAGAATTCCTTAGACACATGTTGTTCTGTTTATCTGTCTTAGCAGATTGTAAGCTCTATGGAAAAGGTACTGTCTTTTATGTGTATTTCCATAGGTTGTATATGCCAAGTAGCACTATATAAATAATAGTAATAGAAGTAGCAGTCAAAAGAATAGCAAGGCAAAAAGAAACAAATTCACATTTCACATAAACCAGACAAACTTTGGGCCACTCAGGAAACAGGAAGGAAAATTACCAGTAATATCAAAATGCTTGCAAGAGCCAGCATAAAAGAGACCTGATAACTTAGCTGCAAGATGCTTGCCTTATAAACAAAAAATAATTGGTTTGTTACCAGGCTCTGGCTGTGAGAAAAAAAAAATATTGGGATTTTCATTTGCTTGAAACCTCTTGTTTATTAAAACAATTTAATAAAACAAAATGAAAAATAAAAGAAACAAAACAAAACTTGCAAATGAAACAGGCAATGAAATGAATCAGGGTTTTTTTGTTTTGTTTTGTTTTTGCCTGTACACCCCTAGGAATTTGGGACAGGCAGTTGTATTGTCAAAATGTGAGTAACCCAAAGAGTTATAGCTCATTTCTGTTTTGTACTGATTTTCTTTCCAATTTTTGAGAGTTTTTGGTTCATTTTGCATATTTTAATTTAAAAAATCTACATATTGGAACTTTTTTATGCATGCAAATTGATTTGTGCATGCATAAATGTGTGGGTTTACACAGGCACAATAGATTTTGCTTGCACTTGTTTTAGACACCCAAAGAAACTGAACATATGCTAATGGATACATGTCCCAATGGCAATGCAGGGCTAAGTGAGATTGCTAAGTCTGGTGGCGGGTGAATACCCTCTCCTAGGATTCATCTGGAGTCAAATCAGCCAGGGCTGACCCTACCTTTGAGTGACTGAGTTCTTTGCACATGGCCCCGCTTTTCAGCCTCACTTTTCAACCCTTATTGGCTTATGCAAATGAGGGTCCGCAATCTATCTCTGCACATAGCCTTGCTTCCCTCTGCATCCCCCTCAGGCTGACCTTGAGATCAGCATGATCAGCAAAATGGTCCTCGAATTGAAAAAGGGGGGATAATTCACAATTTCCCTTTCCATTTCAACACAGAAGGAGAACTACCTCAGAGCTCATGTGAATAGGCAACTCACTGCTAGTTATTTTGGAAACTAATGAAATTCCATTTTTGCTGTGAAAGACACTGTGAATATCTCAGAACTGTTTACAATTAGTAAACAAGCCTCGAAGGAAGTCAAAGGGTGGGAAACCAGTTTGATGATATTTCTCTTTTATGAATAAAATGTTTTTCAAGGCTGATTAGGGATGACTGTTTTACTTCTGTTAACAGTTCTGAAAAAAAAATGTGCAGTTTCTCTGTTATCTCCTGCTATCCTTTTTCATAGTATTCCTTTTCATAAGAAATATGTGTAAAATATGATACTAGAGGTGGCATGACTTTGGAAAGGTTTCCTTTGCTAGTGTTCCCATGGAAATCCTTTTTCTCTACAAAGACCCTGACCAGCCAAAGTGCTGTGTATTCCATCTGACCTCTCCTGCAACCTCTGGTATGCTTATTTATATGGGATATAATTTTTTTTTTCAAACAGCTGCACCTTGTTATTCTTTTTTCTTGCAGAAGTGACAAAAAGCAGCTTTTAAAGCAAACTCAGAATCATTTCTAGGGATGTAACCTTAAACCATGATGATTTAATTTATCTCATGCACATGTAAACAGCAGATCAACTAGACAAGGATACATTTCTTTTTCTTTCATACTCTGTAGCTTTTTATCTTTTACATTCCTTCTGGGTAAGCTCAACAAGATGTAGAAGTAAATATATATGATAGACATGCAACATGATATTAATTGTGATTTTTTTACTGGTAAAATAAATGCTATCTCAATCCTTTGGTTAAAAGTATTATAAGGGGGCCTTTTTCCTTTGTATAGACTTCTATGGCTTCTGCTGTCGTGTGGTCTGCAGGCTGCAGTAATATGTTATGAATCTGCCATTCAGAAAGCTCAGATAGGAACAATGATGGATGCTAGTAGATTTAGTAATTAACATGTCACTGAAGAAATAATTCTGCAGGAACCATGATGAGGTAAGAGAAAAGGAATTTATTATGGTAAACCCAGAAAGAAATATGTGATAATGTAGAAATAACAAAATTGTTGAATCCAATATAGGGGAACGTTTACTAAAGTGCATTGTGTTAATGCACGTTGAACCCTAAAACTTAGCTCAGAGGCCTCTGCTAACATTTTGGAGGGTCTGCTTGTCACCCTGCAGTTACCGCATTGGAGCCACACCTCACCATGCTAAATGGCAAGTGCACTTCACTTTGGCGCACTTTGAGGAGGCAGCAAGTGCACCTTAGTGTGCGTCAAGGATACATATGCTAATCGCAATGTGCTATCAATGCCTACATTCTGCACCTACCCTGCCTGGTCCATATCCCATCATGCATTAACAGATTGCATGGGATTTTTACCATGCTGCCTATGCTAACATCATGGTTCTGAAAGAATGCCTCATAGAGCTAATTATGCATTTATGAACCCTGCCTACTCCTGCAGATCACAGGGAAAAAATAACAAAATGAGAGTGGGCATTGAAAAGCTCCTGAGAGAAGCAAGTACCTTCACCAGTAACACTGATGCTCATAGTTTCTGCCACCCATCTTTACAGTACCCCTTTTTAGCAAGTTCTAGGTTGTGGGGTTTCTTCAAGTTCAAAACTAGTCTTTTTACTACTACTTCTACTACTACTGAACATTTGTATAGCGCTAAAAGACTTGTGCAGCGCTGCACAGACACATGTAAAAATCTGTCCCTGCTCATCAGAGTTTACAATCTAATCAAGACAGACAACACAGTAATTGTAGACACTGGATACATCTAGAGGGAATGGAAAGGAAATATAAAGGAGATCAGGTAAGTCAAGATCCAAAAGCAGCAGCGAAGAGGTGAGTTTTCAGCCTGGATTTGAAAAGAGTCAGATAAAGCACCTGATGTACAGACTCAGGTAGTTTGTTCCAGGCATAAGGTGCAGCAAGGTAAAAGGAGCGGTCTGGAGCAATAGAAGAGAAGGGCACAGATAGAAGCGATTTGCCAGAAGAGCGGAGTTCCTGAGGATGGGTGTAGAGAGAAATAAGAGAGGAAAGATAGTGAGGCACTGCAGAGTGAATGCACTTATAGGTCAGCAGGAGACATTTGAATTGGATGCAGAAACACATAGGGAGCCAATGAAGAGACTTGAGAGGAGGGGTAATATGAACATGAGGAGGCTGACTGACGATTAGCCGTGCAGCAGAGTGTTGAACAGATTGAAAAGGAGAGAGATGATTCAGAGGGAGATCAGCAAGGAATAGGTTACAATAGTCTAGATGGAGGGTGACTAAAGAGCGCATAAGTGTCTTAGTAGTGCGTTTAGAAAGGAATTGGTGAATTTTGTTGATGTTATAGAGAAAGAAAAGGCAGGTTTTAGCTATCAGTTTGATGTGTGTGGAGAAGGAGAGGGAGGAGTCAAGATGACCCCAAGCTTGCGAGCTGAGGAGACAGAGAGGAGGGTTTGGTTAAAAAAATAAGAAGTTCAGATTTGGCCATGTAAAATTCCAAGTAGCAGTGAAACATCCAAGCAGCAATGTCAGAAAGGCAGGCAGAGGTCTGGGCCTAGATTACCAGAGAGATTTCAGGTGTAGAGAGGTAGATCTGGGAGTCATTTTTTAAAGGAACATAAACCCATGTGTCTCCTTTGTAAAATATGTATAAAATAGGTGTGTGTTTTTTTTAATTTTATGAAAATGTTATGAAAATGCCCCCTTTGTAATTAGGGATGCACTATCACTTAGAAATGACAGGAAATCATCAATAATGTTAGGTATATTGTCTGTGCTGTTCCAACAGTTGCTGAAAATATATTGTGTTGTTTTATTGTGCACTTAATTGTTAGTAAAGGACAGGCACTGAGAAAAAGTATGCACAATGTCAAAATGAAGAGGGCAATTTTCAAGTTCAATTCCTCTGGTATGTTGGTGCTTTGCCCATGACAAATGCTCACCCTATGTGCATTTATTTTTGAATTTTCAAAAGGATATATATGATTTTAGTTTAAAAAAAAAGTACCCACCCAAAAAAAGTTATAGATAGGGTTACTTTTCACCTATCGATTTAAAAAAATGAAATTATACATGCATTTCCACGTTAAAAGACAGTTCCAAGTTCATGGGGAAAAATTACCCATGGACTTTTCAGATATGTGGATACCGTGACTTTCCCTCATAGGGAGCATTTTCATAACATGGTGTCTATATATAAAATTTTATTAAAAAACACCTATTTTATACATATTTTACAAAGGCAAGACAGGTGTTTATGTGCCTTTAAAAAATAGTCTCCAACACTGACCGCTGATAGCACATAAATTATTTTGCACAAATTAACACATGCACTGTAGAAGGTGAAAATGTGTTCATGTACTCATTGAATTCAATGCTCAGCAAGACATCAAGGGGATAATTTGAAATGCACAGTCTAGCAATTTCAAATTATTTGTGCTATATGCACAGTGAGTCCCATTGGATATACCGGTATGCTGAATGTTTTGCTCAACATATAAGATATACATAGAAGTACCAAATATTGACACTTCTACATGTAAGCTGTATGTAGAAGTGATGAAATCAGCCTTGTACGCGTGTATAGCTTATACATCTAGCTGGGATCATTTTATATCTGTTTTTTCTGCATCCGAATTAGACATGTGAGGCACCTTTTAGAAAGGCTTTTTAAGGGGCATCAGGGATGTCCAAACCAAAGTCTGAAACCCCATGGGAGGGGTAGAGAGGGTGGACACATGTAAACACATTCTAAAATCAACCCACCTCTGCCCCAAAAGATACATGCCTCTTTCAACATACGGAGAGATGGAGACATGCAGAATAAAGATGTGGGCACGTGTTTGGGAATGGGCAATTTTTGAAACAACATGTGCGAATTATGGATGTTGACAGAACCATGAACATAGACATGTCTGCACCAGCATTTCACAATGTGCACATGAATATGCCGCCACATATACATTCCAGTGTGCCATTTTGCAAAAACAGATGTGCAGTGGCCTGGCAGCAATCAAAAAGGCCTCAATGTTTTTATGAGGTGGAGAAAATTATTGGGGGACTTAAATACTTTTTAAATACTTAGTTGTGCTGAGGCCAATCAAATCCCCAAAGTCTCTCACTCAAACAATGCTAAACACAAGATTCACAGAGCAACAAAATATATTGCTAAGGGAAAGCTTGTATCGTCCTAACTTTTATAGGATGATAACTACCAAGGAGTGTATGCATAGAGCTAGAGTACACATTAAGTGTAAGAAAACCTCAGACCAAGGGGGTGGAAAATACGTTGTGGCAGTAAGCCACTACTTCAAGCAACCACTACTACCCCTATGTTGTCATTCATCAGCCTCAGATATGTTTAACAATTTTTAAATGCATTTAAAATAAAAGAAACACTTATCTGACTTTTGTAGGCTTCTCAATAATTACAGTGCTAACACTCCAACAGAGCTGGAACTAGCATCGACTCGAGTTTCGCCCTTGAACTTCAATAGGGCTGCATCAGGACTGCTAGCTTCTCTCAGGTTGCTCAGAACAACTTAGCTTAGTAAACATGCCCCAAATATCTCGTCACATCCAGTGGTTGTAAAAAGCTGCACATGGAGAACTGTGCAAGTACTCCTCCCATTTGCATGGGAGCAGCTTTTTAAAATCACTGCTCCCATTGCAGGTGAATACCCAATGTAGCAGCACAAGTCTGCCCCCATGACCCCCCCCCCCCCCGATAGTAATCTCTTCCCAATCACTACCTGAGGCCAATCCCATGACTCCCTCAAGTCATTTACCCCCTCCCAAGCCACCTGACCTACCTCAAGATTTCTGATTCCCCATGAAGATCACCCTACCCACCTTCCGGTATGAAGCAACCCACCTGAAGGTCCCCCACATGTCTGCTCCATCTTCCATTCCCTGATCCCATTCTTGACCTTACCAGAGGTCCTTGATATCCAGCAAGTGTAGGAGTGATACCCAGTAACTCCTGTTCTTCATGGTCCTAGGTTCAAATTGACTCCTACGACCACAAGCAGTAATACCGCAAGATTACCACAAGGGTTACAGAAACCATTTTAAAACCAGGAACCCAAAAACTGGCCATCATTCCTGCTCCTGCTAAAAATCAGGAACACCTGGTAAGGTTAAGGATGGAATCAGGGGGAGGGAGGGGTCATGCAGAGAGCCACTGGAGAGTCAACTGCTATCATGGGTATTTTTTTATTTATTTTTTATTTATTTTACATCTCTTATATACCGCGCTATTCATTATCAGTGCGGTGTACAATAAAACAGAAACTTTATACCATGCAGAAGGCCCGCATGGTATTTACAATGAACAGGATATAGAACTTGGGGTTAACTGGGGAAACATATCTACAGTTTATTTACATTGAAGTCCGTGTTACGGGTATTCAAGTGGAAATTCTTCATGGAGAGGATAAGAAGGTTTTGGAGGCTGGATTAGGGATAGAAGGACTTTCGGAGGGCATTTCACTGTCATGGGGGATTGATTGGGAGGGCCAGATGTTGGGATTAAGAGCTTCCCTTTCCAGTAGGCACTAATTCATACCTTGGGACATCTGAAATGCAGACTTTTACATTTTTTCTTAACAATATGGGTTCCCTTTCTAAAATGGGGAATCCACATTGATAGTGTAGGCATGCCTTAACTACCCTCTCTCTCCCTGCCCCAAGCACACTCCTTGACATCCACACACAGTAAGTTTCCTCACATGTAAATAGCCATTTATAAATATATGCAAACCTACACATGTAAATGCTGATATTTAACGTGGGGATGCTTCTAAAATAAGCCCCATGGTATATTTCACTCCTGGAGAATCCAGAGCACAGCCTCTCTTTTCTCCCTATAATGATAGACATGATTTTTTTCTTGTTTATTTATAAAAATTTCTATAATGCCTTCCTGTTCCAAATGGTCATTCAAAGTAGTTTACAGTCAATCACACAAAATACAGCAATGTACAATAGAACATAAAAGTATACATACAAACCAAGCACATAAACACTATGGGGGTCATTCTGACTGGTATTTAGTCCGATCTGGATGTCCAGCCCCCCTAAATGCCAGGGTCATGATTGTGAAGGCAGAACTCCCCACACGTTGATTCCCCATTGCGCAGGGAGCTCTGTTCGTGGGCAGGTCGGGGCAGGAACAAGGACATGGAATAGACTGCACACTGACCCCAAATGTACAGGGCCAATTCCGAGGTCAGTCCTGTACGTCCGGGGTTGGACGGGGGACTTATTCCAACTCTAAAGTGGAATAAGTACCCCTAGATGGAGGATGATGAGAGGCCCAGGCCTGGAAAGCAAGGTGAGAGTGCAGGAGGATCCCTATGGCCCGACCCTGGCCACAGCAGGGCCGATCGGGGGTCGGGGGTGGGGAAAGGGTGAAGTTAGGGTCTGCCAGAGATCATGGCTCCTGCATGGAGCCATGGCAACATGATGACATGGCTCTATGTCTCTGTGAAGGAACTTGGCTGAGCTAGCCAGGGATATGGCTGGACATCGGTGTGCCTGAATCAGGGCACGTCCTGTACATTCAGCTACTATGCCATGATTCTGCTTCTGCAGGGCCATCTAGTCCCTGTGGGAACAGAATCGGGTGCATCTCCGGGCTGTCCAAATTTCTGGGCGTCTGGATGGCCTGGACATGAACCTTCAGAATGGGCCTCTTTGGGGACCGATGCAGAGACATGAATAGCGGGTTTGGATGTCCGGGTTGTATATCCAGCCCCGCTATTTGCCATGACTGTATGCTGTCTCAGATGCTCCCCGCACGCAGAGAGCCGATGTGCGGGGAATGCTGGATGGGGGCAGGAGGAGATGGAGAGTGGGCAGAGCAGGGGGCAGGCCATAGCATCCGGACCTACAGGGCCAATGCAGGTTGTGGCCCTGCACATCCACTGCCTGCAGTCTAGACATGGGGTTTATACCACTTCAGAGATGGTATAAGTCCCGGGTGCGGCAGCGAGCAGCCCACGCAACCCCACCACACAGCAAGTGGAGAGGCAGGTGAGTCCCCACCACCCTGTCCCGGCCCTGGCTGCCCCATAGAGGGTCGGGTAGCAGAGAAATGATGTTCAGCACAGTGGCAGGCATTCAGCACTCCTGCTGGGCATCATGGTGCCATGGCAATGGGATGCCACAGTACTAGCATACCAGCAGAAGCATAGGATGGGCTGGATGGGATGCCAGGTGGACCTTTTGTGCCATAGAATCAGGGCACAGCCGGGTCATCAAGTGTCCGATTCTGCAGCCACCGGAACGTCTAGCTCCTGCGGTTGCAGAATTGGGTCCACTATGGGGTTGTCCATTTTTTAGCCTTCCAGTTGGCCCAGACATGCCCCTCACTGAATCGGGCTCCATGAAGGTAATTTCAGAAGCTCTATTCAAGATTTGGATGTTTGAAAATGCGCATTCAGATGTGCAAATCACAGAGACTTTCCTGGACAAATTTTAGAAAGCCAGGTATATAGATGTCCACAGTGCATGCACATCCATGTAGCACAGAGGCATGGTGGGGTATGGCCTGGGCAGAGCAATGGAGCTGCATATTGTGGTGAAATTTCAGAATGGCACAAGCACATCTTGCCCTGGTGGTTGAGGCATCCATGCATATATCTGCTTCTGACTATGAATTAGGTGCAAAAAAGGCCACATTTCATGGCAACAAAGTTTTCTGGGGGAAAAGCAAAATACTCTTATCATCACAGCTAATATTTCATGGCCAAAGAAACCTGCATATAAATACATACTCCAAACATATTACTGGCCTGCTACCATGCATCTGATTATGTGAAATGCCCGACTTGGATGTGCAAGTCTCATAACAAAGTCACCTCCCCTGAAATACCACTGAAGGTATGTCCAAGTACCTGGTTCTGTGGGTATAATTCAGCGACATGTACATTTGTGAACTGACCTACAGTACACCTATGCACATACCTGGCTTTGCTATCTGCACAAGCCTGTATCTAGGTGGAGACAGACCAATTTCAGAAGGCACTTACGGAGTTGTGGTCAACATTATTGGCACTCTTGCAGTTCAACTGCTTAATGTCCAATATCTCCTTAAAAAAGTGGCCAGTGAAATGGATTTGTACTATATATGCACACGTATTTGACACATAAAAGGAGTAAATGGGACACTAAGATGTGACAAGGCCATAGTGAAGATACTGAATGAATGCTTTGCTTTGGTCTTTACTGAGGAAGATGTAGGGATGCTACTCATGACTGAAATGCTATTTAAAGGTGATGCCACAGAAGAATTTAAAGAAAAATTGATACACCGGGAAGATGTATTACAGCTATTTGATAAACTGAAGAGTAGCAAATTACCCAGACCGGATGGTATACTGTACATCCAAGGGTGTTGAATGAACTGAAATATGAGATTGTAGACCTACTATTAGTAATCTGTGAACTATCATTAAAATCATCTGTAATACCTGAAAATTGGAGGATGGCTAATGTAACGCCAATTCTTCAAAAGGGTTCTAGGGGTGATCCGTGAAACTACAGACCAATGAGCCTGACGTCAGTACCAGGAAAAATGGTAGAAACCATTATAAAGAACAAAATTACTGAACACGTAGATAGTCATGGCTTAATGGGAGACAGCCAAGATGACTTTAGACAAGGAAGATCTTGTCTTACTAATCTGTTATGTTTTTTTGAAGGTGTGAATAAACAGGTAGACAAAAGTGAGTCGGTTGATATAGTGTATCTGAATTTTCAGAAAGCCTTTGACAAGATCCCTTATGAGACTCTTGGCAAAATTAAAAAGTCATGGAATAGGAGGCAGTGTATTATTGTGGATCAGGAATGGGTTAAAAGATAGAAAGCAGAGGGTAGGGCTAAATGGCCAATTTTCCCAATAGAGAAAGGTGAATAGTGGAGTACCCAAGGATCTCTGCTGGGTAAACTGCTTTTAAACATATTCATAAATGACCTGGAAATGGGAATAATGAGTGAGGTAATCAAATTTGCAGATGACACAAATTTATTCAAAGTTGTTAAAACCCATGAGGATTGTGAAAAATTGCAAGAGGACCTTGATAAAATGGAAGACTGGACATCCAAATGGCAAATAAAATTTAATGTGGACAAGTACAAAGTTATGACCCTGGGAAAGAACAACCCAAACTATGGTTACATGATGCAAGGTTCCACATTAGGAACCACCACCCAGGAAAAAGATTTAGGCGTCATCGTGGATAACATGTTGAAACCCTCCACCCAGTGTCCAGCGGTGGCCAAGAAATCAAATGGAATGCCAGGAATCATAAGGAAAGGGATGGAAAATAAAACAAAGGATATTATAATGCCTCTGTATCATTTCATGGTTCAACCACACCTTGAATATTCTATGCAAGTCTGGTTGCTGTATCTTAAAAAGGATATAGTGTTATTAGAAAAGGTACAGAGAAGAGCCACCAAAATGGTAAAGTGGATGGAAGGATACTCCTATGAAGAGAAGCCAAAAAGGTTAGTGCTCTTCAACCTGGGAAAGAGATGGCTGAGGAGAGATATGATAGAGGTCTATAAATTAATGAATGAATGTAGTGGAACAGGTAAACGTAAATTGATTGTTTATGCCATCAACGTATAGAAAGACTAGGGGATATGCAATGAAGCTACAGTGTAACTCATTTAAGATTAATAAGAGAAAATATTTTTCAGTCAGCGTAATCAAACTCTGGAATTCGTTACCGGAGGTTGTAGTAAAAGCTGTTAGTGCAGCCGGGTTCAAAAATGGTTTGGACAAGTTCCTGGAGGAAAGGTCCATAAACCATTATTAAAGGGGACACGGGATATCCACTGCTTGCCCAATACAAGCATGATGGAACCTGTGTGTCTTTTGGGGAAACTGCTAGATACTTGTGACCTAGATTGGCCACTGTTGGAAACAGCATGCAAAAGAGCAAAGAAAATCAACCCAAAGGGTGGCAGGGGTTGCTCTGTGGAGCACGGCAAAATGGGTAACAGAACGGAAAAGGAGCATGTGAGAATTGAACCTGCAAAGCGAGGCTGGCCCAGACCAGCTCAACAACAGCAATACCAATCCCCCAAGCCCACTGGCCACATAGACAGTACAAAGAAAGAGGCATATGAAACAGCTAATATGCGGCAGATAGGCTGCATAGAGGGCACACTGTGGTGTACAGTGAAGAGATGGAAGGGTGTGTGGAGAGGTGATGAAGCTGCAGCTAGTTCATGGTCAGGTTAGCACAACACAAGGAAAAAATAAAACCATGTGGGAATCAAACCTGCAACCTATGGTGCTCCAACGCATGTCTCTAACCACTAACCCAAACAACCACTAAAAGCACCATGCAAATATGTTCCATCAAAGGGAATGTGTGTATGGAAACCCGTAACATGTGCACGTGACGTGTGTGTGCGCCGTGTGGTACGCGTGTGCATCCCTGCCGTCGGTAAGTGCGGAACCCCATGCATCACATGCGCATGGGACACGCTCATTCAGCACATGCGCAACACGCGTGCCGATCCGACTGCATAGCTGGTGCGCACGTGCAATGCACGTAACTCTGCACCACAGGCCAAAATAGTATAAATAGTCATGCACACGTGGTACATGCTGAGGGTTTTGTGTAGGTGAGGTGAGGAGCAGGAGAGTGCAGGATTTGGTTAGGTGTATAGCACGTGAGGTTTGGGGAGGTGAGGTGAGGCTTGGTGAGGTGTGGGGAGGTGAGGGTTGGGGAGGTGAGGTTTGGTGAGGGGAGGCGAGGTGAGGTGTGGTGTGGGGAGGTGAGGTGAGGAGCAGGCGAGGGCATAGTAGGTGTGGAGCAGCTGAGGCGGAGATGTGTGACAGGGAGGGAGAGGACACAGGGAGCAGGGACATGCAGCGGCATGATGTGACAGGAGGGGGTGAAGGGGAAACAACAGGCCAGTGGTCCCCAGAGGCGGTAGGGAGGGGTGAGCCTGAGGTGGGGGTTGCAGGGCCATCGGGTGTGTCCCAGCCCACCCAGGAGCAGCCTGAGAATCTGCCCAGTGCCAAACGTAGGCGCATGCCCGTGCCAGCTGAGGAGAGGAAGAGGGCAGTCAGGTTCAGCCAGCAGGAGAACCACATCCTGCTGGCCAGTGTTCTCGAGCACTATGTTCTCTATGGCCGTCTGAGCAGCTGAACCACTGTGCTCACACGCACACACGTGGGAGGAGATCCAGGAGGCCATTGTCTAGGCCAGGGGACCACACAGGGACCTCAACAGCCTGAGGAAGCATTTTAGTGACATCACGCTCGGTGTCCGTGCTCACATGGAGGCGGAGAGGCGACATGCACTGGGCACTGGTGGGGGTGCCCCCTTTGTCTCCAGCCTGACCCCCCTTGAGCAGGAGCTAGTGGAAAGGCTTGGCCTCATCTACCTGCGCAGACTGCCTGCAGCACTGGATACGGCCCATCCACCGGCAGGTAGGTCTGAGATATACAGCACACGTACAGCTATTGGCCCATCACACGCTGGTCCTGGAAGGGGTGTTGTGGGCCTATGTCCTTAGAACATGTGTGGCCTACCACAGGCAACTGGTGGCTACACAACCAGCAACACCTTGCAAGGTCCGTACAGGGGGTTTGTGACAGGCACCTGTGGCTCTGTGCACGACAGTCACAGTGCTGGCCGTAGTAGAGCACCAAACAGGTGTATGGAACCGGGGGGGGGGGGGGAAGTCCATCAGCCAGGCTGATTGCCACCCTGCCTCCACTGTACATGAGAGGAAAGGAGACTGTACATACAGTGAGGGCCTTCCGCCCTCATCCCTATTTGCGCAGCACATACAGCTGCTATTCCTACCTGCCATATAGGTCACACAGAAGCAGCATACAACTGCAGCCAGTCATGCATCACAATATGACATGAGGAAACATACATACTAACCCAACACACAGTGACCTGGGGAGGTCCCGCACCCCCACCTATAACAGCTATGATGTGTGTTTGCTAGTACTTGTCCAGAGACATGTCCCAGAACAGTGACAGTGAACGGCCTATCATCCTGAGATCATGAGGTAGAAGCAAACAAATGCCAATGACATCACACCAACAGCAGACACATAGTACTCTGTCATTTGACAACATACAGTAGGAATCCCCACTCCACCCTCCCCAGACATTGGGGTGGACATTACCAAGGCCTTACTGATTGCAGTTAGCCAAGCCCTCGCACCACCTGGGGCAGTTTGTATATAGGCACCGCAGTGCCACAGACACATTTCCATGCCCCCACGCACACCAACGCCCCCCATCCTCCACAATATCCCACCACAAACCGCACAGTACTGGATAGCTGTCTACCCCCACCCGGACACACCCCATCCGCATGTCCCTCCCCACTCCATCCCAGCCACGTAATGGCCCCACCCAGTCCCCTGCTATCCGCTCACCTAGGCCCCTGCTCTGGTACCCGCCTCCCGCTGCCTTCCACATGGAGCCCCCCTACAACACCACACAAACCACCCTGTAGACACACCATTCTGGTCTGCATGCCACCTCACCTGTTCCCATGCTCCTCCCCCACCCCCCATGACCCCGATTGCTCCCCACCCCACATGACACAATGCCTGTATCCCCAGCCTCTACCCTGTGTTCCGTTGCCTTTCCCCTATCCAGTATAGTTTGTGGTGGCCATCTCTTGTCAGCAGTCTGCAATGTATTCCCAGTGTAAGCCACTCTGGTACCACCAATATAAACAGTAGATGAGATGTCACTGAAATAAGAACAGGAACACATATAATGGAGCTGGACATATGTTGTCTGGTCAAACCCATTGCTACTGTGCACCCTCTACCACCCCACAGGTGACATCCAGGCCATGGAGGCAGAGGCAGAGGAGGAGGAGGATGTCAGTGAGCCAGAGGCCCAACAGTGGTTCAACAGGCAGCGTTTGCCGCCACCACCATTGCTGCAACCACAGGGGATGACGTTCTGCACGGGGTGGAGGACGGGGCAGTGGACGGCACCATACCAGTGGGGAGCACACACAGCAGCCCAGTCACTGTGGAGGACACAGAGAGCCAGGACAGCAGGCATTGCCCAGGAATACCAGGCCCATCATATGCACCACCCACCGGCATGGGTGTCATATTGGTGGAGCTGTGGGCACATACCGCCTCATCTCAGCAGGATGCTGAAGGTAGGTACCTTGCAGGGTGGTTGCATGTGGCGGTATGGCACACCACCTCCCGGACACAGCAGTGGGAGCACACTGCTGCACACTGACAGTGGGCTGCAACACATATATGTGCTCCCATGGCCATGACTGGGATCTGTGGTCTGTCACATCGGGAAGGCAGAATGTCAGTCACGTAAGGGAGGGTGTGGCAGATGTGCACAGATGTCTAGCAGGGTCACGGGTCAGCAGGCATGGTTAGACGCTGGGGGTGGGACAGGTTGTGCTAGGGGGCACTACGCTGCTGGGACCTGGTGATGAGGGTGAGACACGTCCTTCTGAACCTTGACCCAGCACATGCATCGTCCTAGCCCCCCATCAAACCATGTCCTGTCGTGTCTTACAGTGGCTACCTGCTGGTGTCAGATCCTCTGCTTCATCCCTTACCCAGGTCCCTGCTTCTATGCCTAGGTTAATCTCCCCTCCCCACTTTCAACATATCTATGCCCCCCCTCTCTCCCGGCATCGTTATGGGACACTCTCATGCCCACTATCTCAGTGTCATCACCTCGGTACACAGAGACCTACCAGCGCAGTGATATGGGCTGGAAACAGTATGGGGCATGTTTACATTCACCATCCACCTGATATCGGAGCCGCGGAACCATTTATTTCATTGAATTGGTGCCTGGCTCTTTACCTTACGGCATCACAGGCTTTCCGGCATTTGAGCCTCAGCCGCAACATAGGGTGCCTTAGCTTACAGCGCAGTGTGACACGCCTTGTGACTTGCCTTCTGCCAGGCTACACTCTGAGCCACCTTAGGGTACAAGACTAGGGTGAGGGCATATTTCGCATGAACCACAGACTACAGAGATGTGTCTGACTGTTACAGCCAAGGAAAAAAAAACAGCCTTAGACACTCTTCGTGATATTGTAGCACTGGGGAATTGAACCCATGACTGCTGGCTAGGAGATCAATGTATTAACCAGTGTGCTATGCTTCTAGTCAGAACAATGGCTGGCTACACTACAACTGCAGATCACAGCACAAACATTCTGCTGTGCTTTTCCGGGATAGGGTAAAACCACAGCAAAGGCACTTTACAGGGCACCTTAGGTTAGCCAACTGAGGTGAGGGTGTTTTTGCCTGGGAAAACTGATTTCATAAATATGTCTGACTGTTACAGGCATAAAAGGGAGTTGTCCTGACCAGTCTTACTGAAGGAAACCCACTGTGGGATTGAACCCATGATCTCTGGCACTGAGATCATTTTATTAACTAGTGTGCTACATTAATATGGGTTTAAACAGACTAATGGCTGGGTACAGAAAGAGTGCAGGTCAGCGAACAAACTGCTGTGGTTACCCGGAATGGATATAACCAACACTACCCATCATGCAAATCACATGCAGAACAGCAGTCTGCATCTGCTCACCAGATGGGGTATGCACCTCTACAGCACATCAGCTTGGTAGGGGGTACTGACCGTGCATGTTACTGGCACAGAGTACCTACAGCCCATGCTATTTTGTGTGTTCTGTGGCCAGCACCAGGTCCACACTACCAAGGGTGGTTGAGGTAGGCCTTGCTGCAGGTCTTAATCACTACTAGTGTGTGATAGGTATTTTTTGCTGACATGCCTATGAACTTTTTGTGTCCATTTGTATTTGCCAGTCATGTCTGGCCCTTGTGGACCATGCTGTATTCAAAATAGTGCATCTGACGTGTGCTTGCCATGGTCACTGGTTTTTGTGGCAGGGGTGTGCCTGCATTCACATAATGATGATGTACATAGCAATCCGCCCTCTCGGGGTCAGGGTGGGGGACATGATCTGCCACCAACACATCCACACTCTCCACGGTTGCAATGGGGACACTAGAGGTGCATGATGACAGCCTGTGGGACCAGCAACCCCCGGCCTGCTGACAAACAGGCAGTTGATGCAGATCACTACTTGTGACAGGGCCAATGGCAGACTGGTTGTAGGCCTGGTCAGATCAGCTGCTGCCCCCCCACCACGATCTGATATTTACCAGCAGAGAACGCAGTCAGTCTGCACCTGCTGCACCCTGCAAGGTGTTCCAGCCATACAGATGCGAACTGCAGACAGTCTGCTAGCCAGTACATAGTGCATGTTCCTAGAGAAACTATGTACCCCCAGAGGTGGGATGAAAGCACAAACACCAAGCAGCTGTGTCAGTGATTGGTCCCCAGGAATGGGAACTCACAGATATCACTTGAGAGAGACAGTGTATAGCACTATGTAGGAACCTAGACATGTCATGGTCACTGCTCAGTCAGAGTAAGACTGACCTCCCAGCATGACATGCTGTGGCCACCCTGTCCATGCAGGTGGTGGTCGCCCACTACAATATCCCAGCCATTGCCTTATGCCCTATGCAGATGCATTCATGCCCAGACTGCCCTGTCCGGCCCATACCCACATTACTTTGCTCCACATTATGCAAATTGGCAGGCTAACAGGGACAATTGTGCAAGCATTGTGAGCTGGGTAAGGTATAGTCAGCCACAAAACAATGGATAGACATACACACACTCCCACAACTATTTCAGCATTGTGCAAAGATAGAGGTGGTTGGCAGCCCTGGCCACCACACCAGTCCTGGCCACAGTGCAGGCAGTGCTAAGGTACTCAATACTGTTATAGTCACTCTGCGGGGTGGTAAACACTGTCAGAAACAACAAATGAAACACAATCCACATATATCAGAAAGGTTGCTATGATGAATCTCTGCTAAGACATTGTGTTTAATTTAGGATTTGTTATCTGACATTAATCATAGCAACCTTTTGATATATGTGGCACGTGTTTCCATGTTTCTGACGGCATTGCTAAGGTATGCAGGTGCTAGCATTGGTAGATGCTGCTCCGCGCAGGGCCCAACAGCCTGACTCTCCATGAGGCTTTGGATAGTGGAGCTGGCCGATGCTCTAGGGCAGAGGTTCCCAACTCCGGTCTGGGTGGGCCCAACACGATTCAGGTTTTCATGATGTCCCTAATGAATATGCATGAGATACATTTGCATACAATGGGGGGGTGCATACAAATACATCTCACGCATATTCATTAGGGACAGCATGAAACCTGAATGTTTTTTGGCCCTCCAGGACTGCAGTTGGGAACCTCTGCTCTAGGGACTGCACATGTTTATGGGGTATGTGCTCTGTAGGGTAAAATATAGGCATTTATGCCTTGTTTCTTTTATCTGCAATACAGGTTCCTTCTTTATTACCACAGTTTCATACTGGGTAAAATATATGGACATGGTCTGCAGGAGCCACAGCTGGGACTTGAACCTGTGACCTTCTGCCCTGAACACACTGGCTGTGTGTACTTCACCAAACTGATGCCACAGAGGCTGGTCATGCCCTGGGGATACCATTACCATTTGATAGACAGACAGACGTCTTTTGCAATGCACGGCACCCACCTAAACGGGGCTTGGCCTTGGTCTGCTGTGGGCAGATGTCACTGCCCCCTCCACCACCAGCATCCCTCCGGCCCCATGCTGACATGCCCTTTTGCCAGTGGTGCTGGTGGTGCACGGTCCCACGCCATCCAGTGTGCCGGTAGGCGGCTGTCTATGATGTGTAATCTGGGGTAGGGGTGCCTGCATAGACATCCATGCTTCCCCCTGGCACCGCCTGCCAATGTTATGTGCCCTTTGGGGTATTTGCTTGGTACTGTCCCCTGGGACACCGTGGGACACATACACTCGTGGGCATCTTTAACCTTGCTCAGTTGCTGTCTTGCTGATATTCCATTTCTGCTTTTCTATGTGTCACCTAGGCATATGCCTAGCCTGCCCTATGACCCAGCTGCCACACTGCATGTCATGCCTGCAGCCCCCTGTACCCCATGTGCAGCCTCACCATAGTGCCCTTTCGTACTTTGGGCATTATCTGCTGCTGCTGCTGCACATGTATCACTACTATCACTTTTCTTGGTCTCCCTGCCTTTGCTGTACATTGCTGACTTAAATGGTTTCTCTCTCCTTCAATTTTGCCTCCTAACACCAGGTTTTCACTCGCGCTATTTTTCGAAACTTAATTTCGCAGCGATAGTGTGCCTGGAGCCTCTCCCCGCCCATCCCCGCCCATTGACCCCTTCTCTCCGCCCTCCGGAGAGCCTTACTCCACCCTCTCTGTGTCTTAGCGCCGCTGGAGACGTCGAGCGAAAAGGAACGTTTTCACACGATAAGGTTACTTTATCTCGTGATAACATCATGTATGGCATGATAACATCATGTATCACGCGATAATTGCACCGCTGCGACGTTATCGCTGTTTAGTAAACATACCCCTAAGACAGGGCTTTAGCGTTTAAGAGAAGCAGTCCATCTTATTGTATGTGTAAACATGGTGATATTGCAAAACCCTATAGCATGATAGCATTCAATTACTAGTGGTAATGAAGCATTACTATTTCCTTTAGGAGGGAGTTTTTCAGAGGAGTTTCAATGTTTGAGATATGAAATGGCAGTCAATGATTTAAGGGGACTGTGCACTAATCTTGAGTGTCTCATCCTTACAAGGTGGGAGATGTGAAAAAGTCTCAGAAAAACATAGTAACATAGTAAATGACGGCAGATAAAGACCAGTATGATCCATCTAGTCTGTCCAGTAAGATGGCAAGAGTAGGTGCACCTGCCGCTCCATGCAGGCTACCCCTCCCCATGTCTTTGTTTAGGGGTGAACCCACCGCTCCGTGTAGGACACCCCTCTTTGTTAAGAAATTAGATAGTTAAGTTTATTTTGCTTTTATCCTGTTGTTGTAAAGGGATCCATTGTGTCTGTCCCATGCCATTTTGAATTCTGTCACTGTATTTACCCCCACCACTTCCATCGGGAGGGCATTCCAAGCATCCACCACCCTTTCAGTGAAAAAGTATTTCCTGACATTGCCTTTCAATTTACCCCCGTGCAGTTTCATGTTATGCCCTCTAGTAGACAAGCCAAGACCGTATTTTGTAGATGTTTGTGAAAAAATGAGACAGAATGTTTTTGCTTGTCCTAATTAAGCTATCCTAATGTTTTTGCTTGTCCTAATTAAGCACTGTCCTTAACTAGTTAATCTAAAACATGTAGGGCCCGATATTGTACTAAGACAGCTATGTGCTGCTATGGCGCATAGTAGTCACTGCTGACCTCTAACTCTGGATATTCAATACTGGGGTCATATGCAGCCCTGGCATTGAATATCCAAGGTCACTGCACAGCCTCTGATGCCACCGAAGCCAACCAGGTAGCAGCGATATTGCACCACTACCCAGTTATCTCCCGCAAGTAAAACTAGACCAGATTTTGCTTTTCCTAGTTTTACCCACAGGTCATTAACCAGGTAGTGGTGCAATATTGCTGCAACCTGGTTAATGACTGCCACTGGTCACAACATGCCCTGGAACGCCCATGACACCCCCCTAATGCTAAGCAGTTAGCATCGGGGTATGTAGTGGAGATAATCGGGTATATTCACCAGCACTAAACGTGGTAGTACCACTGAATATTCCATTCAGTGGCATTTACACAGTTTCTAATGTAAATGCCTTTTGAATATTGGGCCCGTAGTGCTTAGCTTCATCTGTAAAGCAGAGGCATTGACGTGGAGTGATAAGACAAATTTGTACCATGTAGCAGGGTTTTTTTTCCTTATAAAAGAAGTACTATGACCTAGCTGGAGTAGGAATTATGTGAGAACTGCTCATGTTTGCAGGCACAAATTCCTCTGCTTAAGCTTAAGTCTTACTGTTAGTGATATAATTTTCTGTATATGTGTGATTTCATGCCTTACTTGAATTAAGAGAATTGGAGCCAAAGACCCAAGGTTGGTTTTTGCTACCTAGTGAGCCCAGTTAGGAGTAGCACAAGCTAGCATGAATAGATAAGGTAGCTATGCCCAGTGGCCAATGTAGGACTCTTTTTAAATATCAGCCCATAAATGCTTAATGGAAAAATTTCAGTAGCAAAATACAGGGCTTTGTTTACTAAGTGGTGCTAGCGGCTTCCATGCGAAATTGGTGCCGTGGCCCTGTTTTTGCACAGAAGCCACTAGAGCCGTTTAGTAAACAGTCTCCACAGTGTATGTAAGTGGTGATGGGTGACTACCAGATAGAACTTTAAATAGATAGCAAATACATTTAGGGGTATGTTTACTAAACTGCGGTAATCGTGAATAACGCGCATAACGTACGGTTAACGATCGTTCGCACGTCATAACGCGCATTCTGACGTGCGAACGATCGTTAACCGTACGTTACGCGCGTTAACTGCAGTTAACGATTGTAAACCCCCGCGGCGCGTTAAAACAGCGCAGAAGGTGGAGAGTGGGCAGAGAGAAGGGGTCAATGGGCGGAGAGTGGGCGGGGAGAGGCTCCCCTCACACTAACGCGCTGAATTTCAGAGCTCAATTCCAACGCGAATGAAAACCTGCCGTTAAACGCATATTAAAGGGAAGAGAAACCATTTCCGTCAGCAATGTACAGCAAAACCGGGGAAACCTACATAACGTGAGCAGTGTGATACATGTGCACTGAACAAAATAGCAAATAGAAATGGAAAAAGACCACAACAAAATCCTAAAAAACTATAATCCAGCTGGTCAACAGTGATATTAATGGCAACCATAAAAAACACTCCCAGGAAAGCTCCAAAAAAAAAAAGAAATGAGTTTTGGAAGGGTCCACAGAGCGTAGACCCTTCCAAAAATCATTCCCTAATTTTAATTATGAGCGTTCCTGGGAGTGTTTTCTATGGTTGCCCATTAATATCACTATTGGCCAGCTTGGGTATGTTTCTATCCTCTTATTCCGAGGTCATATTCGGGGTTTATGTGCACCTATGTCTCCATACAAGGTGAATGAGCCCACAGTAAAAATGTGCAGAGCAGGGTTTCTGACTCTTTCGGCCAGGTGTCCTATCTCCAGGGACTGCACTGTCTCTGTGGCCACAGTGTGGTGCAGCGGACACAGCCAGTACCTGTAGGACCAGAGGGTCACAGGTTCAAATCCCAGCTGGGGCCCCTGCCAACCCAGTCCCCATATTTTACCCACCACTAAACAGAGATAGTAAAGACACCCCTTTATTGCTGAGAACATACGCATGGTTAATACGCCTATATTTTACCCCACCGAGCACAGACACCATAAACAGGTGCATTACCTAGAGCAGAGTCTCCCAAATGCAGTCCTGGAGGGCCACACACCATTCAGATTCCATGCTGCCACGAATAAAGATGCCTGTGCTGCATATCTATGCACCACCTCCATGGTATGCAGATGTAGCTCATGCATATTAATCAGAGACAGCATGAAAACCCGAACAGTGTTTGGCACACGAGGACTGGAGTTGAGAACCTCTGCCGTAAAGCAGCAGCCAACAGGGCCAGACACACCCACACCCACACCCACAGGCCCCATTGACTAATGCCTCCTGGAGAGGCAGGACATTGGGCCCTGCGTGCATCTCCCAATACTACCACATGCATACCATAGCAATGCCACCCTACACCTGGGTATACGGTACACACCTATCAAACGTTTCCTATGAGTACTGGCAGATAGCAAGTCCTACGTTAAGCACAGGTTGCTCATTGATCTCCATCATAACAATCTTTCTGATGTCAGTGGTGTGTGCTACAGGTCAGGTCTCTGACAGTGTTTACCACCCTGGGGAGTGATGCCCAACAGTATTGCGGACCATATCCATGCCTGGACTGTGCCCAGGACTGGTGTGGTGGGCAGGGCTGCTGAACTCCTCTACAGTAGCACAATGCTGGCATAGGTGTTGGAGTGTGTGTCTGTCTCTACAGTGTGTGGTGACTACAAACACCTTCCACAGCCCACACTGCCAGCACTGTTGCCAGTATTGGCCTGCCAATGTGCATAATGAGGAGCAAGGTACCATGGGTATAGCCCAGACAGGGTGGCCTGGGCAGGCTGCATCTGCACAGGGCATAGGGCACTGACTGCGGCATATTAGTGCCCGGCCACCACCTACACAGACAGGGTGACCGCTGTATGTCCTGCAGGGAGATCAATCTCACCCTGACTGTGCAGTGACCACAGCATGGCTAGGCATCCCCATAGTGCTACATAGTATTTCTGTCATGCGATATTTATGTGTTTCCCTTTGGGGGCCAGTCACTGACTTATCTGCTTGTTGTGTATGCTGCCATCCCAGTCCATTTCTGGGTGCATGCATTTCCAACAGGAACATGCATTATGGACCAACTAGCAGACTGTTTGAAGCTGGTATGTGTCTTGATGGAGAGCCTTGCAGGGTGCAGCGGCTGAAGACCTGCTGCAGGAGAATATCAGATAGTGGTGGGGTGCAGCTTAGCATATACAGGCCTAATTTCTGTCTGCTATTGTGCTATGGATATGCAGAGAGCTGCATTGCCTGCCCTGAGGGGTGTCTCTCCCACAGCAGAACCGGGGTTGATGGTCCCTTCTACTGCCACCATTGCAGGGAGGTAGATGTGGATGGGAGACCCTGTTTACCACCATAATCCCCTTAGGGGTCCATAGGGACTACACCTGACTGAGACAGACAGATATATCCAAGGTGTTTGTGCAGAAACTACCTATCCCACACATTAACACTGCTGTGGATGTCCAGCATGGCCTATGTTTGCCATGGATGGTGCTGTGGACCTGGTGCTGTGCGCCTCACTGCACCCTCACGGTGAGCGCAGTACCCGCACAATATGACGCTGTGTAGCTACTCTGTGCCAGTAAAACACACGGTCAGTACCCCCTACCAGGCCTAGGTGCTGTGGGGGTGCACATGGTCAGTTCCCCCTACCAGGCCGAGGTGCTGTGGGGGTGCATTCCCCATGGTGTGTATCTGTGGACAGCTGATTTGCATGTGCAGTGCATCATGGGTGTGGCTGGCCCAATCCAACACTGTGAAAATCCAGCACCTGCTCACAGGCTCTGATAAACCATAGGCCATCACACTTACATCTGTTAGCATAATTCATAGGTGCAAGACACCCTAAAGAGTCTGTAATATAAAGTGCCCACGCTGGTAACAACACACGTACCCATGCACGATTTTACGCCCGTACCAACGCATGTAGCCACGCCCGCACCAACGCACATGGCTACGCACACTGTGAGGGTGTGTTTCTGGCAACACTACTGAACGTAAAGAAAAACATGCCTCCTCATTCCCTATGTAATGTACAGGGTGATGCCTGGGCCAGCCTTCTGCATTATGCACACTGGGGACTCGAACCCATGCTGCCTGTAACAGCGGTCAGTGAAGTAACCATTGTGCTACAGCTCTGTTTCAGTGATTTGTGTCTGTACGCCTTCTTAAGATTAACGTGCGGTAACGCGCCACGGCACCCTGTAATACTCGTTAGTTTTTGGAACGCGCGTTATTGGTAACGATGTACTGCCCATGTCCTTATTTGGGGTTTCTGTCTCTACCGCGGCTCCTAACGCGAATTGCACTAACGCTCTTTAGTAAACATACCCCTTAAAGTTATGTGTGAATTTTCAGCGGCTGCTCTTATATATTATCCACTGATAAGAAAGCCATTTAAAATTATAAGAATTCTTATCAATTTAGTTATAAAGCTGCCTTATCGCTGAAGTTAACCTAAGTTTTAATAATAAAATCCCTTTAAAAAATGTGTATTCTTATAATATATGTCTTTTTCTGCAGATTCTCAGTTCTGAAATCAAAAGCCTCTTTTATATAATAATGGGTAAGCATACTTTTTATAGTGCAGCAGTATATTAGAAATGTCAGTCATTAGAGAACCAAAATAATCATTTCACCATTTGATTTTGATGACTTAATGGATTAAGACCAAGAGACCTCTGACACTTTTAGAAAGACATTGATTAATTTCACTAATCTTCAGAGACCAAAGGTAAACCTAATAATCAAAGAAGGGGACATTTGATGGAATTTGACATGTGACTGTGTCTCAGACATCTTAATTGGGTTTCCTTTGTACTACTTATTCATGTCTTGGCATGAATGTTATTCTGTATATACCTTTACTAGGCTTAAAAAACTCTGTCATGTGTCACAGAACACAGTAGATAACTGATAGCAAATAGTGTAGGAATTTGAATCCAGTCAAGCCCTGGTTTTCATAGAATGTCTTGAACATTTTAGAATAATTTTGAATTTAAGAAAATAGTATGTTCTTTTTTTTTTGTACAGTTGTGGTCAACATTATTAGCACCCTTGCAGTTCAACCGCTTAATGTCTAATACTGTATCTACTAAAAATAAAGTGACCAGTGAAATGGCTTTGGACTATATATGCACACATATTTGACACATAAAAGAATCACATAAAACAAGACCAATTAAAAAAAGGAAATAGTAAGAAATAGTATAAAAATGGTGACATTGCCCAGATATGATTATTGGCTCTCTTATAAATAATTCAAATCGGTTTGAACAGAAAACCACCTTTTCATTGCAATAAAATTTGAGGCACCTGTGATCAATTGTCAGTACTCACATGACTTGAATCAACCAATGAATGCTGGTTCTAATGTTTAAAATGTCCACAGGTACTCCCTGTTCCATTTTCACAATGGTGAAGACAAGAGAGCTGCCTGAGACCATCTGAAAAGCCATTATCATCAAACTTTAAAGGGGTAGAAGGACATCTCCAAAGACCTTGGGATTTTTGTGTCTATAGTTTGCAATGTTATTTAGAGGTTTTCTTCTCATGGAACTGTCAAGAACTTCCCAGGATGTGGTGAGAAGAGGAAAATTAATCCAAGAAGTCTTCCAACGTTAGTGCAAACTGTTGGAAACATATCACGCACAACATCCAAAGAGCTTAAGGCTGACCTGGAGTAATCTGGAGAGGTGATTTCAAACTGCACCATACACCACACATTAAACAAAGATGGATGTCATGGGCGAAAGCCAAGAAGGACCCCACTGTTCAAAGACAGACATAAAAAAGTCATACTTGCCCAAATCCACCATGAGAAATCATAATCTTTCCAGAAAAATGTTCGGTGGACAGATGAAACAAAACTTGAGCCCTTTGGCAATGCAGATCAGTGATACATTTACAGGCAAAGAAATGAAGTTTATAAGGAAAAAAAACACCCTTCCTACAGTTAAATATGGTGGAGGTTCCATACGTTGTGGTGCTATTTGTGGCTCAGGAACTGGAGGCCTGGAATGTATTAAAGGAATCATGAAGTCAGAGGACTACCAAGGTATTTTGGAGTGAAATGTGCTACCTAGTGCCAGAAAACTAGATCTGAGTCGAAGATCATAAGTTCTCCAGTAGGACAATGACCCAAAACATACATCCAAAACTATAAAAGAATGGTTAAAAAGGAAAAAATGGGCTGTTTTAAACTGGTCAGCAATAAGTTCTGATCTCAGTCCTATCTAGAACCTTTGGAAAGAGCTGAGATATGCCATTGGTAAAAGGAATCCTGGAAACATTCATGACCAAGAACAAATTGTAGTTGAAGAGTGGGAGGCAAATGTATGATACTTATAGATGGCTACAAGAAACATTTTGGAGGCTTTCATCACTGCCTTGTTGGGCAACCAGATATTAGTGAAGGGTGCCATTAATCATGTCCAGGTCATATTTTGTTTATTTTTCTCAGAAATTACTACGTCCAAGTGGCACAGATATTTTTTTGTTGTATACCTTCGAACAAATAATTAAAATATTATAATGACATACTTTTGGAATATTTCCAATTATTTCTCAAGATATTGTACACAACATACCTAAACTGCAAGGATGCCTATAATGTTGACCACAGCTGTATTTTAATTCTATTCATTTTTGCTTCAATAGAATGGTAAAACAACATAGAGGAGAATATTTAGAAGATGTGTCCAAGTGCAATCTGGGATGTCTAAGCCAGAACGCCTGAAAAAAAATGCAGGCACGTCCTGGTACTGACATGATTTCACAAACCTGGTCGTGCCCAATAGGTATGTCTGCAGGCGCATCTCAGAACCATATTTGAGAGTCCAGACATCTGCAATGCAGAATCCAAAGGTCACTGATGATAGCATAATGTTATGCACTGGAGGAGTAGCCTAATGGTTAGAGCACTGACTTGGGAACCAAGAGACCAGTGTTCAATTCCCTCTTAGCACTTCTTGTGGCCTTGGGCAAGTCACTTAACCCTCCATTGCTTCAGAAAAATCCAAGTTATGAATGTCCCTGTTTAATGTACATTACCAAATTTAAGTTACAATGTAAACCACTTTGACCAAATAATAAAGCAGTTTAAAAATAATGTTTAGAGTAATGAGTTTAGGAACAAGACGGGTAGGGTTCAGATCTGCTGCTATAGTTGAAATTGTTCTGAGTGTTAGGGATGATAGAGTACTTTCTTTTCTATACCCTCTAGATGTTTTTCAGCTAAAACAAGCACTTTTCAGATGCTTGTTCTTCGCTATGTAGTTATATTTACTGCACACTGTAAGATCAAGGCAGAGTTTAAATAGGACATGGAGATCAGAATTAAGGCACTGAGGTCGGGACATGCATAATTCCACTGTTTTAGAAAAGGATCTGTAAAACATGGAACATTTTGTAAAATACATATAAAGACGTGGAAGAGTGCATATGTGTTTGCCAACACGTAGGGCTGGAGGAGCCATAGCTACATGTGGGAAAATAAATGGAGGAAACTCAGCATTTAAACATGGAAGTTAGAGATGTGCATTTGTTTCAAAATGAAAGTGGTTATAGTGCGCACTATTGTATAGTATTGTGCAACAGTGCAAACTATCTTGTAATCGCATGCACTATTGCGCAATTGCATGATTATTGGAGAAAATGAACAATACAAAAAATGAAAAATCACAATGAAACGATATGAAACAAAACTTTTTGGTCTGCACTTCCTTAGTGGAAATTGGTATTCACAATTTCCACATTGTAGGTTCTGGCATCTGCATATGTGTGGTGGTGGTGTTGTTGTTAAGTGCTGTCAACTCTGTGTCGACTCATGGCACCTCTGGATAGTTGTCCTAAACTGCATTCGGTCTTCAGTCAGGTGGCTCATTGTTGACAGAGTGGTACCCATAGCTAATGTGATAATATCAATCCATCTCATTGCTGCCCTTCCTCTTTTGCATTGACCTTTTACTATGACAAGCATGGTGTCTTTCTCCAATGATCTCTCTCTTTGCATGATGTGTCCAAAGTATGAAAGTTGAAGTCTTGTCATCTGAGCTTCTAAAGAAAGCTTAGGTTTGATCTCCTCTTCTACTGACTGGTTGTTCTTCAGGCACAGTATTCATCGTCAGTACCATAATTCAAAGGCATCAATTTTCTTGCTTTCTATCTTTTTGACAGTCTAATTTTCACATCCATATGATGTTATTGAAAATACATTGGCTTGAATGAGTCAAATCTTTGTATGGAGAGAGACATCTCTGCTCTTGTGAATCTTGTTTAGGTCCTTCATAGCCATTCTGCCAAGAGCAATGCATCATCAGATTTCTTGGCTGCTTGTTGTTTCTTTATTGATAGTTGATCCAAATAGGTTAAAGTTTTCCACTATTTCAATTTCTTACCATCAACACTGAACTTATTGATTTTGCCAGTTGTCAAGATTTTTGCCTTCTTTATATTAAGGTGCAGGCCCATTTTGAGTATGTTCCTTGATCTTGAAAAGTGAATGTTTCAGATCATCTTCATTTTCAGCAAGTAATGTGATATAATCAGCATAGTGAAGGTTGTTGATGAGTCTTCCACCAATCCACACACCTCGGATATCTTCATACTGCTTCTCTGATGATTTGTTCTGCATATAAATTAAACACATAGGGGGAAAGTATGCAGCCTTGCTGTACACTTTTGCTGATTTTAAACCATTCTGTTTCTCCTTGTCCTGTTTGAACTGTTGCTTCTTGATCAATGTAAAGGTTGTGCACGAGAATGATCAGGTGTTCTTGAATACCCAAACTTCTTAATGTTTCTCATAGTTTACGCAGTCAAAATCCTTGCTGTAGTCGATAAAAACAAACAAATATCCTTTTGGTATTATTTTGTCTTTTTAAGGCTCCATATCACATCCGCGATGATGTCTCTCGTTCCTCACCTTTTCCTGAACCCTGTGTGCATTTCAGGTAGTTCTCGTTCCAGCTATGGTTGTAGACTCTGCTGAATAATCTTGAGTAGAATCTTGCTGGCATGTGGGATCAGAGCAATTATGGGATAATTTCCACAGTCTGTTGGATCACCTTTCTTTAGTATTGGTGTAAACAGATTTTTTCTAGTCAGTTGGCCATGATGTTGTTTTTCAAATTTCCTGGTAGAGCCTTGTAAGTATGGTAACAGCTGTATCAGATTGCGGTAATACTTCAATGGGAATGCCATCAATGCCTGGTGCTTTGTTCTTTGATGAGGTTTTCAATGCCACTTCAGCTTCTTCTTTCATCACCAATGGTTCCTGATCATAAGGTACAGGTTGAAACAGCTGTTGGTCCACTTTATCTTTATCGTATAATGACTCTGTATTTTCTTTCCACCTTTTCTTGATTATCTCAGCATCATTCAACATGGATCTTTGAGCATCTTGTAACATTCCAATTCAAGGCTGGAATTTTTTATTTAACTCTCGTAGCTTTAGAAAAAACAGTCTTGTTCTTTAATAGTTTCTGCTTTTATTCCCTTGCATGCGTCATTGTAGTACTTCTCCTTGCCTTGTCTTGCTGCACATTGGAAATCTCTGTTGAGTTCTGTGATCGCCTCTCTTTCTCCTCTGGCTTTAGCTTCTCTGTGTTTCTGGGCAATTTTAAGAGTTTCTTCATCATCTATTTTGGCTGTTTTTGCTTTTTCACCTTTTATAGAGACTTCTCACTTTTTTCCAACATGGCCTTCTTGATGTCATCCCATAACTCTTTTGGAGCTCTGTCATTTGTATCTAAAGCAGCAAATCAATTTTGCAGGCAGTCTTTAAATTCCGGTGATATATTCTGAAGGTCATATTTTGCTGCATTCGTGCTTTTTTCAACTTTAGCTTGAGTTTGCATACTAGTAGTTGGTGATCTGTACCACAGTCAGCTCCAGATTTTGTATTTGTTGATGGTATCGAGCTTTTCCATTGTTGTCTTCCACAGATGTAGTCAATTTGATTTTTGTACAATCCATTGGTTGAAGTTTATGTGTACAGTCGCTGCTTGTGTTGCTGGAAGAAGGTGTTTGAGATGAATAGATCGTTGGTCTTGCAGAATTCTATCAGTCTTTCTCCAGCTTCATTTCTGTTGCCAAGTCCATATTTTCCAACCACTTTGCCTTCTTTTTTGTTGCCAACTTTTGCATTCCAAGCACCCATGACTATCAGGCTAACCTGTTTGCATGTTCTGTCAATTTCAGCTTGTACTTGTTCATATAACTCATCAACATCATCCTCCTGCAGCTGTTTTTGGGGCATATACTTGAATTATAGTTGTGTTGGTGACATTTACATATGTATGTGGGCTATTTTGCAAATCAGTATGTATGAATGGAATTTGTTACCACAGTATATAGTAAAAGCCGTTAGTGTAGCTGGGTTTAAAAAAGGATTGGACAAGTTCCTGGAGGAAAGGTCCATAAACCATTATTAAAGGGGACCCAGGAAATCCACAGCTTGTTACAATATAAGCCTTGTGGAACCTGTGTCTTCTGGGGAACTGCTAGGTACCTGTGACCTAAATTGGCCACTGTTGGAAACAGGATACTGTGCTTGATGGACCTTGGTCTGACTCAGTATGGCATATCTTATGTTTTTATGTTAATGCCACTAATTAAATACAGAGGCTGCAATCTTTATTTGTTTTAAATTTGGTATGGGAAATGCACATTGGGGGTTAAGGAGAATAACTACCTTAAGATCTCTTCTAAAAAACTAGCCAAAATGAGCAGTTTTCATAAAACTATATGTGCCAGTGAACAGCTATAATATCTTGACATGGAAATTTTAGGTCGCACATATTCATTCCCTTTATGAAAAGTGTAGTTACTCACCTGTAACAGGTATTTTCAGAGAACAGCAGGAATCAGTTCTCACATATAGGTGACATTGACCAGACAGAGCCCGCATGGAGCATTTCCCCAGCTTTCAAACAAAGCCTTTGGGAATGCTACCACACATGCATAGTCCCCTTCATGCCCAAGGGTGCCATCTTGCTCAGTCAGATGACATAGCTAAGACGTCAATCAAACCAAAAAACAGAGGGATGGCAACTCCAAGGGGAGTAGAGAGGGTTGTCAAGGCTGATTCCTGCTGTTCCCGGAGAACACCTGTTACAGGTGAGTAACTATGCTTTCTCCAGGAACAAGCAGCAAGTCAGTCCTCACATAAGGGACTCCCTTGCTCCAGGCTGCCGAGGACCAAACCACGACAATCTTACCAAGTTGCAGAAGGTGAGTCCCCACTGAGAAACTCTGCAAGATCCCAACATCCAGCAACACTAATACTCCGGTAGCCTGAACACAGAAGGGTCAGAGGCAGGAGTTGCCTACACTCCAAGGATATTATGCAACACTAGCTGGCCAAAGGTGCTGTCCTGCAGGATTCACTTTCCAGACAGTAGTGCACTGCGAACATGTGGATGGATTACCAAGTGGCGGCTCTGCAAATCTCTGTCACCGGCACAGAGTGGAGGTGGGCCACCAACGTAGCCATCGCCCTCACACGATACGCTGTGATCCAGTGCTCTAGGGAGAGGCCTGCACACTCATAAGCGAGGGCGATACAGTCTGCCACCCAAGAGGATAGGGTATGCTTGGTTATAGGAAGCCCCAGTTTGCTGGGGTTGTAGGACATGAAAAGTTGAGATGCTTTGCGATTGCCCTGGGTCTGCTGCAGGTAGAAGAAGAGGGCCCATTTATAGTCCAGTATGTGGAGTATGAGCTCCTCCCTGCCAGCATGAGGCCATGGTTAGAAGATGGGGAGTACCACCTCCTGGAAGAGATGAAACTGGGATACCACCTTCAGGAGGAACTTAGGGTGAATGAAGAACCTGATGTATGAAGTCACGGCCATCAAGAAGGCCACCTTCCAAGATATATACCTGAGATGACAGGTGACCAGGGGCTTGAACATTGGTCTAGTCAACTGGGAGAGCACCATGTTGAGGTACCATTCTACTGTCGTGGGGGGGGGGGGGGCGGATAGGGGGCTTGGAGAGCAGAAGGCCCCATAGGAACCAGGAGACCAGGGACTGGCTGCATAAGGACCTTCCCTCTATTGGGTGGTGGAGAGTGGCTATAGTGCTCAAATGTACCCGTACAGAGTTCAGTTTCAGTCCTGTGCACGAGACATGCACTAGGTACTGGAGAGCCAGTTGCACATGGCAGGAGAATAGGTTCTCCTTCCTGTCCATGCACCACAGGGTGAACCTTCGTCACTTAAGGGCATAGGCCCTCTTCATGGAGGGTTTTCTGAAGGCCAGCAGGAACTCCTTAACCTCTAGAGATAGGTTGAGCAGGGCCAAGGCTACCCTCTCAGCAGCCAGGCTGTCAGTGTCAACGACCCCACATAGGGGTGCAGGAGGGAGCCCTCCTCCTGGGTTAGGAGGTTTGGGGCCCGACCCAGGTGGACTTGGAGTTTTGCCGACAGTGAGAGTAATAGTGGGAACCAGGGTTTCTGGGGCCACCTGGGAGTGATCAGTGTCACTGATGCTTTCTCGCTCTGGATTTTGAATAGGGTCTTGACGATCAGAGGAGTTGTAGGGAATACATATAGCAGTCCCCCAGACCATGAGATCAATAATGCGTCTGCCGCTACCCTCTGTGGGTGTGGCTGATGGGAGAAGAAGCAAGCCAGTTGTTGTTGTCTGGGTAGGCAAACAGGACTATCTCGGGCCAACCCCAAAGGTGGAAGAACGTCTCTGCCACCATGGGGTCGAAACGCCACTCATGTGGGCGCAGGACTCTGCTGAGTCTGTCCGCCAGGCAGTTGTCCTGGCAGGAGCATGCCATTGAGTGCTGCAAATGAGAGGAGAGCTATGATCTCCGGGCAGAGGGAGTACAAGCCCATGCCCCCCTGTTTGTTTATGTAGAACATTGCGACCTGGTTGTCCGTTTGGATCAGGACAGATCTGTTCCTCAGGAGGGTGCAGAACACTCGTAGGGCAAGGGACACCGCCCAGAGTTCCAAGAGGTTGATCTGTAGAAACTCCTGCTGGGAACAGTTGCCTTGGGTGTGGTAGGCTCCTCAACCACTGAGAGAGGCGTATGTGGTCAGGGTCCTTTGTGGTGGGGGCACCTGAAAGGACATTCTAACCCGGAGGTGGCCCAGATCCTGCCACCAGTAGAGGGACCTCGCCAGCTGGTGTGTGACTCTGATTCTGTCCTGGAGTCTGCCCATGGCCTTGGTCCATTGGGAACGCAGGCACCACTGGGCTGTCCGCATATGCAGGCAGGCTAGGGGTGTGACATGGACCGTGGAGGTCATGTATCCCAGCAGGCAGAGGAGGTGGTGTGCTGCAGTATTGGACCTCCCCTGCCAGCTGTCTGAGGTTTTCTGTCCTTTCCTGAGGGAGGAGGGCTCTGGCCCATACTGTGTCCAGCTGCGCACCGATGAACTCTAGGTTTTGTACTGGAGAGATGTGATTTTGGGTAATTAATGACAAACCCCAGGTGCTGCAGAAGGAGGATGGTACATTCTGCACTCTGACTGGCCTCTGCAGCTGTGCCATCACTGATGAGCCAGTCGTCCAAGTAGGGGAAGACAAACATCATTTGTAGGTGCAGATGGGCAGCTACTACTGCTAGGCACTTTGTGAACATTCTTGGTGAGGAGGTCAGGCCAAAGGGAAGTACCGTATATGTGGACCAGGATGTGGGTATAAGGATCCTTTAGGTCCAAGGAGCAAAGCCAGTGTCTGGTGGAGGTAGGGCAGCAGTGTTCCAAGGAGAGCATCTTGAACTTCTCCCTCACTAGAAACTTGTTCATGTCTCAGAGATCCAGGATGTGTCTGAAGATCCCAGTTCTCTTGGGAACAAGGAAGTACCTTGAGTAGAAGCCCCTGCCACAGAGATTTTGGGGAACAGGCTCCACCACCTTGTCCTTTAGTAGAACTGTCACCTCTGAGAGCAAGAGGGCCTGGTGAAGGAGAGGTTACACTGGCTCTCCTGGAAAATGCCCCGATGGTAGCAGTTGGAAGCAGAGGCGGTAACCCTCCTTTACCACCCGGAGTGCCCACTGGTGCATGGTGACCTCGGGCCACTTGTGGGCGAAGAGTGCCTGGCAGCCCCCTGTGGGCTGGTGGGTCTCTCCCAGGGAGAGGGAGGCCCCACCCTGGGAGTCAAAAGCTTCCTCCAGGTTGAGCTGGAGCCAGGGTCTGCGGCTTTGAGGCTTTTGGCTTCCTGGGACCGTGTCCCTGGCCTTTGGGCTGGGATCCCTGATGCTGCTGGCTTGGGAAGGCTTGGTAGTGACTGTAAAAAAAGGCCCTTCTTCCTTGAGAAAATTGGCCTGTTCCCCGAGGATTTCTTACGGGGAAGGGTAGAGGTCTTCTTTGACACCCTCTGCCTGGTCACCACCTCGGCCTCAATCTCGGCCACCTTGTCAGCCATAGGCTTCCCAAACAGGTTCTCCCCAGTGCAGGGGACATTCAGCAGCTTTTACTGGACCCACTGCTCGAGGTCAGAGGTCTGCAGCCAGGCCAGGTGCAGAGCACCGATGCCAGCGGCTGCTGGCTGGGCTGCAGCCTCTAAAACATCATAGGCGGCCCAGGACAGGAACTTAGAGCAATCCCGGATCGTTACCACCAAGGTCTGGAACCCATGCAGGGGTTCCCCAGTGAGCCCTGCTGAGAAGCCCGCGAGTTCCTGAATGAAGCTCTTAAGGTACATACCTATGTAAAGCTCATAGGTTTGAATCCTGCAGCCTAGCATGGCCCCTTGGAAGCACTTGCATCCCAAGGCATTGAGGGCTCTGGCCTCTCTACCTGGAGGTTCAGAAGAATACGTCTTCTGACTCTTGAGCTTCTGCATTGAAGATTCCACCACCATGGAATTGTGGGGAAGTTTATTTTATTTATTTATTTGAACGTATTTTTATACCACCCCTTCCAGAGATCAGGGGTAGTTTACATTATAACAAAATTGAACTTTACATAGAACAGTATAACTGAGTTAAGAAATCTAGGAGATTACATAGAATAGTATTGTAGAAGTAGAAGTAAAATATTTAACTATTTACGAGCTATGTACAGTTCGATATAAGTGTGTCCTGCAATTGAGGTCTATGATGTATGTTCAAAGATTTGTGTATTGGGACTTCTGTTGGGACTTCTGGAAGCCTGGGCTTCTCTTTATGTGGTAGATGGCAGCTAGATGTTGGCTGACCACTGGCATCGAGGCTGGAGTTTCCCACATCCACAAGAGCAGCCACTCGAGGATGGGTTGCACCGGAACCAAGAGAGTATCCTTTGTCAGGGACTCATACTGGAGGATCTCCAGTTCTTTGGTGCACAGATCCTCCATGGACTCGGTCGGAACCGAGAGGGCTCGGACCATGTCCCGGACAAAGTCGTGGAATGCCACATCCTCGGGTGGGGAATGGCATCGGTGTTCTGGGGGAAACAGCTCAAAGGTGATGTCTCAGTGTTGAGAGGTCTCAGGGGAGGCCTCAACATTGGTCTCCCAATCGGAACCTGAAGGCGTCGAGGAGTCCAAGGCTTGGAGTGCCTGTGCCATGAAGCCTGTGTCGAGGAACCAGGATCCCACAATGGGTCTCAGGTCAGACTCCTGGAAACTAGCCAGGGAGGACTGGACACCCGAGGATCGGGACTGGGACCTCAATCGGTGCCGAGAGCTTGCTCGAGGCCAATAACGCTCGGGACTTGGCTCGATGCCCGTGGACACCACCGCAGTTGGGGGCCCAGTTGTAAGGGCAGATGATGTGGATGAACCTGACATTATCACCAGCTGCATGGATAGGATGGCAGAGATACTCTGTTTCAGGGCTGCTATTCTAGCCTTGATGCCAGAAGGCTCTGCAGCTTTCGGAGCAGGCACCGAGGGTCTCAGGCTCAGTGTCAAGACCACAGCCTTGGGGAGCCTTGCATGGTCATCACCAGCCAAGGGTTCCTTCCTAGAGACCTTAGGAGGGCGCTGCTTGGAGTAGCCAGAGCCCCGCCTTGGGACCTTACTGGGTTTCCCCGGTGGAACCTCAACTGGCTTTGAGGGTTTGTTCTTTTTCTTGCCAGGGTCTGGCGTCTTTATGGAGGAGCTGGGAATTATTTATTTAACAGGTTTTTTAAAATTTCAATCAAAGTGGTTTACATTATAACTTAAACTTGGTAATGTACATTAAACAAGGACATTGATATCTTGAGTTTTTCTGAGGCAATGGAGGGTTAAGTAACTTGCCCAAGACCACAAGGAGTGCTAGTGGGAATTGAACCCTGGTCTCTTGGTTCCCAAGTAGAGTTCTAACTATTAGGCTACTCCTTCACTCCACTTTTTCTTAAGAGAAGGTTGTAGGGGGAGGGTGGGGGTGACTCCCACCCTTTTATATCTGCATTGGAGGGGAGGCAAAGGGCTTAGCCAACTGGCTATCTGGGACTTTTTCTAAATCAAGGGTTGCACCGATAACCCCCTGGACAGCTCCCGATGGAGATCAGGAGCTGTCCAGGGGGGGATTGGTACTTAAAAGGGGACACACACTTAACATTTTGATATTGTTGGTGCTGCAGATTGCTGCCCCATAGCACTGAAAAATATTGTGGAGGGGGGGAAATCATGGTATGGGGAGGCCCGCCTCCATGGTATTGCCCTTGTTATTGGGCCTCCTGCCAGATAATGCCACCTCAAGAGGTGGCGCAATCTGCCACTGTGATTGGGCCTGAATATGGCAGCCACGGTCAACCCCACTCCCCACCCCAATCCCGCCCCTATGGAACTGCACCGTGGGAAAATCAGATACCGCAAGATATTGCCTACAATATCTGATTTTTCAGCGGGTTAGATGTTAGCACCGGGCTAATGCTCGATTAATACCCCACGGTAGCAGCTAACACACTTCAGTAAAAATACCCCTTAGAATAACTGCTTGCACCAGATTTCAAAGGGAAAGCAGAAGAGTAATTTCCGTTTGAAATTTGCCATGGGTAAAATTTGCCCATGTACTTTTGCATCCGCTTTATGTTTGAGTCAGAGATGTGCATGGAAAAGATATTCAGTACATTTTTGGCCAATTTTTGGACTTCTCCAATTGTTGGCTTGTTTCACTCATTTGGTTTAGTAAAATATTCTTTATGTGCATTAGAACTTTTTAGTGCATGCACTTTGATTTGTAGATCAGTGTGCATTAAATTGATTTTGATTGCATTAAATTTGTAGGCATGCTAATGAATTGAATGTGAGCTAATGAATCCATTTCCCTAATGCGAGTTTCTAAGTAAAAAAGCAAACACAGTTTAACTTCAGAGTCTACCCCAAACTTGCCCCCAGGGCCGGATTTGCCTATACGCCACGTACGCCGTGGCGTAGGGCCCACAGCTGGCAAGGGCCCACCGGAGGGCTTTAGAGGGAGCCGGGGAAGCCCGCGCGAGGCCCTGGCTCCCTCTGTACAGCCGCCAGCGTGAAGAGCCTTTTCCTTCACGCTGGCGGCTGTTTCTGCGAAGCCGCGAATGCTGGGAAAGGTTAAAGGGTTGCTAGCAGATGTGTATTATATTATTTTGTAAGAAATATTTCTGGCATTTATATGCATAATATTTGTCAGTGAAAGTCACCTTATGGCCAAAGTTATGCATTTTCCTTTTGGGCAGGGTTTGAGGCATTCCAGGGTCAAGGCTGAAAGTTATATAGAGAGCATCAAAATTCAGCTGCTCGCTAAATAACTTAGGTGTTCAATTTTGAATGCAGAAATAGCAGGAAGAAATTTAAAGTTATGCCCAGTCTTTTAGAGTTTAGATTTAGCACATTATTCTTCTCAGTATTCACATAACTTTAAACAACTTCTCCATTTGGAGGATAATTTTATAAAGTCATGCCTAGCTCATATATGCTTTCAGGCATCTATTTCATGCCTATTTTATAAAGTAAAGTAAGCATATTCTTACTTTTATGAAAGACTATTATAAGTGGCAGAGAACATGGCTTAAATTAAGGCATGATCATTTACACCAACATTAGAGCTGATTTAAATGGCTGTACCTACTTTTTGCAATATGTGTGAAGATTATTGAATTCCATTGTCAAAGTGTATGTTGCTCAGGGCCAGTCTGTCCATTGTGCAAGAATGTCGTATGCACAGGGCCTCGTGCTTCAGGGGGCTCCGCGTGAACTTCATTCCCAGATAGTGAATCCTGGCTTTGTAATGCCAGATTCAGAGAGAGCCAAGGAGGCTCACCAGAGGCCCCGGCTCACCTCTGTACAGCTGACAATGTTTCCCCCATGCTGGCAGCTGTGCTCTTGTGAAGTGCACAAGTGCCACGAAACAGGAAATGCCCTTTAACCTTTCCCGGCACTCAGTGCGCTTCATGAGAACACAGCTGCCAGCACAAGGGAACACACCGCTCTTCATGCTGGCGGCTGTGCAGAAATGAGCCGGGGCCTCAGGAGGGCCTCCCTGGCTCCCTCTGAAGATGATCAGACAAGTGTGGGGCTCTTCGGATCGGGGCGGGGGGGGGGGGCTAGGATAGGACTGGAAATGGCTGATGGGGGGCTTTAACTGTGAACGGGCTGACTGGGGGGGTTAGGGTAGGACTGGAAATGGGTTGACTGGGGAGAGACGTGGACTGGTAATGGGAAGATGGGGAACTGGGACTTGAAATAGGACTGATGGGGGGCTAGGGTTGAAAATGGGCTGACAGTGGGCTAGAATAGGACTGGAAATGGCTGATGGGGGGGCTAGGACTGGAAATGGACTGATGGGGGAGGTGTGGACTGGAAATGGGCTGATTTGGGGAAGAGCTTGGATTGGAAATGGGCTGATGGGGGACTAGGATTGGAAATGGGCTGATGGGGGCGTGGACTGGAAATGGGCTGATGGGGAGACTAAGACTGGAAATGGACTGATTTGGGGGGGAGGCTTGGACTGGAAATAGGCTGATAGGAGGGATGGGAGAATGGAACTAAAAAGGAAGCAGATGTTGCGTGGGGTTGGAACTAGAAGGGAGCTGATGTTGGGAGAGGACTAGAAGGGGATGGGACTGGGGGAGTGAGGATGGAGAGGGGAAAACATATTTTTTTGGGGGGGGAATTAAATTCTACGATTGGCTGTGTATTGGCAGAGTAAGTGGAGATTGAGGATGGAGGGGTGAAATTTGAGTGGACGAAAAAGGAATAAAGAAAGAAATGGAAAAAAGAGCAAATGGGGAAAGATCAATATGTTAAAGGAGAAGTAGAGAGAGAATGGAAAAAAAATTAGAAGAGCGAAGAAAGGACAAATGGACGGCAGACAATAAAGAGTTAGCAGAAGACACAAAGAAACCAGAAGAAATTGACTAGAGTAATTGCAACTGAAAAATAAAATGCCCAAACAACAAAAGGTTGAAAAATACTTTTTTTATTTTGAATTTATTAACTGGAATATGTCAGCTCTGGGAAATGCGCATTTTTAACATCTTTGTGTTTTGTTTAGTACAAGAGGAAATTAATTTACAGTTTTATTTCTCCAGTGTTGATGTACATTCCAAGTTTGGTTTTTGGGGTTCCCAGTTTAATTATTGCCTTCCTATTTCTAAATTGTGATCCCTTGTTCTTTGTGTGGTGACGGTCTATGTTCTGTATGTGCAACTGAACTGAGGTATTCTGTTCATATAGTTTCTGTATGACAGTGCCACTTCTTCTCTTTTCCCAGTAGGAGATGTATTGGTATTCTCTGAGATGTATTGGTTTAATATTTGCAGTGTTGCCTTTTAATAGGTAGGGATTAGTGCTTTGTGAATCCTGGTAGTGCTGTTATGATATGGTGGGTTTGCTATGGGTTCTAAATGGTCATTGTTTATAGTACTTCCTAAAGTGCCTGGCAGTTCGCACTGGAGTATAATAATGTAGAAATCCAGTGGTCTTTCTTTATCCAGACATTCATTAAGAGGCATGTTTACTAAAAGTTAGCGCACGTTAACATTATGTAAATATTTATGCAAATGAGGCCTTGCAATGAATCTTTACACATGGCCCTGCACCCCCCTTGGGCCCCCCCTAGTGTTGCTCACACCATCCACACTCCACCCACTCTGCCCTTTGGTATGCACACAGTGAAAGGGCATGTGTTGCAAAAATGCATATTTTTATGCTATTCAGACATTTTTATACGGAAGCAGCCACTTACAATACTGACATTTACAACCATTCTTATCACTTAAAACTAGGCAGTTCCTTATAAAATTACCCCCTTAAAGCTATGCATTCATCATCCCACTAAATATTTGCTTAATAGAAAGTGGTGGCAAATAAGGGCCATAAGCAGGACTGACCCGTCCACTAGGTGGGCTAGGTGGCCAATTTGGGCAGTAGACTTCTGTGGCCTGCAGGCCATGTGCTTCAGCAAACATGTCCTGCTGCCCCTCCCCATGCACCCAGCCAAAGTGCTTTTCCCCACTGTTGAACTCTGATGCTGCCCCCGTCCCCCTTCTGCCACTGATTCTAGTGGTGGGTGGCTATGTTCAGCAGCAGCAGCCCATGGCAAGCCTGCTGCTGACGGTGAGCCGCCTGCTGCCAGAATCAGTGGTGAGGAGGGCACGGCTCAGGATGTGGGGAAGGGTAACACAGTGCAAGGGGGCGGGGCATCATGACAGGAGCTTCTGCATAGGGCGGCAGAAACCTTTGGACCGGGACTGACCATAACAACCACCTACTCCACCCTGTCTCATTTCTGGTGATGTCACATGCAACATTCATTCTTTAGCTTTCCTTTGCTACTTTGCATCTAGGGATCTTTTCTCATGCTTTATTGAACTCAATTACTCTTTTTGTCTCTACCACCTCCCTTGTGAGATCATTTCATGCACCCACCACTCTTTCCTTGATAATTTTTTTAATGTTCTTGTTCACTCTACCTCCATGGACTTCTTCCTATAGATCATTCTTTTCTCTACAAAACATTTGATTGTGCATTATTTTTTTACCTTAGAGCATTAGAATATCTTTATCATACCCTTCCTGTCATTCCTCTCCTCCAGAGTATACATATTTAAAGTCTTTTAGGGCCCTTTTTCTAAGGTCTGGTAAGTTTTGGCACTTAGCATAGGTTAGGTATAAAAATGAATGCAGGATAAATGCAAAGCCTGTGTGGTAACTATTGGGTGTGTGCCCAATATCTACCCTGCAGTTATTGTATGGGACAAACACTTACCACATGGAAAATGCTTTGGCAGATAGTGTTGGTAGAGCATCCATGCTATCTGCTGATGAAGCTCTATAGCTCCATGAGGTAAAAGTACTTCTGCCCCAAGCATCAACTCCCCAGACTAGCACCCGCATCCAGAGCTTGCCCCATTCCTTAATAATACCAGCTTCCCTTCCCTCCCCCCACCCCCAAGATCAGTACCAGCACCACTCATCCATCCCTTATTTGGCAGCATCACCCTCGCTAGAGATCTGAGGTGTCATTTGAAACCTGAGTTCCTGAAGAAGCATAAGAGACTGGGAAGCATTCTTATTCCACACTAGATACCAGGGAAAGATCTGAGTATTCATTTTGGATTATCCAGAGGTTTAATGGGTTTGGGTACTCATGTTGGGGAGAACCAGAGGTTGGGAGTATATGGGGTGATGCCAGGAGATACGGGGGGGGGGGGGGGGGAGTTTGGGGTTGAGAGAGTGATGTCAGTGGAGTACAGGGTGCGGGAAATGGGTTATCTATCTTACCACCGGTCTTCTTAGAGATAGCAGGCCTGACTTGGGGCCCAATAACTGGTTTGGCAGCCTGGAACTTTTAATGTTCCTGGATACAGCAATTCAAAATGGGATGTACTAATTTACAAAATGCATCTTTGTTAATTCACTGATTTATGTGGTGACTCACATCAGTTGTATGTTTAAAAATTTGGTATTGGGACCATAGAACCTTTGGCTAAACAACTTGATGTCTGGCCAAAAGTGATACATTAAAAAAATGTAGACATTTAAAACTGCAGGGGGTCATATTCAAAGGGATTTATGTGGTTTCCAGACCTGAAAGTTACATTAATCCCACTGGCCAGGATATTCAGTGACTAATATCATTAAATGTCTACCCTTTAGTGGGGATGGAACCATTAGCTAGCTGATTAGCATTGATATTCAAACACTAAGGGGGTCATTCTGAATAGTGAATAGCAGGGATGTACATCCGGTTTGGATGTACAACCCCCACTATTCGTTGGCACCATATTCTGAGCTTCTTGCTCCCCACACGTATAGCGGTATTGTGCAGGGAGCACTGGACGGGGGCGGAGGGGAGGGCTGGAGGCAGAGAATGGGCAGAGCGGGGGTGGGGCCGCACAAACCGGATGTACAGGGCCTATTCAGGTCACGGCCCTGTACATCCAGCGCAGAAAAGTTGGATGTAGGACTTACTTGACCTTGGAGGTGGAATAAATCCCTTCAGCAGCAGGGATCTGGCCAGACAGCCCCACCAAACAGGCAGAGTGGATACAAGTGAGCCTCCACCACCTGATCTGGGCACTGCCTTCTCTTGCCAAGGGTCAGGTAGAGTGGGAAATGCTTTTTTCAGTTGTTGGGCAATTTGCGATCCTGCTTGGCGTCCCAGTGCCATGGCAACGGGACGCCAAGGCACCAGCACACCAGCATGAGCTTAGGGTGGGCTAGCTGGGCAGAGTAATGGAAATCTCGCGCTGCTGAATTGGAGCCACGTTGGACTGTCTAAGTGCCCGATTCTGCAACTGCGGGAACATCTAGCTCCCGCAGTTTCAGTATCAGGTACATTTTGGACCTGTCCATTTTTTGGACGTCCGGACATACCCTGATCAGAATCGGCCTCTAACTGGGTAGCTAAACTGCATAAAGTTAGGTTTAATTTAGAACAGTGATGGCCAGCCGCTTTAGCCATGCTGACCGCCACAGCTGAAAATGCCCCCGAGAATACTTGAAGATGTTCTGGGGGTAGGGCTAAAGGATAAGAGATAGCACTGATATTCAGCAATATCTGCTAACATAGACACTTGTGCACACCTTTCTTGCAACACTCCCAGAACATAAAACCCTGAACAGTGAATGGTGGCAAATTTTTGGCTACAACTTTATTCCAAATTTTCAGTCCCCAACATTCCAATAATATTTATTTATTTGTTTGCTTTTTATAGGCTGTTTTTTCTAGAATCGAAGCCATTTACAATTACCAATGATAACTTTAAATGCACATATAACATTGAACTCTTAAGTCAGCTAACATGGATCATTCAAACAAAGAGAAAACACAACTCTACCTACTCACCCTCAATGGTAATAGATTTATCTGCATGAAAGTATGTATTAAAAATGGCTAACATGGATAATGGTGAATAAAACAATCACGGGGTTGTTAAGGAATCTATCCTGTGGTTTAGCATTTTGAGTCCTTAGTTACTGTAGGTTTGCATATACTGTGTTTCAGCTCCAAAGTGATCCCTAAAAAGCAGAGTCTTTAAGTCCTTGCAGAAGCTTATAAGGTCTGAGATGGCTCTTTCTTCTCTGATAGCATATTCCAAGCTCTGGTGCATAGAGTGAGAAAGCACACAAACAAGCTGCTTGGGTGTTGCTTTTTCAAGTGGTATGGTATACATGTTTTGTGTACATAGTCTTCTTGTTCTGTTATTTGGCGTTTCGTGTAAGATGAAATGTAGATATGATGAAGATAAGTTGTGAGCTTATTATTAGAGCCTTATACTTGATTCAGCTTATCAATGGTAACTAGTGCAGCTATTTTAGAATGGGTCTGACACAGTTAACTTTTGATACACTATACAGGATATGTGTAGCTATGTGTTGTGCCATTGCAGGGGGTGTAAAATGTGTTTTGGAATTCTGTGGTATATAATATTGCAGTAGTTCAAGTGTGGAAGAATCATGTCCTGGAATACTGTGCAGAAATTTGTGGTCTCTAGTAGCTGACGCAAGTGTTGAGTCCATATCTTGACCTCTTCATATTCCAGATCGGCCATCCCCTGACTACCCTCCTTTACATTTTTCTCCACTATCCCCAACATATTCCCCCATCATTCCACTTCCACAACCGCACTCAGCCACTTGGCTAGTCAGTGCCAGCCTCGCACAGTAAGGTACATGAAGAACTCTGTAGAAGGCTACCACTCCCCTATCCATGTTGCCTGTGGTGATTCCAAGCCATGCTCCCACAGCTCACAGCAGTAACACTAGCCAATGAGTCTTTTCAACCCATTCAGTCCAGTTCCCCTTCATTCTTGTTTGATTCTAGGAGGAAGGCTACACCCCCAACCTTGGCACCAGTGGCACCAGCTTGCTATAATCATTGTAAGCCATGTACTGATTTATCCTCAAAGAGGGTAATTTTTATGACACACCTTATGTTAATGTGCATCTTAACATGAGTATTTCACACCTAACTTATAAAGCAAAGTATGCACATACTTTACATTATAAAATAACGGCATAAGTGGTCGAAAATGAGGATCAAATGTAGGTGTGAACCCACGCCTCGATTTTTAAAGAATTTGCAGAAATTTAAGTATTTTATAACTTAAACTCATAGATTTCGGCTCTGCTCATAATCCGCCTTTGCCCACACCAAAGATATGTGTCATCGGCTTGATGTGCATATTTACTGAATAGTGCCCAGTTGTAGTACATGGCCAAAGGCCCATCCATGGGTCATTAAAAATAAGTGACTTCCATGCATGGCGCATAACTTTATGCAACTATTTATAAAGTTACCTTCAAAGTGTTTGGCTTCGAGGGGTGTCCGATATTAAAGGTATAGGCCAAAATTACACTAACATTTGTATTTAAAGAAATTATTCAATACATTCCACCAAAAACTACATACTTTTATTTACTTCCCCACATAATCGCCGTAAACATTGAGACATTTATCTCAGCGTGACACTAGTTTTAACATCTCTTCACGGTACAGTTGCATATCAAGTTGCTTGAAGTAGTCCATAACGGTGTCTTGCAATTCCTCCTGATCCGCAAAGTGTTTCCCCGCCAAGAATTTCTTTAAAGGTCCGAATAAACGAAAATCCAAAGGGACTAAGTCCGGACTATACAGAGGATGTAGCAGGACCTCCCACTTCCGCTGTGTCAACCACAGATTGGTTTGTTTTGACGTGTGGGGTCTTGCGCCGTCATGCAGAAGTTTAATTCCTTTGCGTAATCATCCCGGCCTTTTCTGTCTTATGGGTATATGCAATGTCTAGACTTAGCCCCTTCGGATTTTCATTTATTCGGACCTTTGAAGAAATGTTTGGCGGGGAAATGCTTTGCGGATCAGGAGGACTTGCAAGCTTCAATAGGACTTCTAAAATAACCCCGTTAAGCTATATTGCCACTTAACCAATCCTTTTTATTTTCTATATTTGGCTAATGATAATATCCAAGTTGTTTTATGTGGAAAAGGTTGACTTTGGTTTTTGACAGTTCATCATTTTGAGTTGAGTAAAGATTATTTTCTTGTTTACTACTTTGACTGAATTTATTGTACCCTGTAAGTGTGAGGAAAGGATTGCTGCTCTAGGTACTGAATCCTGATTCTTTTCTTTCTCACTGATTAGGTCCCAGGCAGGTCACATCTATCCATTCCATTCCACCACTGGGGTCTCAAGTGGATACCCTTTTGCCTTTCTTCCTCAGGCTACTGAACAGGGTACCCCAGAACCCCCTAAGTAAAGGAAAAATAGGCATTGAATGGTGTCTACATGACAATAGTCATTTTCCATTAGATATCTGAATCCACTAGTTATTAATCTATCCCAACATTTCTCAGAGGGTTAGTGATCTTGTTTCCTTTCTCCTATGGTGGTGACCCTCCCTTATCTCCCAGTATTTAGAATGACTTGAGGGGGGTGTTACGACATCCTCCCAATATGTTCCCATATCAATTAATGGCACTGTAGTAGAAGAAAGATCCTCCTGTAGCTACTGGATATCCACCACATCTGGCCTGTCACCATTTTCTTCATTCCTGATATCCAATGATGGGAAGAGGGGGAAGAGCTTGGGTGGGAATACAGCAGTTATTTCATAAAGAAGTATTGCACCAGAAAAGATGGACACAGCAGTCAAGCTGTGTCCAATAACCACAGATCCAGCGAAGAACACTAGGGCCTGTCCATTACTATTTTACCCTTTCATAAAACACATAACTACATCCCTCCGAGTTGATTCCAAAATCCTACCACAATTTTGAAAACACTAAATAATTTGTCCTACTATAGCCACATTATCAGAAAAAGGAAAATAATGTCCCATAATAATGACTTTATTAGTCAATTGTACAGTACAAACTCAAGTTCAGAATTATAAACTATAAAACTATCAGCTATGCAACTGTTTTGTTATGCTGCTGTGCTCAAAACGTGCTGAGATGAGATAGCGCTGTTTTACTGTCTGCATTCGAGATGGATCCTGATGACTGTTTTATTTGCTTCATTGTGCCTGCATTCAGTTCTGAAGCCTTTTGGCAGCTTTCTGTCTAGCGGCCGGGCTCGTAGAAGGCCTACCACATGTTCTAGCACGTGAAACTGGTGGAATTATCTTGACAGTTATCATGTCCAAAAGAGTAGAACTCTAGCAGGTCATGAAAATGGACTAAAGGCTACCCGCTGGTGCATAAACTTGCTTACTGAGGCCCGGTATTTTATATAACCTTACCCACCATTTATATATATCAAGCAACTATTTGACTCATGAGCAGAACAGACTGCCCATAAATAGTACAGAATTTTATGTGCGTAATCTCATTATCTTATAAACTAAGTATTTTCAACTGTTTTATTTGTTTTTATATATTATCTGAATTTTTTCCTTCATCCCTGTCTTCCCTCTCCATCCCCATCTCCATCTTAGGTTGGACTTTCATCCCCATTTTTTATGGCTCTGTACCACTTTTTTCTTCCTTTTTCTGACATTACTTATCCTTGTTCCCTCTCACCTTCAAATCAAATCCCCCTCTCCTTATCACCCTCTCTCTACCTTTCTCATTTCTCCTCCTATCTTGTAATTCCTAACATGGGCTCTGCATTTCAAAGCAAAGGTAAGGGTGTGTGGCTTTTAATTACTAGTTCTGCCTGAGTGCTCTTAAAAGGGATTTGGTACATTTTTTAAAAAAGTTACATTCTTTTTGGTGCTTTAGTTCACAAGGGGAAATAATTTTATTAGTGGTGTAGGATTAAAACTCTTTTAGTATTTGTTTCATCTCTTTGAAGCTACTGACACCTCATCAGGGGTTAGTGGGACTGATTAGCCTGTGAAAGAACTGAGAGTAGCTGAGGGCTGCATAAAAGTCTTCAGAGCCTTGCACTTTTGAGGCATTCCTAACAGGGGCTCTGCATTTCAAGCAAAGGTGTGGCTTTTAATTACTAGCTCTCTGCTTGAGAGCTCTAAAAAAGGGTTTAGTACATTTTTAAAACAAAGTTATATTCTTTTTGGTGCTTTAGTTCAAAAGGGGAAATATTTTTGTTAGTGATGTAGGTTTAAAACTCTGCTTTTAGTATCTTTTTCAACTCTTTGCAGCTACTGATGCCTCAACAGGAGTTAGTTCCCACCCTACCCCCAACTCCCACCCACCCCATGTGAGCAGTCTTGTTTTATAGGGCACTTCCCCAATTAACTACAGACAGGGGACTTGGAACAGCACATCTAGAACACACTTAAGAGGTTAACTGCTTTTTCTCTGAAAGGACAGCTGGAAAACTGGCTGGCCCTTTGGTAGGTCTCTCTATTTGCTTCTACAGGTACCTAAGCTCCACCAACTGAAGAATGGCTGGGAAAAATCTTATCACCAAAGCTGTTGCCCCTGTTACAGCTTCTGCTTCTGTCCAGACAGAGATCACAATGCCAGCTGAAGAACCGGTTCCATGTGCAGGATGCCTGCATGCTGAAACTCTCAAAAAACAAGTGGAGGAGCTCAGAGAAGAGGTGGTGAGACTGAGGAGTATTCAAGACAGTGAGATGTACACTGATGAGATGCTTCTTGAAACATCCAAACTATCCAGCAGAAGAGTAGATGGGACCCTACCGAATGATGAAGGTTGGGCACACGTCACCAGGGCCTGAAGTATCACCAAGCCAACTTCTCCAACCCTTGAACTGAAGAACCATTATGCAGCCCTGGAAGTGGAGGAGGTGAAAGTATCCCAAGAAAATGAAGAACCAGAGCACAAGCACCCCAAAGATGCAGAATCAGTGACCACAAGGAAGTGAACGGTAGTGGTGGTTGGTGACTCTCTTCTGAGGGGTACTGAGGCATCCATCTGCCGACCAGACTTGATGTCCAGAAACATAGAAACATGATAACAGAAAAAGACCACATGGCCTATCAACTACATGGCCATAACAACTACAACAGTCCCCTTTTTACCTTTAGAGATCCTCTGTGTTTGTCCCATTCTTTTTTGAATTCAGTTACTGTCCTCATCTCTACCACCTCCACTGGGAGACTATTCCACGGATCCACTACTCTTTCCATAAAGAAATATTTCCGCATATCACTCCTGAATCTATCTCCCTTCATCCTCATCCCATGTCCCCTCATAGCAGAACTTGCTTTCAATTGAAAGAGGCTCTCTCCCTGAACATTTATGCCATGGAGGTATTTAAACATCTCAATCATATCACCTCTATCCCGCCTTTCCTGTAAGGTGTACATATTAAGATCCTTCAGTCTGTCCTCATATGCTTTATAATGAAGACCACTAATCATTTTAGTAGCCACCCTCTGCACCGACTCCATCCTGTTCACATCCTTTTGAAGGTGCAGTCTCCAGAATTGCACACTATACTCCAAATGAGGTCGCATCAAAGACTTATACAGAGGCATTATCAACTCCTTTTTTTCTGCTAGCCATTCCTCTCCGTATGCACCCAAGCATCCTTCTAGCTTTTGCCGTCGCCTTTTCTACCTGTTTAGCTACTTTAAGATCATCAGACACAACCATGCCTAGGTCCCGCTCTTCTTTAGTGGACAAAAGTACTTCACCCCCTATACTATATTGCTCCCTTGGATTGCTGCAGCCCAAATGCATGACCTTACATTTTTTAACATTAAATCCCAGCTGCCAAATTCTAGACCATTCTTCAAGCTTAGCTAGATCCCTTGTAATGTTATCTACCCCTTCCTGGGTGTCTACTCTATTGCAGATTTTGGTATCATCCGCAAAGAGGCAAACCTTACCTGAAAGCCCTTCCGCTATATCACTAACAAAGATGTTAAAAAGAATCGGACCAAGGACAGATCCCTGGGGCACACCACTGATAACATCCTTCTCCTCAGAGTGAGCTCCATTTACTTGTACTCTTTGTCGCCTCCCACCCAACCAATTTCTAACCCAAGCAGTAACTTTAGGGTCCATCCCTAGGGTGCTCAGTTTGTTTATAAGTCGCCTGTGAGGAACAGTGTCAAAGGCTTTACTGAAATATAAATACACCACATCTAGGGCTTTCGCTCGGTCCAATTCCCTGGTCACCCAGTCAAAGGATTCAATCAGATTTGTCTGACAAGACCTGCCTCTGGTGAATCCATGCTGCCTCGGATCCTGTAATCTGCTGGACTCCAGAAACCTCACTATTTTCTCTTTCAGCAGCGTTTCCAATAATTTACTCACCACCAAAGTTAAACTAACCGGCCTGTAGTTTTCAAACACATCCTTACTTCCGCTTTTGTGTAAAGGCACCACATGAGCCTCTCTCCAGTCCTTTGGCACCACTCCCAACTCCAACGAGGCATTGAAAAGGTCAGTCAGTGGAGCTGCTAGAACGTCCCCAAGTTCCCTCAGTATTCTCGGGTGTATCCCATCTGGTCCCATCGCTTTGTCTACTTTAAGTTGAGATAGTTTTTCACGAACACAGTCTTTTGAAAATTGTTCAAGATGTCCTTTGCTTCTGTTCCTATTTGTGGGTGTTTTCTGAGGTCCTGCTCCTGGTTCTTCATCTGTGAACACAGAACAAAAATATTTGTTAAGCAATTCCGCTTTATCCTTATCAGCTTCTACATATTCCTCCCCTGCACCCTTGAGTCTGACAATACCACTCTTGCCCTTCCTCTTCTCACTAATATATCTGAAAAATGTCTTATCCCCCCCATTTTATTGCATTGGCTATTTCCTCCTCCTTTTGAATCTTTGCCTTCTTGACTACTTTGCTAGCTTCTCTAAGTTTTTCCAAATACAAATGCCTGTCTTCCTCTCTCTGTGATCTCTTGTATTTCATGAAGGCTTCCCTCTTTTTCTTCACTTTTTCAGCTACTTCTTTGGAAAACCATAGTGGTCTCCTTTTCCTTTTACCTTTATTTACCATTTTAACAAAAAGGTTGGTTGCCCTTAAAATATCCCCTTTCAGTTTTTCCCACTGTTTTTCTACATCCCTCAGCTGTTCCCATCCAACTAACGACTCCCTGAGGTTTTGGCCCATCTTCGCAAAGTTAGTCTTCCTAAAGTCTAAGATCCTCGCCTTTGAATGGATTCTAACAGCCCTAGTCCTAATACTGAACCACACCATCTGGTGATCACTGGATGCAAAATGATCTCCCACTACAACAACAGAAACACTTTCACCATTGGTAAGCACCAAGTCCAGTATGGCCCCTTCACGTGTGGGGTCTGTTACCAATTGCCTGAATAGTTCTCCCTGTAGAGAATCCAGGATCTCCTTACTTCTAGATGATACTGCAGCAGGAATGTGCCAATCAACATCTGGCATATTGAAATCTCCTATCAGCAGCACTTCCCCTTTCCTAGCAATGCTGCGCATGTCTTCAATTAACTCTCTGTCCATCTCTTCCTCTTGTTGTTGTTGTTGTTGTTAAGTGCCGTCGAGTCGGAGTCGACTCATGGCGACCCTCTGGATAGCTATCCTAAATTGTGTTCGGTCTTCAGTCAGGCGGCTCATTGTTGACAGACTGGTACCCATAGCTGCTGTTATTGTATTGATCCATCTCATTGCTGGCCTTCCTCTTTTGCGTTGACCTTCTATCTTGCCAAGCATAATGTCTTTCTCTAATGATCTCTCTCTTCGCATGATGTGTCCAAAGTATGAAAGTCGAAGTCTTGTCATCTGAGCTTCTAAAGAAAGCTTAGGTTTGATCTCTAGTACCGACTGGTTTGTTCTTCGGGCAGTCCATGGTATACACAGTATTCGCCGCCAGCACCATAATTCAAAGGCATCAATGTTCTTCCTGTCTGTCTTTTTCACTGTCCAGCTTTCACATCCATATGATGTTATTGAAAATACCATGGCTTGAACAAGTCAAATCTTTGTATGGAGAGAGACATCTCTGCTCTTGAGAATCTTATCTAGGTCTTTCATAGCCATTCTGCCAAGAGCAATGCGTCGTCTGATTTCTTGACTGCTTGTTGCTTCTTTATTGATAATTGATCCAAGTAGGTTAAAGTTGTTCACAATTTTAATTTCTTCTCCTTCAACGATGAACCTGTTGATTATGCCAGTTGTCATGATCTTTGTCTTCTTTACATTAAGGTGCAGGCCCATTTTGAGACTATGTTCTTTGATTGTGAGAAGCAAATGTTTCAGATCATCTTCACTTTCAGCCAGTAATGTGGTATCATCAGCATAGCGAAGGTTGTTGATGAGTCTTCCACCAATCTTCACACCTCTGTTGTCTTCATACAATCCTGCTTCTCTGATGATTTGTTCTGCATATAAATTAAACAGGTAGGGGGAAAGTATGCAGCCTTGTCTTACACCTTTGCTTATTTTAAGCCATTCTGTTTCTCCTTGTTCCGTTCGAACTGTTGCTTCTTGATCAATGTACAGATTGCGCAAGAGAACGATCAGGTGTTCTGGTATACCCATGCTTCTTAATGTGGCCCAGAGTTTCTCATGGTTTACACAGTCAAAAGCCTTGCTATAGTCGATAAAGCACAAATAGATATCCTTTTGGTATTCTTTAGTCTTTTCAAGGATCCATCTCACATCCGCAATGATGTCTCTCGTTCCTCGCCCTTTCCTGAACCCTGCTTGAACTTCAGGTAGTTCTTGTTCCAGGTATGGTTGTAGTCTCTTTTGAATAATCTTCAGTAGAATCTTGCTGGCATGTGGGATCAGAGCGATTGTGCGATAATTTCCACAGTCGGTTGGATCACCTTTCTTTAGTATTGGTATAAACACAGATCTTTTTCAGTCAGTTGGCCATGATGTTGTCTTCCATATTTCTTGGCAGAGCCTTGTGAGTACGGTAACAGCTGCATCAGATTGCTGCAATACTTCTATGGGAATGCTATCAATGCCTGGTGCTTTGTTCTTTGATAAGGCTTTCAATGCTGCTTCAACTTCTTCTTTCATCACCAATGGTTCCCAATCATAAGGTACAGGTTGAAACGGCTGTTGGTCCACTTGATCTTTATCATATAAAAACTCTGTATATTCCTTCCACCTTTTCTTGATCTTCTCAGCATCATTCACATAGAACCTTGAGCATCTTGTAACATTCCAATTCGAGGCTGGAACTTTTTCTTTAACTCTCGTAGCTTTAGGAAAGCCGATCTTGTTCTTCCTCTAATAGTTTCTGCTTCTATTTCCTTGCAAGTGTCATTGTAGTACTTTTCCTTGTCTTGTCTTGCTGCACGTTGGAAATCTCTGTTGAGTTCTGCAATTGTCTTTCTTTCTCCTCTGGCTTTAGCTTCTCTGCGTTTCTGGGCAATTTTCAGAGTTTCTTCCGTCATCCATTTTGGCCGTTTGTGCTTTTTCACCTTTTGTAGAGACTTCTCGCTTTCTTCCAACACAACCTTCTTGATGTCATTCCATAACTCTTCTGGAGCTCTGTCATTTGTATCTAAAGCAGCAAATAGATTTTGCAGGCAGTCTTTAAATTCCAGTGGTATATTCTCAAGGTCATATTTTGCTGCATTCATGAGTGGTTTGCTCTTTTTCAACTTTAGCTTGAGTTTGCATACTAGTAGTTGATGATCTGTACCACAGTCAGCTCCAGGTTTTGTCTTTGTTGATGTTACAGAGCTTTTCCATCGTTGACTTCCACATATGTAGTCAATTTGATTTGTATATAATCCATTCGGTGAAGTCCATGTGTACAGTCGCCGCTTGTGTTGCTGGAAAAAGGTGTTTGAGATGAATAGATCATTGGTCTTGCAGAATTCTATCAGTCTTTCTCCAGCTTCATTTCTGTTGCCAAGTCCATATTTTCCAACTACTTTGCCTTCTTCTTTGTTACCAACTTTTGCGTTCCAGTCACCCATGACTATCAGGATATCCTGTTTGCATGTTCTGTCAATTTCAGCTTGTACTTGTTCATAGAACTCTTCAATTTCATTCTCTTCTGCAGCTGTTGTTGGGGCATATACTTGAATTATAGTTGTGTTGATAGGCAATCCTCGTAGACGAATAGAGATTAAGCATTCGCTGACTGCATTGTATTTCATTACAGTTCTTGCAAGTTTCTTCTTTATTACAAATGCAACACCATTTCTTCTTTGTCTTTCATTTCCAGCATAGTAGACCATGTGATCATCTGATACAAAGTGCCCCATGCCAGTCCATTTCAGTTCGCTGACACCCAAAAGATCAAGTTGTACACGTTCCATTTCATTCTTGACCACCTCCAACTTCCCTTGGTTCATGCTTCGTACGTTCCATGTTCGAATGTGTAAGACATCTTTACAGCTTCTGACTCTCATTTCATGCGCAGCTACATCAGCAGTCAGACTTCCCGAGGGCTTTGATCCAACCACATCATAAATGCTGGCTTTACTCTGAAAAGTCTTCAGTTCTTCCCCAGTAGCTAGTTGAGTGCCTTCTGACCTGGGGGTCTCATCTTCCAGCACCATAGCACAATTTGTTTTGTTGTAACTATCCATTGGGTTTTCATGGCAAGATACAGAAGTAGATTGCTGGGCCTTTCTTCCGCGCAATTTTCCGCGCGTTGTCACAAAAATGTGGTCCTCCGCCGTCAACACTGTCCCATTCTGCTGCTGCCCAGATGGGTGGTTTGTCTTGGTCTGGCACCTCAGCTGATACCTGTCCATCTTGGGAGACCCTGCCAGTAGTTAAACTACCGATAGTTTAGCTCTCAGCATCACTTATGCACGCAAGCCCTCACAGCACGACAAGCTGCAAACCAAGTGATGGCTTCCTCTTGTGAGGGAGGTCTGTATATCACACCAATGTAAATAGATTTCTCTTTCCCTCTTTCTAGTTTAACCCACAATGCCTCCCCTCTCCCTTTTAAGCTCTGTAATTCCCAAGCTTTAATAGTAGTTTTTACATATAGTGCCACTCCTCCTCCCCTACTTTCTACCCTGTCCTTTCTGAATAAAGTATAGCCAGGTATAGTTACATCCCAATCATGGTTTTCTGTGAACCATGTTTCTGTAACTGCCACTAAATCCAAGTCAGCCACTCCCACCAAAGCTTCAACATCAGGGATCTTATTTCCCATGCTATGTGCATTTATACACACTGCTTTCCATATGTTACCCCTGTTACCCATTTCCATAAATTTATTTAATGTATCACCTACCTGGGGGCTTTCACTTACCTGGGGGCTTTCTTCACCTATCCCCAACGAATCTAGTTTAAAGCCCTCTTCAGTAGATTAGCCAGTCTACTACTGAAGACGTGTTGACCTTTCTTGGACAGATGGATGCTATCTCTGCTCTGCAACCCTTGGAACAGCATCCCATGGTCTAGGAAACCAAAACGCTCTCGATGACACCATCCACGCAGCCATGCATTCATCTCCAGGATGCGAGCCTCTCTGTCTTGGCCTTTACCCTCAACAGGGAGGATTGAAGAGAACACAACCTGTGCACCTAACTGCGTCACCCTCTGTCCCAGAGCCATGAAGTCACTTTTGATACATTCCATGGTATACCTGGCAGTATCATTTGTTAACTTATGCTTTCTGCCAGTTTCCAAAATTCAAGATGTTACAGAGAGTTTGCTGAGACTCATCAAACCCACTGACTATTACTCGATGTTGCTCATCCATGTCGGCACAAATGATACTGCCAGGTATCCCTCTGAGTGTATCAAAAGTGTCTTCAAGGCTCTTGGACAGAGGGTGAAGCTGATAGATGCACAGGTGGTGTTCTCTTCAATTCTCCCTGTTGAGGGTAAAGGCCGAGGAAGAGAAGCTTGAATCCTGGAGATAAATGCATGACTGTGTCTCATGGTGTCTTCAAGGTCGTTTTCGTTTCCTGGACCATGGGATGCTGTTCCAAGGGTTGCAGAGCAGAGATGGCATCCATCTGTTCAAGAAGAGTTGACGTATCTTCAGTAATAGTCTGGCTAACCTACTGAAAAGGGCTTTAAACTAGTCACTGGGGATGGGTAAAGAAAGCCCCCAGGTAAGCGAAATATCAAATACCTTTATGGAAATGGTTGAAAGGGACAACATATGGAAAATGGTGTGTATAAATGCATGTAGCATGGGAAATAAGATCCCAGATGTTGAGGCTTTAATGGGAGAGGCTGACTTGGATTTAGTGGTGGTAACAGAGACATGGTTCATGGACAACCATGACTGGAATGTAACTATACCGGGCTTTACTTTATTCAGAAAGAACAGGGTAGGAAGAAGGGGGAGGAGGAACGGGACTATATGAAAAATAATATTAAAGCTATGGAAATACAGGGCTTAAAAGGGAGAGAGGAGGCACTGTGGGTTAAACTAGAAAGAGGAAAAGAGAAATCTATTTGAATTGGTGTGATATATAGACCTCCCTCTTAAGGAGAAGAGGTGGAAAAAGAGTTAATAGAAGAGAAGACATATGCAGCATTGCCAGGAAAGGGGAAGTGCTACTGCTAGGGGATTTTATTATGCCAGATGTTAATTGGTGCATCCCTGCTGCAGTATTTTCTAGAAATAAGGAAATCCTGGATTCTCTACAGGGAGAACTATTCAGGGCAACTGGTAACAGAACCCACATGTGAAGGTGCCATACTGGGCTTGGTGCTTACCATAGGAAAAGTGTTTCTGATGTTATAGTGGGTGCTCACTCTTAGGAGAAGGAGGTTAGCTGTGGTGTACCCTAGGGATCTCTCCTTGTTCCGATTCTTTTTAATATCTTTGTTAGTGATATTGCATTAGGGTTGTGGATGATACCAAAATCTGCAATAGAGCAGACACCCAGGAAGGTGTAGATGACATGAGGAGGGATCTAGCTAAGCTTGAAGAATTATCAAGAATTTGTCAGCTGAGATTTAATGTTAAAAAATGCAAGGTCATGCATTTGGGCTGCAGCAATCCAAGGGAGTGATATAGTATTGGGGGTGAAGAACTTCTGCCCACAAAAGAAGAGCAAGACCTAGGTGTGATTTAGACCTAGGTGTGATTATATAAAGTAGCTAAACAGGTAGAAAAGGTGACGGCAAAAGCTAGAAGGATGCTTGGGTGCATAGGGAAAGGAATGCTAGCAGAAGAAAGGAGGTGATAATGCCTCTGTATAAGTCTTTGGTGTGACCTCATTTGGAGTATTGTGTGCATTTCTGGAGACCGCACCTTCAAAAGGATGTGAACAGGTTGGAGTCGGTGCAGAGGGTGGCTACTAAAATGGTTAGTGGTCTTTGTTATAAAGTATATAAGGGCAGACTTAAGGATCTTAATATGCATACTTTATAGGAAAGATGGGACAGAGGTAAAATGATTGAGACGTTTAAATACCTCCGTGGTATAAATGCACCAGACGGAGAGCCTCTTTTGATTGAAAGCGTGCTCAGCTATGAAGGGACATAGGTTGAGGGTGAAAGGGGATAGACTCAGGAATAATATGCAGAAATATTCCTTTACGGAAAGAGTGGTAGATGCGTGGAATAGTCTCCCAGTGGAGGTGGTAGAGATGAGAATAGTATTTGAATTGAAAAAAGCATGGGATAAACACAGAGGATCTCTAAAAGAAAAAAGGGGACTGTTGTAGTGGTTGATATGGAAGGGCAGACTAGACAGGCCATGTGGTCTTCTTCTGCCATCATGTTTCTATATTTCCTCCCTTTCCTCAGCTCTTGAACTTCACCTTTTGCTTCCTTTCATTCATCCTTCTCCCATCTCTCTTAAACAACCTCTTCTTCATTTCTGCTGTTCCATCTCCTCTCTGCCTTGCAACCTTCTCCTCCTTCTCTTTTTTTCATCTGGGGACATTATTCCTAACCCTCCCCCCCCTTCCCCCTAGACTTTTCTCTCATTCTAGTTCCTCACTCATCTCCTCTACTCTTCCATATTCCTCTCCTTTCTTCCTCCCCTCTCCCCTTACCTTGTTTCTTATGGAATGCTCATTCCATAGCTAATAAACTCCCTTTACCCATGATCTCTTCATTTCTAACTCTCTTCATCTTCTAGCTCTTACTGAAACCTGGCTTCTCCCTGATGACACTGCTTCAGTCGCTGCCCTCTCTCATGGCAGCCTCAAATTCTCGCATACGCCTCATGCCACTGGCTGCGGTGGTAGTGTGGGGTTTCTGCTTTCTCCTTCCTACCAATTTCAACCCATTTTGGCTGCAGCAATCCAAGAGAGCAATACAGCATAGGAGGTGAAGTACTTTTGTCCACTAAAGAAGAGCGGGACCTAGGCGTAGTTGTGTCCGATGATCTTAAAGTAGCTAAACAGGTAGAAAAGGCGACGGCAAAAGCTAGAAGGATGCTTGGGTGCATACGGAGAGGAATGGCTAGCAGAAAAAAGGAGGTGATAATGCCTCTGTATAAGTCTTTGGTGCGACCTCATTTGGAGTATGGTGTGCAATTCTGGAGACCGCACCTTCAAAAGGATGTGAACAGGATGGAGTCAGTGCAGAGGGTTGCTACTAAGATGATTAGTAGTCTTCATTATAAAGCATATGAGGACAGACTTAAGGATCTTAATATGTACACCTTAGAGGAAAGGCAGGATAGAGGTGATATGATTGAGATGTTTAAATACCTCCGTGGCATAAATGTTCAGGGAGAGAGCCTCTTTCAATTGAAAGCAAGTTCTGCGACGAGGGGACATGGGATGAGGGTGAAGGGAGATAGATTCAGGAGTGATATGCGGAAATATTTCTTTACGGAAAGAGTAGTGGATCCGTGGAATAGTCTCCCAGTGGAGGTGGTAGAGATGAGGACAGTAACTGAATTCAAAAAAGCATGGGACCAACACAGAGGATCTCTAAAGGTAAAAAGTGGACTGTTGTAGTTGTTGTTATGGAAGGACAGACTAGATGGGCCTTGTGGTCTTTTTCTGTCATCATGTTTCTATGTTTCTATGTTTCTATGTTTCCCTCTACCTCAATGTCACCCCTTTTCCTCCTTCAAAGTCCACTCCATCCACCTTTTTAATCCCTTACCTCTCTGGATATCTGCTATCTATAGACCACCTGACAAGTCCACCTCTATCTTTCTCTCTGACTTTGACTCATGGCTTTCCTTATTTCTCGATTCTTTTTCCCCTTCCTTTATTCTTTGTGACTTTAACATTCATGTTGATAATCTTTCTGACCCCTATGCTTCCAAACCTCTTTCCCTTACCTCCTCATTTAACCTTCAGCTTGACTCTTCTGCCTCCACTCATCAGCACAACCATTGCCTTGACCTTGTTTTCTTCTGTAATTGTTAACCCTATAATTTCCATAGCTCATCTCTTCCCTTATCTGACGTCATCTAGTTAGTTTCACTCTTCATCACTCCCACCTCAATCTCACCCAGTCTCCTCCTATCTTTTTAGGAATCTTCATGCTATTGATCCACTATTGTCTCATCACCCCTCTCCTCTACTTTGTCTTCTAAATTGGTTGATAGTTTCCTATAATACTATTCTCTCCTCTGTTCTGGATTCTCTTGCTCCCCCTATCCTATGTCCCGTGATGCTCACTATACTTCAGCCCTGGCTGTCTTCAACTACCCACTACCTTCGCTCCTGTGCCTGTTCAGCTGAGCGCATTTGGCTCAATTCATGTTCCCTCTCTGACTTTCTTCACTTCAAATTTATGCTTCCGTCCTTTCTTCCAATCTTCCATAGCACTCACCAAGCAAAACTTCTATGTCCATCTAACTCTCTTGCCTCTGACCCTCATCATCTCTTCTCTACTCTCAAGACACCTCCACCTCTGACCCTCCCTTCTCTTTCTGCCCAAACCCTTGATGACTATTTCTATGACAAAGTCCACAAGATTGCAATCCAATTCCCCTCAAGATCAGCTTCATCCCCTCTTCCCCCTCTTCAATACCAACTTTTATCCCCTCAATCTGTTACCCTTTGTTCCTTTTCTAAGATCTCCAAAGATGAAACCTCTCATCTTCTTTCCTCCTCTAAACTTACTACCTGTTCCTCTGATACTGTCCCCTCCCATCTCCTTAATTCCATCTCCTCCTCTGTCATCCTTCCATCACACACATTCTCAACCTATCATTCTGTACTGCAATTTTCCCTGCAGACTTCAAGCATGCTCTGGTCACACCTCTCAAGAAACCTTCACTTGACCCTACTTGTCCTGTTAATTATCGACCCATCTCCTTTCTTCCCTTCATTTCCAAAATTGTTGAACGTGCAGTTCTCCACTGTTGCCTTGATTTTCTCCCCTTTCAAGCCCTGTTTGATCCATTTCAATCTGGCTTTTGTCCTTTACACTCTCTTGAAATGGCCCTTGCTAAAGTCTCCAGCAACTTGTAACTGACTAAATTCAAAGGTCTTTACTCAGTCTTCATTCTTTTTTACCTTTCTGCTGCTTTTGACACAGTTGATCACCGCCTTCTCCTTGACACATTGTCCTCACTTGTTTTTAGGGGCTTTGTACTGTCCTGGTTCTCTTCTTATCTCTCCCATCATTCCTTCAGTGTCTGTTCTGGTGGTTCCTCCTCTACTGCTATCCCTCTTCAGTTAGTGTACCCCAAGAGTCTGTTCTAGGTCCAGTATAGCATATCTTATGTTCTTAAGTTATTGGGAACACCCAAGACACTCCTACGCCATACCTCAATTCCAACTTGGATGTCCTTGCACTGGTGGCATCTTTAAAACTGCTTTCTGAAATGTTCTCTGCCCCGTTTGCTATTTCCACCTACTGTAATAAAGAATTATCAAGTGGTTAGCACTGATAATCAGAGTTGAAATTACTTAAGGAAATAGAATCAGTCTTTAAATTTCTGATTTCACTGCATTTCAGTTAGATTTGTCTTGGGAAAACTAGACAAAACTCCATAGGATAATAGTTTAATCGAAGCTGGCACCGAAGCTGGGATACAATTAGTTTGCCAACTGCAGTTTATCTACATGCTAGCTTTGGGTTTAAGCACTGTGATAGATAGTAATGACTGATGTCTTAGTATTTTTACAAGCTAAAATACTGTGGAAACTGAACAGAAAAGTCATTCGTGTAGGCACAGAATGGAGTTTCATAATTAGTGTGCAAACATTTTCATCATCTTGTACCATGTCTGACCTTGCCACTTCATCCTACTTTCCTTGTTTAGCATTTTTGGATATATGTTTTCCAGAATGACGTATTTTGCGGGCAGGGAGAAGAGAGCATTTTGCTTGCCTCCTACCAATTCTTTTTTTAAAGACCACATAAGAAATTTTATTTGATAAACAAGCCATTCAGTAATGCCCCTGGACATCATCTGACCTTTTTGCATGATGGTCACAATAAGTCACAAAAAAAGTTCAGTTTGTTTATGGTTCTGTGTTTTTATAATTATAACACTGTAAAACAAGGAATGTAGCACAAAGATAGTGGTAGGCTTTATGGAAAACAAAATCCCAGCAAACAGTCGGCCTGCAGCGTGATCAAAAGCACACTGCTGTAGCATAAGATGGAAGGAAAAAGTGAAGATGAAATGAAAAGGACTGATTAGTTTTCCAGTTAATTCTCTTGGCAAACCTGTGGAGTCCAATTTCCAAACATGCATATCTGTCCCACAGGCATGTCCAAATCGAAAATGGGGCCGAGTCATACATGAGTCTGTAGCCATGGGGATAGACGCAGGTGCGGTTCCGGAATAGGGGACATAGACATGTGTAGTGCGACATGAACAAAGCACAATGGTGTACGAAACACAGGTATATGCAGCCTATGGCTGTGTACATCCGCCTGCCCACCGTATTCAGAACTGATAGACATATTCGTTCCTGCCTGTCTCCATGATACACCCGCAAACGGCCATGCCTCCTCTGTAAAACACACATCTCCTAAGCCGCTATGCTCACTGACAGTGTTACGCTAATGCAAAATACACATGACAGCTGATGTTGATACAAAGTCGATGATATATTCCCATTTGTTGCATTCCAGAACACTGCAAAGTTAGCTCAGGGCACTCTAGGATAGTACAAAAGCAAGTAGAAGGTGATATGTATGTCATGCACTGTCTTGCATCATAACATACATGGCAGTAGAAGACCTTGTTTTGGTCATTTCAGGAAAAGGTCTGTACAATGCAAAGTGAGGACCAGACAAAAGCAAGACTGGTCCCCATAGCTAATGTCAACACATATCCCTGTCACTCATGAGGGACCCTCAGAATGAGAGCAGTCAACAATGCAAACAGAACTAAGACATGCCCAAAGGCTCCATCATCGCTCTCTACAAATGTGCACATCAGTGATGGTGTCCTTGGGCATGTCTTTGTGCTGTGTACACTGGTGACTGCTCTCATTCTGAGGATCCCTCATGACTGACAGGGATATGTGTTGACATTAGCTATTGTGCCCCTGTTCTACTTTTCCTGCTCGATAACACTGGCACATGGTGACACTGCAGTCATCCCTACGGTCCATTCCTATCCCCCCTCCCATCCCCAGATTTGTGGATGAGCACACTAGATCCTCCTGTGCAACATGCAAACCCCACACACACTCACACTCACATGTAGTCTCAAACATGAATGCTTCTGCACAGAACATGCCCATCACCTTACAACTACAGCTGATATAACGTTATAACATTTTGTCTCAGGACTCCATAATCAGTCACATATTTTTGGCATTTGAACTGTTAGGGACCCCTGGATGTGCTCACTGAGCACAAGCAGCATTGCCAGAATGAATATCTTGGCACTTCTTAATATTTATGTGGGTATGTTTCTTAATGTGTCCTCACCATACAACCTTCTCTCACCTCTGCTTTCTGTTCTGTACAACTGCCACAGTTGATTCCCACTGCTATTCCTTCTGATCATGGTCAAGTCAATTAACCCTGATATTGCCTCAGGTACAGACTTAGGGCCTAATTAGCCCTGCCTGCCAACCCATTTAATCCTGCCTGCCAACCCCTTAACCCCGGATTTTCATTTCTACAACAACGGAAATGAAAATCCAGGTCACGCTGCACAAGCCAGCAGCCGACGAGGCTGAGGGTAGCAGTGATTTTCAATGCTGCCCGTTTAGCCCCAGTGCCTTAAAGATAGGTGAGGGTTTCCCCCACTTATCTTTAAGGTGCAGAGTGCTAAGCGGGCAACACAACATGCTTTTTAAAGTGGTGGCTTTGTATCGCCACTTTCCTGCATATGGCAAGCCATGGACTTCGGCACCCATGGCGTGAAAATTATGGCTTGCTGCTTCTGCCTCCCTTCAATGCAACTTCTATTGGAGAGGAGCAGGAGGGGCAGGCCATGTGGGGGTGCAGGTGCCGAAAAACATCGCCTGCTGGTGCACTGAAGCAGTGGCAGAAAGTCATCACTTTCAAAGCGATGAGTTGTGCCGCCATAGGTGCAGCTGCCCCTCTCCCCCCTGCAGGATATGGATTCAGATGGTGCAGCAGGAGGGGGTAGCACACGAAGGGCTTCTGCCTGGGGCAGCAGAAACCCTAGAGCCAGCTCTGTTTAGGATCCCCTCTCAAATCTTTGCCCTAAGATAGGCCCCCAGCCATGTCCAACACCAGTTCTGACTCCTGGCAGATGTGCATTCCAAACCCACACATTTTCCAGTCACAAAATAGAAAATACAATTATTTTTTCTATCTTCATTGTCGGTCATTTTATGTTGCTAACTGTGTTGTTCTCAGTCTGGTTTTTGTTTTCCTCTCTTTTTTTAGCTCTCTTTTCATGGTCTTCTCTCCATCTGCCATTTCTTCTCTCTTCTCCTGTCTTCACTTCCTCCCTTATATCAGTTTATCCGTTCAGTTTTCTTTGATTAATTTTTCTGCTGCTCTATCCAGATTTCACTCCTGCTCCTTACCAACCACTCCTCAATTTCACTTTTTTCCTCACTCCAGCCCTCCCATTTCCTAACTCTCTTTCCTTTTGCAGCATCTTATTTCCTAGTCTTTCACTAACTCCCCTCTGTCCCCATGAACAATATCTCCCCCTCTCCAAGTCCTGTTTCACCTCCTCTATCCAGTATTTTCCTATCCCTCCCTCCATGCCCACCATATTCCCTCTGTGTTTCTATTCCCCATGTCATAAGAACATAAGAACATAAGATATGCCATACTGGGTCAGACCAAGGTCCATCAAGCCCAGTATTCTGTTTCCAGCAGTGCCAATCTAGGTCATATGTACCTAGCAGTTTCCCCAAGGGACACAGGTTCCACAATGCTTGTACTGGTTCAAGCATTGATATCCTGGGTCCCTTCTTCATAATGGTTTATGGACCTTTCCTCCAGGAACTTGTCGAAACCTTTTTTAAATCTAGCTACACTAACAGCCTTTACTACATCCTCCGGTAACAAATTCCAGAGTTTGATTACACGTTGAGTGAAAAAATATTTTCTTTTATTAGTCTTAAATAGTTTACCCTGTAGCTTCATTGCATGTCCCCTAGTCTTTCTATATTCTGATAACGTAAACAATCTATCTACGTTTACCCGTTCCACTCTGTTGATTAATTTCTAGACTTCTATCATATCTCCCCTTAGCCATCTCTTTTCCAGGTTAAAGAGCCCTAACCTTTTTAGCCTTTCTTCATAGGAGTATTCTTCCTTCCCCTTTAGCATATCGGTGGCTCTTCTCTGAACCTTTTCTAATATCGATATATCCTTTTTAAGATACGGCGACCAGAATTGCACACAATATTCAAGGTGCGGTCTCACCATGGAACGATATAGAGGCATTATAATATTTTTGTTTTATTTTCCATTCCTTTCCTTATGATACCTAGCATTCTATTTGCTCTCTTGGCTGCCGCCACTGCACATTGGGCCAAGGATTTTAACATGCTATCCACAATGACACCTAATTTTTTTCCTGGGTGTTGGTTCCTAATGTGGAACCTTGCATTGTGTAACCATAGTTTGGGTTGTTCTTACCTAGGTGCATAACTTTGCACTTGTCCACATTAAATTTCATCTGCCATTTTGATGCCCAGTCTTCCAATTTATCAAGATCCTCTTGAAACTTTCCACAATCCTCTTGGGTTTTAACAACTTTAAATAGTTTTGTGTCATCTGCAAATTTGATAACCTCACTCATTATTCCACTTTCCAGGTCATTTATGAATATGTCAAAAAGCAGCGGACCCAGCACAGATCCCTGGGGTACACCACTATTCACCTTTCTCCATTGGGAAAATTGGCCATTTAGCCCTACCCTCTGCTTTCTATATTCACCTTTCTCCATTTGGAAAATTGGCCATTTAGCCCTACCCTCTGCTTTCTATCTTTTACCAGTTCCTGATCCACAGTAGTACACTGCCTTCTATCCCATGACTCTGTAGTTTTGCAAAAGTCTCTGATGAGGGACCTTGTCAAAGGCTTTCTGAAAGTCCTAATACACTATATCAACCGACTCATCTTTGTCCACCTGTTTATTCACACCTTCAAAAAAACAACAGATTAGTAAGACAAGATCTTCCTTGTCTAAAGCCATGTTGGCTGTCTCCCATTAGGCCATGACTATCTACATGCTGAGTAATTTTATTCTTTATGATGGTTTCTAACATTTTTCCCGGTACTGACATCAGGCTCACTGGTCTGTAGTTTTCCGGATCACCCCTGGAACCCTTTTTAAAAATTGTTGTTACATTTGCGATCCTCCAATCTTCAGGTATTAGAGATAATTTTAATGTTAGTTCACAGATTACTAATAGCAGGTCTGCAATCTCATATTTCAGTTCTTTCAACACCCTTGGATGTATACCATCCGGCCCAGGTGATTTTCTACTCTTCAGTTTATCTAAGAGTTGTAATACATCTTCCCGATGTATCAATATTTCCTTCAATTCTTCTGCACCTTTAAATACTTCTTCAGTCATGGGTAACATCCCTACATATTCCTCAGTAAAGACCGAAGCAAAGAATTCATTCAGTCTCTCCGCTATCGCCTTGTTGCCTCTTAGTGCCCCTTTGACCCCTCTATCATCTAATGGACCAACTGACTCTCTCACAGGTTTTTTGCTACGAATGTACTTGAAAAAGTCTTTATTTTGCATTTTTGCTTCCTCAGCAAGCTTTAAATTCTCTCTTTGCCTGCCTTATCAATGCTTTGCATTTGACTTGCCAGTGCTTGTGCTGTTTCCAGGTTTCGTCATTTGGCTCTTTTTTCCATTTCCTGAAAGGTGCTTTTTTGGCAACAACAGCCTCTCTGACCTCACCTTTAAACCATGCTGGCAGTTTTATGGACTTCCTTCCAATTTTTTTAAAGCGTGGAATACAGCTGGTCTGGGCTTCCAATATAGTCTTTTTCAACAACACCCAAGCTTGATGTAAGTCCTTAACTTTTGCAACTGCTCCTTTTAGTTTTTTCTTAACTATTTTCCTCATTTTATCATAGTCTCCCTTTTGCAGCAGCCATCTAAACCAGCTTCCCAGTCGGGGTAAAGCAGAGGGTGGAAGGTAATTTCCCGCTCCTACACTCCGGCCCAATCCGGGCCGTGGGAGGCTTCAGCGGCATAGTTAAAGAACAGCCGTGGGCAGGAAACAGCCCTTTTCACTGCAGCAGCCATCTAAACCAGCTCCCCAGTCGGGGTAGAGCAGAGGGTGGAAGGTAATTTCCCGCTCCTACACTCCGGCCCAATCCGGGCCGTGGGAGGCTTCAGCGGCATAGTTAAAGAACAGCCGCGGGCAGGAAACAGCCCTTTTCACTGCAGCAGCCATCTAAACCAGCTCCCCAGTCGGGGTAGAGCAGAGGGTGGAAGGTAATTTCCCGCTCCTACACTCCGGCCCAATCCGGGCCGTGGGAGGCTTCAGCGGCATAGTTAAAGAACAGCCGCGGGCAGGAAACAGCCCTTTTCACTGCAGCAGCCATCTAAACCAGCTCCCCAGTCGGGGTAGAGCAGAGGGTGGAAGGTAATTTCCCGCTCCTACACTCCGGCCCAATCCGGGCCGTGGGAGGCTTCAGCGGCATAGTTAAAGAACAGCCGCAGGCAGGCGTGCCCGCGCCTTGCGGGCCCGCGCCTGAGGGCCTCGCAAGAGGGCCCTTTGGCGTGGCCCTTAGGCGGGGCACGACAGGCAGGTAACGAAGCAGCAACTATCCACCAAATAAAGCACCAGCCCTACAAACGCTTCACTATAGTATATATGAACAAAACCAGTTCATCACCAAACAAACTGTAAGTTACATCATCAATAGCCATTGTAGTAAAGTGCACAGGAAAAACATCGGGGGAACAGAGCGTTGTCATAAATTTGCTGAAGTCACTATATACTTTTATTACATTGAATATACCTGCATTATTATTTTTATTACTTTGAATATACTTGCATTTACTGCTCTCTTTTGCATTACCATATCCATACTGCTATCCTGTACTACGTATACTGCTAGTATACTCTTATATGTTGCCAATGTTCCTATTATTATAAATATTGCTGAAATAATCTTATGGTTACTAACACATCATTGTTATACTACTACTGGTGTTCTCTTAAGCAACATTTTATTTTCACTATTGTCATTACCTCTCCTAGATGGTTACATTGTTACTTAACTGTTTACACTGTTGCCAATACTTCTCTCATATAATCACACTGTTGCAAACATCTTACCAATCCTGCTAACACTCTCTCCTCACTATTTCCATTTTTCTCCCATCTGTCCCCACGGTTGCTAACATATTAACAACTTTATCTTTAACACTCTCACAAACAACATTTTACTCCAAACATTATTCCTAATACACACACTAATTCAAAGCAAAAATGAAACCTGCACAGTTCATTATACAGCTCCTATACTTGATAAGTATTACTTTAAGTATACTAACCTCCTGTGGAATATGCTACCAATCATAACACTTACCCTATCATCATGCTAGAATGGCTCATCTTTATATTGCACCACCACATATCAATCATATGCACATTAATAACTACAAATCATACACACACACACATAACTCACCAACAACTAAATACTCAGACACACGGATAAGAAGATTAATTAATATACAAACTAAAACTGATAATGAAATAAAAAACTGAACTCACTCAATCAAGACCTGAAAATTATCCTCATAAATGTAAGATCTGTCAGGAACAAAATTCCAATCATCATTGATCTCCTCACTGATGAGAACCCAGACTACCTCTGCTTAACCGAGACATGGCTGAGCAATTCTGATACAGTCCTAACTAACCAACTAAAAATAAAAGGATATACCTTATTCATCTGTAATCGCAATAAAAGAAAAGGTGGTGGAGTCCTGATACTAGCAAAATCTAGCCTGAACTGTTCTACTTCCATTAGTGAAACTAATGAAAATACAGATATACTAATCATAGAAAACAGAAACCTAGCAATCTGCCTATTTTATAGACCCCCTGCTTCAGACACCCATAATTTAACATCTATACTAGAAACAGCATGCAAAGCATCCACGAACAAACCTCATATCATCTTAGGCGATTTTAACTTACCAACCTGCAATAATAACCAATCCTCAATAATCCTAGAATCAATGAAAGATATAGGCTATCAACAAATCATTAAGCAACCTACTCATACTAAAGGTAATATTCTAGATTTAATATTCCTCCCCATGTCTTTCACTATTTCACATGAATATACTCCCCCCATAATATCACAAATCCCATGGTCTGACCATTTCCTAATAAACTTCTCTATTAAAATACCCTCTGCTACCTCTTCTAATCAACCTAAAACTCATTTAGGACCCAAATTTAGACCATTCTCACCTGAAGAATTCCTCAACACAATTATTCCACAATTATCTTCTGACATAATAAACCTCGATGAAGCTACATCTACCTGGAATTCAACTATAAAATCAGCATCTAAACCAACACATAATACACTAAAAAAACACCATACCAGACAATCAGAAAAATGGTATACAACAGAATTAGCCTCCATCAAAAAAAACCTTCGCAAAATTGAAAAAGAATGGAGAAAAACAAAAACAACAGACCTACGAGTCTTATACTTTACAACTCTCAACACTTACAGATCATCTACAAACAATGCCAAAAAACAATACCATGCGAGGATACTAAATAAAGCCATTAACCGCCCCAGAGAACTGTTTGAAATAGTAAAATCATTATCTAAAGTGCCCATAGATAACCAACAACCAGCCTCAATTAACATACAAGATATGGCAGACTACTTTGCCAACAAACTTAAATCATCAATGATACCTACACCGTTCAATACTATTCCATCTACTAGTATTCATACCTGGAACGATTTCCTCCCAATAGATAAGAAGCAACTACTCAATATTATATCGAATATCAATACAACCACATCCATACTTGATCCCTGCCCAGTTCTCTGGATCAAACAAACAAAGCAAGAACTAGCACCCTTTATCCTAAATATAGTGAACCAATCACTCCTACAAGGGATATTACCTAAAGAACTAAAATTATCTGCAATCCGCCCTATATTAAAAAACAAGACTTTGAACGAAAATGACCCATCATCCTATCGTCCGATAGCAAGCATCCCCTTCATAACTAAAATCATAGAAAAAGCTGTACAACTACAGTTACAAGATCATATAGATACATTTGCCCCACTTGATGAACATCAATACGGTTTTCGCCCTTATCACGGCGTAGAAACCCTACTCATTACACTTCTTGACACTCTTAACAAAGGTCTAGACAATCCTAAACATGCATTCCTCATGGTTTTCCTTGATATATCAGCTGCATTTGACAGCATCAACCACAACATACTTATCTCAAGACTTAAACAAATAGGATTGCTAAAAACCACACTCGAATGGTTTAAATCATACATATCCGATCGTTCACAATATGTTCAGTTTAACCAATTTTCATCATCCCCTTTCCCTCAAGAACAAGGTGTACCCCAAGGCTCAGCTCTGTCTGCTTTATTATTTAACATATACCTCCAACCAATATGCTCCATATTCAAAAAATACAAAATTAATTATTCTATATATGCAGACGACATTATGTTATTCTCTGAGTTTAATATAACTTACCCAAACCACAACAATATAATAAACTGTCTAGCAGAAACTGAAAAATGGCTTCTTTCAAACAATCTAACTATTAACATAAAAAAAACTGAAGTCCTGATTGCAACAAAAAACACAAAATATACTCCCCCAGCTAACATTAATATCCTCAATGCGACTCTTCCAATAAAAGAAGAAATAAAATATTTAGGAGTTATCATTGACAAAACGCTCAATTTTACAACACACATCAAGAAATTAACAAAAACAATCTATTACAAATTGCGTTCTATCCAACAACTAAGACCACTATTACAAGACGATGATTTTAGAACTGTTACTCAAGCCTTGATCATACCGCATTTTGATTTTTGTAATAGCATACTACATGGTATAACCAAGAAGAACATCAAAATTTTACAATTGGCCCAAAATGTAACAGCTAGAGTTATACTTAAAGCCAAACTATCAGACCATATTACCCCTATTCTATTCACACTACACTGGTTACCTATATTCAGTAGAATTCAATATAAAATACTATTAACCACTTTCAAAATAATTAATAATATTGCCCCATCATACTTAACCACCCTCCTTCACAGCCCACCCAAAAATAGGATAAGACGGAGAAAAAACCTCAACACCTTAGCAGTCCCAGATATAATAAGAAAATCTAAACACTCAACAAGTAACAGGGCCTTTTCGCTAGTTGCTCCGATACTGTGGAACAATCTACCAGACCAACTAAGAGAAACAAAAGATCTTCTAACATTCAGGAAAACACTAAAAACCCATCTATTCACACACAATGGAGAAACAGGTATAGCCTCTCAACTTCCATAAACTGAATCAATTACTCTCTCCAATCGTACACCTTAATCTGAATCAACTATAACTTCAAATGATATAAGTATTCTTCGCACATTAATATAATTATTAAAGTAAACTATTATTTGTAATATAGTTCAATATTGTTATGTTATATATATATATAATATAGTTCAATAATGTTATGTATATTGTAATACATTTATACTATTATTTGCATTACAATACCTGTAATAATGTAAACTAGTTCATAAAGTTCTGAATCATTTGTATTGATATTTGATTTGTTATAATGTAAAAATGTTCCTAGTTATACTGTAATACCTAGTCCTTAAAGTTCAATGTACCTGTTCTATTTGTTATAATGTAAACCGCTGCTGATCCTTGGAAGCAGCGGTATATAAAAGCTGTCCAAATAAATAAATAAATAAATAAAAGGTAGTACTGTGGATTTCCTTACTATCCCTCCTCCACTAATTAAATCAAAGGCGATCATGCTATGATCACTATTGCCATGTGGCCCCAACACACTTATCTCTTGCACTAGATCCTGTGTTCCACTAAGGACTAGATCTAATATGGCTTCCCCTCTAGTCGGTTCATGAACCAGCTGCTCCAAGAAGCAGTCATTTATTTCATCTAGGAACTTTATCTCCCTAGCATGTCCTTCCGTGACACTGACCCAGTTGATACCGGGGTAATTGAAATCACCCATTATTATTACTGCGCTATAACTTTTATTAGCTTCCTTGATTTCTTTGAGCATTTCATCATCCATTTGTTCATTCTGTCCAGGCAGTCGATAGTACACCCTCACTGCCATCGTCTTCCCGTTTTTACATGGAATTTCAATCCATAGAGATTCTACAGCAAATTTTGTTTCCTGCAAAACTTTAATCCTTTCTGACTCAATGCCCTCTCTAACATAGAGCGCAACCCCTCCAAAAACATACAAAATTTTGAATTGTTGTGTGCTTCATTCCAGCAGGCATAAACTTCCCCCAACCCACAGGACAAGGATAATTGAGAATCATTGGGCACCGATAGAGCAGGAGTGAGTGGAGATCTCTTCTGCCTCTATTGGACCGCCACATATTTCACAGTAAGTTGATAAGAGATCCATAAGGACCTTCATCACCTCTGCTAGTAGACCATCTCAGGTTACACCATCAACTTTGCATCTTATAAATTCAGTATACTCAGGCCCTTTTCTGTGTTCTATTATGAAGTTTAGTATAGCAATTACCCCTACAGCCTCTAAAGTTAATGAGGCTATTGTAGAAAAGGTGTCCTCCCTATATTCATCAAATCTGAGTTCTAACTATGTTTTTTCCATATATGTTACACCCTCAGCATATTTCTCCCTTAGACACAGAACGGAAAATATCTCAGTGGATCAGAGCCATAGATTTATTCATAGAAAACTGTGAATCATTAATCAAACTTTTTCTCCAGTTTTGCACTGATGTTTTGCCCATTAAATATCTGAGATTTCTGTTAGATAAATCCAGAGTAAAACTTTGATAAATTCTGTTGCCAAGGAATTTATGTTCTGCCCCAAAGTGCATAACAGAAGAAAATTTAAAATACCACAAATAGCACATTTGCTGCTATTGCCAAAAGTATTCATTCCTTCAATGAATTATTATCACTCAGTTTTTACAGTTCTCCTAACTTTTTGCAATAATGAGTCTTCATATTCCTTCTTACCCTTTAGTACAAGGCTCGCATTGTACTGTGCTTCTGAAATGGCCTGTGGGGAAACCAAGCAAAACAATCTGCATCAGAAATTCCAACTACAGGGAATTCTAGAGATCCAATAGGAAATGAAGTTAAACAGGCAACTTGTAGTTTATTTCAAACATCACCGAGCATGATCCTTTCCTATATACCATCCCAGACATTAGCAGCATGAAAACAAATATTAATGAAGCTTGCTGAATTTTAACCTAAAGGGTATTCTTTTAGCCTGGGGTTGATATGTGTGCCTGAACCGCAAAGATAGCTTTGTTGTAGACTGAAAAATTAATATGTATTATGGAATACTATGGATATCCTGAGAGTCACAATTAGCAGTCACGTCCATGGCAAGGGCTGGATCATATTCTGATGAAATGATAATTTGGTTGTACTTTATTGCTTAATTGCTAATAGATGTTAAAAAGTAGCAGCCTGCTTCAGCCCCCAAGGAACGAAGCATATCTCATGCATAGAGATAAAATATATGCCAAAAATATTTGAGCCAGTAATCTAATGGTTTGACTTTTTCTAATAAACTTTCATAAACAAGCAAAACAGACTGCAGAAGAAAAGAGAAGTCGCTGCAAGAGCATGGAGTTGTTTCTAAATGCAAAGAAGCAAATTAAACTGTAATGTGTAATGTTAATCAACAATGCTGCTAAATTTTCATACATTTTCCGGCAAGATCTTTCTGGCGTTTACTGAAGTACGGATCTGGCTCCAGAGTTGGTTCAACGTATTGGTGCCCTAGGCAAATCTTAAGTCTTAACCCTCCCTCTCTCCCCCCCCCCCAGCTGTCTGAATCTATCATTTAGTTTTGAAGCCCTGATCTTTGCCACCCCCCTTGGTGCCCACCTAGTTTGTCTAATGGTTGGGCAGGCCCTCCTGAAGTGATTTCCTCTTATCCAGATAACAGAATTTCAGTTTTGGCTCACATTGAAACTGATGGCAGATAAAGCTCATTCCGTTTATCCAGTCTGCCCATCTACACCAGCTAAGCTCTGCAATCCCTTTTTCCCTCTCAGATGCTATCTTGGATTCAGATACTGTCCTCATCTCCGCCATCTTCACAGGGAGGCTGTTCGTTGCATCTGCCACCTTTTCTGTAAAGAAAGACTTCCTTAGACTACTCCTTGGTCTACTCACTTTCCTCCTCATCCTATGACCTCTCATTCCAAAGCTTCCTCATTTGCATTATGATGAAGACCACTGACATTTTAATGGTTACCCTCTGGACCCCTTCCATTCTTTTAAAGGTGCAGTCTCCAGATTTGCACATAGTACTCCAAATGAGCTCTTACAAATGAGACTTTTACTTTTATATGATGATATTAAGGTGGCCAAACAGATAGAAAAGGTAAACAGCAAAAGCCAGAAGGATACTTGGGTGCACAGAGAGAGGAATGGCCAGTAGAAAAAAAGACTGATACTTCTTTTTTTCTACTGGCTATTCCCCTCTCTATGCACCCAAGTATCCTTCTGGCTTTTGCTGTTTTCCTTTTCTATCTGTTTGGCCACCTTGATATCATCATATATGATCTACATCCAGGTGTTGCTCTTCTTGCATGCATTGAAGTAATTCACCCCCTATATTATACTATTCCCTTGAGTATTTGTAGCCCAGATGCATGACCTTGCATTTTTAAGCATTAAAATTTAATTGCCAAATTCTCAACCATTTTTCAAGCTTCACTAGATCTCTTCTCATATTATCCATACCTTCTAGGGTGTTAACCATATTGCAGCTTTTGGCATCATCCACAAAGTAGCAAACCTTACCTGACAGCCTTTCCACAATGCTGCTTTCCAAAAATATTGAAAAAACTGGACCAAGAATGTGCTGTCCCAGAATGCAATAGGGGTTCACTCTGCTATATAAGTCAGACCAACCCGACAGACCACCAGCAACACTCTCACTATCCCCCATGAACAAACTAAGTTCAATCAACAAACCTGTAACAGAGCATTCGAACTGTACGCGCCCTCCCTCTGGAACTCCCTTCCGAGCCAGATCCGAAGCAACAGAGACCTCTCCACATTCCGGAAACAGTTAAAAACCATCCTGTTTCATGTATATCTTGGACCTGAAACAGACATCTCTCACTGACTGCACATCCAGACCCTCTGACCTAATCTCTCTGCTACCAACTAAGAGACTTATGTCAACTGTCTAATTCTGTTACTTTCTGTTCAGATCATCAATGTTGGCCCTCATGGTGACGGCCCCCACTTTCTCTGTCAAATTGATTATTGCCCCACCCCTTTTTTTGTTAAACCGCTTTGACCCGGTGAAAAGCAGGATATAAATACAAATAAATAAAATAAATAAATAAATATGGCAGTCTGACCCCACCTGGTGCATCCTAGATAGCGGCACAGGACCGGGAACATGTGGGCAACACTCCTGCACAACATTTAAGGTACTGTGGGGGTTTAGGGGCCACTGGGCCACCATGTCTGTGTTTTGGAGGTGGGAGGATTGGAGCCACTGGGCCACCAGAGATTTTATTTCTGTTGGGAGGGGGTTGGTGTACAGGGGACGGGCACTAGCCATCCCAATATTGTACTGATGGCATTGGGGAGCTTTTCCTGATTCCTGGATCATCTCAGGTGAAGGTCAGACTTCACCTCAGATGACCCTGTTTGTTCAGGACAGCCTGGCAAACTTGTGCCGACTTCGGTGAGTATGTGTTTGGCTTGCTCTCCCAGTTTAACTCAACCTTTTGTGCGCCGGTTAATTTGCATATTGCATCGCAGCACAAAGGTCAGCATTAAACTCATGCTATGGAACCCTGCGCTGGAGCTTTAAGCACTGGGCACAAGCGTGGGGTTTCTGCATCAGCCTGTAAGCTCTCTGGGGATGGGGAAATACCTACTATACTTGATTATAACTTGCCTTGAACTACTATGGGAAAGACATGAGCAAAACACTTACAATTTAAATACATAACTAATCCTGAAAAAGAGTCTGCTGGACTACTAGATGACCAGGAAGTAATAGGAGTACTCACTGCTCAGAGTAGACAAAAAATAGCAGAAAAACAAAATGAATTGCCTTGGTCTTTACCGAAGAAGATGTTGGAATTACCCACACCAATGCTGTTTTCCAGAACTGATGGTTATATGTAACTGGGCTTGGAACAACATCCCTAAAAAGAAAAACGTAACAGTTTGAAGCTCTTCAGTTTGTATAAAAGATGAATGAGAGTGGATATCATAGATGTTTATAAGATCATGGGCAGTGTGGAACAAGTTGATAGGTAATGGTTATTTACCCTTTCAAATAATACTAGGACGAGGGGACAGTCCAGGAAACTGGTAGATGGCTCACAACAAATTTAAGAAAAAAGTATTTAAGTCAAGGCACAATTAAGCTGTGAAAGCTGGAAGAGAAGTTCATTAACAATTATTAGTCAGATAGGCTAGGAGATCACCAGCTATGGATGAGGAACATCTGCCGTGTAGTTCAAAGTGACTCAGTGTAGCTACTACTGGGAGAAGTGATGCTGAGCTTAATGGATTATTGGTCTGGCCTAGCATGGCATTTTGTTTATGTTCTTCTGAAGAAAATTGTGCAAAATATAAATCACACTAAACTCAATATAACTATAAATGGTTACTTATCCTTGAGATCATCAAAATATTCATAACATTATAATTCCCTCAATTAATGTAACTATGTTGTTTATTAAGCATGCACAAGTAGAAAGAAAACACAAGTTCTCAAAAATAAGTACAGTGTATAACATACTTTTCACCATTAGGGATTAGTAATGGCAAATATAGGTGATAAATTTCAGGGGAGGGGAAAAAAAGGTAAAAACATATTTCAGTTCCCATAGATGCATTTTCAGGCCTAGTTCCAGAGGTCATCACTCGCAATCTGAGGTTTTACTCCCAGCAGGTCCCAAATTAACAAACGTATAAGGCCTGATTTTAACATCCAAATGGTTCACTCCTGGACCATTAATAATTTTAGACAGGGCTTTAGGATATATTCCTCACAGGGATAAGAAACCTTGAGCTTTTAGACACAGTCTCTTTGGAAAATTAACACCCATAGGACCCTTTCTAACTAAAAAAGCAGGAATCACAAAGACTATAGCTTCTGTGAAATGACTTCACTTCCAGGATTCAGGTCTCTAGTGCTTTTTACTATGCTGATGTTGGAACAGTTTATGTAGCACACTGATGCACCCAAGACCATGGTAGTGCAATGACAGAATGTCAGAAGCTTCATAAGTTTTAAATACTCTTATTTAGCTTTAGAAACAGTTTTTTATCACAAACGTGCTCCCATTGATCAAGAAGTCCATAGAGAAAAAGAATGTTAACCAAAAATATATATTTTTTCCATAAAAGGGCATTGACTGGCCACACTTCAGCAGAACAAGTACTGTAAACCCCGATACTGCCATTAAAGGCAAGTGACTGCTATCCACTGGTAAACAAAATACCAATCAACAATGATTTACTGCCTAGTAGGATTGAAATTTGAAATTGTATTTATTTATTTATTAATTTATATTTTTACGGAAAGCAGATCCCTGCAGACATTTTTTCTATTTGGGAGGGTGTGCTGATGACTGCCCTGCTCTTTGCATTCATGAGGGGGAGGGAGAAGGAGTGACATGAGGGTTGATATTTGTGGATAGGGGTACCCAGCTGAAATTTTACTTTACTGTATCTTGTCATGAAAAATGCTAGAATCACCCTGTTCTCTAAACTTAGCATAAATATTTCTTTTTGACCCATTAACCAAAAAGTGAAAATCCCTGATTAAAAATGACTATAATGGTCAGTCCAACAAAGTGGAACACTGTCAACATTAGGGAGCAAAATAAAAATGTTCCTGTTTGTACAGTATGGGCAGCATCTGAGAGAAGTTTTAGAACACCAAGAGATAACATAGAAACTTAAGGATCTGTCTACAAAAGAGTGAAAGCCTTTTGCTGCTAACATGAGGCAATAACTGCAAAAGCACTGTGTTAGCTGCAAAAGATCCGTGGTATCTGCAGGGGGGGGGGAGGGGGAGGGTGTTCCCAGTGTTTCCCCTGTGGATACTGTGGAGGACAAGCTGGCTTCGTGGGGGGGCCGCTTGGCCGATGCAGTTGCCAGCCATTCAGGTAGCAGTAGTTGCATCCATGAAGCCTGCAGATTGGAGCAGCTACTGTGTGAGGTAATCGCCTGGCAGACCTGCCCACACACCACCCACTTTCCATCCTTATCCTACCTTTGCCAGCAAATACTGCAGAAAGTGCAGACATAACAGAAATGCTCCATAATGTCTACACTTTCCTCATGTTAGCTGCTACTGCTAGGTCATATTTCTGCGTTGGCCCTGGAATAGCAGCTAACGGGGTTTAGTAGACAGATCCCTTAGAAAAATGATGACAGATAAAGACCATACAGCCAATCCAATCTGCCCGTTCATACCAACTACTAAGCTTTACAGTCCCTTTTTTTGTCATTAGGGATTCCCAGAATTCAGATACTGTTCTCCTTTCTACAGTACCACTTCATATACTCACACCCTTTCTATAAAGAAATATCTCCTCAAATTATTCCTGAGTCTATCTCTTTTCACAATCATCCTCTGCCCCCTCATTGCAGAATTTTCTTTCAATTGAAAGAGACTCTTCTCTTGTGCATTTATGCCATGGAGGTATCTTAATGTCTTTATCATGCATCCCTTCTCTCGTTTTTCTTCCAAAGTATGCTTACTGAGATCTTTACTGTAAGTCTGTCCCCATATGCCTAATTATGAAGTCCACTGACCCTCTTGGTAGCCACGCTCTGCACAGACTCCATCCTGTTTATATCCTTTTGAAGGTGTGGTCTCCAGAATTGCACACAGTACTCTAAATGAGCTCTCACCAATGACTTAGACAGAGGCTATTACCTCCTTCTTCTTACTGGCCATCCTTCTCCCTATGCACCCAATCAGCCTTATGAATTTTGCTGTCATCTTTTCTACCTGTTCAGGCACCTTAAGACCATCAGACAATATCACCCCAAGGTCCTGCTCTTCTTTTGTGGTCAGAAGTATTTTACCCCCTATACAGAACCACCTTTTGGATTTTTGCAGCCCAAATGCATGACCCTGCATTTTTTAGCATTAAATTTCAGCTGCCAAAGTCTCAGCCATTCTGTAAGCTTCACTAAATCAATCTACCCCTTCCTTGGTGTCTACCCTATTGCAGAATTCTGTATCATCCATAGAGAGAAAGCCCTTTCCCAATATCACTTACAAAAATGTTTAAAAGAATCAGTCCAAGGACAGATCCCCGTGGCACACCATTTGGCAGTCCTCTGACTTCATGATTCCTTTAATACATTCTAGGTCTCCAGTTCCTGAGGCAGCAAAACAGCCCTGCAGCATTATGGAACCTCCATCATATTTAACTGTAAGAAGGATTTTTTTTTTCCTTATACAGTAAGCTTCATTCCTTCATCTATAAATGTATTGCTGGTCTGCATTGAGAAAGAGCTCAAATTAGGTTTCATCTGTCCACAGAACATTTTTCCAGGATTATAGTTTCTCAAGATGTGTTTGGGAAAAGATCAGGCATGCCTTTTTATATCTGTCTTTGAGCAGTGGGGTCCTGCTTGGCCTTTGCCATGAAGTCCTTCTTTGTTTATTTATTTATTTATTTATTTGCATTTCTTATATACCGCGCTATTATAATCAGTGCGGTTTACATTCAAAAAAAATATACAACAATGTAACAGGTTACACTGAGTTTACAATCAACAGGGGATACAAACCTGGATGAACAGGGGGATGAACTATGAACAGTGCGTGCATATGCTCAAGATTGCTCCAGAGCAGCCTCAAACTCTTGGATGTTATACATGGTGTTTTCCAACAGTTCGACTAATCTTTGAAGACTTCTTAGTTAATTTTCTTCTTCTTACCACATCCTGGGAGGTTCATGTCTTAATAATATTGTGAACTGTAGACCCAGGAATGCCAAGGTCTTTGGAGAAGGCCTTGTACCCCTTTGAAGTTTGATATTTGGTAATAATGGCTTTTCTGATGGTCTCAGGCAGCTCTCTTGTCTTCACCATTGTGAAAATGGAACAGGGAGTGAATATGGCCATTTTAACCATTAGAGCCATCATTCATTGGTTGATTCAAGTCATGTGAATACTGACAATTGATCACAGGTGCATCTAATTTTATTGCAATGGGAATGTGGTTCTTCTGTTCAAACTGATTTGAACTGTTTATAAGGGTGCCAATAATCATGTCCTAATCCCTGAAAATAATGATCTCAATCTCCGAGGAGTAAACTATAGAAATTCACTCACAAAACATACTTACTCATACATATTCAGGAATCTATCAACGACTGAAAATTGCAAAACAACACAGAGAAATCCTCCGATAATTGCTTTAAGGACTTAAAAGGCAGGACAAGCCTGCTATTCACTAGTCCCCACGTTTTCATTCATTGGTCTCATCTGTATTGAACTAAATTGTTGCTTCAAAAAATACATCTCCAAAAAGTATCCAAAATTCAAACAACAAATTGATAGAAAATAAACACTTGGCTGGACATTAGATACTCATCATGTTTCAAGCTAACCTAAGCCTTGCATCAAGGGAATCCTTTATGACCACTTCAGCCAACAACACCTCTGAATCTGTCAGCTGTTGACCAAACCAGGATTTGCATCAGAATATAAGGAACTTCCCATTGCAAGGACTCACACAGTTTCAAATAATTAATCACATAATCACATATCAAAAATAATCTAGACACTAAACTTTAACTTAACAGAGGCTGGAGAGGTCCACTTGAGATCGTCATAGGTTCTAAAGACTTTAAATGGTAAATCCATTTTTGTTGAAGATAATTTAATCTATGCTATGAATTGCTACATTGCCAATCAATAATAACTTGATCAATTACTTTCCAAAGAAATTGTGAGGCCTCATGTTTATATTGAACAAAATGCAAATGCCAAAGGAGCAGACAGACTGCCATTGGCAATCCTGCAGATATATCCGTTCAAGCACTTGCAGACAGGTCAAATAATCTGACATACATATATTTTAGAACAAGGACAAATAATAATATAAACAACATTACAAGAATTACAAGAGGTCATATAATGAGAGCAAAATTGCTCGTGTAAGATCAGGCGAGACTAATGCGATACTGTTAACGTGTTAGTACACCACAGCTATTATGGTTCCCTTCAGTGGGTAATGGGGTTTTTGATTGCATTTGTCCTAATACTGAATAACACCATCAGGTGATCACTGGATGTAAGATGATCACCCACTATAATATCAGAAACACTCTCCCCATTTATAAGCACCATGTCCAGCATGGCTCCCTCCCATGTGGGTTCCATTACCACTGCCAAAAAGGTTCTTCCTTTAGAGTATCCAGGATCTCCTTACTTGAAGATGACACCACAGCATGGATGTCCGTTTTCAACATTCAGCATATTGAAATCACGTATCATTGCTTTATGGTTTATTGCTTTGCTTGATATACCGCATTTAGCACGTGGCATCAGTGTGGTTTACAAAAACAAAATATATAAAACATATCAAATAACAAAGAAAAACAGAAAAAAACACTATAAAAAAATAAAAGGAAAATAAAATAAAATGGCACAGATCAGCAGCTCAAAGACCCCTCCATCTATAAAATGCCAAAGAAGTAAGCCTTTAAACTTTTCTTAAACGATTTCAGTGAAGTCTCTTGACAAATATAAAGAGAAATGGAATTCCATAGAGGAGGGACTAAATAAAGCAGATTGACGTATGGATTCATGTTGAGCACAGCTATTTGGTGGTATAACTAGTCAATTATGATTTTGTGAATGAAGGGATCTTGGCGGCAAATAAGGAATAAGAGAATTAGATAAATTAAAAGGGAGGCCGAAATAAAAGTCTTTGTTTGTTAGAAACAGAACTTTAAATGTAATGTGGTAGGTTAATGGCAATCAGTGATGAGATCTCAAGCGTGGTGTAACATGGTCAGGTGGTCTGCAATGGGTAAGCAGCTTTGTTTTGTTCTCTTTGGAGACATTTAATGGCACAAAGAGGACGACTATTATAGAATGAATTACCATAATCAAGCTTACCGATAACCGACAGAATCAAAATAGTAAGAGCTGGTTTATCCAAAAAAGAACCTAAAGTTCTAATAGTACTTCTTTAATAGCAATATTGCAAATGTCACAAAATGTCATAGCAATACTGCAAATGTTAAAACTGCAAATGGGGGCATTTTCAGCAGCAGTGGCCAGCGGTGTTAAAGTAGCAGGCCATCACCACCTTAATATAAAATTGGATATTCAGTGTGGGCCATATCTAGGGATCAGCACTGAATATCTGGTTTGCCTGGATTGCTGTTTTGCAATTCAGTTAGCGGTGGTATGTATTCATCCACTAGTCAGACTGCAAAACCATCTAAAGTTAGGACAGCTTTTCATCTGTCCTAACTTTAGGCAGTTTAGCTAGTCAATAAGTGGCTGAATATTACCGCTGACCAGTTAGTTCGTGGTTCTGTTCCCAGAATGCCCCTCACTAATCGGTTAGCAGCGGGGCATTTGACCAGGTTAGTTGGGGATATTCAGGGGCACTAACCGTCTTTTATGGTATGCTGCCAATGGGGGATGTGGTATCCATGTAGGCCTGAAGATGTCACATTTGCGTTGGTGGAACTACTGTTCCACAGCCCAGTGATGATGTCGGGGTGAGACTTGGTAAATCCAGGTAAATGTGTACTCTGTGGGCCACTAGATTTAGAAGAAGCAGAGATGGCAGTCCTGCTCTAACACCATCCTGATGCTAAAAAGAGTAATGACAGTGGCTGTAGCATCTTTGAAGGCCTAAGGCAGATGATGTTGAGACGCTGTCCTCAAATAATACTTTAAATATAGGCATGTTTTGTTCTGCAATGTTAAAGTCTGGGTATTTCCAGATGTGTCTAGACCTACACAAAAGTGGAGAAAGCAATTTATTTTGTTGAAATCTAGGGTCCTTCAACTGGAGGCCTCTTTTTTTCTAGTTTCCATGCAAATGTAAAATCAGATTTAATTATGTTAAATATTTGCTTTTTAAGTCATCCCAGTTGATTGCTTTTTTGAATGACAGGGTGATGATTCCTTACTATCTATAGATTTGATGGTCCAAAACTGAAAAATGCCTTATTTGAATATGAGTCTTGTTTCTGAGCAGACAGCTTTGATATTTTCCTTTTCTATGAGCAATTTTATATAAACCTACATTGCTCTTGTTTTTGTGATCATCTCCATTTTATTGAAGATTTCAGAGACTGTCATTATTATTTCCCCAGTTTTTTCTTTTTGATCTATGTTGTGTTTCTTTATTAGTCTCTGTTTACCATGAATATGAAATAGTGCTTGGTTAAGTTTTGTCAAATTTATTTGTAAATGTATTTATTTATGTATAAGAAGAGCTGTTATCCTGCAGCATGATGATGATGTCAGGAGGTGAGATATAAACCAATAAAATTAAACTCATGGAGGGTTGATTAAATTCAACCCACCATTAATTTTCTATTCAGCTGCAAGGATCCATATTTCATTATTTAATTAATATCTACTGTGGCTATAGGATGCAGCAGGGATGTATGACCCAGCTACTACCCTTTAATATTGATTCTTTAAATAATATTCTAGATTGTACATATTTTTAAATGACTTTATATTTCTGATACATTTTTCAAGATTCTTCAAATGACCTGGAAATGGGAATAATGAGTGAGGTCATCAAATTTTCAGATGACACAAAATTATTCAAAGTTCATAAAACTCAAGAGGACTGAGAAAATTGAAGAGGACATTGAAAATTTGGAAGACTGGATGTTCAAATGGCAGATGAAATTTAATGTAGACAAGTGCAAAGTTATGCACCTAGGAAAGAACAATCTAAACTATGGTTACACAATGCAAGGTTTCACATTAGGAACCATTTAGGCGTCATCGTGGATAACACATTAAAACCCTCCACCCAGTGTGCAGTGGCAGCCAAGAAGGCAAATAGAATGCTAGGAATCCTTAGGAAAAGAATGGAGAATAAAACAAAGGTTATTATAATGCCTCTGTATCATTCCATGATTCGACCGCACCTTGAATATTTTTATTTATTTAAACAGTTTTCTATACCGCCTTCAATCAAAGCGGTTTACATTATGTAATCACTACAAACAGGTACTGGATACATTCTCTTGTCCCCAAAGGGCTCACCGTCTATGTGTACCCGAGGCAATGGAGGGTTAAGTGGCTTGTCCAAGGCCACAAGGAGTGCCTATAGGACTAGAAACCCCAGTCCCTCCAGACTGAGATTGCTGGCCCCAGGTGCTGTCTCCAGGTGGCCCTCCAGCCTGAGGTACCATGTCCTAACGACTCTGGTTGCTGTATCTTAAAAAAAGATAGCGGAATTAGAAAAGGTATAGAGAAGAGCCACCAAAATGCTAAAGGGGATAAAAGGATGAGGAGAGGCTTAAAAGATTAGGACTTTTCAACCTGGAAAAGAGATGGCTGAGGGGAGATATGACCTTTTTCTGACCTTGTATGGCATTTCTTATGTTCTTTTGTTATGTAAATTTTTTATTGAACTTCTTAACTTTTATTTTGTTTTAACTTTGTACACCACCCTGATGCGATATGAGAAGGGTGGTTTATTAAATCCTAATAAACATTCACATATTTCTTATAACCATGGGTTGGAGCATAGTTCCTTCATCTGTGACATCAATCCAGTACTGGACTGGATGAAATGTACTCTACATATAGGTATTTGAAGGTCAGTTTTAGATAGGACATGGAGAGAGGAATTCACATGTCTAGGTTAGGATGCGGGGAATTCCCGATGCTCTGCAAAAAGTATAGCCTCTTGTAAAACAGATACAGGACATTGATCGCTCTCCATGTCCAGCAGAAGCAGTGACTTTAGGAAGCTGCATGTGGAGAAAAAAAGACATATAGACACCCCCATTAACTTGAGAGTAGCTTCTTAAAATCACTGCTACTGCTATGCATGAAGACCCTGAGCCAGCAGCACCATTTCCCCACTCTGCCATAACCCCCAACCTCAACTCCCCCAAATCAGCCCCGGATCTTGATCTCTTCCCTGATGAAAACCAACCCATCCAGTCCCTACCTGACTTCCTCTGAAGGGAGATTGCCCTCCTGGAAGCACCTGATTGCGCCCTCTCCACACAAATCCTTCCAGCATGAAATCCATCCCTGTCCAGAAACAATAAGCCCCCCCCCCCCGGCTTTCCGATCAGACCCCCCCCCCACACACACACACACTGCTGATCTATATCCCTTGCCTTACCAAGGTCCCTCATGTCTAGGTGGAGCAGGAGCGATCACTGTCACTCATGCTGTTATGACATTGATTTCCAAAATAGCGCTGATGAACTTTAATGGTAAGAGTTTATGCTAATGGTTATGTTGATGTGTTTTATTTTATTTTATTTTGTCTCATCTTTAGTTTGTGGGACTACTGCTTACATTGTTCTTGCTGTTTTCCCTATGGCGGGATTTCCTCTTCTTTGAGGATTTATGCTTTACACATGTATGCCAACCTACCATGTATAAATGCTGTCATTTAGGCAGTGGCGATTGGTTAGAATGTTCCTTAACACTCCAAATAGGCATTTTCATTTGGAACACTCTGTATTTTTGTTCCTTGAACTGCTGCATTTTTTACAATATGGTTTTGTTTGGATTTATCTTATTTATTTTTATTTACAGTATGTATTTATTTGACTATTCTATACCACTCTTCCACCAGTCAGAGCGGTTTACAATTAACAAAACTGAGTTTTACATTGAACCAAGTATAAAACAACTAGGATTACATCGACTAGGATACAGTTGTTGTTATTAAGTGCTGTCCAGTTGGTGTCAACTCATGGCGACCCTCTGGATAGTTGACCTAAATTGTGTTTGGTCTTCAGTCAGGCGGCTTATTGTTGATAGAGTGGCACCCATAGATGCTGTTAGTGTATCAATAAATCTCATTGTCGGCCTTCCTCTTTTACATTGACCTTCTACCTTGCCAAGCATTATGTCTTTCTCCAATGATCTCTCTCTTCGCATGATGTGTCCAAAGCATGAAAGCTGAAGTCTTGTCATCTCAGCTTCTATGGAAAGCTTAAGTTTGATCTTCTCTAGTACTGACTGGATTTTCTTTGGGCAGTCTATGATATATTTATTTATTTATTTAACAGTTTTTCTATACCACCTTTTCTTTCAATCAAGGTGGTTTACAACTTTAACTTTTAACTTTTGCATAGAACTTGCAAAATAAATTAAACAGTAACAACTTGCAAAATAAGTTAAATTAAACAGTAACATCATAACTTCAACTTTAAAAAGTATCTTGTAACGTCAGTTAAACTTATAAAATGTCTTGATAAATTGCCATGGGAGGGGTACTAGGTAAAGATGACATAGCTTGTGAGAGTCTGGTTGTTGAATGTTTAGTGTGATTGTGGGTCTTTGTCAAATTGTTCTATGAATAGAGTGGTTTTGAGCAACTTCCAGAAGTCTTTTATATCAGTTGTAGATCTTATATGTTCTGGGAGGACATTCCAGATGGCTGGGGCAGCAAGAGAGAAGGCTCACATGGAAGTGGATTTATTTGTTCTTGTGAATTGACTGGTGGTTGGTATGGTGTTTTTGGTGCTGTTTCTGTCTGGTCTTTTGCTTGCTTTAGTTCCGATGAGTTCTTGTAGAATTCCTGCTGGCATGTTGTTTTTAATTTTGAAGATGGTGAGTGCTGATTTATATTTTGCCCTTGAAGAGATTGGTAGCCAGTGTAGATTATTTAGTATAGATGTTATATGTTCATGTATTGAAGCGCCAGCAATAATACGGGCAGCGGTGTTCTGGACTATTTGAAGGGGACGAGTGGATTGTTTTGGAAGACCTTGGAAGAGGAGATTGCAGTAGTCCAGCACAGGTGTAATGATTGCTTGGCATACTGTGCGAAAGTGTTCATTATTGAGGAGAGGTTTTATTTATTTATTTAACATTTTTTATATACCGCACTATTTACATCAGCGCGGTTCACATGTAACACAAATGTCCAGTGTGGGAAAACTACATTGGACTTACAATAAACAGGAATTTGAACTTGGAGAACATGTCAAACTATGTACATCACTGTTTGATCTTAGTCTCCGGAGCATTGCTAGTTTTGAAGAAGGCTGATTTAGAGTCCTTGTTGATATGTGGTTGTAGGGTGAGTTGTTTGTCAAGAATCACTCCAAGATAACAAACTTCATATCTTATTGGGATTGGAGTATTTGAGATGTTGATTGATGTAGGAGGAATGAATGTGGAGTCCCTTGTAATGATAATTGCTTCAGATTTTTTTTATGTTGATGTTTAGATTGTGGTTATTAAGCCAGGTCTTTATTTCATGAATGCAGGTTGATATAGTAGTATATTCTGGGGCATCTAGGTGGATTGGGGTATATGCCATTATATCATTGGCATTAACCGGATAGCCGGACACGAAGCTCACCCGAAATTATCCCACAACCACCCTGCCTTAATGCCCTGCGTCACTACCTCCCCTTCACCCCCAATGCCACCCACAAACTCACCAGATACTAGGAATGGCTTCAACTGGTCGCAGCTTTATTGAATAACAATCCAACTGTTAAACACTCATAGCAATAATCATCAACTGTACCCATACCCCGCGGGGCGATCAGTCACCAGCCATATGACTAGCAAGGTGGCCTCGCACCGCCCCAGCCAGATGAAGCCACCGGCCAATCGCCTGCCACCCTTCTCCGACTTGGCCATCCCAGTAGCACAAGTCTGCCAGGGTTTAACCGGGTAGAGGGCACCCCGCCCTCGCCCCAAAAGGCTTACAGCTCCGGACCCCGGAAACCTCAGGGTTCCCGCCCCCCCAAGCTGTGACAACACGGATCCCACCTCACTCACCTCTCGTATTGGGTGGGTGGGTGGGTAGCCGATCGTGCGTATGCCTCGCCAGCCCGACTACCAAACGGCTCTGGGCACGGGCGCACGCACGCCGATGGATCCCCACGAGCGCGCTCCGGTGGGGGATCCAATTAGCTGCCTCTACGCCCCAACTCAGTCCCGAGGCTCCTCCTCCCTCTCACCCCCCCCCCTTAGACTACCTGCTTTTTTTTTTTTTTAAATAACACGAGGCGCGCACCGGGTCCCGCATCGCGCCGGGCATCCGGTTAGCCGCGGGCGCTGGGACCCAGCCCACACCCTTACATATATACAATATTTAATCTTGTATTTGTTGAATATTTTGCATATGGGCTGAATATAGATGTTGAAGAGCAGAGCGGAAAGTGATGATCCTTGTGGAACTCCTTGATTTGAACGGAAGGGTGCCGAGGTGAGGTTACAGGATGTTACTCTTTGCTGTCTATCTTCGAGGTATGATTGGAACCATTTGAAGGTATTGTCTTGTATGCCAATCTCTGTAAGGCACTTCAATAGGATGTGATGGGAGACTGTGTCGAAGGTGGAAGATATGTCGATGAAGATTAGTAGGAAGCCCTTCTTTATCTTGTCTATTCCTTTGATATACACAGTATTCATCGCCAGCACCATAATTCAAAGCGTCAATTTTCTTCCTATCTTTTTCACTGTCCAACCTTCGCATCCATATGATGTTATTGAAAACCCCATAGTATGAGTGGAACCATTTGAGTGTTTTGTCCTTGAGTCCAATTTCTTGGAGGTGTGATAGAAGTGTATTGTGACATATCGAATCGAATGCTGCTGATATGTCAAGAAATATTTACATGTATCCTTGTGTCAGTTTTTGGAGGCCTCTTATCAGTGTGTCTATAAGAGATAGTAGTAGTGTTTCTCTGAATCCGTGCTGTTGTGTATCAAGCTGAGAATGGGTATCAACAAAGTCTTGCAGTTGCTGCTGTATTACCTTTTCTATTATTTTAGCTAAAAAATGTAGACTTGAGATTGTTTGATAGGATATTGAGTCCATTTTGTCCAGTAGCGGGTTTTTTATTATAGGTTACACTGAGGCCATCTTTAGGCAAGGTGGTATGTAACCTTGATTTAGTGAAAGCTCTGTTATTCTTTTGATCATAGCTCAGATCTGGCCAGTTTTATCCATTTTACTGGACAAGGATCAAGGGATGATGTTGTGGTATTAAGATTTGTAATTATTTTTTCTAAATGGTCTGTAGTTATTGAGTGGAAGTTCTGCCAGGTGGTGTTTATGGGAGGACTTTGCTGTATTGTTGTTTGTGATAGGCTGTGTTGCTATCAATCTTTGCATATATTTTGCCATCATCTCCAGAGTTAGAGGGCTGGGTTCTGCGTTTTGTTATTAGGGTTGCACTAGTGATTTTATAATGTTGAATAGTTCCCTTGGACTATTTAGTGAGGTAATTATCAGTTTTGTATGGCAATTTATTTTTGCTTGTGTTAGTCATGTTCCTGTACTCATAGAGATTTTCCATGTATATGTTTCTGTCTGTTGTGAGTTTTATTTTCTTCAATCTATGTTCTATCTGTCTTAATTATTGCTTCATTCTTCTTAATGTTGTGTTGTACCAAGGCGATGCTTTCTTTTTCCTCCTAACTCTTTTGCCTAACATGTTCCTGCTTACTGGGCTACTCATTCCTAAATGATTGACTGCTCTCTGTTTTGCAATCTACTACAGTATGTGACATTTTAACATGGCAGTTTGAGCAGTGTTCTAATAACTCAGAAATAAAATACCTGTTGGTTTTTTTTTGACATTTTGACCCCTGTCAAATTTGGGGCATTCAGCATCCAATTAGTTTTTCCAGCATGAGCCAGTAACTCTCTTTAATCATTCTTTGTACAATGAATGTAGCAAATTTCAGAGTCCAATATTACTGTAATTATTTACAGCCCTGCTGCAGACAGAAGTTGCATATATAATAAAGGAAGCATAGCATAAGGGAAAACCTGAAGGACATCATCACATTTCATTGGGTCACTGCATATAGAATTCCAGAGTAAAGTAAACTTTGCCTATAGGGAGATGAGGGAAAACTCTGTGTGAGTACATGCGATCATCCTTCTTATGTAAAGATGTCTATTTAAGCACTATTAATCAGGAGCATATTTTATGGCTGCTTATAGTATTAGTTTTACATGGACTCTTGTACCACTAATTACAGTACACAAATGATAAGTTATCCCTTGGTGCATTTTATCATCATCTGCATAAGCCTAGCGTGTAGAACTGATTTATTAATGTTCATATTCTCTTTTATGAATATGGAAAATGATTCCAGGATTGCCAAAATATATTTCCAAGACTTTTTTAAAAATCACTGTGTCTAAACATTTGGGGGTAATATTGTAAGGAGCCATGGAAATTTTCATGCCATCAATGTGCATTAGTCATCTATTTTCAATTACTTATGTGAGTCGATGGGTCCTTTAGCTGGTTGCTGTTCTATAAGTATGTGCCTTAGGCTGATGGCATATACTTTCACTGTGGGCGTTTGGATAGGTTGAGTGTGGAATGTGAACAGAGCGTGCACTTATGCACGTAGGGCTCAATATTCAGTGCCAGTGGCTAGTATTGCTAATGCAACTAGCCACTGATGCTGAACAGTAAACCCGGATATTTAATGCCCTGGATATTGAATATCCAGATTAGTCGCTCTTGCTGATCAGTAACCAGTCAGCAGCAATACTGAGCCGCTGCCCCTTAGTATTTTTTTAAAATTTAAAACATTTATATACCGCTTAATCATATAATTCAAAGCAGAACAAAAAACATATAAAATAATCAAATAACCATATATCAACTAACATAAACAACAATAATACAAAACACTCCAGATTAAGACACATCATTTTCAAAGATCTGTAGATAAAGAAGTCTTTAGCTTTTTATGGAAATCCAACAGATCGGAACAACACTGTAAATGATCTGGCAATTGATTCCACATACACAGAGCATAACATGAGAATGCATGAGATTGCATAATATGCAGACTGTTAGCAAACAAGGAAGACAAAATAAGAGAATTCTGAAGATACATCCAACTGGATGTGAAGAAACAGGTTGAGAACCGCTGATCTAAAGCAAACATACATGCCGATCCAGAAGGCGGGTGCTGAAGTCATGCGCTAGCAGCTTTTTACACCTATTTGCAGTGCATCGACAGCAAGAGACTTCAGCACAGCTATGCAGAAAGGGGCTCGTGTGCAAAAGGAGCTACGTGCTTAACACAGCCATTTTGCACATAGTTTAACTGGGAGAGCAAGCCAAAACACATGCGCACAAGAAATCAGCATTGGTTTGGCATGCTATTCCAGAGAAAAGGGTACCGCATGGCTAATTTGCATAATTAGAATGATCACGTTTGATTTAATACATGAAAGAAGGAAATCCACAGTACTACCATTTAACTTTCAATAGAAAGACTATGATAAAATGAGGAAAATAGTTTAAAAAGACTAAAAGGAGCTGCTGTAAAGGTTAAAGATTTACATAAAGTATGGGCATTGTTTAAAAGTACTATCTTGGAAGCCCAGAACAGATATATTCCACACTTTAAGAAAAGTGGAAGGAAGTCCAAAAAACTGCCAGCATGATTTACAGGCGAGGTCAGAGTGGGTGTTGCTATCAAAAAAACATCTTTCAGGAAATGGATAAAGGAGCCAAATGACGAAAATGGGAAACAACATAAGCACTGGCAAATTAGATACAAGGCATTGATAAGGCAGCAAGGAGAGAATTTGAAAAAAAGCTAGCCATGGAAGCAAAAAAATATAATGAAAATTTTGCAGTTAGACCATTGGATGACAGAGGGGTAAAAGGGACGCTAAGTGAGAAGAAGGCCATAGTGGAGAGACTGAATGAATTCTTTGCTTTGGTCTTTACTGAAGAAAATATAGGGCATTTACCTATGCCTGAAATGGTATATAAAGGTGATGTATCAGAAGAATTGAAAGAAATATCAAACTGGGAAGATGTATTACAACTATTTGATTAATTGAAGAGTAGCAAATCACCTGGAGTAGAAGGTATATATCTGAGGGTATTGAAAGAACTGAAATATGAGATTGCAGACCTACTATCATTAAAATCATCTGTAGCACTTGAAGAGCAGAGAATGGCTGATGCAAAGTCAATATTTAAAAAAGGTTCCATATTTCCCTTAGGAAACCAGACTTTCCTCGCAGGCACCTGCTCTTCGGTGCAAGATGATTTCTTAGTGTTTGTAGGAGTCTGGAGTTATGTAGGGGAGTTGGGTGGGGAAGAGGTAGATGTGTTGATGTTAAGAAGGAACGGTGAGGGTGGGGGAAAGATATACCTACAAAAAAATAAAAAGAGAAGAAATATACTTGATTAAGCACTTTTTTGAACAAGGTGGTTGGATAGCTCACCCTGTAAATATATCCCAGGAACAGTGGATGGGTCACACGGGAACCCGTGGAGCTTCCTGGGTAAAGCTGACAGTCTGGTATGAGTTCTCTGACTGTAATATTTTGCTCTATCTGAGATAAGTTGTACACGCCATGTATGTTATTTTCTTTATAAACAAATTGTACAAAAAAAATACAAAAAAAAGGTTCCAAGGGTGATCCAGGAAACTACAGACTGGTGAGTCTGATGTTAATACTGGGCAAAATGGTAGAAAACCATTATAAAGAATACAATTACTGATCATGTATATATTCATGGTTTAATGGGAGAAATGCCAACATGGATTTAGCCAAGGAAAGTCTTGTCTTACTAATCTATTATATTTTTTTAAGGTGTAAATAGACAAAGGTGAGCTGGTTAATACAGAGCCCCATTCCAGGAGGGGGACATCGGGGACGTCTGGACATCCTCACTGAAGATGAGGCCGTTAGGACCTGATTCTGGTTTGTGGGGACAAAACGTTCCCATGGGAGCCAGAATCGGGCCCGAGAGTGGCCCAGCATGCCCCCTCCATCTGCGGGAATGTCCTGTCCACAGGTATGCCTGACATCCATGGCTCCAGCCCCCCAAAACCCCACTGCCACTTGAGGCAATAGAACCATGAAATTGTTTTAATAGGTATTATAGCCAAGTGTCAGATTCAAAAGGTGAACTTCAAAGGCTCCCTCTATCAAATCAACGGCAATGTGAATCACCAAGAAGTTGAAAAGAAATTGTCTTAGAAGCAGTGAATGAATAAATGAATACAGAAACAAATAAATTAATATATACAAATAAATAAATAAATCTTCTGCCACAGTGGCAAACGCCTTTTGCTTCACTCTGCTTCAGCGTCCTAGACAAAACTAGCTAAAACCAGCCGTTTCTTTCTCTACAATATCAACAAAATTCACCTATTCCTTTCTGAACACAATACTAAGGGGCTTGTTTACAAAGCCGCGGTAGTGGTTTGCGATCGCGATCGCAACCGCGGCCCCATTGAAATCAATGGGGCCGCGGCTCCGATTACGATCGCAAACCGCTACCGCGGCTTTGTAAACAAGCCCCTAAGAAACTGATCCACTTATCCATTGTAATCTACTCCTTGCTGGTCTCCTTCTGAATCATTTCTCTCCCTTTCAATCTGTTCAATACTCTGCTGAACGGCTAATCTTCCACAAGCCTTGTAATGCTCATATTGCCCCTCGTTTCAAGTCATTTCATTGGCTCCCTGTCCATTTTCGCTTCCAGTTCAAACTTCTCCTGCTGACTTATAAGTGCATTCACTCTGCACTTACCCTTACTTATCTCTCTTCTGACAAATCCCTTCTATCTGTGCCCTTCTCTTCTATTGCTAACTCCAGACTTTGCTCCTTTCACCTTGCTGCTCCTTATGCCTGGAACAAACTACCTGAGTCTGTATGTCAGGTGCTTTCTCTGACCCTTTTCAAATCCAGGCTGAAAACTCACCTCTTCCCTGCTGCTTTTGGATCTTGATGCACTTGATCACCTTTGTGTTTCCTTACCATTCCCCCTAGGGACCGTCTTTTACATGTGTTTGTGCCGCACTGCATATGTGTTGTAGCACTATACAAATGTTCAGTAGTAGTAGTAGTAGTACTTGCTAGGTCTCAATAAGAATGTGTACAGTGAGTAAGGTTTAAACAATTATTCTTGCAAGCATTATATGCTGGCAGTGGCCAACTGCTTTCCGTACATTGTTCAGTAGTTCAGAAGTTTGTACCCACATTCACATCATGACACTGGTCACACTGCAAGTTCTCCAGTAGCATTCTCGTTTTCACTCGGAACTGCACTATGCACATCTTGAAGAGAGTTTCAGTGATTGTCCACCCAGGCTTCATGGCTGCATATATATATCTTTCTGTAGTCTTGCTGGAATTGCTGATCTTTGCTCCTGTCTGGCTTTCAGTAGCATCACAAACTTCCTTCACTTCACAGTCATCATCTTCGGCTCATAGGATTCAGTGCATGCAATATATAATTTGCAGAACCATAACTCACCACTACAACATCCCTCTGATTCCTCACAATTGCAAACTAATGGCAATATGGAATTGTTGAACAGAATTTTCTAATGCTAATGTAATACAATTACAATACATCTACTGCTAGCACTCTATTACTAAAAATTATTTAACTACATTCCTTAATTTTTCTATCTATCAAATTACAGTTAGGCCACATGCTAATCTCTCTTGTCAGCTGCACAATTTACATATGCATATCACTAAATATATGTGTAATTTATTCTCCAACCATGACAATATACAAAGTATAGTTAGTCTTATTATTTGAGGGGTATCAAACATCAAAACATAACTAGCAGTATATGGCTAATAAATTTAATTCGTTTCAGTTGTTTACCAAAAATTCTTAGGAAGATGCTCTTTTCTAAGGCAATGGTTTGACTCACATTACTTTAAATATTGTCAGTAATATAACTATCTATTTAGTATAGACATCTCAGCTCACAATGGAAGGAAAAAGACACAAACAAAAGGTACATATAGGTCCAGGGCATTACCGAGCGTGAATCGCGCCCTGTGCGACTTGCACATCGGGTGCATCCCCCCCCCCCCCCCCCCGTACTCCATCCAGCCACTTTCTGGACAGCGGCGGGAGAGAAGAGGTGCACCCGATGTGCAGTCGCCAGCACTCTAAGCAGATCTGTCCCTCCCTGCTCTGACATGGCGTCAAAGGAGGAAGGGACCAGATCTGCTTAGAGTGCCACAAGAAGGCTTAAGGGGCCCATTTCAGCTGTCTGCCATTGCCTGCCGCTGCTGAAAGAAGAAAAAGTGACGGTGGCAGGCAACACCCTTTGCTATATGGGTCTTTGTACCCACGGTGCACAAGTGTAAGTAGTATGTTGTATCTAGATTATATTTCATTTTTTCACATCAGTTGAGACTTCACTTTGCCCTGTGTCTATTTTGAGCTTCTTTTTATATTTTATTCGTATGGTTTTAATTGTATTTGTATACTCTTTTATTTCACTATTTATTTATTCATGTATTTATTGGTTACCTCTGAGTGTTTATGGTGTTTTATTGTTTTATTAATTGATATATATTGATTTTAATCAGATGCCCATTCTATTATGGTTTTACTTCACAATTTTTATTATGTTTTTAATGTGTTTTGTTTTTATATATATTAAAGTATCCCTTCCCCCCGAAGAAGGCGTCTGCCGAAACGCGTTGGGGATTCAATAAAGCACCTGTGTTCATCCTCCACTCTTGCTTCCTGTGGATCTCTAGGTCATTACATAAACAGAATTGTGCTCTAGAAAATTTTAAAAACATAGAATTTAAACCAATTAGAAATTCATTTGTCATTGTTTACAACATCTCTTTGTTGATACTTTATTCAGCATAAAACAGCATAATAACAAAGAATCAATTAATCGCTTGCACAAAGTAAATTTATTTATACCTTGAATCTATCTCACTCAGTGATACTACAGTAATTTGGTCAATCACTCTTGGTGTTTGTGATATTAGGAGGCAATACCTTTGCTTTACCTATTCCACTGGAGTTACTAACCTGCAATACTAAGGAGCAGATTCTTGCCAAGAAAAGTAAACTATAAAGCCAAAAACTAAACATGATATTTAAATTGTTCAGGTTATCCATAATAAAATCTGGATATTTCTAATCTAATCCACAGAAGGAAGTCTCTCCTCTGGACAGGCAGCTGCAGCAGAGATTGCTATGCAGTAATTGATCGTCAGCCAGCAACTTCCAGTAACTAACAGTTGTTTACAACAAATTGCTCTAGTTATCATCTTAACACTCTGTATTTTACAGTAGCAAGAGATGAAGCAGGAGTGATGCTGGTGCAACCGATGCAGAGGTGAGGCAGGAATATACAGTTCCTTTCTGACCATCATCACTTAATAACCTGACTGAATATCTTTAATGATGTAACATTTTGTAGACATAGTACCAATGACGGGTATCTGCGCTGGGGAACTGATAAGGCAGGGCATAGTTCTACAGGTTTTTTTTTTAACAAAGCTGCAGAATTAAATTGGTCTCCTCATACCCTATTGGCTTCTTTAACTAGTGTTGCTTTCATGTTCAAGGAGGTGGCTACTATGATCTCACAGCATCATTTTTGGTGTGCAAGCTGATGTAAGGTTTATTGAGGGATCTGAGGTCCAGTTTGGTGAGCACTCCACTGCAGGTCGTCTTGCTCTATATATTGCTACTAATATTCAAAGTTCTCCCCAAAGTGTTCTCTACTCTAGTAGTTCTCAACCCAGTCCTTGGGGCACACCTAACCAGTCACGTTTTCATGTATGGCATGAGATTTCCATACAATGAATACAGTACATGTAAATCTATTTCATACATATTAATATTGGGAATCCTGAAAATCTAATTGGCTAGGTGTGCCTTGAGGACTGGGTTGAGAACTACTGCTCTACACCATATAAATTGCAGTTGTTCTGAAAGTCAGGCCACTCGAGGCAATGGAACTGTGAAATTGTTTAAATAGCAGTTATAGTCAAGGTCAACTTGAAAGGCTCCCTCTATCAAATCAAAGGCAGTATGAATCACCAAGGAAATTGAAAATAAATTGTCTTAGAAGCACAGATATAAATAGATCAACCAGAACTCACTGATTTTAAGCCTGAAGGACTATTGAGAGAAGCTGCTCTTGCTGGGCAGGGATCTGCACTTGTAAGTATTTACCTGCTGGGAATTTCTCAGACTCTTGTGTTAAAGAGAATTCTTTAAGTTTAAACTGACAAAATCTTTGTCTATTTAAAGTTCTGTGTTTTATAAAGTCAGTTAGGGCACTAAGAGTCTGATTCACATAGCAAATGGGCCCCCAAGCAAGATGGGCCCATTTGGACCCAATTCTGGACCTCAGAAACAAAATGTTCCCACAGTACATGGAATCAAGCCCGAGCACAACCTGGCATGCCCCTGCCTGCCTGGAGGGATGTCTTCTCAACAGGTTCCCTTAGCTGCCCTGGCTTGGCCCCTCTTCCCTACCACCCGACCCATGGCTGGCCTGCTGGTGCCTGGATCAGGCAGCAGGGACCACTCTGCACCTGGCCCCTGCCCCAGGGGAGGATCCCTGGGCCCAAACACCGGGTCTGTGCTGTAGGAGATATTGTCAGTAGCAAATAAATACACATGTATTTCTAGGGAAAACTGCTACTCCCCATTTTCCAGGATTCCATAGGACCACCTGGCAAATAAACCACATGATAAAACAGGAGCCAGCACTGTGTTTGTATATAAATTTGACTTTATTACTGATGGAAAAATAGTGTAAAAGCATAAATTAGTTTTCTGAGGTAGTATGTTATGCAACCCTATGTTACAATTACCAAGACCTAATCACTGTTTTAGGAACCAACATCACTAATTTGCTCTGCACTCAGATGTAAGTACATTATCTGTCTGTCTAAGCTAGCCCCAACTTGGGGGGGGGGGGGAGGAATTAAAGACCAATACCTTAGCTCTTGCCAGAAGGCTTGTGGCTGGGTCTGAGAAATTATCTCCAGAATACCACAAAGTCAAAGTATGGCAGAGGTCCAACATCAGCTACAGGTCTGTGGGAATGATTCACTCTGTCCCAAGGACACTATTTGACTTTCTAGCCAGAGAGACAGGCAAGCCAGCACATGAAGTGCAGAGAATGGAAGAGAAAGCCAGGAAAACAGTCTGTGCCGGAAGTTAAAGTTCCTAGCTGTTCTGCAAGCCTCTGTACATGTTCCCAGAGTACTGTGTGTATGTGCTGGGCTGCGTGTGTCCCCTGTCCATCTCTCCCTGTGTCTAGCATATAATTCTTAGTCCTGATGGCTCAGTGATTGGCTGGTCTCAAATCCTGTATGTCATGTTCAGCAAATCCAGAAACAGCTAATAGGTCGTCCTTTTGCAAAGAAAGGTCCATGATGCGAGAAATTTGCTGGCATGCAAGTCCATACATTGCTGCAAATGCTAGTACCAGTAGCACAGTGAAGGTCTCAACAATGAGTTCTTCTGCACGTAGTCAGATGGAAAATAATACTTCTACTGTGAAATATGTAAATCTGCAGAATTGCTTGATCTGCAAATTTTAATGCTGATTTATAAAAAAACAGGAATCCAACTTGTTTAATTCAGGGTTTGGTTAAGAGCAGGCCCCATGGTTCAGGCTTTGGTTCAGAGCAGGCCCCATGCCCTATAGTACTGATTATTCCACCTTTGAGATGGACTAATAAGCACGTCCCCTTTGATCCGGCATGATGTACAGGATCATGAACTGAATTGGCCCTGTATGTCCTGACGGGCTGGCCTGCCCCCACTCCGCCCAGATCCTACTCCTTCCTGCCTACCACCGGCTCTCCCTGTCCTGATGCTCAGGACATATGGGGAGAGCCAGAGGGGGAATCAGGCCCTAGGTAGCAAGCCTGTTTTTACTTAAAAAACTCGAAAAGTCAATTAGAACACTGTGCAGCAAACAAGATTTTGCTTAAAACAAACTTTAATAGTCAGGGCACTGTACACTAAGCCAGCTTTCAGCCACTCACCCACCCTGACTCTGAACCACCCCAGGCATTATAGATTTATAGGCTCTTAAACCCATTAAAGTGAAAGAGGTGGTCAATTCACTTTCAGGTTTAACTGGTTATTCCATCAGGACTAGATTAATTAATTACAGTCCTGAAATTCATCTTAGGAGAACAAAGTCCATTAAACTTGGGGGTCACTCTGATCCATGTTTAGTGTATCTGGACATCCAATCCAGTGATCCAGACCTGCTAAACATCTGGACCAAGCTTGAGGCAGAAGAGCTCCCCGCTTGTATTGCCAAATTGTGCGGAGAGCTCTGTTCATGGGTGGGAGGGGGAGGGCCATAAGAGAAGCAAGGGCCATGAGAAGAGATCTGTTCATGGGTGATGAGGGTGGGTGGTGGATGGGAATGCATTTCCAGGAGGTGGAATAGGTCCCCCTAAACACTGGGGGACCATGGAGCTTGGTGACTCAACGAAGTGGGGGGATTCATGGGGAACTCTGCAGCCTGACCCTGGCTATGGGAGGCCAGATTGGAGGTCAGACTGAGGGAAAAGATCCTTTTCTTTGGTGGCTGGAGATTGCAGCCCCTGAATGGAGCTGTGGTGCCATGGTAATGCGATGCCATGGTACTGCGTATCCATTCAGGAGCCTGTCTGAGGTAGTCGGGGATCTGCTTGGCATGCAGTCAATCACAATCAGGCCACAGCCTACATATCCAGGCCAGTAGACCCGATTCTGATCCAGCGGGCACATCTAGCCCCAATGAGATCAGGATCGGGTGATACTGCTGTGTGCCCAAATTCTGATCGGCCATACATGGGCAGAACAGCCAGGATAGAATTGTCCTCATAAGGTATAGTTAAATTGGTAAAAGTATACCTAGCAAATTTAAGTAAACAACTTAAATAGCTAGACAAATCCTTAAAACTAAGATGAAGACAGCAGTCCAACAGCGGGAAGGGGGCTATCTAGTCTTTTTGCATTGAGTGTCACATGTATGATTTTCTCCCAGTTGGTTAGGGTCTTTACATGCACACTACGTGCAAGGAGTTATTTGCTCTCAGGGAATAAGTCCAATCTCTGGAGGCTAGAGTAGCATATTTGGAGAAGCTAAGGCAGACAGAGAAGTATATAGACGAGACCTACAGGGACATAATTGTGAAGTCCCACCTCCAGTCTGGCAGCCTCTTTGTTGCTATGGAAGAGAGAATTCATGTGAAAGGACAGCATCACCTTGGTGTGGCAGGAACTGATGCTGTAGCTAGGACCTGTCCTCAAGGAGATATAATCCCTCACACATCAAGAAGGTTTCTCCAGGGCCATGTGCCCTTGAGGAAAAAGTTAGGACAGCCATTAAAGTTGATGATTCAATTATTAGGCATGAAGATAGCTGGGTGACTGGTGGACATGGGGATCTCTTGGTAACATGTTTGCCTGGTGCAAAGGTAGTGAACCTCGTGTGCCACCTAGACAAAGTTTTAGATAATGCTGAGGGGGAACCTGCTGTCTTGGTACATGTTGATACCAATGACATAGAAAAGTGTGAGAGGGAGTTTCTGGAAGCCAAATTTAGGTTTTTAGGTAGGAAGCTGAAATCCAGAACTTCCATGGTAGGGTTCTCAGAAATGCTTCCCGTTCCACACTTAGGATCCAAAAGGAAGGCAGAGCTCCAGAGTAGCAATGTGCGGATGAGACAATGTTACAAAGAAGAGGGTCTTGGATTTGTTAGGAACTGGGCAACATTCTGGGGAAGGAGGGGACTTTTCTGAAAAGATGGGCTCCACTTTAACTGGGGTGGAACCAGGCTGTTGGCATTAACCTTTAAAAAGCAGATAGAACAGCTTTTGAACTAGATAATAGGGGAAAGCCAACAGTCGCCCAAGAGCACATGGTTCGGAATGATGTATCTTGAAGGATATTAGCAAGAGGGAAGTTAATGCATCACAGTTGAGAGGTTCCACTAAAGGTAAAAGTGATCCAGATGTTTTTAAATATAAAACAGACAGAGGTTAAAGATTCCAAATTACCCCTGTCAATGATAACTAGATTGTTAATATGAACAAAATGCAACCTCTGAATATGTTTGTATGCAAATGCCAGAAGTCTAAAAAATAAGATGGGAGAGTTAGAATATATAGCACCAAATGAAAAGTTAGATATAATTGGCATCTCAGAGTGCTGGTGGAAGGAGGACAATCAATGGGACATCATGATACCTGGGTACAAACTATATCACCATAATAGGGTAGATCAAATTGGTGGAGGGGTTGTGCTCTTTGTTAGAGAGGACATTGAGTCAAACAAGATAAAGGTTTTGTAGGAAACAAAATATACTGTAAAATTTCTATGGATAGAAATTCCATGTAAAAAAAAAAGGAGGAAAGCAATGGTAGTGTATGTGAACTACCATCTGCCTGAATGAACAGATGGATGATGAAATGCTAAAAGAAACCAGGAAAGCTAGCAAAAGGTACAACACAGTAATAATGGGTGATTTAAATTACCCCGGTATTGTATGGGTCAATGTCTCAGCAGGACGTGCTGGGGAAATAAAGTTTCTAGATGAAATAAATGACTGCTTCATGGAGAAGCTGAGTCATGAACCAACACAAGGGAAAGCTATTTTAGACCTAGTCCTTAATCTTGGATGTCTAGGTATAGCCTAATGGTTAGAATGGTGGGAAATGAATGGTAGAAGCAAGGGTTCAAATCCTACTGCTGCTATCTTTAAAACTGTGCCTTTGGAAGTCATAACTTACCAGGAAAATCCAGGGGCTGCAGCATTGACTTGACAGCACTTTAAAAAGATTAATCACCATGACTGACCACTGTGGCATTTGAATATCAGTAGGTCCGAATATCAGGCCCAATATTTCTGGATTTTCAAAAAGCCTTTGACAAGGTCTTCCATGAGTGACTCTTTAGAAAATTAAAAAGTCATGGGATAGGAGGCAGTGTACTGTGTTAGACCAGGAACTGGTTAAAACATATAAGCAGAGAGTAAGACTAAATGATCAATTTTTTCATATTAAATTTTTATATTCCAATCTTTTTTATTGACAGAAAAAATTACACTTCCAACACTTGGGTATGTTTACGTATCAACGAAAAGATATAACCAACATTATCCCAACCGTAACATTTCCAAACATTTATTGCCCACAATATCACCCATCCTTCCCCCATTCAAATTGTTTGGCCCTTGCCATCATAATCCTCCTGAACAAGTATTATAGCTGCATATTCCATATTTATGGCTTTTCTTCCATTAAATGTATTTAAATAACTCTTTGGATGACTTTTAAAGTTTTGAACAAAGACAGCGTATGAAATATTATCAAGTCTATATATATGACAACCATATAGTAAAACATGAAAAGACCTAGGTTTATAATAATTTGTGATTAAAACTCTACTACTAACATGTTATATATATATATGCAAAAAATGGAAAAGCTTAGATATCTTGCAAACAGTAGCCAATCAGCAGTTATAATTGTCATTTTTGAATTTAGCACATCAAAATCTATAAGAATTGGCAGATTTTGTCTCTGAAGCAATTTTTAAAAAATTATAGACCAGTGTCATTAGCCAATTAGATTATTGAAATTCTTTTTCTAACAGTCTACCCATCTCGCTGCTCAAATATTTACAACTTATTCAAAACACAGCCATTAAATGTGTCATCTCATACACATCAAGAACTTCATCTAATTATTTCATTTAATTGATTATTTTATGAACAACCCTGATGCGGAAGTAAAAGGCTGTATAGTAAGTCCTAATAAAGTATAAACTGTTGAAGGCAGATGATCCCCAGCCTGTATAATCAGTTTGACTACCTTTTGGGAGCCTGACAGGTACTTGTGACCTGTAACTGGCCACTGTTGGAAACAGGCTACTGAGCTTGATGGACCTTTGGTTTGACCCAGTATGGAATATTTTATGTTCTTAGTAGAATACAGGATCTGGTGTGAGAGATAATGGTTTTGGGGGCACTTGGCAGTGGTTATCAAAGCATGATCACATTTGATTTAATAAATGGAGGGAGGATAGCAAGAAAACCCACAACATTAGCTTTTAACTTTCAAAAGGGGTACTATGATAAAATGAGGAGCAGCTGCAAAGGTTAAAGGTTTACAGCAATATGCGCGTTGTTTAAAAATACTATCTTGGAAGCCCAGACCAGATGTATTTCATGCTTTAAAAAAGGTGGAAGGAAATCCAAATGACTGCCAGCATGATTTAAAGGTAAGGTCTGAGATACTGTCATAGCCAAAAAAGCATCTTTCAGGGAATGGAAAAAGGAGCAAATGATGAAAATGAGAAATAACATAAGCACTGGCCAGTTAAATGCAAGGAACAGATAAGGCGTGTAAAGCAAGAATTTGAAAAGAAGGTTGTCTTAGATGCAAAAATGTACAATAAAAACATTTTCAAGTACATTCGTAACAAAATATCTGTGAGAATCAGTTGGACCATTAGATATTGGAGGGGTAAAAGGGATGCTAACGGCAGACAAGGTCATAACAGAGAGACTGAATGAATTATTCAGTCTTTATTGAAGAATATTTAGGGAAGTTACCCATGCCTGAAATGGTATGGTGATGTATTAGAAGAAGTGAAACGAATCATGATAAACCAGAAGATACATTATAACTATTTGATAAAGAGTAGCAAATCACCTGGACCAGATGGTATGCATGCCCAGGATGCTGAAATAACTGAAATATGAGATTGCAGACCTGTAATCTGTGAACTATCACTAAAATCATCTATAGCACCTAAAGACTGGAGAATGGCCAATGTAATGCCAATTTTTAAAAAGGGTTCCAGGGGTGATTTCCAGACCGGAAATGATAGAAACCTTTATAAAAAAAATTTCCGAACATATACATAGTTAAGGTTTAACGTGAGAAAGCCAACATGGATTAGCCAAGGAAGATCTTGTCTTATTAATCTGTTATATTTTTTTGAAGGTGTGAACAAACAGGTAGATAAAGCTGAGCCAGTTGATGTAGGGCCTGATTATGACATGGATATCCTTGCCCTCTGTGCACCTGGTCGGAACCAGACACACACAGTTAGCTGTGATTCTGATCCCGTGGGGCACATCTAGCCCCACGGGATCAGAATCACATCCAGGCCTGTATGTGTAGGCCGGGACTCTGATTCAGGTCAGCCTGCAGATACAGGCCTTGCCCGGATAGCTCAATCAGGGATTTCAATGGAGCTGTGGTGCCATGGCGTCCAGTTGTCACGGCACCGTGGCTCCATTGAAAAGCCTCAATCCCTGGCCACCAGACTGCAAAATTCATTCCCCGCAGCCCGACCCCTGATCTGGCCTCCCAAGGCCAGGGTCGGACTGCGGGGAATGTGCTCTGTACCCTCCTGCTGCTTTCCAGCCCCGGGCCTGCCTGATACTCTTGACTAGGGGAACGTATTCCACCTCAGAGGTGGAATAAGTTCCCCATTCAAGCCACCAGCCCCAGATGTACAGGGTCGACAATGGAATCGGCCCTGTACGTTTGGGGCCGATGACCGCCCATGTCCACCCTAACCCTACCCCTGATCCACCCCATTCCCACCCCTGTCTAACTTCCCCATACATCGCACGGGGAAGTTAGACGGGATCAGGAGAGGGCACAAATAGCGGGGATGGACGTCCCAGCGGGATATCCATCCCTGCTATTCATGCCTTGGAATAACCCTGAAAGTGCATCTGGATTTTCAGAAAGCCTTTGACAAGGTCCCTGATGAGAGACTCTTGGCAAAATTACAAAATTTATGGGATAGGAGACAGTATACTATTGTGGATCAGGAACTGGTTAAAAGATAGAAAGTAGAGAGTACAGCTAAATGGACAATTTTATCAGTTTAATAGTGGAGCATCCCAGGGATCTGTGCTGGTCCCGCTGCTTTTTAACATATTCATAAATGATTTGGAAATGGGAATAAAGAGTGAGTTGATCAAATCTGCGGATGACACAAAATTATTCAAAGTTGCTAAAACACAAAAAGATTGTGAAAAATTGCAAGCGGACCTTGATAAATTGGAAGACTGGACATCCAATTGACAGATGAAATTTAATGTGGACAAGTGCAAAGTTATGCACCTAGGAAAGAACAACCCAAACTATAGCTACATGATGCAAGTTTCCACATTAGGAACCGCCACCTAGGAAAAGGATTTAGGTATCATCATGAATAATATGTTGAAACACTCCACCCACTGTGCAGTGGCAGCCAAGAAAGCAAATAGAATGCTAGAAATCATAAGGAAAGGAATGGAGAATAAAGCCAAGGATATTATAATGCTTCTGTATCATTCCATGGTGCTACTATACCTTGAAAATTGTGTGCAATTCTGGTCGCCATATCTTAAAAAAGATATAGTGGAATTAGAAAGGGTACTGAGAAGAACCACCAGAATGGTAAAGGGGATGGATGGATACCCCTATGAGAAAAGGCTTAAAAGATTAAGCTCCCCAACTTGGAAAAGAGACGGCTGAGGGTAGATACGATAGTGGTCTATAAATTAACGAATGGAGTACAATGGGTAAAAATTGGTCAGTTTACTCCGTCAAAAAATAGAAAGACTAGGGGACATGCAATGAAGCTACAATGAAACTATTTAAGAGTAATAAGAGAAAATATTTTTTTCACTCAATGCATAATCAAATTTTGGAATTCGTTGCTGGAGGATGTAGTAAAAGCTGTTAGTGTAGCTGGGATTAAAAAAGGTTTAGACAAGTTTCTGGAGGAAAGATCCATAAACCATCATTAAAGAGGACCTAGGAAATCCACCTTATCCCAGGATAAGCATCGTGGAATCTGTATACCTTTTTGGGAACCCGTCAGGTACCTGTTACCTGGATTGGCCACTGTTGGAAACAGGATACTAGGCCTGATGACTTTGGTGTGACCCAATATGGTGTTTCTTATATTCTGATGTTCTTATGAGTCTCCCACAAGGCTTGATGCATCACTGCTGGCTGAGGAAAGTAAGAGAAATGTGAACCCGTGAGAACTGACTAGGATGTTACCATTTAGTCCAAATGTAGCCACTCTGAAGGTCAATGTTTTGCTGACAGAGTTAATGAAGTTATAAATTTCAGATGTATAATAAAGCTGCAGCCAAGATTTGCCAGAACCCTTGGAGTCTATTTGTTTGTATTTATTGGAGTTAAGCTGAGTTATGGTGCAACGATTCAGTGGTGGATGTTATGAAAACAAAAATAGAGAATTATAGTAGCAAAAAGTTAAGATGGTGGAGAGTAGGAGGTGGTGTGAAATTTGAGGGAATCATCAAAGGTCAAGTGATAATGGAGTGAAAATTAGTAAATGTTAAGACCTCTCTTGAGTCACTGACTTAAAGATGGTGACTCCAAATGTAATTCTAAAATTATATCTGAGGCCGGTCTCTTATAGTTGTTTGGAGGTGTACATTAGTTTCCTGTTTCTAATTGCAGATTTCTCTATTTGGAAAGGATGAATATGTTTATATTGTAATTATTTCTTAAAATATAGTATGCATTATTTGAAACCATAAATGTGGGTCTGTAAGTTGAATAAATGAAAATGAAATGGTATCCTAATGAAAGATTATCATTAAAGATTTGTATTTGTTTTCACAGTTGATTTTTCTGGGCAAAAGAATGTGCAGTTTTAAATAAGCAAATCTTTGAACGTTGTTCTAAATTTTATCTGCACCATTGAACATTTTACCTACAAATAGGCTGGACAATAATCAAAGTCCCAATTTCCATGAATAAAATTGTATTATACCAAAGAAAGAGCTTTCGTTATTGCCCCTCACAGTGATTTATAGGCTAAAATATATTTAATGTGAATTTAGTTCATAGGCACTCTAAGGGATATGTTTACTAAATGGCGGTAAGGGAGCAAGTGTGCTATTTACGTGTGGTAACGGCACACATATCCCCTTAACACCGCAAAAATGCTGAGTTTCCATGCATAGACGACTCCTGCACATAAAGGGAACAGGAGGCAGAGAGTGGGAGTGAAGGAGCGGAACATGGGAGGAGAAGGGACAGTAACACAATATGCTACTTTAATGCCTCTTGCATTAACACCCCTAAGAGCCCCTTATTGCGTGTAACCTTATTGCAATGTAAAACCTCACGGAAAGGGTGTCTGCAGAGGGGAGAGAGCCTATTTAAAGAAGAGCAGTGTGATGAAATGACAAGGGAGCCCAAGTCAGTGATTGTAGTGCTCCATTAGAAGCAGCAGCATGTTGCAGAAGTAGGAAAGGGCACCATGATGATGCTGCCAATGGAGCTAAGGGGGTGGCACATTGGACATGCAGCGGTAGGTGTAGGTGGACATTGCAGACCAGGGAGCTGCCCAGGTGGCACATAGTGGCATAAGAACAGAGGATCCGCAGATATTCCATACTGTGTTAGACCATGGTCCATCAAGCCCCGTATCTTCTGTCCCACAGTTGCCAATCACAGTCACAATTACCTAGCTGGGTCCTTAAAATGTATCCATGTTCAACGATGCCTGTAGTGGGGCAAGCTGTGGATCTGCAGTGCCCCCTGCATAATGACGCAATGACCATTCCCCTGGAACCTAACCAAATCTTCACTAAGTACAGTTACATGAGGAGCCTTTATGACATCTTCGTGATCGGAGTGCCAGAGATTGCCTACGCGTTGCCTGACAAACTATATTCCCCTATCTGTCCTGAATATATTACACTGTAGTGGCATTGCCTGTCCCTTTGTCCACCCACATTTTGATGACATAAACAACCGATTAATGTTTACTCATTCCATGCCATTCAGTAATGCATAGACCCCCAGCATATCTCCCCTTAGCTGTCTGTCCTCCAGGTTGAATGGGACTAACCATTGTAACCTTCGCACATAGGGGCATCCCCTCATCGACATCATCTGTGATGTCCGTGTTGATCACACAGTGACTTTGTTAAAACACAGACATATGTCAGCTGTGGAAAGGAGATCTGCCACATGGGGCAGTCCAAGGACATGGCACCCTGGGCAGAGATCCCTGTGGGCCCCCCATGGTGCCGCTGAACCTAGCTGTGGAGGAAGAGGCTGATAGCACCTGCAGCTGTAGCCCTCCAGGTAGCTGTAAAATGCAGGTGTCCAGGAAAATAACACAGCAGTGGCTGCCATCGTCCCCCCAAGACATAATGGTGGCAGGCGGTGATGGGGCCCCTGCAAAGACAGCTGTTGGTGGGGATGCATGGCGATCCATGTGTGCCTCTGACACCTTCCCATCCAGGCCTTCACCCAAGGTGCCTGCCTAATCCACATGTTTAACATGTTGGCACTGCACACCACCATCACTGACAGCACGTGGGCATGTCTGCATGGTGTGGTGGTGTTGGTTACGTGGGCAGCGGCACCAGCCTGCAGCAGACAGAAGCCCTGTCCTAGACCTGTGTGCCATGAGCATTGCAGCATATTCCAAAGGCCAACCAAAGGGGAACATGTCAGCAACAGGGGCTGTAATTCCTATATGGCAGCATTGTGTGCAACACACACACGGTGAGTACATATATATGCAGAGGGTCACAGGTTCAGGTCCCCGCTGAGGTTTCTGTATTGCATATTCCTGTGGACAAGGTTTAGCCAACAGCATAAGTACATCTCCAGCATGTGCAATCCCCAAGAAAGCAGCCAGCAAGGTTGGAAAAACCCACCAACAACACTGACAGACTCCATTATCCACAACTGGTTAGAGGCTAATAGCACACTGACCGGGCAGTAACAACATGCGGTGAGGCCAAGGTGTGCTAATAATACCTGCACACAGAACACACGTTATCAATCCTTGAGCTGACCTTGAGACAGGAGTGGCAAGCAGGAATGCCAACCATTCCCACTTTTTCACAGTGCACCAATGAGAGTGTATGCCTGTGTGTGTGTGTGTGTGTGTGGCTCCCCTTTGTCCGGTGGCTTTCTGCACAACACTTTGGCTCACATTGTCTGAGTTGTTCCCAGCCTTTGTTTGAAGATGTGAATAATGTAAAGCAGAGGATTGTCGGTATTGCCTGAAACAGTGCAGATTGACCTGGATGTGTCTTCCACAATGGTAGTCAATGGCTGAGACGTCATTGTGCCTGTTTCCCACATGCATTGCCTGGGTGGCCACAGCAGTCATGCTGGGATGGCACTCTCACTATGACCAAAAAGTGACCATGGCACGACTATATATCCACATAGAGTTATTATGCTTTCTGGCTCCAGTGATGTGGATGCAATCTCTGTCTAGGGATACCAATCACTGAGCCAAATGCTGGCTGTCAATGATGAGTATCCCAAGGCAGAGTACTTGTAGTTGCTCTAAGCACATGCCGTGGGGCAGACCAACTGCAGCTGTTTTTGAATGGCTGATACTGCCCAGTGAAGGGCAGCAGTGGCAGTCTTAGTGCAATGCTGTGGTCAATTGTTGGATACTCAATGGATGTGGCTGTAGTGGTTCATGGCTTACTTACTGAGGTTATGGCAGGACAGTAGCCCCATGCCAGCCTATATGGCCCCACTGCAGTGGCTGTCCATGGCAACAGCATATTGATACTTAGCACTGATCTGCACTGTTATTGGCAGGTTAATGTCCAACATGGGCAGAACACAGGGCCAAGCTGTTGCTGTTGCCTACAGCATGCTACAAGAATGTAGGAAATAAGGAGAAAATAACACACTACATACAATATCTGCCACACACTAGCAGGGATGCAGACCTACAGCATTGCCAGCAGAGACCATCTCTAACAGTGCAGGTTCTGTGGACCAGGTGCTGGGCACCCATCCTCACCCTCAGGGTGACAGCTGAAACTGCTCTGCAGCACAGCTTGCAGTTGTTATGTGCAGTCAGTGTGTCTTACTGAGCTGATGTGCTGGATCAGTGCATTCCCCATTGGTTTGTCAGCTGTAGACCACTGTTTTGCATGTGCAGTGCTTCATGGGTAATGGAGCAGCCAACCTTCATGGGTAGGGGAGGAGTGGCTCAGTGGTTGGGACAGGTTACCTCAGGCCAGAGGACCAGGGGTTCAATTCCCACATGGGGACAAGCAACCTCAGGCTGGAGGGACTGGGGTCTCCAGTCCCATGGCCACTCCTTGTGGCCTTGGGCAAGCCACTTAACCCTCCATTGCCTCAGGTACAATTAGATTGTGAGCCCTTCAGGGACAAGGGAATAAGTACCTGTTAGTATACATGTAAACCACACTGATTCTAAAGAGTGCAGTATAAAAAAGAAATAAATAAAAATAATACCTATTCCCACAAACAGTTTGATCAGAGACCTGCAGGCTCTATGCATCTGTGTAGAGCTGTATGGAGGTGTAGCCTACTGGTTGATGCAACATCTCCATAGTCAGAAGTCCAGGGTTCAATTCTCATTTATTCATTTTGTGCCTGGGTGCTTCTCAGGTCACTTGCCCACCTCGCACAGTCCTGGCTCTGCTGTGACCTGCAGACAATCATCCTTCTACATTTCTATGTGTTATGGCCACACGTTGGGTAGCCCAACATGGCATTTCTCATCATGGACATCTGAGAGTAGTACTTTAGTGGCTCTGCCGCAGACCATTGCAGTGGATCAGTGATGTATATGCAGCAGATGTGGATCAGTGATGTATATGCAGCAGATGGTATGGATGTGGTTTCTATTTTGCCATCATTGTGACTTCCCAGCTTTATGTAAAGAGGATATATCTCACACATTCAGGCATATAACACTCGTTGCATAGCCATCCCCTGCACTGTTCTGCCATCATTACTTGCTCCACATGGGGAAAATGGGTTCAACTTGTTCTTTTCTATCGTGCCACTCTGTTGGGTGCATTGTCTTGCAGTTTCACAGGCACCAGCTCCACCCACACAAATGGTGTTTCATGTACCCCATGGCACTACTAGTTTTGGATCATACACTCCAAATGTTTTTGGCCAGTAAGATCCCATACATAAGAACATAAGATATGCCATACTGGGTCAGACCAAGGTCCATCAAGCCAAGTATCCTGTTTCCAACAATGGCCAATCTAGGTCATAAGTATCTAGCAGTTTCCCCAAAAGACACAGGTTCCACAATGCTTCTATTGGGTCAAGCATTGATATCCTGGGTCCCTTCTTAATAATGGTTTATGGACCTTTCCTCCAGGAGCTTGTCCAAACCTTTTTGTAAGCCCAGCTACACTAACAGCCTTTACTACATCCTCCAGTAACAAATTCCAGAGTTTGATTACACGTTGACTGAAAAAATATTTTCTCTTATTTGCCTTAAATAGTTTACCCTGTAGCTTCATTGCATGTCCCCTAGTCTTTCTATATTCTGATAACGTAAACAATTGATCTACATTTACCCGTTCCACTACATTCATTAATTTATAGACTTCTATCATATCTCCCCTCAGCCGTCTCTTTTCCAGGTTAAAGATCCCTAACCATTTTAGCCTTTCTTCATAGGGGTATCCTTCCTTCCCCTTTACCATTTTGGTGGCTCTTCTCTGAACCTTTTCTAATAATGCTATATCCTTTTTAAGATATGGTGACCAGACTTGCACACAATATTCAAGGTGTGGTCGCACCATGGAATGCTACAGAGGCATTATAATATCCTTTGTTTTATTTTCCATTCCTTTCGTTATGATACCTAGCATTCTATTTGCTCTCTTGGCTGCCGCTGCACACTGGGCGGAGGGTTTTAACATGTTATCCACAATGACGCCTAAATCTTTTTCCTGGGTGTTGGTTCCTAATGTGGAACCTTGCATCGTGTAACCATAGTTTGGGTTGTTCTTCCCTAGGTGCATAACTTTTCACTTGTCCATATTAAATTTCATCTGCCATTTTGATGCCCAGTCTTCCAATTTATCAAGATCCTCTTGCAATTTTCCACAATCCTCATGGGTATTAACAACTTTAAATAGATTTGTGTCATCTGCAAATTTGATAACCTCACTCATTATTCCCTTTTCCTAGTCATTTATGAATATGTCAAAAAGCAGCGGACCCAGCACAGATCCCTGGGGTACACTACTACTCACCTTTTTCCATTGGGAAAATTGGTCATTTAGCCCTACCCTCTGCTTTCTATCTTTTAACCAGTTCCTGATCCACAATAGTATACTGCCTCCTATCCCATGCCTCTTTAGTTTTGCCAAAGGACTCTGATGAGGGACCTTGTCGAAGGTTTTCTGAAAGTCCAAATACACTATATCAACCAACACACCTTTATCTACCTGTTTATTCACACCTTCAAAAAAACATAACAGATTAGCAAGACAAGATCTTCTTTGTCTAAAGCCATGTTGGCTGTCTCCCATTAAGCCATGTCTATTTACATGTTCAGCAATTTTGTTCTTTATGATGGTTTCTACCATTTTTCCAGGTACTGACATCAGGCTCACCGGTCTGTAGTTGCCCGGATCACCCCTGGAGCCCTTTTTTTTTTTTTTTTTTTTTTTTAAATTCTTTATTTTCGTTTTATAACAACAAAGGAAAGGAAGACATACAGCTAAAAGACAGATACATAACGTGTAATACATACACCAAAATAAACCCCTACCACCCCCCTCCCCCCTGCTTCTTCTCTAGAAAACTAAGCATTCCCGAAGCGGGCGTGTACTTACATTATTGTGTTACAAAACCTAACGGTGATCTAAAACATGATGAGTGCGTATTATACAGGCATGTTGGAGCAATGAGCAGATTGTACATAATCATTAAGCATCTGCCATTTAGACAAGCGAGAGTGAGTTTGGACATGGGGAATAGCTCTCCTAGGTATCTGCTCATATTTACTATATAAGCAGACGAGGTTCCACCATTCATTGACAGTAAGTCGAGAGCTATCCTTCCAATTCCTCGTGATTAAGCATATGGCTATACCCAGCATGAAATCAAGGAGAAAGCGACCCTTCTTAGGAAGAGAGGGGACCTCCGCCACAGAGCGGAGTCCCACAACCTTCCAAGAGAGAGGTTCATGAAAGTGTAAGATAGATTGAATACGACCCCAGACCCGCCCCCAATAGACCTGCAGTTGAGGACATTCATAAATAACATGAGCGAAGGTTCCCACAGCAGTATGGCAAGACCAACACAGGTCCCTAGCATTTGGGTTCCATTTGGCTATTTTTTCTGGGGTATAAAAGCATCTGTGTGCAAAGAAGAAGAGAGTTTGGGTAACAGAGGCAGACCGGGAAACCCGCACTACTTTACTCCAGAAAACGCTCCATTGCACAGGGGTTAAAGTGGTTTGCAGTTCGCGCTCCCAGGCTTGTTGGGCTCTAAAAGTGTCCGTGTCTGTACCCTGACATATTATTTTATAAAAGTTAGTGGGGTACAGTAGTGTTTAATTGAAAGGAAATGGCAGCATGATCTGAAATATGTTGGGAGTGAATCTTTGCAGTGTCCACCTGAGGAACTAGCAGTTTTGAGATTAGAAAGAAGTCTATGCGAGACTGAGATTTATGAGGGAAGGAGAAGAAGGTGAAGTCAAGCTCATTGGGGTGTAGTAACCTCCATAGATCAACTAAAGCAAGATCCTTAATCAGGGAGGTAAGCGTGGCATGACTCTTGGGGGGACCACTCGTCCTAGGCGGCTGTTTGTCAATCAGGGGATCAAGGACTAGATTGAAATCCCCCCCTATCAATGAAGTATTAGCAGAAGCCTGCGCAACCTGAGCAATGGTAGCAAAAAAGGCAGGGTCATCAACATTAGGAGCGTAAAGGCATATACATGTAACTTCAAGGCTACCTATCTTGAGGTGAACTCTAGACCATCTACCTTCTGTATCTGAGCTAGTCGCAAGAACAGTAGCATGCACAGATTTCCTAACCAGTATGGCAACCCCACATTTCTTAGAAACGGCTGAGGAATAGGCGGCCACCATGTAAGGTTTAATATTGAGTTTAAGAGTTTCCTTCGAATTTAAATGCGTTTCTTGGAGAAAATCAGATCCGCTGCTTCCTGACTGAGGTAGCTTAGGATTTTCTTCCTTCCGTTTTATCGGATTATTGATTCCTTTTACGTTCAATGAGAAAATCTTACATGGTGCCATCAATCGGTAATAGACATTTTAGGTAAGGGCGCTTGATAACATATAACATAAGCAGAATCTGTACAACAATGTCATAATCACCGAGTATTCTGGGTAATACACCCCATATTGAAAAGTATGTACCAACGTATCTTAGAGAAGAAGCAAAACCCCCAAAGAATATGGCGACCATAAGTCTGCGGGAGGAGGCCCTAGAGAGGAAAAGAAAGACATGTAAAAAAAAAAAAGAAACACCAGAGTCCATAATAACACTGTCTCTGATACTCATCAAGGCTGCTGTGGGTAGATGGAGTCGGGTCACAGATACCATCAAAAGTAAGGCCACAGACTGCCCACGCCAGACTCTTTGCTAGGCTGCGGCAGATCCAATATGGCAGGTACAGCGGATATGAGGAGACTTGCAGGAATACTCTGGAAGTCAGCGCATCAAGTCGGCTTCTTTGGAATCCAAAAACTCCGCTAGTAGATCAGGGTCCTCAAATGTTCTTGTCTGATTGTGAAGCGTGACTCGGAGCTTGGCCGGGTACATCAGGCCATAGCGTGCTTGTAGTTGTTGAAGCCTCGGCCGGAATTCCAGAAAGCGCTTTCGGCGGTCGACCGTGGGTTTAGCCAAGTCGGGATAGAAGGAGATCTTGTGGCTCTCAAACTCCATATGGCCCTTTGCCCGAGAGGCACTTAGAATTTGCTCCACGTGTTGATATCTCAATAATCGAAAAATGATAGGCCGCGGGGTCTTCCTGTTGAGCGTTATGCTTGTGGGTACACGATGAGCGCGATCAATCTCCAAATCTTTGGTAAAGGTGATTTGGAGCAGGGAAGGGAGGATTTTGCATAAAAACTCTTTCATGTCTCCCGATTCCGCTCCCTCCGGTATGCCCACGAGTCGTATGTTGTTGCGGCGCGCTCTATTATTGCCATCTTCCACCTCTTTCTGCAAGGCCCGCACCTGTCGTTCAACTTTGTCGAGTTTGGACAACCGGGCCGCATGGGAGTCCAATATGCTCTCCATTTTGTCCTGACGCGAAGAAAGCCCTTCTAGCTTGCTTTGCAGCACAACAAAATCTTCCCGCAGCGCTCGGAGTGCTTCACCGTTTGCCTGCACAAGGTTTTTGACCCCTCTAATCTCTACGAGGATTTCCTGCTGCATTTCGGGGCCCTCGCACAAGGCCGGCCCCTTCTGCGGGGACGGAGGTTCAGTTTTGGAGCGTTTGCCGTGAGAAGCCGCTGGAGATCCAAATTCCAGGCGCGTTGGTTTGGTCCCCGCCATCTCACCAATGTGCCCCGGCAAGATCAGAGTAGAAGTTCTAAGTTAGTGAGGTGTTAATTCAGGATTCTGAGTAGGCCTCTCGGGAGCCTCAGCGTTATGCGACCATCCCGCTGGACATCAGGCTCCGCCCCCCCCCCCTGGAGCCCTTTTTAAAAATTGGCATTACGTTGGCCATTCTCCAATCTTCAGGTATTACATCCACCCACCACACACACATCGGAAACTGTATGCTTGGAAAATCCATGTCACAGCCCTGCACCCACCATTTGGCCATCAGGGGGATTCATGTATTTTCCAGTAGGCTACCCCACCATGACCATCAAGGGTCATTTGCAACAGTTAGCCATATCTTTGACACCTCTCCTGTGACTGCTCCACATGAGCACTCATGGACAATCCCCACTTTGCTGCCCACATCAGGAACATGCTGCCTCCACCCAGACACTGTCTTGGCCTATGGCATGCTACAACCTGACAGTACATCTGGATACATGTCCATACTTCAAGGCACTATAATATAGCTTATGGCACGATGTATGCTTTTAGGAGCATCTAGAGCTGCACACCTGTCAGTGTCCGCCACTGCTGCAACCCCTCTGCTGACTCTTCTGCCACCACCACCCACCCATGACACTGCCAAAACCCATAGTGACCAGCATCACTAGGCAGCTGCCTATCTCACCTAGTTGACAGCACAGGCCTGCTGTTTGATCAAACATGCTCATCACACATACTGTCACTTAGCCAGGCATCAGGTGAATCAACTCCATCAGCTACCAACTGTGCTTGCATCAATACCTTCTCCAGTGGCTTCCCTGCTCCTCTTTCAGCATTTCAGAGGCTTTCCTGTATTAAGGTGCATGCAAGACACTTTAATGCAGCATGTCCTGTTACCTCCTGTTAAGTGTCCACAACCACACCTTAATGCTGTAACGCCTCTAACATGCCCAGCATTCTTACCACACGGTAACCCCTTGTTGTTGTTGTTAAGTGCCGTTGAGTCGGAGTCGACTCATGGCGACCCTCTGGATAGCTATCCTAAATTGTGTTCGATCTTCAGTCAGGCGGCTCATTGTTGACAGACTGGTACCCGTAGCTGCTGTTATTGTATCGATCCATCTCATTGCTGGCCTTCCTCTTTTGCGTTGACCTTCTATCTTGCCAAGCATGATGTCTTTCTCTAACGATCTCTCTCTCCGCATGATGTGTCCAAAGTATGAAAGTCGAAGTCTTGTCATCTGAGCTTCTAAAGAAAGCTTAGGTTTGATCTCCTCTAGTACAGACTGGTTTGTTCTTCGGGCAGTCCATGGTATACACAGTATTCGCCGTCAGCACCATAATTCAAAGGCATCAATTTTCTTCCTGTCTATCTTTTTCACTGTCCACCTTTCACATCCATATGATGTTATTGAAAATACCATGGCTTGAACAAGTCGAATCTTTGTATGGAGAGACACATCTCTGCTCTTGAGAATCTTATCTAGGTCTTTCATAGCCATTCTGCCAAGAGCAATGCGTCGTCTGATTTCTTGACTGCTTGTTGCTTCTTTATTGATAGTTGATCCAAGTAGGTTAAAGTTATTCACAATTTCAATTTCTTCTCCTTCGACGATGAACCTGTTGATTATGCCAGTTGCCATGATCTTTGTCTTCTTTACATTAAGGTGCAGTCCCATTTTGAGACTATGTTCTTTGATTGTGAGAAGCAAATGTTTCAGATCATCTTCACTTTCCGCCAGTAATGTGGTATCATCAGCATAGCGAAGGTTGTTGATGAGTCTTCCACCAATCTTCACACCTCTGTTGTCTTCATACAATCCTGCTTCTCTGATGATTTGTTCTGCATATAAATTAAACAGGTAGGGGGAAAGTATGCAGCCTTGTCTTACACCTTTGCTTATTTTAAACCATTCTGTTTCTCCTTGTTCCGTTCGAACTGTTGCTTCTTGATCAATGTACAGATTGTGCAAGAGAATGATCAGGTGTTCTGGTATACCCATGCTTCTTAATGTGGCCCAGAGTTTCTCATGGTTTACACAGTCAAAAGCTTTGCTATAGTCGATAAAGCACAAATAGATATCCTTTTGGTATTCTTTAGTCTTTTCAAGGATCCATCTCACATCCGCAATGATGGCTCTCGTTCCTCGCCCTTTTCTGAACCCTGCTTGCACTTCAGGTAGTTATTGTTCCAGGTATGATTGTAGTCTCTTTTGAATAATCTTCAGTAGAATTTTGCTGGCATGTGGGATCAGAGCGATTGTGCGATAATTTCCACAGTCAGTTGGATCACCTTTCTTTAGTATTGGTATAAACACAGATCTTTTCCAGTCAGTTGGCCATGATGCTGTCTTCCATATTTCTTGGCAAAGCCTTGTAAGTACGGTAACAGCTGCATCAGATTGCTGTAATACTTCTATGGGAATGCAATCAATGCCTGGTGCTTTGTTCTTTGATAAGGCTTTCAATGCTGCTTCAACTTCTTCTTTCATCACCAATGGTTCCAGATCATAAGGTACAGGTTGAAATGGCTGTTGGTCCACTTGATCTTTATCATATAAAAACTCTGTATATTCCTTCCATCTTCTCTTGATCTTCTCAGCATCATTCAACATAGAACCTTGAGCATCTTGTAACATTCCAATTCGAGGCTGGAACTTTTTCTTTAACTCTCGTAGCTTTAGGAAAGCCGATCTTGTTCCTCCTCTAATAGGTTCTGCTTCTATTTCCTTGCATGCGTCATTGTAGTATTTTTCCTTGTCCTGTCTTGCTGCACGTTGGAAATCTCTGTTGAGTTCTGTGATTGTCTTTCTTTCTCCTCTGGCTTTAGCTTCTCTGCGTTTCTGGGCAATTTTCAGAGTTTCTGCCGTCATCCATTTTGGCCGTTTTTTCTTTTTTACTTTTTGTAGAGACTTCTCGCTTTCTTCCAACACAACCTTCTTGATGTCATTCCATAACTCTTCTGGAACTCTATCATTTGTATCTAAAGCAGCAAATCGATTTTGCAGGCAGTCTTTAAATTCCAGTGGTATATTCTCAAGGTCATATTTTGCTGCATTCATGAGTGGTTTGCTCTTTTTCAGCTTTAGCTTGAGTTTGCATACTACAGTCAGCTCCAGGTTTTGTCTTTGTTGATGTTATAGAGCTTTTCCATCGTTGACTTCCACAGATGTAGTCAATTTGATTTTTATACAATCCATTGGGTGAAGTCCATGTGTACAGTCGCCGCTTGTGTTGCTGGAAGAAGGAGTTCAAGATGAATAGATCGTTGGTCTTGCAGAATTCTATCAGTCTTTCTCCAGCTTCATTTCTGTTGCCAAGTCCATGTTTTCCAACTACTTTGTCTTCTTCTTTGTTGCCAACCTTTGCATTCCAATCACCCATGACTATCAGGATATCCTGTTTGCATGTTCTGTCAATTTCAGCTTGTACTTGTTCATAGAACTCTTCAATTTCATTCTCTTCTGCAGCTGTTGTTGGGGCATATACTTGAATTATAGTTGTGTTGATAGGCATTCCTCGTAGACGAATAGAGATTAAGCGTTTGCTGACTGCATTGTATTTCATTACAGTTCTTGCAAGTTTCTTCTTTATTATAAATGCAACACCATTTCTTCTTTGTCTTTCATTTCCAGCATAGTAGACCATGTGATCATCTGATGCAAAGTGCCCGATGCCAGTCCATTTCAGTTCACTGACACCCAACAGATCAAGTTGTACACGTTCCATTTCATTCTTGACCACCTCCAACTTCCCTTGGTTCATGCTTCGTACGTTCCATGTTCCAATGTGTAAGACATCTTTACAGCTTCTGACTCTCATTTCATGCGCAGCTACATCAGCAGTCAGACGTCCTGAGGACTTTGATCCAACCACATCATAAATGCTGGCTTTACTCTGAAAAGTCTTCAGCTCTTCCCCAGTAGCTAGTTGAGTGCCTTCCAACCTGGGGGTCTCATCTTCCAGCACTACAGCACAATTTGTTTTGTTGTAACTATCCATTGGATTTTCATGGCAAGATACAGAAGTAGATTGCCGGGCCTTTCTTCCGCACAGTTTAAGTTTGGTGTTGTTGCCGTTGTCACAGAAATGTGATCCTCCGCCGTCAACACTATCCCATTCTGCTGATGCCCAGATGGGTGGTTTGTCTTGGTCTGCCATTAAGGCTGGGAAAGACATACTCCCCTATCGCCGTTTAGTAAACATATCCCTAAACTTTCTTGAGATCAAACGTCATTCAACATAATAGTTTACAGTTTATCTCACAAAATCAAATAAGATTATAAAATAAAGTGAAAAATAAAAACTGGAACAAATGTGCCAAGAAGGAAGAAACAATCCTATCACTCTAGACCAGTGGTTCTCAACCCAGTCCTCTGGGACCCCTCCAGGCCAGTCAGGTTTTCAGAATATCCACAATGAATATGCATGAGATAGATCTGCATGCACTGCTTCCATTGTAGGAAGATCTATTTCATGCATATTCATTGTGGATACCCTGAAAACCCAACTGGACTAGGAGTCCCAGAGGACTGGGTTGAGAACCACTGCTTTAGCCTAAGAAGTGTTACTTGTGTTTGGCAACCCTCACAGCTACTTTTAATTTTAAAAATAATGTTCTACAAAGCAATTTTGACATTTAAAACAACGTTCACGGGTTTGAGTTACAAAACAATAGTTGACAACCTTTTCTAATAACCTTATACGCTTCTAAAATGAGAAATGACAGATGCTGAACATGGCTCCCAGCAGTGTCTTGAAAAATCTGGTTTCCATATGAATAAACCAGATATTCCCAATGTTTCTTATTAATTCTGTTGAATCCGTGTCATTCAACTAACCAAATGTCAAGACAGTAAGTGCGCTTCTCAAAACCCAAATCCTCCAAATAACATTTGGTGCAGCATTCTTTCATCTGCAAGTCTAGAAAAGCATCCACTCTCGGTGATGCATCCATCCTTGTTTAGGTGTTATTTTGTGGAATTTTAATACTATGCAGCCCCCTCTAAGCATGCTACTGATTCTACTGCAAAAAATGTTGAAAGACTGTGGTTTGAGACTGAAGTTTTTCAGTTAAAAATTAAATCTTTCAATTCAAAATTAAATATTCAAAGAATTTATGTTCTTGACTTTGAGAGTTAGACTCCTAAATTGGCCCCTTTGAAAATTAACTGGGATAGAGTACCTAAATTCATGCTTCTAAATTTAGGGACATATGAATCAATATGAAAATTCTGCAATTGTTTTTTTAAGCATTTTTTACAAGTGAAACCAGATATTCAGGAACCACTCTCCTGGCAGTTCTGCAGCACTCAGAGGAAAGTTTCATTGCCCCTATCTGGACAGTGCTACTGACTGTCCCTCTTATTAGTACTTGATTAACAGGTGCTACTAACCAGATAAGTGCCTTTGAATATCAGGCCCCTAAGTTATAGGCTTCCTAATCTAGGTAAATCTTCAACTGAAAACATGAAGCTCATGTTTTCATAGGGTTTCTAGGAAATAATTTGAGTGTTCACAATTCCATGAACATTTTACAAAAGGCTTTGCTGAATGCAGAGCCTTTTGTATCTTTGTAAAATACAAATAAATCAATAAATACATGTGCATTTACCAGCACATACAGTGGCAACAGCCATTTCAAAAAGAAACACGTCGAAAAAAACCTGACAGAATCAGGGGCTTTATACATATAAGTGCTGGCAAATATACATATAAGTGACAAACTCATACACAGGTATCTGCTGTTATTTACATGAATTAAGTGCCAGATTTCACGAAATTACATGTAACCCCTGTGGCCTGGCTAGCTGGATGGGGTTGACAAAATTAATTTATATTGTCACGCTGGTCTTAGCTGGGTTCTTGGGGTGGGACTAGGAATTTCTCCTGGAAGGCCTATTACCCTCACTCAGGAAAGAGGCCCATTTTCTCCTGCAGACAGTAAAGACAGTCACCAAGACAGTTTGCTTCTGGACACAGTCCAGCACTTTACTTATTATCTTCTTCAAACAAACCACAACTCATTACCAGTAACACTATTTCATAGACTCTCAAACCAAACAAATTACAACTTGATTTACTTTGAGGAAACTGAGGATCAGTAGTACATCTAGTGTCCCTGAGTCAGTTCTGTAGTCCTGGAGGTGCCATTTTTACTTACAACAGGAAAGTCTCTGAGTTTTTAACAATATACATTCAGTTCATCCCTACGATCACCTCTGGAGGCACCAGTCCAATCAAAGTCTCTTCTCATGGTAAAGGAACCTGATACCAACTTTTTACAGTCCCTTTCATGTGCATAGATGAACTTAGTTATAATAAGGCACTGTTCATTTCAGACTGTCTTTAGCTCAGCCTCCATTTTCTTCTTGCCACACATGCCCTTTGTACCTTACACAGGATCCTGGGCAGACCAGCCACTCCCAGTTCCCTTCTTTGGGTGGCCAGTTCCCATTTATGCCTTCCACCTGGATGAGATAGCTTGTTTTTTGGTAGCTATCCTTTCTGGGCTAGCTCCCAATTCTTGTTTCTCACTCCACAGTTGAGTGACTTGCTACCAAAGATCCCTATTTGCATAAAGCCTGGAGTCTTACACCCAAGCAAAAATCTTTTTTGCACACTCTCCTCCCTCCTCAGGAGGAGTTATTCCTTGGGCCTCTCCCATCTGCTTCACCTTCCAGCAGGCTTCATAGATCCCTTAAGCCTTGCCTGTTACCTTAAACCCCAAGGGGGTTCATACACATACAAAAAGAGCCAATTAAGAAAACGAGTGGAATAACAACATTGTTTTTTTAATTTTTGAAGTGGTGTTCGACACTACAGAGATAAGCACAATTGCCCCCATCGCTGGTAGAAAAGCAGGTAGCATGCAATTATTCCTCCTGCTTTGGGGCAGGTGAAAGTGCTGACCTGTAAAATGGGAAATGCACATATATATCTTTTTAGTCTTTCTAAACTATGACCAGTACATGCCCACTTCAAATCTATGAATCTGACAGCTACTACATGTATAAGTGGAGTGGAGGAGTAGCCTACAGTAGCTCTCAGAAGATCAAAGGTTCAATTCCCACTGGCACTCCTTATGACCTTGGGCAAGTTTCTTTATCCTCTGTTGCCTCAGAAAAAAAGGCCTGGCAACCTACTTCCAAGAAACCCAGAGGCAGCTGGGTTGCCAGGAGTCAGCACTGACTTGACAGCACTAAAAAAAACACATGTATAAACAATGGACTGCAAAACCAGCATTTAGACATGTAGTACATTTACATAAATGCTACAGTTTCCATAAGAACATAAGATATGCCATACTGGGTCAGACCAAAGGTCCATCAAGCCCAGTATCCTGTTTTCAACAGTGGCCAATTCAGGTCACAAGTACCTGTGAGGTTCCCAAAAGATATACTGATTCCATGCTGCTTGTCCAATGGGTAAGCAGTGGATTTCCCCAGTCCTCTTTAATAATGGTATATGAACTTTTCCTCCAGGAACTTGTCCAAACCTCTTTTAAATCCAGCTACACAAGCAACATTTACTACATCTTTCTATAATACATTCCAGCATTTTATTATGCAGTGAGAGAAAAAATATTTTCTCTGATTAGTCTTAAATGTGTTACATGGAGCTCCATTGTATGTCCCCTAGTCTTTCTATCTACATTTGCCCATTCAACTCTACTCATTTTAAAGACCTCTATCATATCTCCTCTCAACCATCTTTTTTCCAAACTGAGGAACCTTAACCTTTTAAGCCTTTCCTTGTAAGCGTATCCATCCATCCCCTTTCTCATTTTGGTCATTCTCTTCAGTAGCTTTTCTAATTCTGCTATATCCTTTTTCAGGAATGGCAACGAGAATTGCACACAATATTCAAGGTGCAATCACACCATGGAGCGACATAGAGGCATTATAATATCCTTGGTTTATGCTGTATTCCTTTCCTTGATTCCTAGCATTCTATTTGCTTTCTTGGCCGCTGCAGCACACTGGGCAGAGAGTTTCAACATATTATAAATGATGATGCCTAGATCCTTTCCTGGGTGGTGATTCCTAATGTGGAATCTTACATTATGTAAGCATGGTTTGAGTTGTTCTTCCCTAAGTGCATAACTTTGCACTTGTTCACATTAAACAATGCCATGCCTGATATAAACTTTTAACCTTTGCAGCTACTTCTTTTTGCTCATTTTATCAGTCTCCCTTTTGAAAGTTAAATGCCAGCGCCATGGATTTCCTTGTTGCCCTTCCTCCATTTATTAAATCAAATGTGATTGTGTTATAATGACTACTGACAACTGGCCCCAACACCTTTATCTCTCACACCAGACCCTGCGTTCAACCAAGGAGTAGGTCTAAAATAGTCCCCCCTTGTGCTGTTTCATTAACTAGCTGCTCCACAAAGCAGTCATTTGTTTTCATCTATAAACCTTTCCTCCTTAGCATGTCCTGATGTGACATTTACTCAGTCGAAACCTGGGTAATTGAAATCACCCATTATTACTGTGTTGTAATTTATACCGGCTTTCAAAATTTTTGTTAACACTTCATCCATTCTGTCCAGGCGGATGGTACTGTAGCCATAGAGCGAGGTGAAGCAATCCATGACATTGCATCAATCTGATGAAATAGAGAGTCAGTTTATTTCTTCAAGGAGGCCACTTAGATCTCACTTTACATAACTATTTCGTCATGTGACTTCCTCGGGGGTATATATGTCTTTAAAACACATTAAAACATTATTTATTTAACAGGCCTTTTATACTGCTTTATCATTTCAGTCAAAATGGTTTACATTGTAACTTAAACTCTGTAATGTACATTAAACAGGGACATTGATAACTTGGATTTTTCTGAGGCAATGGAGGGTTAAGTGACTTGCCCAAGACCACAAGGAGTGCTAGTAAGAATCAAACGCTGGTCTCTTGGTTCCCAAGACAGTGCTCTAACCATTAGGCTACTCCTCCACTAATATAACAATATAAGATCAAATATGAACATAAAACAAAATTAAATGTAACTATAATATAAAACACAAGGTATAAATCAGAAAAGACTCAAAACACATGAACTGATCAACTATAAACAATCATGTTATGCACATAAAAAAAAAATATATGGGCCTGATATTCCACGTCAGTTGGTGGCGCTCCTAAAGTGGCTAGCTGCCAGCGCTGAACGTTAAACCCAGATACTCAATACCAGAGTCATATCTGGGCTACAGGAGTGAATATCCAGGTTACCCGGATTACCGCAAGGCTAACTGAGCAGTGGCGATATTCAGCCGCTACCCAGTAAGCTTCTGCAGTGACTGTTAGGCCCGTGTTTCCTTCGCCTGACTTTTGCCACATGTCGCTAACCAGGCAGTGGCTCAATATTGCCAGGGTATGTAGCAGTGGCACCCACAGATATTCAGCGGCATTAACCTTGTTAGTGTCACTGAATAGCCCACTAAGCAGCATTAACACAGTTTGCAGGTCTGTAAACCATGTAGATGCCTTTGAATATTGGGCCCTATGCAGGGTCGGCACTACCATTAGGTGAATTAGGCAGTCGCCTAGAGTCCCGGACCCCCGGGAGCACCTATTACTGCTACTGTTTCCCCTCTCGAGGACTGACAACAGCGGCAATAGGCAAAAACAGCCCCACGGAGCCTATCTTCAAGCTTCGGCACTGCGCGGCTAGGTGCTTCTGCATCTCTCCGACTCTCAATGCCGACTTCCTGTTTGCACATCGGAGAGCAGCAGAAGCAAACAACCCCGTGGCACCGAAGCTTGAAGGTAAGCTTTGCGGGGTTGTTTGCAGCCATTGCCAGTGCTGTCAGTCCCGTAGAGGGATGGCAGTGGTGCCATGAGGGGGCGCAAGGGATGAGGTTCGCCTAGGGCATCTCATCTCCGTGCACCGGTCCTGGCCTATGATAATATATAGGGCCGGCTTTCCTGCAAGAGCTCTCCAAATCAACCAACAGTAAGGATTTAAAGGTTTGTTTTATTATATTAAATTGATAGCTCTCTGACTGGGAGCTCTTAAAAGGGTTTTTTTGTACATTTTTAAAGCAAGGTTACTTTCTTTTGATGCTTTAGTGGAACTTTCCTTGAGCACAGTAGGTGGTTGAACTCCAGTAACCTCCTCAGCTTTGGGAACTGCTAACACCTAATCAGGAGTTAGTGAGCCTGATTACCTGAGAGCAGCTGAGGGCCTGCATAAAAGGCTCCAGTGCCCTGCCCTGTTCAGGTTTTCTTACAGGAGCTCTCCAGATCAACCAACAGTAAGGATTTAAGGGTTTGTTTTATGATATTAAATTGTTAGCTCTCTGACTGGGAGCTCTTAAAAGGGTTTTTTTGTACATTTTTAAAGCAAGGTTACTTTCTTTTGGTGTTTTAGTGGGACTTTCCTTGAGCACAGTAGGTGGTTGAACTCCAGTAACCTCCTCAGCTTTGGGAACTGCTAACACCTAATCAGGTGTTAGTTCCCTCCCTACCCACCCCGACTCCCACCCACCCCTAGCGAGTAGTCTTGCTTTATAGGGCACCTCCCCATTTGACAAAGCACAGAGAATTGGACCAGCACATTTTGAATATAATTAAGGAGATTTAACTGCTTTTTCTCTGAAAGGACAGCTGGGAAACCGGCTGGTACTTAGTAGATCTCTCTCTTTTGCTTTAACAGATACCTAAGCTCCACGAACAGAACAATGGCTGGGAAAAATCGTATCACTAAAGCTGTTGCCCCCGTTACAGCTTCTGCCTCGGTCCAGACAGAGGTCCTAATGCCAGTTGAAGGACTGGTTCCATGTGTAGGGTGCCTGCATGCTGAAGCTCTGAGGAAACAAGTGGAGGAACTCAGAGAGGAGGTGGCGAGGCTGAGGAGCATTCAAGACAGAGAGAAGTACATTAATGAGATGCTTCTTGCAGCAACCAAGCTCTCCAGCAGAGGAGAAGATGGGTGCCAACAGAATGTCGATGGTTGGACACAAGTCACCAGGGCCTGCAAAATCACCGATCCAACTTCTCCAGCCCTTGAATTGAAGAACCATTATGCAGCCCTGGAAGTGGAGGAGGTGAAAGCATCCCTGGAAAGGGAAGAACCAGAGCTCAAGTACCCCAAAGTTGCAGAATCAGTGACCACATGGAAACGAAGGGTAGTGGTGGTTGGAGACTCTCTTCTGAGGGGTACTGAGGTGTCCATTTGCCGACCAGACTTGATGTCCAGAGAGGTATGCTGCTGCCTGGTGCCAAAATCCAAGATATTACGGAGAGTTTGCCGAGACTCATCAAGCCCACTGACTATTACCCAATGTTGCTAATCCATGTTGGAACAAATGATACTGCCAGGTATACCTCGGAACGTATCAAAAGTGACTTCATGGCTCTGGGACAGAGGGTGAAGCAGTTAGGTGCACAGGTGGTGTTCTCTTCAATCCTCCCTGTTGAAGGTAAAGGCCAAGGCAGAGAGGCTCGTATCCTGGAGATGAATGCATGGCTGTGTGGATGGTGTCATCAAGAGCATTTTGGTTTCCTAGACCATGGGATGCTGTTCCAAGTGTTGCAGAGCAGAGATGGCATCCATCTGTCCAAGAAAGGTCAACGCGTCTTCAGTAGTAGACTGGCTAATCTACTGAAGAGGGCTTTAAACTAGATTTGTTGGGGATGGGTGAAGAAAGCCCCCAGGTAAGTGAAAGCCCCCAGGTAGGTGATACATTAAATAACTTTATGGAAATGGGTAACAGGGGTAACATATGGAAAGCAGTGTGTATAAATGCCCGTAGCATGGGAAATAAGATCCCTGATGTTGAAGCTTTGGTGGGAGTGGCTGACTTGGATTTAGTGGTAGTTACAGAAACATGGTTCACAGAAAACCATGATTGGGATGTAACTATACCTGGCTATACTTTATTCAGAAAGGACAGGGTAGGAAGTAGGGGAGGAGGAGTGGCACTATATAAAAACTACTATTAAAGCTTTGGAATTACAGAGCTTAAAAGGGAGAGGGGAGGCATTGTGGGTTAAACTAGAAAGAGGGAAAGAGAAATCTATTTACATTGGTGTGATATACAGACCTCCCTCACAAGAGGAAGAGGTGGATAGAGAGTTAATTGAAGACATGCGCAGCATTGCTAGGAAAGGGGAAGTGCTACTGATAGGAGATTTCAATATGCCAGATGTTGATTGGCACATTCCTGCTGCAGTATAATCTAGAAGTAAGGAGATCCTGGATTCTCTACAGGGAGAACTATTCAGACAATTGGTAACAGACCCCACACGTGAAGGGGCCATACTGGACTTGATGCTTACCAATGGTGAAAGTGTTTCTGATGTTGTAGTGGGAGATCATTTTGCATCCAGTGATCACCAGATGGTGTGGTTCAGTATTAGGACTAGGGCTGTTAGAATCCATTCAAAGGCGAGGATCTTAGACTTTAGGGAAACTAACTTTGCGAAGATGGGCCAAAACCTCAGGGAGTCGTTAGTTGGATGGGAACAGCTGAGGGATGTAGAAAAACAGTGGGAAAAACTGAAAGGGGATATGTTAAGGGCAACCAACCTTTTTGTTAAAATGGTAAATAAAGGTAAAAGGAAAAGGAGACCGCTATGGTTTTCAAAAGAAGTAGCTGGAAAAGTGCAGAAAAAGAGGGAGGCCTTCATGAAATACAAGAGATCCCAGAGAGAGGAAGACAGGCATCTGTATTTGGAAAAACTTAGAGAAGCTAGCAAAGTAGTCAAGAAGGCAAAGATTCAAAAGGAGGAGGAAATAGCCAATGCAGTAAAATGGGGGGATAAGACATTTTTCAGATATATTAGTGAGAAGAAAAAGGGCAAGAGTGGTATTGTCAGACTCAAGGGTGCAGGGGAGGAATATGTAGAAGCTGAAAGGATAAAGTGGAATTGCTTAACAAATATTTTTGTTCTGTGTTCACAGATGAAGAACCAGGAGCAGGGCCTCAGAAAACACCCACAAATAGGAACAGAAGCAAAGGACATCTTGAACAATTTTCAAAAGACTGTGTTCGTGAGAAACTATCTCAACTTAAAGTAGACAAAGCGATGGGACTGGATGGGATACCCCCGAGAATACTGAGGGAACTTGGGGACATTCTAGCAGCTCCACTGACTGACCTTTTCAATGCCTCGTTGGAGTCGGGAGTGATGCCAAAGGACTGGAGAGAGGCTCATGTGGTGCCTTTACACAAAAGCGGAAGTAAGGATGTGGTTGAAAACTACAGGCCAGTAAGTTTAACTTCGGTGGTGAGTAAATTATTGGAAATGCTGCTGAAAGAGAAAATAGTGAGGTTTCTGGAGTCCAGTAGATTACAGGATCCGAGGCAGCATGGATTCACCAGAGGCAGGTTTTGTCAGAAAACTCTGATTGATTTCTTTGACTGGGTGACCAGGGAGTTGGACTGAGGGAGAGCCCTAGATGTGGTGTATTTAGATTTCAGTAAAGCCTTTGACACTGTTCCTCACAGGCGACTTATAAACAAACTGAGCACCCTAGGGATGGACCCTAAAGTTACTGCTTGGGTTAGAAATTGGTTGGGTGGGAGGCGACAAAGAGTACAAGTAAATGGAGCTCACTCTGAGGAGAAGGATGTTATCAGTGGTGTGCCCCAGGGATCTGTCCTTGGTCCGATTCTTTTTAACATCTTTGTTAGTGATATAGCGGAAGGGCTTTCAGGTAAGGTTTGCCTCTTTGCGGATTACCAAAATCTGCAATAGAGTAGACACCCAGGAAGGGGTAGATAACATGAGGAGGGATCTAGCTAAGCTTGAAGAATGGTCTAGAATTTTGAAGCTGGGATTTAATGTTAAAAAATGTAAGGTCATGCATTTGGGCTAGGGCAATCCAAGGGAGCAATATAGTATAGGGGGTGAAGTACTTTTGTCCACTAAAGAAGAGCGGGACCTAGGCGTGGTTGTGTCTGATGATCTTAAAGTAGCTAAACAGGTAGAAAAGGCGACGGCAAAAGCTAGAAGGATGTTTGGGTGCATACGGAGAGGAATGGCTAGCAGAAAAAAGGAGGTGATAATGCCTCTGTATAAGTCTTTGGTGCAACCTATTTGGAGTATAGTGTGCAATTCTGGAGACCGCACCTTCAAAAGGATGTGAACAGGATGGAGTCGGTGCAGAGGGTGGCTACTAAAATGATTAGTGGTCTTCAGTATAAAGCATATGAGGACAGACTGAAGGATCTTAATATGTACACCTTAGAGGAAAGGCAGGATAGAGGTGATATGATTGAGATGTTTAAATACCTCCGTGGCAGAAATGTTCAGGGAGAGAGCCTCTTTCAATTGAAAGCAAGTTCTGCTACGAGGGGACATGGGATGAGGGTGAAGGGAGATAGATTCAGGAGTGATATGCGGAAATATTTCTTTATGGAAAGAGTAGTGGATCTCTGGAATAGTCTCCCAGTGGATGTGGTAAAGATGAGGACAGTAACTGAATTCAAAACAGCATGGGACAAACACAGAGGATCTCTAAAGGTAAAAAGGGGACTGTTGTAGTTGTTATGGAAGGACAGACTAGATAGGCCATGTGGTCTTTTTCTGTCGTCATATTTCTATGTTTCTCTAATCATATAATGTGTCACATGGAGGTCCTCATTTATAATATTAGTAGACTGTAAAGCCAGTTAACTGAACATAGAATAAAAAGAAGAAGATAAATTATGTACATGTAACCTAATAAAATGTGTGTAAGTGTAAAAGGTGAATCGTGATGAAAACAGAGTAATAATTTGTGATAAAAGTGATTAGGGCCAAAATGGCATAATATATGATAAAAGTGCCTTGCATGAACGTGCAAACTGAGGAATTTACTAAAACGTATTGAGTTGATAAATCATAAGCCCTTGCTGCTTGCGCTTGGAGGGGGGTAATTGCGGCAGCACAATGGGTGACAGTACTTGCTCCCTGCAGGTGGTATTAATGCTGCAAGCAGAGCTGAATTCAAGGGGACAACTGCCTTTATCCCCTTTATCTAGCACTGTGCGCCATGCTAGTAATGCAACCCAAACCCATGTTACTAGTGTAGGCTTAGTAAACATGCCCCAAATATTCTTATTTACTTCTGTCAATTTATTATTCATCTTTTCCACATCTGAGTGCAAGGCAAGTTATGTTCAGGGACATGGTTATTTCCCTGCTCAAGTGGGCTCATTATCTAAATTATACCTGAAGATTGATGTAATGTCATGGATTGGCAAAAATGATAACCTCCTTCTCTAAATACTTAATCCTCTACTCTGTCTTCAAATACTATAAACAAATTGGATTTGTGGTTATTCCATATCCATCCCACTTAATCAACATGCTTTAAAACAGTCTTTAATAAATTTAAACTGGTTACTTGCTGAAATCTAACACTGATTATCTTAAATAAATTCCTGTGAAATTTTCCTAGGAAACAAAAATGAGTTCTTGGCTCATTTACATCCTTAGAAAGCTTGCATGGAATTTTTCATGTATTGCCTCAGCCAGGAACTTCATGGGATTCAGGGTGCAGCAGCACATGACTTTTTTTTTTTAAATGCCCCTTTGTGTAGCAATGGCAATACAGATTTAAAGGGTCCACAGACCTGGACCCCTTCCCCAAAGGAAGACTTCCACTCTCTGGTTGCCCAGCCCTTACATAGGGGTAGACTAGAAGAAATCCCTGCAGAGCCCCCCTCTCCCCAAAGACCAGTCCCTTTCTTATCTACCTCACCCTAACCTGTCTCTGCCCCTGCCCACCGCCTCCCCCCCCCCCCCCGCACCCTGACAACCCAAGGGGGCTAGGGGAGTTATAAGGAACCAGAGAACCCCACTTACTCCTGCTCTGGCAACCGCCCAGCTCACAGGCTCACTTCTTCACAGCCGCAGGAGAGTTTTCCTTCTCTCCCATGGCTGTGCTAAGTCACTGCTGCCGGCATCGCTGAGTTCTTAGAGGATGACTCTTTCTCTAGCCCTATTCATATCTAGGCTAACAACCCACTCTTAGAAGCTGCTTTTGGATCCTGATGCTCCTCATACTCCTGCCCACTAATGTGCATCTTATCATACCCTAGTCCACAGTTTTAGTATGTTTTTTATCTTGATTAGACTGTAAGCTCTGATGAGCCGGGACTGTCTCTTTCATCTATGTGTATAGTGCTGCATATGCCTTGTAGCACTATACAAATATTAGTAGTAGTAGAAGTAGTAGTAGTTAAATTGGAGCACTTCCTATTTTGTGCAAGAGACGTGAAGTGCCCCTGTTTAACCTCTAAGAACTCAGCAATGCCGGTGGCAGCGACTTACACTAGCATAGCCATGAGAGTGAAGGAGAACACTCCTGTGGCCATGTGAAAAATGCAGCTATGGGCCTCAGAGAGGATAGGTTAATGTTGCTGCTGGGCCACAGGGAGCTGGGGAGGGAACACTGGAAGAGGTTTGCTGTTGCTGGGGTTCCAGGACTGGAGGAGGGACTGGGAATGGAGGATGACTGGAATGGGCTGATCCTGGGGAATGGGGCACTGGAACTGGAAGGGAGCTGATGCTGAGAGGGACTGAAACTGGAGGAGGACTAATACTGAGGGGGGAGGGGAGCTAGGACTGCAAATGGGCTGATGTGAGGGATGTGGGGGCTGGGACTGGAAGGGAAATGATGATGGGACTGGAGAACAACTAATGTTGGGGGGGAGGGCTGGAACTAGAAGAGAGCTACTGATGGGGCAAGGACTGGAATTGTGCTGAAGCTGGGGGATAGGGGGACTGGAACTAGAAGGGGGACTGGAAGGAGGTGCTGCTGGGGCTGAAAGGGGGTAGATGCTGTGGTCAGGGTGGAGAAAAAAGAAGCTGGGGGAGTGAGAATGGAAAGGGAACAGATAAGGTCATACAGAGGGAACAGTTGAGAGAGAGGAGCATAAGAAGGAACATAAGAATAAAAAGGAGGAAAGGCAGGGTTAATGAATATCAGAGAAGGAAGTAGCTAGATGGGTGTGGGGAAAGGATATAGGAGGCAGGAGGGTAAGTACTGGGGACAGGGAGGTGGAGGAGAGCAGTGACTGGGACTTAGGTGGAGACTTTAAAATTGGGTGGAAGAAAAGAAATAGACAGACTCTAACGTTGGCTAGGTATTGGGAGGGTGAGTAGGAACTGAGGTGATGAGCCCAGGACTGACACAACTCACTGTGCATGCAGCTCCAGCATCAGAAAGATTGCAGCATCGCTCAGCACCATCCCCAGCTTCATCTTTCTTTCCCTGAGTCAGCAACAGCAGTCAATGCTGCCTGTAACATCTACTACCAGTGTGCAGGGCCATTTACTGTCAGTGAATGTTACAGGCAGCACTGGCTGCTGCATGCTGACTCAGAAAAAGAAACATAAATTGGTGATGGTGCTATGTGATCTTTCTGCTTTGATTCAGAGAAAGAAAGATGTCAGGGATGGTGCCAAACAATATTTTCAGATTATTTTTCCCAGGGAGGGGCAGGACCATACCAAGTTAGAAATGCATCCTGTGCAACTCACATACCTAGTACCCCCTCTCCACCCAAACATTCACAGGAATTTGGTCTTGGGATTTCTGGAAGCCCAGAGATGACATAAGAGCCCCTTCTGTACTTACTCCATATGCCCCTGTGAAGCCACACCGCTCACACACCACTTGGTATGGCCCCTGGGGAATAGAGAGAGAGAGAAGATGCTGGGCCGGGAGGGAAGTGAGATGCCAGACCACTAGAGGGGGAGAAGATGGAGATGCTGGGCCACTGGACAGGAAGAGGATGGAGAAGGGGATGTGGAGAGAAAACTGATGGTCTATGGAGGGAAGGGGGAAAGAGCTGAGGAGATGGAAGAGAAAGCATGAGATGCTGGACTTCAGGAGTAAAGTAGAAGGATGAGGGGATTTTGAGATGCTGAACTGAGGTCATGAGAGAGAGAGAGAGAGAGGGGGGGGGGGGAGATGGTAGGCATAATGGGAGAGAGGCCATGGGAGGCTGGTGAGAGTGAGAAGAAGATGGTGATTACAGAGGGTGGAAATAGGGTAATAGAGAGTTGGTGAAAGACAGAGGGAAATAAGAGGCTAGTGATGGAGTGAGATGGGAAATGGGGGAGCTGGGATGGAGGTTATAGAAGTACACGGAAAGTTGCTAGGAGAAAAGTCAAAAGGCGATTGAGGACAGAGGGATGAAATTTGAGTGGATGAATAAGTAAAGAAAGAAATGGAGAAAAGAACAAAAAGTGAAAGATCAGTCTGTTAGAGGCAAATGCAGAGAGAGAATGAAAAAAAAATAGTAGAAGTGTGCGGAAAGAACAAATGGACAGCAGACAATGGAGAGTTGACAGAAGATACAAAGAAACCAGAAGAAAGAGACTGGGGCAATTGAAACTGAAAAATAAAATGCCCAAACAACAAAAAGTAGAAAAAATGTATTTTATATTGAATTTTTTAAATTGGAATATGTCAACTCTGGGAAATGTGCATCGCTGACTTTGTGTTTTTTTTCAATAGAAGAGGAAATTAATTTTATATATGTTCCTAAAATTCAGTCAAAGCTAATGGATCCGTTGCCTTAAGGTGAATATCTTTGTTTTGTTTTTTTTGTTCAGATTCATAATATTGAAAAACATACATTAGCTTAGTTGGGTAAATTTATATATCCTGTCGTATTTATGGAAAATGATTAGGTGCAATCTCTCTAGACCTTTACTTCGCATGAGTCATCACAGAAGCCTGCTAAAGGTATTTTACTTTTTGGAAATGGTATTCAGATCATTTACACCAACATACAGTGGAAGTTATTGTCAAAGGTAAATTCATGTTTGCCTAGCTGTTTATGGGCCCTATGCTGTTCTTTAGGCTTTAAATTTAAGAGAGGAAATCTGGCATTGGATTCAGTACCTGCTAGCTCGTTTAACACATTTTTTGCTATGTTCGTTATATATATTGAAGCAAGTTCTGGGCTTTCCTTCACTTTAAAATTGTCTTTATATACTTGAAGAGAGCAGAATAGCTTCAATGGTCAACTTTCTTGGAAGAGTAAATATATCTGACCAAACTGCATAAGGCAGTCAGGAACCTCCTGGGGAAAATATATTTTAAATGTCTCTTCTAGGAAAGTGCAGAGAATGAATATAGAAGTCAAATTGGCTTGAATATTTTATGCAGTTCCTGCTGAACACTGCAAAAACAAACTTTCCATCATATGGAAAACATTCCCAAGCCTCAGCTATCCCTTGAACAGCACCATGAGTTTGGCACAGTCAAGCCCACAGAGACATATGCATATGAGGTATGATCAAAAAGGAATTGAGACTTGTACAATAGCACAAGAAGTATAACACTGACAATTATTGCTCTCAGTCTCCTTCGAAGTAGTCCCCTTCTGATAAAGCACACTTCCTCTAGCATTCCTGCCACTGCTGGAAACACATTTGAAATGCCTCTTTCGTTATGCTGTGAAGTTGCTTTGTCAAATTTTGATTAATGGTTTCCAAATCATCAAATCTCCTTTTCAGTGGTAATTTCCATTTTGGAAACAAGAAAAAGTCACAGGGTGCAAGGTCAGGTGAGTACAGAGGTTGATGGACTTGCTCGATTTGGTGTTTGGCCAAGAACTGCTGGACAAGATATGATGCATGAGCTGTGCAAATCTGGCCTCTTATGAAGAACAGCATCTCTCAAACGAGTCAGAATTTGGACATAGTACTCCTCTTTTATGGTTTGGCCTTTTGGAGCATACTCATGATGAACAATAATCAAAGAAAACTGTGAGCATGACCTTGGCATTGCTCCTCACCTGACGGGCTTTCTTGGGTTTGGGAGAGTCTGGAACCTTCCATTGTGAGGATTGAGACTTTGTTTCTGGGTCATAACCATAAACCCATGATTCATCACCAGCAATAATCTTTCTGATGAAATCTGAGTCATTTTCAAAGCATTCCATCAGCTCCCCTGGCTGCAGACAGTCTATCTTTTTTTTGGTCAGGGAATAGGAATTTTGGCATGAATTTTGCAGACACATGTCTCATCCCCAAAATAACAGTAAGAATAGACTGTACCAACCCAAAACTGATGTCCATATCCTCAACAAGCTCCCTAATAGTCAATTGATGATTTGAGCATATTGTGGCACACACTGCTTCAACTTTGTCTTCATTCCTGCTCGTGGATGGCCTTCCAGAACATTCGTCACTGCCAAAACTTTGGCGGCCCTCTTGAAAATATTTGTACCAGTCATAAATTCAAGCACAACTCATGCATTCATCACTATACACTTGCTGTAACTTGTCATAAGTCTCTTTGCACAAATTCCCAAGTTTCTGTCAGAATTTAATGCAAATTCACTGTTCAGTTTTTAACTCATCGTAATTCTGACTAATTGCTTTTACATGATACCAAACATCATGTAATTAAAAAAAATTACAGGTGTGCTGCAGCCACGCTACACTCTGCACATGCAGAGCACATAACTAGGTCACTGCAAACTTAATAGCATCATGGTGTGACGTATTTTATATAGCTACACAAGAAGTTTCAATACTTTTTGATCACACCTCGTATAGGTGCCCAGATCCTAAGTGTTCTGCTTATTTTGGATTTGGATTTGCCATTCCATTTCTGAGTTCAAGGTGAGTTACAAGTTCATGTACAAAAGACATTTCCCTGTTCAAGTGTCCCAAGCTAAATTGTACCCGAGGCAATAGAGAGTGAAATGATTTGCCCAAGTTCACAAGCAGAGTCAGTGGAAAAAGTAGAATTTGAACACTAGCTTCCCAGATTCTCAGCCAGCTGCTCAATGATTCACTTCTACACTGCTGCTAATAGAGGGTATTATTTGCAAAAATGTGAAATATGCAGCATTGTTTTTATCACTTCCCTTGCCATTGCACAGATCCCTGCTGCATGCTGAAAATCGAAGTATGGTTCGCCTAGCAAGCCAGGGTGACTATAGACTAGCTATTGTCTTTCTCGTCTTGCTGAAGTGGTCCAGTGATAGTATCAGCTTGTATCCTATACTGGAACTGCTGCCAGCTCCTTAACTATGAAGCCTGTGTCACCTCCCAACTTTCCTGGAATTCAAGGAAGATTCTAATTTCAGTTTCATGGTCAAAGGTTTATCTTACTTTATAGAATAATGCTATGTTGTTACAATGAATTTATTCAGCACTCTACTATGAAAATGTTAAAAATGTATTTTACAGATTCACATAGCAAAATGTGCATTCCTGTGTTTACCTGCTATTATTAAATTCAAGTTTCTCATTCCTATTGAATAGATATTGACAAAATTGCATCAATCTAGTTTTCTTAATTTATGGGTCTTTTTTATGAAACTGGGAGAAAATCAATGAGGGAAACAACATATTTTTATTGATCAGCTAGAATCAGGAAAGCAAGGGTTAAAATCCTACTGCTGCTTCTTGTGATCTTGGCAGGTCACTTAACCCTCCATTGCCTCAGGTACAAACTTAGATTATAAGCCCTATGGGGACAGGAAAATACCTACTGAGGGTGATTCAGAGAAGGATGTGCGGGGCGGAGGTAAACGTATAACTTGTGCACGTCCCCACCAGAGATGTTATTCCGTGTCTTTTTGCAACGAAGTGCAGGTGCACACAGAATATGGCACTGGACTTTCCACCATTACATGTATACTGTGTGTCCAGCTCCGTGCACTGGGGCCATGCAAATCACACGTGCAGGTCCGGAACCATGCCGATAGCATGTAAGTCTGAAAATGTCTCCACCTGTACTGTCTCCCGTGTGTGACAGGAAACAGGATGGAGGGATGAGTCCCCCAACTGTTTATGCTAGTTATTCATATTTTGTGGCATTTAAATAATTAAAATGCAATACATAAGAAAGAGATTTTTTTTTTGTCTGCCAACAGAACACTTTTATTTATGTGTAAGGTTTCAGGTTAAGCTTCTTTCTTATCTATTTGATAGAATAATTATTCAGGAGAGTAATACACACATAACAAATATTTGGTTCATTTTTGGATTTTTTGGACTTTTTCCCATTTTTTGTGTGGGTTTTTTTTTCAGTTACAATATGTCTCTCATATAGGGTCATACCATCAAGCCCAATATCCTGTTTCCAAAAATAGCCAATCCAGGTCAAAAGTACATGGCAGGATGCTACAAAGTAGCTAGTTCCATACTGTTTGTCCCCAGGGATGAGCAATGGCTTTCTTTAAGTTTACCTTGTTAATAATTGTGCATGGGTTTTTCCTCTAGAAGCTTTGCAAACCTTTTTTAAAGGAAAAAAAAGAAAAGAGGAGAAACTCCACAATCAAATACCAAAGTACACAAGAGGGTAGAGGAAAATGCAGCCACACCTGCAATGATTGTAAACAGATAACTTTATTCGGAGGACCCGATTTGGCTAACCTTTGGCTGTTAGGCCTGCATCAGGGGCCAGCATGGACTACGGCATAGGAATATCGATTCAAATGGGAAAGACATAGTATGCTTAACTCAATTGTGAATGCAGCTAAAAATCGCATATTGCTTAGAATTTGTATCAAGTTCTGCCAGAACCATCAGCAGAGGACTGTACCTTCTCGGAAAGCAGGCATGCATATATCTAAAAGCAACTGTGGTCAGGAAAGTATGATATGCAGGTCTGCATATGCACTGGCAAGATATGAAAGGGCAGCTGCTGTGATGAACTGGGGAGGGGTTGGGAAATAGGGTATGCATTCCATGAATCTCCCAAAATGGGCCACTCAGTCACAGCTGGAGACGGATGAACACTACTGGTGGTGGGCCATGCAAAGAGTTGTTGCAGCCACTGGGGAAAATATTGGTCTGGCACAGAAATGTACAATCTGATCACCACCTCCCCCGCATGGGGAGGCCATATAGCAGTGCACATGTACACCATAGCGGCCATGCTGGTGCCACAGACTCTGTTTTCAGGGTACATAGCCACTCATCCTGACCACAGGAGAGCACATCTGTGACCTATTGACTCAGAACACAGCCTTACATTTAAACCATTAAAGGGGAGACAACCCGGTTCAAGCTCCCCCCTCACTTTGCATTTTGCTGAGGGGATGAGGTGTTCCTCCTACCTGGGGAGCCTATGCAGACTCCCCTGGGCTTGGGGGCCCTCAGTTCCCTGAAAGCAGGTGTGCTGAAGCTGGGGACTGATTGGGGGTGCTCCTGTCCATGGTGGTGGGTGGGGTGTAGTGTATATGCTTCTAGAGCTCTTACCTTGTTAGGAGTATGGGTAGTTTCTGTATATATCCTCCCACCCTCTGGCAGTTGTGTGCCTATGTGGGGTCCACCTATTGAAACACCAATTGTTTGAGGAGTTTGCATCCTATAAACAGGACTTGGACCCAGGTGGCAGGAGGAGTGGTTGCAGAGGACTCCTGCCAAATGTATCTCATGTCTGTGTGTACCCTGTGTTGGGCCATCAAATCTGCACACCAGACCATTGTGCCCCCTCACCCTCATGTGTGTGTGTGTGTGGGGGGGGGGGGGGTTCACACCTCACCCTAACAAGGATTCATTACCATATCCACAGAGAAAGATAAATAGTAGAGTTCCCCAGGGATCAGATAATAGTTTTAATAAACAGTTTAATGAATATTAGAACTTTTTAATATGCAAAAATTGTCTTTTTGGTGATTTACTATGTAGATTAATGTGCATTGAATTTATTTTTGTGTGCATTAACCTTTAAGGTGTGCTAATGAACCAAAGGCATGCTAAGGAATGCACATTCCTATTACTGAAATAATATATATAAGACTGCTAGGGGTACCTGTCAAACTCAAGTATTATGTTTTTCAGTTTGAATTTTGTAAAACATTTGCTTTGGTCATAGGTTTTTTTAAATTTTTATACAGACTGTTGGGTCAAATTTCAAAGGGACTTATGGGGGATATTTTAGAAGCACCCACACGTCCAAAAAGCATCATTGACATGTGAAGCTTGAATTACAGGTCTCAATACCATTTTAGAATTGACTTTTTACAGATGTGGGAATGCTCACCATATCTACCCTGCAAGAGAGAGTGGTGGGGGCAGGGAGTGAGAGTAGTTTGGGCAGGGCTTACAATGCAGAAATAGAGTCCCTATTCTACATAGGGAATCCACGTGTGCAGTACAAATGCAGATGCTGATATTTACATCTGTCCCCACATATGAATTTATTTTATTTATTTTTATTTAACTGGTTTTATATATTGTCTTCTCTTACAAGCAAAGCAGTTTACATAGCAACTTGAGAAACATTACATGGTAAATTGAACATGTTATATAGTAGGGGGGGGGGCATACAGGAGGTGCCTATTTACAGAGAGGTGTATTTACATAATTTACAAGTGAGTGTCCGGAATGTTGTTGGGAAGGGGCTTCATTGTATGGTTCGCAGGGGAGGGTGCTGTGCATTAGGTAATGGCCCCAAAGTGATCTCTGAAGAAGGGATGTTTTCAGCTTCGTCCTGAAGTCTTTGATATCAGTGGTGGCTCTCAAGTCATCAGGGAAAGATTTCCAAAGGGCAGGTTCTGCAAGAAATAGGGCTCTTGTGGATGTGGACTAGGTGGTTTGGTGTAGGTGCTAGGAGTAAGGATTGTGACCATTCTGTTACATCTTCTGAGTCTAATGCTTTTGCTGGTATTGATCAGGTTCTTGAGTATATCGGGGGATAAGTTGTGGCTCCCTCTGTGCTTCCGGTTCTGACCAGGCACTTAGAGGGCGAACACGTTCATGTCAGAATCGGGCCCATTGTCTCCATTAGTGAACACTAGAGCCAGTGTTGATCCTTCTCCGGTGTGTTCCTTCACCATTTGCCAGAGCAAAGCCTCCTGTAGGACATCTATGATCTTTCTACTCTCCATATTTGCAGACAAAATATTCTAATCCACGTCTGGCAGATTAAAGTCCCTTAGTACCACCACCTCACCCCTTTTTTACTACCTTTGCAATATCATTTGAGATGGAGGTCTGTAGACTAGACTAGTGTGGATAGTAGGACTATCTCCTCTTTCCAAACCAATATGCAGTGCTTCTTCTTTTCCCAGGTTCCCTGCATTTCAGCTGCTTTAATAGAGTATCTCTTTCTTAAAGAATAATAAAGATCTTGGGCATTTTAATGAGCTCTTGGTTTTGGTAACAGTGGATGTAATTTCCTTGTATATAGTTATTCCTCAAAATGAAGCCTTAATGTTAGCTCAACATTTACAATGTATCTATTACTTAGCAGCACTACCGTGTAACGGTAGATTGTCTTATCAACATGCTTGATCTGGTACTAAAATAGCTATGGGCTCTTCAGTGGCCCTTGCTTTAACAGCTAAATATATGATAGATTTCAAAGAACAGTTCATATATCCATTAGTGTATTTTTCCAAGATTGGATTTTGGAAATGGTTCCCTGATGACATATTTTTTATATGGTATGGTTCTGTATTGGAGTTTTTGGACTTTGATAAATGGCTGAATTCTTGTAATGTAAATCTGAAGTACACAACGAAATATGCACTGGATCAAATTGAGTTTTTGGATCTTTTATTAATTAAATCAAAGAAGAGTTTAAAGACAACATTATATTGAAGCCTGTTGATAGAAATAATCTATTGCACTTTTCAAGTTTTCATCCATATCATCTGAAATATAATTTGCTGATGAGACAGTTTTTGCAACTGAGGCGGCTCCGTTCATTGATCCATACATTTCTGCCTAGATCTCAGGAACAGCATAGTTACTCACCTGTAACAGGTGATCTCCGGGAACAGAAGGAATTTAGTCTTCACATATGGGTATCATCGGTACCGACAGAGCCTGCGCAGGAACGCTCCCCAGCGTCCAATAGGAGAGCTTTTGGGAGCATACCACAGCCCCTGCGTGCTGCCTTCCCACCTTTCCCAACTGTCCCTCTCCAGTTGAGTTTAAAGCTGAAACAAAAGAGAGAGGGAAAGAGAGAGATAGAGAGATACAACTCCTAGGGGAGGTGGGTGGGTTGTGAAGACTAAATTCCTGCTGTTCCCGGAGATCACCTGTTACAGGTGAGTTAATATGCTATTTCCAGGAACAAGCAGGAATGTAGTCTTCACATATGGGGACTCCCTAGCTTCAGATGTCAGGGAGAAACTCCAGAAGTTGTGTGCCCTTGTGAAAGGGCTCCACTTCCCCCCATGGATCTCTGGCATCCTATCAGGGATGGTGGGTAGGAGTTGATTAAGTCTGGAACAGGTGTTGAAGAACAGCCTGACCAAACAAGGTATCCCGGCGGGAGTACTTGTCTAAGCAGTAATGGGCTGTGAAGGTATGAACCGAAGCCCAAGTAGCTGCTCGGCAGATGTCGTCAATAGATACAGAGTGAAGATGAGCCATAGAGGCTGCCATGGCTCTCACATTGTGAGCTGTGACATGGCCCTCCAGAGGAAGGTTTTTACTCTCATAGGCAAAAGATATACACTGTGCAATCCAGTTGGACAGTGTTCTTTTGGAGACTGGAAGTCCCAAATGACTAGGATCAAAAGCAACAAAAAGTTGAGAGGACTTCCTATGTTGCTGTGTCCTTTGTAAGTAAAAGGCCAGAGCCCTTTTACAATCCAAAGTATGAAGATTCCTTTCTGCATTTGAGGCATGAGGCCTTGGGAAGAATACAGGAAGGTAAACAGCTTGGTTTAAATGAAAAAGTGACACCTCCTTTGGCATAAAATGTGGATGAGTCCTAAGGACTACCTTATCATGATGGAACCTTGTATAAGGAGGATCAGCCACCGATGCTTGCAATTCACTGATGCGACGTGCTGATGTGATTGCAATAAGAAAGATGACCTTCCAGGAAAGGAATTTCAAGGAGGTAGTGGCTGATGGTTCAAAAGGCGGTCTCATAAGCTGCCCAAGAACCAAATTTAAGTCCCATGCCACCAGTGGTGGCTTAATTGGAGGCTTAGTTAAAAGAAGGCCTCTCATAAATCTCGCTATGAGAGGATGAGAGGAAATAGGTTGCCCATTTAGAGGCTTGAAAGAAGCTGCAATAGCACTTAAATGAACTCTCACTGAATTGGTCTTAAGCCCTGCATTAGATAAATGAAGGAGATACTCCAGTAATGATTCCAGAGGTATCGCAAGAGGGTTAAGACCCTTCTGCGAGCACCATATGGTATACCTTTTCCACTTGAAAGCATAAGAGCGTCTTGTGGAAGGCTTCCTGGAAGCATAACGGATATCCTTTACCTGCTGAGAAAGGTTAAGACCGTGAAGTTCTAGGCTTTCAGCAACCAGGCCCTGAGATGCAGAGACTGGGGATTGGGATGCCACAGCATCCCGTCCTCCTGAGAAAGGAGATCTGGAGCAGATCCTAACTCCAGAGGCGGAGCTTGAGAGAGAAGTAGGAGCAGAGGGTACCACATTTGCCATGGCCAATGTGGAGCTGTGAGAATCATATGACCTCTGTCTTTCTGAAGCTTGAACAGGATTTTAGGAATTAGGAGAATGGGTGGAAAGGCATAGAGGAAGTCCTGGCCCCAATGGAGAAGGAAAGCATCCCTGGCCTGACAACCCTGAGCCGGAATTCTGGAACAGAACCGGGGAAGTTTGGCATTCAGCGGACTTGTGAAGAGGTCTATGTCCGGGGTTCCCCAAATTTGGAAACCTTTGGCCACCTGGTCTGCATGGAGAGACCATTTGTGTGGAAGCAGAACTCAACTGAGTCTGTCTGCCCAAGAGTTCTGAATGCCTGGAAGATACACCGCAAGGAGATGAATCTGATGCTCTCTGGCGAGGGCCCATAGTCGCAAAGCTTCATTGCATAGTGACAGAGAGCCTGTTCCGCCCTGCTTGTTCACATAGAACATGGCTACTTGATTGTCCGTTTGAACTAGGACTGTCTTGTAGCTGAGCTGGGTGTGGAATACTCGAAGAGCAAGGAAGATTGCTCTGAGTTCCAGGAGACTGATGTGTAGATAGGTATCCTGTGGAGTCCAGGTACCCTGGGTAGAGAGGCCTTGCAGGTGGGCTCCCCAACCCACCTGTGAGGCATCTGTTGTTAGAGTGGCTTGGAGTGGAGGTTGCTGAAAAGGGGACCCCACCAAAAGGTTTTGGGGTGATTGACAGCATTGGAGGGACAAAATAAGGCAATCTGAGTTTGCTATTTTGTCTGACAGGCAACCTGATGCCTGAGTCCACTGAGTGGATAAAGTCCACTGGGCTGCCCTCATATGGAGGCGAGCATAAGGAACCACATGCACGGTGGATGCTATGTAGCCTAGCAACTGTAACATTTCCCGAGTAGTGAGGTGAGTTTTTAGCACTGCTTGGGAAGCTTACTGCACAATGCAAAGGCAGCGGGCTTGTGGAAGGAAGGCCCTTGTCTGTCTGGTATCCAGCAGAGCTCCTATAAATTCCAGGGACTGAGTAGGAGCAAGGTTGGATTTTGGGAAGATTATGACAAGTCCCAAATACTGAAGGATGCGCATTGTGCGAGAGAGAGTAACCCTGGCCTCTGGCTCTGAAGGGGCTCGAATGAGCCACTCGTCTAAGTAAGGGAAGATGAATATTCCTAGGGTGTGAAGAAATGCTGCCACCACAGCCATGCATTTTGTGAACACCCTTGGTGCCGAGGCCAGGCCAAAAGGAAGAACCCTATATTGGTAGTGCTTCCATTGAAATAGAAAGTGAAGGAACTTTCGATGAGTTGGATGGATGAGAACAAAGCCAATCCTGACTCTGAAGGTATAGCAGCAGAGTTCCTAGAGAAATCATTTTGAACTTCTCTTTGAACAAGAATTTGTTCAATTCTCTGAGGTCTAAAATGGGTCTGTGTCCTCCTGTTTTCTTTGGAAAAAGGAAATATGGGGAGTAGAACCCTGTACCCTGTTGAAGAATGGGTACCTCTTTTATTGCCCCTTGGGCAAGAAGCACAATGACCTCTTGACCTAACTGGTCATTGAGAGAAGTCTGAGAATTGAACTGTCTTACCATTGTAGGAGGGGGCATGCTGAGGAAATGAAGCTTGTACCCCTCTCTTACAATAGAAAGAGTCCAATTTTCTGCTGTTATCTGACCCCATCTGGGGGCAAAATGACACAACCTTTCTGGAATGGTGGAAGGCTCTGGGCCGTTCAGGGCCAGGAAGGCAAAGTTCTCTAGATAGGAGTCAAAGCCCCTGTGGAGGCTGAGTCTGCTGAGCCGGTTGAGGCTTAGCAGCTTTTGTTTTTCTTTGCCTAGGTTGTTGCTGCTGTCCCTTTTGGGCAGACTGACCTAAACGATGCCCCTGCTGGGTATAGGAGGGATAAAACTTCTTCTTCTTACTGAAGAATGGTTTCTTGTAGGATTTTTTCCTTGCAGGATCAGCTGTAGATTTAGACAATCTATCCAAAGTGATATCGTCAGCATCTATCTCATTAGCTTTTTTCCTGCCAATTCTTGCCAAAGAGATTCTCTCCTGTGCAAGGAATATTCCCTAGTTTATCCTGTACCTAAAGTTCCAAATCAGATGCCTGGAGCCAGGCAATCCTACGTGCACCTATGGCAATAGCAGAGGTTCTGCTTATGCAATCAAAGCAGTCAAAGGCTGCACGATTCACAAACTTGGAAACATCCTGAGCATGCTTGACAAGGGTGAGGTAATCCTGCCTCTTATCATCAGGAAGGAGAGGGCTCATAAGCTCTAAATCTCCTGTGACCTCCCTAAGGAATATTCCCATATATAATATATAGGAACTGATCCTAGCAGAAAGCATGGAAGCCTGGAAGGTTCGACGTCCAAAGGCATCAAGAGTCCCACACTCACATCCTGGAGGATTAGATGCATGCCTTTTTGCACTCTTGATCCTTCTCATAGCTGATTCCACCACCATGGAATGGTGTGGTAGCTGAGTCTTCTGAAACCCAGGACAAGGAGGACCTCGATACATGATGTCGAGTCTTCGAGAGTGAGGAGATGTGGTTAGAGGTGTTTCCCACATCCTTAACATGAGATCACAAACACCCCCCACCCCCAATAGAGCTAGAAGAACCACAGCAATAAACACCTTGGCAATTCCCAAAACACTGACCCAGTACACTCAGGCTACAGCAAGCAGGGCCTTTAGTATCAGTGCTCCCAGACTCTGGAATGCCCTGCCTCCTAACATACGAGCAATCCCAGAACTAACCAATTTCAGAAGGGCATTGAAACACCACCTTTTCTGCGAATGTTACCCAAATGAAGATGCACCATCCCGACCTTCCCATAAATAAGCTCCATGGCCAATGTAATTTTCTCTCACATGATGTAAATATGTGTAAATAGTTAATTTTGACTATCCAAGTTGAGCTACCTGTTATCTGTATTTTTACGGTTAACCCACCGTAAAACATAAATGTTCCATGTAAACCGCACTGATGTTGAAGAGCGCGGTATATAAGAGAAATAAATAAATAAATAATAAATGCAAGATCTCATGAATAGGTAGAGTAGCTGCCTCCTTGGGAGCTTTAGGATATTGTAGGATTTCTAATTCCTTTGCCCTAGGCTCTTTTTCAGGAGCCACTGTGATGGAAAGACCTCGAGCCACATCTCGGATAAAACCCTGAAAGGACATATCATCTGGTGCAGTCATCCTACGCTGAGGAGAAGAAGAATCCTCAGGAAGAAGTACTCTGGTATCGGCAGAGCTTTCAGAGTCTTCAGACTCATCTTAGGATTCAAAGTATCTCCGATCTGGGTGATCATGCAAGGCACGGTACCGGTACCGATCGAAGTCGGCATCGGAGGGGTCCGGTACCGACTTGTCGATAGCGGATAGATAAGCATGACTCTGTCCCGGTAGAATACCTGCCGATGTCGATGCAGTCGGTACCTGTACCGGCATCGGTACCGGTTGAATTGTCGGAAGCGGTTTCAGGGGCATCGAGGCCATGAGAAGAGCCACCAGACTGCGTTCAATAGCCAAGAATCTCTGGTCTATCGACGCTGCCGATGCTTGGGTATCGGTACTGGATGAGGCAGTCGGTACCCCAGAGCATGGCACCAGTAGTTCTGCTGAGGTTGAGGCCTCGAGAACATCCTGGAGCCCCATTAGTGCTTTGGAAGCCGAAGCCTCCCGCCGGGGCAATTTTGCTGGTGAAAGTCCTTCAAGGGCAACGCCAGAGGCATCTCAATACTTAGAGGGAGATCTACTCTTTGAGGACCGGCTAGATTTACGTTTAGTTACCTGAGATCCATGGGAGGAAGATGAAGCCCTTGAAGACGTCAATGCCACAGAGGCTGCATCAGAGGGAAACAGGGTGCTAAGTTTAGCAGCTCGGTTCTGCCGGCCCCTTTTCAATATCATCCCACAGGCAACACACTCCAAAATGGAGTGGTCAGGACCTAAACATTTGAGGCACCACTCATGGGTGTCGGTGACGGTACCACCACACTTGGAACACTTTTTAAAACCCGAAGCGGATTTTTCCATTTTAAAGGAAAAGGTTGGGCCTAGTGCCCAAAATGGTGCGTGGCACCTGAGGAGAAAATAACTGGAAAAGACTCCAGAAGAAAAGTTTTTTTGGGTTTTTTTAGAAAAAAAGAAAGAAGAACCAGCAGTACCGGTGTAGCGTCAAAGGAAGGCAGACGCGACCACAAAAAAGAAGAATAGAAGGGAATTATTTTCTGCTGAGACAGGATGTGCGACCTGTCGGCTCCGTGGAAAATTAAGAACTGGAGTGGGACAGTTGGGAAAGGCGGGAAGGCAGCACGCGGGTGCTGTGGGATGCTCCCAAAAGCTTTCCTATTGGACGCTGGGGAGGTTCCCATGCAGGCTCCGTCGGTACCGATGATACCCATATGTGAAGACTACATTCCTGCTTGTTCCTGGAGATTAAAAGTGAGATTATTGTGATGAGTCTATCCATTGACAGCTATTCAGTGTGCTTTTAAAAGAGCCCAACAGGAGCAGTTGCTGCAACATAAACAAAAAGAATAGGAAGATCAAAATGATTTGTATTTTTCCCTATTCTTACGCAATTAATAAAGTAACTAAACTGATCTATCAACATTAGAGAGTATTAGGTCTGCATCAAGGTTTTCAAGAATCACCTCTGATTGCCTATCGACAAGGCCCCATATTGGAGAGCTATTAAATTTTTTTTGAAAGAATTAATGATTGTGAGTATGAACATCGAGTATATAATAAGTTTCAATGGTTCTGTAAGCTTCACGATATGCATCCCCTTTTCAGATGGTCCCTTATTCAATATACAAAAATTATATGTATAACTTGCTGCCATAGAAAGTTAAATAAGAGAGACACACATTTAAAAGATGCTGAAGAGGTGAAAGGTATTTGATGCTTGAGGTGTTACAGAGTATAACCTTTCACGTGATATCAATTTTGGTGATTTAGAATTTAATATTGTTTCTGGCATAGAGGGTGACTGCTCCTCCCCCTTTCCTGCCGTCTCTATCCCTTCTAAATAGATTATGGCAACATCCCACTCACGAGAGTTATTAAACCATGTTTCTGTAATGGCCACAATGTCCAAGTTCATTTCCACCATTAGGGCTCCCAGGTCAGGAACTTTATTACCTAGACTGTGCGCATTTGTGCTCATTACCTTCCAGCAGGTTTTGGTAGGCTTGCTTCTATTTTACATGGGTTTTATTCCTGACTCCTCTTCCCCTTTGTTATTGATCCATGAGTTAGTAGTATGACTTTCTATTTTTACTATTACCAATATTTTTGCTGGGGGTGACATCCTGACCTTATTTTCCATCTGTCACCCCCTTTTTCTAGTGAACTGCGCCCCCCCCCCAAAGGTGGGTGTTTGAGAGTGTGTTGAGTAACCTGGAATAAAGGTAAATAGTCACATTATTCTGCTAAAGAGGTAACTACTAAAGATCAGATGAGGGTCAACATTAAGAGAGCAGTATTCTGCAATGGTCATTGTGCTAGCAGAACTGGAAACTAAACATTTGGTGGGGATATGCAAATTAGTGACTGTACTGAAGGAGTCAGGGTAATATTTGCTTACATTTATATCTGTTATTAAGAGTTACCTGTTAAATCTACAGGGAATAGAATAGGGGAAAAAGTGTGCATGCTATACAGAGGGTAGAGAAGCAAATACTGAGGGCCAGTGGAAACTCCTCACCCTAAGAGTAAGGGTATCAGATAAGCAGGTACTGGTACCAACAACCTTATGCAGAGAAAAAAGGAAAGAAAAAGGAGGGATGAAGGAATTTGAGATTTAGATGCTGATAAGTTTCTTTATCTAAAAGAGTTTCCCATCCTAAAGATGGTACTGGAAAGTTTCCTGGGAGCCTAGACAGGCTCAGAGTGAAGATACCAGCAGAAAGCCTACTATAGACCCAGTCAGGGGGAGGAGTGATGATGGGGGTGGATGGTCTCCTCCCAACCCAGGGAGTGGAGATGGCAATGGAGAGACTCCAGAGAGCCTAATCCAGACTTGAGAGTCCACCAGCAGATCAGCTCATTGAAGAGCTACAGTGGCAGAGAGTCCATTCTGGACTAGGATCCATAAGACTCAGGGGGATCCAGCAATAAATCAGATCATTGGAGAGCTACAGTGGCAAGTCAGCTCAGTGGAGAGCTGCAGCAGTAGATCAGTTCATGGGAGAGCTGCAGTGGCAGAGAGTCTATTGTGGACTGGGAGCCACAAGACCCAATGTGGTCCAGTAGCAGATCAGCACAAGGGAGAGCTGCAGCAGTAGATTGACTCACCGGAGAGCTGCAACAGTTGTTCCTGTTTGGACAGGTGTGCAAAACCCTCTCCTGATTGTAGGAGGTGGAGCCAAGGCTACAGCCTTAGTGATTGGACAGGATTACAAACCTTATCTCTTCACAAGCAGTCCCCAGTTCAGAGTTCAGCAGTGGGTGAGGCTTGTTGGGCAAAGGGAAAGAGAGGAAAGTTAGGAGACAGGTTAATGAGGTTAAATCCTTAGGGCCCGATACTGACTTGGGTAGACTGTGTGCTGCTATGGCATTTTGCTGTGCCCCTGATCCTTAACACCAGATATTCAATGCCAGGGTCATATGCAGTCTCTATATTGAACATCCAGGGATCGCCGAACATGCCAGAAGCCACAGTAGCTAACCAGGCAGCAGCGATTTTGCATGCTGGCTGGTTAGCTCCTGCGCCTAAAAGATAGTTGAGGTTTTTACTCACCTATCTTTAGGCATGGATCGCTAACCAGGGAACATGACATATTGCTGCTGCCTGGTTAGCAATTGCCTCCACCTCTGCTCCTCCATTGAATGACCTCCACACACCCCAATGCGAAGCTGCTAGCATTGGGGCACGTAAGGGCCATAATCGGGGATATCCCTCTCAGCGACAATCACACTGTGTAACTGCCCTTTGAATATTGGGCCCAAAATCCTTAAAGTTTACTTAAGACACTACTTACAAGATTATAGTTGGTTATTTGAATCGCACTGAAGGTGGAGTTGGTGTCTCCATGTTATGGGTCATAACCCACCAGAACTCAATGGGTTACTGAATTCTTTGAGGGAGTAGCAATGGATTGTTTGTAAGTTGCATCTTGTTTGTTTGTTTTGTTGCAGCTAATTCTTCCCTACAAGTTTCAGGGAAGAGTTTGCTTACATGATCTGGGGGCAACCAAGGGAGGGTCAGGTCTATAGGTGGAGGGGGCCCCAGCATGTGGTGCTGCACCTGTATGCTATCTGTGTCAGTGCAGCAACTTTTGCATGCTGCTCCCATTTCTAAGTGTCTGTATGTGTTGGGGGAGGGAGGTGCCATGGCTTTTTTTTCCCCATGAAACTTTTCAAAATCACTGCTCCTGCCAGACATGGAGAGGCATACCCATGCAGTCCTGCAACTGTTTTACAAGGGGTTCTATGTTTAGCAGAACCTCTTGGAAAATACTGTCAAAATTCTCTACTTTCTCTACGTTCTGAGATGGACATGGGAATTCCCAGATCCATGTCCTTTCTAAAATGTGCCTTCAAAGTTTAGCTGCCACTGATAAATATATGTTATTTTTTTCTGTGGATTTGCAGTATCACTATAGTTGTGGTCAACATTATTGGCACCCTTGCAGTTCAACCCCTTAATGTCAAATATCTCCAAAAAAAATGTGACATCCATCATGTCAATCAGACATCATGAAATCCCATCCAGACTAAGGGACCTTTGCACTTTAGGCAGATACAAAGAAAGAGAAAAGTTCAGTTTGACTATCTCTGCTTCTGTTGTTTGAATTTTCAGTTGCAAGCCACAGGGAGGGGCTAATTAGATTATTTTATAGCCTGCCACAAGTTCCTGGTCTACTTCAGTCTACACAGTGACCAGAGCCTCCACACAGCTAAGCTTTCAGCTTTCTATCATTTTGCCTGTTGCTAATATAGAATTTAACTGTTGGTTATACATTACTTGTTGGGAATATTCTGACTGCCTACATTCCCTGTGTAGCCCTTAAATCAGATATCTGAGTGTGCCCACTGTTCATGTAAGCTCTACTGGCCAGGGACACTTAGGTATGAGATAAAAGCCAAGGTGCAGTCCAATCATAGCAAGCTCAAAGTCCTAAACTTCAAAAACACTGACTTCAGTAGAATGGCCAAGTACCTGAAGGAGGAGTTAGCAGGGTGGGAGGGGATAAGGGAAGTGGAATTGCAATGGGCTAAACTAAAGGTGGCAATAAAAAAGGCAATAGATAAATATGTAAGGAAAGTAAGTAAAAACAAGAGGAGAAGGAAACCTGTTTGGTTCTCCAAAGAAGTGGCTGCTCAAATAAACATAAAAAACATAACTTTCATGAAATTCAAAACCTTGCAAACAGAGGAACACAGTAAGGAATACAGGAGCAAACTAAAAGAGACAAAAAAAGAAATAAGGAAAGCAAGATCTAAGGCAGAGGAAAAGATAGCTAAAGATGTGAAGTGTGGCAACAAAACTTTCTTCAGGTATATTCGGGAGAAGAGGAAAATCAGAGATGGAATTGCAGGACTCAGAAATGCTGGGAACGGATTTGTGGAAGGTGACATTGAAAAAGCAAACTTGCTAAACAAATACTTCTGCTCTGTTTTTACTAAAAAAATCCTAGAGAAGGACCATCTGTGACTCCCAAAAATAAAAATGGGAATGAAGTAGATACCACAACATTCACTGAAGATAATTTGTTAGAACAACTTGCAAAACTAAAAGTGAACAAGGCCATGGTACCAGATGGGATACATCCCAGGATACTGAAAGAGCTCAGAGAGGTTCTTGCAGGACTGTTAAAGGATGTTTTCAACAGATCCTTGGAAACAGGAGTAATTCCTCAGGGCTGGAGAAGGGCGGATGTGATATCTCTTCACAAAAGTGGTGGCAGGGAAGAAGTGTCAAACTACAGGCCCATGAGCCTTACCTCGCTGGCGGGAAAAGTAATGGAGGCGCTTCTGAAAGAGCGAATAGTGGACTTTCTCAAAACCAACAGGTTGCATGATCCGAGGCAACATGGTTTTACCAAAGGACAATCTTGCCAAACAAATCTGATTGAGTTCTTTGACTGGGTGACAAGAGAACTAGATCAGGGGCATGCGATGGATGTCATCTACCTGGATTTCAGCAAAGCCTTTGATACTGTTTTTCATAGGTGATGGTAAATGGAGCTCACTCGGATGAAAGGAGGGTGATTAGCGGGGTGCCTCATGGTTCGGTCCTGGGCCCCACACTGTTCAATGTATTTGTGAGTGATATTGCTGAAGGATTGCATGGAAAAGTCTGCCTTTTTGCAGATAACACGAAAATTTGCAAGAGTGGACTCACCTGAGGGCGTGGATAACATGAGGAAAGATCTACAAAAGCTGGAAGAATGGTCTAATGCTTGGCAGTTAATGCGAAGAAGTGCAGTGTCATGCACTTGGGAAGCAGAAATCCAGGGGAAATGTACGCGATAGGGGGCGAGATATTGGTGTGCACGGACCAGGAGAAGGACCTTGGTGTGATTATTTCTGCAGATCTCAAGGTAGCAAAAGAGTGTGACAGGGCGGTGACAAAAGCCAGGAGGATGTTGGGTTGCATTCAAAGAGGAATTACCAGCAGAAAGGAAGAGGTACTAATGCCACTGTATAAGTCACTGGTGAGGCCTCACTTGGAATACTGTGTTCAGTTTTGGAGACCAAATCTTGCAAAGGATATAAAAAGAAGGCGACCAAAATGATTTGGAGCCTGCGTCAGAAGCCTCATGAGAAGAGACTTGAAGACCTAAATATGCACACTCTGGAGGAGAGGAGGGACAGAGGAGATATGATTCAGACCTTTAAATACTTAAAGAGAAATAATGAACAAATAAACCTCTTCCAAAGACGGGAAGCTGTAAAACTAGAGGGCATAACATGAAGCTGCAAGGGGGTAAATTGAAAGGCAATGTCAGGAAATACTTTCTCACTGAAAGGATGGTGGATGCTTGGAATGCCCTCCCGATGTAAGTGTTGGGGGCAAATACAGTGACAGAGTTCAAAATAGCATGGGACAGACACAGTGGATCCCTTTACAGCAACAGGATAACATCAAAATAAACTTAACTAACTAATTTCTCAACACACAGGGGTGTCCTACACGGAGCGGTGGGTTCACCCTTAAAATAATAGACATGGGGAGGGGTTGCCAGCACTGAGCGGCAGGTGCACCTACCCTTGCCCTCTTGCTGGGCAGACTAGATGGACTTTATCTGCTGTCATTTATCTGCTGGTCTTTATCTGCTGTCATTTACTATGTTATGTTACTAACATACAAAGAAATGTCACTAATAGCATGATAAGTGACTAACACAACAAGTAGGCTCATGATGATCTTCACAGCTGTTGTTCTGCAAGAATTTTAGGTATATATTTTAGCAAAATGAATCTGTAAGGACCAGGGCTGGCTCGTCCATTAGGTGGGCTAGGCGGCTACCTAGGGAGGAAGACCTCTGTGGGTGGCATGGCAGGGCACCCGCGACAGGCCATGTGCTTCGGTACACATGGCCTATGGCTTCTGACCCCCCCTCTGATGGGTAGTTGTGTTGGGTCAGAAGCAGCAGGCCATTTGAGCCAAAGGACATGGCCTGCCGCAGGCTGCTGCTGCACCAAGCCAAGTCATCCCCCCCCCCCCCAACAGAATCAGTGGCAATGGGGGGCGGCAGCAGCACAGGGGGGCAGTGTGTCCAGGGCTTCTACTTGGGGTGACAGAAACCTTTGGGCCGGCCCTGGTAAGGACTATCAACACAGGAATTATTTTTTCATGATATATGGATGACAACTTTTTACAAAGGTGCTCTGGAAGATTAAAGGCAAATACCTTCTTAGGGATGGAGTAGAGTTATGAAAAACAGTATGTTTTTGATTGGGATCTTCAAGGTATTTCTACCATTATTACAGAGGCATAATTGGTACCAGGGGCGGTTCAAGACAATCTGCTGCCTGAGGCAAAAGATGAGCTGGCACCCCCTCCCCCCCCCCACCTGCTATGGAGGAGCACATACTTCTAGCCAATCCCATTATCATAACAGCACTACCAGGACTCACACAGCTCCAAACCCTACCTATCAAAAGCAAACAATGAAAATCTTAAACCAATACATCTCAGAAAATACCAATAGGTCTCCTACTAGGAAAAGAGGGCAAGTGGGACTGTTAAGAGAAAAATTACATGAACAGAATACCGCAGCTCGGTCACATATGCAAGACATAAACCGTCATGAAACACAAAACAAGAATCACAATTTAAAAATAGAAATACGTAGACAAATGCTAAACTGGAAACCCCATGGAACCAGACAGCATCCTAAAGAAAGAGTAAATAGAATACACTTCCTTCTGAACTGTACAAAATCCAAAATATATCAGATGCAGATTTCCAAAAACAGAAAAACAAAGACCTCCTGCAAAAGAAAGGGCAGAAAAGAAAACTATAATCCTGGGGAAAACAGGGGCATTAGTGCAGCAGTGAGAAAGCCCATGAGCTGCTGGGGGCAGATGGAGGGCAGAGCCGGAGGTTCCCTAAACCTGCACTTGCAGAATACCTCACTTCAGTTACACATAGAACATAACCAATCACATATTACAGATGCACAGACAAAAACTGAACTGAAACCTCAAGAAACCACTCCATACACAGTGCAAAACCTGAGAACTACAAACAGAAATGGATTTCCTTCTGTGCTAAGCCAACCTCAGTCATTATTCTTGTGGGGATGTGCTATGTAACAACATCCTCCATGCCCCCACAAGAATAATGAACAGGGCTCCGAAACTTCAACATGTCCTCACAAAAATGATGGAAGCTCAGATGGCTCACCCAGAATTGCACAGATTACTGTTTTCAAAGAAGAAGACATTTTGACCACTCCTGATTTTGAATTTACATCCCAAAGCAATGTGGATTTGTAATCCCAAATTCTGCCCATTCAAATCAGAGCTTTGAGTCCCATAATGCAACAGGATAAGGCAATTAGAAATCCAGGGACTGGCCTTAAATCTCCCTCCTGGAATTTAGTAATCTGGCAGCTCGGTCAACTTGACCAGTGCACTCTCACCTCCAGCCAGGGGCGGCCCAAGGGTGATGCAGGGCCATGTGTGGAGACTCATTGTGGGGCCTCATTTGCATATCCTCTGGACCTCATCCGCATAAATTTAATTTATTTTACTTTAAAATGTATATGTTGCCCATCTAAAATTCTAGATGGCTTTCAAATAAGCCCTTCACAAGCCTCTTTTTTCTCCTAGTAATGACTTAGGGGCATAGAAACAGAGAAACATGATGACAGAAAAAGACCACATGGCCTATCTAGTCTGTCCTTCCATAACAACAAGTACAACAGTCCACTTTTTACCTTTAGAAATCCTCTGTGTTGGTCCCATGCTTTTTTGAATTCAGTTACTGTCCTCATCTCTACCACCTCCACTGGGAGACTATTCCATGGATCCACTACTCTTTCTGTAAAGAAATATTTCCACATATCACTCCTGAATCTATCTCCCTTCACCCATGATCCAATGTGTGCCTTTGAGCTTTCTTGGCAGTGTGACCAGAAGTAGATTGCCAAGCCTTTCTTCTGAGGCAATGAAGGGGTTAAGTGACTTGCCCAAGGCCATGGGAACTGAACCCTGTTTTCTTGGTTACTAAGCCAGTGCTCTAACCACTAGGCTACTCCTCCCTAAGGGTAAGGTTACTAAATGTTAATGTGTGTTAAGTGCCAGTGCTCCACTAGAAATAAATGGGTGTTCCTGCACTTATCGCACATTAACATTTGTTACTGCACATTACCATTTAGTAAACATGCCTCTTAATGAGTGTCTGAATACTAATTGCATGAGCAGTGAGGATAAGGAAAGGCTACCAAATTTCTACATTGCTATACGCCAGTGCCAACTACCAGGCACATTAGGAAGTACTATCAACACTGTTCATTTAGAACCCCTAACACACCCACCATATCATAACAGCACTACCAGGACTCACAAAGCACCAAACCCTATCAAAAGGCAATACTGCAAATGTTAAGCCAATACATCTCAGAGAATACCAGTACCTCTCCTACTGGGGAAAGAGAACAAGTGGCACTGTCAAATAGAAACTACATAAACAGAATACCTTAGCTCAGTTACACATGCAGAACATAGACTGTCACAAAGAATAAGGGATCACAATTTAGAAATATGAAGTAAATAATTAAACTGGGAACCCTAAAAGCCTCTTGTACTAAACAAAATGCAAAGACATTAGCAATGTACATTTCCCAGAGCTGACGTATTCCAGTTAATAAATTCAAAATAAAAAAGTATTTTTCTACCTTTTGCTGTTTGGGCATTTTATTTTTCAGTTTCAATTGCTCCAGTCATTTTCTTCTGGCTCTCCATTGTCTGCTGTCCATTTGTTGTTTCTTCTCTCTTCTAGGTTTTTTTTTTCAATCTCTCTCTACATCTGCCTCTAACATGCGGATCTTTTCCCCTTTTTCTCCTTCCTCCATTTCTTTATTCCTTTTTCATCTACTCAAATTTCACCCTTCCATTCTCAGTCCTTACTTACTCTCCCAAAACCCAGCCAATCGTAGATTTTTCTTCCTTCCCACACAAAATATCCTTTCTCCTCTCCATCCTCACTCCCCCAGCCCCATCTCCTTCTAGTCCTCCCTCAACATCAGTTCCCTTTTGTTCCAGTCCCACACAGCATCTGCTCCCTTCTAGTCCCATTCTCCTATCGACCCCAGTCAGCCCATTTCCAGTCCTATCCTAGCCCCCATCAGCTTATTTCCAGTCCAAGCCCCCATCAACCATTTTCAGTTTTATCCTAGCCCCCATCAGCCCATTTCCAGTCCTAGCCTCCCATAAACCCATTTCCAGTCCAAGCTCCCCAATCAGCCCATTTCCAGTCCTAGCCACCCATCAGCCTTTTCTAGTCCTATCCTAGCCCCCCCCCCCATCAGGACATTTCCAGTCTGAGCCCCCCCCCCCCAATCATCTCATTTCCAGTCCTAGCCCCCCATTAGCCATTTCTAATCCTATCCTAGCCCCTCCATTAGCCCATTTCCAATCCTAGGCCCCCAAGCCCATTTCCAGTCCAAGCCCCTCTGCCATCAGCCATTTCCAGTTGGTTGCTGCCCCTGCCCTCTGGCCAGGTGTGGGGGACCATGATAGCGGGATGATGTCTTCCATGTCCCCCGCAGTACCCATCATCTGTCTCCTGACTCTTCCCATTTTGTCATCTTTCCACACCCACTGCCACCACTACCGCCTTTCTCTCGCTCAACTCTGCAGAAATCAACAGCATGGTCTCTTCCTGACTTCAGCGCATGTGGAAGTCCCTTCCTGTCCCACCTCCCTCTGATGTAAGCTTGTGTCAAAGTGAATGGGATCAGCAGGGTTTTCCATGCATGCTGAAGACAGGAAGACCCCACACACTTGATTTGGGTTTTTTTGGTTTGTTGGGAGTTTTTTTGCACAAGCTCTCAACCTGCCGCTGCTTCTCATTTGGTCTGAGTCAGCAGCAGCAGTAGGGGAGGGGGTGATGCCGCTGCTGTTGCAAATCTATCAGAAGGCAGAGTGAGGCAGCCACAGCTGGGCTGTTTTGGGGACATTTTTCTATCATATCTCCCCTCAGCCGTCTCTTTTCCAAGTTGAAAAGTCCTAATCTTTTAAGCCTTTCCTTATAGGGCTATCCTATCCCCTTTATCATTTTTGTCGCTATTTTCTGTACCTCTTCTAATTCTGCTATATTCTTTTTAAGATACTGTATGGTGACCGGAATTGCACATGATATCGAAGGTGTAGTCATACCATGGAGTGATGCAGAGGCATTATAATACCCTTTGTTTTATTCTCCATTCCTTTCTTTATGATTCCTAGCATTCTATTTGCTTTCTTGGCTGCCACTGCACACTGGGCAGAGGGTTTCAACATATTAACCATGATGACGCCCAAATCCTGACTGGTGGTTCTTAATGTGGAACCTTGCATTGTGTAACTGTAGTTTGTATTGTTCTTCCCTCAGTGCATAACTTTGCACTTGTCCACATTAAATATGACCACCTCACTCTTTATTCCCATTTCCAGGTAATTTATAAATATGTTAAAATATAGCAGGCCTAGCACAGATCCCTAGGGTACTCCACTATTCACCTTTCTCTATTGAGAAAATTGGCCAATTAGTCCCACTCTTCGCTTTCTTTCAACCCACTCCTAATCCACTTTGGTACTGTACTTTGCCTCCTATCCCATGGCTTTTTAAATTCTCCAAGAGTTTCTCATGAGGGACTTTGTCAAAGGCTTTCTGAAAATTGAGATACACTGTATCAACTGGCTTACCTTTATCTACCTGTTTTTTCACACCTTCGAAAAAATATAAGAGATTGGCTGGTCAGGATTTTCCTTGGCTAAATTGATGTTGGCTTTCTGCCATTAAACCATGACTATTGTCAAGCCCCAGCCCTCCGCCTAGGGCTCAGAGGGTTGGGGTTGCCATTATATGCTCCTTGCAGAAGGTGAGATAAACCTTTTGCTCCCGCTATGCCTGCTGGGAGTGGTAGTTCTTTTGCCCTCTGATAAGGAAATAGTTGTGAGACCAGTGGTAAGGCAAAATGACAAGAATTTATTCCCCAACAAAAAGATTCAGTGCAGATTAAATCAGGATACTCTTCAGGTGTTTGCTCGAGGATATTTACAGAACTTAAACTGATTGAGCTTCACACTCTTTGCTCACAAAACATGCAATGCATATCACATGTAACAGATAGAAAACATAACAGCTTCTTCTCACAAAGAAAAATATCTTCTTTCCCTTTGTTCACACTCAGCTCCCGCATACACCTTTAGCAAAGGGATTCTATATCATCTGCCAAACACAGTGTACAGTCCATAGGCACTTCTGCTGAGTCGCTCTCATCAAAGTCCTGTTGCGTCTCTTCAAACTCTGGAACTATGGAGTTTGTCTTTAAGCTGTTATTATACATCTTAGGATAATTTCCCCCTAAGACCTCTGGTGCTTCCTTTGGGCACAGTTCTATATGATAAGGATTGGAAATATCTGAGGTTGTGGAGATTCCTCTCTAGCTTTGTTCAGGTATCTTTTTCCAGCTATAGGGAAATGCTCTCTGATTCCCTGTTTGGAGTTCTTATCTGGAACACTGCTCTGGTTCCCAGTCCCAAACTGAGCTTGGCAAACTCCTGGGTTGAGTGCTAGGTTCCCACCTGTGAGCTCCTTGAAGCTTTTTATCTGGCAATGAGATCGGAAGGTCTCTCTGCTCTCTCCCTCTAGGCAGGTTTCCGACAGCAGTCTGTCCCTTCTCTCCTTCTGCTCTGTCTGCTTCAATTCCAGAACTGCAGCTGGGTTTCCTCAAAGGTCTCCTCCCAGCTCTTCTCCAACCGTCTCTCCAACCACCTCTTCAGTCAATACTCTCATCAACACTCTTACCGGCTCTCTCAGCAAGACTCCAATCACCAACTCCTCCTTTTCTCTTGCTTTCTCCTAGCCCAGGTTTATATTCCTATTCCCTGAGCCTTGGGTCTGCCTTCCTGAACAGGTGTGTGTAATTAGGTTCCAGGCTTGCAGTTACGTCAGAGCTTGGGTGTGTCAGCCTAGCTCCTGTTTCCCTATGCTTGCCTCTCTCTTGCAAACGCTGAAACGTGTGTGCCGCCTGACTGTCAGTTTGTTTAAAGGTAAAATCACCCTTTTCTTCTACATCCATATGTTCAGCATGGGCTTCTTCATCACACTATCTACATGTTTAGTAATTTTGTTTTTTATAATAGCTTCTACCATTTTGCCTGGTGATTTGCTACTCTTTAGTTTATCAATTAGCTGTATTACATCTTCTTGATTTATTGAGATTTGTTTCAATTCCTCTGATACATCACCTTTAAATATCATTTCTGGCATGGGTAAGGTTCTTACAACTTCTTCAGTAAAGATTGAAGCTAAACATTCATTCAGTCTCCCTCTTATGGCCTTGTCCTCTCTCAGTGTATCTTTTAACCCTCCATCATCTAATGGTCCAACTGATTCTCTCACAGGTGTTTTGCTACAAACATACTTTGAAAAGTTTTTATTATGCACTTTTGCTTACATGGCAAGCTCTTTTTCAAATTTTCTCTTTGCTTGCCTTTTCAATCCCTTGCATTTAACTTGACCATATTTATATTGTTTGCTGTTTTCATCATTTGGCTCTTTTTTTTCCATTTTCTGCAAGATTATCCCTTAGCCTCTCTGACCTCACCTTTAAGCCATGTTGACTGTCGTTTGGCCTTCCTTCCACCTTTTCTTAAGCATGGAATATGTCTGGTCTGGCTTCCAAGATAGTATTTTAAATAAGCCCAGGCCTGATCTAAACTCTTAATCTTTGCAGTTGCTCCTTTTAGTTTTTCTTAACCATTTTCCTCATTTTATTATAGTCTCCTTTTTGAAAGTTAAATACTAGTACAGTCAATTTCCTTGCCATTCTCCCTTCATTTATTAAGTCCAATATGATCATGTTATGATTACTATTGGCAAGTGGCTCCAAAACAGTTACCTCTTGCAATAGATCCTGCATTCCACTGAGGACTAGGTCTAAAATAGCATCCCCCATGTCAGTTCCTGAACCAGTTGCTCCATGAAGCAGTCATTTACTTCATCTAGAAACTTTATCTCCCTGGCATGTCTTGATGTGACATTGACCCAGTCATACCGGGATAATTTAAATCTCTCGTATAGAGCCACTCCTCCACCAATATGATCGACTATCATTGCAATATAGTTTGTAGCCTGGTATAACAGTGTCCTATAGTTTATCCTCCTACCACCAGATCTCTGTAATGCCAATTATATCTAACCTTCCATTCATTGCTATATATTCTAATTCCCCATCTCATTTTTTAGATTTCTAGAATGTGTGTACAGGCATTTCAGAGTTTGTTTTTTGCTAATATTAAGTCTAGCTATTTGATGACAGGGTAAATCTAGAATCTTTCAGCTTGGTGTGGTTTTTACTTAAAGGCACCTGGGTTACTTTTACTGGAATCCGTCTATCGAGATGCACTGATTTCCTGCTTTGCTAGTATCCTTTAAGGATACATCATTCCGAACCATGCGCTCTTGGATGACTATCAGCTTTCCCCCATTACCTAGTTTAAAAGCTGATCTGGTTCCACTCTGGTTAAGGTGGAGCCCATCCTTTCAGAAAAGGTCCCCCCTCCTTTCCCCAAAATGTTTCCCAGTTCCTAACAAATCCAAAACCCACTTCCTTGCACCATTGTCTCATCCACACATTGAGACTCCAGTGCTCTGCCTGTCTCTTTAGGTCTTGTGTGTGGAACGAGAAGCATTTCTGAGAATGCTACCCTGGAAGTTCTGAATTGGCAAGCGGCCCCAAAAGCTACCTAAAAGCCTGAATTTGTCTTTCAGAACCTCACTCCCACATTTTCCAATGTCATTGGTACCAACATATACCAAGACAGCAGGCAAGTGGCAAGCGAGGTCCATTACCTTAACATCAAGCAGGCATGTTACCAGGTGATCCTCACGTCCACCAGCCACCCAGCTATCCACATGCCTAATGATCAAATGGCCACCTATAAGGGCCATCACAACCCTTCCTTTATGGGCACATGGCCCTGGAGACACATCCTCAATGTGAGAGGGTATTATATCACATAGAGGACAGGTCCTATCTACAGGATCACTTCCTGCCACACCAAGTTTATGCTGTTCTTTCACGTGACCTCTCTCCTCCATGGCTGGAGGTGGGACTTCTCTAATACATCCCTGTAGGTCTCATCTATATACCTCTCTGTCTGCCTCAGCTCCTCCAAGTGCACTACTCTAGCCTCCAGAGATCCAACGTATTCCCTGAGAGCAAAGAGCTCTTTGCACTTAGTGCACACATAAGACCCCTCACCAACTAGGAATTGTGAAAGTTTATTTTTTCATCTTCGTAATAACAAGGCCATTCACCAGTTTCTAGCTAAGGATATGCTTAAAGCATTGGTTCACACCATGGTAATTAGCAGATTGGATCATTGCAAGTATCACCCTCCTTGTTGAAGACATGGAAACCTGTTCAAAATATGTGAGCCAAATTGATCCATCATGCAAGGAGGTATGATAGGGTTACCCGTGTCATTGACTGCCTGTGTCATTTAGAGCAGGTATAAATGCCCACACCTAGATTTGGAGGATACATGCATACATTATAATATTCTTTAACTTATGCATGGAAATTTAGGCCCTGTCTATGTTCCACCCAGGCACGGCCTTTGTGCCCACCCCAACCAAAATTATGTATGATGGAACTTACATACATGCTTATAATAATAGCAACCACCTAAAGTGCATGGGTAACAATGTTTATATTTAAGTCCTTTACCTTAGGGACTTATGCACATGTTAGTCTCATCCTGGCTAGGGAGCTAGAAGGGAAGTGTAGCCAGTGCTGGACAGGCAAGTATTTACTTGGACACTAGAGACCACTAACGGTTTGTTTGAGCTAGAATGCTGCAAAGTTAACTCAGCTACAGAAGAGTGAGCTGTAGTTGTGTTTTGCAAGAAGGCAGTGACAAGCCAGATTGGAGCGGCTCCTCCAGATGCTGGTAGAAGGGCAACAGCAACAACAACAATGGCAGCAGCAGTTACAGAATCTTGTTCATGCACAGGGGGCGCTACTTCTCTGACTCAGTTGACCCAGGCCCTACAGAGACCGCAACTCTACCCTCAAATGCAAGAGCTAATTAAAATGATGGCTGAAGATGAACCTGATCACTTTTTGATAAACTTTGAGCAAACTGCCTGCATGGACTACTTATCTGGGGAATCTGCTAATGAGTAGCATCCATGCTGCATTCCAGGATGCCAACCCAGATGGGCGAGCTACATACACAGCTGTCAAGGCCACTGCACTGGAATGGGCTGACTGTACACCAGAGGTCTACCAGCAGGGGGGACTCCAGATAAATGAGAGCCCTCGGAGGTTCTTCTATCAACTGATCTCACATGGAAGTGGCTACAACTGGATAGAAAGACTGGGCTCAAGATAGCCAAGACTGTGTGATTGGAGCAATTTTTAGAGGGCTTAACCACCCTGAGAAACAGTGTGTACGCCAGCACTCAAAGTTTACACTGGAGAGTACACTGGAAATAGTGGAAAGGTATCATGAAGCACAGCTGGTGGCTGGAGCGGTTAGTGAAAAGGGGAAGAAGTTAGCCCAGGAGGATAGAAGTAGAAACCAGGGAGGATGCTGACTCCCATGTTTTGAACTCCAAGTTACCTCCTAGACAAGGTCATGGGCCCAGCCACGATCCCTTCACCTGTTCTAGGTGTGGAGTCCGGAGATACTTTGCCCGGGAATGTCCCCTGGGTACAGAGGAGCCAATGGAAGTCAACCTAGCTACCCCTTACACTTGCACTTTTGTGGACATTCACCATCCAGGTGCACTGAACTTTGTGATTACAGTGGAGCTCAAGGGGACCCACCTCCAGGCCTTGATAGACTCAGAGATTATGCGGACCCTCATTCGCCGAGGAACTATAAATTGATTTCAGATCAATTATGCAAAGACTAACACTGACCTGTGGCATGGAGACCAGAGGCAGTATCCAATGGTACAGGTTTCACTCAAGACTCTGGCAGGGCATGACACATTTGAGGTTGTAGTGCTGCCCTGGCTCCCACCAAGTAGTGATCGGCTGTGAATATCAAAGCTTCTTGACAATAAGGGCCCAGCTAACTGATGATGCCGCTAAGTCGAACCAGGAAAGTTTCCAGGAGGTTTTTTCCCTAGAAAACCTAAATCTGTACATCAAGAATCCCAAGCCTGCTAAATCCCGGAGTCAGTGTCTCCAAGAGAGACTACACCATCATCAGAATCTGGGCAAGGCTATAGTGTGGGGGGGGGGGGGGTCCAGAGAAGAAGAGCCTAGTGAAAAAATCCATGGGGGATTTCTCAGGTCCCAGCGGTAGTGACCCAAACACACTAGTTCCTCTCCCAGAATGGAGGCCCAGGGAGCTTCAGGAGGGCCCATCAAGAGGATAAGTCCCTTAACCAAACCCGAGAGCAGGTCTTGGAAGTAGATGGGGTTCCAGTAAGCAGTGGAAACTCCCCTAGGAAAACCTTTCCCTATTTTGTGCTGAAGGGAGATTTGTTATACAGAGTAACTGAGGGTTCAGACCCTCTTCCCCCTGAAGAAGATCCCCCCCCCAAGAAAACTCTCACCTGCAGATCTCCCTACTCCCTGTAAGCTTCCCTGGTGTACCTTGAAAAATCCCCGGTGGTCTAGATGTCCCAGTCACTCCTGCCCCCTCCAGCACCACTTTCAAAATGGCACTACTTGTACCCTAGTGGTAGTACCATGAGACTACTATTAGGATTCAAGCAGCACCATTTTGAACCCAGTACCCAGTTCTTAGGTTGGGAAAGGAGTCTCATTTGGGGCAGTGATTTAGCAAAAAGTGCCAAAAATTAAATATATACTATTATCAAATATTGTCCAACCCCAAGGATTGCTAATGTTTTGCATTCATTAGGGTTGACTCTGTTTTATATCTTTTTCTTTTCAATTCTGTAATTGGCACATATAGGCATATTACATGGCCATAAGACTTTGCCTCCCCTTGATAAGCATTGTAAAAAGGAATTAGCAGTAGCTTATATTGGAATGGAACGGAATTGTGAAAATCTTAGCTTGTTAGACTGGCATCATGTCATAACAAAAAAGTAATACACAGATGTGCTTATTCAATGCAAACATCTTTGGGATCCTTTTTTAAATCTGCAATAACTAATTAGAGGGGCAATGAAAGACTTTTCAATCACTGATAGACTCAGGAGTAATATTCGGAAATATTTCCATACAGAAAGTGTGATAGATGCGTGGAATAGTCTCCCAGTGGAGGTGGTAGAGATGAGGACAGTATCCGAATTAAAAAAAGCATGGGACAAACACAGAGGGTCTCTAAAGGAAAAAGGGACTGTTGTAGTGGTTGATATGGAAGGGCAGACTAGATAGGCCATGTGGTCTTTTTCTGCCATCATGTTTCTGTTTCTATTTTCTCTGAATTCTCTGTGAATTTTCTATTGTCTTTTTTATTTTGGAGAATACTTTGTATTTATATGGATTCATTTCACTGGCATGGGTAAGGTTAACATAGCATCATTAAAGCCCTTTGGCATGGCCCTTAGGCGTGGACCAAGTAGCGACCAAAGATCTGAGTCCCGCTCTCTTCCATGCACATCATATCTCTCTGCCCCCGCGCAAATACTGCTCCCTTGCCTGGACAATCTATTGCCTGTAAGTTAATTCTGCTACATTGCCTGGACAATCCATTGCTTGTAGATTAATTGCATAGAACTTACTACCCATTGTTTGCATTGTAAAACAACTCACGCGGCATAGCCTATTAACTCTAGTAACTCCACTACTACCTCATAGCTAGACTACCAACCAACCACAAGTAACACAACACACAGAGTAAAGACACCAATACCAATGCAGAACTACACATATAGAACCCACAGAATTACACCTATAGGACCCAACTCAAGTTGATCGCAGGTCAGTAAACCACAGACCTAATCCCAGGTCAGTAAAATACAAATCACAAAATGCACTCCACTACCCACTACCTCATGGTCTACTTCACACTTCTACATATGTTCGCACCCTGCACACATAGCATCAGACTCAATGAGCAAATCCCCTTGATCAACCTATATAACACCCAACCCAGATGCACACCCGCATCACACCTATCCAAAGAACGCCAACAACCAAAGCATACAGCCCACAAACTATACAATGCCACATGTAATACACCCACACACCACACAAATAATGAACATAGAAAACCCAGTCATAACAACAAACATCAGGTGTGCTCTTCTAAACACCAGATCTATCAGGAAGAAACCAAATACTATCCTTGACCTAATCCACGACAAGAAGCTTGATATAATATGCATCACTGAGATCTGGTTAGACGACTCGGACCAGGTCATATTAAACCAAGTAACCCCAACAGGATACTCAGCATTTAACTGCATCAGAGCACAAAGGAGAGGAGGAGTATTAATACTTACCAGAAAAGAATACAGATTCAAAACAATCGCCACCACTAACACAATTGAATCTAACACACTCACTATAGCCAACAAGTACCTAAGCATCTCCCTCACATACAGACCACCTGGAACCACAACTGAACATCTATCCACAGTAATCGAAATGATATGCACACATAACAGAAGACACAAACCTCTCATTGCACTAGGAGACTACAACCTAACATCCACACCCACCAGAGAAACCGCAACGTTCTTAAAAGCCATGGAGTCATTAAAATACTGCCAGACAATTAATGCCCCAACACACCAGCATGGTACAACTCCATACATAGTCTTCATGCCAATGCAATTAGTGGAACAGAACAAGACCACAAAACTAACAGTAATGCCAGTCCCCTGGTCAGACCACCATGTGAATTCACCATGACCCTGAATAACCCCTCCCAACACAAAGAAGATGAAAGAATAACTAGACGGTTCAAAACATTTAACAGAGACTCATTCATAAACAAAATCACTCCACAACTTCAACAGGAACACGACACCCTTGACCTAAACATAGAAGAATGGAACACAATAATATCCAATGCAGCATCTGCCCCAGCCATCAAAGAACCACAAACATGCAAGAGATCCAACGCCCCATGGCATTCATATGAAATCAGAGTTGCAAAACGCACACTCAGAAGACTGGAAAGAAAATGGAGACGGAACAAATCACACAACCTCTTAACCCAATACAGAGACAAACAACGGGAATATAACAATCTAATAAATGAACGTAGACAGCAACACCATACCAACCTAATCATGAAAGCTACCAATAGGCCAAGAGAAATCTTTAGCATTGTCCAAAAGCTCACCAAGGATGACACGCAACAAAGCACCCACCATCTTGACCCACAAAAATATGCAGACTACATGAAGTCAAAAAACACCAACCAAACATGCTCTACTACACCACAAACAAATGATCACACAATAAAAAAAACATCATCAAACATGGGAGAGCTTCAACATACCAACAAAACAGCAAGTAGAAGACATTATATCTGGACTAAACACAACAACTTCACCGTCAGACCCATGCCCAGTGACGTGGCTCAAAGCTACAAAAAGCGAACTCTCTCATCACATTCAAAAAATCGTCAAAGATTCACTCCAACAAGGATACATGCCACAACCCCTAAAGTACGCAGTGATATGACCAATACTTAAAAGTAGCAATCTGAGCCCCTCCAAACCAAAATCATACCATTCCATCTCCAGCCTGCCATTCCTTGCTAAAATCGTGGAAAAGGCAGTGCAAAGGCAACTGCAGGACCATATTGATATAACTGTCCCACTGGATATACATCAGCATGGATTTAAGCCCCAACATGGCATGGAAACACTACTAACCTCCCTCTTTGACAATCTCCTAAGAGGCATGGACAACATAAAAAATGACTTCCTGCTAGTGTTCATGGACATCTTGGCGGCCTTCGACACTGTGTCCCACACCAAGCTATTGCAACGCTTACAACAGATAGGACTATGCAAGAATACCCTGAAGTGGTTTACATCATACTTGGAAGGGCGAATGCAACAAGTCAAATGCGACCAAAAGAAATCACTACAATTCCCCGTCACACAGGGAATACCTCAAGGCTCAGCCCTATCATCAATGCTCTTTAACATCTACATACAGCCCATATGCAACATCATCAAGCACCACAAACTTCACTATCACATTTATGCTGATGACATCATGGTGTACGCTCCAATCAACCTACTAGCACTAAACACCACAACAATAACCAAATGCCTCGAAGACATGAATGACTGGCTCATAGCCAACAACTTAACGGTCAACTACGATAAAACTGAGGCAATGTTCGTCACCAGGAACCCCACCTTCATACCTCCACAAACTATCAGCATCCTAGACAAACACATTGTAGTCAAAGAAGAAGTTAAGTATCTGGGCATCACACTAGACAAAGCTCTAAACCTGAAATCCCACATCACCAAAACCGCAACCAAGGCCTATCAATGATTGAAAACCATCAGACAAATCAAACCAATGCTCCGTCAGGACCACTTCCGCACAGTGTGCCAAGCAGAGGCGTAGCGTGGGGGGTGCAGGGGGGGCCGGCCGCACCGGGCGCAACATGGGGGGGGGCGCTCGCACTCGCAGCTCTCTGTTGCCGATGAGGGGGAAAGGCAGGTTCCTATGATACATGTTGGCGCGTACGCCATCTGGTGGTGGCACTGCAAAGAGGTTTGCGCTATAGCCCTCGAGCCCGCAGTCCTGGGAGTCGCATTGTTCTTGGCAAACCCTCGGCAACAAAGCACAGGCGATGCGATTGACCCCCTCTAGGTAGCTATTTCACACAAGCTGCCGGGGCGGGGTGGGAGGGGGACTGTTTATCGCGTCGTCGCCCCTCGATCTCAATGTAAAGCTGGGGTTGGGGTCGGATCACCCTGTGCGCTCGAGAAGGCGGAGCTGCAGGGCGGCATCGCGAGTTTCTGGTTCCGGATCTCCTCCTCTTCCCTGCTGTTGGGCGTTTAACCATGCTTGTCGGGCTCTTGCTGCTGTGCTGTTCGTTTCCCTGGACTCCGGCTCAGCGAGGTCAGTGCTGACGATCGCTCCCTCCCGGGGTAGGATCACGGTCGGCTCCCCCGCGCAAAGAAGCTCCCCGGCGGCTAAAATCCACGGGTTAGGGGGCGCAAATTACTTGCCTTGCCCCGGGTGCTGACAATTCACGCTACGCCACTGGTGCCAAGCACTCATTACACCACTGCTTGATTACGGAAACTCACTATATCAAGGCCTACCTCAGCAGACACTCCACCCACGACAGATGGTACAAAACACCACAACACGAATCATTACAGACACACCAAGGACCGAGCACATCACTCCCGTCCTACAGCAACTGCACTGGCTCCCAATGGTGACAAGAGCTAAATACAAAACAATCATGATCATCTTCAAAGTCATTCACCATCTCTCAGCAGACATACTCCAAAACGTCATAACAAGGGATAACAGCAATAGACCAAGAAGAACCAATAACGACAACATGATCGGCACACCTGCAGGCTATCACAAAACTAAACAAACAACAAAGAGCACCATCACTACTGGCATTCACACTATGGAACTCCCTCCCAATGAGCCTGACAACATTAGATGACCTCACAGAATTCCGCAAAGACCTCAAAACATTTTTATTTATAGAAACATATGAGCATCCAGGCAACATCCCATACCAAAACTGAAATAATACTTGCGCCGCCAACTAAGCACACACCCATCCTATCCACAAACACAAGTTTATCATACCACGTTATTGAATACCCTCATGTTAAATGTTACCTTTAATTGTACTGTCTAAATGCTGTTATGTAACTGTACTGTCTAAATGTTTTCACATACCCTAATGTTAAATGTAACCCTCCAATTGTGATGTGACGTGACCACCTTGATTGAAGGATAAGGTGGCATATAAATCTGTCTAAATAAATAAATAAACTCTAAAATTTAAATATAAAAAAATAAAGCAGGCCTATTGAATATTTTCAACTTCAACTAATATGAGATCTTCATATTTATTTCAATAAGATCTCACAAATTCACTAGCATGAATTGCTAGGAAACATGCTCAGAATGGCCAATAGTGCTTAATTTAACACACCTCAAATATGGTAGCTTTAGTTATACATTGCCAAAAGTGCCTCAGAGACATATCTATTGCAGCCAAAATACTCCCCCAGAGTATTCCAAAATCAACAGACTGTAGTTTATTCAAGATTATATGTAGTCCCGCTCGCCATGCCCAGAAGGAGAGATGTGAGATATGCAATGTTATCAGTTGTGACTTTGAAAGGCTAATTCGCTGTATAAAAATAGTTACATGTTTTCAGTCACTATAATTTCACACTTGTGGATTCTGCAATGGGCAGAGTGGCTCCAGGATGAAACCCAGAAATAATAAAAACAAAGTAGAATCAATTTGGTATGCTGAATGTACATCATCCTTCTCAGTATTTTGAATACTTTAGGCAATTCTGGTGGCCATATGTTCTTATATAAATTTATGTGATTAATTTGGAATAGGACCAATAACCAAAGACACTTATGCAGTCAGCACTGGATGTTGACTATGTAAGTGGCACGTTTAAATGCATACAGACAGATGGAGAAATAGACAGATAGACAGATAAATGGACCCTCCCCAAAAGACGCTATCATTTTACAGAAACACTCCTAAAAAGGCCTCGGATAATCTACAGAGGAGCCTTTATTCCACACACCCTGTTTTAGGAGTGATGTTTATAACTGTCATGGAAATTTGCCCCTGAATCTTATCTATGAAGAAGTAAAGAGAAAGTAGAATCAACTCTGTAAAAGGAAGCAAACTGTGCAGATTGAATGATTTTTATATGCTATCATATTATCTGTTTTCAAAGTCCAGGAAGCCCCTATAGGAACCTATGTGCCGTTATAAAATAGTTTCCCAGAAGTGGACCCAGTACTGTGCAGATGTTCATGCACAAATTTACGCTTGCTCTGAAGATAGTGTAAATCTATGTATGTACTCAAGGTATGTACCCATGTATTTTATAAAATACACACTTTTTGGGTCTTTTTTTGCGGGATATTCAGTGGTACTGAGTACTGGCACTTTTTTCATTGTCTGCTAAAATTGATCCATAGTCATTATGTATTAATGAAAGGGCCCGGCATATGAGTACCAGCACCTCTTTTGCTAGGAAAACTTCAGTGTACACATAGATTGAAACTCCACATCCGTTCTGCCCAAACTAGCACGGTCTTTTGGTGCATGTACCTTTTATATATATATTAGGGTTATGACTTTTTTGTAACCCTATGTTCCTGTGTCATAATTCAATGAACAACTATTCAAAAGTAATGAAAAAGGTATCAATTTGATTTAGTTTTTGAAAAAGGTTTATGTTTATGTTTATGTTTTATTAAAATTTGATATACCACCCACACCAAATTAGGCATCAGGGTGGTTCACAATTAAAATGACAGGCTGCAGAAATAAGAAAAGAACGCCATCAAATTAAAACAGTAAAGGAGAGAGAAGAATGACAAGACAAATAAAACGAAAGACAAGACAATAAGGGGAGGTCAGAAAAGAGTAAGAAAGAAAAAGCAAACATAAGGGCAGGGCTCATGGGGGGAGGTTAAATGCTGTAGTGAACAAATGGGTTTTGAGCTTTGTTTTAAAGTGTTGGAGAGATGTTTCAGAGCGGAGGGAAAGAGGGAGTGAATTCCATAGTCGTGGACCTAAAAAGTAAAAAGCGGAAGAACGAGTGGATTCCAAATGGGCATGTGAGGGAGGGGGAAGGAACATATGATTAAGATGAATAGAACGGAGGGAACGGTGAGGGGTGTGAAGGCGAACCTGATCGGCAAGGTAGAGGGGAATACCTGTAAAGAGGGCCCTGTGAACAAAGACAAGAATCTTATAGTGGATGCGAAAAGGTACCGGTAACCAATGTTGTTGTAAGAGAAGAGGTGTGACGCGATCATATCGGGAAGCGTGAGTGAGGAGACGAACTGCGGTATTCTGAATGCACTGGATTCGAGCAATTTGTGACTTTGGGAGACCCGCCAGGACGACATTGCAATAGTCGAGCCTGGATATAACTAAGGAAAGCAGAAGTGTGGCTAGTGCAGAAGGAGAGAGAAAGGGGCGAACAGCTCGTAACTGACTAAGAGAGAGAAAAGACCGTTGAACAACTGAAGAAATGTGTTCCCGAAAGGAAAGAGCAGAGTCGAGAACCACACCAAGGTAACGAAAGGAAGAAACTAGGGGAATAGGCTGGGAGGAGAAAGTCGGGGCACATGTGGGCGGGGTGCTCCCTAGTGTAAACCAAGTGGCGAACGATTTAGAAGGGTTAACGTGAAGATAGTTAGAGGAGAACCAGGAAGTGACAGCAGAAAGACAACTGTTAAGAGGTGAGATGTCTGGAGTAAGAGAGTCAGTGTGGAGTAGGAAAAGAATATCATCTGCGTAGTAGTACGCGGAGATACCAAATTGCTGGACAAGAAGTGCAAGGGGAGCCAGGAAGACGTTGAAAAGAAGCGGGGCAAGGACAGAACCCTGGGGTACACCACAAGAGAGAGAAGTTGGGGCAGAAGAGGAGGACCCAGAGACAACAGTGAAGGAGCGGTTGAAAAGAAAAGAGTGAAACCACCGGAGAACAGTACCTGAAACACCAGCGTCGTGAAGACGAGCAAGAAGGGTGCGATGGTCCACCAAGTCGAAAGCTGCAGAGAGATCGAGAGAAACAACAAGGGAAATAAGACCGTGGTCTTGCGCATAATGAAGTTCATTAAGAAGGGAAAGAAGGATAGATTCAGTGCTGTGGCCAGAGCGGAAACCAGATTGCCGAGGGTGAAGAGTGAGAGAAGTTTCGAGGTGAGAGGAAAGTTGGTAAAAGGTCACCCCCAAAACGAAAATTTGATTTTAAGATATATACGTGTAATGCCGTATATAACTGAATATTTAAAAAAATTAAATGTTAGACGCATTCTGATATAATTTGATAGTGCTTGTGCAGTTTTGGTTTTGCTATACTTTTTTTGTTTGGTTGTGGACTGTTCTTCTGATTTTTCAGACTCTTCATATTCACCCTCAGTTTCTGATTCAGCAGTTAGGATTGTTGTTGTTGCTATTGTTGATGTAAGCTCCAAGGTCATTTTCCTTCTTTTGGATGGATGAATAGTTTTGAAACTCGAAGCCTTCCGAGTTGCATACCCATCCTGGACCTTGCTTTCAATCTGAAGGTGATATAACCTTCGGTCCTTGCTGCATAACCATTCACCATTTTCTTTTGTGATGTCAAAAACTTCATTCAAAGGATCATATTTTCTTTGTTTTACACATTCATCGTAGGTGTGCAGGATTTGGTCCAGTTTAGCTTGTACGACTTGAATTTATAAAGTTGGAAAATACAATTTCTTTTGCCATAAACTTGTTACTTCTTTCGCGATTTCCTTTACACGTTCTTTCCTTCCTTTTATTGATGCTCCAAGGAATAGATAGCGACCAACAATTTGGATTTTGAGTGGTATTCTGCTTTCATTTTCCAGTGATTCTTCTTCCAGTGGAACAGTTCTTCTTTTTTCTATGTGTTTCTTTAAATTGCACTAGATTCTTAGTCCAAAATCTTCTTGTTTTTTTCAATCATAAAAGCACTTTTCTTATGAGACATTGTGAATAAAAAATAATCTCAGAGATCTAAAAATGATACAGAAAATCAATTAGCATGCTCAATCATAAAGCTTATAGAAAGTTCCATAAAGTTCCAGAAATTTTAAGAAAGTTCTAATGGGCTCCAGATAGTTCTATTACCTGCATATACTATTTATATACAATTTTGGAAATTTCATGTGCGGGGTGACATTTTTTGAAAACAAAACAGAATTAAACCTTTTATCATCACTTTTTAGCAAATGTCCATCGATTCATGACACAGGAATTCAATAATTTTGCAAAACGTCTAAAAGTCATAACCCTAATATGTATATATATATATATATATATATATATTGTGGCGGTCGCGCCCCTACCAGGCGGCTGCCTAGTAGGGACGGGAAGCCATCTCAATTTCCTCTTTCCCAAGGATTGTAGTTGTGCCAAGGAGATTATGAACCGAGTGGTTGTTTTAAAGCACACAGGAATTTTATTAGCATCCGTGTCAAAAATGGTTGACAAAATCTTCAAAGCAAATGTACACATTCAGGTCAAAGCAAAATACAGGATTATTCTTCTCCTCTTAAGGTAACACTTGTAACCAGTGTTGCAATAAAGATATTTACACAAGCTTCACTTCTTTCCTTTCTCAAGCTTCCATTACTCAGCCTTCATGCACACATTACAGTCCATCTCAGAACAAACTGAAGTTAGGTCACTTTCTTGGCCTGCTACTTCCATGCTTTCAACTGAGCTGTAACTTGGCAATGCTTGTAAGCGTTCTGGCAGTTTATCCTTAATATTCTTTAGCAGATTAAATAGCCTATGCCACTGAATGACCCTTTCTCCTTTTGGTAGGATTTCACTGGGCTCTTCCTGTTCAGTGTCCCTGGCAAAACCCTTACTCCTATTCCGGGTTTTCCTAGGCTTTAACCTCTCTTCTGAATCAGAGCGTGTAACACAGGGTTTAGGCTTTATGGCTTTATCTCTCCTACCTTGGAGTCTGGCTGTAGCACCTTCCTGGCTGAGGCTTCTCCGGCTTGGCACTCCCTCTGTCTCTGAGTTAGACAGTGACTCAGGGCAAGCTCTCCACTTCCCTTCCTGGGGCTTCTGCTGCCTGCAGATAGACCCTTCCTCCGGTGAGTCTAAGCACTCTTGCCTTAGCTTCCTTAAAGCCAACCTTCTCTCTTTCTCCCTGTAGCCAGTCTGTTTGGTCCTTTGCCTGGAACCTTCCCTGTAGCTTCCTGGGCTGCAGTGCTGGCTGCTCTTGTCTCTGCTGCTACTCACTTTGTAACTGCTTCTTTCATGGTTGCTGGTTATTCTGTGTTTGCTCTCTCCTGCATCTCTGCAGTTCCTGGCCTTTCTGGAGTTCCTGGCCTTTCTGGCTTTCCAGGCCTTTCTGGAGTTCCTTGCCTCTCTGGAGTTCCTTACCTCTCTGGCCCTTCTGCTCACTTTGTTTGTTCCCTCAAACTTAAACGCTGAGCAGGGCAACTCCCTTCCTGACTCCACCCACTTGTACCTCCCACTCTTGCCTGAGGTTGTCATGAGGTCTGGGAGTGGCTTAAGCCTAGCACTACCCTCTTGGTTTCTCTCAGGGATTCTGCTGTGATGCATGTGTTCTAGTGAACCCATCCTCCGAGCAGAAGAAAAAGTTCTTCTTTCTCCTTTATTTTCATGCTGGGCTGCCTCCTCCTCACCACAATATATATATATATATACACAGCCTTTTCTGCATGTAAATAAGTTTTACTTGCAGAAAACACTTTATAAAAGTACTCCCTCAGTGCATCAGCACATCTCCCACACAAAATCCAAGCTATGAATCTGTGCACAGAAGCAGGAAATGTACTTAAACATTTTTAGCATATGCCTCTCCACTCATCATAGTTGTTGTACATAGATTGTTCCCAGTGATTTAACTCATCGTGAAATGTGGGTGCTTACAGTTTTAGAATAACAGAATTGCTTAATTTCTCTTTGTGTTTTTTTTACCATACGAATATGCATGAGATTGCTCTTGAAATGATGAGTAGCTCCCTGGGAACCATTAATTTATGTATAAAACCACAGTGTTCCACAAACTATAACAGAGACTTCCTAAATAAATCACTCTCAAAGGAGAAGATCTATTAAAAGAACAAATTAGAGTTGAGATGGGATTAATTTTTTCAAACGTCTTAAATGTTAAAACGCTACTCAGAAGAGGTGCTGATTGACTCCTTATTTTGGATCCTCTGCAAAAGTATCAGAGGAATATGAAATGTATTCCACTTGATTGACTTGAAGATGAGAGAATAATTCTTGAAAGTTAGTTATAGTTAGTCAGATAAAAAGCTATCACAGATAACTTCTTTGACCCTTATTTTTTTATGTGCAAGTATAGAAAGGCATTGGGCAAAACTTAAAGGGGATATTTTAAGGGCACCAAATCAAATGTAAAAGAAAAAAGGAGGCCACTATGGTTCTCAAAAGAAGTAGCTGAAAAGGGATCTGTCCTTGATCTGATTCTTTTTAATATCTTTGTTAATTATATTGTGAAAGGGCTGTTGCATAAGGTTTGCCTCTTTGTGGATGATGCCAAAATCTACAAAAGAGTAGACCTCAGGAAGGAGTAGATAACATGAGTGATCTAGTTAAGCTTGAAGAATGGTCAAGAATTGAAAGCTGTGATTCAATGCTAAAAATGCAGGGTCATGCATTTCAGCTGCAAAAATCCAAGGAAGCAATGCAGTGTAGGGAATAAAGTACTTCTGTCCATGAAAGAAGAGTGGGACCTGGGCGTGATTATTTCTGATGATCTTAAAGTGGCTCAAAGCAGTAGAAAAGGTGGACGTGAAAGCCAGAAGGGTGCTTGGGTGCATAGGGAGAGGAAGGGCCAGCAGAAAAAAGGATGTGATACTGCCTTTGTATAAATCTTCGGTGTGACCTCATTTGGAATATTGTATGCAATTCTGGAGACCACACCTATAAAAGGATATAAACAGAATGGAGTCAGTGAAGAGGGTGCCTACTAAAATGGTTAATGGTCTTTGTTATAAAGCTGATAGGGACAGATTTACACTTTTAATATGTATATGTTAGAGGAAAGGCGGGATATAGGAGATATGATAGAGACATTTGAATACCTTCATAGCATAACTGCACAAGAGGAGAGCCTCTTTTGATTGAAAGCAAGCTCTGCAATGGGGATATAGTAAAGGATGAAAGAGGATAGACTCAGGAGTAATATGTGGAAAGAGTGGTACATTACCCCAATATTATATAACCTTCACTGGCTCCCAATCCAGAGCCGAATACACTACAAAATACTAGTAACTACATTTAAACTAATTGAAGATATAGCCCCTTCATACCTCACCACTCTCACCATTAGGGAAGCAAACACTTGAACACAATGAGGTTGTAATAAAAACAAACGCTCCATCCCTTCAGAATTCAGAAAATCTTTAAAAGTGACAAACAACAGAGCATTCCCCCACTTTGCCCCTACCCTCTGGAATAACCTCCCATATGATCTAAGAGATATGAATGACCTCTCCACCTTCCGCAAAAAACTCAAAACTTACCTTTTTAAACAACACTATGGAAACCTAAATGAGTCCAACAATACAAATTCTACCAACCCCATATCACAAATGAACCCCTACAGGACTCCCCCATCACTCTTAACTATCCACCTAGCTACCGACTAATTAACAATCGCCAATCCCCTCTACCTAGCTCAATAAAACCAAGCCAAGTATACATCATATTGTGAAAAGAAATCAACTTATTCTGGCACTTGCCTAAGTGCTGTTCCAATTTCAGTAATATACCTAGACTAAACCTAAATACTGCACTAAAAAAAAAAATGTGTATATAGTTCAACCATTCTTATAGTTGACTGTTTCATGACAATTCTAATGTTTGTTATATTGTTGTTTAAGTTCCTTGTAAACCGCCCCTGATCTCTGGAAGGGGCGGTATAGAAAAGCACACAAATAAAATAAATAAATAATGTGTATAGTTAACCATTCCATGTAATTGAATATGTACTGTTTATTGTACAATTCAAATGTTGTTTATTGTAAACTGCATTTGATCTACTGGAAAATGCAGTATAAAAATGTCTAATAAATAAAAAATAGAATAAATAGATGCATTTAATAGTCTCTCGGTGGAGGTAGTAGAAGCCAAGACAATATCTGAATTCAAGAAAGCATGGGACAAACACAGAAGATCTCTAAAGGCAAAAAAGGGGACTATAGCAGTTGATATAGAAGGGAAGACTAGATAGGCCATACAGTCTTTTTCTGCTGTCATGATTCTCTGTTTCTAAGTGGACTATTACAGTTCTTTGCTTAAGGAACATTGAATAAAAACAGCACTGTACTTGAAGTATGAAAAGTCTGTTATTTAGCAAATGAATCACAGAAAACACCCATGATTCCCAAACTGCAATCTGTGAATTATAAACTATGACCTCTGAACCCCAGTTTTGGGTAGGCTTATATCTAGATTTGTGTTCCTTAAAAATATACATACCCATTCTCTACATTTATAGCATTCCTTTACTTTAAGTTGTATAATATGATTTACTTATATAACACTACTAATGCATTATGATATACACATGGTATAATTTATATGTTTGCATTCCTAATTCATAAATCTTACGATCTAACTTTGAGAACATGATGGTTATGCGACTTGCTGAGAAGCCCACACATACAGGGTAATGTTATATACATATTTGCACATAGAACTGCACACTAATTGAACAACCACAATCTGGATTAGGCTTTGTAAAATGCCTCTGATAATATACTTAGACCTGGTTTCACAGAATTTACGGCACAAGAAAAATCTTTGGAGTAAATCTCTACAGTAGGCATCAATAGAATCACAAGGCAAGAAAATCCAGTTATCATTTTCCATATAGCTCCAGACTAGACAAACTTTGGGACAATCAGGAAACAAGAACAATCACACCAGCACTACAAAATGCAGTTAAAAGTAGACTGGCTATCGCTAACCCCCCTAGAGATGTAATAGCTCTTCTGCAAAATACCTGATTTTTAAATGAAAGGTTTGAGACCAGCCTCAGACTATGAGAAATAAAAAGCTAGGTTTTTTTTATTTATTTGCCTGAAACCTCTAGTAGCCTTTCAACTATGTTTTTCAGTTGGATAACGGCCACAACTACCTCTTAAAGTAGCAAACTTGGCCTAAAATGAAAATTTATAAAAAAACAAAATTAAAATTTATTAAAATGAACAAATCTGCAAATTACACTGGAAACGACGTGTTTGCCTGCACACCCCTAATGTGTATTTTTAATACATGTGTATTTTTAATAAACACATGTACATCACAACTCTGCTTCTGCTCTGTCCAAACTACAGCCCAGAAAATATTTACAGGCTGATCATAGAGGCACACTTTTTCCATATGTATCTATGTGGTCACACAGTTTTATAAAAGCCCTTTTCTGCTCTTAAACAGTTCTTACATGTGGAAAAAAGTATATAAAATTATTCACCATGCATTTAGATGAGTATTGCATATAATATGTGAGTATGTCACTACCCCACCTCTACTCAGCTCAGTCTACAGTCCCTGGAAATACCTACACACAGATCATGTAAAAGTATGTTCATACTTTCCAGGCAATTTTATAAAAGCCTATAGTTGCCATTTATCTTAACACAATCTTCATCTTCTTACTAAACTGTATATAGTAGAATTAGGAAAGGTACAAAAAGGGTGGCCAAAATGATAAAGGGGATGAAACAACTCTCCTATGAAGAAAGGCTAAAGTGAGACGTGATGAGGGCCGGCCTGTCCATTGTGCAAGAATGTTGTTCACACAGGGTCCCGCGCTTCAGGGAGTCCTGCACCAACAACATCCCGCAATGAACACCGGTAGGCAGGGCAGATTTAGAGGGAGCCAGAGAGCCCCAGCTCACCTCTAACAGCTGCCGAAGTGAAGCATGTCTTTTCCTTTACTTCGGCAGCTATACTGAAGTTTAGAATGCAGCCATGCTGAGCGACAGGAAACAGGAAGTCCCCCTTTGACCTCAGCGCAGCAGTATTCTAAACTTCAGAACAGCTGCCAAAGTGAAGGAAAAAAGATGCAATTCACTTCGGCAGCTGTTAGAGGTGAGCCGGGGCCTCTCCGGCTCCAACTAAAGCATTTTAGATAGCCACAAGGCTCTTCGGGAGGGAAGGGGGGCTTGGACTGGAAATGGGCTGTGGGGGGGGGGAGCTAAGATTGGAAATGGGCTGAGTGGAGGGGGTCTTGGACTGGAAATTGGATGACTGGGGAGAGCTAGGACTGGAAGTAGGCTGATGGAGGGGCTAGAATAGGACTGGGCATGGGCTGTTGGGGGCTAGGATTGGAAATGGACTGATGGTGGGGCTAGGAAAGGACTGGAAATGGGCTGATGAGGGGGGGCTAGGATAGGACTGGAAATGGATGGGGGAGCTAGGACTGGAAATGGGCTGATGGAGGGCCTAGGATAGGATTGGAAATGGGCTGATGGGGGGCTAGGATTGGCAATGGGCTGATGCGGGGACTAGAACTGAGCAGATTCTGGGTGGGGCTGGAACTAGAAGGGAGCTGATGTTGGGATATAGCTGGGAGAGTGAAATGGAGAGGGGAAAAATATTTTGTGTGGGAGGGAAGAAAAATCTACGATTGGCCGGGTATTGGGAGAGTAAGTGGGAATTGAGGATGGAAGGGTAAAATTTGAGTGGATGAAAAAGGATTAGAGAAAGAGATGGAGAAAAGAGCAAAAGGAGAAAATTCAGTATGTTAAAGCAGATGTAGAGAGAGAGAATGGAAAAAAAACTAGAAGAGAGAAGAAAGGATAAATGGACAGCAGACAATGGAGAGTTAGCAGAAGAGATGAAGAAACCAGAAGAAAGTGACTGGAGCAATTGCAACTGAAAAATAAAATGCACAAACAACAAAAGGTAGAAAAATACTTTATTATTTTGAATTTATTAACTGGAATATGTGAGCTCTGGGAAATGTGCATCTTTAACGTCTGTATTTTGTTTAGTTCAAGTGGAAATTAATTTATAGTTTTATTTCTGCAGTGTTGTTGTGCATTCCAAGTTTGGCTTTTGTGGTTCCCAGTTTAATTATTGTCTTCCTATTTCTAAATTGTGATCCCTTGTTCTTTGTTTAGTGATGGTCTGTTTTCTGCATGTGTAACCGAGCTGAGGTATTCTGTTTATGTAGTTTCTATTTGATAGTGCCATTTGTTCTCATTCCCCAGTAGGAGATGTATTGGCATTCTCTGAGATGTATTGGTTTAATATTTGTAGTGTTGCCTTTTGATAGGTAGGGTTTGGTGCTTTATGAGTCCTGGTAGTGCTGTTATGATACGGCGGGTTTGCTATGGGTTCTGAATGGTAAGTGTTTGTAGTACTTCCTAATGTGCCTGGCGGCTGACACTGGAGTATAGTAATGTAGAAATCTTTTAGTCTTTCTTTATCCATACACTCATTAAGAGGCATGTTTACTAAAAGTTAGTGCATGTTAACATTATGCAAATATTTATGCAAATGATGTTCCTTATGCAAATTAGTCTCCGCACATGGCCCCGCATCCCCCTTGGGCCGCCCCTGGATGTGACAGAGGTTTATAAATTCCTGAGTGGAATGGAATAGGTAAGTTTATTAGACTTGAGCAACAGTCTTTCATCGAGGACAGCAAAATAGTGTACACATATGCACATAGACTTTCAATGATGACAACACAACAAAAAGACCAGAGAGGGGTAACAGAAGAAGGAAGGTTTGCATCAATAGAATTAACATTTCCAATTAATCACATTAATTTTTCAGAAACACAAATCGATTGTTTACTCTTTCAAAAAGTGCACTGAATGCCAGGAAAGGTTAAAGGGTATTTTCCGGCACTCGCGTGCTTCAAAGTAACAGCCGCCAGGGTGAGGGAAAACACTCTTCATGCTGGCGGCTGTGCAGAGAGAGCCGTGGCCTCGCGCGGAATTTCCCAGCTCCCTCTGAAGCCGTTCATTTGTGTGAGATTGAAGTAAGCACAGGGCCCTCTGCGAACAACATTCTCGCACAATGGACGGGCCGGCCCTGCCACTGGTTAATTATGTGCTGCATGAAAAGAAAACTCATTCTGTGATTTGTTTTCATTCTACTGGTTATTAGTTTCATGGAATGTCCTCTTGTTTTATGTTGTTGGAAAGGTTAATCAGCTGTTCCTTATTTAACTATTCCACCCCACTCATAGTGTATTTTTATAAACTTCTGCCATTTCCACTCTCTGCCATCTTTTCTATAAGCTAAAAAGCCCTAACTTGTTTGGGATCTTCATAAGGGAGTTGTTTCATTCCCTTTTTCATTTTTTTGTCATCCTTCTGTGAACCTTTTCTAGTCTAGGCCTTCTCTAGGTGAATAATAAGTGAAAAAAAGGAAGAAAGAATCCAATACAGGTAGACAAGGATCCAGTAAGAGAGCCCTCGGCATTACTGTACAAATCATGCAGATAAAGCACAGTTATGTTTTCTAAGCACGGCCTTTTTCAGTGGCACAGGAGCGGAAGAAGCACAGATGCCTGCCTGTGGTCTTAGCTGATCTTAGAAAATGTCTGCTGTTGTAGACAGGGGTAATCCCTGTATCTCTTCTTGCAGTGGTCTGCGTAAACAAGGTCACCTTTAAACTTTAACTTTAACTTTAACTTTATTTCAAATTTGATAAACCGCTTACGTTAAAAGAAACATTTAAGCGGTGTACAAACAATATAAAAAAGCGGCACTGCAAACTACGGAAAAGAACGCCAAAGTAAATAGAAAAGAAAGAAAAGCATAACAACAATACAAAAGACAATAAGTAATAATAAATAAAACACAAACTATGTACAATATCAAAACATAAAATATTTAAAACAATAAAATCATACTATAAAAACCATAAAAGCGGTTTACAAATTAACAATATACAAAATAAGAAACAATGATTTACAACAACAAAAGAGGCAGGACCAACTCAAACACAAACAGACAAAGGGTAAAAGACAAGACCAATAGACTAAGACAAAACCAATAACCGGGGATAATGACAAGAGGAAAAACCAGAGGAAGGGGGGGAGTCAGGAAGGGAGATTGAACACTGTCTGGAACAGGTGGGTTTTGAGAGCAGATTTGAACTGTGAATATGAAGACTCTAAGCGGAGGGATGAGGGCAGGGCATTCCATAAGCTGGGGCCAAGAAAAAAGAAAGCAGCATGGCGTGTTTTTTCCAAGTGAGCCTGAGATGGGGACGGTAGAACCAGACGATTTGCATGAAGAGAGCGAAGCTGGCGGTAAGGTGTATGAAGCAGGATTAAGTCAGCTAAGTATAAAGGGTTATGGGTGTGAAGTGCACGATGAATGAGGATCAAGAATTTATAGTGGAACCTAACACAGAGGGGTAACCAGTGAAGCTGAATAAGAATAGGTGTAATATGATCCGAACGGCGGGAGAAGGTGATGAGACGGGCAGCAGTGTTTTGAATAAGTTGTAGGCGCTTAAGTTGATACTTGGGAAGATTAGCCAGAAAGACGTTACAGTAGTCAAGACGACTAATAACAAGGGAAAGTGCAAGAGTGACCAGGGATCCAAGGGGAAGAAATGACCGAACAGCACGAAGACGACGAAGAATGGCAAAAGAACGCCGAACCAAGGAAGAAATGTGATCATGGAAAGAGAGAGAAGAATCCAGAATCACCCCAAGATACCGAAAGGAAGAAACCAGAGGGACAGGGACAGAGTCAATCATAGGTGCGACAGATGGACATAACCCCGAAAGTGAAACCCACATAGCAATAGACTTAGACGGGTTTAGACGAAGAAAGTGCTGTGAAAGCCAAAGAGCCACGTGAGAAAGACAGGCATTAAAAGTAGAAAGATCCAGAAAGAGAGGAGAAGTATGAAAGAGTAAAATAATGTCATCCGCGTAAACTAGGGATGCCTGTGACTATCTCCTTCCACAACCTGTCCTTTGTCACCACTGAACTCTTCCTCCAGGAATAGTGAGTAGCGCTTCAAGATCTTGTGGAGTAGAAATTCATTCTCCTGAGTGCTGAAAGAGGTCATGGATCTGTGATTTGGAAAGCATTGTCCCTGCACTATGATTTGTCTGTGATGCAGCTTTCATATCCAGCCATTCGGGATAATGAGGGCATTCTCTTTTGTTCCTGCCATCTGTTCTCTTTCACTTATCTCTTACGTATATACTCCCCCTCTCTCCTTCATCTTCTTTTTCTGTTCTTTGAATCCCTTCTTCCCCTTTTTATTCTTGTCTCTCCTCTCTTTCTTGCACTAGTTCTCTGCAGTGTTCTAACAGTGTTTGCCACAAGTGGGTTTGATTATCCTTGTCCCCAAAGGGTGATGTATCATTTCCTAGGGGATGTCCCTGTTGCGTGGTCAAATTACTGCCTTTTTTCTGACTAGCAAAACAGACTTTGTGTTTGGCAAATAGGTTATTGCAAAGTACCGTATCAAAAAATGAGACAGATTATTTACATGGTGCTGAACACAAGGAGAGCATGGAGGCACATTCTGATGTGGCCATCCAGCCTCCTGTGTGGCCGACCAGAAGCGGGATGCCCAGAGTTAGAACTGATTCTGATCCTGTGGGGGTTAGATGTGCCCTTGGGATCAGAATTAGGTCTATGGCCTGAACGTGCAGGCCGGGCCCTGATTCTGGTCGGCTTGCACACCCAGCAGATCCATGGCTACCTCAGTTAGGTTCCTGAATCGAGCCACAGTGCCATGGCATCCCATCGACATGGCATCACAGCTCCATTCAGAAGCTGCAAATGTCGGCTGCCACTGATTTTCTTCTTTCCCCATAGCCAGACTCTTGATACGGCCTCCCATGGCCAGGGCCCAGCTGCAGGGATCTCCCTGCACCCCTACCTATTTGTCCCGGCCTGACTGCAGAATCCCCCAATATCCAAGGGGATTTATTCCACCTCTGCAGTGGAATAAGTCCCCCGTCTATGTCCACAGCCCTGGACATACAGGACTGACCTCAGAATCGGCCTTATATGTCCAGAGCCACAGCCCACCCATGCCACACCCTCACTCTACCTCAACCCCCCCCCCTCCTGCCCCCATCTACGCCTCTCCGAACAAACATGCTGTTCATATGGGAAGGCATTAGCTGGGGCCAGCAGGGGAGCGAATAGCAGGGATGGACGTCCAATCTGGATGTCCATCCCTGCTATTCACTGTACTGAATGACCCCCTATCTGAATTAACAAAAGCTTGGTGCAAGTGCAGATCTCTGAAGGAGAAGGAATTGTAGTATAACGCTGAGTAGTTGTTGGGAATGGGCAGACTAGACAGCTCATATGCTTTTTATCTGCTGTCATGTTTGATGGCTCTATGTCATATGAAATTTTAAATAGAACCAAATTTTACAGCTAGGGATTCTTTGCTTGAGCTGAGACCACACTGATACTTTCAATTGCCCTTTTAAAATGCTTCATGTATTGCAACAATTTTTTATAACCTTGTGGCAACTTGAACAATTTATCACAGAACAGCAAGTTGATAAATGGCAAAATCCAGAAAAATACAAATAAACATTCTGATTCAGATTAACTGAAAGCACTGAGGGAGAAGAGCCAAAATACAGACTCCAAGCAAACTTCCCGCTGTTTAATGACTCAACAAGTGCAAAAGCATTTGGTACAGAACTGAATGATATATTTACCCGGATGGACCACCCATTGCCAACTGCGCGCTTGGCCTCTGGGTCACTTACCCACCAAATATCCTAGCTCGGTACCAAGAAATGTCTTGCCTCCCTGCTGCTCAGAAATGTAGGCTGCATGCATAACCATGAAGGAAAAATAGTCTGGTTAAAAGAACTGCAAACATCAATGCTAGATATCAAACCAGAGACCATGCAGAGCAGTCAGTTTTATCATGGGCAAATGCTTGTGTTCCTCTTCATTAAATGCCTTGACATATTTCCCTACTGGGGTTAGAGAGATACATTATGTCTGTTGGTATTCGCTTTGCACAATATGTTTGCAATATATATTATTAATTACTTTTCCTACTACATCTAGTAACCTTACCTTGTCCATCACTGAAAGCTTCTAAACAAAAATCACATTACTATTTTTATCTGATTAAAAAACCTCTTAAGATGATTCAGCGTTGCATATAGAATAGAATTCTAGTTGGATATTGTAAATACCTAGACCTGGGCTAGAGGGACTGATCTGATCCTCTTTGGAAAGTGACTGAGTATAGGTCTTCAACTGGTTTCAAAGTGATCTTTCCCCAAGCTTGGATCAATCTATATTTATTATTTATTATTATTATTTTATTTGAAACAATTTCTATACCGCAATTTCCAATGATCAATTGTGGTTTACAGATAACAAAAAATATGAAGAGTGCATAAACAGCTGCATTCTCAAAGTACATGGAACAGAGGAAAACTATGTACATGAACTGAATTCAATGTGTTTATTTATTTATAACTCAGCAAATTCAACTGTTCAAAATGAGGTACAGAACAAAATACAAATTTGCCATGCAAATAAAAAAAACACAGAAATAAACACAAAACAGAAATTCATAGCAATAAAAGACATTTAGGGTCCTATATTCAAAAGGCATTAACAGCCAGTTAACCATTTAAATGCCTGCTAACTGCATACTGTGATAAGGAAGCTTATCATAGTTCAGGAAGGAGCTATAGAAAAGGTGAAGTGACTCTGAACAAGCAACCTGTCAGTTCTGGTAGAAATAAGAAAACAGAATTTTCCCATAAAAGACTACCAGTCCCAGAATGCACCAGGTTTCCAACAGCCATTAGAGGAGCTGAAGTGGGGAAACGTGTGTTCAATCAGGAGGGCTATGAGGTAATCCCTAAGCACTCATCTCAAAGGGCAGGGCCTGATTCAGCACAGCTGCGCTGTGTTAGGGAGGAGCACTCATCTAGGCAGAATAAAAGTAGAGTTTATTCTACAGAGAATCATCCTCATTATCCTGAGAATCAGCTTGTGCCTGATCGTCTTCATCGTCAGGAGGATCATCATCAGAAGCAGAAGCCAAACCGGACGGACAGAGAGGGAAAGAAACCCTTTGGAAGAAAGAGGAGAAAAGCCTTTGAGAGGTCTAGAAGAGTCAAGAGCAGTACGTATACTGGGAGGCATTCCAAGGGCCAGCATACACCATTGGACTGGGGAAAGCCAGAGGAATGGTGCTGCAGAGCTAGGAATCTCCAGACGGTACCTGTGAGAGAGACAGCTGCACGTGGAAGGGATCCTAAGACCCGTGCCAGAAGGTATGTGAAGAGAGATCCAGTGTCCAGGGATCTGGATTGGAAGGCTGGACATAAGAACTGGACTACATACTGGCCAGGCTATATAGAGAGGAACTCTAACAGCAATGGAAGCTCAGGTATGAACACTGATCTATGCCCTAGCTATAACCTTGAAAGACAGCAGGGAAACAAGTATTCTCCTGAAAGTGCTCCATTGAGAAATTCATCTGTGCCAATCCATGATATTGAACCCATGCTTGTTGAAGAAGGGGGAATGATTGCAGATGAAGAATGTGTTTATATGGACTGCTCTCTGTCCAAACTCCTTTGGTGATTTTCTGTTATAAAGTACAGCAACCATCACAAAGAAATACAAACTTGTTCTTTAATCTACTCAGAAAAGCTCCTGAAGCAGGATTTGACCCACACAGTACAAAGCAAGCCAGCTAAGGGGTTTCAGCTGGATACCTGCTAGCAATTTAGCCTTACCTAATTGCTTGTGAGCTAGGAGAGAATCACTTCTAAATCTATGTGGGAAGTTATCAGAAGTTAACCTGAAAAGAACAGTTTTTTTCTTTCTTTGTGGCTTTTCGTTTGTTGTTTGATATATGCTAAGAAAACATTAGCTAATGCCTGACAAGTTTGAATGTTGTTTTCCTGATTTTGATTTTGTTTTTCCAAGTTAAACACTGGAAGCAAGTAACCTGATTTATGTGCTACCAAGCATATCTGTGTTGGGAGAAATAACCCCATAAATAAATATCTTATTGGCTTTAACACTTGAGCACAACTAAATTATTGTCAGCAGCTGTGTCTGGTGTGAATGAACTACATTGCCCACAATCCCTTGCAAATCATATAGAGATATGCACTTGCCAAGACTGTGAAGATTCTCACCCAGGCGGCCGTCTGACAAATGGCGTAGTTGTTGCGGATTGCTTTTGCGCAAAGGGATTTACTTGCTAAAAGGATTACAAATCAAGTCTGAAGAAAAAAAAGACAGTTCAAGCTTAAAGCTGGAAAAAAAAAAGATTTTTTTTTTCTCAACGGCACTTTGGAGAAGAGGTGGCTGTTCCAGGAAGAAAAGACCCTGTGCAAAGCTGGATTCATCACTGGCATAAGGTAAAAAGTACCTAGGCATGTCTAGTGGTGGATGGGAGTAAGGCACAGGGGTAATTGGAAAAAAAAAGAGTGTAGAAAAAAACACCTGTTTGGAACGTGGTGCACTGTGTTTTTTTCTTTGTATTTTCTTACAGGGTTCAAGATGGATTCAAAGGAACTAGCTCAGTGGATGGCAACCCAGTTCAGCAGGCAGCAGGAGCTAGCACAGCAGGCTCAGGACACTGCTATGAGAGCCTTAATGGACCAGCACAGGCCAGTGCTTGATCTGGTGCAAGCCCTAGTTGAGCTGAAGAACCAAAGTGGAACAGATGCAAGACCAGCAATAAATACTGGTACACCACATGTGGACAGTGTGGGACTCAATCAAGGGATTGGGGCATTTAGTTTTGGGAAGCTAACTCCAGATGATAATGTTGATGATTTTCTAGAGCCTTTTGAAAGAGTGGCACAGGCATTAGCATGGCCAGAGACCCAGTGGGCAGTAAGGCTGGCAGCCTCATTAACTGGAGAGGCGCTTGCAGCGTATAGAGCAATGCCAGCAGCCCAGGCTTTGATTTATAAGGATGTAAAGGCTGCTATTAGGGATCGCCTAAGGTTGTCTATTTCAGAGTATAGGCGAATGTTTAGAGCTACTACATTGAAAGTGGGTGAAACACCCAGGGCTCTGAGTCAGAGAATCAGAGGTTTAGCTGTAAAATGGTTGGAGCCTGAGCAAAAGACGGTAGAAATGTTATTAGACATTGTGATGCTTGAACAATTTATGTCTGCTATGCCTAAAGATCTGCATACTTTCCTTATACAGCAAAATTGCCAAAATCTTGGAGAGGCAACCATGCTAGCAGAGAGATTCTTGGGAGCCACGCAGGCTTGCCATAGAATGGGTGGCCCTCTGAAGATAGGTGCTGAGGCAAGTTGTGCTGTATCAGAAAAGAAAATAGTTAAAAATATTTCTGAAAATAAATGTACTGTGCCAAACCAGATGACACAGGGGAGTGAAAAGAAATGTTTCAAGTGTGGAAGCTGGGGACATTTAGAGAAGGGATGCCAGTCACACACTAGCTTAATGGGTCTGGATTTAAAACAGCCCAAAGAAGGATTTCTTTTGATGGTTGATGTGCAAGGAATTACCATAAATGCTTTGTTAGACTCTGGGGCAGACCAGAGTATGATGTCAGAAAGGCTTTGGAAGAGAATAGAGGCCCAAGAAGGATTTGTGCCTAGAACCCCTGAAAGCCAAGTTCACATCGGATGCATTCATGGTGCTGCAACATCACATCCCACCTATAGGCTAAAGGTTAAGTGCCTGGGGGAACAAGAGGAAGTCCTGGTAGCAGTGGTGCCTAGGCTACCCTTTGATTTGGTTCTAGGAAAGGACTGGCCAAGATTTAAGCAGGGTCTAGTGGAAGGGCTAGGAAAGAAGGAGGGAGAAGGTTTAATAATGGAAATAGCTCCCGGGCCTTTCTTTGGAAGTCCTCAGTCCCTAGCTAAAAAGATGGTTCAGCTTCCAGAAGCCCAAACTATGGGTAATAAGAGGGGCCTTGTATCCACCCGCTCGCAGGCTAAGATAGAGAGCCAGCAGAAGGAGGAGGGGGAGCAGGCAGAGTTATTAGGAGACTTACCCTCTCATGATGATTTAATAACCCCATCATCTGGTAAAGTAAGAAAGTTGAAAGCACAAAAGCGGCGTGAGAGACTTTGCAGAGCACAGGGTAGGGCTGAGATGTTAGCTGGTCAAAGTTTACCCTGGGTGCCAGCTGAGTTAGTGCAAAGTTTCCTAACTTTCCACAAGAGCAGCGAGCTGATCAAGCTCTCACCCGAGCTTTTAAGTATGCTCAGGAGGTCAGGGAGGAATTGCCCAGATTCAGACTAGATAATGAAATATTATATAGAGAGAGTCAGGACTCCAGAAATGGGACCATACGTAAACAATTGGTGGTACCCACAACTTTCAAAGGGCTAGTACTTAGATTAGCACATGATCATCCAGTTGGAGGTCATAAAGGGATGCAAGGAACGCTGGATCAAATACTTATGCGTTTTTACTGGCCAGGTATTTTCAAAGAAACTGCCCAGTTTTGTGCTGCATGTCCAGCGTGTCAGCGAGTTACAGCGGCTCACCCACCGGTGGTGCCATTGATCCCCATGCCAATTATCACAGACCCAATTGGTCGCATTGCCATGGATATTGTAGGCCCATTAGTCAAAACGCCCCGAGGTTTCCAATACATCCTAGTTATGGTAGATCAGGCAACAAGGTTTCCCTGGGCTATACCATTGAGGAATGTTTCTGCAAAAACAATAGCTTTAGAGCTGGTAAAATTGTTTTGTGAAGTGGGATTCCCAAGAGAGGTGTTGACTGACCGAGGGTCCAATTTTGTATCCAAATATTTGGCCCAGGTATGGGATGCCTTTGGCATTCATCACGTGAAAACCTCAGCCTACCATCCACAATCAAACGGTTTGGTGGAGAGATTCAACCAAACTCTCAAACAAATGTTGAGAAGGGGGTTAGCAGGAGAGGTAAAAGAATGGGATATGTTATTGCCCTTTGCCTTATATGCCTGCAGGGAAAGAATTCAGGTATACCTAGGTGTAACTCCATATGAATTGATGTATGGTAGGGCTCCACGGGGTTTGTTAGATATTTTGAGGGAACAATGGATTGATCCTGAACCAGGAAGTCAGGAGGTGCCACAGTTTCTACGTGACCTGAGGGCACGTTTAAAAAGGACCTCGCAGGTTGCTGAGAGGAACCTGCAGGACAGTCAAGTGCGCCAGAAAGGGTGGTATGATAGGAAGGCCAAAAGCCGCCAATTAAGCATTGGTGAAAAGGTTTTGGTTCAAGTAGCAGGTACAGCCCCAAAATTTGAAGTACAGTGGAAAGGGCCATGGAAGGTTGTTAAACAAGTGAACCCAGTATCTTACATGGTAGAAAATGCAAGAGGGCGTAGGCAGACCTACCATATTAATGTACTTAAGTCTTGGAAGGAGAGGCCTGTAAATAATAATGACCCTGAAGCCAGTCAGGAAGTAAGTGAGCTTCAAAAAGAGAACACTCTCGTAGGTATTACGGACTGTAGGAAAGAAGTTTCACCAGTTAAACCAGTCCGTAATAACTTAAGCAGGGGGGTATGTGATAAGGAAGCTTATCATAGCTCAGGAAGGAGCTATAGAAAAGGTGAAGTGACTCTGAACAAGCAACCTGTCAGTTCTGGTAGAAATAAGAAAACAGAATTTTCCCATAAAAGACTACCAGTCCCAGAATGCACCAGGTTTCCAACAGCCATTAGAGGAGCTGAAGTGGGGAAACGTGTGTTCAATCAGGAGGGCTATGAGGTAATCCCTAAGCACTCATCTCAAAGGGCAGGGCCTGATTCAGCACAGCTGCGCTGTGTTAGGGAGGAGCACTCATCTAGGCAGAATAAAAGTAGAGTTTATTCTACAGAGAATCATCCTCATTATCCTGAGAATCAGCTTGTGCCTGATCGTCTTCATTGTCAGGAGGATCATCAGAAGCAGAAGCCAAACCGGACGGACAGAGAGGGAAAGAAACCCTTTGGAAGAAAGAGGAGAAAAGCCTTTGAGAGGTCTAGAAGAGTCAAGAGCAGTACGTATACTGGGAGGCATTCCAAGGGCCAGCATACACCATTGGACTGGGGAAAGCCAGAGGAATGGTGCTGCAGAGCTAGGAATCTCCAGACGGTACCTGTGAGAGAGATGGCTGCACGTGGAAGGGATCCTAAGACCCGTGCCAGAAGGTATGTGTAGAGAGATCCAGTGTCCAGGGATCTGGATTGGAAGGCTGGACATAAGAACTGGACTACATACTGGCCAGGCTATATAGAGAGGAACTCTAACAGCAATGGAAGCTCAGGTATGAGCACTGATCTATGCCCTAGCTATAACCCTGAAAGACAGCAGGGAAACAAGTATTCTCCTGAAAGTGCTCCATTGAGAGATTCATCTGTGCCAATCCATGATATTGAACCCATGCTTGTTGAAGAAGGGGGAATGATTGCAGATGAAGAATGTGTTTATATGGACTGCTCTCTGTCCAAACTCCTTTGGTGATTTTCTGTTATAAAGTACAGCAATCATCACAAAGAAATACAAACTTGTTCTTTAATCTACTCAGAAAAGCTCCTGAAGCAGGATTTGACCCACACAGTAGAAAGCAAGCCAGCTAAGGGGTTTCAGCTGGATACCTTCTAGCAATTGAGCCTTACCTAATTGCTTGTGAGCTAGGAGAGAATCACTTCTGAATCTATGTGGGAAGTTATCAGAAGTTAACCTGAAAAGAACAGTTTTTTTCTTTCTTTGTGGCTTTTCGTTTGTTGTTTGATATATGCTAAGAAAGCATTAGCTAATGCCTGACAAGTTTGAATGTTGTTTTCCTGATTTTGATTTTGTTTTTCCAAGTTAAACACTGGAAGCAAGTAACCTGATTTATGTGCTACCAAGCATATCTGTGTTGGGAGAAATAACCCCATAAATAAATATCTTATTGGCTTTAACACTTGAGCACAACTAAATTATTGTCAGCAGCTGTGTCTGGTGTGAATGAACTACATTGCCCACAATCCCTTGCAAATCATATAGAGATATGCACTTGCCAAGACTGTGAAGATTCTCACCCAGGCAGCCGTCTGACAATACATGATGGCATATACATGGGTGGTGCCACTGAATATCCTTGACTAAGTCTCCTACGTGCCCCGATGCTAGCCGGCTAGAATCGGGGCGTGCCGGGGGTGTTCCGGGATGAAGTGGAGGCAGGGACTGGCACTAACTATGCAGCACCGATATTGGAAGACACACAATTAGCGTTCAGAGCCTGGGAGGAGTGGTCTAGTGGTTAGGACAAGGTACTTCAGGCTGGACAGCCTGGGGTTCAAGTCCCACTTGGGGACAGCAATCTCAGGCCAGAGGGACAGGTATTTCTAGTCCTATAGGCATTCCTTGTGGTCTTGGGCAAGCCACTTAACCCTCCATTGCCCATGTTCCCTGTAAGTATTAGCATATGTGTCTCATATCCCCTCGTGTTAAATGTATCCCCCAATTGACCGCTTTGACCCAGTGAAAAGCGGGATATAAATACAGCTAAATAAATAAATAAGGTAGGCAAGAGAAACCTCTTATAGGCACCCAGGCTAACTGTGCATCATCCAATATCAATGCTGCATGGTTAGCCTCGGCAGCTTCTGGGCAACGTTACCAGACCCGGATATTCACTAACATTGCTGCAAAAGTGAATATCCAGGGTTTGGGGGTTGGCGGGACAGAGCTAAACAGCTATGGCGCTTAGCTCTGCCCAGTTGAATATCGGGCCCTTTGGGGTTTATTACTTACCAAACATGTACAAACAACAACACACAGTAAGTTCAAAGCCTGTGCATTTTTGGGGGGCATGTCCAACATCTGCCCTATAGTTAACGCACAGAGCAGACACTTACTGCAAGCGCCCATGCTCCATGTCTCAGCAGATAATATGGGTGCACTTAGGCTATCTGCTGAGGCATGGAATGTAGGTGCTGGTGTCACACAATAGCACAACTCAAGCCCCTGCCCCAGCTCATAGCCCCCAAATCTGTTCCCCCTCCAATAATATCAACCCCCGATCTAATCCCACTTGACAGTACTCATCTCCCGATTCATTACTCCTGCAATAACCTCCTAGGATCATAGTCCAAACAGCACCCCCCCAACAGAAGCCTCCCAAACAGTCCCCAAAAGAGAATCATCCTGAAGAGAAGCACCCCTCCCCAAGAGAAGTCCCTTAAAGACCATTCCCTGTCCCTGCCCCACTTCCCCAAAGAGAACTCCTCCTGTAGTCACCCAGGAGTATTCCCTGGTCTCTAATGAACCAGCGCAGGAGCAGTCGCTAGGATTGAAAATGGTGGCTATGACCCCTAGCATTTTGCCCTTATTTGGCAGCACAACTCATGGTGGTAGTACTGCAAAATTACCGTTAGAAGTCGTGGGTACTACTGTGGCAGGTGCAGGCCTGTGACCCACGGTGTCTGACATAAGCAGGCCAGCATGGCTAGCTTGACCTGTAAATGAGGCCTGTGGAGAGGCATATAGGATTGCACATCCCCCAATATGCTGCTATTGTAAGATAGAACTCAGTAGAAGTATTGAATTAGCTTAGGTAAGCAGAACTGCAGAACTGAGAAATGGAAAAATACAGAAAAGACATGTTTAAAAGTTACTGATAAGAAAAAGTACATCTGCAAAGAAATAATGAGGAGTGCTGACAGATGAGTTACAGAACCTCGCTCTTCTGCATGCACAAATTGGTTCTATAACCTTGAGAGTGTGAAAGTAACAAGTTGATGAACTGACCATTGTAATTGGGACTAGAAGGGGGGCATGCAGGTGTCATGCCCACAGAAGGGACATAATTGGATAAACTTATCAGTACCGGGACCAATAGAAGGGGTACGGGAGGTACGGGAGGTTACCGGGACCAATGAAATGTTTTTCTATACCTAGAATGGAACAGAAGTCTATAAAAGTTGTTGTAATGCTTGAAAACTTTGCTCAGCCATTTTGAAATTAACTTGCTTGAGACTTGTGCACAAATAAATGATTTGGACCTTCTGAACAGACTCCTGGTATCATTGGTTTGTCTGCGCTTTGCTGCTACACTACTATTACTGCTTCTACTGCTAATCATTTATAAAGTGCTACAAGGCATACACAGCACTGTACAACATCAATAGAGATCGTCCCTGCTTGTGAGAGTTTACAATTAAATTAAGACAGACAAGACAGAGGATCAGAATAAGGGGAAAAGGAGGGTAAGGAGACACAAAGAAAAAGGGGGTCAGGATCCAAAAGCAGCTTCAAAGAGGTGAGCCCATGGATTTGAAAAGGACAGAGATGAAGCCTGATGTAAAGACTCAGGGAGTTTGTTCCAAGCATAAGGAGCAGCAAGGTCTGGAGTTGGCAGTGGAAGAAAAGGGTAACGAGAGAAGCAAGCCAGAAGAAGAGCAGAGTTCATGAGGAGGGGTGTAGGGAGAGAGAAGAGAGGAAAGGTAGAAAGGAGCAGAAGAATGAATGCACTTATCGGTCAAAAGGAGAAGCTTGAATTGGATACGGAAATGGAAGTGAAGCCAATGAAGTGATTTGAGAAGAGGGGTTATATCAAGGCTGGCGAAAAATTAGTCTCGCAGCAGAGTTCTGAATAGATTGAAGAGGAGAAACATGGCTAAAAGGGAGATAAACAAGAAGGAGATTGCAATAGTCGAGACAGGAAGTAATTAGAGAGTGGATAAGTGTTTTAGTTGTGTGCTCAGAAAGTAAGGGACAAATTTTGTTGATGTTATAGGTTTTAACTATCTGTTGGATATGTGAGGAGAAGGAAAGGGAGGAGTCAAAGATGACCCCAAGGTTCGAGCTGAGGAAACAGGAAGTAGAAGAGTGTTATCCACAGAGATAAAGAAAGGAGAAAGGAGGGAGGAAGCTATAGGGGGAAAAATAAGGAGTTTAGTTTTGACCATGTTTAGTTTCAAATGGCAGTAAGACATCCAGGTGGCGATGTCAGACAGGCAGGCAGAAATGCGAGATTGGAGTGTCAAAGTGTGTACAAAGATAGATCTGAGAGTCATCAGCATAAAACTGATACTGAAATCCATGGGAGGAGATGAGATCACCAATGGACTGGGTGATCACAAGTACATTTACAAAGTCATATTGATGGAGGTTTATCAAACTATCTGTAATAATGGAAATTGTGTAATAATGTCATAAAAAGCATGGAAAGGAAGGTATTTGATGTATATACTGTAGCTTATGTGTTCTGCCAACTTTATAAAGCTTAGCCAACAAGACTGAGAGCCAAATACAAGTCTGCATCATTTAGTATATTGATATTTAATAATCTTATACTGCTAACACATTAAGAGGCTGATGTACTAAGCTATGTATCATGCACACTGTTGATTAAAGACTAACACTGAAATTTTGCCCCAGGCTTATCTGCTTTTGGTGCAAATTTTAGCAAGAAATTGTAAGTGTATTACCTTGGATAAGAACTTTTTGGGTTCCTGGTTGTGGTAATGCAGTTACAAGTTTTGCAAATTACCTTCTCCAAAAGCAACAGTGCATATTTAAATGGGTCTCACAGACCTCCAAGGCAGGTGCCTCTCCCTGGAAAGAATACCCTGGTTACACACACACACAAATGCACACACTCCCCACATGTCTTGCGGCAGTTCCAAAACTGAGAAACTCTACTCCCTTACAAGTTACATCCCTTGTAGGCTCCATGGACTTGAAAACGTTGGACTAACTTAATGTATCTTTGTCAAGCTTTCCAGAGTTATCCTCTCAAAGGCTTGTCAATGATACATTGTTAGTCTAATAAAAAGGTCTCACCTACAACTCATTTGCTGACTCTTATTTTCACATAGTCAAATGGATTAACACAGAAACATAGAAATATGATGACAGAAAAAGACCACATGGCCTATCTAGTCTGTCCTTCCATATCAACAACTACAACAGTCCCCTTTTTTCCTTTAGCGATCCTCTGTGTTTGTCCCATGCTGTTTTGAATTCAGTTACTGTCCTCATCTCTACCACCGCCACTGGGAGACTATTCCACAGATCCACCACTCTTTCCGTAAATAAATATTTCCGCAAATCACTCCTGAATCTATCCCCCTTCACCCTCATCCCATGTCCCCTCGTAGCAGAACTTGCTTTCAATTGAAAGAGGCTCTCCCTCTGAACATTTATGCCATGGCTGCTACAGTTCATAGTATATTGTACAAAAGGCTGGGGATTTTTTTCAGGGGGTTGTTGATGGTACCAAGTACCAGTACCTTTTCTATTGCCTGTTAAAATTGACCCATGGTGTTCTGTGGGGAAGTGGCTAGTTTGCAAGATGGCGGCGGTGAAGTTCTAGCCGAGAAAGCCTAAGCAGAACGGCAAACCCAGGGCTTCTCCCATGGATCCCTTGCCTACTAGTGTCGGACCTATGGACCGCTACATTCGGCTATTGGAGGACCAGATTTGGGGATTCGAGAGGGCTTGGAGGCACCGGTGGAGGAGTTCTCAGTGCTCTCCGCCCTGGACGTCTCACTCTCCCCGAATCGGCGTGCCCCTCCTGCCCTCCCAGGCTCCGCGGCGTGCCCGTTGTCGAGTGAGGCTGCAGTTTCACCTGGATTGTGTGTACCTGTGGCATTGGAGCAGGACTTGGCGGCAGAGCCCGCAGGAGGCCAGCCAGGTGATTACCAGGCTGTTACACCTGTGGAGGTATTGTCTTCATTGAGCTGGAACTCTACTCAGGCAGTGAGTTGTGCTCCGGAGTTGAAAGGTATATCGGGGACATCCAAGCCTGCTTTAACTTTTTCCTTGGAAATTGTCCGCCCTGCATCTGTGACTCTAGACAGCATTTGGGACGCGATATCTCAATTATCCAAAGTTGTTGGACAACAGTTGACTCTCTCCTCTACAAGAATTTCTTCCCTTGAGGAGACTATCCAAACGGTTAGTAGTGATGTCTTGGAAACTAAAGCTAAGTTAATGGTTTCGGATCAGAAGCTTGAACAGGTCTATGATTTAACGTGTTCCTTGGTTAAAGACAATACTGCCCATAGGGCGAAGATAGAGTCTTTGGAGAACGTGGCCCGTTCATCAAACATTCGGTTATTGAATTTTCCACTGATTGCTGGGGTCACTCCTTTGGATCTTTTTAAGAAGTATCTTCAGGAGGTTTTAGCAGTACCCTCTGATCTGATGCCGCCGGTCACAAACGTGTACTATCTCCCTTTGGGGAAAAAGGAGGGGAAAATATCTTCTGGACCCTTAGAAATGGATTTTCTTAACATCTCTGACTTACTTCATACCCCCAAGGATGAGGATATGCCTGTTTCCACATTGCTTGTTATACTGGTTCTCTCTTCTGATAGAGAATGGTTGCTTAAGTTGTTTTACAAAAAGAGAACCACCTTGTTTCATGGGAAGAAAGTATTACTTTTCCCATATGTTGCTAGGGAAACTCAGAAACGGCACAGGTCTTTTTTACTATTGAGACCTGGTGTGGTTCAATTAGGGGCCTCATTTGTGTTAAGATTTCCCTCTAAATGTTTAATAACGTATAATTCACAGAAATATGTATTTTTTCAACCTGAAGACCTTTCCTCTATTATTAGCAAATAAATATGTTTATTATTAGCAAATAAATATATTTATTTAGAAATAAAAATGTCCACATCTTCTCCCTCCTGAGTAGATTGTATTCACCCATTCATGTTTTTAGTGGTTCTCAGAACACTGCTCTCATTTGCTTTTTCTCTGTAGCTGTTGTTTCCTTAGATTCACTTTATGGGGAGATCCTGTCCTCTTTTAGTGTTGCCTGCTGTCTTCCCCCCACTCGGTGGACTAATGGTATTGCTTGCTATTATTGTTCTTGAATGGTTTTTTTTCTCTTCTCTGTATATTGCTGCAAGTTATATTTTTTCTGTACAAGCTTGCTTTATTTATTGTGAAAATTCATAAATACAAAATTTAAAAAAAAATTGACCCATGGTCCCCAAGAATTAATGAAGGATCCCAGGCTTTACAGATTCCAACTGCACACACAGAACATTCCCCCAGAGCAGAAGCAGTATCATCAGCCAGTCCTGCAGGTACACGGGAGAACATCACAGATCTGTGCCTGCCTATGGGAAAATATAGATGAAAATGCTATAGCTAGCATATAACAGCTCAGCCCTTGCAAAATGCAATGGAAAAGGGCGACAGAGGCTGAGCTATCAGACAATAAAAGTACAAAAAAGGGACCAATATTCAAAGGCTTTATCCAGACAGCTGCTATCCAGATAATGCAACTGAGTATTTCCTTTCATTGGCATCTTTCTGGTTAGCTCGGCTGAATATTTCCTCTGACCACTTTGACTAGGGTGGTCCATGGTCAGAGCTAGGGTGGAGACAAAGGTTATCAGGGTAGCGGCAATATTCAGTCCTCTATCTGGTTAGCTAACCAGCAAAAAGGCTGACATAACTTTGTCTGGTTCTCTACCCAGATAGCAAGTTGAAAAACACCACTATCCAGACAGCACTAGTGGCCAGTGCTGAATCCGAATATGCAGATTTTATTCAACTGCAGAGATCAGGGTTTAATAAAAAAACAAACAAACACTGACAACCATAGTTAAATATTGACCACAGGGCCTGTGCAAGGATATTGGCTGCCCAAGGTGAATTTATAGCTTTATACCTCCCACCTCCCCAAAGATTTTGGCAATTCAACAATGATGATCATCCCAACAACACCCTTTCCAAACCAATCCTGTAAAAATGCATAATTGGACAACATACTTTTAAATATTACATTTTGCTTTGCATGCATCTGTGTATCTGCTCTCCCTGCAGGTGTAAGAATGTGATGGCTCTTTGAGTTAGGTGGCTGTCAGGAAATACTGTTTTCCTTTTTTTTCTTAATTTTAATATTTATGCATTTTGCAAAAAATAACAAGTGCAAACAAATCGCTTGTAGGAAAACAAGAAATGTTGGCTGACAAAGAAAAACAATAAGGAAATCCAAATATCAAACAACGCAAAACTTCATCTCCAACAGCTCACCTTAGCCCACAATAAGAGAGGGGGGATTCTCCAGGAAATTTCAACAATAGACGCTTGCAGGAAATTAAAGCACTTACAGCCGACAAAACAAATTACGGCGGCATTAGTTCCACATCCAAGGGTCTAGGAGCTGGATGAGCATTTAGAAAAGACAATAACTGTGAAGGATACAGAAAAACAGAAGAATTTGAAAAATACTTAATCATACATTTGCAGGGGTATTTTAGGAAAAATAATGCCCCTAGCTGGGCAACCCTGGGTCGCAGGAGGAGAAATTCCTTCCTGTGGTGCCGGGTCTCCCGCAGCAGATCAGGAAATGCCCAAACCAGAAGCCCCCAAAATCTAACATTTCTTTTTCTAAAAAACATCTTGAGAAACTAATCTCTGTCCAAAGACTGAGTGAATTAGACCAAACATGTAGCAGGCACAACCATCTCTAAGGCAGAACTCTCAAGTATAGCAAAAACACTAAGTTCATCCATTTGTTGAAGTTCTATCTCTTCTGGCCCCACTGCCTGAGATGGCACTTGCTTCCTTCCCTTGTGGCAAATTATAAACTAATAATTGGTGGATGTGTCTCCAGTGGAACACCTAAAACCTCCTACATACAGTATAGGACCCGATTCTATCCTGGATGTCCCTGCCTTCTGTGCGCCCGGTCAGAACCAGACACACAGAATTAGACGGGATTCTGATCCCGCGGGGCACATCTAACCCTGTGGGATCAGAATCATGTCCAGGCCTGTATGTGCAGGCCGGGACCCTGATCCCAGTTGGCCTGCACGTACAGGCCTCCACCCAGCTAACTCAGTCAGGGCTCCTGAATGGAGCAGAGGCGCCATGGCATTTGGTTGCCATGGCACTGCAGTTCCATTTGGGAGCCATTATCCCTGGCCGCTGACCACTTTTTGCATTCCCTGCAGCCCGACCCCTGATCTGGCACTCCCAAGGCCAGGATCAGGCTACGGGGAATCTCCTGCATCCCCTCCTGCCTTTGATGCACCCTGGGCCTGCCATAACCACCTGTTTAGGGGAACTTATTCCACCTCAGAGATGGAATAAGTTCCCTGTTCAGTCAGCCAACCCCGGATGTATAGGTCCTACATTGGAATTGTCACTGTATGCCTGGGGCTGTGGACTGCCCAACGCCCACCCTAACTCTGCCTCTGCACCACCCTTTCCCGCCCCGTCTAACCTCCCTGTAGAATGTATGGGGAAGTTAGTTGGTATCAGCAGAGGGGCTGAATAGCAGGGATGGATGTCCCAATGGGATGTCCATCTCTGCTATTCGCGGCTTGGAATGACCCCGATACTGTTTAACCATTTCCTTCGGAGATATATATTGAGTCCTAGGAAAGTTAATCCAGCGAAGATTAGCCAGTCTCGAAACAATTTCCGGATGTTCTAATCTAACTCTTAGATAAGTTGAATCCTTTATCACACCTTCCACTCCATTCTCCGATTGTTCAACCCAGACAGTCACTTCAGTAAGAGATACTTGCAGTTTTCATATATCATTTGTGTTCTTAATACATTCTTCCTGGATAACTTGAAACCAAGTGTTCAACGACTGAACTTGAGGCAAGAGTGCTTCACCAAGTTATCTTATGGCTTTCCAGATAGATTCTAGGGTAATCTGTTTGGGGCTAGGTAAAAAAGAGTCTATAGACACCCCCGCCGGCTAATTCTGATGTTCCGTCATTACAACGGACTTCTGTATCAGCTCTTCAGCCCGCATGAGAGATACTGTTTTCCTTTGACTGCAGCTGCTTTTTGTTGCCCCTCTCAGAATTTTCAGCCTTAGGCAACCTCCTAACCCTGCCTAGTGGGTAAGCCGGCCCTGATTGATCCGACGTTTTGCTTTAGTGATTTCAATCTGCCAGTTTTGAGAATCTAAATGTGCATTTCTTATATTTGTGTATTTTGCACAGTACAAGAAGAAATGCATTTCTGTTTTTATTTATCCTGTGTTGTACTACAAGGAGATTCCAGTTTCATGGGATTTCCTATTTTTGCTTTCACATTTGTGTTCTTAATATGTGATTGTTTATTCTGTAGTCAGTAAGGCTCCATCCGTATTTTGCCTACAGTATGTGACCAAGGCGAAGCATTTTGTGAGCATATTGTTTCTGTGTAGCGATTTTTAGCAGTCTGGCTTGTTCTCTTTCCCCAGCAATCAGATTCAAGGGCCATTGAATCTATTAGACCCAAAGGGGCCCTGTGCCCACAAGGGATCCCACACTAGGGTTGTCGCCTCCAGCTTTGAAAAAATAAAGAATGTCTTAAAGGAGATGATGAAGGAAGAGGGGACAGAGAGCAAAATGGAGAAAAGGGAAACGTACCATTTTGTCACACTATACATGTGCACTTTTCAACTTGTTTATATTTGAAGAGTGAAAATAAACACGGAATTAAAGATGAGGTCAAATGACACAAATTTCCCCATCAGTTAATTAAAATGATTTTTGCTTAGTTATTGTTTTTTTTATTTATTATATTTCAGTCTTCACTAAAATGATTAAACCAATGTGAGCTTGAGGCATTGGCAGGAAACACCTGTGTGGAAATATAAAAAGAAAAATAAACAAAACAAAAAAGGTGACTGAAGAATAAGTATAATTACATGACCAAAAAAGCAAAAAAGGTAAACTTCAGCAAAATTTAAGCTAATATAAATATTGTTTTTTTTTAATTTATGAATTTACCAAAAAAGAACAAGCAATTATTCACATTACTTGAAGAAAGGAACTGCACATATGAAATAAAGTACGATACATTCCATCAATCAGAATATAAATAAATTAGGAAATCAAACTTCTATGCGCTGAACACTAACAGCCCGCAATATAGCAAGGGGAGGAGACTCATGAAAAGAGGCAAGATGAGAAACTTAAAAAGAAAAATAATTCTTATCCCTTTTAAATAGGGAAAAGAAGAAAAGTAACTGCATAGCCTATCTAACCTAAAAGCGTCTTGAAGAGTTGATCTTAACTTGAACTCACAATGGCTACAGCAGCAGGAGGAGACTTTCTAGCATCCAAGAAAGCCCGTAATTGCTTAGGATCATAAAAAATATATTTAAGGGAAGAAGACTTAAGTAAACATTCACATAGAAAGTGCAATAAAAAAGAAAAACCTAAACAGGCAATCTCAGAATGCATTGACAAACATCAGCGCCTTTTAGACTGCGTAGCATAGGAAATATCTGGAAAAACCCAAACTTTTTGACCAAAAAACAGTTTAGTGGAGGTCCTAAAATAAAGTTTAAAAGTCCAGTTGAGACCAGGTTCCAGCACATATGCCACCAACAATGTTGTTCGCCGGACATTTTCCTCATCTGGTGCCTTCAATACCTGAGTCAAATTCAAAGTGTTCAGGGAAGCAACCCCCTGCTCACCATCATTTACCCTACTGGCACATTTCTTCATTAAAAGGAAATAAACCTTGGAAGTAGGGGGTAAAGCATTTTCTGGCATGCCACTTATTTCCAACAAATATCTCTTGAAGAGTTTGGACGGGGAAATGCCCGGAGTAATAGGAAAATTAACAAAATGTAAATTTATTTTATATTTCTTATATACTGCTTTTCATGATATCAAGATGGTTTACATTGAACAAACTGAAATTACATTGAACAGGACATTATAACTGGGAGATAACTATTTTATGGGGAATGTGGGCAAGGGAGGGTTAAGTGGCTTGCCCAAGACCACAGGGAGCACCTGTGGGACTAGAGACTCCAGTCCTGGCCTGAGGTTGCTGTCCTCTAGTGGGATTTGAACCCCTGCCCTTCTGGCCTGAGGTAGCTTGCCCCAACCACTAGGCCACTCCTCCCTCCTCCTGGAGAGGTTTTCCAGTTGCTTCAGCTTTGCATATACAGTCAAACCTCGGTTTTCGTATGCCCTGGTTTTCGTACGATTCGGTTTTCGTTGACTTTTTTCATCAAGATTTTGTTCCGGTTTTCGTACGTTGTCTCGGTTTTCGTACAGTTCAAATGGAGCACCATCTTGTGGCCAGAAGTGGGATTTTCTTTATTTTGATTTTCTTGCTGATTGACTGTCTTCCATATTTATTGGCGCTTCTCTTTTACAAGGCAGGCTGGAGCCCCAATTGGGCAGCCGGCCAAGATGGCTGTTCCCACCTCCGCTGCTGGTGGTGATTGCTCGATCCCCGGAGGGGAGAGCAGCTGGAGCTGGCTGGAGTGCGTCCCATATGCCAACAAAAGTCTTCAATAAAGGTAAAAGTGATGTTACATGCTCATTTATCCATTTCATTAGTCATTTATATGTATTTCTCATTGTTTTCTGTATGTAAAAATATAGTTATTCTCTATAAAATGTATTTTTTGTCAATATTTTTGGGTGTCTGGAACGGATTAATTGAATTTACATTATTTCTTATGGGAAATCTTGCTTCGGTTTTAGTCCGTTTCGGTTTTAGTCAGACTTTTTTGAACGGATTAATCATGAAAACCGAGGTTTGACTGTATTAAAGAGCTCTCTCATCATATAAAATTTTTTTAAAAAATTGACCCATGGTCCCCAAGTATTCATGAAGGAGCCCAGGCTTTACAGATTCCAACTGCACACACAGAACATTCCCCCAGAACAGAAGCAGTATCATCAGCCAGTTCTGCAGGTAGGTACACGGGAGAACATCACAGATCTGTGCCTGCCTATGGGAAAATATAGTTGAAAATGCTATAGCTAGCATATAACAGCTCAGCGCTTGCAAAATGCAAGAGAAAGGGGCGACAGAGGCTGAGCTATCGGACAATAAAAGTAGAAAAAAGGGACCAATATTCAAAGGCTTTATCCGGTCAGCTGCTATCCAGATAATGCAACTGAGTACTGCCTTTCATTGGCATCTTTCTGGTTAGCTCGGCTGAATATTTCCTCTGACCACTTTGACTAGGGTGGTCCATGGTCAGAGCTAGGGTAGAAACAAAAGTTATCAGGGTAGCGGCAATATTCAGTCCTCTATCTGGGTAGCTAACCAGCAAAATGGCTGACATAACTTTATCTGGTTCGCTACCCAGATAGCAAGTTGAATAACACCACTATCCAGACAGCGCTAGTGGCCAGTGCTGAATCCGAATATGCAGATTTTATTCAACTTCAGAGATCAGGGTTTAATAAAAAAATAAAAAAAAAAACACTGACAACAATAGTTAAATATTGACCACAGGGCCTGTGCAAGGATATTGGCTGCCCAAGGTGAATTTTTAGCTTTAAACCTCCCACCTCCCCAAAGATTTTGGCAATTAAACTCAGAGATGCAGTGTTTTGTAATAAAGAAAACCATAGGTCGTGGCTGTTACAGGATTCTGGTCTTTATCGTTATAACAACTCGGACAGCCGTGATGAAAACAACCATTAAATTCAAAAGCTGTTTCTTCCCCATCGATCACTGCATAGCCATCAAGAAAATAAGACCCCACCTTTTTTTTGCCACCTTTCAGAGCATGTGTGATCTGTATGTTTTCTTTGGCCTCTACATACATCAGCCATTGAATAGAGGGGGATGAATATCTCTTTGTCTGCCGGTGATAGTTATCTGGTGGAATGAGTGCCACAGTCTTGGGTTCTAAAAACATTAATCTGAACATAGCCATACATACGGATGCAAGGGTTATATATTGGAAAGGGTCTAAACAACTTGTTAGAATTTCTGAGACATCACCCTGCTCTACAACCACTTCTTTCTCTGTCATTTTCATGATTTCAGCTCGGTAGAGAACACAGGCCTGCCGCAAAATAGATACATCCTGCTGACAGTAATAAGCCAACTCTTTTTGCAAATTAAAAGTTTTATGCTGATTGTCCTTGTACCATTGTAAAATTTCCTCTTTTCCTTCAGGCAACATGTTTCCCACACCGTAATGTTCAACACCCGACATGGGGCCCACATAATTTTGATTTTCCAGAGTATTAAAAAAGTGTGGAAAGTACCCCTTGCTGCCTGTAAAACCCATGGCTTGTGGAAGTTTGCTAAGTTTCATAGGCAGGAAATTTAGAGAGTCTATAAAACGGATAGTCAAAGGTTCAACGGTAATTTGCAAAAGTTTAGCACCTTGAACCAGCAGCCCTGTGCTCATCTTTTCCTTTAGCAGTTGTTTAAGAACAAAATAACCATCATAACCTTTGGAATTATGGGCTATGAAGGTGTAGCCTTTAAATTTTTTGTCACAAAAAATCTGTATAAAGGCAGAAATACATTTGAGGCCCTTGAATTCCCAGTTTCTTTCATCATTTAAGTCTGTCGCATATATGTAATTAGGGACATGCCAGCCTGTTTCTTGCATACATTCACAATCATAAAAAATATACTTTTCAGATGTTTCAGTTTTACCAATAGGGGTCATAAAACATAAGTGGACGCCATCCCCGGTTAAGGGTTCACTGCATAGTTTACAATGACGACCCTTGCACTTATGTTTCTTGTCCACATAAGACTCACATTTCTGGCACAGTATCTTAGATAAACACGCCACTTCTTTTTTCAGAGCCAAATACGTGTGTCTATCTAAATACTCTTTAGAATGACAAAAGAGTTTGCAATTAGGACATCTCTGTTGTGTTGTTGTTAAGTGCCGTCGAGTCGGATAGCTATCCTAAATTGTGTTCGATCTTCAGTCAGGCGGCTCATTGTTGACAGACTGGTACCCGTAGCTGCTGTTATTGTATCAATCCATCTTATTGCTGGCCTTCCTCTTTTGTGTTGACCTTCTATCTTGCCAAGCATGATGTCTTTCTCTAATGATCTCTCTCTCCGCATGATGTGTCCAAAGTATGAAAGTCGAAATCTTGTCATCTGAGCTTCTAAAGAAAGCTTAGGTTTGATCTCCTCTAGTACAGACTGGTTTGTTCTTCGGGCAGTCCATGGTATACACAGTATTCGCCGCCTGTACACCAACATTATTCGCACAAGTTAGTGTCAAACAAAGACGGCACCATAATGTGCAATTATGATCGTGACTGTACGGTTTCTGACAGAAACTACAGAAGTTGTGCTCCCCATAGAATTTTTTGACATCAGTTATACCATAGAAATGGTCATCGTGTAGCAACAAGAACACAGTCTTAGGGAACACAGGTCTGTCTGATGTCTTAAAACAAACCCATGAATTTGTGTAAAGCACAACGCGTATGTTTATCTTTAAATGCTCTTCAAATATTGCTACATCATCGAGCATAACATTTCTATGTACCGGCCATCCCAACTCATTATGTAGTTTTTTAGCACCTTCTAACAGTTCGGCTTCTTTCATTTTTACCAGTGACATGAGGGCTGTGAGGCTACCTGCAAAACACAGGTTATTATCAGTGTTATTCAAGTCTATCAAATATATCCTTTTCTTATGAATAATTTGGCTAAATGGTATAGTCTTTAAGACCCTACGAGCCCCCCCACCATGATTTCTTATGACAAGTACAACAACACGGAATATATCACAAACCTGGATTTCTCTGTGACTCTGAAGGAGTTTAGTGATCTGATCTAAGAAATCATCAGCATCTAATGCTTCTGGGTTTAACTTTCCAGAATACAAGGAATTGTGAAAAAGAGATGAATGTAGATGCACCTGTACATAATCACCAGGTGAAACTCTGCTGCTAACCTCATCCATAATATGCTGAATACCTTGCCGAATGGCATTTTGAGCCTCAGATAATGATGTTACCCTGTCTAAATTAATAAACCGAAATTCCTCTGAATAAATTACACCATTAAACTTGTCCAATTTACGATCCCACCTTTTCACAAACTGAACATAGCTAACTGGTTCTGATTCTTCAGAGGGGTCTAATGCAAGATTATTTGTTCTGTCCTCTGAAACACGATGATCAAAGACACGGCTTTCACCACGCTCTCTGTATTCTGTTTCGACGTGTGTAGATTCGCCGTCAGAAAAACTTTCGCTGTATGATCTTTTCCTGTTAGACTTCTCTCCCATAGTCGCTGATTTTCTAACATTTTCTCGATCTGAAAAAGAAAACGTAGGGGCTAATACTTTTTTTTTTCTTTTACAGTGGCCTTAAAATCTAGGTGAGGGATAAAGCCTGAATACTCACTATTTTGCTTGTCTTTTGGCTTTCGGTAAGGTACCGTCTGTTGATTAGGTTGGTCATCTTGTTTTGTAGCATCTTCTTGGTCTAAAATAAAAAAGATTAAAGGTTGAGACACATTCTGAAGAGCATAGCTGCTGGAAAATTAAAAAACACATGACATACCTTTTAACTTTCTTTGCTGTCTTCGTTTTGTAAGAGAGAGCCTATTTGTAAAACCCGGTTTCTGCCCCTGTTTTTAAAGACAATCATAAATTCAGAGACAGAAACATTACATAACCAGTATTTTTTAAAAGTAAGATTCATATCTACTCACAATGTTGGTGTCTGAAGCACATGGTTCTGATATGGCCTCCTTACCATCTATAGACTGCATGATCTGCTTTGTAGCAGCTTCCTGGTCTTTAATATTTAAAAAAAACATAAGGCACATTATAAAGAGCATGGCTACTGGCAAATTAAAAAACACACGACATACCTTTTAACTTTATTTATTTATTTATTTATTTATTTAACAATTCTTCTATACCGCGCTATTATAATCAGTGCGGTGTACATAGAACAAGAACATACTACAATGCATACAGGTAACATTGAGTTTTACATTGAACAGGGAAATACAACAATAGGACAACCGGGGGAACTATGTACAGAATAACTTAATGGTATATACAGTAATATCAAACTCGATTGGATGTTACAATGTGGTTCACTAATAAGACTAGAGAGAAAGGTTGACCTGCTAGCCCTTTTCAGGTTGTATTGAGGTGGTAGTTTTGTTAGTGACTAGGTTGACTTCTGGGTAGCATTTTGTAAACAGGTGGTATTTCAATGCTTTTCTGAATAGGATTAGGTTTTTGATAGCACAGATTTCGTGAGGTAGTGCATTCCAGTTTAGAGGAGCAAATAAGGAGAAGGCCCTGTTGGAGGTGGCCTTAGTACACTTCGTTATTATCTTCGGGACAATTAAGGTGTTCATTGATGTGGTTCTCCTTTTTCTGTTTTCCAGGGTGCCATGGATAAGCTTGCTGATTGGTGTAAGGGGGTAGTTATTTAGTGCCTTGAAAGTAAGGACTAAAGACTTATACTGGATTCTGGCATGTAATGGTAACCAATGCAGTTCTTTCATGATGGGTGTTATATGGTCAGATCTTGATGAGCCGGAGAGGACTCTGGCGGCTGTATTCATGGCTAGGCGGAGCGGGTTTAACGTTGATTGAGGGAGGCCATGTAGGATGATGTTGGCAAAATCCAGGTGTGGGAGGACTAATGCTTGGAAGGTTGTTCGGAAGTCTGTGGGTTCTAGTAGGGAGCGGAGGTGATGTAGCGATTTGATCTTATAATATACGTTTTTTGTGATGTTCTTGACATGAGTTGTCATATCCAAGTGCTGATCCAATGTGATGCCGAGGTAACGGATGGTAGCTTTTGATTTCAACTCTATGTTGTTGACGAGTAGTGATGGAGGCGGTATGAACTTACGGTTCCTTGTGACAAAAAGAACGTCGGTTTTGCTGTGGTTTATCCGAAGGTTTTGTGATAGCAACCATTCAGCTACAGCCTCAAAACATTTGATTATTGGGGAGAATACTGGATGTTCAATTGTGAACGGCATATATAGGAGGATGTCATCTGCGTAAGCGAGACATTGTACATTAAAGGATCTGATCAAGTCACATATCGGCTGCATGTAGATATTAAACATTAGTGCCGATAAGGACGATCCTTGAGGTACACCCTGTGATTGCAGGAATGGTTCTGAGGATGCGTGGCCTGTTTTTACTTGTTGCCACCTGTTAGATAGGTAGGATTTACACCACTCGAGTGCTGTGCTTTGAATCCCCTTATCTTTCAAGCGTTGTAGGAGTATATCATGACTCACAGAGTCGAAAGCAGCGGAGATGTCCAGGAAGATGAGGACGAAACCCTGTTGTATGTTGTTTATTCCTGTTACTAGAACATTGAATAGTGTTGTAAGGACTGTGTCAACTCCATGTGCTTCCCTGAAGCCATGTTGCGATGGATCTAGTGGTGCTTCAGTGTCAATATGATGTTGGATTTGTTGTTGGGCGGCCTTCTCAATGATTTTTGCAAGCTGAGGGATGCTCGAGATAGGTCTGAAGGAATCAACCTTGGATGGGTCCAGTCTATTATTCTTCAGTAGGGGCTTGATGGAAGTGTGTTTTAGGCTCTGTGGGAATGAACCTGATGAAAAAGACTGGTTCAGTATTTTGCTCAATATTTGACTGAGGTCATGTCGCATGTCCTTGATCCAGCTGGCTGGACACGGGTCATTAGGAGCTGTACTGGGGTTGATTGAGGCAATAATGTTCACAACCTCGCTATTTGATACAGTGGAGAAGTTGTGAAGTGGCATAGCATGGGATGTCTTAAGTGAAGTGGGGGCGTTATTGACATTTATGTCTGTGTTGGTTTTTATCATCTTTGACTGCAGGTAGTTTGCGTAGTCCTGCGGCTGCGGCATGGGGGGTTGAGCTGAGACCGGTTCACCTGTTATGGACTTTACTATGCTGAACAAAGCATGTGGTTTGTTGATGGAGCGTTTTATTAATCCTGAGTGGTAAGTTTTCCTGCTCTGTGATATCTTTGCTCGGTGGGTAGTTAGGTATGAGCTGTATGCTACCAGCGCTTCGGGGGAGTGAGTTCGTCGCCACTGTCGCTCGAGTTTGCGTAAATGGTGGAGGGATGAACGAAGGTCTGTGGAGAACCATGGAGTATGTTCACGTTTTCGAATTTTCTTTTCGGTGAGTGATGGGCAGGAGGCAGCTCTCAGGTTTTCATCCCATTTGGATATGAGATCATCTAAGTCCATGGTTGTGTTGGCCATGAGAGGTCTGAGATTCTCTAGGACTATGCTCTGGTTGAGTGGTCTAAAGCGGGTTGAGTGGGATCCAGATGTGTTAGGGGACTTTCGGCTTTTGTGGAATGCACTAATGGGTATATTGAAACTGAGAAGACTGTGGTCCGACCAGGGTACTGGTATTACCGATAATGCGAGAGTTAGGGGTATTGAGTCGTTGGAGAGAGGTGCGAAAATGAGGTCTAGTTTACCACCCTTAGTGTGGGTGGGTGAATCGACATGCTGTTTGTAACCTAGGTCCTCCAGGGCGTCAAGGAATGCTGCTGAGTGGCTGTCTTGAAGAGATGGGAGATTAAAGTCACCGATTAGCCAACTTGGTGAGCGTGAGGTGGATGCGGAACATGCCTGCTGAATTATAGTTGGAAGATCATCTGGTGAGGGGGAGGGTGCCCGATAGAAAAGGTGGATTGTGCAGAACTCATTAGTTATAGTGAGGGAGTCAAGGTACGTTGAGCTAGAGGAGTTGCACATCTTGAAGTGTAAATCAGCTTTGGCCAGGATGAGGGTTTCCGCCTCCTTTTTGACTGGATCTGTGAGATGTGTATATCACAAAACCTGGTGGCAGCATCTGATTCAGTAGTACGTTGTCACAGTCGGATAGCCAAGTCTCAGTAATCATCAAGATGTCAAGATTATATTGGGGTATCAGGTCGATGGCTGCGGGCCATTTAGATCGTACTGATCTGGCATTTATCAGTGCACATTTTAGCAGGCGTTGGTGATGTTGCTTCTCTTCTTGTATCCTTTTGATGGTTTGGAGAGGAATGTTGAGTAGATGGGAGTGGGATGTAAAGTTATTTTTTGCTGTAGAGTGGTGGGGGAATTCGGACCATCTCCTTCCGTATGAGCGTAGGATTGGTATGTGATATGTATCATGGTTGAGAGCATTTGATGAGTAAGGGAGACCAAGGGTAAGGAAGGTCATAAATAAGAGCAGAACTTTGTACATTCTCTTGGGTGTTGGTAATGAGAAAGATAATTGTGGAAATGTTGGCTACAGTACAGTGTGATGCAGTGTTTGCACTCAGGAAAGATTAATTGCAATAGTACTGTGAATGCAGGCGATAGAACATAAGGCAACCGTCGTGCACTGGCAACTGTAATAAGAGTAGATACTGGCAACAGTAAATATAGTAAATGAGAGTTGATACTGGCGACAGTAAATACAGGCAACAGTAAATACAGTAAATGAGAGTAGATACTGGCAACAGTAAATACAGGCAACAGTAAATACAGTAAATGAGAGTAGATACTGGCAACAGTAAATATAGGCAACAATGGATGCAGTGAATGAGAGGAAAATATTGGCAGCAGTAAGTGATGGTAACAGTAAATACAGTAAAATGAAGGTATATACTGGCAACAGTAAATAATGGCAATAGGTAGCGTTTTTGGATATGAAGTATTACAGAGGCTAATACTGCTCAAATAGTGTTGGTAATACTTGCAGTTCCCGATGTCGTCGAGGTCCCAGTTATCTACAGAGGCTGATGAGCAGATTACATTGCCATGTGCCTCCACCAGGCCTCAGCAAAGGATTACTCAGAGTAGAGCTTTTAAAGACCAAGCAGGCAGTCCCGATTAGGCGATGTTGCTGACGCTGTTTCCGTGAATGCCGGAGGCTCTATCCCCTGACTGGGGAGAGATGCTGGTGATGGTAGGGGTTCGCTTTTTCAGGTGCCCCGTCTTTCGGCCGCCGCCTAAGGGCCACGCCAAAGGGCCCTCTGGCGAGGCCCTCAGGCGCGGGCCCGCCTGCCGGCGTGAACGTTTGAAGTTGTTGGAGCTGTCCCAATTGGACAGAGATGGCTTCCGCGCTGCTCCCACCTCTGGAGGCTCGATCCCCCGACTGGGGAGAGCCGATGAAGGAGGCGGGTGGTAAGGGAACGTGCGCCTGCTGGCGCGAACTTTTGAAGTTGTTGGAGCTGTCCCGATTGGACAGAGATGGCTTCCGCGCTGCTCCCACCTCTGGAGGCTCGATCCCCCGACTGGAGAGAGCCGATGAAGGAGGCGGGTGGTAAGGGAACGTGCGCCTGCCGGCGCGAACTTTTGAAGTTGTTGGAGCTGTCCCGATTGGACAGAGATGGCTTCCGCGCTGCTCCCACCTCTGGAGGCTCGATCCCCCGACTTTCTTTACTGTCTTTGTTTTGTAAGAGACAGCCTATTTGTAAAACCCGGTTTCTGCTCCTATTTTTAAAGACAATCATAAATTCAGAGACAGAAACATTAAATAGCCAATATTTTTAAAAAGTAAGACTCATATCTACTCACCATGTTGATGTCTGAAGAGGTGCCGATGTTACAAGCTATAGAGACTATGATCTTTTCTGGCAGCTGAAATGTACTGCGCCTTTCTAAATGAAATTCTTTGATGGGATTTACAACCCCAGACTCTTTAACTGAAACATCGCTGGATCTCTGGCCTATTGTTTTATGTGTCACCCCACCCCACAGCTAATTCACGCCATTTTTTTCTTTTTTCACAGACAGTACATTGTAATAGATGCTATATATTGTGTATGTGGACCTATGTGGCTAATACACATTCCCCCATTCCCAGACGTACTCCACATTCTTATCATATGGCCTAATGTGTAGGCCACACCTCTATAATTCACACGGTACCAGTTTTTCCAGACAACCCATTGTAGGTTTAATTAACTAGGAATTCCTAAAACATAACACACAAAGCTGTAGGTTCAAAATGTTTTATTTCAAATAAAATGTTTTCATCTTGTGAACTGATTCATTTGAGCATTACAAGTTTCTGGAAATACATACATTTCCATAAAAAGTCAATTTTTTCAGAACTTGGTGTTTTTTTAAAGAACGAGCTATAATCTCTGTCACAGATTAAACCTTCCACTAGCTCCATATCACAGTCTGCCACAGATCTAAGCAAAATATTGAGCAGTTGTCCTGGATTTCTACTGGTATTAAAATCTCGAGTTCAAACAAAAAATTCAAATTTTCATAAATTATGTCAGTTGCTTTCATTTTATGATCAACAATCATGACAACATTTACAATAGGTCCTAGACACAACCTGTTACAAGTTTTATGGATTTTCTGCTGTATTTCCTTGTGCCCCCACCTCAGGCAATTATGACGTCTTTGCCCTGGAGCATGTATTAGACAAGCTGCACATTCTCTATGCATAACGTCCTGCCAGCATTTCTTGATAATACAGCACACCATTGCTTGTATAACAGACTTAAATGTGTTTGTTTCTTCAGGTTTTGAGTTGTCCTTTTGGCTGACTATGACATCAAATGCCTCCCTTTGATATGTACAGAGAAAGCACAAGCAGCGTAGACTGATTGCCTGTATGTCCTCTAGCTCTACAAAAACAAAACAGGGTCAGTGTGAAGTGAACTGCCTCTTCATAACACTTTTCTACAAAAAAAAAAAAGACTTTTCTTACCTCTGCTGATCCTAGTTCTTCCAGTTAACAGGATCCTCTGGATCCGTTGCATTGTCATCCAGTAAGTCAATTTCGTTGCCTAAATCACAAAGATCTTGAGAGTCAAACAACTTTTGGGCATCTGGTAAATATTCAACCCCTGATAACACAGGTACACTACCAAAAAACTGCCTCCAGTTTTGCAACTGATTCCTATAGATTTTGGGATGCTGAATCCAGGAAAAATAGCCAAAATGTTCCATCACGTCACGTTTTCTTGCAAAATTAGATTTCTTACCCATATAAGGAATGTTCACATAATTTCTTTTTAGCCGACTGCAGTTTATTTTCTTGGCCCAAAATAGAGGTTGTAATGGTTAACTAACTAGAAACACTCCCTCATGATATTTTAGAGTGTTTTGTATTCATTTTATACATTAACAGGACAATTGGGAGGCGGGGGGCTAAATCCAGTACTCGCGCTGGCGCATGTTCTTTCCTGTTCGCCTTGCCTCGTTCGCTCGCTCAAACACGGTGGTTGCGACATGAACGTTCCTGTCAAATTTCAGTTTCTTGCAAGTTCATTATTACCTTTTGTTTGCTCAGTCGTAATCCAGCTTTATTCCGAAGTGGTTCACTACAGTTGTAGTTTGCAGTGCTGTGTATTTGTGATGGCTCACAGAGCCAGAGGTTGCGTCAACTCTCCGGACAGGTTTTGTTTTATTGTGGGGAATATACCGTGAAAAAGCGGCAGAGGAACATTTCTGCATTTATTAAAAAAGTATATTTCGCCTATTTCGGTTTGAAGTTAGGCGATCAAGACAAACCGTGGGCTCCTCACAAAGTGTGCAAGACATGTGAGGAAGATCTACGCTTATGGATGAAAGGTAAAAAACAAGCATTTCGTTTCGGAATTCCTATGATGTGGCATGAACAAAGAGACCACAGCAGTGACTGCTATTTTTGCTCTTGCATTGTGAAGGGATACAACTTAAAAAATAAGAACGTAATAAGTTACCCCAACCTTCCCTCAGCAATTAGGCCTATGCCTCATAGCAACGAAGTACCTGTGCCTGAACCACCAAAATCTTTGGATCATATTTGTGTGGACGGTTCTGATCATGATGAGACTCATCAGATGGCTTTTCCCGATGAGTCCAGTACTTCCGAGTTTGAAACTGAACCAGATCCGAAACCTGAACTTTTCTCTCAAGCTGAATTGAATGATTTAGTCCGGGATTTAGGACTCCCAAAAGATGCTGCCCAACTGCTAGGTTCTCGGCTTAAACAGAAAAATCTATTGTCACCAGGAACAACTTTTTATTGGTACCGCAACCACGAGACACAATTTTTGAAGTATTTCAGCAAAGAGGAAGATTTGGTATTTTGCAACGATATATACGGAGTGATGGAAAAGTTTAAACTCAAGTTTGATCCTGCTGAATGGCGGCTGTTCATTGATTCGTCAAAAGACAGCATAAAAGGTGTTCTTCTTCATAATGGCAACACATTCGCTTCAGTTCCTATTGCTCACTCTGTTATTCTCCAAGAAAAATACGAGAATTTGGCCCTGATTCTTCAGAAGATTCGTTATGATGAGCATAAGTGGATGATTTGTGGAGACTTTAAAATTCTATCCATGCTATTAGGGCAGCAATCCGGTTTCACCAAATATCCCTGCTTCCTTTGCTTGTGGGATAGCCGGGCCCGCAACCTACACTGGGGGAAAAAAGACTGGCCAATTCGGGAGTATTTGAGACACCCGGTGAGAAAAATGTTCTTCATGAGAGCTTGGTACCTCGTGATAAAATTCTATTACCACCTCTCCACATTAAGTTGGGTCTCATTAAGCAATTCATCAAGTCCCTTCCAAAAGATGGTGAGTGCTTTCGGTACCTTTGCTCAAAGTTCCACCGACTTTCTGAAGCAAAGCTAAAGGAAGGAGTGTTTGTTGGCCCTGATATAAGGAAACTCATTTCAGATGGAGCATTCGCTGAAACGATGTCTGAGAAGGAAAAAGAAGCCTGGGATTCCTTCAAGGATGTTGCTCTCAAATTCTTGGGGAACAGGCGGGATGAGAACTATAAGGATATTGTTGCCAGGATGCTCAATGCCTTCAAAGAACAAGGCTGTAACATGAGCCTGAAAGTCCATTTCTTGCACTCCCATGTGAACTACTTTCCCGAAAACTTGGGGGTGTACAGTGAAGAACAAGGTGAAAGGTTTCACTAGGACATCAAGGACGCAGAGAGAAGGTACCAAGGAAGATGGAACACCACTATGATGGCTGATTTCTGCTGGTTGCTGCTGCGGGAAACCCCAGATGAAAAATACGCCAAGCAGCGCACCAAGAGAAGCATTCGGGGGAAGAAGAAACGGGCCCACCAGGAGATTGATTGACCCAAGAATGACTTTAAAATCTAAACTGTGTTGACAAATATCGTGTTTTTACTAAACTTTGAAATAAAAATTTGCTAGTTATTACCACAGTGTCGGATCTCATTTATTAGAATTTTATTTTCACACCATCGGGTGTTTGTCTTCATGTATTGCAATGGTGCGGTTTGCGTTTTCTATTCTTACATACATACCTGTACAACATTTTTTGCACATTTCTTTGCTTTGCTTTGTGTCTAACCTCGCTCTTATATGCTCAATGTTTGTGCACATGTATGTGGCTGTTTTAAGTGCAGACAATTTTGCTACCATCACAGTGTGTTTTGTTGACATTACTCTATTCTTATGTGCTGCCTTGTTACAATTTTCTTTATTCTTATTTGAATAACTACTAAACAATTAGTATAAAGAATTCATCCAAGAAACTTTTATCTCGATCGCACTCAATCTGAAATGTTCACCTCTAACTGCTAACCCAATGTAGCAAAAAATCTGTACGTGATGGAGCAAATTGGTTACCAGATTTGGATTCAGCGCACCAAAAAATGTAAAAATCAATCGAAACATTAGAGGCAGTTTAAAAAAAAATTATAATTCATGTTCAGACTCTGCCGGACTCTCCTGTTGCTCAAATGGATTTTCTATCAGTGGATAACTCTCTGCTGCGGCATCACGATCCTTAAGAAAATAATTAATGTTATTTACACTATTGGAAATTCTGCTTGGTGTTCCAAAAAGAGCCATTTTTTTCTTTTTGAATCTCTGTTAGAATTTTCTCCACACAGGACACACAGCCTTATACCAGGAGCATGCTCAGAACATCTGGAGCATGCTCAGAACAAGTCTCTTTTTTCTGCCAATCACATGTTACCATTTCCTAGAAGCATTCCCAGGCTTGTTTCTCTGTATTGTTTCTTTTTATTTTTTTCAAAGCCACTAAAAATAGCTGTAGTGGGAATTGAACCCAGTTCTCTCTCTCTGTTTCAGCCTGACCTACTAAATTCTTTACCCTTGTCTGTCTGTATTTTTTGAGGTATATGACCTAGATTAAATATTTTTTCAAAGGCTTTAGCAACTTCATGACCGGTTTTCGATTTTAAACTTGCAGCCCAAGCATATTTTTACAGGATGTCTACCACTGTTAATATGTATTTGTAGCCATTGTTATAATGGGACAAGGCTGCCATATCAACTAAATCAGCCTGCCATTGCGCATCTACATCTGACACGATCGTCTTGTTTCTTTTAAAATGGACCCTAGCAGGTCTGTGTAAAGTATAAGCATCTTATCCTGTAGCCCATCTAACTACGTCGTTTCTGTTGACTGTTTTATCATGCTTTTTAGCAGCTTGAAGTAGAGGATTTATGCCCCCAAAGCTCCCTATTGCTTTGGGGTCATAGTAAATGCTCTTCAGTAAGGTTTCCTTCATGATTGCCATGCTTTGACTATTTTTTATTTATTCCACAAATCCTGTGTGTTTTAAAGTATAGTTCTTTCTACCAATCACATGTGTTACCATATCCTTTCCTAGAAACATGTCCAGACTTGTTTTCTCTGTATTGTTTTTTTTTTTCAAAGCCACTAAAAAAAAATAGCTGTGGTGGGATTTGAACTCCGGTCTCTCTCTGTATTTCAGTCTGAACTACAAGGGCTGCCAGAATACTTCTCTGTAACAGTGAGGTCTTAAAAGCAAATTTCTATCACATGGACAGCACTGGTTTCTCTAACAAAGATGTATTAATTGCATTTGGAAAGAAAAGCTTCTATACCAAGGGCTGTGTCTCTGTGAAAAGCCTGTATACCCAAGTGCTGTGTCTCTGCGAAAAACCTGTATACCAAATGCATTGTGTTCCTGCTGCTGCTACCAAAGGGTTATTTTTAACAATCAATTCTAAATAGTCTGCAATACACATAAAAGCATTGCACTGCTTTGTGAGAAAAAAGAACTGGGGCAGGGGGGAGAGAAAACATTTTTTGTTTTGTTTTCCAGGGTTCCTGCTTTTGCAGATGTCAGCATTAACCAGAAGCAAAACACATTTCCTGAGTCACTCTGCTTCCACTGATGTCATCGGAAATGGACACACACTGTTTCCGGTGATGACATTTCCGATGATGTAGGCTGGGGCGTGGTTGAGGGTGGGAGGGCGTGGGTGTGGCACAAACCTGGAAGTGGGCGCTGATTGGCTTATGTCATCCTTGGGGGTGGGGTGGGGGCATGCCAAAGTGGGGGGTGTGGCCACGTCTGGGGGGCGTGGATGGGTGGGGCTCACTCACCATTCACTTCTATGAAGCGGGACATGCACCGGAAGTGAGCACTGATTGGCTCCTGTCATTCTTATCTCACCTGTCAATCAGTTTGACGAGTAGTGTACCCATTATACTATGAAGGGGGCATGGCTATTTTGCAGAGGTCTTCAGAGAGATCATCTGCATCTAGGTATTGGCACCTCTTTTGCTAGAATCAAAATGCTGCAAAAGGCCTACTGAAAAAGGAAATACATATGTATTTTTATAAAGGGGAAGCAGGAACATGCATTTTTCAAAAAATGTATTTGTACAAAAAGAGCGGATCACTCAGTGCCCATTGAGATGGCATTACATACCATAAGAACATAAGATATGCCATACTGGGTCAGACCAAGGTCCATCAAGCCCAGTATTCTGTTTCCAACAGTGGCCAATCTAGGTCATATGTACCTAGCAGTTTCCCCAAGGGACACAGGTTCCACAATGCTTGTATTGGTTCAAGCATTGATATCCTGGGTCCCTTCTTAATAATGGTTTATGGACCTTTCCTCCAGGAACTTGTCCAAACCTTTTTTAAACCCAGCTACACTAGCAGCCTTTACTACATCCTCCGGTAACAAATTCCAGAGTTTGATTACACGTTGAGTGAAAAAATATTTTCTTTTATTAGTCTTAAATAGTTTACCCTGTAGCTTCATTGCATGTCCCCTAGTCTTTCTATATTCTGATAACGTAAACAATCGATCTACGTTTACCCGTTCCACTCCGTTCATTAATTTATAGACTTCTATCATATCTCCCCTCAGCCGTCTCTTTTCCAGGTTAAAGAGCCCCAACCTTTTTAGCCTTTCTTCATAGGAGTAGCCTTCCATCCCCTTTACCATTTTGGTGGCTCTTCTCTGAACCTTTTCTAAAATCGCTATATCCTTTTTAAGATACGGCGACCAGAATTGCACACAATATTCAAGGTGCGGTCTCACCATGGAACGATATAGAGCAGGGGTTCTCAACCCTGTCCTTGGGACACACCTAGCCAGTCGGGTTTTCAGGATAACCACAATGAATATGTATGAGAGAGATTTGCATACACTGCCTCCATTATATGCAAATCTCTCCATGCATATTCATTGTGGTTATCCTGAAAACCCGACTGGCTAGGTGGGTCCCGAGGACAGGGTTGAGAACCCCTGATATAGAGGCATTATAATATCTTTTGTTTTATTTTCCATTCCTTTCCTTATCATACCTAGCATTCTATTTGCTCTCTTGGCCGCCGCTGCACACTGGGCCGAGGGTTTTAACATGGTATCCACAATGACGCCTAAATCTTTTTCCTGGGTGGTGGTTCCTAATGTGGAACCTTGCATCGTGTAACCATAGTTTGGGTTGTTCTTCCCTAGGTGCATAACCTTGCACTTCTCCACATTAAATTTCATCTGCCATTTTGATGCCCGGTCTTCCAATTTATCAAGATCCTCTTGCAATTTTCCACAATCCTCCTGGGTTTTAACAACTTTAAATAGTTTTGTGTCGTCTGCAAATTTGATAACCTCACTCGTTATTCCACTTTCCAGGTCATTTATGAATATGTCAAAAAGCAGCGGACCCAGCACAGATCCCTGGGGTACACCACTATTCACCTTTCTCCATTGGGAAAATTGGCCATTTAGCCCTACCCTCTGCTTTCTATCTTTTAACCAGTTCCTGATCCACAATAGTACACTGCCTCCTATCCCATGACTCTTTAGTTTTGCCAAAAGTCTCTCATGAGGGACCTTGTCAAAGGCTTTCTGAAAGTCCAGATACACAATATCAACTGACTCACCTTTGTCCACCTGTTTATTCACTCCTTCAAACAAACATAACAGATTAGTAAAACAAGATCTTCCTTGTCTAAAGCCATGTTGGCTGTCTCCCATTAGGTCGTGACTATCTACATGCTGAGTAATTTTATTCTTTATGATGGTTTCTACCATTTTTCCCGGTACTGATGTCAGGCTCACCGGTCTGTAGTTTCCCGGATCACCCCTCGAACCCTTTTTAAAAATTGGTGTTACTTTGGCGATCCTCCAATCCTCAGGTATTGGAGATGATTTTAATGATAGTTCACAGATTACTGATAGCATGTCTGCAATCTCAAATTTCAGTTCTTTCAACACCCTTGGATGTATACCATCCGGCCCAGGTGATTTGCTACTCTTCAGTTTATCTAATAGTTGTAAGACATCTTCCCGATGTATCGATATTTCCTTCAATTCTTCCACACCTTTAAATACCACTTCAGTCATGGGTAACATCCCTACATCTTCCTCAGTAAAGACCGAAGCAAAGAATTCATTCAGTCTCTCTGCTATCGCCTTGTCGCCTCTTAGTGCTCCTTTAACCCCTTTATCATCTAATGGACCAACTGACTCTCTCACAGGTTTTTTGCTACGAATGTACTTGAAAAGGTCTTTATTTCGCGTTTTTGCTTCCGCAGCAAGCTTCTTCTCAAATTCTCTCTTTGCCTGCCTTATCAATGCCTTGCATTTGACTTGCCAGTGCTTGTGCTGTTTCCAGGTTTCATCGTTTGGCTCTTTTTTCCATTTCCTGAAAGATGCTTTTTTGGCAACAACAGCCTCTCTGACCTCACCTTTAAACCATGCTGGCAGTTTTTTGGACTTCCTTCCACTTTTCTTAAAGCGTGGAATACAGCTGGTCTGGGCTTCCAAGATAGAATTTTTCAACAACACCCAAGCTTGATGTACGTCTTTAACCTTTGCAACTGCTCCTTTTAGTTTTTTCTTAACTGTTTTCCTCATTTTATCATAGTCTCCCTTTCGAAAGTTAAAGGGTAGTACTGTGGATTTCCTTACTATCCCTCCTCCACTAATTAAATCAAAGGTGATCATGCTATGATCACTATTGCCAAGTGGCCCCAACACCCTTATCTCTTGCACTACATCTGGTGTTCCACTAAGGACTAGGTCTAATATTGCTTCCCCTCTGGTCAATTCATGAACCAGCTGCTCCAAGAAGCAGTCATTTATTTCATCTAGGAACTTTATCTCCCTAGCATGTCCTTTTGTGACACTGACCCAGTCGATGCCGGGGTAATTGAAATCACCCATTATTATTACTGCACTGTAACTTTTGCTAGCTTCCTTGATTTCTTTGAGCATTTCATCATCCATTTGTTCATTCTGGCCAGGCGGACGATAGTACACCCCCACTGCCATCGCCTTCCCCTTTTTACATGGAATTTCAATCCATAGAGATTCTACAGCAAATTTTGTTTCTTGCAAAACTTTAATCCTTTCTGACTCAATGCCCTCTCTAACATAGAGCGCAACCCCTCCACCAATTTGATCAGCTCTATCATTACGATATAGTTTGTACCCAGGTATCACAGTGTCCCACTGGTTGTCCTCCTTCCACCATGTCTCTGATATTCCAATCATATCTAACCTCTCGTTTAGTGCTATATATTCTAACTCTCCCATCTTGTTTTGTAGACTTCTAGCATTTGCATACAAGCATTTTAGAGACTGTATTTTATTCATATTAATTTGGCTATTGGTAGACATGGGTAATTTGGGAACTTTAAGCTCTGTCTGCTCCATACTCGAGGGCATTTGGACTACTTTACTCTTTTTTGGAACCTCTCTGCTTTTTGTAGTATCCTTCAAGGATACATTCTTCCGAACCATGTGCTCTTGGGCGACTGTCGGCTTTCCCCTATTATCTAGTTTAAAAGCTGCTCTATCTCCTTTTTAAAGGTTAATGCCAGCAGCCTGGTTCCATCCCAGTTAAGGTGAAGCCCATCACTTCGGAAGAGCCCCTCCTTTCCCCAGAATGTTCCCCAGTTCCTAACAAATCTGAACCCCTCATCTCTGCACCATTGTCTCATCCACACATTGAGACTCCGGAGCTCTGCCTGCCTTTTTGGTCCTGCGCGTGGAACGGGAAGCATTTCGGAGAACGCTACCCTGGAAGTTCTGGATTTCAACTTCCTACCTAAAAGCCTAAATTTAGCTTCCAGAACCTCCCTACCACATTTTCCTATGTCATTGGTACCCACATGTACCAAGACAGCAGACTCCTCCCCAGCACTATCTAAGACCTTATCTAGGTGGCGTGTGAGGTCTGCTACCTTCGCACCAGGCAGGCATGTTACCAGGCGATCCTCACGTCCACCAGCCACCCAGCTATCTACATGCCTAATGATCGAATCACCAACTATAACTGCTGTCCTAACCCTTCCCTCATGGGCACTTGGCCCTGGAGAAACCTCCTCGGTGTGAGAGGGGTTTACATCACCTGGAGGACAGGTCCTAGTTACAGGATCACTTCCTGCCACACCAGGGTGATGCTCTCCTGTCACGTGACCTCTCTCCTCCATGGCAACAGGGATGCTGCCAGACTGGAGGTGGGACTTCAGGACTATGTCCCTGTAGGTCTCGTCTATGTACCTCTCTGTCTGTCTTATGTTTTCCAAGTCTGCTACTCTAGCCTCTAGAGAACGGACTCGTTCCCTGAGAGCAGAGAGCTCCTTGCACCTAGTGCACACGTAAGACCTCTCACCAGCTGGGAGAAAATCATACATGTGACACTCAATGCAAAAGACTGGAAAGCCCACATCTCGCTGCTGGACTGCTGTCTGCATCTTAGTTTTAAGTTTGTGTTTAGATCTTTACCTGTTCCGTATTATAACCTGACATGGAGCTACTGGGCTATATGCCCCACCCCAGTTTCTCCCATCTCATTTCCACTCTTCCACCTTCCCACACTCACGCCTTGCTCCTTACTGGAGAGAGGCTCATGTGCTCCCTTTACACAAAAGTGGAAGTAAGGATGTGGTTGAAAACTACAGGCCGATTAGTTTAACTTTGGTGGCGAGTAAATTATTGGAAACGTTGCTGAAAGAGAAAATAGTGAGGTTTCTGGAGTCCAGCGGATTATAGGATCCGAAGCAGCATGGATTCAGCAGAGGCAGATCTTGTCAGACAAATCTGATTGATTTCTTTGACTGGGTGACCAGGGAGTTGGACCGAAGGAGAGCCCTAGATGTGCTGTATTTAGATTTAAAGCCTTTGACACCATTCCTCACAGGTGACTTATAAACAAACTGAGCACCCTAGGGATGGACCCTAAAGTTACTGCTTGGGTTAGAAATTGGTTGAGTGGGAGGCGACAAAGGGTACAGGTAAATGGAGCTCACTCTGAGGAGAAGGAATTTACCAGGGATCTGTCCTTGGTCTGATTCTTTTTAACCTCTTTGTTAGTGATATAGCAGAAGGGCTGTTGGGTAACGTTTGCTTCTTTGCGGATGATACCAAAATCTGCAATAGAGTAGACACCCAGGAAGGTGTAGATAACATGAGGAGGGATATAGCTAAGCTTGAAGAATGGTCTAGAATTTGGCAGCTGGGATTTAATGTTAAAAAATGTAAGGTCATGCATTTGGGCTGCAGCAATCCAAGGGAGCAATATAGTATAGGGGGTGAAGTACTTTTGTCCACTAAAGAAGAGTGGGACCTCGGTGTGGTTGTGTCTGATGATCTTAAAGTAGCTAAACAGGTAGAAAAGGTGACAGCAAAAGCTAGAAGGATGCTTTGGTGCATAGGGATAGGAATGGCTAGCAGAAAAAAGTAGGTGATAGTGCCTCTGTATAAGCTTTTGGTGCGACCTAATTTGGAGTATTATGTGCATTCTGGAGACCACACCTTCAAAAGGATATAAACAGGCTGGACTCAGTACAGAGAGTTAATGGTCTTCATTATAAAGCATATGAGGACAGACTTGAAGATCTTAATATGTACACCTTAGAGGAAAGGTGGAATAGAGGTGATATGATTGAAAGTTTAAATACCTCCATTGCATAAATGCACAGGGGGAGAGCCTCTTTCGATTGAAAGCAAGTTCTGCTATGAGGGGTGCCACCCACCCACTACCTGGGCCTTGAGGGTTTCCAGGTAGGAGCGGCCTTTGATGCCCTTCAGGGGTGGAGTACTAACATTTGGCCCCCAGGGATTCTGGGAAATGTAGTTACTGGGCCTCCTGAAGGATTGAGGTTGTAGTTGTAGCTCGAGCAGACAAAGGCAGGCAAAGAAAATTTCTTTTAAGAGGGTTTATTTCCAACGCATTGAAGCTCAGTGCTTTCAGACGCAAAAGAAGAGTAATGCACATTCAACAAAAGATGGGAAAACCAAATATACAGAAGTTGCAGTGCTGAGACAGCTTTCATTCAGCTTATTCACAGTTCCTTCACAGACTCACATTTAGGCAATCATGTGACTCTTCAATGAACAGGAAGCAATGTCCTTTCAACGGCACGGCTTCTCAGCTCCAGCATGTGATTACACTTATTACCTTCATAAGCTTTTCACAAGAGAAACAGGTAAAGTCATCTTTCTACTATATTCTTTTCATATAGTTTCAAAGCTCTTTATCATGGCTATCTTCAATAATACACGTAGAGCAATCCATGGCTAGGTCCTGTTCTGTTGCAGGCAAATAATTATCTAACTGCATTTCTTCCTCACAGCTATTGGCATGCTGTATAGGATTAATAGCAGAAGCTGCCTTTTTCTCTTGGAACTCCTCAAACTGTGCCAAAAGTAATTCAGCCTGCTTATGCTCTTCCCCAAGCTGATATCTTTCTTCCTCTTCAGGCAAACGTTTGTTTAAGGCTCCCAGCTCCTGGTAATTAGCTATGCTGTTCTTATCAAAGCAACAGTTCTCCGTGTGGGTAAAACCCCTCCCCCACTTATCCTTAAGAGCAAGTGTTGGGTTTGTCTTTAGAAGTTTAACACGTTCTGGAGACTTTTTGAACAAGCAATCATAATAAGAAATGTCAGCTTTACCTTGGCTCAAGTCCTCTGAATAAGCATTAGCACTTTTCCTTCTACTGGCTTTCAGGATTTGTGCTCCAGCTGGCTTATCATTAGTCCTTGTGCTTTGCAAGTGAATATGAGGCTGAACAATTCCTCCGTACTTCTGTCTGTTGTTGCTTTGAGTTTTAGTACTGTGTTTCCAGCTCTCTTTGGTCCAGGTATCAGACCTGCTAGCTCCTTTAACCCCAGGATGTACCTTATAATGAGAGTGTCTCCAGGATGGATCCTTACACCACTGATTACTGCTCAAAGGTCCTGCATGGTTCTCAGGCAATGTTCCCTCTAATTTTCTGTAGGCTGTGTGCACATAAAATATCAGCTATGCAGCTTTTGAAGGAAGGTTAAATTTTTGTGCGCAACATAACGACACTCGGAGTTATATACTTTAAAATTTGACTACACATCAGAATACAGTATGTACACCACATTGATTGCACTAGAAAATATTGTAGAACTTGTGAAAACCGTAAATACACAACAACTTTTAAGTTTTAAGACATCTGTGTTGTTTTCTATCAGAATCAGAACCGTAATTTTTGTGCGCTCTGTTGTAAAGTATGTGCGCTCACTCGGCGAGGTGTGTGCGCGCGCACATGCGCACAGCTTAGAGGGAACAGTGTTCTCAGGTAGCTCTTCCTGTAGTTCCAGGTCTCTCTGTGCTTCTGAGTCTCTCCGTCCTTTGGAGTCGCTTGGTGCTTTTGAGTCTCCCAGTAACTCTCCAGATCCTCCCAAGTCTTCTAGATCTTCGAGGTCTCTATTTTCTCCTAAATCTGACTGTGTTCTAACTGCTTGCGTATTTAACAAGCTCTCCCTATGTTGCACTGCCCGCCTCCTGCTTGAGCATGCCCAATCAGTGACCAGACCTGTCTCCTCCCCTAAGGTGAGGTGTGGTTTTAGATCAGCTGAGTGTTTTTTTCCTTTTGAAGTGAAAATCCTGCTTTTCAGTGCAGTACTACCTTTCTCCACAGGATTTTCAGCTATCTCCATTGCTTCTTGAGGAGCTTCTTCATCACAGGGGACAAGGGATGAAGGTGAAAGGGGATAGATTCAGGAGTGATATGCGTAAATATTTCTTTATGGAAAGAGTGGTAGATCCGTGGAATAGTCTCCCAGTGGAGGTGGTAGAAATGAGGACAGTATCTGAATTCAAAGAAGCATGGGACAAACACAGAGGATCTCTAAAGGAATAAAGGGGACTGTTGTAGTGGTTGATATGGAAGGACAGACTAGATAGGACATGTGGTCTTTTTCTGTCATCATTTTTCTATGTTTCTATTTTTCTCTGTTTCCTAAATCTATGACAGTTAATAAAAGAATTCCAGCCTTGATTTGGAATGTTACAAATTTTCAGGGATCCATGTTGAATGATGCTGAGATGATAAAACAAAAAGGTGGAAAGAAAATAGAGAGTCATTATACGATAAAGATCAAGTGGACTAACAGCTGTTTCAACCTGTACCTTATGATCAGGAACCATTGGTGATGAAAGATGAAGCTAAAGCAGCATTAAAAGCCTCATTAAAGAACAAAGCACCAGGCATTGATGGTATTCCCATTGAAGTATTTCAGCAATCTGATGCAGCTGTTTCCATACTTACAAGCTCTGCCAGGAAATTTGGAAGACAACATCATGGCCAACTGACTGGAAAAGAAAGGTGATCGAACTGACTATGGAGATTATCACACAATTGCTCTGATCCCACATGCCAGCAAGATTGTAAAGATTATTCAGCAAAGACTACAACCATACCTGGAATGAAAACTGCCTGAAGTGCAAACAGGGTTCAGGAAAGGATGAAGAACAAGAGACATCATGGATATGAGATGGATCCTTGAAAAGACTAAAGAATATCAAAGGGATATCTATATGTGTTTTATTGACTACAGCAAATCTTTTGACTGTATAAACCATGAGAAACTCTGGGCCACATTAAGAAGCATGAGTATACCAGAACACCTGATAGTTCTCTTGCACAGCCTTTTCATTGATCAAGAAGCAACAGTTTGAATGGAACATGGAGAAATATAATGGTTAAAAATTGGCAAAGGTGTACGACAAGGCTGCATACTTTCCTCCTGCCTGTTTAATCTATATGCAGAACAAATCATCAGAGAAGCAGGACTATATGAAGACAAATGAGGTGTGAAGCTTGGTGGAAGACTCATCAACAACCTTCGCTATGCTGATGACACCACTTTACTGGCTAAAAGTGAAGACGATCTGAAACATTTGCTTCTCAAGATCAAGGAACATGGTCTTAAAATGGGTCTGCACCTTAATGTAAAGAAGACAAAGATGCTGACAACTGACAAAATCAATCAATTCATCATTGATGGAGAAGAAATTGAAATAGTGGACAACTTTAACTTACTTGGATCAACTATCAATAAAGAAACAACAAGCAGTCAAGAAATCAAATGATACGTTGCTCTTGGCAGAATGGCTATGAAGGACCTAAACAAGATTCACATGAGTAGAGATGTCTCTCTCCATACAAAGATTTGACTCATTCAAGCCATGGTATTTTCCATAATGTCATATGGATGCAAAAGTTGGAAAGTGAAAAAGATAAACACGAAGAAAATTGATGCCTTTGAATTATGGTGCTGGTGACGAATACTGTGTATACAATGGACTGCCCGAAGAACAAACCAGTCAGTACTAGATGAGATCAAACCTAAGCTTTCTTTAGACGTTCAGATGACAAGACTTCGACTTTTATACTTTGGACACATCATGCGAAGAGAGAGATCATTAGAGAAAGAGGAAGGCCAGCAATGAGATGGATCGATATGGGTGCCACTCTGTCAACAATGAGCCGACTGATTGAAGACTGAACACAGTTTAGGACAACTCGATGGCACTTAACTAACATATTACATAAAATTTAAAGCTAGTTGTTGATTTGCCACATTAAATTGTACCATTTTTTCACTAGTGCTTTTTAAAATTACACAATGCAATATTTGTCTTTTGAGCCAATGCTGACTCCTGGTAACCCAGCAGCTCCTGGGTTTTCTTGGCAGTATGACTGGAAGTAGATTGCCAGCCTTTCTTCCAAGGCAATGGAGAATTAAGTGGTTTACCCAAGGCCACAAGGAATGCTAGTGGGAATCAAGGCCAAAGGAATGCTAGTGGGAATCAAATTAAGCCGGTGTTCTAACCACTAGGCTACTTATGACATCTCCAAAATTGACACACTCTAATACCACATCTTAAATGTAAGGCACAATCCCTGTCCTATTCCAACCTTATCAGTTACTGGAGAAATTGGTGTGCACTAAGTATCAAGCTTAATTAACTGTTAGAATGGGCCTGTACTAACAGCACCCACTTATTTCCCACATAACTGCTTAACGTACTTTAGTAAAAGGGCTCCTTAGTTTAACAAAAGTAGTCCCCTGACATTTAACCATAGTAGTCAGCATTTTGTATGCTGGCCACCACAGTTAAATAAAATCCAGATATTCAGTGCTGGTTTCCAGATAGTGGCCAGCACTGAATATCTGGATATTGCACTCAATATGGTGTCTATCCAGATAGTGCTGATATTCAGCTGCTACTCAGATAGGCTATCCACATAGCACTTAAGACAATTTCTGCTAAGTTATGTGGAGAAGTATCTGGATAATGTGTTGAAAACCGCTGTAATATGAATGACCTCAAGGTACTGCCCACTCTCCACCTCTGGACTATCTCGGCACTATCTGGAGAGTGCTGAAGCAGTCAGAAGAAATAATCAGAGGCGCTATTTGAACAGCAGGAGCTGCTAACTGAATAAATGCCTTTCAATATCAGGCCCAGTATGTTAATATTTGGCAAATACCTAAGAGATTCTGTTTTCAAAAGGACTCCTTGCATTTGTGTCCATGGCTAAACTCTTAAAAAATAAGGTCATATGGTATATATTATGTTGGAAAGAAGTAGAGCTGAAAAACATAATATTTGCAATACTGAATTAAGCCAGCGGAGTGGAGGAGTAGCATAATGGTTAGAGCACTGGCTTAAGACCCCAACAAAACAGGGTTTGATTCCTACTAGCACTTCTTTACCTCAGAAAAAGCCAAGTTATCAATGTACATTACCAAGTTAATGAAAAAAAAAAAAACCTGTTTGAGCCTGGAAAGACTTCAAAAAGGGGCTGCTACTTCTGGAGAGAAATCTGCAATTGTAACTATCTACTTCTGGGAATTTTTCTAAATCTTGGTGAAAAAGGAATGCTTTAGATTAAAGCTGATTAATCTGTGGATCTAGTGTATTTGTTAAATCAGTCAGGGCCAGGTATCAGCAAATAGCTTTTAGTTAAATTAAAAACTCAACATGTAGCTTTGAAGTTTAAAACCCAGCAGATTGTTTTTAGCTTAAATTTAATACTCAGTCAGGGCCTAGAAGCAGCAAAGAGCTTTCAGTTTAAATTTAAAATACAGCAGAGAGTTTTCTGGCTAAATTTAGAACCCAAGACTCCCTCAATCCAAGCAAGGGCTGTGTGAATCACCCAGGAAATTGGTCACAGATTACCTTAGAAGCACAGGACAGGGTACTGTATAGCAGCCAGTTTTTAATGTCTTCTTTCCCTCCCCAACACCCACTCACCCCTGGGATAATCATAGCTTTATGGGTGCTTACACATCTTAAAGCAAAGGAGATGCTCTCAGGTGCAGCTCTTTATCCAAATCAGTCATATAATAAGGACCTGAGATTAATTAAGCTTCAGATGAACAAGGTATATTAAACATATTAGATACACTTTTATTAGTATAAGCAACCACAGCAACCCTTAGTAAGTAAAGAACTTAAAGATCTAAACACAAGATTAAAACTAAGATGCAGACAGGAGTCCAGCAGCGAGATGGGGGATTTCCAGTCTTTTGCATTGAGTGTCACGTGTATGATTTTCTCCCAGTTGGTGAAAGGTCTTATATGTGCACTAGGTGCAAGGAGTTCTTTGCTCTCAGGGAATGAGTCTGTTCTCTAGAGGCTAGAGTAGCAGAATTGGAAGACATAAGAAAGACAGAGAGGTACATAGATGAGACCTACAGGGATGTAGTCCTGATGTCCCACCTCCAGTCTGGCAGCATCCCTGTTGCCATGGAGGAGAGATATCACGTGACAGGAGAGCATCACCCTGGTGTGGGAGGAAGTGAACCTATAACTAGGACCTGTTCTCCAGGTGATGTAAAAACCTCTCACACTGAGGAAGTTTCTCCAGGGCCATGTGTCCATGAAGGAAGGGCTAGGACAGCCATTATAGTTGGTGATTCAATCATTAGGCATGTAGATAGCTGAGTGGCTGGTGGACGTGAGGGTCGCCTGGTAACACGCCTGCCTGGTGCGAAGGCAGCAGACCTCACGTGTCACCTAGAGAAGGTCTTAGATAGTGCTGGGGAGGAGTCTGCGGTCTTGGTACATGTAGGTACCAATGAAATAGGAAAATGTGGTAGGGAGGTTCTGGGAGCTAAATTTAGGCTTTTAGGTAGGAAGTTGAAATTAAGAACTTCCAGAGTAGCGTTCTCTGAAATGCTTCCTGCTACACATGCTGGATCCAAAAGGCAGGTAGAGCTCCGGATTCTCAATGCGTGGATGAGACAATGGTGCACGTATGAGGGTTTTGTATTTCTTAGGAACTGGGGAACATTATGGGGAAAGGAGGGGCTCTGCTGAAGGGATGGGCTTCACCTTAACTGGGATGGAACCAGGCTGCTGGCATTAACCTTTAAAAAGGAGATAGAACAGGGAACCCTCAACCGCTTAGTCCCCGTTCAAATCCCCTCCACCTGGGGGTTGGAAGCTGGGCTCTTGGGGGATCTGGGCGGGGGGGGGGGGGGGTTTGGACTGTTCATTGCAAGTCTTAATTGTACAGTTGGCTAGTATGAAGGTTGGGACTATGTGCCCATTTCTTTTTGGTCTTTTATACTGGCTCTATTGTTATTGTGTGCTATTTGGACAATAAAAATGATTTTCATAAAAAGGAGATAGAGCAGCTTTTAAACTAGATAATAGGGGAAAGCCAACAGTTGCACAAGAGCACATGGTTCGGAAGAATGTATCCTTGAAGAATACTGCCAAACGCAGAGAGGTTCCAAAAAAGAGTAAAGTAGCCCAAATGCCCTTGAATATGGAGCAGTTGAAAAGGTTAACACTAGAAGCCCCAAAGTGCATCAATTGACGCAAATGCATCTTCGAAGTTGTATACCAGCGCCACTGCTAGAACCATGTTCCATGACTTTGTTAGCAAGGTCAAGATGTTCAAATATGTGCTTTGAAAATTAATAACAGATGCACCACCTAGCGGGAAAATGAATTTATACCTAAAAGCCCAATTGATGTACTTTGGGGCTTCTAGGTATAAATTCATGTTCCCACTAGGTGGCGCATCTCAATCACTGTTTACAGTTTTACTCCAACATTACAAACAATAAACACATGATGATGTCATGTAATGACGTCACATACTGCACATATTTAACAAATAAGTAACTTCAAATTAATTCACATCTGCATTACCATGCTAAATGCAGTCGTTGTGTCAATTGACGCACTTTGGGGTTTCTAGGTAAAATTCCTTTTGGGGCTTCTAGTGTTAAAGACTTACATCAAGCTTGGGTGTTTAAAAATACTATCTTGGAAGCCCAGACCAGCTATATTCCACATTTTAAGAAAAGTGGAAGGAAGTCCAAAAAACTGCCAGCATGGTTTAAAGGTGAGGTCAGAGAGGCTGTTGCCAAAAAAGAATCTTTCAGGAACTGGAAAAAAAGAACCAAATGGCAAAAACTGGAAACAGCACAAGCACTGGTAAGTTAAATGCAAGTCATTGATAAGACTCTGGCCATCTGGTTCTCACGTGATGGTAACCCCCCTTTGGTTTCCCCCTTCTTCTCTGGTTCCCCAATTCCCCTAGTCTCCACCTTTCGTTACTTGGGTGTCCTTTTCGACCCTGGCCTTACCTTTCGGGATCACATTGCTCATGTCTCAAAGACCTCGTTCTATTTTCTACGTCAGATTCGTGCCATTCGCCCCTTCCTCTCTTCACAGGCTCTCTCTACCCTCCTTGGTTATATCTCGCATTGAGTTTTGCAACTCCGTCATGTCTGGTCTCCCCGCTTTCCAATTACAATGCCTTCAACGTATTCAAAATACTGCTGCCCGGCTCATCTTTCATGCATCCATCCGTGATCATATCACTCCTCTCCTCATCCGTCTCCACTGGCTCCCTGTCAAGTTCTGGAGTCAATTCAAAATTTTGGTCCTTCTCCACCGCATCCTCTACATCCACTCCCCCCAATATCTAGCTGACTTCGTTCACTTTCACAATCCAACCCGTTCCCTACACTCCTTTCACCTGAATTGCCTGCATCTCCCCTCACCCACTTGTGCCCGCCTCCAATCCACCCGTTCCTCTGTCTTTTTCTTCCTTGCTCCCGCCCTGTGGAACTCCCTCCCCTCTTCTATCCACCTCGAACAAGACCATGCCACCTTTAAGAACCGCCTTAAAACTCACCTCTTTTCCCTTGCCTTCGACCTTCCTGAACCTCCCACATGATTTTGTCTTCCCTTCCCCCTCCCCCCGCTCTCCCCTCTATCGTCCTGTTGTATGAATCTGCCTAGTTTGCTTTCCTATCAACAGATGTAACTTCTTTTCCTTTTTTTCCTTTCCTCTCACCTCAGGGTGACCATTATAATTTGAACCTCTGTAAACCGCTAAGATGTTCCTTGTGTTTAGTGGTATATTAAGTAAACAAACCTTAAACCTTAAGGTAGGCAAAGAAAGAATTTGAGAAGAAACTTGCTGTGGAAGCAAAAACTTGTAATAAAGACTTTTTCAAGTACATTCGTAGTAAAAAACCTGTGAGAGAGTCAGTTAGACCATTAGATAATAGAGGGGTAAAAGGGACAGTAAGAAGGGACAAGGCTATAGCGGAGAGACTGAATGAATTCTTTGCTTTGTTCTTTACTGAGAAAGATGTAGGGATGTTACCCATGACTGAAGTGGTATTTGAAGGTGATACTGCAGAAGAACTGAAAGAAATATCGCTACACCGGGAAGATGTATTACAACTATTTGATAAACTGAAGAGTAGCAAATCACCTGGACCGGATGGTATACATCCAAGGGTGTTGAAAGAACTGATATATGAGATTGAAGACCTGATATTAGTCATCTGTGAACTATCATTAAAATCATCTGTAATACCTGAAGATTGAAGGATCACCAATATAATGCCAATTTTTAAAAAGGGTTCCAGGGGTGATCCAGGAAGCTACAGACCTGTGAGGCTGACGTCAGTACCGGGAAAAATGGTAGAAACCATCATAAAATTACTCAGCATGTAGATGGTCATGGCCTAATGGGAGACAGCCAACATGGCTTTAGACAAGAAAGATCTTGTCTTACTATCTGTAATGTTTTTTTGAAGGTGTGAATAAACAGGTAGTGAAAGGTGAGTCGGCTGATATATTGAATCTGGACTTTCAGAAAGCCTTTGATAAGGTCCCTCATCAGAGACTTTTGGCAAAACTAAAAAGTCATGGGATAGGAGGCAGTGTACTATTGTGGATCAGAAACTGGTTAATAATAATAACAACAACGGTGATTTCAATCTCCCCAGTATTGACTGGGTCAGGTTCATGGCAGGACATGCTAGGGAGATAAAGTTTCTAGATGAAATAAATGACTGCTTCTTGGAGCAGCTGGTTTATGAACTGACCAGAGGGGATGCCATTATAGACTTAGTCCTTAGTGGAACATCAGATCTGGTGCAAGAGATAAGGAAGGTGGGGCCACTTGGCAATAGTGATCATAGCATGATCGCGTTTGATTTTATAAATGGAGGAGGGATGGTAAGGAAATCCACAGTACTACCTTTTAACTTTCAAAATGGAGACTATGATAAAATGAGGAAAATAGTTAAGAAAAACTAAAAGGAGCAGTTGCAAAGGTTAAAGACTTACATCAAGCTTGTGGGTTGTCTAAAAATACTAACTTGGAAGCCCAGACCAGCTGTATTCCACACTTTAAGAAAAGTGGAAGGAAGTCCAAAAAAACTGCTAGCATAGTTTAAAGGTTAGGTCAGAGAGACTGTTGCCAAAAAAGCATCTTTCAGGAAATGGAAAAAAGAGCCAAACGCCGAAACCTGGAAACAGCACAAGCACTGGCAAGTCAAATGGAAGGCATTGATAAGGCAGCCAAAGGGAGAATTTGAGAAGAAGCTTGCTGCGGAAGCAAAAATGCAAAATAAAGACTTTTTCAAGTACATTTGTAGCAAAAAACCTGTGAGAGAGTCAGTTGGTCCATTAGATGATAGAGGGGTTAAAGGGGCACTAAGAGGCGACAAGACGATAGCGGAGAGACTGAATGAATTCTTTGCTTCGGTCTTTACTGAGGAAGATGTAGGGATGTTACCCATAACTGAAGTGGTATTTAAAGGTGCGGAAGAATTGAAGGAAATATAGAAACATCGGCAAGATGTATTACAACTATTAGATAAACTGAAGAGTAGCAAATCACCTGGGCCGGATCGTATACATCCAAGGGTGTTGAAAGAACTGAAATATGAGATTTCAGACCTGCTATTAGTAATCTGTGATCTATCATTAAAATCATCTGTAATACCTGAAGATTGGAGAATCGCCAATGTAACGCCAATTTTTAAAAAGGGTTCCAGGAGTGATCCGGGAAACTACAAACTGGTGAGCCTGACGTCAGTACCGGGAAAAATGGTAGAAACCATCATAAAGAACAAAATTACTCAGTAAGTAGATAGTCATGGCCTAATGGGAGACAGCCAACGTGGCTTTAGACAAGGAAGATCTTGTCTTACTAATCTGTTATGTTTTTTTGAAGGTGTGAATAAACAGGTGGACAAAGGACAAAGGTAAGTTGGTTGATATAGTATATCTGGACTTTCAGAAAGCCTTTGGCAAGGTCTTTCATCAGAGACTTTTAGCAAAACTAAAGAGTCATGGGTTAGGAGGCAGTGTAATATTGTGGATCAGGAACTGGTTAAAAGATAGAAAGCAGAGGGTAGGGCTAAATGGCCAAGTTTCCCAATGGAGAAAGGTGAATAATGGTGTACCCCAGGGATCTGTGCTGGGTCCGCTGCTTTTTGACATATTCAAAAATGATCTGGAAAAGGGAATAACAAATGAGGTTATCAAATTTGCAGATGACACAAAACTATTTAAAGTTGTTAAAACCCAAGAGGATTGTGGAAAATTGCAAGAGGATCTTGATAAATTGGAAGACTGGGCATCAAAATGGCAGTTGAAATTTAATGTAGACAAGTGCAAAGTTATGCACCTAGGGAAGAACAACCCAAACTATGGTTACAAGATGCAAGGTTCCACATTAGGAACCACCACCCAGGAAAAAGATTTAGGCGTCATTGTGGATACCATGTTAAAACCCTCGGCCCAGTTTGCAGCGGCGGCCAAGAGAGCAAATAGAAGGAAAGGAAAGGAATGGAAAATAAAACAAAATATATTATAATGTCTCTATATCGTTCCATGGTGAGACTGCACCTTGTATATTGTGTACAATTCTGGTCGCCATATCTTAAAAAGGATATAGCGTTATTAGAAAAGGTTCAGAGAAGAGCCACCAAAATGGTAAAGGGGATGGAAGGATACTTCTATGAAGAAAGGCTAAAAAGGTTAGGGCTCTTTAACCTGGAAAAGAGACAGCTGAGGGGAGATATGATAGAAGTCTATAAATTAATGAATGGAGTGGAACAGGTAAACACAGATCGATTGTTTACGTTATCAGAATATAGAAAGACTCGGGGACATGCAATGAAGTTACAGGGTAAGCTATTTAAGACTAATAAAAGAAAATATTTTTTCACTGAACGTGTAATCAAACTCTGGAATTTGTTACCAGAGGATGTATTAAAGGCTGTTAGTGTAGCTGGGTTTAAAAAAGGTTTGGACAAGTTCCTGGAGGAAAGGTCCATAAACCATTATTAAGAAGGGACCCAGGATATCAATGCTTGACCCAGTACAAGCATTGTGGAACCTGTTTCTTTTGGGGAAACTGCTAGGTACGTATGACCTAGATTGGCCACTATTGGAAACAGGATACTGGGCTTGATGGACCTTGGTCTGACCCAGTATGGCATATCTTATGTTCTTCTGCTCTTATGATAAGACAGGCAAAGAGAGAATTTGGGAAGAATCTTGCTGTGGAAGCAAAAAGGCATAATAAAGGCTTTTCAAGAACATTCGTAGCAAAAAACCTGTGAGAGAGTCAGTTGGACCATTAGATCATAAAAAAAGGTAAAAAGGTAGAGTAAAATTAGAAGGTAAAAGGGGTATTAAGAGGGGACAAGGCCATAGCGGAGAGACTGAATGAATTATTTGCTTCGGTCTTTACTGAAGAAGATGTAGGGATGTTACCCATGACTGAAGTGGTATTTAAAGGTGATACTGCGGAAGAATTGAAAGAAATATTGATACATCGGGTAGATGTATTACAACTATTTGATAAACTGAAGAGTAGCAAATCACCTGGACCAGAAGGTATACATCTGAAATATCTGAAGATTGGAGGATGGCCAATGTAATGCCAATTTTTAAAAAGGGTTCCAGGTGTGATCCAGGAAACTACAGACCAGTGAGCCTGATGTCAGTACCAGGAAAAATGGTAGAAATCATCATAAAGGACAAAATTACTGAACGTGTAGATCAGGGGTCTCAAACTCAAATTGCTTTGAGGACTGTCATGAAGAAGTCCCTTCTGAGCCTATAAAGATAGGGAAAGATGAGGATTTGCTTTCAGAAACTGACAGGCAGTCTGAGCACATGGCTCAGTGTTTGCAAAGAAGAGGTAAACAAAGAGAGTCACGAGCTAGAAAGACACGCCCCTGCAGTGACGTATTCCCTAGCTCAAGAGGTAATGAGGTTCACCTGTTTCAGGGCAGGGCACAGCTAAGCCCTGAGAGTTACAATGATAAAAAGTGGTCATTAGCTTGGACCAAGGAGAAGCAGATGCAGAGCCAGAAGCCGAACCAGAGAGGGAACGGGAACGAGAAGGAGACCCGGAAGGAAAGGAGCACGCTGACTAGAAGGAGTAAAAGAGGAGTGAGAACCAAGGGAGCCATATTCCTGAGGCCAGAAGGAAGCAACCCAGGACAGGGGTTGTGTGGTAAAAGCAGGAGAGAGAAGAATCTTCCTGAGAGGCAGGCTTAGCAAAGCTCACACGCTCCTAAGAGAGAGACAGGCTGGTTGGAGAATGCCGGTATGTCTGAGGGGAAAGTTAATAGGCTGAGAGGCAAGCAAACACCAGCTGTGTTTGAGAACCAGTCTAACCCTGCAGAGTGGAGAGTTCCTTCCCTTTCAAAGCCAAAAGGTAGGCTTAATAATTCATATAAGTTTGAACCTAGCTATAAAGCAGTTCCCTATAGTTACCAGAAAGTAGCAAACTCCCTGGACAAAAACTACAGCATATATGGTAGTTTACAACCCTGCTCAGGAGAGTGTTACAGAGAGAAACCACGTGAGGTCAGAGAAACCATTTGTTTCAAAGATCAGGACAGCAGCTTACGGACACACCCTGCTATTCCTGATGCTGAGGAAATGCAGATAGACTCTGACCATAATGAAATAGTGGATGATCAGATGGACTGTACACTATCTTTGGCTGACCATGTGAATTCTCTATGCTGAACAGTGCCTGTGAGAGACGGTAAAAGCAGCAGAAGAAAAGGGAACATTTTCTTTGCTAATTGAAGCTGTTGTGATTTTGTTTTGTATCAAGTACTGCACGTTTAAAGCCTGAAGCTGACAAGGCTAACTTACCTGAGTTCATGTATAATTTCCTCAAGCCAATTGTATGGCATATTTTGTCCTGAGTTATTCACTTGCATTTAATCCGCTGGGAAAGGGAAAATAAATTCTTGTCATTGCCTGAAACACTCGACTGCAACTCATCTGTGCTCAAAGGGTAAAGGGACTTACATTCCCAGAAGGCCTTGCAGAGTTTAAAGCAAGCCCAAGCTCTCTGAGGCAGGAACACCACAGGCAGACCAAGTCTCAGCACCTAGGCGTTGGGCTGGCCACCGTGAGGGTGACAGGGCCAAATGAGGACTTGTAAAGTAACTGGCGGGCCGCATAAGACGCGGGGCCTCATTTGCATAAATATTTGCATAATGTTACCATACAAAGTGCAGACGTTAATGATGCACATTTCCCAGAGCTGACATATTCCAGTTAATAAATTCAAAATAGATATTTTTCTACCTTTTGTGCATTTTTTTCAGTTGCAATTGTTCCAGCCACTTTCTACTGGTTTCTTTGTGTCTTCTGCTAACTCTCCATCGTCTGCTGTCCATTTGTCCTTTATGTTTTTTTTCCATTCTCTCTCTACATCTGCTTTAACATACTAATCTGTCTCCTTTTGCTCCTTTCTCATTCCTATTTCATCCACTCAAATTTTACCCCTCCATCATCAATCACCACTTACTCTCCCAATACCCGGCCAATTGTAGATTTTTCTTCCCTCCCACACAAAATATCTTTCCCCTCTCCATTTCACTCTCCCAGCCCCATCCCATTCTAATCCTCCCCCAACATCAGCTCCCTTCTAGTTCCAGCCCCACCCAGCATCCCCTCCCTTCTAGTCCCTGCATCAGCCCATTTCCAGTCCTATCCTAGCCCCACCATCAGCCCATTTCCTGTCCTAGCTCCCCCCCCACTAAGCCCATTTCCAGTCCTAGCAACCCCCCCAGTCCATTACCATTTCTAGCTCCCCCATAGCCCATTACTAGTCCTAAGCCCCCCCAACAGCCCACTTCCAGTCCTAACCCTCCCATTACCCCATTTTCATTCTTAGGCCCCCCATAGCCCATTACCAGTCCTAACCCACCAATCAGCCCACCTCCAGTCCTAACCCCCATCTGCCCATGTCCAGTCCTCGCCCCCATCATAGCCTATTACCAGTCCTAACCCCCCCCCCCCCCGTTGCCATTAGCCCACTTCCAGTCCTAACCCCCCATTACCCCATTTCTATCTTAGCCCCTCCATAGCTCATTACCAGTCCTAACTCCCCCCGATCAGCCCACCTCCAGTCCTTCCTAACCCCCATCAGCCCATTTCCAGTCCTAACCACCCCCCCCCCCATCAGCCGAAGTAAATAAAAAAACAAAACAAAACACCCTGGCTTCTGCTGCTGTCGCTGCCGCCGTGGCAGCGGCAGAATCAGCTGTCCCGCGGCCCCATCTCCTCTGCCCGGAAGAGCCCTCAGTCTGCTCCTTTAGTGGCAGGCTTTTCAAGCCACGAAGAGAATATTTCCCTCTCGCGCGGATTAAACCTATTCACTTTTCAAGCCGCGCGAGAGGGAAATACTCTCTTTGCGGCTTGAAAAGCCTGCCGCTAAAGGAGCAGACTCAGGGCTCTTCCGGGCAGAGGAGAAGGGGCCACGGGACAGCTGATTCTGTCGCTGCCATGGCTGCAGCAGCAGAAGTCAGGTTTTTTTTAAATTGACCGTTGATTCTGCCGCTGCCACGGCGGCAGCGGCAGCAGCAGAAGCCAGGGTTTTGTTTTTTTGTTTCTCTCCGTCGCGGGTCACACAAAGTTCTCTCACGGGCCGCATGCGGCCTGCGGGCCGCGTGTTTGAGACCCCGGATGTAGATAGTCATGGCTTAATGGGAGACAGCCAACATGGCTTTAGACAAGGAAGATCTTGTCTTTAATCTGTTATGTTTTTTTGAAGGTGTGACTAAACAGGTAGAGAAAGGTGAGTTGGTTAATATAGTGTATCTGAACTTTTAGAAAGCCTTTGACAAGGTCCCTCATCAGAGACTTTTGGCAAAACTATAAAGTCATGAGATAGGAGGCAGTATACTATTGTGGATCAGAAACTGGTTTAAACATTGAAAGCAGTGGGTAGGGCTAATAGGTCAGTTTTCCCAACGGAAAAAATTCAGTAGTGGAGTATCCCAGGGATCTGTGCTGGGTCTGTTGCTTTTTGACATATTCATAAATGACCTGAAAAACGGAATAACGAATGAGGTTATCAAATTTTCAGATGACAGAAAACTATTCAAAGTTCTTATAACCCATGAGGATTGTGTGTAACTTGCAAGAGGATCTTGATAAATTGGAAGAGTGGGCGTCCAGATGGCAGACAAAATTTAATGTAGACAAGTGCAAAGTAATGCACCTAGGTTACACGATGCAAGGTTCCATTTTACAAACCACCACTCAGGAAAAAGATTTAGGCATCATCGTTGACATTGAAACCCTCTGTCCAGTGTGCAGTGGCAGCTAAGAAAGCAAATAGAAGTGAAAGACTGTATAGTAAGTCCTAATAAACTATAAACTGTTGAAAGCAGATGATCCCCAACCTGTATAATCAGTTTGTCTACCTTTTGGGAACCTGACTGGTACTTGCGACCTGTACTGGCCACTGTTGGAAACAGGATACTGAGCTTGATGGACCTTTGGTCTGACCCAGTATGGAATATTTTATGTTCTTAATGCTAGGAATCATAAGGAAAGGAATGGAGAATAAAACAAAGGATATTATAATGCCTCTATATAGTTCCATGGTGCTGCCGCACCTTGAATATTGTGTGCAATTCTTATCGCTGTATCTTAAAAAGGATATAGTGTTATTAAAAAAGGTACAGAGAAGAGCCACCAAAATGGTAAAGGGGATGGAAGGATACTCCTAAGAGGAGAGGCTAAAAAGGTTAGAGCTCTTTAACCTGGAAAAGAGACGGCTGTGGGGAGATATAATAGAGGTCTATAAATTCATGAATGGAGTGGAACGGGCAAATGTAGATTGATTGTTTATGCCATCAAAGTATAGAAAGACTAGTGGACAAGCAATAAAGCTTGTCGTGAGGGCATCCCCTGGTGACCATTCGAAGTATGGGCATGCTCCACGATAGAAATTATTTAGGGAGCGTGATGAAATGTAAGGTCCACGAATGGCGAAATGGTCTTACTTATTTCCAGCTTCCTATGAGAGCTCAATAATCAAACCAAGTGTAGGGAAAACAAGGCTTTATTCCCCATCGGTGCAAGGGTTCAAATAAGACATTGAGAAATCAAAAGAATGTCCTTTGTTTCAAAAGGTACCAGTATTAACAAGCTGACTAATTGTTAAACTCCACAATTAGTGCAAGGGTTAATCAGAGGAATTCACTTCATTCCCACACAATAAGAATTAAACAAACTTCTTCTCAGTTATACAGTGGCTACAGATTCTAGGCTCGTGGCCATGCATAAACCACAATCCATTTCTTCTGGTGGAGGAATGGGAACAGCATTTATATATTCAATTTCCATGGATTCTGCTCCACTACATTCATCATCAGAGTAGTCACTGTCCCTGTCTGCTACAGGTCTACGTGAAGTGTCCCTAGGCTCTTGCTTCCAATAAGACTGTGTTTTAAGTTCTCTGGGAATTTTCTGAAACCACCCTGGTTTCTTCTTCCTTACAAACTATTTGTTTTAGTAGTGCCTCTAGGAGTTAAGCATTCAGTATCATGAATAAAGCTTTCATACCTGGAGCCTCTGTGTTTGAATCCGTGGAGCTTTCTCTCCCAGAAACGTTTCTCCTGCAACAGGTTCTCTGCCGACAGGCTCTAGGCAGGGCTGTGCTTTCTGGCAGCTTGGTAAAACCTGGTGTGGATTCAATTTTATGCTTCGGTAAGAACTTAGCTTTGTCAGAAACTGCTTTTCCTTTGGTGCCTGGTAAAACTTGACTAGTATTTCCCAGAGACTGCAGCCTTTCCTCCAAACCTATCTCTCTGGTTCTCTGGATATGCCTCTCTGCCTTTGAATCAGGAATGTTGTGGGAACAGGGAGTGGCACACTCTCTAGCTTTAGTGCTTTCTCCAGCAGACTCCCTCTGAACAGCTGCTCGCTTAGCCTGGCCCTTCTGAATTCCACCTTTGTGAACTTTGTTCCTTTGGGCTTGCTCAGGTAGGATTCTTTCTCCAAGTCCTTCTCCTGGAGCTGTTCCTCTTAGTAGAGATGTTCCTCCTTTCTGGATCCTGTTCCAGTTCTGTCCTTCATCTGGAGCTGTTCCCCTCAATAGAGGTGTTCCTCTTTTGCTAGCATTCAGCTTCTGCTTATAAAGGAATCTTTCCTTTGAAACTCCGGGGCTCATTCCCAGGTGCAAGTCATTAGCTCTCTTAGGCTCATTAGCTCCTGTATGATCACTCCTGCCCCCTCTAGCTGTGCCTTGAGGTAACTGCACATCTAGATTTCTCTGAGAAACAGGGTTTCTTTTCAGATTTGCATCTTTATTGATACCCACTTCATGACAAGCTACAGTGGAACCTCTTTAAGACTAATAAGAGACAATATTTTTTCATTCAACAGGTAATGAAACTCTGGAATTCTTACCAGAGGATGTTGTAAAAGCTTAAAAACGTTTTGGACAAGTTCCTGGAGGAAAGGTCTATAAACCATTATTAAAGGGGACCTGGGAAATCCACTGCTTGTCCCTATACAAGCATAATGGTACCTGTGTTTTTTTTGGGAACCTGATAGATACTTGTGACCTGGATTGGTGACTGTTAGAAATGGGATATTGGGCTTGATGGACATTTGTCTGACCCAGTATGGCATAGGTTATGTTCTTATGCCACCCATTATATTTTTTAGATGCCTAGCACTTAATTAAAAGCATTTCAAAGTATGTTTTTTGTGCATATTGACAGCCTGCTTATCAGCTGACAAGGGTAATTTGGAATCTTTCAGCTCCGTTTTCTATTTTCTTAGGGGCGCCTAGACTACTTTTACCTTTATTGAAACCTCTCTTGGGATGTCCTGACCTCCCTGGTTTGATAGTATCCTTCAAAGATACATTATTCTAAACCATGCATTCCTGGATGACTGTCTGCTTTCCCCCAATATTGTATTGTTGTGTTTTAAGGTTGTAAACCACATAGAATGCTTACACAGTTCAGGTATATAAATATTTTTAAATAAAGAAATATGTAGTGTCACGCCCTTAGCCCCTTACATTAGTATGGAGGGGCGTGGTTTATTTTTGTCACTGTGGTGCTTTCAGCTTTCTGGCCTTTTCTAACTGGATGCCTTTAAATGCATTCTGGGAAAGGTAGTTCAGTTAGATATCATTTGGGCTCAGATGAAAAAAAACACCTTCATTGTAGTTGAGTTTGAGTGTGTGCAATTTATTCATTAGCACAAAAAGACACGCTAGGTTTACAGAACCACCTTTTTAAGATATTTTCACCAGGAATTCTTGTAACTCTTTATAGGATAACTTGAACTGAAATAAACAGCTTTCCTCAGCTTAATTATCTGCACCTGCTTTCAGCAGAGCTTTGCCGTGCAGATCAAAACAAACAGAAAGAAACTTTTAAACCAGGTTTCTTTTCCCTTTCCAGTCCAGAACAAATACCTGGCTATCTTGTATGCTTAAACTCAGCACTTCATACAGATAGTCCAATTCATACAAGCAGATCAAAAACTATTTTCCAGGTTTTCACAGTAGTTAGACAAACAAAAGCATTTCTTACTTCCTTCAATTGAAACGGCATCCAAAACTGAGCTCTGCACTGCTCACCCCTGTTTCTCAAAGACAATCAGGAAGATTCAGCTTTGCACTGCGTCACACTTTTCCAGAGCTTACAACATTAACAAGCAAACACAGCTCTCAAGGCTTTGGACATTGGAGGCTTCTCTTTACGGTTGACATCCCCTTGCAACCATTCTTAATTGGCAGACTGGCATGCAGAGCAGTCCATGTATGAGACCTCTTCATCACAAGGTAAATCTGGCTCCCCCAATTCCATGGGTTCACTCTCTGGCTCAGATTTAGATAGCTTTCTTGACTGCCTTCTGCTATGATTAAGGCTGTCTCTGGCAAATACGTATTGTTCCTTATTAGCTAAGCTTCTGGGGCTCATACCTTGATCAAAGCCTGTAGTAGCTTCACTCCTTACATGCTCTGGCCACCATCTAGCACGTCCTATTGTCCAATTAGTGCTTCTGGCTCTCACTGCTCCATTCCTTGAGCAGGCAAAACTTCTGCTCTCTCTTTCTCTCTGGTCAGCAGTTGCAGCACTCTCTGGTCTCAGGAGTCCTTCCAGTTTCTCTCCACGAGTCCTGCTTGTCCCTCCTTGTCCTCTTGCTCCTCTGCCTCAACTGCTTCCTCTGCTACTCTCTGACCTAACTGAGCTAAACTTAAACCCCTCAGGCTCCTGCTCCACCCTGTCCCATCTCAGGTGAGAACGATCAAACTCCCTCGTGGCAGCTGTGTGATTAGAGGATGCAGTGACGTAAGGGTTCCTTACCCTGGGTCTGTATTCCCTATCCTTTCCACCACTAAGGGCACTCTGTTCCTCATTGTAGCCAGGAATTACTGGCTTTCTAGGAGCAAATGGAGTTTTAAGTCCTGGACCTTTTAAAATGGGTCCCTTTATTAAGGTAAATTCCTTCTTTTTACCCCTCTCTTCTAGGTCCTGATAAGCTTCCTTATCACAGTAGTTTAAAACCCGCTCTATCTCCTTTATAAAGGTTAGTGCCAGCAGTCTGGTTCATCATGCAATACTCAAGGTGTGGTTGCACCATGAAGCGATAGAGGCTTTATGATATCCTTTGCTTTATTTCTTATTCTTTTCCTTATCATTCCTAGCATTATATTGGCTTCTGCTATGCACTCAACAGACTGAATTGTGTCTTTTTTTCTTGTGTGCAAGGATATATCCCAGCACAGAATTTTAGAAACTAATCAGCAAATGTTATGAGAATTATGGGGACTTCTTGCTTGTTTTATTCTTTCTGACTAATGAAAACATATAGCTGTTTCTTGTTGCTCTGTTATTTATCCCTTTGAATCCCCATGATTTTAAATAATTTTCTAGAAGCTAATTTTTCAAGTGAATTTAGCGTGCGTGCCTTGAACTACAAAAAAAATGAAAAGGAATGATCTATATCCAGATAAATAAAATAAGTAAGGATGATGGATAATTTGAAGTGCTCTAGCCATAGAATAGGTACAGCATGGACAGTGGCAAGAGTAGCCTAGTAGTTAGCACATTAAACTAAAAGTCAGAGAAACCAGCCTTCAAATTCCACTGGTATTTGTGATGTTTATCAAGTCACTTAACTTTCCATTACCTCAAATGCAAATGTAGATTGCAATCTCCCTAGGAACAGGAAAACATCTACTGTATTTGAATGTATTACGCTTTGCACTACTACTGGAGAAGTGTGAGCTAACTATGAAGAAAGCAAAATATAAGCTGTGTCACCATGCTCTAGAGAAGCTACTTTTAAGAGTAAATGCTAAGTCAATATATAGATCCAGTCAGTTAATGACCACTATGTTCCTACTGTCAAAACTGGTTCCAATTATTACAAATTATGATGATTTTTCTTTTAGTGGTGAGTACATCTGTCCACTGAGAACTGTGTTGAGATCACTTGCTCATTTGATTCAGATTACCAATTGGTAATATGATGTGGTCACTACTAAACTGAACAGGATTTGAACTGCTAACCTGGAAGCAAAAGACTTCAGATGCCTATGTCAATGCCCTAAGCCAACTACATCCCCCAAGTGCCAAGCTAACAGCACATAGCATAATGCTTGACAGATACAAACTGCGAGTAACAGAGATAATATCCTTTTCATATCTGAAAGGACAACAGATGGTTTTCATCCAGTCACATAACTTATCCATTAGCAGCAAAACCTATAAAATCCCTTTACACCCTACAGTTTTCCTGCAAGTTGGATGGTAAAGTCGTATCCTATCAACCTGCTTTGTGATTGGAATTTACTCATTCAAAAACTTCTTTGTCATGAAATTGTTTATTTTTTCTTTGGCTGTTATTGAAAGGTAGAGGCACATTTCAAATGGGATGTCCAAATACAATCCAGGACATCAGAGCCAGAACGTCTGAAAAGAAAGGTAGGCATGTTGAAGTTCAGGCACGATTTCAGAAATGTGGACGTGCTCGATGTGCACATGTATCAAATGTCTATACAGACGTCCCCAAAAAGGAGAGCCTTTCAGAACCAAGATGTCTAATAGCAGTATGGTTAGAGTAGTGTCTTAGCAGCTGGGTGGCCAGGGTTCATTATGGGACATGGGTAAATGCAGCAGACGGCTTGTGCGTCCCCATTTTCACCGTATTCTGAAAAGACAGATGTCTGCAATGCTTCCCGTCTCTGTGCAGCCACACTTCTGCTGGCAAAATGTACATTTCCTAAGCTGATGCTCACACTCAGTGTTGTGCTCATACAAACAACACATTAGTACTGATGAAACAGATAAGATCATGCAACCCAGACTATATATACTACTTCTGTTGCATGCCCATAACACTACAAGGTTATCTAAGTGCACCAAAGCTATTGTAAAAGCAAATGGAAAGTGAGATGTTTGCCCTGACAGACCCTTCAGCATTTGATGGACACTTTAGTTATTCTTTCAGTAGTCATCGCTGAAAACAGAATTTGCAATGCCAGTGATGGGCCAGAAAAAAACTGAAATGGATCTGTACAGCTACATGTCAAATCATACCCCTGTCATTTATAGGACATCAGTATGAGAACATGCAACAGTGCAAACATCAGAAACACATGCCCCAAAGCACCATCATCTGTCCTAACAAATGTGCACAGTGTTAGAGACCTCTGATGGTGCATTTGGACATGTATTAGTGCTGTTTGCACTGCAGCATGCTCCCACCCCGGGGTCCCCCACCATTGACAGAGACATTCCCTGTTATGTTGCTGCAGAGCAGCTGTACAAAATTTATTGCCCATTCACATGGGCATCTGGTGATGCTTCAGTCAGCCCTATGGTCCAGGTACTGGCCAGGCATACATGTCCTCTCCAGAGTTGTGGATCAGCATACCAGGGCCTCGTCTGCAGGTCTCATACCACACACGCCACATATACTCTTGCCTGTGGTCACAAATAAAATATCCTTGCTAAAAACCATGCCCTGCACTTATAAACAACTGCTGGTAATACATAATAGCAGGGCGTCTCGGGACCACACTTCTCAAGCAAACACGCTTCTGCTCCATACTAATTCACATAACATCAATACATCTACATTCCCATTTTTCTGAACACAGGAATTGTTAGGGAAGCCTAGAATAGTCCCTTTAGCACAAGCAGCAGATGCCAGCATAGGCAGAATAAAGGCTATTGCAGTGCTTTATATGTCTGTGGGGATGATTTTTTTATTGCTACTTCACCTTACAAACGTCCCTCACCTGTGCATTCTATTCTTTACAACTGCATCTTGTGCTCTCCCAGACAGCAGACCCACCAGTTCAATAAAGACATGTCACAGACATTCATCTCTATGGGACACGTTGAAAATCAGAGCACAAAGTTTTCTAAGTGCTGGCCTTATTCCACATTGCTGCTAGTATGATGTAGGCGTCCGTGGGGTACACTAAGAATGTACACGGGCCCTTCCTGAATATGCTTTATATGTCTCTGCGGCTTGCCATGCTCCCGTTCCACCCCTCCCGCCCACGTTCTGAGATCCTCATTTTAGTGCTGTGTACGTACAGGGCCATGTGTTTTCAGAATATGGCTCTAGGCGTTTTTGCGAGAAAACATCTATCATGCACGTTCAGGCAGCCTATTTGCATTTTGGAGTGACCCCATTGTGTCTCTATCATTATTCGGGAGAGACTGCTTGAGCCTTCAGTAATTATAGGAGCTCAATTTATTAAACTACATCAGATTTGGACATAAACACACAATTTTGATGTAGGTTGGTTGCTGCAGTATTGTGGTGTGTGAGTACTGCAGTTTAATGTATCCTGTATTAGGGGTTTGGCCCTATAGCTGGGAAAATATGTTTACCAACAGTAGAAACATCCACACTTTACTGTCCATGGGAATAAGCAATTCTGCCACCACCCATATGAACACTTCAAAGGTCCTGAAGTCCTAACTTAAAAAATTCTGCCCCAAAATATGGCTGTAAGCTCCATTTCCTGGCTAAAAGGCATGCCCCCAGCCTAAATGCCTGCAATTGTAAACCTCCCCCCCCCCCCCCCATACACAAACACTCATGGCTCCTCAAACATTTTTCTCGTTTGGGTCCAGTGTATCACTAACTGTCCCAAGATCTTTAATGGGGGTAGGAAATATCGCCAGTCACTCCATTCCCAGTGGCTATCATCCAAAATTATGCCAACTCGCTTGAGGATCCACTTTGACCTTCATGTGTGAGGCAAAGAGAAACCTTGGGTCAGAAAACAGCATTTAGGATGATGGTGCTAATGAGGCAGAAGTGATTGTGAATATCTTCTACCCTATTAAATAGAGATTTATTTATTTATTTACATTCTCTTATATACCATGCTATTCTGCATCAGTGTGGTTTATATTGAACAAACTGAAATTACATTGAACAGGGCATTATAACTTGGAGATAACTATTTTACAGGGATAATGGAGGGTTAAGTGGCTTGCCCAAGACCACAAGGAGCACCTGTGGGACTAGAAACCCCAGTCCTTCCAGCCCAAGGTTGCTGTCCTCAAGTGGGATTTGAACCCCTGACCTTCTGGCCTGAAGTACCTTGCCCCAAACACTAGGCCACTCCTCCAAATGTGAAAGGGAGATATGGAGGAAGGTATATGCTAATCATTTAGCTTTGGGGTGTATCGGGGCTGGTACCCAAGGATAACCATGCAGCAGCAATATTCAGCTGCTGCCCAGTTATCTTTCAGCGGTGAAAGTTTGGTGCAGCAAATGCTGTCCTAACTTTTGCCGCCAAAGCTAACTGGGTAACAGCTGAATGTTGTCGCTGTACAGTTAGCTTCTGCGCCATGTGCCGCTGTGTGGCAAACCTGGAGATGCAGTGCCGGTGGCTGGATATGACCATGAATTCAATATCCGGGGTTAAAGATCAGCGGTGACAGCTATGCGCCTTTGCAAGTCAGTATCAGGCCCTATCTTTTTATTGGACTAACGTTCAAGAGCTATACTCTCTTATACTCAGGACAGCGAAAAAGCCATGTAGTTACATTTGGTTTAAGTAGCACAGATTCATCTTGGTATTAGGCTGTCTGCATATGTCGATATAGATGAATGAGATGGGATGGGGACATAGACAGAGATGATGGGACAGTGACATTTTACAATTGAAAATGCCCGTGCGGCTCCCTTCATTTCAAACACTTGCTTTTTTGGAGGTTCCTATGGGTCCCAGGATTGAAGGCAGGAAGATTCAGAATAGTGGAAATACATTTTAGCAAAAAAAAACAAATAATAAATAAAGTGAATAAAGTACTTATATCTGATAATGAATGAGGAAGCCAATATCTCTGTTGAGGCCTTTGCTGTCTCAATGGAAGTGCTTGATCATTTTAACTTCAAATGTTTTCCATCCATGTGATTTCCTCAAGTTTCCTTTCCACACTTGCTGTAAAGTCACTGAGGGAGGGATTTTCCTTTGAGCAGTGCTCAGCTACTGAGCTGTCCTTCCATTTGCTTTAAGTAAAATAGTTTATAGTATTTCTGTGAAGGTTGAGAGGGTCCTCGGCTTGTTTCTTCGATGCAGTGCCCATGCTTGCATTTTTTGCATCATAGCATATATGCTATGGGGCCGATATTCAGAACCTTTAGCTGGTGGTGACTGCGATATTCAGCAGCATCAACTGGACAGTGCCGCTGATATCTCCACAGACCACACCGGCACTGTCTGGTTAGTGCAGGGGTGGTTCATGAGCGAAGCGAGGGTGATGTTGATGCTATCCGGATGAGGGCTGGCTTTATCCGGTTAGAGGGCTTTTCAGTGAGCATTTAAGTATCTGGGCAACTTAGGCCACATGAAAAACTGTCCTAATTTGCAATCTGGATAAGTGCCATTGAGCCTGGATATTTCATGGTACTGCCACTGAATATCCCACCAGTATTTAAGAGCCATGGCTGACTGCAGTGGTGTTTTACATATCGGCCCTTTTGAAAATTGGGCCCTGCATTCTTAGAGGGTCGCTAAAGACATTCAAAATAAAAGGCTCATATTCATACTCCTCTATGAATGTAATGTATATGATCCAATGCAAACAATGTGAAGAGGAATGCTACATCAGAGAAACAAACCAAAAACTGTGAACATGAAGCAAACAATTACACAAAAATACAGAATGACAACTCAGTCGATGAGCAGTTCACACTAACTTGTACAACAGAAACTTAAATGTATGTAATAATAGTGCTATAAGCAGCTAGTGTGGGTGAATCATGCTTGATAAATTAGCACTATTACATGACAATCATGCCTGCACTTTCTGCAATCCATATAGTTCTAGGGATCTGTAATTCCTCACGTGTACTATACATTAGCAAAGATAGGAAGTGATATGTGAAAAGAAGTATGTTTATATAGAAAATTTGTAAACTATAAACGTGATTGTGTGAACTATAGTAATATGAGTGGATAAGAGGAGCAAAGCTGTGAATGAAAAGAAAAAGAGACTTAAACAGAATGTGTGAATATTGTATAGTATGATGTAAATAAAACAAAACATGAGTCCTGGATTTCCAGAAAGAAAGACCCGTTAGCCCTTTAAAGATTACTTTTGCATGGGAAACTTTAGACAGTGTTTAAAAATAAGGTACTGGGTAAAATAAGAGGATTCATTTTTTTTTTCCATGAGTGAAGGTAACAAAGATTTTTTTTTAAATTGAAAACTGTAACAGCTCTCTGATACATAGCGAATCCTGCATGTTTACAACTACAGCTCTGAGGGTTGCGAAGGGCAAATAAATGGTGCATTATCTATTTATGTAAATCAGTGCTAGTGAAGAAAATAAAGATTATTCTCTGATGGTCGCTCCTTGTTCTAAGGTTTCATATATATTCTTTCAGATCATAAATATGACTTTTTATATATGTCTTCCAAATATCTGTCTTTTTGATGGCTTCTATTTGGAGTTTTGCCCACATATGCTCTCTAGTCCAAAAAAAAAAATTGTCTGAGTAAAGCACGTTTTGAATACTTCGCCATGCATCATGCTTTCCTAAATATAAGACCGATATTCAAAGAGACGTATCTGGGCAGCAGAACCAATAGTTTTACTGACCGTCTCAGGACTAAATAGATAGTGCCAGGGTGGTCTGGCTTTAGAGTTGGGGCAGAGACATGAGTTTCCTGAATAGCAGCAATTTTCAGCACTGCTATCTGGATAACTATAAAGATAATTTAGGACAGTACCAGTTGCTCGCTACAGTATCTGGATATACAGCACCAGCCCTTATCCAGACTCTGGTGCTGAATAACTGGATATTTTTACCCATGGTGGCCAGTGATTAATGCCGACTGATGTAGGTTCAATATTAGCCTGAAAGTGATGAATAAAATATTCTTTAATGCTACCATAAAGCTCTTTGAGGTAGAGGTCTAAGTTGTGGTAAATATTTACATTTTATCACAGTTTAGCTTACCATGGGAGTCACCGACCTATGGTAACTCAGTGCCGTAGGCTAGTAATTCCCATGGTAAAGGAATAATACAACCTGCATTGAACTTCACAAACTGTGTTATTACTAGAAAAGTAACACCATCATAAAGATGGCGTCTTTTTCCTGTACAGGAGCATTGGGCCAGTAGCCTGCAGCCTGATGCTCTCAAATGCTGTCTTATAAGAAACAATGAGGTGAGAATTGCAATATTGTCTCCCCTCCTCCTCCCTGCACTCTCCCCACTGAAGGTAACCCACACACCCCCAAAGACACATTCATGATCCTTAGCTCAATCCTTTCCTCTGTAACCCCCCAGACCTCCCAGTCATTGATCCCCACCTCCCCCCGAAGACCATCCCATCCCTCCTGTAGGCTCCTCTGGACTATCTCTTAAATCACTGGTGGTAGTTGAATGGGGAACAAGCGATCCCCGGTCATTCCTACCCTGTTTGGGTTCAAAATGACAACTCGTGACTCCTAACAATAATATGATGTTACTATTCCTAGGGGGTCGTCTTCCAAATAAGGGCAAAGAGTGATCCTCAGTGGCTCCTACCTCATCTGACACCAGGTTCAAAATGGTGAATCATGACCCCTAGTGGTAATCTCACAATAGTACCGCTAGAGGTCAAACTTCCATATAAGGGCAAAAACTTGACATCTAGTGGTACTACCAGTAGATTACTGTTCTACTGCTAGGGATCATGATATACTATTTTGAACCCACTGCCAAATAGGGCAGGAACAACTTGGATCCCTGGGAAGGGCATACAGGAGTAGGGGGACTTAAACTAAGGATATTGAGTGTGTCTTTGGGGTGAGGATCTTTGGCAGGGTGAGGTCTTTGTAGGAGAGGAGATAAGAGGACCATGCTGCTATTCCTACCTTCTTGCTAAGGTGGAGTAGTACAGCATGGAACATAAACCTGATGTGGAGTAAGAACCAGATCTAGTCAGAAGAACACTCTACTGAAGCAACAAAGTGGAGCTTGATAGCACTAGACACAGGTCAGGCCCACCGAATAATGAACTAGCAAGGGTATGTCTGACTGGACTTTCTTATATATGGTGTCTCATAAGACACATCTCTTGCTGGTCAATGGGCTCTTCCCATGGTGAGGTTTCCCTTCTACCATCTCTAGTCCATATCTCCTGGAACTTGTAGAACAGCTAAGTAGTCTCTGTGGCTCAGCAGCAAGTTTCCAGTCTCTAGCTTGCAAGGCCAAGCATTTGATTTCTGGCAAACCACATAGAATGCTCCTGCCTTAGGGCTTCTTTTCAGGATGGTTGTAATGGAACTGTGATGGAACTGGGCCAGCATTACCTTATAGATTGGCAAGGTTACAGCCCAGAGAAGCTTAGTTGGAAGCCTGCCAATTATGTCCATGCCAAGTTGTTGGCATGGACATGATTGGCAGGCTTCCAACTAAGTTTCTCTGGGCTGTAACCTTGCCAATCTATAAGGTAATGCAGAGGGTCCCTGAGGTAACTGGAGGCTAGTATATTCTAGATAATAAATTCTTGGTAGTCCTTCAGTGTGACTGGTTATGGAGGCGGGGCTTGCCAGTCAGGGAATGGGTTCTACTTATAGGACTGCAACCGAGCCACATGAAATACTGGATGGGTGCAGAGATTCACTGGGAGCTGCACAGGATTGACTTGCTCTTGGATCGTGAAAGGTTTTATGAACTTCAACTCAAGCCTTCCAGTACATCTAAGTACTCCTCAGATGCCTGTTGGAGACTCAGAATTTATCCCCTACTGCAAATTGTGGAGTTTTTCAACATTTCAACATGCTTTATCAGCATATCTTGTCTGGGTTCCTTTTTCTAGTTCCTGTTGACTGCTTACAACTTTAGCCCAGTGTGTGGCTGCTGTAACCCTGGAGTCTCTGACTTCTCTGGAATGGAAGCAAGAACAAAAGCCATTGTTAGTAAAGAATGGTAAGGACTTGGTTGATGAATGTTTCCAAATGCTGTTTGCAAATTCTCCCATGGGTAATAACTGGACCCAATTGTACTGGTGATAGTTACAGAAGCACTGTAAATAATGTTCCAAGGTCTGGTTCACAGGTTCTGTTTGCCCACTGGATTACAGATGGTAGCCTTAAGACAAGAGGATATGAATTCCAGAAGCTTCAGTAGTTCCCATCAGAATCATGCATTGAACTAGGTTGACTCTCCCACAAAGTTTCTCAATCAGACTATGCAAGTCAACACTGTGCAGCTCCCAGTGAACCTCAGAGAGACTATGTGGAAGAGTCAGCCTAGTTCACCGCATGATTCTAAGTACTGAAGCTTCTGGACATTCATATCCTCTTGTTTTCAGGCTACCATCTGTAATCCAATGAGCAGAGCCTCACAGTTTCAGTGGATTTAATAGCATATTATTAGTGCCTCCTAATAGTGATGTCAGTAATGTGTGATACCATATTTCCTGGTGCTTTTGCTCAAGGACTATTTCCAAGGAAGCAGGGGACATAAAGGTGTTGGATTCCAGCTGAATCACTGGTAAGTTTACATTGTTATCAGGACATTAGTGCAGTTATAGCACCTCCCAATCATGATGTTAGTAAGGTGTGACCACTGTGTCTCAGGGAGAATTAATGCTAAAAAAAATGCAGGGTCATACATTTGAGCTATAAAAACCCAAGGAAGCAGTACAGTACAGAGGGAAAAGTACTTCTGTGCATGAAAGAAAAGCTGGACCTAGGGGTGATTGCATTTGATGATCTTAAGGCAGCCAGAAAGAAAAGGTGATGGCAAAAGTCAGAATGATGCTTAGGTGCCTAGGGAGAGGAATGGCCAACAGGAAAAAGGAGGTGATATTGCTTCTGTCTAAGTTTCTTGTGAGACTTCATTTGGAGTATGGCATGCAATTCTGGAGATCACATTTTTTAAAAAGATTAAAACAGGATGGAGTCATTCCAAAGAGCAGCTATTAAAATGGTCAATGGTCTTCGTCATAAGGCATATGGGTACAGACTTAAATATCTCAATATATATACTTTGAAAGAAAAGCAGTATAGGTAGCTCTGGAACAAGGTGGAATATGATGAAGATGGAAAGGGATAGACTCAGAAGTAATCTAAGAAATATTTCTTTATGCAAAGAGTGGTAGATGCATGGAACAGCCTCCCAGTGGAGGTAGGCATAGTTGGTATAGATGGGCAGACAGGTGGTGTAGTTTTTATTGACCATCATTTTCTATGTTTCTTTGTTTCTAAAATACTAGCACAATTCTTGCAAAAATTGTGGCAGTAATGAACCTGTGTACATTTAGACTTCCTTGCAAGCAGGCATAAAGATATGCATGTACAATCTGTACAAATGTGCACATTTTATAAAGAATGCATGTATATTGTGCATTGGTTCATTTGCACCCAAAATCTATCCCTAAACATGACTACACCGAGTCCTGTAAAAGTATATGCCTGCTTGTCACAGGGCAGGGGTGGGGATAATTTTAGTTAGCTTTTTTTGTGGTATATTGAGTTATACACACCTAAAAAATCTTTATAAAATTATTTCTATATTGACTAAATTTAGGGGCCATGATGGCAGGATATCCAAAGGACTATCTTTGCAATGACCGGAATAATTTTGCTTGGTTGGTGAGATATAAATAGAGGAAAAATCCCAGAAAGTTGTGAATAAAGGCTCATGATCCCATTTTCCAGCCCTGGTGAGGAACGTTCCAAATTAAAAAAAAAAAGTCACATTTATCATCTCTGTTGAACTGTTTGTTCAATTTCAGTCAAATTTCTACCATGGGTACTAAAGCACTCTCTAACTCCCAGCTCATAATTTTCATGTGCTGTTGACTCTCACAACATTTAGAATCTGTTTTTCTTTTCAACTGGAAAACAGACCAGTTCAGCTCAGCTGAAATCTCAGGCAGATCGCAGCACACTGTGATGTTATGGAACATTTGAAAGCTGCTCTGCCATTGGTTAGTGCAAATGTCCAAAGAAAGAAGCTAGACATCATGAAATAATTACACATCTCCTTAGTTTAAACTAAGTCTTAAATCTAGTACAAATCTCCTGTCAAATGTACAATACTTGCCCACACGTGCAGAATAAAGCTAGACTGCCCTGCCTACTTTCTCCAGTTCAAGATGACACACACTAATCTTTTTTTTTTTTTTTTTACAAATAATTTTAACTTGGGTATTTATTAGCTGCCAGATTTGATTGTTTCCTTATGAGAACATTCAGTGTTATATTTTTTAATTTTATCCAATTGAGATAGAATTAAAGATATTTTTTAATTTCTGGAGGAGCAATCTCTCTCTTTAAATGTTCCTGTAACACCGGCAACTTGTCTATAAAAAGATTATCTAGAACACATTGAATGATGACATAATGGCAGTGAAATACAACAGATACAACAGTATATATTTGTAACAAATTAACATGAGCTGGGTTTTATTTTTGGGTCATTGCTGTCTTGTTCATTGCTGCTATACTATACCTTTGGCAAAAGTAGCAAATCTTTCTAATGGAGTGGCCCCAGAGAAGTCCTTTATTTTAGTTCCAAATGATAAACCATTTAATTTAGAGATTGGACATCAAAAAGGGCAGTAATTACTTTACGTCAAACAAAGGCTCATTTTTCACGGCTGAGTCTGATCTTTTGAGGATTACTTTAAACATTGATAAAGCCTTAGGAAAGAAATATATATCAGGATGAAAAGTAAGGATCTTAATTGTCTGTTCTAACCACCAACTGAATTATGTCTATAGTTTGTTGTTTTGGGGTTTTTTTGCTACAATTTCTTCTTTAAGTATACTATTTAGATATCTATACCTAACTATATGATCGAGATACAAATGTATAATGCTATTTAATAAAATATGATGATCACATTAACAGTTAACATATGCTAATGATGTTAATACACATTGGGCTCTGTTTATTAAGCATTTTTCCCATAGACACAAAATGAAAGAAGATCTTTAGTAAACAGGGCCCATGATTTCACTCATGGCCCATTGCATAAAATAGGTCCTGTGGCAAATACTACGTTAACGGTTTTAGTGCATGCTGTTAGTAAATGGGCCCCTATATAAACTACGGACTTGATTTACTAAGCAGCATTAGCATGCTAACGTGTGTGTTCATGTGATTTAAAACACATTATACATCTCAAGTCCTTTACTCAAAACGAGGCCTATTCGCAATGGGGTCATGTCAAAGGCATTTATCTGGTACACAGCACCTGCTAACTGAACCTAATATGCAGCAGCACTATCCAGAGTGCCACTAAATATTTATCTCTGGCCACTGGCACTCTCCGGACAGTGCTGGGGTCCAGTCAGAGAGCAGAGCTGGGGTGGAACCAGCACTTATCTGGATAGCAGCAGTTTTCATTATTGCTATCTGGACAAAAATCTGTATAACTTAGGGCAACAAAGAAAGCGGTGCTAATAATACTATAAGCTGAATATGGTTGCTTTCTGGATACTGCCAACACTGACTCTCCATCCAGACATTCATTAACAGCTACTTTTTAAACTGCCACTGAATCTTCAGAATTTCTTTTTTTTTTACCCATGACGGTTGGTATTTAAAAAAAGCACTGACTGCTACAGGTTGATAATTGGCCCATATGTTCTTAAAGCAAACTAATTGTCATTAATGTGCATTAACAACTGGTTAACACGTTAAATGCAGCTTAGTAAACAGTATGCACCGATGGATGGATTTAACTATCATGACTGTTTAAGGCAATATATCCCATCTCGTCTGTACAATAATGATTCTTGCAGCAAATAATTGGAGGAAAGAAGGACAATTCCTTTTCATGCCTGAGAAATGAATACCATGATATCACTATGAGTCATTAAAGAGAAACTTAGGGTAGAACAAATAGAGCAGGGGTGACTGTAGCTCTCCTGGGACCACATGAGTAAAAGACTGGAAGCTGACCTAGTGTTTGTCCCAAATGGTTGCTCCCCTTCAGAGCTTTGTAATTAGATTTGAATCAAAATGCGGTAATTACAACTTCACTGCTGCTATGTGTCATGAAAACTTGATCAAAATGTGGTCTGTGACTAAGATGTGATGCAAAAGAACTTAGAATATAAAAAAAATGTCTGTGAAAGTAATAAAGATCTTCCAACAAATTTGTTCTCTGCAAGGAATACAGTAAGAAGCTGGCTGATGTGGATTCAAATGGTCTGCAAAAATGAAACATACATCTAACACAATGGCATATGTAAAAAACACTGCGAAAGGAAAAAGCTTTTTGACTACCAGAGTTATGAGAACTACTATTACTACTACTACTTATCATTTATATAGCGCTACAAGGTGTATGTAGTGCTGTAAATATATATGTAAGAGACAGTCCCTGCTCATCAGAGCCTACAATCTAATCAAGACAAAAAGCTGTACTGCACACATCCCAAGACACACAGCCGTTTTATGGTAACTATAGCAAGTTAAAACCTCATTTTTCTCAGTAGGAGTGAGCAGGCCAAACATGTTTGTTTTGTTTAGTTTCCTATATTGTTTATAGGATTTTTATTTTATTTGGGTTTTTTTTAGTTGTTTTTTTGTTTCAGGTCAGTATCATCAATAGTGCACCCTATTGCTTAAATTAGTGTACACTATTGCTCAGTAGTGCTCATTATTATGCAATAGTGCAAACTCTTCTTCAATAATCTACCCATTGATAAATATTTCATATTTCTGAGCTATAGGGTGAATTATCAAGTAAAAGTATGCACTATTATGATATTTCATTTTTTCCTGTTTTGGGTCAAAATAACATGAAATGACAAGCAAAATGTGCTATCACTACAAGTCACTTTGTTGGTAATATCTTAGAAGGTCTTTTGCTAGAGGGTGGTAAAAATTTGCAAGAAGGTACCTATTTTCACCCAATTTGATAAAAACATAAGAACATAAGATATGCCATATTGGGTCAGACCAAGGTCCATCAAGCCCAGTATCCTGTAACCGGGTACGGCGGACCCGACGATTCACACCCATTCCCCCCCCCCACTTGCCCCCCACTACCTGATCCATCACATAACAGACAATTACACTTCGTTGGACTCGAACTGGTCGCAGCTTTATTAACTTCAAACAATAACCATTTACAAATCAACAACATAACTTAACCCCCCCTCCCCCACCAGCAGAGCGAGCCATCACCAGCCGTATTATTAGCAAGGTGACGCTGCTTCTGCTTCCAACGGGTACAAGTCCTGAGTAAATCGCTTCGCCCTCCCTCATCCGGCTTCGCGATATTATTAGCAAAAACCTGAGGGATTGTCCGGGTCGGGGGTACCCCACCCCCGCCCTAAATGCTTGCATCCGGCTCCGGACCCCGGAAACCTGCGGGATCCCGCCACCCCCACCAGCTGCAACACCCCAACACCCTCTGCCGGGAACCCCCAGCCAACGTGGGAGGGTGGGCGGGCGTCCGGCGTCTCCGGCATCCGACCAAAAGAGGCCGGAGCCACGCCGCACCTCCACCCAAAACCCCCAGAGACCGCTCACTCTCTCTCTCCGATTGGCTCCCGCACTACCAAACAATGGGAGAGCTGCCTACCTTCCATCCCGCCCCCCACCCCCCCATGCCGGCATACGCCGATGGGGCGCTCACGTGGCCACCCCCCGGTTAATGCCGGCCACGTGCACAAGGCTCCGTGGCCTTGCTGTAACCGGGTACGGCGGACCCGACGATTCACGCCCATTCCCCCCCCCCCTCGCCCCTCTCTACCTGATCCATCACATAACAGACAATTACACTTCGTTGGACTCGAACATATGCCATACTGGGTCAGACCAAGGTCCATCAAGCCCAGTATCCTGTTTCCAACAGTGGCCAATCTAGGTTACAAGTACCTAGCAGTTTCCCCAAAAGACACGAGTTCCACAATGCTTCTACTGGGTCAATCAGTGGATATCCCGGGTCCCCTTTAATAATGGTTTATGGACCTTTCCTCCAGGAACTTGTTCAAAGCTTTTTTTATACCTGACTACACTAACAGCTTTTACTACATCCTCTGGTAATGAATTCCGAAGTTTGATTACATGTTGAGTGAAAAAATATTTTCTTTTATTAGTCTTAAATAGGTTACCCTGTAGCTTCATTGCACATCCCCTCCTGTAGTCTTTTTATATTCTGATAACATAAACAATCGATCTATGTTTACCCGTTCCACTCCACTCCTCTCCGCATAAGCATCTATGTGTCTTTTTAAAATACTAGCACAAATAAAACAGAAATGGAGGCTAAACTGAGGCCACAGACATTTATGCTAGATTGAGAGCAGGCATTCATGTCTATGTGTAGAATGTATCAGCTGATTAGCATATCTTATAATCAATGCAAGTAGTCCATGACTCCACTCGTGCTTTGCCTAGACTGCACCCACAACAACACTTAGGGGCCCTGGGCACTGTGGTGTTGCACCAAACATGCTGATAACATGCAAATCTATGGTGCATTAAAGCCAGACTACCGCATTAACTGCCAAAAGCATAGAAAGCATGTTGCCGGCAGTTACCATGGTACACACAGTCCTGCCATGGCATGACAATAGCACAGGTGCACTTAACGGCACCTATGGAGGTGGCAGTGAATGTGTCTGTGCTACATGTCCGCCATCTAGGTAGCACAGTACGCTGTGCGGCACTCACTCTGCACATGCTCCTCCCCAAACCCTCCCACTTGTATCCCTAACTTGCCATAGAGAGTTAGTGCCAAAAGCCAGCAGAGCTAAAGTCATAGCCCTGTGCTACCTATCAATTCATGTCCAATGCTCACCTTTAGCATGTGCCAGACTCACACTGACAGCTAGTAAAAGGCTCTTTTACAGTAAATGTACACGCTCATGCCAGTGCGTATACTGCTCTGCCTGAAGTAATTTTGTAACAACCATTTTGGCATGTATATTGCCACATACACACTAAAATTACTTTTATAAAATTACTCCCTATGTCCTCAAATTACTGTACTGTAACCAAAAAGCTTCTACAATAATTGTGGTTGTTCTCACCATTTACCCATGCAATTATGACAAAAAACCCCAAACTCCTTTGTTGTTGTTAAATGCCATTGAGTCAGTGTATCTCATAGCGATCCTCTGGATAGGTTTTCAGTCATGTGGCTAATTGCTGATAGAGTGGCATTCATAGCTGCTGTTATTGTATCAACTCATCATATTGCTGGCTTTCCTCTTTTGTGATGACCTTCAACCTTGCCAAGCATGATGTCTTTTCCTAATGATCTTTTTTTTCACATCATGTGTCCAAAGTATAAAAGCTGAGGTCTTGTCATTTAAGCTTCTAAAGAAAACTTAGGGTTTCTTTGGTATAGACAGATTTGTTCTTCAGGTAGTCCATGGTGGGGGTCATTCTGAACAGGGAATAGCAGGGATGTATATCCGGTTTAGACATACAGGCCCCATTATTCCATGTTCGGTGATTCTGCACCAGAAGCTCCCTGCACGTATAGGGCATTTGTGTGGGGAGCTCTAGATAGGGGTGGGAGGGGGCGGTGATGGGGAGGATAATGGGTGGTGTGGGACGGGTCGCACAATCCGGACATACAGACTGATTCAGGTCATGGCCCTGTACGTCCGGGTGCACTGAGATGGACGTCGGACTAATTCGACCTCAAAGGTGGAGTAAATCTGACAAATGGCAGCGAGCGGGACCTGCAGGCCTGCTGGCAGCACAGGCAAGGCAGAGGTAGGATCCCACTGCTCGATCTTGGCCTTGGCATATCCCTCTGGATGTTGGGCAGCAGGGAAAAGCAGATATACTGTTGTGTGGGGCAGCGGGGCTCCTGCATGGTGTCCCAGTGCCATGGTGATGGGATGCCACAGCACCAGGCTCCATGCAGGAGCATTGGGAGGATTAGATGGGGAGAGTGCAGTATGTGCACAGGAACTGAATCGGAGTACATCCTGCCTATGCAACCCTTTTCCCCAATTCTGCTCCTGCAGGAACATATAACTCCCACAGGTGCAGAAACAAGTGCAAATCCGGCCTGTCCAGATTTTGGACATCCAGATATGCCCCATGCAGAATTGGCCTTGTAAACAGTATTCCTTGCCAGCACAGTAATTCAAAGGCATCAATTTTCTTCCTGGCTTTCTTCTTCACTGTCCAACTTTTACATCCATATGATGCTACTAAAAATACCATAGTAACATAGTATATGACGGTCCATCTAGTCTGCCCAGGAAGGTGGCAAGAGTAGGTGCGCCCGCCGCTCCGTGCAGGTCACCCTTCCCCATGCCTTTGTATAGGGGTTATTTTGATTTGGACAAGTCTAATCTTTCTATGCAGAGATACTAAGGGGTATGTTTACTAAACTGCGGTAACGGTACATAATGCGTGTAATGTAACGTTAACGATCGTTCGCGTGTCATAACGTGCGTTATGACGTGCGAACGATCGTTAACGTTACATAACGCGCGTTAACCGTAGTTAACGATCGTAAACTCCTGCGGCGCGGTAAAACACCGCAGAAGGTGGAGAGAGGGCGGAGAGAAGGGGTCAATGGGCGGAGAGTGGGTGGGGAGAGGCTCCCTTCACACTAACGCGCTGATCTGAAGATCTCAATTCCAACGCGAATGAAAACCTGTCGTTAAATGCACATTACAGGGGAGAGAAACCATTTCAGTGTCAGCAATGTACACCCCAGGCAGGGAAACCTAAAAAACGTGATAAGTGTGATACATGTGCACAGAACAAAAGGGCACATAAACACTGAAAATGACCCCAACAAACTAGAAAAAACCATAACCAAGCTGGCCAATAGTGGTATCAATGAGAAACATCAACCCCTCCCCCCCCGAGTAAGCTCCATAGAAAAGATATAAATCGTCGAAGGGTCTATACTCCATCCCCATACAAGGCGAATGAGCCCACAGTGAAATAGTGCTGCTCAGGGTTTTCCCCACCATCGGACAGGGTTCCTATGGCATGCACATGTCCCGCAACATCAGGGCGGGCATGTCAGAACGGCAACTGGACAGATGCCGGAGAAGGGGATACAGTGGGCCGCAGGCGGCACATGCTGTGGTGGAGCTGGGCCACAGTGCGGACTAGGGTGATGCCTAGGTGGCCCATACGAATGCTGAAACAGCAGAGCAGCCAGACAGCAACTGCTGAAGACCAACATGGGCACGAGTGTGTTTCCCACAGTGTCACAGGGGATAGTACCCAACAGCCACCCCCAAGGGCACGGAACATTGGCAGGCGGGGCTGGGGGAAGCGTCGACGTCTATGCAGGCACCCCTACCCCAGAACCCGCACCATAGGCAGCCGCCTACCTGCACACTGGATGGCCTGAGACTGGGCACCACCAGCACCACCAGCAGAAGGGCATGTCAACATGGTGGCTGAGGGATACTGGTGGTGGAGGGGGCAGTGGCAGCTGCCCAGAGGAGACCGTGGCCTAGCCCTGTGTAGGTGGGTGCTGTGTACTGCAACAGATGGGCCCTGTCTGATGAACAGTCATGGTATCACCAAGGAATATACTGACTCTGTGACAACAAGGTGGTGCAGTGCACAAAACCAGTGTATTCAGAAGCAGAGGGTTACAGGTTCAAGTCCTAGCTGTGGTTCCTGCCAACCCAGTCCCCTTATTTTACCCAATACTACAACTTGCTAAAACAGACAGTACCTTTATTGCAGATGACGTAAACATGCCCAAAACACCTACATTCTACCCTACAGAGCACAGACACCATAAACATGCACATTACCTAGAGCAGAGTCTCCCAAATGCAGTCCTGGAGGTCCAAACACCATTCCGGATCCATACTGCCTCTGATAATGATGCCTGTGCTGCATTTCTATGTGTCACCCCCATGGTATGCAGATGTATCTCATGCATATTCATGAGGGACAGCATGAAAGCCCAAACAGTGTTTGGCACCGCAGGACTAGAGTTGGGAACCTCTGCCGTAAAGCAGCAGCCAACAGGGGCAGACACACCCGCACCCACAGGTCCCATTATCCAAAGCCTCCTGGAGAGGCAGGACTTTGGGCTCTGCGTGCATCTCCCAATACTAGCACTTGCATACCTTAGTAATGCCACCCTAAACCGGGGAATATGGTACACATCTATCAAAAGGTTGCTATGTTTACTGGAAGATAGCAATTCCTAGGTTAAGTACAATTTTCTGAGTGAGCTGCATCACAGCAACCTTTCTGATGTCTGTGGAGTGTGCTACAGGTCTGGTGTCTGACAGTGTTTACCAATCTGGGGAGTGACTCCTACAGTATTGCGTACCATAGCCATGCCTGTACTGTGCCCAGGACTGGTGTGGTGGCCTGGGCTGCCCAACACCTCTATAGTTGCACAATGCTGGCATAGGTGTGGGTAGTGTGTGTCTGTCTATCTAGTGTGTGGTGGCTGCCAACACCCTCCACTGCCCTCACTGCTAGCACTGTTGCCAGTATTGGCCTGCCAATGTGCATAATGAGGAGCAAGGTACCGTGGGAATAGCCTGGATAGGGTGGTCTGACCTGGATGCATCTGCACATGGCATAGGGCAATGTTTCAGACATTGTAGTGCCTGGCCACCACCTGCACGGACAGGGAGGCCATAGCATGTCCTGCTGGGAGGTCACTCTCACCCTGACTGAGCAGTGACCATTGCATGGCTAGGTTCCCCCATAGTGCTATATGTCATTTCTCTCATGTGATATTTATGGGTTTTCTTTTGGGGCCCAATTGCTGACTTATTTGCTTGGTGTGTATGCTGACATCCCTGTTCTGGGTGCATGCATCTCCCCCAGGACCATGCACTATGGACTAGCTGGCGGACTGTTTGCAGCTAGTATGTGTCTTGCTGGAACACCTTGCAGGGTGCAGCGGCTGGAGGCTTGCTGCTGGAGAATGTCAGATAATGGTGGGGGGCAGCTGAGCATTTCCAGGCCTGCCATCTGTCTGCCATTGCGTTATGGATGTGTAGCGCTCTGTCTGTTCCCCAGTAGGACTGGGGTTGATGGTCCCCTCTACTGCTACCATTGCAGGGAGGTAGACTATGGATCTATTGGTGGGTGCTCCTGTTTCTCATCCTGAGCCCCAGAGGGTGGGTTGTGTGGTGGTACATAATCTGCCTATGGGTCCGTACACCCTCAACTACAGCAGGTAACCATGGCACCAAAACAGGATATGCACTATTCTGGGTGCAGCATCGCCCATAGGGACTAGACGTGTCCGAGACATACAGCAGGACACAGATGTATCCTAGGTGTGTCTAACGGAACTACCTATCACACACAGATGGGGACCTGCAGCATGGCATACTTCAGCCACTTAACCCTCCATAGCCCATGTTCCCTTTAAAATAGTTATCTCCAAGTTATAATGCCCTGTTCAATGTAATTTCAGTTTGTTCAATGTAAACCACACTGATGCAGAATAGCACAGTATATAAGAGAATGTAAATAAATAAATAAGTATGAAGCCTTGTATACCTTTGCTTTTTTTAAACCATTCTGTTTCTCCTGTTCAAAGTGTAGCTTTTAGGTCAATGTAAAGGTTGTGCATGAGAACTATCAGGTATACTCAGGCTTCTTAATGCGGCCCAGAGTTTTTTTCATGATTTACACAAAGGCTTTGCTGTAGTCAATAAAACACATATAGATATCCTTTTGATATTCTTTTTTATTTTCAAGGATCCATCTCACATCTGCAATGATGTCTCTTTTTCCTTGCTTAAGCAGTTTTCATTCCATATATAGTTTTAGTCTCCACTGAATGATATTAAGTAAAATTCTGCTGGCATGTGGCATCAGAGTGATTTGTGTGATAATTTTCAGTCGGTCATATCAGCTTTCATTAGTTTTGGTATGAACACAAATCTTTTCCAGTCTGCTGGCCATGTTGATGTTGTCTTCCAAATTTCCTGGCAGAGTCTTGTTAAGTATTGTAACAGCTGCATATGATTGCTATAATACTTCAATGGGAATGCCATCAATGCTCGGTGCTTTGTTCTTTGATAATGCTGTCAATGGACTTCTACTTCTTTCATCACCAACAGTCCCTGATTATAGGATATAAGTTGAAATGGTTGTTGATCCACTTGATCTTTATGGTATAATGACTCTTTCTATTTTTTTTCTACCTTTTCCTGATCTTCTCAGCACCATTCAATATGGTTCCTTGAGGATCTTTTAGCATTCCAATTTGAGACTCAAATTTTCTCTTTAACTCTCGTAGCTTTAGGAAAGCTGATCTCATTCTTCCTCTGATCATTTCTGATTCTATTGCTTGCATGCATAGGGTTACCAGATGTCCTGATTTTATCAGGATTGTACTGATTTTCGGAAGCTTGTCCTGATTTAAAAAATGTTCTGATTTTGTCCTGAATTTTGGCATTTTGTCCTGACTTGTCCTAAATGTCTGTAACTTTTGACCGATGATTAAGATGAATATTATAATGAAGTTATTTTTATTTGCTTATTGTACATAAAATGGAGAAATGAAACATTAATTATATGTTTTTCTTTTTTTAACATATGAGTGTGACTCACTGTTTTTGCCCAAAAATGTTTCTTTTGACATTTGTTTGAAAAAGGGGAAAAACTTTGGGCGAAATGGGAAAGTTTGGGTTCCATTGTACATACAAAATATAGCAAATTTAAGATGTATGTAAAGCGGTGGAAAATATAAAAATTTTCTGGAAACGCAAAGTCTTGATCATAGTTTGTTTGTTAGTTAAAAGTTTTCAATTTTTGTTGTCATAGTAATGTTACTAATATAAATTAATTTGCAATTATGTATAACGTCGCTAGTGGAATGAGTATTTTCAGTGTGCAAGAAGCAATGGACAGATGACCGAAATCTTGTGGTAATATGTACAAAAACATTTCGACTGATGAAAATCTGCTAAATCAAGTATCATCGAACAGTAAATTTATGTAAATAATTTTTTATTGTGTTTGATGCCTAATAGAACTTTTTTTTGAAAAGTGTTATTTTTTGAAAAAATGCCCTAATTTTGGACCAGAGGTATCTGGCAACCCTATGCATGCATCATGTAGTACTTCTCTTTCTCTCACCTTGCTACATGTTGGAAATCTCACTGTATTTCTGAGCAATTTTCAGTTTCTTTGATCATCCATTTGGGAAATTTTTCGCTTTTCTTACCTTTTGTAGAGACCTTTAACTTTCCTCGAGCACAACTCTCTTGATGTTATCCCATAACTCTTCTTGTATCCAAAGAAGTGAATCGATTTTGCAGGCAGTCTTTAAATTCTGATAGTATATTTTTAAAATCATATTTTGCTATGTTCATGAGTGGTTTGCTCTTTTTCACCTTTAGCTTGAGTTTTCATACTAGTAACCAGTGATCTGTAACACAGTCAGCTCCAGGTTTGATGGTGGGGGGGGGGGGGAGGGAGGGGGGATGGTGGGAGAGGATGATTCTATATGGGACACAAGGGATGTTACATGTGAGAAAGGTGCATAAGCCCCTATTTTCATGGACCTCTCTGTGTGAATGGGTACTTATGTGCCCATTTACAGAATGGTGGCCTCTGTATGTATGCATACATCTCACTACATGTAAGTGACATAGGGGTGTGCATGGGAGTGGTGCTTGGGTGGAGCATAGGTGCAGCCTCCACCGACACATGTGAATTGTAAAATGTTATGACTTATGCGCATCAGGGCACCAATCTAGTCATGCAGACATATTTGCCACACCTAGAGTCCAGCTTATCTGAATACTTCCATTTTATAAAATAAAGTGTTCATGTACTTTATAAAATAGGCCCAAACAGGGTGTGTGGTACTGCTCGTTGCCTGCATGGGATTATACAGAATTACTCTCTACCTGCTTAGCATAGTTTAGTAGAAGAACCCTTTACTGTTATTCCCCTGCATTATTTTCTATCCATGCAAACAATGCAACAGTTTTACCCATTTTGAGGTGACCAGGGTTGCTAGCTCATGAAAATATCTTTTATTAACAGTTTTCCAGCATTTAACTCACAACCAGACTTTTTTATTTTTACTAACTCATGTTCTACCTTTTAGATTTTTTGGGGGAGGGAGGGAATAATTCTATAAGGAGGAGGGTACTTTTAGGCACCTAACTGAGGTTTATTCTACTCATCAACATGCATATGTTGCCACATCTGCGAGTTTATAATCTCTTATAAAATACTGGCCAGTATAAACGTTTTTTAATGACATGTATTTTGACATTGGACATGTGAATGGGCAGAGTTTGGTTGGAGAGTGGGCAGAGTACTCAAGTATTTGCATAGATTATAAAAAATGATAATTTATGCATGTTCTTGAAAAATCTAGGTATGAGCATTTACACCAGCTCCAGGGCTCATGTACTGTAGATATCCTTGTCTTAACTTAAGGTATGATTTCTTCCACTTACACTAGTATTTTATATAGAAAAGTAAGTGCCTGCTTTTCTTTATAAAATAGTGCCCGAGCAGATGTTTACCTTTACACTTAAAGTAGGCACCTCCTTATAAAATTATCCTCTCTGTGCACCAATGGACTTAGGGGTATGTTTACTAAACCGTCTTAATGTGCGCTCTCCCACGTTATCGCACGATAAGGCACCTTATCGCGCGATAATGGTGCCTTAACGTGCGCTAAAGCGCAAACGAGTGCTGAAGGCGGAAAAAGGCTCCCGGAGGGCGGAGGAAGGCTCCCCAGGGCCGGAGAGAGAGGGTCAATGGGCGGAGAGTGGGAGGGGAGAGGCTCCCTGCACACTAACGCTGTGAAATCCGAGGCTGAAAACTAACACCAGTGAAACCCTGGCGTTAGAGCTGATTTAAAGGGAAAAGAAACCATTTCTGTCAGCAATGTACAGCAAAACCAGGGAAACCTACAAAAAAGTGATAAGTGTGATACATGTGCACGGAACAAAAGGGCAAAGAAACAGTGAAAATGACCAGAAGAAAATGTAAAAAAAACATAACCAAGCGGGGCAATAGTGATATCAATGGGAAACATCAAAAAACACCCCCAAGAAATCTCCAAAAAAAAATATGAATTTTGGAAGGGTCTATGCTCTGTCCCCATGCAAGGTGAATGAGCCCACAGTGAAATTGCACTGATCAGGGTTTTCCTCTCCATTGGATAGGTTTCCTATGGTGTGCACATGTTCCACAACAGCAGGGCGGGCATGTCAGAATGGGCAACTGGACAGATGCTGGAAAAGGGGACACAGAGGGCTGCAGGCGGCACATGCTGTGGTGCAGCTGGGGCACAGTGCGGACTAGGGTAATGCCTAGCTGGCCCATAGGAGTGCTCAAACAGTAGAGCAGCCAGATAGCAACTGCTGAGGGCCCAACATGGGCAAGAGTGTGCTTCCCACGGTGTCACAGGGAATAGTACCCAGCAGGTACCCCCAATGGCACGGAACATTGGCAGGCGGTGCTGGGGGAAAGAGTGGACAGCTATGCAGGCACCCCTACCCCAGAAACCGCACCATAGGCAGCCGCCTACCCGCACACTGGATGGCCTGAGACTGCGCAGCATCAGCACCACCAGAAGAAGGGCATGTCAGCATGGTGGCAGAGGGGTACTGGTGGTGGAGGGGGCAGTGGCAGCTGCCCAGAGCAGACCATGGCCTAGCCCTGTTTAGGTGGGTGCCGTGCACTGCAACAGACAGGCTCTGTCTGACAAACAGTCATGGTATCTCCAGGGAATGCACTATCTCTGTGGCAATGCGGTGGTGCAGTGAACACAGCCAGTGTGTTCAGGAGCAGAAGGTCACAGGTTCAAGTCCTAGCTGTGGTTCCTGCCAACCCAGTCCCCATATTTTACCCACTACTAAAACGTGCTAATACAAACAGAACCTTTATTGCAGATAACAGAAACATGCCCAATAAACCTACATTTTACCCTACAGAGCACAGACACCATAAACATGCACATTACCTAGAGCGGAGTCTCCCAAATGCAGTCCTGGAGGGCCAAACACCATTCAGGTTCCATGCTCCCTCTAATAAACATGGTATGCAGATGTATCTCATGCATATTCATTAGGGACAGCATGAAAACCCGAACAGTGTTTGGCCCGCCAGGACTGGAGTTGGGAACCTCTGCCCTAGAGCATCGGCCAACAGGGGCAGACACAACCTCACCCACAGGCTCCATTATCCAAAGCCTCCTGGAGAGGCAGGATGTTGGGCCCTGCGTGCATCTCCCAATACTAGCACTTGCATACCTTAGCAATGCCACCCTAAACCTGGGAATATTGTACACACCTATCAAACGGTTGCTATGATTACTGGCAGATAGCAATTCCTAAGTTAAGCACAATTTGCTGATTGAGCTGCATCATAGCAACCTTTCTGCTGTCTGTGGAGTGTGCTTCAGGTCTGATGTCTGACAGTGTTTACCACCCTGGGGAGTGACCCCAACAGTATTGCGTACCATAGCCATGCCTGCACTGTGCCCAGGACTGGTGCGGTTGCTAGGGCTGCCAAGAGCCTCTATATTTGCACAATGCTGGCATAGGTGTGGGAGCATGTGTTTGTCTATCCAGTGTGTGGTGTTTGCCAACACCTTCCTCAGCCCACACTGTTGCCAGTGTAAGCCTGCCAATGTGCATAATGAGGAGCAAGGTACCATGGATATAGCCCGGACAGGGTGGCCTGGCCAGGATGCATCAGCACAGGGCATAGGGCAATGGCTCGGACATTGTAGTGCCTGACAATCACCTGCACGGACAGGGTGGCCACAGCATGTCCTGCTGGGAGGTCACTCTCACCCTGACTGAGCAGTGACCACAGCATGGCTAGGTTCCCCCATAGTGTTATGTAGTGTTTCTTTCATGTGATGTTTATGGTTCTTTTTTGGGGCCCAATCACTGACTTATCTGCTTGGTGTGTATGCTGATATCCCAGTTCTGGGTACATGCATCTCCTCCAAAAACATGCACTGTGGACTATCTAGCAGACTGTCTGCAGCTAGTATGTGTCTGGATGGAACATCTTGTAGGGTGCAGCAGCTGGAGAATGTCAGATAGTGGTGGGGGGCAGCTAAGCATTTCTAGGCCTTCTGTCTGCCTTCCCTTATGGATATGTACAGATCTGCATTGCCTGCCCTGTATGGTGTCTGTTCCCCAGCAGGACTGGGGTTGATGGTCCTCTCTAATGCCACCATTGCAGGGAGGTAGAGTGTGGCTCTGTTTGTTGGGAGATCCTGTTTCCCACCCTGAGCCACAGAGAGCGGGATGGGTGGTGGTACATAATCCACCTATGGGTCCAAATACCTGCCTCTCACCTACATCATGTGACTATGGTACCAACACAGGATACACATTATTTTGGGTGCATCATAACCCATAAGGGCTAAACATGACTGAGAAATACAGAGGTGTCTGCAGGAACTACTTATCACACACACTAGCACTGATGGGGACCTGCAGCATAGCTTATTTCAGCCATGAAAGGTGCTGTGGACCTGGTGCTGGGTGCCCCACCTCACCCTCAGGGTGAGCACAGTACCCGCACAATGTGACGGTCTGTAGCTACTCTGTGTCAGTAACATACACGGTCAGTACCCCCTACCAGGCTGAGGTGCTGTGGGGTGCACATGGTCTGTTCCCTCTACCAGGCTGAGGTGCTGTGGGGGTGCATACCCCATCTTGTGATCATCTGTAGACTGCTGATTTGCATGTGCAGTGCATCATGGATACGGGTGGGTTAACCCTATCCTGGTAACCACAGCAGACTGTTTGTGTGGTGACATGCAGTCCTTCTGTAGCCAGCCAGGGGCTTGTTAATAGCTGTAGGCCACTGGTTACTTCACTGCCTGTGGAGCCAGAGGTCATGGGTTCAAACCCACAGTGGGGTTATTTGATAGGACTATCCAGAGCATTGTCAATTTTTAATGTACATTAGTGCTGCCAGCAAAAACACCCTCAGAGTACTGTAACCATAAGGTGCCTTATAGGTTATCCTATGGAGCACCTTATAGGGTGCCCTATAGCAGACATTATAGGGTGCTGTGGCAGACAGTACACTTTATAATGTGCCCTATGGAGTGCCTTATAGGGTGCCTTATGTGACACCTTAGGTTATGGCACGTGAGGGTGTGTTTGCTGGCAGCAATAATTAAAATACAAATAAAATGCCTCAGGAAACAATACTTACATGTCAAAGCTGATGCCTCAGCCAGTCTTATGCATTAGGCACACTGGGGGATCAAACTCATGACCCCTGTATCATCAGTTAGTGTATTAACCATTGTACTACACCTCTGTTTCTGTGTTTGTATGTCTGGGCACCTACTGCGCATTAACGCGCTTAGCGGCGCTTAGCCCGTTAATGTGCGCAGCAGCGCGCGTTATCGCGCGATAATCCCATTTTGCTACTTTAAGACTGAAACGCCCACTCCTTTTATGGCAGCCTGCATACTATCGCCGGGCGCATATAAAGACGGTTTAGTAAACATACCCCTTTGTTTAACATTCAAATCATAAATCCTGTTAACTTGGGAAATGAACTTGAAAAATGCTTCCTTTTTAATTTTGGAGTCCATTGTTAAATATTTGCTGGGAAAGTTAATGTTCAACTAAAATTTGGTCACTTAAAAGAGGGAGGGCTTGGTGGTGTTCTAGGGATGACAATTGAAGTTGACTGAATAGTGCTAATATTTAGTAGTATCTGGTTAACCATATGGAAATTAAGTAGAAAACACACCATTCATGGAAGAAAGAATCTATGAACAACTTGAAAAAATGAAAGTGGAGAAAAACAAGATATTGAGGGAGCTCGGAGAGGTTCTGGCAGGTCCTATTAAGGATCTGTTTAAATGAATCTTTAGAGTTGGGAGAGGTCCCACGGGCTTGTAGAAGGGCTGATATGGTCCTTCTTCACAAAAGTGGCAATAGTGGCTCCTTGTGGTTTTGGGCAAGCCACTTAACCCTCCATAGCCCATGTTCCCTGTAAAATAGTTATCTCCAAGTTATAATACCCTGTTCAATGTAATTTCAGTTTGTTCAATGTAAACCGCACTGATGCAGAATAGCGCGGTATATAAGAGAATGTAAAAATGTAAATAAATAAATAAATAAATAAATAGAGAGGAGATGGGAAACTACAGCCCAGTAAGTCTTACCTTGGTGGTTTGAAAAATAATGGATATGCTACTATATTAATGTAGCTGCTCCCTCCCAGAAGAGAAGCAGACAGAGTCCTACAGTAGTACAGTTTTTCTCATATAATCACACAAGTGGATACCTCAGAGTCTGATGTTCCCCCCCTGGTGGAAGCTAACCATTTTAGTAGCCACCCTCTGCACCGACAACCTGTTTATTTTTTTTTTTAAACTTTTATTTTCATTTTGCAACAAACAAAAAAAAAAAAAACAACACACCAAAGGAGACAAAACAAGTATACAATAAGGAAAAACAAACCCTATTACCCCCCACCCCCCTGCTTCTTCTCTAAGTCGACAGTATCAACATGTGAGCGCTTCCAAACAACAGTGATTGTACATCAAAACGAACAGAAATAGCATCTGCGATACAGAATAATCATGTGACAGAGATTTATACAGATTTAAACAGTCAGATGAGAGCATTTAGCGGTGTGAACATAGTCATTGAGCATCTTCCATTTAGACAGATGATGGGGGGTCTGAACGGAAGAAGCAAACATACGAGGTATTTGTTCATATTTACTGTAAAGACAGACATGATTCCACCATTCATTGGGGCTCAGATGGGAGCTATTTTTCCCAGTATTTCGTAATTAGGGAAATAGCAATGCCCAACATAAAGTCTAAAAGGAAGTAAGCCGATTTTGGAAGAGAGGGGATCCCCGCAGCTGAGCGGAGTCCCACTATCCTCCAAGACAGGGGCTCTTGAAAGTGCAAAATAGATTGGATACGACCCCAGACCCGACGCCAGTAATACTGTAGTGCGGGACATTCATACATAACATGAGTTAGTGAACCAATGGCCGCATGGCATGTCCAGCATTTATTGCCCTGGGAGGTGTTCCATTTGGCTAATCTGTCAGGAGTATAGAAACACCGGTGGGCTAGAAAGAAGAGTGTCTGAGTGAGTGAGGCGGATCTGGAGACCCGTGTCACTCTACTCCAGACAAGGCTCCATTGCTCCGGGGTCAAAGTTACATGCAATTCCCGCTCCCATGCTTTCTGTGCAATAGGGGTACCTCTATTTACAGCAGTACTTAAGGTTTTGTAAAAGTTAGATGCTACACCCGATGAGCTCCCGATAGATCGGATAGTCTCCGATAAGTCTTGGGTAGGGGATTCCGATGGCGGGAGCACCTTAGCACTCCGAAGACAATGCTGTAGTTGCACCAACTGAAAGTAGTGTTTCGCTGGGAGACCAAATTCAATTTGCAATTCACTAAAAGTTTTCCAGCGACCATCATGGAACAACTGGGTAGGGGTCCAAATGCCCCTAGTGTACCAGGGGCTCCACGCCATCGGTTTATTTTGTATTTGAAATCGAGTATTGTACCAGAGCGGGAGTCTGTCTAACGGACAGAATCGGGAGTCTAGAGATTGAATAAGAGTATTAAAGGCACCTAAAGTGTCTAAAAGCATTGGTGGATAGTGGGAGTCTGATGGGAGAGTCATACCAGGGAGAGAAGTAAGAGGAAACGGTTTGCAAAGGTTCTCCTCTATATCTAGCCACACAGGTCTACTCGGTGCTAGATCTTCCAGCCAACGAGCGCCTTGTTTGAGAAGAAAAGAGTGGTGATATTTCAGGAAATCAGGGAATCGGACACCCCCATTGTCCTTATCAGCTTGCAACTGATGCTTCGCTATCCTAGGTGTCTTGTTTTGCCATAAGTATCTAGTCAGAAGGCCCTCTAAATCTTTTTATGTACGTCGAGGTAGGAGACAGGGCAACATTTCTAAAATGTAATTCACTTTAGGAACAATCATCATTTTTATGGTTTCTAGGCGACCCCACCAGGTAAGTGTTAAAGGAGTCCAACGGTGAGTAAGCGCCCGGACTTTAGAGGTTAAGTCTTTGGCATTAAAGGAGATAGCATCTTCCAAAGGAGAGCAATAGTGGACCCCAAGGTATTTGACCATGCGAGGTTGACATAGAAAGGGAAAGGATTGCATATCTGCTTGATGAATTAGAGAGTTTAATGGGAAGGCTACCGATTTGGTCCAATTTATCTTATACCCCGAGAGTTGTGAATATTTACCGATTTGCTCTAGGACAGCCGGCACCGAGTCTAAAGAGACAAAGAGCATAAGGTCATCAGCATATGCTGAAATTTTAATTTCCCTATGAGAGAAGGGGACTCCATGAATCTCCTCCGATTGCCGGATTAGTAAAGCTAAGGGTTCGAGTGCAAGATCGAAAAGAAGTGGAGACAGTGGGCATCCCTGACGAGTACCGCGTTGAAGGGGAAATGGCTGAGACTTTAAAGCATTAGCACAGATACTGGCTGTAGGCTGTGCGTACATGGTGTGGAGACAACGGAGAAAACCTTCTCCGAATCCGTACCAGCGGAGAGTTGCAAACAGGAAAGGCCATTCTAAGCGATCAAAGGCCTTCTCAGCATCAAGTGAGAGGCCGACAAATGGTCGATCAAGATTAACTGCGGTAGTCAGTACATGACATAGAGTCCGAGCATTGTCAGCGGTTGATCTACCGGGAATGAAACCGCATTGATCTGGGTGTATCAAAGTAGACATCCTATCAGAGAGCCGGGTGGAGAGAATGGTGGCAAATATTTTATAGTCCGCATTTAGGAGGGAAATTGGACGATAATTGGCTGTTAGTTGCGGATCTCTCCCCTCTTTCTCAAAAACTACTACATTTGCCATAGAAAAGGACCCAGCAGGAGATCCCTCCTCGGCCAGAGCAGAAAAATAAAGTTTCAAAACTGGAGCTAAGTCAGCGTTAAAGGTTTTGTAGAATTCAGCAGGGAGACCGTCCGGGCCGGCAGCTCGACCTGTGGCACATCTCTTGAGAGCAGAGTGAATTTCTGATAAAGTGAATGGTTTGTCCATGGCCTCTCTATCTTCGTCAGATAGGGTCGGTCGTTGTACCCCTGAGAGCAATCGTTCAAATACTTCTGGCTCAAAATCACATTCAGATTGATAAAGCCGAGTATAAAAATCACGAAAGAGTTCTAAAATTTCTGTATCGTTAGTGACCAGGCCCCCCCCCCGACGGATTACGGAGAGCGGTAACACGCTTGGCTTCTTTTTGACCTTTCAGGGCATTCGCTAATAGTTTGCCAGCACGGTTATTTTCCCGGTAATACAACCCTTGTTGTGATTCAATATTTTTAGCAGCAGCAGTATATAAAAGCTGATTGTATTGAAAACGAAGGCGTTGTAAACGGAGTAAAATACATGGGTCAGTACGGGACGTAAGGAGACGCTCCCCAGCTTGTATCTGTTGCTCTAGAATCAGTAAGTGCTGCTTTCTTTGTTTCCCCTGTCGAATTTGGTAGCTGGTTATAGTAGCACGGATAGATGCCTTAAAACCCTCCCACCAAGCCCAGCTCGCTGTGTCATGGGGTGAGTTAAAATGAAAATAATCTTGGATAGCGGCCTTTATGTCAACCTGAAAATCCTTTTGATCCAGTAGGGATCTATCAAAAAACCAAGCACGGGGATGATCATCTCGCGTAGTGACATGCAATGAAAAAGATATGGCAGCATGGTCAGAAATATGAAGAGGATGAGTCCTAGCCGTGTCCACTTGAGAAATCAGTGCTTTGGAAATGAGAAAAAAATCTATTCTAGATTGTGAGTGATGGGGGGCAGAAAAAAAGGTGTACTCTAAGTCGGAGGGGTGAAGCAGCCTCCATATATCTACTAGCGCAAGGTCTTGCATTAGAGCTGTAAGGGTAGCAAGACTCTTGGGTGGACTACTCGTTCTGGGCGGTTGTCTATCTATCAAAGGGTCTAGCACTTGATTAAAATCGCCACCAAGTATTAATGGAGTATTGGCAGAGGCCTGTGCCAACTGCGCAATACTTGCATAGTAAGCAGGGTTATCCACATTCGGAGCATAAATACAAATACACGTGAATTCACTATCTCCAACCTTAAAATGTGCACGGGTCCATCTACCCTCCTTATCAGAGCTAGTATCTATTACAGTAGCTTGCAAAGACCTCTTAACCAGAATGGCCACCCCACACTGTTTGGAAACGGCGGGAGAATAGGCAGCCACCAGATAAGGTTTAGCATTGAGTTTCAGTGTTCAGGCGGAATTTAGATGCGTTTCCTGAAGAAACACTAAATCAGCATGCTCATGATTAAGATAGCTAAGAATTTTCTTTCTTTTGATTGGACTATTGATGCCTTTTACATTAAGTGATAAGATCTTACATAAGGCCATTGAGCAAGGTTAAAAATTCTGAAAGAGAACATGATGGCGCACATAAGTTCACAATGTCCCTCATAGTAACTGTATCTGGCTGTACACATGACATGATAGAAAATAAGCTAATGTAATACAATGAAGCGCCCCACATTAAAAAATAAGAACCGCAGCGCGGTAGAGAAGAAGCAGAACCCCAGAAATTACTGGCGACCATGTGTCTGCGGGGAGAAACCCCAGAGAAGGCCGAAATTGAAAACATATAACCTGTATAACTGTGCGTGCTCCGAATCCAACCGAGGCACACATCATGGAGGGATAGAAGACCGAGTAAGTCATATAAAGACAGAAAGAAAAGTCCAGGCAGTCTCTGCGCTTGGCGATGACCACCACGTCGGGCCCTTCAAAATGGCGGACAGAGCCGGCAGATAATAAGTCCAAGTTGTTGAGTTAACGCATCTGCTCTGCTTCTTTGGAGTCTAAAAATGTTGATAGTAGATCAGGATCTTCGAATGTCCTAGTTTGGTTGTGGAGAGTCACTCGGAGCTTCGCTGGATACAACAGGCCAAAGCGAGCCTGTAGCTGTTGAAGTCGAGGGCGAAAAGCAAGGAGCCTCTTCCGACGGTCAACTGTGGGCTTTGCCAAATCAGGGAAGAAGGAGACTTTATGACTTTCAAACTCCAGATGACGATTCGCCCGGGCAGCATTTAGAATTTGTTCCACTTGTTGATATCGTAGTAATCGAAAGATAATGGGCCGGGGGGTCGTGCGGTTGAGCGCCATATGGGTAGGAACACGATGTGCTCGATCAATTTCCAGGTCTCTATGAAATGTGATCTTCAACAAGGAGGGAAGAGTTTTGAGCAAGAATTCTCTGATATCTCCTGCTTCCGCCCCCTCCGGTATTCCAAGGAGCCTCACATTGTTGCGACGGGCGCGATTATTGCTATCTTCTAACTCTTTTTGAAGATTCTGTATCTGGCGCTCAGCCTTGTCCAGTTTGACCAAGCGCACCGCGTGCGAGTCGAGGACCCCCGCCATGTTGTCCTGCCGTAATGAAAGGCTTTCAAGTCGGTCCTGGAGCACACCGAGGTCTTCTCGCATGGCTCGAAGCGCTTCTCCGTTGGACTGCACCAGTTCCTTCACTCCGCGTATTTCCTCTAAGAGCTCCTGATGCATTTCGGGGTTTTCCCGAAGTGGAACCATCTTCTGTGGGGAAGACACCTCTGTTTTGGAGCGTTTTCCGTGTGAAGAAGAAGGAGACCTGAAGTCCAAGCGCGCTGGTTTATGGGCCGCCATCCCCCCCGAGGTACCCCGGTAAGTTCGGAGCAAAAAATTGAGTTTATGTAGGTATTAAGTCAGGATTCTGAGTAGGCCTCTCGGGAGCTTCAGCGCGAAGCGTCTAACCCGCTGGACATCAGGCTCCGCCCCCCGACAACCTGTTTATATTCTTTTAAAGGTGTGGTCTCCAGAATTGCACACAATACTTCAAATGAGGTCATACCAAAAACTTATACAGAGGCACTATCACCTCCTTTTTTCTGCTGGCCATTCTTCTCCCTATGCACCTAAGCATCCTTCTAGCTTTTGCATTGCCTTTTCTACCTGTTTAGCTACTTTAAGATCGTCAGACACCATCATGCCCAGCTCCCGCTGTTCTTTTGTGAACAGAAGTACTTCACCCCCTACACTATACTGCTCCCTTGGATTATTGCAGCCCAAATCCATGACCCTAAATTTTTTAGCATTAAATCTCAGCAGCCAAATTCTAGACCATTCTTCAAGCTTAGCTAGATCCCACCTCATGTTGTCTACTCCTTTATGGGTATCTACTCCATGGCATATGTTGGTATCATCTGTAAAGAGGCAAACCTTACCAGACAGTCCTTCTGCAATATCACTAGCAAAGATGTTAAAAAGAATCGGACCAAAGACAGATCCCTGCGGCACATAACTGGTAATCTCCTTCTCCTCAGAGTGAGCTCCATTTACCTTTACCCTTTGTCACCTCTCACTCAAACACCTTCTAACCCAATCAGTAACTTTGTGCAGAATAGCATCAAAGGCTTTACTGAAATCCAAGTCCACATCTAGGGCTCTCCCTCGGTCCAGTTCACCATGCTGCCACTGATCTTGTAATCCATTGGACTCCAGAAACCTCACTATTTTCTCTTTCAGCAGAGTTTCCAATAATTTACTCACCACAGACGTTAGACTAACCGGCCTGTAGTTTACAACCACATCCTTACTTCCGCTTTTGTGTAAAAGGACCACATGTGCCTCTTTCCAGTCCTCTGGCACCACTCCCAACTCCAAAGAGGGACTGAAAAGGTCAGTCAGTTTAGCAGCCAGAACGTCCCCTTCAGTATTCTCGGATGTATCCTATCTGGTTCCATTGCTTTCTCTACTTTTAGTTTAGCTAGTTCTTCACAAACACAGTCTTCTGAAAATCGTTCGAGATCCCCATTGCTTCTGTTCCTATTTGTGGGTGTTTTCTTAGGTCCTGCTCCTGGCTCTTCATCTGTGAACACAGAACAGAAATACTTGTTAAGCAATTCTGCCTTATCCTAATCAACTTCTATATATTCCTCCCCTTCACCCTTGAGTCTGACAATACTACTTTTGCCCTTCCTCCTTTCACTAACATATCTGAGAAATGTCTTATCCCCCCATTTTATTGTATTCGCTATTTCTTCTTCTTTTTGTGTCTTTGCTTTCATGACTACTTTGCTAGCTTCTCTAAGTTTTTCCAAATATAGATGCCTGTCTTCCTCTCTTTGTCATCTCTTGTATTTCATAAATGCCTCCCCCTTTTTCTTCACCTTTTCAGCTACTTCTTTTGAGAAACAGAATGGCCTCCTTTTTCTTTTACCATTATTCACCTTTCTAACTAAAAGGTTGATTGCTCTTAAAATATCCCCTTTCAGTTTTGTCCACTGTTTTTCTACATCCTCCAGCTGTTCCTATCCTGCTAATGACTCTTTGAGGTACTGGCCCATCTTGGCAAAGTTAGTTTTCCTAACATCTAAGACCCTCACTTTTGAATGGATTTTATCAGCCCTAGTCCTAATACTGAACCACACTATCTGGTGATCACTGGATGCAAGATGATCTCCCACTATAACATTAGAAACACTTTCCCCATTGGTAAGCACCGAGTCCAGTATGGCCCCTTCACATGTGGGTTCTGTTACCAGTTGCCTCAATAGTTCTCCCTGTAGAGAATCCTGGATCTTCTTACTTCCAGATGACAGCACAGCAGGGATTTGAGTATCAGGTTAGAATGGTATCCCCTTTTATGTTTGTGTATTAGGTTGTTGTATTCCTCCTGTTTTGTGGTGTATTCTTTTTGATGTGCTGGGTCTCTAGTTTTTCTCCATCGGTGTTCAAGCTGTCTTAGCTTGTGTTTGACTTTAATTTCAATGGAGTACCAAGCTGCTGAATCATGTTTGGTGGGCTTTTTCTCTGTGGGGCTATTGCAAATGATGTACTAGTGTTGTTCCATCTGTCAACAAGTGAGGTGAGCTCAGTTATGTCTGAATCGAGTCATGGTAGGATATGATCCAGCAGAGCTTATTTATTGTATTCTTTGAATCTGCAAAGTGTTTGTGCTTGAGGTTGTTTCGCGGTGTTGTAGCTGAGCAGAGGAAGGTCAAAGGTAATTGAATGGTGGTCTGACCATGGGATGGGTGTTATTTGGTAAGTGATGGCGGGTACGACTGATTGGATCTATTGTTCATATCTAACAAGATCCAATGTATTACCTCGCTTGTGGGTGGGTACATTGATGATTTGTGAAAGTTCCATAACCTCGAGGAATGAGCTGACTTGTGCTGTTGGTGCTGATTTGAGGTTAACATCACCCAGCATTATAAAGGGTTTTTTCTTTGGTGTGTGTGTGTACATGCTATATCAAGGAGTGCCAAGAAGTCCTCTGTGTCTGTGTTTAGAGCTTGGTATACAAGACATATGGAAAACTGTTTGTTTTCCACTACCAGAATTTTGGTTGTGGCTGTAATAAGCTTGGTATCGAGGTGTATGTCTACAAGTCTTGAAGGACTACCCAGAGGGACTGCTACAACTACAAATATATCTGCACGTAAGCATTTATCTTCTGGAATATACTCTAAATCTTGAGGGGAAAAGGGTAATCTTTGGGTTATATTAGATAAATCAGTGTATTTTAGAATTCCGTGTTTGCTGTGTCAGTCAGGTCTTAGTACCACCAGAGAGTGTTTCATTTAAATCAAATCAGCATAGCAAAAGTAAAACAGAGTAAATAGTTACTGAAATAACTTTGTTTCTAGAGAGCATTTTTATTTAAATCAAATCAGAGTATAGCTTAGCATACAAGAAGAATAAATAGTCTCGGAGTGCAAAGAACTAAACTTGTTTTTAGTGACCTTTACAAATAGGCCTTCTAGTTAGGAGGCAAAATATCTATGAAGTTGCCTTAAATAGGTGTTAAAGGCAAGTGACAGCTTTATAGGCTCTTACACCTATTAAAGGGAGGTGGTGCCCATAACCACTTTCAGGTGCAGCTGGTTATCCTCATCAGGAATACATTTACTAAGGACCTGTGATTAATTATTCTTGAGGTGAACAAAGTCTATTTAACATATAAGGTACAGTTCTATTAGCGTACATATCCTCAGCAAACAACTTTAAAATCTGAACAAAACCTTAAAACTAAGATGCAGACAGCAGTCCAACAGTGAAATGGGGGCTTTCCAGTGTTTTGCATTGAGTATCACATGTATGATTTTCTCCCAGTCGGTGAGGGGTCTTACATGTGCATTAGGTGCAAGGAGATCTTTGCTCTCAGGAACAAGTTCAATCTCTGGAGGCTAGAGTAGCAGACTTGGAGGATATAAGGAAGACAAAGAGGTATATAGACGAGACCTAAAGGGACATAGTACTGAAGTCCCATCTCCAGTCAGGCAGCCTCCCTGTTGCCATGGAGGAAAGAGGTCACGCGACAGGGCAGCATCACCCTGGTGTGGCAGGAAGTGATCTTGTATCTAGGACCTGTCCTCCAGGTGATGTAAAACTCTTGCACTGAGGAGGTTTCTCCAGGGTCATGTGCCCATGAGGGAAGGGTTAGGACAGCCGTTATAGCTGGTGATTCAATCATTAGGCATGTAGATAGCTAGGTGGCTGGTGGCCGTGAGGATTGCCTGGTAATATGCCTGCCTGGTGCAAAGGCAGCTGACCTCATGCGCCACCTAGACAAGGCATTAGCTAGTGCTGGTGGTGAGTCTGCTGTCTTGGTACATGTTGGTACCAATGATATAGGAAAGTGAGGTAGGGAGGTTCTGGAGGCCAAATTTAGGCTTTTAGTTAGGAAGTTGAAATCCAGAACTTCCAGGGTAGTATTCTCAGAAATGCTTCCCATTCCTTGCGCAGGACCCAAAAGCCAGGCAGAGCTTCGGAGTCTCAATGCGTGGATGAGATGATGGTGCAAAGAAGAGGGTTTTGGATTTCTAAGGAACTGGAGAACATTCTAGGAAAAGGAGGAGCTTTTCCAAAGGGATGGGTTCCACCTTAACTGGGATGGAAACAGGCTACTAGCATTAACCTTTTAAAAAAAGATAGAGCAGCTTTTAAACTAGATATTAGGGGAAAGCGTTTGATTTCATAAATGGAGGAAGGACGGCAAGGAAATCCATAGAACTGCCTTTTAACTTAAATGAAGAAAATAGTTAAGAAGGAGGATCCAAGATGGCACTACCATGCGCCGGTAGTGTAAGACGCTCGTGAGGCTGTTTGCCGCTGCTTGCTTTTTTGGGCCCCCTTCCTTCTGGATATGGGGAAGAGGAAGGGGAAAGGGAGGCCAGTACTCGCCGATGGTCTCTCTTCTCTGGCCCCAGGGCAGGCAATGTTGGAAGCCTTCGGTCTTCTGCCCGGAACTCAGGCCTCAACCCCCTCTGCCCCACCTGGGGGGAGTACCTTGGGCAGCTATGACAAGAGGGTTTCCTTTAGCCCTGTGATGCAGCCCTGGAACTGTGCCTTCAGCTGGCACTCTGGAGCTGTTGAGGTTTGGCAAGGTTTCCTTTGCTGCTCCTTTCAGAGGTGTGCCAGCAACTGTACTGCTTCCCAACTCCACTTCTGCTACATATCAACAGAAAGCACTGAAGAAGTTGACATACTCACCATCACAAATAAACAACTATCAATTTGTCTGGTCTAGAACCCCTGCCACCTCCATGGCTGATCTCTCTAACATTACAGGAAAAATCATTGAGAACACCAAATCAGCAAAGGGCATCCTTATCTTAATGGATTTCAACCTCCCATCAGCTTAACCTGGGTATGCCACAATTTTCCTAGATGCCATGACAGCAATTGACTTCATGCAACTCATCTAACACCCAGACATAACAAAAGCAGCATGCTAGATCTCATCTTCTCCATCATACAAAATACATTAGCACCCCACATACAATATAATACCACCTTATACCCTGGTCAGACCACTACCTGATCACATTCTTCCTACCCTTATTCATCCCAAACAACCATATCATCCAACCACACATAAACAGAAGATTCAAACATTTTCACAAAGAAACCTTCCTTAAGGAAATACTCTCTCAGCTGGAAACTGAAATAAAGAATCCAAACATACTAACAACCGACTGGAATACCACTATTGGAAGAGCTGCAGCATCAACATCAGCTCATACAAAAAAAAAGCAACAGAATGGTACATTGCTGAACTCGGAAGAATCAAAACACAACTTAGAAAACTAGAATGGAAATGGGCACAAATCCATCCTCAAAACCAACAAAGATCATTTGATGGAAATCTACTGTAGAGAAATAGACAATGTCAAGTGGGCATACCACACAAAGCTTATCACTAACTCCCTGATTAGACCAAGAGGAGTTTGGTCAGTTGGTTCAAGAGAACTATTCTATATCAACTGACCAAACTCCCCTCCAACCACTCCATGGACCTCAACATAAGCCCTCAACAACTAGCAAGCCACTACAAACAATTCCACCCACAGTCTAATCTCACCCCATCACCACATCATGGTGAAATTTTGACCCTATCAGCAAAGACAACATTGAAACCATCATCATCACTTCACTCAATACCACAACCATCCCCCCCCCCCTTGATCCATGCCTGGTCACCTGGATCAAATCTACCAAACATGAGCTCAGCCCAATATTCATAAAACGGACCCACTCCATACTACAAAAAGGAGAAATGCCCAGCGACCCGAACCTGTCCTCAATTTGTCCCACCCTCAAAAGACCAAACCTCGACCTGATGGACCTGGCCTCCTATTGACCCATCGCCAGCCATCCATTCCTTATGAAACTCATCAAAAAAGCTGTCCAACAGCAGCTCCAAGAACATATTGACAAGAAATCCCCCCTTGACCCTCAGCAACATAGGTTCCACCCCCTCCATGGTGTAGAAACCCTAATGATCACCCTCATCAACATTCTAATAAAAGGAATCCGAGACAAGTTGAAAGGATACATCATAGTATTCTTGGATATATCTGACGCTTTTGATACAGTTAACAACAATATTCTTTTGCAATGCCTATAGTCCACCGTCATTCAGAACACAGTGCTAATTTGGTTCAAATCCTACCTGACTGACAGGAAACAACAAATAAAACTGGGAACTAACATATTCCAATCCCTACAGTCAAACCCAAGGAATACCACAAGGATCCACTCTATCCCCCCCTCCTCTTCAACATCTTTATTCAACCCCTCTGTAAAATCATCAGAGCTCACAACATCAATTTTCATATATATGCCGATGACATCATGCTTTATGGACACAAAGCACCCTATATACACAAACCTCCACAGATGTTTTACAGAAGTCACACAATGGCTAACCAACAACAACTTGCCAATAAATTATAAGAAGACAGAAGCCCTATTTGTCACAATGAACAAGACCAACATACTCCCAACCTTTCTCACCCTGGACAACACCCAAATAAAGGTACAACCAGAATTCAAATACCTCGTAATAACATTGGACCAACAGCTCTCCTTCAAACCACAAGTACAGAAGACTACAAAAGCAATCTACTTTAAAATCTGAACACTACAACGCCTATGCCCCCTCCTGGAACCAACAGATTTCAGATCCGCATTCCAAGCTATAGTCCTACCACATATTGACTATTGCAACTCCATATCAAGGCCTCCCACAATCTACCCTGCTTCCCCTTCGTACCACCCTATACATCGCAGCATGCACCTTAACAGGAGCAACAAAATATGACCATATTACACTCATACTTAAACATCTACACTGGCTACCTCTAACCAGCACAATCAAATACAAGACCCTCCTCCTAACCCACAAAGACATCAATTCCAACCCTACATCCCATCTACACACCCTGCTCTAAAAACCACAACACAACAGATCCAGAAGACAATCCAGCAAGAATACCCTCATCATACCCCCACACAAAAACATAATCTACGCATTAAGCATTTGAACTATACACCCCATCCACATGGAACACACTCCCACACACCATAAGAAACATCACAGACCTGCCCACCTTCTGCAAACAACTAAAAACCTACATATTCACCTACGTCTTCAGCAACTCCACCTAATCACCCCCCTTCACCGGAATAAGGATGCTCAACTACAACTGTCCTACCTACAAAACCAACCAAACAGGCTCCATAGTATATATTGTACTTAAGTTTTGACACGAGGAACTCAACTGTTACTGTATATAAGTTTAATGTTATAATGTCATATGTACATAAGTTAAAAGCATTCTAATGTAACAATATATATATAACCTTGTTCAGAGTAAACCGCTTTGACCGGGTGAAAAGCGGTGTATAAGATAATAGGGAAGAGCCGGCAGTAGCCCAAGAGCACATGGTTCGGAACAATGTATCCTTGAAGGATACTACCAAAACAATTAGGTTAAGGCATATCAGCAAAGAGGTTCCAATAAAGACAAAAATAGCCCAAATGCCCTTGAGTACGGAGCAGACAGAGCTTAAAGATTCCAAATTACCCCTGCCTACCGATAGCCAGATTAATATGAATAAAATACAGTCTCTAAAATACTTGAATGCAAACACTAGAAGTCTAAAAAAGTAAGATGGGAGAGTTAGAATATATAGCACTAAATGAGAAGTTAGATATCATTGGTATATCAGAGACATGGTCGAAGGAAGACAACCAGTGAGACACTGATACCTGGGTACAAACTATATCATAATGATAGAGCTGATCAAATTGGTGGAGGGGTTGCGCTCTATGTTAGAGATGGTATTGAGTCACAAAGGATTAAAGTTTTGCAGGAAACAAAATTTGTTGTAGAATCTCTATGGATTGAAATTCTATGTAAAAAGGAGAAGGCGATGACAGTGGGGGTGTACTATTGACCGCCTGGCCAGAATGAACAAATGGATGATGAAATGCTCAAAGAAATCAGAGAAGCTAACAAAAGTTACAGCACAGTAATAACAATGGGTAATTTTAATTACCTCGGTATTTACTGGGTCAGTGTCACGGCAGGACATTCTAGGGAGATAAAGTTTCTAGATGAAATAAATGACTGCTTTTTGGAGCAGCTGATTCATGAACCAACCAGAGGGGAAGCCATTTTGTACTTAGTCCTTAGTGGAACACCAGATCTGGTGCAAGAGATAAGGGTATAGGGGCCACTTGCCAATAGTGATCATAGCATGATCATGTTTGATTTAATTAATGGAGAAGGGATAGTAAGAAAATCCACAGTACTACCTTTTAACTTTTGAAAGGTAGACTATGATAAAATGAGGAAAATAGTAAAAAACTAAAAGGAGAGGTTGCAAAGGTTAAAAATCTACATCAAGCTTGCGTTTCATATAAAAATACGATCTTGGAAGCACAGACCAGCTGTATTCCACGCTTTAAGAAACGTGGAAGGAAGTCCAAAAAACTGCCAGCATGGTTTAAAGGTGAGGTCAGAGAGGTTGTTGCCAAAAAAGCATCTTTCAGGAAATGGAAAAAAGAGCCAAATGATGAAAACTGGAAATAGCACAAGCACTGTCAAGTTAAATGCAAGGCATTGATAAGGCAGGCAAAGAGAGAATTTGAGAAGAAGCTTGTTGTGGAAGCAAAAATGCGTAATAAAGACTTTTTCAAGAACATTCTAGCAAAAAACCTGTGAGAAAATCAGTTGGACCATTAGATGATAGAAGGGTAAAAAGGGCACTAAGAGGGGACAAGGTCATAGCGGAGAGACTGAATGAATTCTTTACTTCGGTCTTTACTGAGGAAGATGTAGGGAAGTTACCCTTGACTGAAGTGGTATTTAAAGGTGATAATGTGGAAGAATTGAAAGAAATATCGATACATCGGGAAGATGCATTACAACTATTAGATAAACTGAAGAGTAACAAATCACCTGGACTGGATGTATACATCCAAGGATGTTGAAAGAACTGAAATATGAGATTACAGACTTGCTATTAGTAATCTGTGAAATATCATTAAAATCATCTGGGAGGGGAGGCTGTAAAGGGGGCTGATACTAGGGAGAGTTACTGGGACTGAAAAAATGCTGATGGAAGAAAATGAAGAAAGCAAAAGGAGAGACAAGAAATGGTAGATGGACCATAGACCATAGAAAAAAAGCTAAGAGAAGACAGAGGAAAACGGAAATCTCAGATCGGGACCAGCATGATCAAAAATTATCAGACAACAAAGGTAGAAAAAATAATTTTATTTTCAATTTAGTGATTGGACTTTGTGCTATCTATATTTCACACAGTATGGGGAACAGCATCTCTTATTTGGTGTGGCACCGCATGCGGAGTCTGGCTTCCTGGGGGTTTCATTTTAATTTCTGTCTACATATTTTTATTTTTGCTTTAGGTTGTGGTCACTTATTCTGTACTTGGTGAGGGTCTGTGTTCTGAGTGTGCGACCAAGGCCAGGTGTTCTGTTAACATGGAGTTTGTACGTAAGGATCTGTACTGTAGTAATTTGACTTGTTCTGCTTTTCAAATAGGTGTATGGATGTTTTGGGGCCCATTGCAGTGTTTATAGTGCTGCTTTTTTCTTGGTAGGCCCCTTATTGTATGAGTTTTGGAAGTGTATGCTGTTATGGTATGGTAGATTTGGCCTTGCAGACCTTAGTGACTTTAGTAGGGTTTTAAAATAAGTTCCCAATATGCCTGGTACTGGAGAATGTTTCTTGTCGGTGAGATGATCAGAATCAGCTTTATATATATATATATATATATATATATATATATAGTTCTGTGGGTGAATGTCCTACCTCTGCTCTGCACCCATTGTTGAGGAGGGGGTTCTGTGAATGCAAAATGTATGTTCAAAAAGAAAAAGCAAGCACCATAATGCAGTTTATAACAAAATACAAATGAATTAATTTGAAGTTATAAACTGCTGTGGTTCTCGCTCTTTCTTTTAGTTTCTTGGTGTGTGAACATCTTGCATTTGCTCCACATTATCTAATTGGCTTTTTGATTTGGTCCAGTCCCTGACTGGAGTTTTGAAAAAGATCCCCACCCGGGGGGAGGGGCGCGTGCCGGGGGTGGTGGGGGGGGCGCGCGCCGGGGGGGGGGGCGCCATCTCATCCCTCGCCTCAAGCAGCAGATTGCCTTGACCCACCCCTGGCTTGATGGACCTTGGTCTGACACAGTATGGCATATCTTATATTCTTAAGCAATGCTAAATAAATAAATGTCCTTAGCCAGGAATCACCAAGGGGTTTTTTTTGTTTTGTTTTTTTTTTACTTCAAAACTTGTAGTTGCTCTAAGGATGTTTCTCAGGATATCTAGTATAATTTCAGAAAACCTTGGTCAAATGTACTCTCCCCTTTAGAAGTCACACTATTTATCTCAGCCTCCTTTCAGTTTTTAGAGAATCTGACCAGTGAAGAAGCCAGACTTCGTCACAGGAAAAAAAAAACAACTGTCGGAGTTTGTTCACTCCTCAGCATACACAATCCTGTCTATAGTAAACTTGTGCTGCTTCTTCAATGCCCAATTGGTAACTACAGAATTTGCCAACTCTCTCTCTCTCAAATTTTCACAATATATTTAGTACCAAACATATTGCAGATCAATTTCTCAATAAATTTAAACTTTTTGATCAGATTTCCAGCTTTCTCAATCTCACACCTCACATACACAACCTTCTCTCTCTCTTCATCAGTCCCAACTGTCAGTTCCTAAACCACCTCACTCACATTCTAACACCAACTGACGAAGTGCCCTTCCACTGCCAGTCCTTCAAATAGTCCCAGAGACCAACCAGAGGGGAGCAAAACCCCAAAAATCTCCAAATAAAAGCACCTTTCTTCACCTAATTAGATCATTTTACAATTTTCTGAGTTGTTCCTTTAAATTTTAAAGCAGCTGAGCAAATTGTTGCAAAACTGTGTCATACACTGCTCTTTCCCTGCTTGAAACAGAGCTCTCTGGAGATATCCCTGCAGCAGCCTCATCACCCACAGAGCCTTCTTTAATATCTGGGTACTTTTATTTTTCAAATTATACTTTCGAAATAGGCTTTTTAAAGTCTTGCCAGCCAGAATTGAACATTTTTAATCTAATCTGAGACTCCAGTGCCCTTCCAAAGCCTCGGGAGTACAGCCCCCTCAATTATATAATGCCATGAATTGCGGCCAAAATATAGATTTAATATTGTATTAAACATATTTATGGGCTCAGCAGCCCTCCACCACATGACTGAGACCCCCAAAACCTGAAAATTTTACTTTTTATTTGACACCATTTTTGGCAGTTTAAGGAGCCACACAGTACCTTTAAGGCCAGCTTTGCCCCCTGTTGATATAGCCTAAACAGGTCTGAAGCTTCACACAATTAACCCAAAGCCCCAGCTGCGCAATTCATTTTAGGGCCAGCCCAGTAGCCCGATTCTTTTACCTGGGGCATTTGGCCCAACATCCTGGCCCCCAGTATAGCTTCTGAGTCCTCTGGCCCAAAACCTAATTCTAAGGTCCCCTGCCTAATGCCAGCTCTTTTCTGGGCCCTCTTGATGGTGCAATTCTGCCTCTGGGCCCCCCCCCCCCCCACTTGCATCAGGGACAGCCATCGCATTTGCTCCCCCTCGATGCCTCACCTCAGCTCTTACTGTGATCAGGGGCAGCTGTGAATGCCACGACTTTACCCAATCACAGCGGGCACCATCTCCGAGCCCCCCAGAGCACACTGCAGGAATGCGGCCTATCAGAGGCCCACCTGTGCCTGTGGCTCTCCTGCAGCCTCTCTCATTATTTAAAAAAAAAAAATCAGCAGCTGACTCACCTCCACAATTCCCGGAGCCCAGACACAATTTTTTTTGTTTTTTTTAAAACACCACCACCATCCTACAGCTGCAAACTGCAGTCCAGGGATAGAAAAAACATCCTGGCTGCGAAAGGCATCTCCCAACATGGTCCCGGACCCACGAAGGGGAAAACAACATCCTGGCTGCCTCTGGCAGCCCCGCTAAGTGGCCCCAGTGGCATAAATGTCATTGTGTTAATTATCTTACCTTCTAGTTACATTAAAGACCTCAGTGCAATAGTTTTTACCAAAGTCAGATCATGACAGATGAATCTGATTCATTTTGTTAACTGGGTAACCACAGAACTAGATTGAGGCATGTGCTAGATGTGGTCTACTTGGATGACAGATAGTGGTGGTAAATGAAATCCACTTGGAAGAAAGAAAAGTGAGTAGCAGAGTGCCTCAGGGATCGATTCTAATGCTGATTCTATTCAATATCTTTTTGGATTCATATTGCTGAAGTATTAGAAGGAAAAGTTGGCCTTTTTGGAGGATGCCACGAAGATTTGCAAAAGGCTGGACTCTCTGGAGGGAGCTGACAACATGAGAAATGACCTACAAAAATTAGAAGAATGGTCCAAAGTTTGGCAGCTAGGAGTTAATATGAAGAAGTGCAAAGTAATACATTTGGTAGAGCAGAACCACCAATGGAGCAGTATGCTTTAGAGTGTGAGAAGCTGATGTGCATGCGTAATAGTTTCAGAGGATTGTAAGATGGCAAAACAGTGTGGCAAGGTGGTGGCCAAAGCCAGAAGGATGCTATGCTGCATAGAGATGGGCATAATCGGATGAAAGGAGGAAGCAATAAAGCCCCTGTACAGCTTGTTAGTGAGGCTTCAGTTGGAGTTCTCTGTTCACTTTTGGAAGCCGTATCATATTAATGATATAAAGTTTTGAAGTGGTTCAGAGGAAAGTAATTAAAATGGTATCGGATTTGTGCCAGAAGCTAATGAGAAAAAACTTTAAAATCTGAATTTGTATACTCTTGAGAAAAAGGGGAACAAAGGTGATATGGTACAGACATTAAGGGGGATGTTTACTAAAGTGCGGTAAACGTGAATAACGCGCGTTGTATGACGTTAACAACCGCAAGCGCAGTATAACGCGCGTAAACACGCGCCAACGACCGGTAACGTCATACTACGCGCGTTGACCGCGCTTAACGATCGTAAAGCCCCGCGGCGCGTTAAAACAGCGCAGAAGGTGGAGAGTGGACGGAGAGAAGGGGTCAATGGGCGGAGAGGGGGCGGGGAGAGGCTCCCCCTCACTAACGCGCTGTAATTCTGAGCTCAATTCCAACGCGAATGAAAACCTGCCGTTGAAGGCATCTTTAAAGGTAAGAGAAACCATTTCCGTCAGCAATGTACAGAGAAACCTGGGTAACACACAAAACGTGAGCAGTGTGATACATGTGCACAGAATGAAATGTCACAGAAGACAATAAAAATGACCAGAGGAAACCCCTTTAAAAACATAAATCAGCTGTTAAACAGTGATAGCAATGGACAACAAGGAACAGCACTCCCTGGAAAGCACAAAATAAAAACCTAATGATATGTGGAAGGGTTCACGCTTCGCAGACCCTCTAAAAGGGAAAGTCACTGTAATGGAGCTGACCTGGGAGTGTAGTGTAATGTCTCCCAATGATATCATTGTTGCCCAGCTTGGATATGGGTGTGTGTCCCTTCTGTGAGGTCCCCCTGAGGTGTATGTGCACCGTTGTCTGCATACAAGGGAAATGAGGCCACAGTAAACCTTTTGCAGAGCAGAGTCCCTGACCAGCCAGGCTGGTTATACTAACACCAGGGACAGCACTGTCTCTGTGGCCCCAGTGTGGTGCAATGGACACAGCCAGTGCCTGTAAGACCAGAGGGTCACAGGTTCAAATACCAGCTGGGACTGCCGCCAACCCAGTCACAATAGTCCTACCCACCACTAAAAAGTGAAAGTAAAGACACACCTTTAATGCAGAGAACAAAGGCATGGTCTATTTTTACACCACACCAAACACAGACACCAGAAACAGGCACAGCAACGAAAGCTGAGCCCCTCAAATGCAGCCCTAGAGGGCCCCACAGCATTCCTGTCCCATGCTGTCCCATCAAAGATGCCTGTGCTGCATAGCTATGCCCCACCCCCATGGTAGGCAGATGTAGGTCAGGCATATGTATGAGGGACAGCATGAAAACACAAATAAAACGTGGAAAATAGCAGAAAGAAAACTGTAAACATCACAAGTCAGCTGGGCAACAGTGATAGCAATGGGCCACAATAAAAAACACACTCCCTGGAAAGCGAAACCAAAAAAAGAAAAGATACTTGGAAGGGACCACGCTACGGAGACCCTTTCAAAACACATCCCCTGTTATTGGAGCATTCGCAGGAGTGTCGTGTATTGTTGCCCAATGATATAATTGTTGGCCAGCTTGGTCATGGGGGATTGCCCCCTCATGCGAGGTCGTATGTGAGGTTACGTGCAAATTGCCTCCATACAAGCTATATGAGTCCACAGTAAAATGGTGCAGAGCAGGGTCTCTGACCTGTCAGGCCAGGTATCCCATCTCCAGGGATCGCATTGTCCCTGTGGCCTCAGTGTGGTGCAACAGACACAGCCAGTGCCTCTAAGACCAGAGTGTCACAGTTTCAAATCCCAGCTGGGGCCATGCCAATCCTGCCCACATATTCTCCCCACAACTAAACTGTGATGGAATGGTCACACCCTTATTGCTGAGAACATACGCATGGACAAAACGCCAATATTTTACCACACCAGATATAGGCGCATTACCCAGAGCATAGTCCCCCAAATGCAGTCCTGGAGGGCCCCACACCATTCAGTTACCATGCTGCCCCCAATAAAGATACCTGTGCTGCATAACTATGCCCCCCCCTGGTCTGCAGATGTAGCCCATGCATATTTATGAGGGACAGCATGAAAACCCGATCAGTGCCTGGAATGACAGGACTGGAGTTGTGGAACCCTGCCGTAAAGCAGCAGCTAACAGTGACACCCACCCACCCACAGGCCCCATTGGCCAATGAAACCCGAAGAGGTAAGACAATTGGCCCTGCTGTCAACTCCCAATACTAGCAGGTGCATACCTTAGCAATGGCACCCTACACATGGGTATATGGTACACACGCACTAAAGGTTGCCAATGATAAAATGCAGAACTCATGTCCTATGTAAAGCACATTGTGCACATTGAGCTCCACCACAACAAGCAGTCAGATGTCTGTGGTGTGTGCTGCAGGTCTGGCCCCTGACAGTGTCCAACACCCTTGGGAGTGATCCACAAGAGTATATCGTACCACATCCATGCATGTACTGTGCCCATGACAGGTGTGGTGTGTATGGCTGCAGAACCCCCCTATAGTAGCACAATGCTGGCATAGGTGTGGGGGTGGCTGTCTGTCCAGCCAGTGTGTGGTGGCTGCAAACACCGTCGACAGGCCACACTGCCAGCAATGTTGCCAGTAGTGGGCTGCCAATGTGCATAATGAGTAGCAAAGTACCATGGGTAGAGGTCGGACAAGGCGGGCTGGCCAGGGTGTATATGCACAGGGCAAAGGGCAGTGACAGGTACATTGTAGTGCCAGGCAACCACCTGCCCAGACAGGGTGACCACGGTAGATGCCGCTGCAAGCTCAGTGTCACCCTGAATGTGCAGTGACCACAGCATGTCTAGGCTCCACCATGGTGCTATATAGTAGTTCACGCATGTGATAAATATGGGTGTTCCCCTGGGGCCCAGTCACAGATGTATCTGCTGGCTGTGTATGCTGGCATCCCAGTTCTGGGTGCAGGCATCTTTGCTGGTCACTAGCAGCCTGTTTGCAGCTGGTAGGTGATGTGATGGAGTGGCCTGCAGGGTGTGTTGGCCTGCACCAGGGGAATTACAGATAGTGGTTGGGATTGTCATTTTATACCAAGTCCCAATGTCTGATTGCTCCTGTGGCATGCATATGTCTGGATCTCCAGTGACTGACCTGTGGGGTGTCTGCACCTCAGTAGGACTAGGGTTAATGTCCCCCCTCCACTGGCACCTTCCAAGGGAGGTAGAATGTGCAGATTATGATGGGTGACCCTGTTTGCCACCCGGGGGTTGGGGGGGGGGGCAGTGGGGCATGAGTCTACACCTGCCCCAAACAGACAGAGATGTCCAAGGTGGTCATGCAGAAAATATCTATCTCACACAGTAACACTGCTGTGGACGGTGCTGAGGACCTAGGGCTGGATGCCCCACTGCACACTCAGGGTGAGCAGAGTACCCGCACAATGTGGTGTTGGGCAGGTCCTCAATGCCAGTACAACAAATGGTCAGTACCCCCTATAAGGGCAAGGGGCTGTGGGGGGTGCACATGACAATTTACCCCTACCATGTCCAGAGTCTGTGGGGATGCATTCCATATGGTGTGCCTGTGTGGAGAGCTGATTAGCATGTGCAGTGCATCATGGGGGTGACTGTATTATTCAATCCCTCTGAAACCGCAGCACGAGCTCGCAGCCATTGATAAACCATGGCACAGCACACGTACATCTGGTAGCAGAAAGCATAGGTGCACGACACCCTACAGAGTCTGTAATATATGAGATGCCCGCACTGCTGAAACCCCCACGTACCCACACACATAAAAGAAAACATCCCCAGGCTCAATGGTACGCGCGTAGCTGCACACGTACCAACGCACGTAGCTCGGCTCACATACGCAATGTCCTGTCAAAAAGCCTCCCCAATCCCCCTCCAATATACAGGCCAATGCCCCTTCCAATATACAGGCCATTGCCCGGGACTCGAACCCATGCTGCCTGTAACAGCGGTCATTACCGTGACCATTGTGCCACAGCTCTCTGTTAGTGCTCTGTGTCGCCACATCTCCCTACGATATACTACCCTAGCAATGCACGTTCATACGCCCCTAGCAACGCACGTTCATACGCCCCTAGCAACGCACGTGGCTACGCCCCCGGCAACGCACGTGGCCACGCCCCCGGCAACGCACGTGGCTACGCCCCCGGCAACGCACGTGGCTAGGCAGCAAAGGCACCTATAAGACATGGCAACCATGTCGAGGAAGCCTCCCTTCAGCCAGAGGGACATCTACCTGCTGACAGAGCTTTTCTGCCTACGCCAGCAGAGGCTCTTCCCTGGCTCGTCCAAGAGGCAGGACCTGGGCAAGGTCAGGAGGGCCTGGGAGCGGCTGGCCCACCGTTTTAACAGGAGCGCAGACTACCCACGTGAGGTAAGTGCATGGGGACAATTCCACCAAATGATGAGACAAAAGAAAAAACACCCAGTAAACCCAGCAAAAATACACAATGCAGTGACAGGGTATAGCAGGTGCTGACATATCCTGCGTCCAGCAAAGTCCAGCATGTGCATTGCACCATGGGTGTGCCTGCCTTTGTGCTAATCATGGCCAGGACAGCAGCAGTTACATGGTGTTCTGCTGTCCTTCTGTAGGCAGCCAGGGGGTGGTTAGCAGCTCTGGGGCTGCAGGCCAGTGGGTTATTCATTGCCTGTTGGGCCAGTAGTCATGGGATCAGACCCACAATGAATTCCTTTTATTTGGCTGTCTGCAGCATTATATGTTTTACATACACCAGACTGCTACCGGTGACAGCCCCTCCACGGACTATTACCTTACTGCGCCTCATGGGCCCACCATGTGTCACCTTCTCTGGCTCCCTCTACATTACCTTAGGGACTGCTCTATGGGGGACATTCTGTTGTACCTAGGCAGACACTACACTTTATTATGTGGCATGTGTTGTGCATTGTGGGGTGCTTTCTGCAGTAACCTTGGGTACGCCAATGTGTGTGTGTGTTTTCTAGCAAATGTACATCACATACATGACATGTACATGCCCCCTCACTCACTAGATAACATGTGGGTGTGTTTACTTGCACCCCATTCGGAATGGGAACATAGACATGCCCCATCACTCAATATCTAATGTGTGGGTGTGTTTACTTGCACCCCTCCAACACGACAACCATGACAATATGGGACCTGCCCCCTCCCTCATTGTGTCATGTACAGGGTGCTACATCAGGCAGCCTTCTGCATATGCCACCCTGGGAACTCGGACCCATGCTGCCCGTATCAGCTGTCAGTGCAGTAACCATTGTGCTACAGCTCTGTATGGGTCAGGGATGTTTGCTGGCAACCCTCCGACACATAACAGACATATACATGCCCCCAAACCCACTGAATAATGTGTGGGTGTGTTTACTTACACCCCATACGGACAGCAAACATAGACATGCCCCCTCACTCACTATCTGATATATGGGTGTGTTTGCCTGCATCCCTCCGACACGTCCAGGAAATAAAATATAATTGGTGCTGCCCCCTCCCTCATTGTGTCATGTACAGGGTGCTACATCAGCCAGCCTTCTGCTAATGCCACCCTGGGGACTCGAACCCATGCTGCCCGTATCAGCAGTCACTGCAGTAACCATTGTGCTATAGCTCTGTATTAGTCTTATATGTCTGGGTGGCTTCTTATGCTTAACGCGCGGTGGCCCGCTAACGCGCAGGGTTACGCTCGTTAGTTTCGTAACGCGCCAGTTAACGCTCGTTGGTTTCGTAACGCGCGCTAGGTCTTCCGCGGTCCCGCCCATCTCCTTATTTGGGGGTTTGTCTTCTTAACGCGGCTCCTAACGCGAATTGCACTAACGCATTTTAGTAAACATACCCCTAAGATACTTGAAAGATATTAATGAGCAAACCAACCTTTCGCAAAGAAGGGGAAGCTATACAATTAGAGGGCATGAAATGAAGCAGAAAGGAAGAAAATTTAAAAGAAACATCAAGAAATATTTTCTCATAGAAAGGGTGGTGGAGAAGGATCTAAGATGGCGGCCGTGCAAAGATGCACTCCAATAGTCGGCTGGTAATTTGGTCGCTGTTTGTTTACAAACTTGTACCTCATTGCTTTTTTTTCCTGTTTGTGATGGGGAAAAGGAAGGGGAAGGTCAAGTACCCAGAAGCTGACCTTCCGCCTAATCAGCCGCCTATTACCAAGTTTGTTGCTGTCGGCGCCTTGCAGAATATTGCCGGGGATAATGTCAGAGCTGATCAGAAGGCGGTCTTTTCGACTTCAGATGTTAGTCTGAGCCCTGAGCAACGTGTCCCGTCTGGTGAACCTTTGCTGCTTTCCGTTGGATCGGCGTCTCAGCTGCAGATACACCCAGACGAGGTAGTTTCTGATGTGCTGTCTTCATGGGAAGTGTCGAGTACAGGCATGCTGAATGCATCTGGAGGAAGTGGGGAGAGTACCCAGCTTGCTTCGGTTGTGAGTGGAAGAGCTCTGGTTCCTCTGGTGACTAATGAGTCAGTTTTGACTGTCTTGGGAGCTATGGAGAGACCTGATATCCTGGTCATCTGCAGCACCTTGGTGAAACCTGCGGTAGTAACTTTGGACTCCATCTGGACTGCGATTGTTTCATTAGAAAGCTCTGTCTCTAAACGCATGAATATAGTGGAGCGGACATCTCAGGACTTTCAGGCAAGATTGGTTCGACAGGAGCAAGTCAGTAAAGACTCTGAACAAACTTTAGAAACTTTGGGGTATGTTTACTAAACTGTCTTAACGTGCGCTCTGCGATGTTATCGCGCGATAAGGTACCTTATCGCGCGATGGTGGCACTTTTTAAGGAGCACAGGTAACATATCGCGCGATAACGCGCGCTGCGGCGCAAACGAGCGCTGAAGGCGTGGAAAGGCTCCCGGAGGGCGGAGGAAGGCTCCCCAGGGGCGGAGAGAAGGGGTAAATGGGTGGAGAGTGGGAGGGGAGAGGCTCCCTGCACACCAACGCTGTGAAATCCGAGGCTCAAAACTAACACTGGCGTTAGAGCTGATTTAAAGGGAAAAGAAACCATTTCCGTCAGCAATGTACAGCAAAACCAGGGAAACCTACAAAAAGTGATAAGTGTGATATATGTGCACGGAACAAAAGGGCAAATAAACATTGAAAATGAAAAGAAGTAAATGTAAAAAAAACATAACCAAGCTGGGCAATAGTGATAGTAATGGGAAACATCAAAAAACACTCCCAAGAAAGCCTCCCAAAAAAGATATGAATTTCGGAAGGGTCTACGCTCTGTCCCCATACAAGGTGAATGATCCCACAGTGAAATAGCACTGATCAGGGTTTCCCTCTCCATTGGGCAGGTTTCCTATGGCATGCACATGTTCCACAACAGCAGGGCGGGCATGTCGGAATGGGCAACTGGACAGATGCTGGGAAAGGGTATACAAAGGGCTGCAGGCGGCACATGCTATGGTGCAGCTGGGGCACAGTGCAGACTAGGCAGATGCCTAGGTGGCACTTAGGAATGCTGAAACTGTACAGCAGCCAGATATCAACTGATGAGGGCCCAACATGGGCATGAGAGTGTTAATCACAGTGTCACAGGGGATAGTACCCAGCAGGTACCTCCAAGGGCACAAAACATTGGCAGGCGGTGTTGGGGGGAAGCGTGGACATCGATGCAGGCACCCCTACCCCAGAACACACACCATAGGCAGCCGCCTACCTGCACACTGGATGGCTTGAGACTGCACACCACCAGCACCACCAGCAGAAGGGCATGTCATCATGGTGGCAGAGGGGTACTGGTGGTGGAGGGGGGCAGTGGCAGCTGCCCAGAGCAGACCATGGCCTAGCCCAGTGTAGGTGGGTGCCATGCACTGCAACAGACAGGCCCTGCCGGACAAACAGTCATGGTATCACCAGGGAATGCACTGTCTCTGTGGCAACATGGTGGTGCAGTGCACACAACCAGTGTGTTAGGAGGCAGATGGTCACAGGTTCAAATCCCAGCTATGGTGCCTGCCAACCCAGTCCTCATATTTTACCCATTACTACAACGTGCTAATACAGACAGAACCTTTATTGCAGATGCCGTAAACATGCCTAAAACCTACATTTTACCCTACAGAACAAAGACACCATAAACAGGCGCATTACCTAGAGCAGAGTCTCCCAAATGCAGTCCTGGAGGGCCAAACACCATTCAGGTTCCATGCTGCCTCTAATAAAGATGCCTGTGCTGCATATCTATGCACCACCCCCATGGTATGCAGATGTATCTCATGCATATTCATGAGGGACAGCATGAAAACCCAAACAGTGTTTGGCATACCAGGAATGGAGTTGGGAACCTCTGCCGTAAAGCAGCAGCCAACAGGGGCAGACACACCCACACCCACACCCACACCCACACGCTCCATTTTATTTATTTAGCTGTATTTATATCCTGCTTTTCACCAGGTCAAAGCGGTCAATTGGGGGATACATTTAACACAAGGGGATATGAGACACATATGCTAATACTTACAGGGAACATGGGCAATGGAGGGTTAAGTGGCTTGCCCAAGACCACAAGGAGTGCCTATGGGACTAGAAATCCCACTCCCTCCGGTCTGAGATTGCTGTCCTCAGGTGGGATTTGAACCCCAGCCCTCCGGCCTGAAGTACCTTGTCCTAACCACTAGACCACTCCTCCCTGCATTAGCCAATGCCTCCTGGAGAGGCAGGACATTGGGCCCTGCGTGCATCTCCCAATACTAGCACTTGCATACCTTAGCAATGCCACCCTACACCTGGGAATACGGTACACAGCTATCAAACGTTTGCTATGATTACTGACAGATAGCAATTCCTCCGTTAAGCACAGTTTGCTGATTGAGCTCCATCATAGCAACCTTTCTGATGTCTGTAGAGTGTGCTTCAGGTCTGGTCTCTGACAGTGTTTACCACCCTGGGGAGTGACCCTCAACAGTATTGCATACCATATCCATGCCTGCACTGTGCCCAGGACTGGTGTGTTGGCCAGGGCTGCTAAACACCTCTATAGAAGCACAATGCTGGCATAGGTGTAGGAGTGTGTGTTTGTCTATCCAGTGTGTGGTGGCTGCAAACACCCTCCACAGCCCACACTGCCAGCACTGTTGCCAGTATTGGCCTGCCAATGTGCATAATGAGGAGCAAGGTACCATGGGTATAGCCTGGACAAGGTGGCCTGGCCAGGATGCATCTGCACAGGGCATAGGGCACTGGCTGGGTCATTGTAGTGCCCGGCCACCAACTGCACAGACAGGGTGGCCACAGCATGTTCCGCTGGGAGATCACTCTCACCCTGACTGAGCAGTGACCACGGCATGGCTAGGCTCCCCCATAGTGCTGTCTAGCCTTTTTCTCATGTGCTATTTATGGGTTCCCTTTTGGGGCCCAGTCACTGACTTATCTGCTTGGTGTGTATGCTGACATCCCAGTTCTGGGTGCACGCATTTCCACCAGGAACATGGACTAGCTAGCAGACTGTCTGCAGCTAGTATGTGTCTTGATGGAATGCCTTGCAGGGTGCAGCAGCTGAAGGCTTGCTGCAGAAGAATATCAGATAGTGGTGGGGTGCAGCTTAGCATATCCAGGCCTAATGTCTGTCTGCTGTTGTGTTACGGATGTGTACAGAGCTGCACTGACTGCCCTGTAGGGTGTCTGTTCCCCAGCAGGACTGGGGTTGATGGTCCCCTCTACTGCCACCTTTGCAGGGAGGTAGAATGTGGATCTGTTGGTGGGAGACCTGTTTACCCCCTCAGCCCTGGAAGAGGAGGAGGGTGGTGGTACATAATCCTCCTAGGGGTCCATAGGGGCTAAACCTGACTGAGACATACAGATATATCCAAGGTGTGTCTGCATAAACTACCTATCTCACACATTAGCACAGCTGGGGACCTGGTGCTGGGCGCCCCACCTCACCCTCAGGGTGAGTGCAGTACCTGCACAATGTGACGGTGTGTAGCTACTCTGTGCCAGTAACACACATGGTCAGTTCCCCCTACCAGGCCAAGGTGCTGTGGGGGTGCATACCCCATCTTGTGTTCATCTGCAGATGGCTGATTTGCATGTGCAGTGCATCATGGGTATGGGTGGGCTAACCCTATCCTGGTGACCACAGCAGACTGTTTGTGTGGTGACATGCAGTCCTTCTGCAGCCAGCCAGGGGCTTGCTAGCAACTATAGAGCTGTAGCCCACTGGTTACTTCACTGCCTGTGGAGCCAGATGTCATGGGTTCAAACCCACAGTGGGGTTATTTGATAGGGCTGTCCAAAGCATTATCTATTTTTAATGTACATTAGTGCTGCCAGCAAAAACACCCTCAGTGTACTGTACCCATAAGGTTCCTCAGAGGGCGCTTTATAGGGCACCCTATAGGGCACCTTATGGTTACCGTCCATATAAGGTGCACTATACGGTATCCTATGGAGCGATTTATAGGGTGCCCTATAGGGGACATTATAGGGTGCCGTGGCAGACAGTGCACTTTATAATGTGCCCTATGGAGTGCCTTATAGGGTGCCTTATGCGGCACCTTAGGTTATGGCATGTGAGGGTGTGTTTGCTGGCAGCAATTAAAAAAATACAAATAAAGTGCCACAGGAAACAATACTTACATGTCAAAGCTGATGCCTCAGCCAGCCTTAAGTATGAGGCACACTGGGGATCAAACTCATGACCCCTGTATCATCAGTCAGTGCCTTAACCATTGTGCTATACTGCTGTTCCTCCTTGCATGTCAGCGCACCTACTTAAGATTTCCATGCATTTAAATGCACAGTGCTGCCATCAAAAACATTGCTATGACCTTGCCGTGCCTCATAGGGCACCCTATATGGCGCCCTATAGGCCACCCTTTAAGCAACATTGTAGGGTGCCTTGGCGGACAGTGCACTTTAAAATGTGCCCTCTGGGGTACCTTATGGGGTGCATTATGCAGCACCTTATGTTACAGCGCTTTGAGAGTGCGTTTGCTAGCAGCAGTAATTAAAATAAAATTAAAATGTCTCATAATGCAATATTACACATAACAGGTAGTGCTTCAGCCAGTCTTATTCATTGGGCACAGTAGGAAATTGAACCCATGACCCCTGCAACATCAGTCAGTGTCTTTACCATTGTACTGCAGCTCTGTTTCTCTGTTTGCACATCAGCGCGCCTGCTTATGCTTCCTGCGTGCGTTGCTCATGCGCTACTGTGCGTGGCACACAATAGCGCTCAGCGCACATTAGCGCGCGATAATCCCAGTTTGCTAGATTGACTGAAACACCCACTCCTTATATGGCATCCTGCACACTAGCGCTGGGTGCACATTAGGACGGTTTAGTAAACATACCCCTTTGTCTTCTCAAATGTCTACTGTTTGTGGACAGTGCTCTACCTTTGTAAAGGATAGCACTGTAATTCATTCTAAGATGGAAAAGTTGCAGAACTTTTCCAAGAAGTTTAATTTACGATTTGTTAATTTTCCTGTTTCTTCTGTGGTTCTCCCAGTTGAGCTCTTTAAAAAATATTTGCATGAAGTTTTGGGAGTTCCAGAGAATGTTCTTCCTCGTACTTCTAAAGTTTGTTATTTGCCTATGAAGAAACATTCCAGTTCTAGTAATGTTATGCCTAATGAGGTAGGAGACCAGGGAGATAGTCTGGATAGCCTGAATCTGTCTCAGGTATTAGAATCATCTACTGAGGAAACAGCACAGAGAGCTACTCTTTTGGTGACGTTTGTTTTGGAGCCGGATAAGTCTTGGATCCTAAAAATGTTCTTTAGGAATGCTAATAAAACCTTTTTTGGTCAGAAAGTTTGGGTTTTCCCTGATGTTTCTTTTGTAACTCAGGGAAAAAGAAAACTATTTTTAGCTATGCGTTCTGAGCTAGTCCTATTAGGCTTTATTTATTTATTTATTTACAGTTCTTATATACCGCGCTCTTTGGTACCAGTGCGGTTTACAGTTAACAAATTTTGCATTGGGACAATCCTTTGCTTACATTATAACAGGGTTGGTAACTTGGAGATAACAGGGGAAACTATATACAAATTATATACAAACAGAGTATTATCAGTGTCTGAATTTACAGTTCAGGTGACATATTGGGATCATGACTTTGGGAATGCAGAAAGTTTGGTTCGTGTTCTGTCAGGGCTATGTTGTTGGAATGTCTGAGGCTGTGTGGGTGATTTGAGAGATGGGGGGAAGGGGTGTAGTGTTAGGGTCTAAAAGGTGAAGACAGAAAAGGTAGTGTTTAAGGGTCTTTCTAAATTGAGAGAGGTCTTTTATTGCACGGATATGTGGAGGGAGATTGTTCCAGCAGGTTGGTGCGAAGAAGGTGAAGGCCCTGTCTCTGGTTGCTTGGTGACATTTAGTGTACTCTTTTGGTACAACGAGGGTATTAGCGGCTGCGGATCTTCTCAGCCTGTTTGTGGGGGTGTTGATAAGAAGTGAGGAGAGGGAGGGTGGGGCTATTTGATTGATTGCTTTAAAGGACAGTAATAGCGCTTTGTAAATTATCCTGGCTTGTAGGGGTAGCCAGTGAAGATCTGTTAGTATGGGGGTGATGTGATCTCTTCTGGAGGTACCACAGAGGATGCGGGCTGCTGAGTTTATTGCCAATTGTAGTGGGTTGAGGGTGCTCTTGGGCAGACCATGCAGGATGACGTTGGCATAGTCAAAATGTGGTGTTACAAGGGATTGGAAGATTGTTCTGAAGTCATTCGGGGAGAGTAGAGGTCTTAGTGGTTTCAGAGTTCTTATTTTGTTGTAAATGGATTTGACGGTCTGCTTTATATGATCTTTGAAGGTCAGTTCTTGGTCTATGATGACTCCAAGGTAGCGGATCGATGATTTACACGGAAGTTCCGCATCCCTCACCTTTAATGTAGTGGGGGGTGAGAAATTCTTATTCCTGGTTACGAATAGGACTTCGGTTTTCTTGAAGTTTATTCGTAGGTTCTGGGATAAGAGTCAGTCTGTAATCGCATTGAAGCATGAAACTACTGTGCTTTTCCTTCGTATTAAGATTTCCATGTAAATGTGTTATTAAGTCGGTTTCATATAGATTTATCTTTTATGAACCTAAGCAATTATTTATGTTTTTGGATGGCAGAACTACACCTGGAACGGTCTCAGTAACGGTGGAGCCTACTTAGATCAATTCATCACGGACATAACAGTTAGTTGCATTGCATGGTCGTTTTCTTTTAGGAAATGTTTTTTCATTGATGTCATTATTATAATCATAGCCTCTTTACTTGATCCTCCTGCTTCCCTTTTTTTGGGGGCTTATAGTGTGAGGTGCTGTTTTGTATTATTTCATTGGTTTATTTCTCTTTATAATAATATTGCTATAATTTGCACCTTCCCATTTCTTTCAAGTATGGAATTATTGCTTGATGTAATGTTTAAAAAATTCAGAAATAAAAAGTAAAAAAAAAAGAAAGGGTGGTGGATGCTTGGAAGTTCCTCCCAATGGAGGTGGTGGGGACAAAAATAGTGATGGAATTCAAAAAGGCATGGGAGAAACCCAAAGGATTCCTCTAGAACAAGAGGAGCACTCCTGCTCAAAGCACAATATAAATGACTTTCACACTTTAAAAAGGCACATGGGGATAACCTGCATGGAGTGGCACTAGAACCCAAAGTAAAAGCATATGGTGTGCGTAATCTACATGGAGCATCAGTTACGATCCAAAGTAGAAGCATGGAGCGAGGCATAGCCTGCACAGAGTAGCAATTACAACCCTAGACACCTTACTAGGCAGGCTAGATGGGCTATGCTGGTCTGTGTCTGCCATCAGCTACTGTGTTGCTGTTTTAATGTTTTATTGGATCAGTTTATGCATGCATATTTCTAGAAAAGGAGGTTCCTTGGATTTATATTTATGGCCTGATTCTTTAAGGGTTTGGTTTTTTTATATACACAGAAGAAAATTCTTAATGAATCAAGCTGGGTTAAGAAGGTCAGTCGTGCCAATTTAGCACTACAGTAAAGCTAAGAAATCACATCCAAGCATTTTAATATACAGACATAGTTACTGTATCTTTTTTAGACTACATAACTTTTGATTTTATATCACTTCTCTCTTAGGGCTCCTTTTACCAAAGTGTGTTAGGTTTTTACACTTATTGTGCATTTAGGGATAAAACTAACGTGCAATAAGCACAACGTGTCTGCAGTAACTGTCAGGGTCATAGCCAGCATGTTCCTGCAGTTATCACATGGATGTATGCCTTAACACACTGCACAATTGCATTGGTGCATCAGACTCCACCTATTGAGGTAGCATTAGTTGCATCTGTGCTAATCTCAAGATTGATAGCACATGATATGTCACCCATGCTAATTGGAATGTGCTCTCCACAAGCACTCTCCGCCCCTAACTGTCCATTCACCACCAAAACATAAGGTTGGCAGTTAGCACATAAACTAGCATGTGGTAACTCTCATATCCCCACAGTAACAGTTAATGCTGGCCCTTGCAAACAATTACCGTGCGTAAAAACACTACTTTAGTAAAGGGCCTCTAACTCGTTTCTTCCTTTCAATTCAATCTAACCCAATATGATGATCACTATGTAAGTTTTATCCATTTCCTCTGCTTTTTGGCCATCACCCTTTCCTGATGCTATAATTTTTCATTGTGCAGGCCACTGGGTTATTTCCAGCAATGATTTGAAACAATGCATCTTCTGCTCAATGATTTTATTTCCTGCAACTCCTAATAAAAAATTATGCTCCCTCTTTAGCTAAAGCGTGGTAAGGTTTTGCAATAATTAGCAAAATTAATTTACAATAACAGCAAAACTACTGTTTTTGTTGAAGGTGTTCCCAGAATTTTTGGGAGGACTGCCATGCAGTTACCAGAGACAAAACTGCATAGCAGATAGCGCACTTTGTAGTTAGATATGGATGAAATGGAATTTTGATATATGAGAATCTTTATAGATGTAGCTAAGTTATGATTATCTCTTGATGCAGAACTGTTAAAAACTGATAATTCAAAAAATAGCACTGTTTAGCACAGCGATGGCGAACCTATGGCACGCGTGCCAGCTGTGGCACGCGAAGGCCTTGCAGCTGGCACGCGGGCCATAGGTCCGCAAAAAAAAGAAAAAGCTGTCTCTGACTGCGGACGCGGCAAGGGCAGAATGCAGCGTCCCGCGGGGCCCCCTCCGCCCGCTAAGCCCCTCTGCAAGAGCTTTCAGATTCGCGAGGGAGAGCGTCTCCCTCGCGTCTCTGTTAAGCCCGCAGGGGCTAATGGGAAATTTCCCATCAGCCCCTTTAGACGCGAGGGACTGATGGGAAATTTCCCATTAGCCCCTGCGGGCTTAACAGAGACGCGAGGGAGACGCTCTCCCTCGCAAATCTGAAAGCCCTTGCAGAGGGACTTAGCGGGCGGAGGGGGCCCCGCGGGACATTGCAATCTGCCGCGGCAGCAGCCAGAGCCTGCTTTTTTTTTTTTAAAATTTGCCGGGGGGATTAGGACTGCTAATGGGCAGGGGGGGGGGGGGGGTTAGGACAGCTAATGGGCAGGAGGGGGGGGTTAGGACTGCTAATGGGCAGGGGGGGTTAGGACTGCTAATGGGCAGGAGGGGGGGTTAGGACTGCTAATGGGCAGGGGGGGGGGTTAGGACTGCAAATGGGCAGGAGGGGGGGGGTTAGGACTGCTAATGGGCAGGAGGAGGGGGGGTTAGGACTGCTAATGGGCAGGAGGGGGTGTTAGGACTGCTAATTGGAAGGAGGGGGGTGTTAGGAATGCAAATGGGCAGGGGGGTTCGGACTGCTAATGGGCAGGAGGAGGGGGTTAGGACTGCTAATGGGCCGGAGGGGGGGTTAGGACTGCTAATGGGCAGGAGGGGGGGGTTAGGACTGCTAATGGGCAGGAGGGGGGTGTTAGGACTGCTAATGGGTGGGCGGGCGGGCGGGCGGGGGGGGTAGGACTGCTAATGGGCTGGGGGGGTAGGACTGCTAATGGGCTGTGGGCTGATGGGGGCTGTCTGGAAATGGGGTGATGGGGGTTTAGGGCTGGAAGTGAGTTGATGGGGGGGGCTAGGACTGGTATTGGGTTGGGGGGTTGCTAGGACTGGAAATGGGCTGATGCAGGGACTAGAAGGGAATGGATGCTGGGTGAGGCTGGAACTAGAAGGGAGCTGATGTTGGGGGAGGATTAGAATGGGATGGGGCTGGGAGAGTAAAATGGAGAGGGGAAAAATATTTTGTGTGGGAGGGATAAAAAATCTACAATTGGCCGGGTATTGGGAGAGTAAGTGGGGATTGAGGATGGAGGGGTAAAATTTGAGTAGATGAAATAGGAATGAGGAAAGAGCAAAAGGAGAAAGATTAGTATGTTTAAAGCGGATGTAGAGAGAGAGAATGGAAAAAAAAACTAGAAGAGAGAAGAAAGGACAAATGGACAGCAGATGATGGAGAGTTAGCAGAAAACATGAAGAAACCAGAAGAAAGTGGCTGGAGCAATTGCAACTGTGTAACTGAGCTGAGGTATTCTGTTTATGTAATTCCTTTTTGACATTGCCACTTGTTCTCTTTCCCCAGTAGGTCATGTATTGTTATTGTCTGAAATGTATTGGTTTAATATTTGCAGTGTTGCCTTTTGATAGGTATGGTGTGGTGCTTTGTGAGTCCTGGTAGTGCTGTTAGGATACGGCGGGTTTGCTATTGGTTCTAAATGGGCAGTGTTTGTAGTAGTTCCTAATGTGCCTGGCGGTTGGCACTGGATTATAGTAATGTAGAAATCTTTTAGTCTGTCTTTATCCATACACTCATTAAGAGATATGTTTACTAAAAGTTAGTGTATGTTAGCATTATGCAAATATTTATGCAAATTGACGTGCTGGCACTTTGAGGAAATTCTTTGGTTTTGTGCGGCAGTTTGGGCACTCGGGCTCAAAAAGGTTAGCCATCACTGGTTTAGCACATGCTTTTGAATATATTTTGCATGAAAAGAGGCTGAATGTATGTATGCAAGAATTTGCTGAAGCACTGATTACAAGACGTTCACCATACTCACTCTCTACCCCTAATCCTCTCACTTACCACCCCAACACATGAAGCACAGCTAGTTTGGAAATCAAGCTGCGCTAACCATTCTGGTCCCACCCTAATAGTTACCCCAGATAATAAGAGTGCATTTGTTAGCATGTGTTGTAACCCACACTAACTGCTTAGCGCTCTTTAGTAAAAGACCTCCTTAGTGACAGACTTAGGGGTATGTTTACTAAAGTCTCCTAACGTGGGCGGCGCGGTAGTCTGCCGGATGCCATATAAGGAGTGGGCGTGTCAGTCTTAAAAAAGCAAACCGGGATTAATTGTGCGCTAATGTGCGCTGCGCGCTAATGTGCGCCGCGCACAGTAGCGCATGAGAAATGCGCGCAGGAAGCATAAGCAGGCGCGCTGATGTGCAAGTAGAGGAACAGAGCCACAGTACAATGGTTAAGACACTGACTGATGTGCAGGGATCATGGGTTCAATCCCCCACTGTGCCCAATGAATAAGGCTGCCTGAGGCACTACCTGGTATGTGTAATATTGCATTATGAGGCATTTTAATTTTATTTTAATTACTGCTGCTAGCAAACGCACTCTCAGAGCACTGGAACATAAGGTGCTGCATAAGGCACCCCATAAGGTACCCCAGAGGGCACATTTTAAAGTGCACTGTCCGCCATGGCACCCTATAATGTCCCCTATAGGGCACCCCATAAGTCGCTCCACAGGATAATGTATAGTGCACCTTATATGGACGGTAACTATAAAGTGCCTTATAGGGCTCCCTATAAAGTGCCCTCTGAGGCACCTTATGGGTACAGTATGCTGAGGGTGTTTTTGCTGGCAGCAATAATGTACATTAAAAAGAGGTAATGCTTTGGGCAGCCCTATCAAATAACCCTACTGTGGGTTTGAAACCATGACCTCTGGCTTTACAGGCAGTGAAGTAACCAGTGGGCTACAGCTCTATAGCTGCTAGCAAGCCCCTGGCTGGCTGCAGAGGGACTGCATGTCACCACACAGACAGTCTGCTGTGGTCACCAGGATAGGGTTAGCCCACCGGTACCCATGATGCACTGCACATGCAAATCAGCTGTCTACAGATGAACACAAGATGGGGTATGCACCCCCACAGCACCTCGGCCTGGTAGGGGGAACTGACCATGTGTGTTACTGGCACAGAGTAGCTACACACCGTCACATTGTGCGGGTACTGTGCTCACCCTGAGGGTGCGGTGGGGCGCCCAGCACCATGTCCACAGCACCTTCCATGGCAGAAATAGGCCATGCTGCAGGTCCCCAGCAGTGCTAATGTGTGAGATAAGTAGTTTCTGCAGACACACCTTGGATATATCTGTATGTCTCAGTCAGGTGTAGCCCCTATGGACCCCTAGGAGGATTATGTACCACCACCTGCCTCCTCCAAGGCTGAGGGTGGTAAACAGGGTCTCCCATCAACAGATCCACATTCTACCTCCCTGCAATGGTGGCAGTAGAGGGGACCATCAACCCCAGTCCTGCTGGGGAACAGACACCTACAGGGCAGTCAATGCAGCTCTGTACACATCCATAACGCAATAGCAGACAGACTATAGGCCTGGATATGCTAAGCTGCACCCCACCACTATCTGATATTCTCCTGCAGCAAGCCTTCAGCCACTGCACTCTGCAAGGTGCACCATCAAGACACATACCAGCCACAGACAGTCTGCTAGCTAGTCCATAGTGCATGTTCCTGGTGGAAATGCATGCACCCAGAACTGGGATTTCAGCATACACAACAAGCAGATAAATCAATGACTGGGCCCCAAAAAGAAACCCATAAATATCACATGAGAGAAATACTATATAGCACTATGGGGGTGCCTAGCCATGCTGTGGTCACTGCACAGTCAGGGTGAGAGTGATCTCCCAGCAGGACATGCTGTGGCCACCCTGTCTGTGTAGGTGGACGCCGGGCACCACAATGTCCCAGCCAGTGCCCTATGCCCTGTGCAGATGCATCCTGGCCAGGCCACCCTGTCCGGGCTATACCCATGGTACCTTGCTCCTCATTATGCACATTGTCAGGCCAATACTGGCAACAGTGCTGGCAGTGTGGGCTGTGGAGGGTGTTTGCAGCCACCACACACTGGATAGACAGACACACACTCCCAAACCTATGCCAGCATTGTGCTACTATAGAGGAGTTTAGCAGCCCTGGCCACCACACCAGTCCTGGGCACAGTGCAGGCATGGATATGGTACGCAATACTGTTGATGGTCACTCCCCAGGGTGGTAAACACTGTCAGAGACCAGACCTGTTATGATGGAGCTCAATCAGCAAACTGTGCTTAACGTAGGAATTGCTATCTGCCAGTAATCATAGCAAACGTTTGATAGCTGTGTACCGTATTCCCAGGTGTAGGGTGGCATTGCTAAGGTATGCAAGTGCTAGTATTGGGAGATGCACGCAGGGCCCAATGTCCTGCCTCTAATGGAGCCTGTGGGTGTGCGTGTGGGTGTGTCTGCCCCTTTTGGCTGCTGCTTTACGGCAGAGATTCCCAACTCCAGTCCTGGTGTGCCAAACACTGTTCAGGTTTTCATGCTGTCCCTCATGAATATGCATGAGATACATCTGCATACCATGGGGATGGTGCATAGTTATGCAGCACAGGCATCTTTATTAGAGGCAGCATGGAACCTGAATGGTGTTTGGCCCTCCAGGACTGCATTTGGGAGACTCTGCTCTAGGTAATGCGCCTGTTTATGGTGTCTTTGCTCTGTAGGGTAAAATGTAGGTGTTTTGGGCATGTTTACGTCACCTGCAATAAACATTATGTCTGTATTAGCACGTTGTAGTAGTGGGTAAAATATGGGGACTGGGTTGGAAGGCACCATAGCTAGGACTTGAACCTGTGACTGTCTGCCTCCAAACACACTGGATGTGTGCACTGCACCACTGTGTTGCCACAGGGACAGTGCATTCCCTGATGATACCATGACTGTTTGTCCAGCAGGGCCTGTCTGTTGCAGTGCATGGCACCCACCTACACAGGGCTAGGCCATGGTCGGCTCTTGGCAGCTGCCACTGCCCCCCTCCACCACCAGTACCCCTCTGACATCATGCTGACATGCCCTTCTGCTGGTGGTGTGCAGTCTCAAGCCATCCAGAGTGCAGGTAGGCGGCTGCCTATGGTGCGTGTTCCGGGGTAGGGGTGCCTGCATAGGCATCCACGCTTCCCCCCAAAACCGCCTGCCAATGTTCTGTGCCCTTGGGGGTACCTGCTGGGTACTATCCCCTGTGACACTGTGATAGACACTCTCATGCCCATGTTGGGCCCTCATCAGTTGCTGTCTGGCTGCTGGTCAGTTTCAGCATTCCTAAGTGCCATCTAGGCATCTGCCTAGTCCGTACTGTGCCCCAGCTGCACCACAGCATGTGCCGCTTGCAGCCCTCTGTATCCCATTTCCAAGCATCTGTCCAGTTGGCCATTCCGACATGCCCGCCCTGCTGTTGCCGCACATATGCATGCCATAGGAAACCTGTCTGATGGAGAGGGAAACCCTGATCAGTGCTATTTCACTGTGGGATCATTCACCTTATATGGGGACGGAGCGTAGACCCTTCCAAAATTCATATTTATTTTTTGGGGCTTTCTTGGGAGTGTTTTTTGATGTTTCCCATTACGATCACTATTGCCCAGCTTGATTATAATTTTTTTTTATTTTGTTGGGGGTCCTTTTCAATGTTTATTTGTACTTTTGTTCTGTGCACATGTATCACACTTATCACTTTTTTGTAGGTTTCCCTGGTTTTGCTGTACATTGCTGACAGAAATGGTTTCTCTTCCCTTTAAATCGGCTCTAACGCGAGGTTTTCTCTTGCGTTATTTTTAGCCTCGAATTTCACCTCGCTAGTGTGCGGGGACCCTCTCCCCTCCCACTCTCCACCCATTGACCCCTTCTCTCCGCGCTGGGGAGCCTTCCTCCGCCCTCCGGTAGCCTTTCCCCACCTTCAGCGCTCATGTGCGCCGCTGCGCGCATGGGCGCGCACTAAAGCGCGTTTTTGCCCCGTAAGGCATCATTAGTGTGCGCTAAGGTACCTTAGCGCGCGCTCATGTGCGCCACGCATGTTAAGAAGGTTTAGTAAACATACCCCATAGTGTCTTTCAACTTCAGCCTGAATCGCATTGTGAGACTCAAGGGTTAAAAAGGAGGAAGATGTAAAGGCTAATAAGGGGAGGGGAGGAGAATCAGCAAAAGCAGGAGTGTCAAGCACAGTACGGATTTAGCAGCTTTATTTCAGAAAACCCCAACGCATTTCGGCTGTGAATCCTTCTTCAGGGGGTGCAAGCCTCAAAAAAAAAAAAGTGTTGAAAACAATAATACATACAAATAAAAAATTCTTTATATACAATAAAAGTGGATGAATAAATATGGATAAAGTTAAAATTATATTATATATATACAGTATATATGTAAACAAACATAGGAGATAGAATAAAAGTGTGTATAAAACTAAAACTATAAGCATAAAAATGTGCTGCAAGGTTGGGGTGGTATGTGTAATCTAACATTAAAATACTCAATACAGTGTGCATAAGAGGTAAAATAAAACAGAAATACAGTAGATAACAGTGATTAATGTCATCTGTAAGTGCAATAACATCCATGGTGTATCTACAGGATCAATGTGTATATAAAAGATAAGTGTACAAATAATAAGAGAGAGGAGGGACGAGGAGGACAACCCAGTAAAGAAATTGAGAGAACACTCACTCAGATCGCTGCTAATGTTAGTGTTTCCTAGGCAATGTGCAAAAACTCCTACGGGTTAATTTGGAACACATAATACAAATAAAAATAAGTACATTGCTAGAGAACTGGCAGGACTGAATCACATTGATTTCGATTATGAATCAATAGAGAGAGAGAGAGAACAAACTTGCCTTTCTGACAGAGCGTAAAGTTTTAGCAACGCCAGTGAAGTGAAAAAAGCTGACCAGCAAGACTAGCATCTATTTGAGACCCATGGAACCTTGGCGTCAAAAGTAGAGGTCAGAGTTCAGACTGGGGGTCCAGTGAGTGGAATCAACATAATCATGAAACCACCTTGGATGTTAAAAAAGGTTGATACTAGAATGTAAACAGTAAATATTGCGAAACGTGTATACTCCACATAAAACATCAGTGTATGCAAACTCTCTTTGATAGAAGAATATGCGGGGCGTCCCCATGGTCCCAAGGCCCAGATCATCTCCACAAACAGTGTCTGCAACAACCTCATTGGATTATTTTTTTATACATGCCTTTGTCCCCCTTCAATACACAAGCTGTGATGGCTGTAGTTAACAATACTCTAGGCCTTGTCTTTCAACTTCAGCCTGAATCGCCACACTCCCAAAACATGACCTTCCCCACAGCACTTCCCAAGCCATGATTTACCCTACCTGTACTGTATAACCTGGCCTACTGTGAATTTTAAACCAAGGCTTCAGTGCTGCTCAATGGATTACCCCGAATCTCAATCTCTTATTTATTTTTACTTACCTTTCCATAACATGGGCCCCTTGACCGCTAGACCCCAGAAATCCATTTCGAAGGACTCAAAGACCCCAAGTAATTAGTTTATGTTTTTTTTTCTTATATAACCACATTTATATTAACAAGCAGGTTTGTTGCCCTTAAATAATCTCCTTTCAGATTTGCCCACTCTTTTCAAATTCCCCCTGATGTTCGCATACAGCCAATAGTTCCTTGAGGTTTTCCTCTATCTTGATGAAGTTTTTCTGAAGTTTAAGACCCTTGATTTTCAATGAACCATCTCCACCAGTGCCTGAATACTGATCTCTACCATTCAGTGATTACTGGCTATTAAATGATCCCCACTATAACATCAGAAAAATTCTATGTGTATGCACTGTGCCTGTTCTTGCCAGTACGGGATCTTCATGAGGCAGAATCTAGGTCTAGAATTTGGCAGCTGAAATGTTAACCCAAATTTTAGATTGCACATGGAGATTGGAAATGAGATGTTCAGATTCAGACGCACACAATTCTGAAAGTATTTTAGAAAAGCTTTTGAAAAATACAGAGCCTTTTCTAAAATAGTGCAGGAGTGTATTTGCCAATAGGTGGAGTCAGAGGAGTCATTTTATAAATCTACATATGGCAAAAATCACCTTTGGAAACTCAGTAACTTGCACATGTAAGGGCCAGTACTTGTATGTGTAAGTTGATATTTCACAACTTAAATATGTAAATGCTGGCACAGACACGTTTACAGTATGTGAGCCATTTTGCAAACCTACACATATAAATTAACTACAGATTCCCACTATAGACTCAGGAGTGATCTAAGGAAACATTTCTTTACAGAAAGGATGGTAGATACACGGAATAGCTTTCCAGTGGAGGTGGCAGGGATGAGAACTCTATTTGAATTGAAGAAAGCATGAGACACAGAGGATTTCTAAGGGAGAGGAAGGGATTATAGAACGTAATATTTGGAATGACTGGGCAGACTGGAGAGGCCATATGGTCTTTATCTGTTCTCATCTTCTGTGTTTAATCTAGATCATCATCTCCCATACTATTAGCATTCCAGATGTTGCCGTTATTCCCATTTCTATAACTGTGTAGTATTTTACATACCTGAGGACCTCAACCCATCTGACATCTTTTCCCATCCATCCCCATCAATCCTACTTTAAATTCCCATTATGTGGCCACAGATTAATGATTGGGGATGTGGATGTGGTAGTGCAAATTCGGTTCATGCTAGATTGATTTCATGTGTTTAGCCTACTTTAAATCATTGCAAATTTTTAATGTGCATCACAAAATTTTGGAGTGGAGGAGCAGCCTAGTGGTTAGAGCACTGGCTTGGTAACCAAGCAACCAGGGTTCAATTCCCACTAGCACTCCTTGTGGCCTTGGGCAAGTCACTTCACTCTCCATTGCCTCAGAAGAAAGGCCTGGTAATCTACTTCCAGTGACACTGCCAAGAAAACCAAGGAGCTTCTGGGTCACCAGGAGTCAGGACTGATTTGAAGGCACACATTACATTTACACAAAATTTTGATTGAAAAAAATTTGTGAAAAAAATCTGAAAATTGGAAAAAAAGGCTAAACTAAAATGAATTGAAATATCAGCCCTGTATACATGTCTACTAATCACAGCACTGATCTTAAAATAGGACCTTGCTTAATAAATGATCATATGAGGCACCGTTTGTATCAAATATAACAAACATTTTCTTTTATTTGATTGTTTTCATCTCTGCCCTTAATAGATCTATAGAGGCCAGTTTCCAAAAAGTCCAATTCAACGGGCTGTCCAGTGACCACGATGCTGCTCGCGTTATTCAGATATTCAACAGCATTATCCGGATAGTGACGGCACCTGAATATCCAGATTGAGCGTCGCTATCCGGATAGGTGCTGACTTATCCAGGTAAGTCATAGGCCTGCTTTGTATGCATCCTATGCTATCTAGATAAGTATCAACTGAAAATTGCCACTATGCAGATAAGTCAGCCCTTATCTGGACAGCAGTAGAACTTTTCTCGCTTCACCCACAGACCGCCCCTGTATTAACGGGATAGTGCAGGTGCAATGTGTGCAGGTATTCAGTGGCATTGTCTGGATAGTAGTGCGGATATCATGGTAAGACCCTTATTCGGTCAGCTTCACACTGGCCATCCAGCTAAGGGTTCTGAATATCAGGCTCATTGATTTTTGCACAGTAAGTCCTTAAACTGAGCATTTAATCAGCCATTCTTTGTTTCAGATATTCTAATGAACTATCCAACTGCTCCTCAGTTGTTATGACTATTAAAGGAACACGTTGAAGAGAACAATCCTCTTAGAAGTGAACTCATGGTCCTCTAAACAGAGATTTGTTCTTTAAAGATCCAAAAGCCTCTGGGAATCTGCTTCAATGAATAGTATTCAATAAGAGCGACACTGCACATTTCAGTACAAATAAAGTATTTGAATGGAAGGTAACCTTCAGTTACTGAGTGGCTATTTTATGGTTGGAATCAGGGGTATCAGTCCAAGCATGCTAAAGGAGCGTGAAAACTATCAAAAATCCATTTTCTTAAGCACTAACATTTGAGGAATTGAATTTAAATCATCTGTGTTTCAGGATTCCATATAATCTCTATATATCCACTTCCAATAGTCTATTTAGATGTTCTCATCAAAGCCAAATTAGTGATAAATAGTTTAAAGCATCTAAATGGCCATCTATGCCTATTTCTGAATTGGAATATAGAACACCTTAATCGTAACTGTGCAGTCAAGCCTCATGAGCTGCATTTGTTTAGAAAAATCCTCGTTATTAATTACTAGCAAAACACCCATGACATCAGAAATGGAAGCAGTCATGTATTAGTTTATTGCATTCATTGGTGTGCCGTTTTAACAGGTTGAGCTATGAGTTTGAGATTCTGCACAAATCATAACACTCATTTATCATTAGTGTTTATAATGTGTGACAGATTTCAAAAGCACTGACAGCAGGGAACCACAGAATTAGATTGCTATATCCAGTAAATATACTGTGCCAGCCAATTGCTATATCAGCTGGTGCTGTACAATGGCACAAAACAATGCAATAAGTTATTATCGAACAAAAGAAGTCAAACTATTCACCTTTGGCCTGTTACTTTAGAAGACTAATACAACTAATATGTTAATTCATAAAGTAAATATTTGGGGAGGATTTATGACTAAGGTTACCCAGGGCAGGCTGAAGGGTAGCTGCTGACCTAGGTGACCCACCAGCATATTGCCCCGGAGCAGCTCAAGGTCTTGCCTCCTCCCCACAACCTAGCATCTCCCCTTCTCTTCCCTCCCCTCCCCTCTATATATTCTATATCTTCCCTTGACTTCCTTGACCACCTCCCAACGGTCCAGGATCTGCCCTTCCCTTCCTTTCTCTTCCCCCTCCCATGTGTCCAACCTCTCCCACTCCTTCCCATCTTCCTGCCACAACTGCCTGTACATACCTCTGTCCTCATTCCCAGCCAAGCCTGCACAGAAAAGAAAAGCAGTGCAGCAATAGGCCTTCATGCACTGTATAGACACTCTTGGCCTGTGGGTCTTGTGAGAGAGTGCAGGAGTGACAGGCCATGATTGCCTGTGTGGGTGCTCAAAAGCTACCATCACACTGCTTTTACTTGGATCTGCCATCCAAGATGAACATTTAGCCTGCTGAGTGGGTAGACTAGCCTTCAGCCTACCTTTTTAGTTGATGCATATTGGGTTGTATTCAACTGAATCATGAAGGCCTGAAGTTGGTGAACAGTAGTCAGTATTTGAGTTTAATTGAATGCAACTGTCATAAAAGGTGAAATCCAGAAGATATTTGACATGGTCACAAAGATATTTACCGCAGCCCAAAACAGCCATGTAGAATATGTAGGAGGAAAAACCATCATATGTACTATATCAGTGCTATCTTCTCCACGTCGAGAACTGCTTTCAGGCAACTGTTCACTCAAATAAATGCTTGCATTTGATTTGCTTCTGTCAGCCAAAAAATATGAATAGATATGAAGTCTCATTTTACATAGTATGTTGATAGTGGAATTAAGACATGGAGATTGATGTCCTCAGTTTCAGCAGTATTTTACAAAAGATTCTGCAAAACACTGAGTATTTTGTAAAATATGGGTAAGGACGTGGAGCCTGATCCTAGAAGGGGCATGTCTGGGCAGTCTGGACAGCCCCGACCAAGACAGGCCCATCAGCACCCGATTCTACACCGCGGGTGCAGGATCGGACCTGGAAGATGGCCCAATGTGCCCCTGCATTGCCGCAGAGATGTCCTCTCCATGGCACAACCTATCTGCTGCTTTGGAGCCCCCGTTTCCCCACCACCTGACCCCTAACGAGGGCAGTCGGGGCCCAGATCGGGCAGCAGGGACTCACCCTGCTTACCGCCATCACTGCCGGGGGGCTGGCCAGACAAATTGAAGGGACAGCAGGCACTTATTACATCTCGGGGGTGGAATAAGCTGGCCATATCCCCAGCGATCCCCAAATGTACAGAGCTATGATCAGAATCAGCTTTGTACATCTGGGAGTCAGTCCTGCCCATGCTCTGCGCCCATGCTGAACCTGTCCCCCGCAACACGCACAGCAGCTCTGTGCATGCAGGGGGGCCTGGAGGCAGCATACGGTTCAGGCGGCTAGTGGGGCTGGACGTCCCACCGGGATGTCCAGTCCCAGTAGTCGTTTTGCTGGATCAGGCCTATACAGGAGTGCACGTGAATTTGCTATCATACACAGTGGGAGGAATCATTTCTCAAATCTACACATGAGAAATCTGAGTATCACAAACATGTCAGTCTGCACATGGAAATACCAGCATTTCCACGGATAGCTGGACCATTTTGAAAACCTAAGTGCCACCAGTTAAGCACTGAGCCCACAATATTGGTTAATTTGGATTTTGGAAAAGGAAATAAATACTGGATTAAAGAGAATAACTCCCTTAATCCCTTGTATAAAGTCCTGGTCAAAACAAGCACTTTTCAAAAATCTATTTAACCCTAAGAATAGATGTAAATCCGAACATGGAAACTATTGACTATATATCTGGATTCCATTTGTAAAATAGGAAATGCATGTGTAGGATTTTGGCCCCCTTGGGTCAAACCCAAACCATGCCCCCACCTTGCCCCCCCCCCTTGGAATTTCTACATGGTGTGGATCTCTACATGTAAATAGTGACTTGCTAAAATTGTATTTATATATACATTCCAATCCCCAAAATGTAGATGCCACTATTAATACAAGGAGAGTCTTCTTCAGTAGTCCCCTTACTGTTGCCTCATACAGTCATTAATCTGGGACTGAGTGCCGCTGTGGGAGCAATTTTGTGACAAACTCTTCTAGTGTTTTTGGATAAATAAGCAAACTGAGTGAAAAAACCCTTCTCATTTTACTTTATCTCAAACAACATCATAAAAAAACCCAAAACTGTAGTAGCATTTGAACTCCAGAAAGGAGGCAAGGCAAACACTAGCTGTAAATCTGAGAGACGGAGTTCATACCCATTTGTGAATAAGGTTCTGTGCTATTATGATAAGTGCAAAATAAGCCCATAAGGAAACACCATCTCCAGGTAATAATGTGAACAGTAAGACTTTGTGTTCAATTATCTGTTATATTGGAGTATTTCAGGGGTAGTGGTAGGGTATGTGGTAGGACAAGAGGGTGTTCATCAGGCAATGGTGTCATAATGCTCCATGAATAGGAATGTCTTTATGGCTTTGCAAAATCCTGTAGGTCCGTGGTGCAGCGGTGGCCAAGAAAGCAAATAGAATGCTAGGTATCATAAGGAAAGGAATGGAGAATAAAACAAAGGATATTATAATGCCTCTGTATCATTCCATGGTGCGACCACACCTTGAACACTGTGTGCAATTGTAGTCGCCATATCTTAAAAAGGATATAGCGTTATTAGAAAAGGTACAGAGAAAAGCCACCAAAATTGTAAAGGGGATGGAAGGATACCCCTATGAGGAGAGGCTAAAAAGGTTAGGGATCTTCAACCTGGAAAAGAGACTGCTAAGCAGAGCTATGATAGAGGCCTATAAAATAATGAATGGAGTAGAACAGGTAAACATAGATCAATTGTATATGCCATCAAAATATAGAAAGACTAAGGGACATGCATTGAAGCTACAATATATCCTATTTAAGACTAATAAGAGAAAATATTTTTTTCACTCAACATGTAATCAAACTCTGGAATTCGTTACTGGAGGATGTAGTAAAGCTGTTAGTGTAGCTGGGTTTAAAATAGATTTGGACAAGTTCCTGGAGGAAAGGTCCATAAACCATTACTAAAGGGGACCCAGGAAATCCACTGCTTGCCACAATACAAACATTGTGGAACCTGTGTCCTTTGGGGAAACTGTTAGGTACTTGTGATCTAGATTGACCACTGTTGGAAACAAGATACTGGGCTTGATGGACCTTGGTCTAACCCAGTATAGCATATCTTATGTTCTTATAGCTTCCAGTAATGAGTTCCACAGCGTTCAAAGCCTTACCGAGATGGGGGCGGGCATTGTGTGGTCTCACATCATCCCACGGCAAAAGTGGAGGGAAGAGAACCATCTGGCAGGTATCAAAAAGAGCAGGAGGAAGCTCAACAAAGAAGACGGGTCTTTCTTATGGGCGATGGGTGGGGTGGTGGTGGAGCATCAAGGCATACTGGCGGGGGGAGATAGTGTATTTGGGGGATGGAGTTCACATGAATGGCTTCAGATTGGAGCTATTCCTCGGCTTGCGACACGCTATCGGTTCGGTACTCACTATGGGGTGAGTCGGGCTGCAGGCCCTCCTGATGGCGGGACCTCAACAAAGGAAAAGGAGGAGGGGAGGGGTACCTCAGAAAGGAAGGGGGTCCTGGGTACTGAAAAGGGGGGTGCCATGGCCCAGTAACAGGGAGGTCAGGTTCCAGGGGCCAGGGGTGCCTGGCCTTGGTTATCCAGAGTATAGCAAAATGGGCCACCCAGGCACCAACACGGAGCGGTTGGTGATGGGGAAAAGGGGGTGGAACACTGGCTATTGGGCAGGTCATCGACCAGGCAATAGGGACTGTGGTACCCCTCCACATCAAGCTATGATATTTATTATATTTGGTTATTGTTTACAGAGTGCATAATGATTGTTAATGAATGTTCACTTAATCTTGTAAAAGTTATGTTTGTTAGATTGGAAACTGTTACAAATACAATAATTGTGTATCCGCATGCCATGGCCTTTGATATCCACTAATAAAAGCAAGTTGTGAAATGATGGATCGGGTCTCATTATCGGCATGCGGGTTGTGGAAGGAGGGGAAAGGGGGAGGGAGTAGAGGAGGCCCCGAAGCCAGTCTGGCATACCATGGTTTATGAGTACTTACTACTATCTGCAAATCTACAATAAATCAGTCTTAGCTGGATTAAACTTCAGCACCCAAACATGCATGCATGCTTACATTCTTCTCTTGATTGGTTTTCACAGCATGGCCAGAGGTCCTGGGAGTCCAAGAAGAGTATTATAAGCTGGCGAAAGAAAAATAAATAGTTACAAGGGTCCAGCTGCATGGGGTGCATTGGAAGGCAGTTTGTGGTCACTGCAGGGCCAGAGGCAGACAGGAGTTCTGAAAGGGAGTGAGCAGCAAGGAAAATAGAGGCTGCAGTAGGCTGTGGTAAAAGCAGACCCGGGTAACTATAAAGACGCGATCCGCAGGAGATATGTGGTGCCTGGGTCTGCAACAGCTTTAAAAATGTTTTAAAAAAGAATCAGAAGGACTGTGGGAAGTTGTCAGCTCGATCCGTGGCTGACAATATGTGCAGGGAGCCTAGGACTGGGGAACAAAGCCACGTAGATAGGAAGGAGGCCATTCCCAGCCACACTGTTCTGTGAAGAGCAATGCTGCAGAAGAAGTAAAGCCAGCTTCAAAATTTTAAGGGGACTCACACAATTTTTAAAGAAAATTAAAAAAGAGTAGCAAGCTGCTGATCACAGACAGAAAACAGGTAAGGAGCTTGAGCACATTTCTGCTCAGCTATTAGTTTTAAATTTAAAGGGGCCATGTCCCCAAAAATTGTAAATATCTGCAGCCAAGCAGGATGTCTGAGTGTGAGTAGGGATCAGAGTAGGATGTAGGAGAGGCGGACATGGGATTGGCTTCCTGACAATTTAAAGGAACAAAATTCTAAAATTTAAAAATGCATGGCCCTGTTAAAGTGGGAAAATGGCAATGGGTTTGTTTAAGGGGATGTAGCTGGCAAAAGTGAAGATAATTAAATGTAAAGCAAGCTGATATCCCTCAAAAGTACAAAATAGCAAAAAAGTACAAAATAGAAAAAGACAAGGGAATGGGGTAACATAGTAAAAAAAGATTTTATTAGAAAGGATAAAGTGAATTAATGATTTATGGGATAATCTAATGAAGAATGCAGTCTGCAGTAATTTTGGGGAGCTGGAAAGTTTAAATTTATTGTTTTACATAGAAAAAAAATGGCTCTCATAAAAAAATAAAGTCTATGGGCATTTCCCGGAAAACAGCTGAAAATACCAAATATTCCAGAATGACAAGCTAGAGAAGACTCTTACTTGAGACCCCACTGGCTAATCTATGGCAATACTATGGAAATACCAAAAGTAGCACAGTGGAATCCCACAGATTACCCAGGTAAGAGGTGGATGTTGGAGGACATCATTAGAAGTTGTCATTGAGTGCAGATCTGCTTTTAAGAGTTGCTACAGCCGGGGCAAGAAGAAAGTGTTAAAAGTGTGAAAAACTTTGACTGAGAGAATGTTTTAAAGGTAATGATTGGCAGCCTGCGTTCTAGTACTGCTGTAGGAAAGAGTGTGATGTTTGAAACAAATGCTTAAGGAAAAGTTCAGAAATAGTTGTGATGCTACACTAACTGCTTTCATGGACTAATTACTATAATCAGGAGCATTGGTGAGGCAGAAGCAAATATTTGCATCTGAGATCTCAGAGAGAGAACCTTGTAAAAGGCCAGAGAAGGCTTAAGAGAAAAGAAGACACTTAAACTTACCTGAGCTCTATATTCTATGACAAGAATTGAGCATGAGTGTTGAGTGTGTGCAAGCAAATTTTATAACTTTCCTTGCCTGGATCTCTTCTATTCAGGGAAAGCACAGTTACTTACCTGTAACAGGTGATCTCTGGGAACAGCAGGAATAAGTCTTCACATATGGGTACGTCGGTACCGACGGAGTCTGCGCTGGAACGCTTCCCAGCGTCCAATCAGAAAGCCTTTGGAAGCATCCCAACACGCCTGCGTGCTGCCTTCCCGCCTTCCCAACTGTCTCTCCTCAGTTAAGTTTGAAAGCTGAGACAAAGAGAGAGAGAGAGCAAGGAAGGGAAAGATAGAGATAGAGAAAAAGCAACTCCTAGGGGAGATGGGTGGGTTGTGAAGACTTATTCCTGCTGTTCCCAGAGATCACCTGTTACAGGTAAGTAACTGTGCTATCTCCAGGAACAAGCAGGAATGAGTCTTCACATATGGGGACTCCCAAGCTCAGATGCCCAGAGGGAGCCCTAGCATGTTGTAAGTCTAGAACGAGCCATGCTATTGCTTAAGACCTCAGGCATCCTGGGAATGGAGGGTAGGCGTTGAATACAGAAGAGGAGCTGTGGAACAGCTGGCTAGAACAGGGTTCCTAAAGGGGAAGACCCTGTATAGAGGGTATTTTGTAGTAAAATATTGTAATCTGGGCCTCCCTTGTAGACCTTGCACAATTCCACTGAGGTACATATGGATCTATTAGAAGAGTCAGTGAATGTGCTCAAGGGGTACCTCACTGAGAAGTAGAGGTAATAAAAGCAGAGAAAAACAAGTGGAGGTCAGAACCCTTCAGGGTGAGAAATGGCCCCAGGGGAAAAGACTGGGGTAGTATAAGAGGTAGAGCTTCAGCGGAGACGCAGAAGGCAGTATTAAAGAAAGCTTAAGCTGTTTAGGTCCAAAAACAGTATAAATTTAGGACCCAAAGAAAAAATGAGTCTGACCTAACTGGACTGGGGATGGAATCAGTCCATGAAGGGGAGAAAGGGTATGGAGACCCTTGTATCTGATAAGAAAGTAAGGACAGACTCAGGAGCGCTAAGCGTTAGGTTAACTGATGCTCCGCAATGTCTTTCCTAAATGGGGTCAATTAGGAAAGAAGAAAGGTACATGGAGAGCTTCAGGAGTGCCCAACCTATATGGTAAGGAAAATTTTGTTAATTACCACAGGAAGTGGTTATAAGTGTCGCCCCCTAAATATGCTGGCATAGCATTGATAGGGGTAGTGCCCATCTGTCAGGATCATATAGGAATATAAGGATATCTGAACCTAACAGAACAGATAGATGAGTATATGGATACATATCTATCTAAAAATATATCTCAGTAGGTCTATAAATATATCTATGTATATATACATATATATATTGAATATATACACATATAGGGTATATATGCATATGTCTATAGGAGATATGTAGGGGCAGAAGACACCCAGATAGATATAAATGAATATATATATACATATATATATATATATATGTGTGTGTGTGTGTGTGTGTGTGTGTGTGTATATATATATATATATATATATATGAATATGTAGACATATAGACACATATCTCCAGGTATGTGGAAGGAGAGAGGTCTATAGAAGCTGACCCCCCCTAGGGATATAGGGAGAGAGGAAGATTCATCTAAGAGCAAGAAGGTTAATACCTGCTTGAATAGACATACAGAGAAATCTCTTTTCCTGGTTATGATTGGCAGAGTCAGAGGAGAGGTCTCCCTGACAAGAAGAAGTCTGGATTCTTTTCAGAATTTGAGCTCTTGAATAACCAGGATGGCCTACGTGAAAAAGGCAGAGGATAACTTCAGACTGTAGGCAGGAAGTCCAGATTTCTCCAGAATTGCCATATGGAGAATGGATAGAGGACGCCACTGGAGGAAGATACCCTAGTGACTTGCCTATGAGGGCAAGAGGGGTATTGGGCGTCCTCTAGCTGTCATTAAAGAAAATTATCTCTGACGAGAAGACCAAAGGAGATATGGGCCAAGCCAGGGAATTGGCCCTTCTTTAGGTTTTCACGTAATGAAAGGCCTGAGACTGATGTCTCAAAAGAGATTTAAAATGAGATGGTAAGGGTAGGAAATACCTACCAGTCATGGAGACATGACTAGGGGAACCCCTTTTAACCATCTGGGGTTATCTGCTAGGCAGGATACTAATGCTCTCTAGCAAGGGCCCATAGTGCAAAGCTACTCTGTAGAGTTGCAGAGAGCATGCTGCAGGTTGGTTAGAAGAAAAACTGGCTGTGGAAAGCCATCAGGTAACCAAGTATTCTGCCAAGGACAAGGGGGCGAAGAAGAGTTAACCAACCAGGCTGTGATAAGAGGGTTTCCCAAACGAGGTTGATAACCTGTTTGGGACTTAGCACTGAGGCTAGAAGGATTGCTAGTGGAGGAGAATTCCTGGTTGTGTGGTGGACAGAACCAGTGGCTTAACCACTAGGAATTGCTGTATCTGCAGCAACGTACCAGGGCAGCGGAGAAAATTTATTTTCCCTATCCCTTTTTTAGATTGGGAAAAAGAAACAACAGACCTGGTAGGATTTCCTATTGTCTGATGGGCTGCCCTAAGGTAACAAGGTGGGAGACAACTCCAGAAGGGAGAATCCCCCGGTAGAACAGGTAGAGGACCATAGGGGCTTACCAGTGTAAAAGGGTCCCTCTTACAAACCAAATGTTATAGTAAGAGGGAGGCAAGACAGAGTTAAAAGAGACTGACTATGGAGGAAGTCTCTTAAGGACTAGAAAAAGGAACTGTTACTTCTGGAGAGAGATCTGCAACTGTGAGTATATACTTCTGGTAATTTTCTAAAAGGAATTCTTTGTATTAAAGATAATTAATCTGTGAACCCACTATTTTTTGTTAAATCAGTCAGGGCCTAGTAGCAGCAGTTTAAGTTTAAATTTAAAACACAGAGGAGAACTTTCTGGTTACATTTCATACCCAGCAGAGAGCTTGTAGTTTAGATTTAATAGTCACTCAGGGCCTAGTAACAGCAAAGTACTTTTAGTTTAAATTTAAAACACAGAAGAGAGCTTTCTGGTTACATTTGGAACCCAGCAGAGAGCTTGTAGTTTACATTTAATAGTCACTCAGGGCCTAGCATCAGCAAAGTACTTTTAGCTTAAATTTAAAACACAGAAGAGAGCTTTCTGGTTAAGTTTAGAACCAGCAGAAAGCTTGTAGTTTAAATTTCATAAGAAGTTAGAGCCTAGCAGCAGCTAAGAGCTATAATTTAAATCAAATCAGAATTTAGCTTACCTCAGCAGCACAAGGCAGGGTACTGTGTAGCAGCCCTCTTTTAATAAGTGTTATTTCCCTCCCTCCCTCCCTCCCCACACCCACCCACCCCTGGGATAATCGTAGCTTTATAGGTACTTACACATCTTAAAAGGCAGGAGGTGCCCTCAGGTGAAGCTCATTACCCAAATCAGTCATACACTAAGGACCTGAGATTAGTTAAGCTTCAGGTGAACAAGGTATATTACACGTATTAGGTACAGTTTTATTAGTATAAATATCCATAGCAACCCTTAGTAAGTAAAGAACTTAGATCCAAACACAAACTTAAAACTAAGATGCAGACAGCAGTCCAGCAGCGGGATGGGGGCTTTCCAGTCTTTTGCATTGAGTGTCACATGTATGATTTTCTCCCAGTTGGTGAGAGGTCTTACGTGTGCACTAGGTGCAAGGAGCTCTTTGATCTCAGGGAACGAGTCTGTTCTCTAGAGGCTAAAGTAGCAGAATTAGAAAGCATAAGACAGACAGAGAGGTACATAGACGAGACCTACAGGGATATAGTCCTGAAGTCCCACCTCCAGTCTGGCAGCATCCCTGTTACCATGGAGGAGAGAGGTCATGTGACAGGAGAGCATCACCTTGGTGTGGCAGAAAGTGATCCTGTAACTAGGACCTGTCCTCCAGGTGATGTAAAACCCTCTCGCACCGAGGAAGTTTCTCCAGGGCCATGTGCCCATGAGGGAAGGGTTAGGACAGCCGTTATAGTTGGTGATTCAATCATTAGGCATGTAGATAGCTGGGTGGCTGGTGGACGTGAGGATCGCCTGGTAACATGCCTGCCTGGTGCGAAGGTAGCGGACCTCACGCGCCACCTAGAAAAGGTCTTAAATAGTGCTAGGGAGGAGTCTGCTGTCTTGGTACATGTCAGTACCAATGACATAGGAAAATGTGGTAGGGAGGTTCTGGAGGCTAAATTTAGGCTTTTAGGTAGGAAGCTGAAATCCAGAACTTCCAGGGTAGCATTCTCCGAAATGCTTCCTGTTCCACGCACAGGACCCAAAAGGCAGGCAGAGCTCCGGAGTCTCAATGCGTGGATGAGACAATGGTGCAGAGATGAGGGTTTTGGATTTGTTAGGAAATGGGGAACATTCTGGAGAAAGGAGGGGCTCTTCCGAAGGGATGGGCTTCACCTTAACCGGGATAGAACCAGGCTGCTGGCATTAACCTTTAAAAAGGAGATAGATCAGCTTTTAAACTAGATATTAGGGGAAAGCCGACAGTCGCCCAAGAGCGGATGGTTCGGAAGAATGTATCTTTGAAGGATACTACCAAAAGCAGAGAGGTTCCACAAAAGAGTAAAGTAGCCCAAATGCCCTCAAGTATGGAGCAGACAGAGCTTAAAGATCCCAAATTACCCATGTCTAACAATAGCCAAATTAATATGAATAAAATACATTCTCTAAAATGCTTGTATGCAAATGCTAGAAGTCTAAATAATAAGATGGGAGAGTTAGAATATATAGCACTAAATGAAAGGTTAGATATGATTGGAATATCAGAGACATGGTGGAAGGAGGACAACCAGTGGGACACTGTGATACCTGGGTACAAACTATATCGTAATGATAGAGCTGATCAAATTGGTGGAGGGGTTGCTCTCTATGTTAGAGAGGGCATTGAGTCAGAAAGGATTAAGGTTTTGCAGGAAACAAAATCTGCTGTAGAATCTATATGGATTGAAATTCCATGTAAAAGGGGGAAGGCGATGGCAGTGGGGGTGTACTATCGAGCACCTGGCCAGAATGACCAAATGGATGATGAAATGCTCAAAGAAATCAAGGAAGCTAACAAAAGTTACAGTGCAGTAATAATAATGGGTGATTTCAACTACCCCAGTATCGACTGGGTCAGTGTCACGTCAGGACATGCTAGGGAGATAAAGTTCCTAGATGAAATAAATGACTGCTTCTTGGAACAGCTGGTTCATGAACTGACCAGAGGGGAAGCCATATTAGACCTAGTCCTTAGTGGAACACCAGATCTAGTGCAAGAGATAAGGTTGTTGGGGCCACTTGGCAATAGTGATCATAGCATGATCACCTTTGATTTAATTAGTGGAGGAGGGATAGTAAGGAAATCCACAGTACTACCTTTTAACTTTCAAAAGGGAGACTATGATAAAATGAGGAAAACAGTTAAGAAAAAGCTAAAAAGAGCAGTTGCAAAGGTTAAAGACGTACATCAGGCTTGGCTGTTGTTGAAAAATACTATCTTGGAAGCCCAGACCAGCTGTATTCCACACTTTAAGAAAAGTGGAAGGAAGTCCAAAAAACTGCCAGCATGGTTTAAAGGTGAGGTCAGAGAGGCTGTTGTTGCCAAAAAAGCATCTTTCAGGAAATGGGAAAAAGAGCCAAACGACAAAACCTGGAAACAGCACAAGCACTGGCAAGTCAAATGCAAGGCATTAATAAGGCAGGCAAAGTGAGAATTTGAGAAGAAGCTTGCTGCGGAAGCAAAAACGCGAAGTAAAGACCTTTTCAAGTACATTCGTAGCAAAAAACCTGTGAGAGAGTCAGTTGGTCCATTAGATGATAAAGGGGTTAAAGGAGCACTAAGAGGCGATAAGGTGATAGCTGAGTGACTGAATGAATTCTTTGCTTCAGTCTTTACTGAGGAAGATGTAGGGATGTTACCCATGACTGAAGTGGTATTTAAAGTGCGGAAGAATTGAAGGAAATATCGATACATCGGGAAGATGCATTACAACTATTAGATAAACTGAAGAGTAGCAAATCACCTGGGCCGGATGGTGTACATCCAAGGGTGTTGAAAGAACTGAAATATGAGATAGCAGACCTGCTATTAGTAATCTGTGAACTATCATTAAAATCATCTCTAATACCTGAAGATTGGAGGATCGCCAATGTAACACCAATTTTTAAAAAGGGTTCCAGGGGTGATCCAGGAAACTACAGACCGGTGAGCCTGACGTCAGTACCGGGAAAAACGGTAGAAACCATCATAAAGAATAACATTACTCAGCATGTAGATAGTCATGACCTAATGGGAGACAGCCAACATAGCTTTAGACAAGGAAGATCTTGTCTTACTAATCTGTTATGTTTTTTTGAAGGAGTGAATAATCAGGTGGACAAAGGTGAGTCGGTTGATATTGTGTATCTGGACTTTCAGAAAGTCTTTGACAAGGTCCCTCATGAGAGACGTTTGGCAAAACTAAAGAGTCATGGGATAGGAGGCAGTGTACTATTGTGGATCAGGAACTGGTTAAAAGATAGAAAGCAGAGGGTAGGGCTAAATGGCCAGTTTTCCCAATGGAGAAAGGTGAATAGTGGTGTACCCCAGGGATCTGTGCTGCGTCCGCTGCTTTTTGACATATTCATAAATGACCTGGAAAGTGGAATAACGAGTGAGGTTATCAAATTTGCAGATGACACAAAACTATTTAAAGTTGTTAAAACCCAAGAGGATTGTGGTAAATTGCAAGAGGATCTTGATAAATTGGAAGACTGGGCATCAGAATGGCAGATGAAATTTAATGTGGACAAGTGCAAGGTTATGCACTTAGGGAAGAAGAACAACCCAAACTATGGTTGCATGATGCAAGGTTCCACATTAGGAACCACCACCCAGGAAAAAGATTTAGGCGTCATTGTGGATACCATGTTAAAACCCTCGGCCCAGTGTGCAGCAGCAGTCAAGAGAGCAAATAGAATGCTAGGTATGATAAGGAAAGGAATGGAAAATAAAACAAAAGATATTATAATGCCTCTATATCGTTCCATGGTGAGACCGCACCTTGAATATTGTGTGCAATTCTGGTTGCCGTATCTTAAAAAGGATATAGCGATTTTAGAAAAGGTTCAGAGAAGAGCCACCAAAATGGTAAAGGGGATAGAAGGATACTCCTATGAAGAAAGGCTAAAAAGGTTAGGGCTCTTTAACCTAGAAAAGAGACGGCTGAGGGGAGATATGATAAAAGTCTATAAATTAATGAACGGAGTGGAACGGGTAAATGTAGATCGATTGTTTACATTATCAGAATATAGAAAGACTAGGCGACATGCAATGAAGCTACAGGGTAAACTATTTAAGACTAATAAAAGAAAATATTTTTTCACTCAACATGTAATCAAACTCTGGAATTTGTTACCGGAGGATGTAGTAAAGGCTGATAGTGTAGCTGGGTTTAAAAAAGGTTTGGACAAGTTCCTGGAGGAAACTTGTCCAAACCTTTATTAAGAAGGGACCACTATTAAGAAGGGACCCAGGATATCAATGCTTGAACCAATACAAGCATTGTGGAACCTGTGTCCCTTGGGGAAACTGCTAGGTACTATTGACCTAGATTGGCCACTGTTGGAAACAGAATACTGGGCTTGATGGACCTTGGTCTTAACCAGTATGGCATATCTTATGTTGTTATGTTCTTATGACAGGTGAGATGATACATGCCAGTACAGGGAAAACAACTGTCTATTAATAATTGTTAGTTCTCTTTCCTCCAAGAGGAAGAGGAAAACCCTGTTAAGTATGGGCATGATCATCATAAAGACTCTTAAAGTTAAAGAAAAGATGTCTCATGAAGAGATATCTAGGAAGGTTAGAATAAATTTAGTGCAGATACTGCAAATGAAAAGAAGCAGACTGCTACTCTAACCACCAACCAAGAGGGGCAATGATGATCTATTGGAAACCCTGCGACTACTGGGTTTGTTGACCCTGCTGAGGTTGTGGATTCTTCAGACCAGGGTGATGTTTCCCCTGTTTGTGAACATCTGTATAATGGGCAGAAGATGGATAAAATCTTCTTCCCCTAGGGGAAGAAATGTTGGCAGGACATTTCCTACCAACTGGGAAAGAAGAAGGCGTAGAACAGCCTCTAGAAACAGGACAGTCAGTTGTTAACTGAGCAACCTGGAGTAAAGACTCCTTGTTAAAGAGATTTTCTCCAGTGCAAGGAGTATTTCCCAGTCTAACTTGTGCCCATTTGTCCAAGTCTGAAGCTTGGAGCCAGGCTTTACGCCGTGCTCCTATAGCTATAGCAGAAGTCCTGCTAACAGACTCAAAGGAGTCTAGGGAAGCACGAGTAAGAAATCTAGAGATATTTTGAGCATGACTAACCAGTGAGGAATAGTCTGCACTCTTGGGCTCTTGAAGAAAAGGAGTCAAGTGATGTAATTTCTTTGTGACCTCCTCAAGAGATAAGCCCATATAAAAATATATCAGAGAATTCTTGCTGAAAGCATGGATGCCTGGAAAGTTTGGCTTCCAAAGGCATCTAAAGTCTTAGACTCACGACCTGGCGGATAAGAAGAGTGCTTTTTAGTACTCTTCACCCGCCTCATTGCTGATTCTACAACAATGGAATGATGAGGAAGTTGAGTCTTTTGAAATCCTGGAGAAAGGGGCACCTGATATAGAAGATCAGTTGCTCTGGAAAGTGGGGGTACCTTTAAAGGAGCTTCCCACATTTGTAGAAGGAGATCCTGCAAGGAATGATGCAAAGGTAGCATGATGTTTTCCTTTGCTCTCTCAGGAATATAGAGGGATCCTGTATTGCCTTGTGTAGGATCTTGTCCAGGAATAGAAATGGCAAGGGATTTTGCCATATCTAGGGGGAAAACCTGAAAAGAAGGATCCCCAAATGGATCTTCCTTTGGATGGGCTAGATCTGAGGAAGAATTAGTATTGGCACCGAGGGATCTATCCAAGCTTATAGGAATAGAAGATCCTGGATGGTGCAGTATGGAATCCTTATAGGATGGTTGCTGGTACTGCGGGAGGTCAGGACCAGTGCCAGTCGGTAGCACATCGCCCATGCTAGGGATCAATTCCAAACTCGGTATCAAGGGAAGCGAGCCTGACGAGAGAAGCATGGAAGGCACTGACAGCAATGGTAATGTGGATAACGGTACCGACTTCGGTACCGTATCCGATACCGGTGGATGAAGGCCAGCCGGTGGCAACTCTAACGGTATCGAAGAAACCGAGAGTTACGGATCCGAATTATCGGAACCGAGCCTTCGGTACCATCTGGTGTCGGTACCAAGGCGAGTCGGTACCCAGTCCTCCAGACTAGAGATCGATTCCAGACTCGGCATCGAAGGAAGCGAGTCTATCGATGCACGTCTGGAGGGTACCGATGTCGGTACTAGTATCGGTACCGGTACCGATACTGGAAGGTTGGTCTGGAGCATATCCAATGGCCCCGTAGGTACCGAGGACGCCAGACGACGATCCTTGGTGAGGAATGTTTCATCCAACACCATTGCCGATGCCGGGGTATCGGTACCGCTCGAAGCGGAAGCCACCACCGGGCATGGCTCAGGTATGTTCTGTGAGGGGTGAACCTCAGGAACAACCTGAAACCCCACCGGGGTTTTGAAGCCAGTGGTTTCTCGAGGGCAAGGCCATAGGCATCTCTATGCTGTGCATGAGAACTGCCGCTCGAGGACTGGCTAGTCTTAACAGACTGTTTTTGGGTTACCTGATCCTGTGTAGAAGAGGATATGGTCAGTGCCCTGAAGTTGGATGGGGACCACGTGTCGAGGGGAACTCGATGTTGAAAACCTCTTCCCACAATACTATTGCCAGAGGGCTCCGGAGGAAAATGGTCAGGACCCAAGCAGGTTAGACACCAATTGTGAGTGTCTAAAAATAAGTTTGTACCGTCACAGTTTGTACATTTCTTGGGGATAGTGGCTGGCGGTTCCATGAAGGAAAAAGGAGAGGCCTAACAGGGCTGAGAAACCGTGAGACACTGAGGAGGAAAAATATTCCTTAAAAAGGAAAAATTTTACAAGAAAAGAAAAAAGAAACACCGGCGGTACCGGTGGCGTCGGGGAAGGCAGTCGCGACCACAAGAAAACTAAAAAATAAAAGAAGAATTTTCTATGGTGACAGGAGGATGTCCTGCCGGCTCCGCGGATAAACGAAAACTGAGGAGAGACAGTTGGGAAGGCGGGAAAGCAGCACGCAGGCGTGTTGGGATGCTTCCAAAGGCTTTTTGATTGGACGCTGGGAAGCGTTCCCGCGCAGACTCCGTCGGTACCGACGTACCCATATGTAAAGACTCATTCCTGCTTGTTCCTGGAGATAACAGTTATCCTTTATTTCTGCAATAGACGGGGACAGTATAAGATTCTGAGTTAAGAGAGCTGTTAATTGTATAAAAAAAACTTTTGCTAGGGGAAAAGAAAGAATTAGCTTAGTTAGAGTTTTCCTTTATTTTTAAAATGAGATAGTAGGTGGTTTTCCTCAGCTGCACCATATTCCAGCATGACAGCATCACGTGTGGAGTGAACCGAAAGGAGGGACAAAAAGCATCACATAGAACTAATTAGAGACGAGATAAGTGTACATCAACAGACACGTTTTTTGGGGGTTTTTTTAAACTCTGGCCAAAGGGGTTTTTTTTTTAGGAATAGAAGCAAGCAAGACTAAAACATAAACATTTTATTTTATATATATTAAATGTTATTTTTTAGTTAAATATATAGACAGACATATGAACACACAAGTATACTTATTTGATTGTTGAAGAGCAACACTATAAAAGAAAAGTAACACAAAGTATCAATCATTAGGTTACACAATTTATGGGAAATGTAAAATAGAGAAGTTCCAGTCAAGAGAGAAAGATAGATACTTATCTGATCTAAGCTTTGGGCATTCAGAAAAAATGTAACTATGAAACAAAAAGAGAAATATCATAATTCTTATATAAAGCTGCACTAGAATAATTTTTTGCCAAGAGATAGCAATAGTTACTTCTATCTGGTAAAAATAAAAATCTGTTTATTTAACTTAATCATTTCCATTAAACTCTAAATTGCATTATTGCATGTTAAACTTTATGGTTATCTTTATCTTTATTTGATATATCGCCCATTACCGAAGTGTCATGGCGTTGTACAATAAAAAGTTGTAACTGCTGAAAACAGAGGAGGAAAAGGAACACCATCAAATTGATAGGCAAGCAAATAGAGAGAGGAGAGAGAAGGATAGCAAAGGACAGCAATGGACAAATGACACCACAGATATTAGACATAACGAAGGGATAAGGGTGGGAGGGAGAGAAGGGGCTGTGTCAATTGTGGCCAAATTGGATCATGAGGTTGTTGCAGATGGAGGGTTCAACATTTTATTTCTCTCTGTGAAAACAGACTGGTGTCATCTATTGAATTCATTTTGATCTTACCTACTGAGCAACCAACATAAAGTGGGAAGGGTTCAAAACCAGGCATGCTTACACAAGAGCTTGCGTCATGGACAGGATAGAACTGATTTAAAATTTTGGAGTATTTATACTGTTAGGCATTTATGTTTTTGTCTCAAATAGTAACCCATTCTCCTGCACCAGTCAAGCTCTTTCTCTGCCAACATAATGGAAGATTGGAGAGCAGAGATGCAGGCTCTTCAGGCCAAGCTGAATGCACAAAAACAGAGAGTGAAAAGGCAAGAAAAGCAATTGCAAAGAGCACAAGAAAAGCAGCACAGGAATAGATTTGCATTGGAGCCCTAGAACGACAGCCATTGTCATCCCTACAGATAAAAGGAATTCAGAGTTCACTGGTCTTCCAAGGAAACACAGTGATTTGTCAGTAGAGGAGTGGATAGAGAGAATGCATGCAGCTCTGAAGATCGTGCGAGTCCTGGCAGAAGACCAGCTAGACATCGTAAAAGATTATTTGACAGAACAAGCCAAAAATACTGCCAGATTTGTGTCACCAGGCACCCAGAGAGATATGGAGGTCTTATTTGAACTACTACAAACACTTTATGGTGACAAGATCCCCATGATCACTCATTTGAAGAAATTTTATGACAGAAAATAATATGGGATAATATGCTTATAGGGGGTCATTCCATCCCGCGAATAGCAAGGATGGACATCCTGTTGGGACATCTATCCCAGCTATTAGTCCCCCTGCCGGCCCCAGCAATATCCTCCCTGTACAAACAGCAGGTTTGTATGGGGAGGCCTAGACGAGGGTGGGAGGGGGCATTCAGGAGGCAGAGCAAGGGTGGGGCATGGGCCAGCCATGACCCTGGACATACAGGACCTATTCAGAGGTCGGCCCTGTATGTCCAGGGCCTCAAATCTAGACGGGGACTTATTCCACCTTGAAGGTGGAATAAATCCCCCTGGATGGAGGAAGATCGCAGCGCAGGACCCGGGGACACAGGTGAGGGGGCACAGGGGGTTTCCCGCAGTCCGACCCAGGCCTTGGAAGACAAGATCATGCTGCAGGTAAAAAAGAGCTTGGTCAGTGGCCGGGGATCACTGCTCCTGAATGGAGCTGTGGTTCCATGGCAAGGGGACACCATGGCACTGTGGCTCCATGGCTCCATTCAGGAGCCTGGCTGAGATAGCTGGGTATATGACTGGGCATGCAAGCCGATCAGAATTGGGGCCCGGCCTGCACATCCAAGTCATAGACCCAATTCTGATCCATGGGCATGTCTAGCCCCCGCAGGATCAGAATCGGGTCTTCCTCTGTATGCCCCGCTTCTGTTCGGCCACATAGGGACTGCAAGGCCTGAATGGAATTGGCCTCATAGCCTTCAAGGGAAACTTGTGAGAGTGATTTCCCATGAAGTAGACAACTTGAATAACCAAGAGAAAATGTTAAAAGAATATTTCATATTGGGTTTGAGAGATGATAACCTATGCAGGAAGATAAAAAAAAAAGAATATGAAGTACCAAGCTCTGACATGTTCTGAGCTGTTACAAGCTGCTATAATGTGGTCAGAAGATGATGAGGCTGTGTTGGCAGAGGAAAGGTCAAGATGTCTTCTCTGGGGCAGGAATGAATGCGGAACAGCAGCAGAACACAGCATAGCCACCAGCACTGAGAACCTTAGCTGTATGTCTAGTTTATTCAAACTGCAAGATAAATTCATTGAACAGCAGGAGAGATTGGGATGTCAACAATGAGACCTCTATTAGATGTTTCAATGTGGAGCAGCAATGGAGGAAGCTGATTGTTGAGCAGTTCCAGTGGCTAGAGTTGCATATGCTAACAGTGCTGAGCAAAGTTTTAATGAAAGAAGGTGTTTGGAGAGAAGAACTGTCCCATTAAGAAATGATCATGGGCAATTAATTTGCTATTGGTGTCAGGAGGCTGGACATATGTCCAGAAACTGTTAGTGAAAAGACAACCATGGGAACAGGAGAGATAGGTACCTACAGTATATGAAAATAATTGGGCCTAGAAGGTTGGCAGCAGTGAACAAAGTTGAAGTGTAAAGGATGCCATAAGAGCAGTGCCAGAAGTCACACCCTCAGCATCTACAGTAGGGAGGAGGAATGAAGATGATTCACTTTAAGGAAAAGTAAAGTACCTTTGGGAAGAGTGCACTTATAGAAGCCTTAATAGGGTGAGTTCTGGTGAGATGTTATATAGACACAAGGTCAGATATCTCAACCATTTCGGTCTTCTATTTCAAAAACAACTTTGAAAATTTATCGTAGTTGGAGGATGCCAGCTGGGCAGAGCTCATAGTGGTAAGTGGCATGGAGCTACCAGTTATCAGCTGTATTGAAGTTGATTTGGTATGCTCAGGACAGACTCTCCAGCAAAAGGGCATTTTTATAGTCCAAGACAAGCAAGAACAGGGTGCAGAAGTAGTGCCTGGCATTCTTGGCATAAATGTGCTGCAAGTCCTAGATTTAGCCATACTCGCTAAAGATTGGGTCAGAGGCGGTGAAGCCTTCAGGATATGGAAAGAGATAAAAGCCCAAGAGTCAGATCGACTGGGATTTGTAAAACTTCTGGAAAAGAAGAAAGTGGCATTATCCCCATTAACTTATTCCACTTTACTAGGGAAATACACCCATTTACAGGAGCTGCCGGAATCAAAAGTGGTGGTAACAGGCAACGATTCTGTGATTCTTCCTTCTATAGTGATGGTAGCAAATACTTTGGTGATACCTCGCAATAGCAAGGTATTTATGTGGTTAATAAATACAGGTCAGAGAATGGTTCGGCTCATACCAAGGATGAGAATAGCAGAGGTAATAGCACTAGCAGAGGTATGTGATGGCACCAATACAGTTTCAAAGAAATGAGAACACAGTGCGCATTAGGAAGTGTTCCTCAGAGATGGTGAACCAGCAACAATCCATCAAGGTTGAAGAAGAGATCCCTGTAAATGTTAAGTGGGAGGAGCTCTCTGTTAAACAAAGAAATGAATTAAAGATGTTATTAATGAAACATAAGAAAGTGTTTTCAGTCAGTGACACAGATATTGGATTTTCAGATAGGATTCATCAAGAAATTAAAACAGGCAGCACCCCACCTATAAAACAAAGGTACAGATGCATCTCCCCACATGTATATAATGAATTTAAACTACATGCATATGATCTAGTAAAACAAGGAGAAGCACCAGCCCATGTGAGTCACCAACAGTGATAATATAGAAAAAAGATGTCTCAATTTGTTTCTGTTGTGATTATAGGAAACTCAATCAGCTCACAAAGATGCCTATTTGCTCCCAAGGATAGATGAAGCCTTAGATGCTCTGAGTCAAGCTACTCTGTTTTCTTCATTAGATCTACTGTTGGGCTATTTTCAAGTTGCAGTGAGAGAAGAGGACCAATAGAAGACAGCGGTCACTACCCTATTTGGAGTGTATGAATGGACCAGGATGCCACATTTCAGTGCCTGATGGAGTTAGTGCTAAGAGATTATATATATTACTGTACTTAGATGACATTCTGATATTCTCCGAAGACATTGACAGCCATCTGGAAAGGCTAGATCGAGTATTTACAAAGGTGTCTTTGAATGGTTTAAAACTGAAACCTAAGAAATGTAAACTACTTTATAAGGGCAACTACTTGGGACGTATAGAATCAGAAAAGGGAATCGCAGCTGACACTAGCAAAATAGCAGCATTAAGAAATTGGCAGGTCCAAAAGAATGCTACTGAGCTGAACTGAATCTTGGGTTTTGCCAGTTACTATCAAAGATTTGTGCCATCCTTTGCAGAGATAACTGCTCCATTACATGTGCTGACAGGAAAATGTAAAAAAGAATAGGCAGAGACTAGCATTTCAGTGGACAACAGAGTGCCAAGATGCCTTTGATGCACTAATAAAGGAGCTTACCTCAGTGCCAATTCTGGCCAATCCAATTTTTGAATTACCATTTATACTAACCACTGACACAAGTCTAAAAGGATTGGGCACAGTATTGAGTCAAGAGCAAGATGGACAGGAGAGAATAATTGCTTATGCAAGCCAGGGACTCAGAAAGTCCAGGAGACACGACAGACATTATAGCATATTCAAATTAGAGCTATTGGCACTTAAATGGGCTGCTACGGAGAAGTTCAAAGACTACCTTATGTATAAAATGTTTACAGTCCAGACCAACCATACCTCATTGCAATATTTAGACACTGCAAATGTTCAATCCACTGAACAGAGATGGATAGCACAGTTAGCAGGATTAGATTTCAATATATGTTATAAACCAGGAAAAATGAATACTGTGGCAGATGCATTATAAGACTGCCATTAGTAGAGGAAGTAGAGGATCAAGGCTGAGATTTCATCCAAATTTAACCTAGGACCATGCGAGAATATTTGTGGAAAAGAGAAAAGGAATCAATGGTTCCTGTAACAAGAGCACTTAGGAACACAAGTAATCAGGTACTAGCTGGGTATTCAATTGCTGCCTCACAAGACTACCAGAAATGAGATGAAGATTTACAGCTGATTCTGAATTCTATGAGAGGAACCTCTAATGTAGACAGGCAAGACTGAACAAGTGATAAAAAGAAGTTATGGGGGCAGAAGAGCAGGTTCACCAATAGAAATGAGCTCTAGTACAGGAGGATAACAAACCCTCAAGATGGAAGAGAAATTAGTTAATTTATCGGGCCTAAAAAACCTAAGAACGGAGGTTCTCAGAGCAAAGCATACCTATGTGGGTTACCCTAGTGAAGACGTTGCACCAAGAAATCTAAGAGAAGATTATTGGCTTGGTATGGTCACAGAAATAAAAGAATAGGTACATCAGTGTAAAAGGTGTTTGTTTGCCAAATATCTTTTTCAAAGAGAGAGACAATTTTCAGTGTTTCAGAGCATCATACCCTCTGGAAATCATGGCTATGGATTACACCTCTCTAGAGCCTAGCTCCAATGGAATAGAACTGATTCTGACTGATATATTCATATGTTTTATAGTGACTGTCCCAACTAAGAATCAGATGACATTGACCACAGCATGAGCTATAGCACAAAAATTGATTAATTATTATAGCAGTCCTGCACAATTGTATTCAGATCAGGGGCAACGTTTTGAAGCTGAACTGATTAAGGAGCTTTGAAAGCTATATGGGATGTACAAGAGCAGAACGTCAACCTATCACCTGCAGAATACACTTCAATTGAACGCTGCACAATATGTTGAGAACTCTACAGAAGGAAAAGAAAAGACGACGGGCAGATTATCTTCCACAGTTAGTTCTAGCATACAACAATAGTATACATAGTGCTACAGGGTACGCACCATTCTATCAAATGTTTGGAAGAGACTCCAGACTCCCCTTTGACTTTACAGATTAAAAAAGATGATGAGGAAGAAAGAGCAAGTAACTTAAATGAATGGGTTAAGATATACCGCTTTTTTTTAGATATACATCCTTCTGTATGGACGAGTAGGATTAACAATATATTTTGTGGGTGGTTTTGTCCTTCAGCCTTTTTATGCTCATGATTTGGGCTATAATTTACACTCCCTAGCTTTTCCCTTGTTTAATTACAATTTAAATTTTAATCTTGTGTTCAATGTTAATTAATAATTCAAAAATGAAAAAAAAATCACCGAATGTGCATCGATCTTAAAATTTATCAATTTGTGTCGGGCATGCCATCAGGAAGGAGTATGGTTTACTCAACCACGAAAGCAGGACATATCCATTTTAATCAAATATATGGTTCAAACTCATTAAAATGAAAAGTACTTAGCTTTTGGAGATCAGCAGTAAAATGAGATGCCAAGAATGCAAAGGATAAAGCAACTGCACAACGTGCACGTTTCGAGTCCACAAGAGACGCTGTTTCAAGTGCAAATAAAGATGTTGTCTGAATCCTCAATGTGCTCTCAAAGAATAACTGCCATAAAATGCCACAAGGAACAGAGACCATTTTGAAAAAAGAGCTGCTGTATGATTGGCTGATATATCATGCCGTCATGAGAAGAACCTCCAATGAAAAGGGAACACCCCCCATGACACACGGGGATTCCCTTATTCATTGGCCAATAGTTAGAAAAGACTCTGCCAATCGATCTGTTGCTTGAGGCCTTGGGGATGCATTGAGCCCAAAGTAAAAATCCACAGTTGTTCAAGCCATTACTTAATTTACGTTTACAGCTCTCAGATTCTTTTCTGTTTGAAAATACAATATGTGGAGGTTTTTTTAGTATATAGTATATAGATATTAATATGAAGGATTTGAAGTGTATTTGTTTATCGATATTGTGGGATTTTAGACATTGTCTTATGATTTGTGTTTATTTTAATCCCCTTTTCTTTGTATTTCTATCTTGAGATGCTATTATTGATTATAAGAACATAAGAACATAAGATATGCTATACTGGGTCAGACCAAGGTCCATCAAGCCCAGTATTCTGTTTCCAACAGTGGCCAATCTAGGTCATATGTACCTAGCAGTTTCCCCAAGGGACACAGGTTCCACAAGGCTTGTATTGGTTCAACCATTGATATCCTGGGTCCCTTCTTAATAATGGTTTATGGACCTTTCCACCAGAAACTTGTCCAAACCTTTTTTAAACCCAGCTACACTAACAGCCTTTACTATATCCTCTGGTAACAAATTCCAGAGTTTGATTACACGTTGAGTGAAAAAATATTTTCTTTTATTAGTCTTAAATAGTTTACCCTGTAGCTTCATTGCATGTTCCCTAGTCTTTCTATATTCTGATAAGGTAAACAATCGATCTACGTTTACCCGTTCCACTCCATTCATTAATTTATAGACTTCTATCATATCTCCCCTCAGCCATCTCTTTTCCAGGTTAAAGAGCCCTAACCTTTTTAGCCTTTCTTCATAGGAGTATCCTTCCATCCCCTTTACCATTTGGTGGCTCTTCTCTGAACCTTTTCTAAAATCGCTATATCCTTTTTAAGATATGGCAACCAGAATTGCACACAATATTCAAGGTGCGGTCTCACCATGGAACGATATAGAGGCATTATAATATCTTTTGTTTTATTTTCCATTCCTTTCCTTATCATACCTAGCATTCTATTTGCTCTCTTGGCCACTGCTGCACACTGGGCCGAGGGTTTTAACATGGTATCCACAATGACGCCTAAATCTTTTTCCTGGGTGGTGGTTCCTAATGTGGAACCTTGCATCGTGTAACCATAGTTTGGGTTGTTCTTCCCTAGGTGCATAACCTTGCACTTGTCCACATTAAATTTCATCTGCCATTTTGATGCCCAGTCTTCCAATTTATCAAGATCCTCTTGCAATTTTCCACAATCCTCTTGGGTTTTAATTTTATTTATTTTAATCATTTCAATGACTGTGTTTTGATGTTGTTTTATATATATATATATCTTTTAACCTTATTTTATGTTTGTCTATTGAAGGGTCCCTACGCCCCTGATGAAGGTTAATGTCGAAACACGGCCTGTGTAGGGTGGACCTAAAGACACAATACAATAAAAATTTGACTCTACTATTCTCAATATTCTGTGGTGTACATCAATCACGTTGCTCATTTATTGGCAGTCTTGACATTTGTGAGTGTGTTTGCTTTCTATATAGGGAGCAAAGTGCCATTGGGTGGGCCTGGGTGTGTCAGCTATCATGAGAATATATGAGTGATCATGAAGCCTATGTGGAAAACAATGCACGGAGGTTGAAGAGAGTGTTACATAGTCTTGCTGACCCAATGCAATCCTGCTGAAAATCTGCACCTAATATTGTGCATAGTGACATTTGTAGGGACAAAGCAATATCAGTCATGTATGGTTTGGTAAGCACATACTGAAAACATAGATAGTATTATTTTGATTAACCAAGCATGCATCAGTCTGGTCTGTGACATTCAAGTCTGAAGTACATGCTCTAACTCCCAGCAGGAAGGAGAAATGGAAAATGCCATGGTAATCCCATTGTCATGATCACAGAAAGAATAAAAAACACACACAGCTTATAGTCAATTGTGATTAGCACAGTGGCACATTAACTGCCTCATTCAGGAAAAGCTGAGAGTTCAAGATCCCCCCACTGGCCATAATAATTGTATGCAAGATCAGTGCATATCTCCAGGGGTCATGTAACAGGCCCATAGCCTGTCAGTGATGTTTAGTGTGCACTGGAATAAAGAACCCTGTGTCTGATGAAAATCATCACTTGCTATATATCTAGGAAAGCTGAGGTAAAGAAGCAAAGAGCAAAAGTAATGCAGAACTGTCAGAGATCAATAGCATAGATTATGATCATGAATGTGCTTGTCTGATTCCAGAGGCTGCTATCATATTCTAATACTCTCCATAACAGGGTTTTCCAAACCTGCCTCCTAGCCAGTTGACTTTTCTGGATATTGTGGTACCGCAGAGCCTATTCATGGAGAAAAAAGGGTTTTAAATCCTGAAAAAAGATTTTATCATCAGCTGCAATGTTATGAGGAGCCCAATAGAGGGAGCAGGAGTGACCTTCCAAGGCCCAGAGAACTGCACCTCAGAGCTGATGAGGTAATGCAACCTAACAGCCAATGGAGAAAAGGGGGAGTTCCCCTGAAGAAAGGCTGGGAACTTGAAAAGGAGGAACTAGATCAAGTTAGAGAGAGACCAGGGAGAGAGAGACCAAGGGGAGGCATACCAAGGAAGGCCTACCAAAAGGAGGCATACCAAGAAGAGGCTTATCAAGGAAAAGCAGACCACGGAGAGTCACACCACAGAGAGCTTCTGGAAAGGAACCAAGAAGGAGAGCACCATAAGGAGTGTCCAGAGCACCAGAGAGGAAGGAGTTCCTGGCAGGAGGGCATAGTGAATCCGAGGCCACAGAGTTCCAGGAGTCCTTGGTTGAGAGGTACTGGAAAGAAAGGCACAAGGGGAGAAATAAACCCCAGAGTTTGGTGTGAAGAACCGGCAGCAGTAAATGCAAGACACAGTGAGCATTATCTGAGCAAGGATGAAGTCTTTGCTGCAAATGGTAATATTCCTTATTCAAATGCTAAAAGGTGTGAATGTGAAAGAGTGGTGACTCTGCATGAAGGCCAGCTGGAGTGTGAAAAGCCTACTGCTCAAGACAGGCTGAACTACAGCAGGACCAGGCCGTGGGACTCAACTAAACAAGGTAAAAATACCTTTTTATTCTGATAAGCAATATAAGTTAAGAAGACAGGAAACACAAGATACTGGAGTATATCCTCCCTATCAAACTGTTTGTGAAACCAAGCACAAGCCCTTGGTAAAAAGACTGTATAACATAAGGCAGCCTGCAAGGGGAAGTAACTGCCATAACAAACACTCACATGGGCGCGGCCCTGACTTGAATGCCGAACATTGGAAGCTAGTAAATGTGTTATATGAGAAACCTCAGTACGCTCCTCAAGAGTTTACTGACACTGATTCACAGCTGTCTGATACTCAGCCCATGCAGGTGGAATTCAACGAAGACCCACCTGAAACCCCGATGGACTGTAGCTACTGTCAGGCAGGTAGCCTAAGGTCTGTGCATGAAACATAAAAATAGTGAACAGTAGCGAATGCCTGTAAAGTTTGCTTATGCCTAGCACTGTGAAGCAACAGTTAAACAAAGCAAGTGTGAATATAATTTCTTTTTGTTGCCTGAAGCAAGGTTTCTTTCAGTTGGTTGAAGTAGTCTCCCATAATTTGAACCATTGTGCTTAAAGGGGAATAAAGCCTTATTTTCCCTACATTCTGGCTAGTGTGTTCTCTTGAACTTTGGCCCCCGGTAGGTCCTGGGAACATTACCAAGACCTCTTACAGAAGGACCAAATTCAAAATATATAAAAAAACTCTCATGTCCATCTGACCTGCCCATACCAACCTTGGCCTCTGGGGCGGCAGCATGACATGAAAATGGCGTAGTTGTTGGATGTTTTGTGGAGCCTACGTCCAGCCTACAGAGAAGAAGCTTGAGCTATAGGTCTCAAGAAGAAGAAACGGAAAAAAACCCCACTTGGATTACAAAAAAAAAAAAAAAACCGGAGTGGAGCAGTCAAATCCGGAGCGGATTGGAAGAAAAACCTGGAAAAGAAAAATCCGGTATCCAACTGTCGGCGGAGAATCGCGGAACGACAGTGACGTATACTGTTCCAGAGCTGATTCTACACTGTCATCAGGTAAAACGTAGATATACCTGAAAAGTGTAGGATACCGAGGAGAGTATAGAGAAAAAAAAAAAAAAAAGGTTTAGGAAAGGAAATTTTCTTTGTGAAAGAGCCACACTTGGTTGTGTTTTGTTGTTTTGTTTCCTTACTACAGATTACCATGGATCCCAAAGAAGTATGTGCGTGGATGGCTAATCAATTTGACAAGCAGGCGGAACTAGCGCTGCAGAACCAAGCGCAAGCGCTGAAAGCCATGCAAGAACAGCAGTCACCTCTTCTGCACACATTGGACCAATGGTTAACCCAGCAGAAGGAAGAAATAGCAAAGAAGGAAGCGGAACTATTGCGAGCCTCTGAACTCCATAACACAGAGTTGGGACAGTGGTCATGTAGTGACCTGACAATGGGAAAGTTAAGCCCCAGTGATAATCTGGATGATTTTCTGGATTCATTTAGCAGAATAGCAAAGTCAGCTCGGTGGCCGACTGAACAGTGGGCAGTCAGACTAGCTGCATCCCTGACGGGAGAGGCTCTAGCCGCCTACCGGTCGATGCCTCCAGCTTTAGCAGACAATTATGATGAGGTAGTAATGGCAATTAAAGATCGCCTAGGTCTCACCCCATTTGCTTATAGGAAATTGTTTAGAGCCACTATGCTTAACCCAAATGAAACTCCGAAAGCCTTGGGACATAGAGTAAAGAGCTTGGCATACAAATGGTTACAGCCTGAGAGAAAGAATATTGAAACTCTCATGGACGCCATAATCTTAGAACAGTTTCTAAATACAGTACCGAGTAGAGTGCAAAATTTTATAATTCTTCAGAATTGCTGCACTACTACCGAGGCCGTAAGCCTAACAGAGAGATATCTTGAGGCAGAAAAAGTGTCCCAGCCAAAGCTAGCGATTCCTAAAATGCACTTAGGGATGGAAGCTAGGAGGGTAGATGGTTCCTCCAGACCAATGTATAGCCCTAGGAGTAATTATGACCCTAAGGATGTGGAAACTGTAAGACAATGTTTTTCATGTGGTAAGAAGGGCCATATAAAAAAGGAATGTTATTCACGTGTTGCATTAGTGGGAGAAGTCCCAAAGACAACAAAAGAAGGTTTTGTGTTGAGAGTAAAAATACACGGAGTTCATGCTAAGGCACTGCTGGATTCAGGTGCGGACCAATCCATGATGTCCAAACAGCTGTGGTCTATGATCCAAGACCAAGGATGGTCCGTCCCTGAATGTCCAGAAGCGCAGGTCAAAATTAAATGTGTTCATGGATCAGCTACAAGCTATCCCGTGTACAAGCTGTGGGTTAAGGCATGGGGAATGAGAAAACAAATGTTGGTAGCCGTGGTCCCAAGATTACCACAAGAGCTGGTATTGGGTCGCGACTGGCCGCAATTTAAAAAGACTCTGAGAGAGGGTTTATCTCCTCAGACAGTCCTGAATTCCACCTGCAGTAGGCATAAGTCCATAGATAACTTGGAAATACAGCCTATAAGCTCAAAGACAGACGCCAATCCCAGAGAAGCTCTAGTTTCCACGAGGTCCCATACACAGGATGACGAACGACCCTCCTGCTCTAGAGATAATTCTCTTGGAACCCTCCCATCGCATGATGACCTAATGGGAGATCCCTTGAGGAAGGAGCGAAAGCCGAAGGCTGAACAGAGGCGTGAACGAAGATGTCGCTCTCAGGGTAGAGCAGGATTGGAAGCTGGAGAAGGGATGCCCTGGGTTCCAGCTGAATTGATGGAGAAGTTTCCCTCCTTCAAGAGAGAGCAAAAAGCGGACCCAGTACTAGCTCATGCCTTTGAGCAGGCCCGAGATGAAAAGGATTCCTACCCCCGATTCTGTATGGAGGATGACCTGTTATATCGGGAGAGTAAGGATCCACGAACGGGAGAGCTGCGGAAACAGCTGGTGATACCAAGCACGTTCAAGTTATTGATTCTATGACTGGCCCATGACCACCCTGAACATTTATGCCACGGAGGTATTTAAACATCTCAATCATATCACCTCTATCCCACCTTTCCTCTAAGGTGTACGTATTAAGATCCTTAAGTCTGTCCTCATATGCTTTATAATGAAGCCCACTAATCATTTTAGTAGCCACCCTCTGCACCGACTCCATCCTGTTCACATCCTTTTGAAGGTGCGGTCTCCAGAATTGCACACTATACTCCAAATGAGGTCGCACCAAAGACTTATACAGAGGCATTATCACCTCCTTTTTTCTGCTAGCCATTCCTCTCCGTATGCACCCAAGCATCCTTCTAGCTTTTGCCATCGCCTTTTTTACCTGTTTAGCTACTTTAAGATCATCAGACACAACCACGTCTAGGTCCCGCTCTTCTTTAGTGGACAAAAGTACTTCACCTCCTATACTGTATTGCTCCCTTGGATTGCTGCAGCCCAAATGCATGACCTTACATTTTTTAACATTAAATCCCAGCTGCCAAATTCTAGACCATTCTTCAAGCTTAGCTAGATCCCTCCTCATTTTATCTACACCTTCCTGGGTGTCTACTCTATTGCAGATTTTGGTATCATCTGCAAAGAGGCAAACCTTACCCGACAGCCCTTCCGCTATATCATTAACAAAGATGTTAAAAAGAATCGGACCAAGGACAGATCCCTGGGGCACACCACTGGTAACATCCTTCTCCTCAGAGTGAGCTCCATTTACTTGTATTCTTTGTCGCCTCCCACCCAACCAATTTCTTACCCAAGCAGTAACTTTAGGGTCCATCCCTAGGGTGCTCAGTTTGTTTATAAGTCGCCTGTGAGGAACAGTGTCAAAGGCTTTGCTGAAATCTAAATACACCACATCTAGATCTCTCCCTCGGTCCAACTCCCTGGTCACCCAGTCAAAGAAATCAATCAGATTTGTCTGACAAGACCTGCCTCTGGTGAATCCATGCTGCCTCGGATCCTGTAATCCGCTGGACTCCAGAAACCTCACTATTTTCTCTTTCAACAACGTTTCCAATAATTTACTCACCACCGAAGTTAAACTAACCGGCCTGTAGTTTTTAACCACATCCTTACTTCCGCTTTTGTGTAAAGGCACCACATGAGCCTCTCTCCAGTCCTTTGGCACCACTCCCGACTCGAATGAGGCATTAAAAAGGTCAGTCAGTGGAGTTGCTAGAACGTCCCCAAGTTCCCTCAGTATTCTAGGGTGTATCCCATCCGGTCCCATCGCTTTGTCTACTTTAAGTTGAGCTAGTTTCTCACGAACACAGTCATCTGAAAATTGTTCAAGATGTCCCTCGCTTCTGTTCCTATTTGTGGGTGTTTTCTGATGTCCTGCTCCTGGTTCTTCATCTGTGAACACAGAACAAAAATATTTGTTAAGCAATTCTGCTTTATCCTTATCAGCTTCTACATATTCCCCCCCCCTGCACCCTTGAGTCTGACAATACCACTTTTGCCCTTCCTCTTCTCACTAATATATCTGAAAAATGTCTTATCCCCCCCATTTTATTGCATTGGCTATTTCCTCCTCCTTTTGAATCTTTGCCTTCTTGACAACTTTGCTAGCTTCTCTAAGTTTTTCCAAATACAGATGCCGGTAGTATCATGGACTGCCTATAATATGTGATGGAGCAACAGATGTGCATTCAATGTTATCAATAAAGTTTCCACTCATGTAAAAATCACATGTCATGCATCTACTGGGTGGATTGTAGTAACTATGGTGAGGTGCTCTGACATAGCCAAGACAGTGTTGTGGTCACACTGGTGTGACATGTGCATACTTGCAGAGCACATGTATAATGATAACATGTCAGGGCAATCCATATGGCTCAATTTGTGTTGTAGATCACAGTTGGCACCATTGTGTACAGATTCTGTCCTGCTCATATGCCTGTTCTGGCTCATTCATTGCCCCAAAAATAGGCCACTGTGGCCCCATGTCCATCCAGTGTGCCTCTCTGTTATGTCACAGAGGGATTTGCAGAATTGAAGCTAACCTATCCTCTCTCATCCATGCATACCTTCCACACATCTAAATATGAGGTATGATCAAAAAGTATCAAGACTTGTTGTGTAGAGGACAGAGCAAGATGGTGGCGGTAGCAGTTGTGCTGATGGCAGAGAGCATGTGAGCTCCTGCAGCACTTAACATGCCTTGGAAGAGGAAGGGGAAATCCCCAGCATTGGTGTCCACCTCTATGCTGAGGGCGCTGCTGCAGTCGACTTTGCCATTCTTTTCCTTAGTAACTGCGGCTGGCACAACAGGTCTCTTTGGTACAGTCCAGCATGGGAGTGTCAGATACCAGTCTCAATGGGGCATTGTTGAGCCTCAAGCTTCGTACAGCCTCACCATTGCTGTATTTGGATCTGCCTGAGGAGGGGCATGAATGCATGAGTCGTGCTCAAGTTTATGACTGGTACAAACAGTTCCAAGAGTGCCACCAAATTGTTGACAGTGACGAACATTCTGGAAGGTCATCCATGAGAAGAAATGAAGGCAAAGTTGAAGCAGTGCATGCTGCAATATGCTGAAATTGTTGATCGACTATCAGGAAGCTTGCTGAGTACATGGACATCACTTTCGGATGGGTATAGTCCATTCTTACTATTGATTTGGGGATGAGACGTGCATCTGCAAAATTCATGTCAAAACTCCTGTCCCCTGACCAAAAAGAAGATTGACTGTCTGCAGCCAGGGAGCTGTTGTAATGCATTGAAAATTCCTCAGATTTCATCAAAAATATTATTACTGGTGAAGAATCATGGGTTTATGGTTATGACCTGGAAACTAAGGCTCAATCCTCACAATGGAAGACGCCAAACTCTCCCAGACCCAAAAAAGTCTGTCAGGTGAGGAGCAATGTCAAGGTCATGCTCACAGTTTTTTTTTATTACCAGGATATTGTTCATCATGAGCATGCTCCAAAAGGCCAAACCATCAATAAGGAGCACTACATCCAAGTTCTGACTCGTTTCAGAGATGTAGTTCATCATAAGAGGCCAGAGTTGTACAGGAATAGTGAATGGTTACTTCATCACGATAACGCCCCAGCTCACGCGTCAAAATTTTTTCAACAGTTCTTGACTAAACACCAAATTGAGCAAGTCCATCAGCCTCCTTACTCACCTGACCTTGCACCCTATGACTTTTTCTTGTTTCCAAAACTGAAATTGCCACTGAAAGGAAAGAGATTCAATGACTTGGAGACAATTAAGCAAAATTCCACACAGCAGCTTCACAGCATTTTAAAAGAGGCATTTCAAAATTGTTTCCAGCAGTGGCAGGAATGCTGGAGGAAGTGTGTTTTATCAGAAGGGGACTTCTTTGAAGGAGACTGAGTGCAATAACTGTCAATACTTCTTATGTTATACAAGTCTTGTTACTTTTTGATCGCATCTTGTACATTGCCTGCCTGTCTCTGTTCCAATGTTCCTCTGCTGTAAGCACATACTTAGTTGTTTTTGTGGATGTGTACTGTCATGCCATGGTAGCATGTCACTGCCACAGAATGGAGATTTGCCAGGCAGGAGCTATGTGGCTACTATACATGTCAGTGTTTGCTGGGACACCCCTACCGTGCAATACCATCGGCTGACACATGCCATAGCTCCTTACATTTCTCATGTAAGGGGTATGAGCAGTCCTGTAAATCATTGATGTGTATCACCGAGTAGAAGGGACACTAGAAAATGGCTCCTAGATGCATGAGGTTGCCTAATGACAATCCCACCCCTATGACTAATATATAGCTGCACATTGGGGTTGCTGCAACGGCCATATCATGTCAACTTTCTGCCATGGTTGGGAGGTGTGAATGCTGTGGGCCAGGGTTGACAATATGCTGGTGGAGGTGAGCAAGCTGGTACACATCGTATGTCCTCCCTTACAACAGTTGGGGGGGGGGGGGTAGGGAGGTGGATCTATATCTGTCTCATCAGTAGCAGTCCCTCATACAAAACCATCTTAAAGCTGAAGTCTGCTGGCTGGCTGAGGTCTGATCTGCCTCACAATATCAATAGATAAATAGAGAGGAGTTCCCTAGTGGTAGGGGCAAGTTACCACAGGCCAGAACGTTGGGGGTTCAAATCCCATTAGAGGACAGCAACCTTGGGGTGGAAGGACTGGGCTTTCTAGTCCCACAGGTGCTCCTTGTGGTCTTGGGCAAGCCACTTAACCCTCCATTGCCTATGTTTCCTGTAAAATAGTTATCTGCAAGTTATAATGTCCTGTTCAATGTAAACCACCTTGATATCATGAAAGGCAGCATATGAGACATAAGAAATACTATACTGGGTCAGATCAAGCCCAGTATCATGTGGCCAGTCTAGATCATATGTACCTAGCAGTTTCACCAAAAGACACAGGTTCCACAATGCTTGTAATGGGTCAAACATTGATATTCTGGGTCCCTTCTTAGTTTATGGACCTTTCCTCCAGGAACTTGTCCAAACCTTTTTAAAACCCAGCTACACTAATAGCCTTTACTACATCCTCCGGTAACAAATTCCAGAGTTTGATTACCCATTGAGTGAAAAAATATTTTCTTTTATTAGTCTTAAATAGTTTACCCTGTAGCTTCATTGCATGTCCCCTAGTCTTTCTATATTCTGATACCGTAAACATTCGATCTACGTTTACCCGTTCCACTCCGTTCATTAATTTATAGACTTCTATCATATCTCCCCTCAGCCGTCTCTTTTCCAGGTTAAAGAGCCCTAAACCTTTTAGCCTTTCTTCATAGGAGTATCCTTCCATCCCCTTTACCATTTTGGTGGCTCTTCTCTGAACCTTTTCTAATAACGCTATATCCTTTTTAAGATACAGCGACCAGAATTGAACACAATATTCAAGGTGCGGTCTCACCATGGAATGATAAATAAATAAATAAAAAATAAATAAATATCATTGCCTCTATCTCTGTTGGGTGGGATGGCATGTGTAGTTAGTCACTCAAAGCAGCTGTTATCAAGTGACAGGACAGTAGCTTATGTCCAAACTTTCCTGGTGTAATATGGGAAGGTGCACTCCAAAAAACGCATTACTATATAACCTATCTCTGCCGTCTGAAATCAGTATACTGTAATAAGAGAGGACCTATGGGGTGTGAAAGGTATACAGCAGTATAACCACTTACAAAATTCTAATCAAATTCTTTGCATTGAATAGCACTGGCCAGTAGAAATATATGTTGTATGAAATGTGAAGGCATTTCACTACACAGTAATACACTTGATGGTGCATTCAGTGAAGAATAGCAACTGCAAACATAGAGCTCACAAACTGTGGTGTCCACATTGCATAACAACCATCAGGCTAATGACCTTGCAGGTCTACATCAGAGTTTCAGAACCTCACATTTGCTATATGAAGGTGCTGGCATTCAGTCCAGGGTTCCCTACATTAGGTGAGAACCTTGCTGAGCTTTAGCAAGATGGCTTTTGTTCCTGCATTGAGTTTTTCTATGATGAGATGTTGGGAAAAGGTAACATGGAATTTAGCCACAGAAGTTGTTTTCCCGAAGCATAGCTTTGTTCTCACCCTATGTTGGGAGCCAAGCACTGAATGTAACTTAGAAATGTGGAGTGGAGAGAGTGTAACTTGGAACTCTGAAGTAGGTACTGTGGTGAACAGCGCCCTCCTGAGCCTGTGGAGATAGTAGAAAATCCTGAGGGTCAGCAGGATTTATACCAAAATGACAGGGCAAAGGAAAAAGAGAGACTCTATTCCTCAGAGCTGAGTAGGGAGATCAGCCCAGGGGAGGAGCCCTGCAGTTCTGATTGGGCACACCCAGCCCTAGGAAGGGGCGTGTCCAAAAGAGAATGTACATTTAAACCAGAGCATGGCTCTGAAGAGGAAGGACGGGTAAGAGATCCGAGTGGAGGACGGATAAGAGACCCGAGTAGAGGACGGATAAGAGATCCGAGTGAAGGACGGATAAGAGATCCGAGTGAAGGACGGGTAAGAGATCCGAGTGGAGGACGGATAAGAGAGGCAAATAATTCAGCACAGCTTGAAGGAGTAACCCAGGGAAATACAAGCATACCTGAGTGTGAACAAATGGACTGTACATTCTGTTGTATAGGAAAGCCAAGCTGAAGGGAACTGCCTTTATCGTGTCTGAGCTGAGTTCTGTAAAGCTGTTGTATTGCCGTGAAAATGGAAGTTCTAATTACCTCCACCTGATTCTCAGCATAGTGAAAGTAACTGTGGCTGTAAGAGGTGCAGTGAAGCCAACTGACCTCTGGAGGCAAAAGAGAGCAATTTGCTGGAAAGAGAAAAAGCAGCATTTGTATTTTGAGTTGCATTTAACCTGAAGTTTCTGTTTGCCTTTGGAAGCACCCTTGTTTGCATGTGATGGAACATTTACCTTTTACTTTAATAAAATACTTATTATAAAGAAACCACAACTACAAGTTTCTTTTATTCGGAGTGAGAAGAGCTGGAACTACAACTCCCAGCATTCCTGGGGGCAAAGGTTTCCTCCTTCCCTCACGAAGTACAGCGGCTGCTCATGTCCTTAACCCCTTGAGCCGGGCAGGGTCGCCGCAAGTTGGCGTAGTTGGCAGGATTTTCTTCCACGCATGCGCAAGGTGCCGCGCAGAGAAAGAAACTTCAAAGGAGCAACTATAAGAAGGAACCGATTGCAGACCATCCTGAGAGGAAGGAGACAGTCCCAGCATCGGTGTGCCAGCTGCAACGAAGGCTGTGAAAGCGTGACGCAACACCTGAGCCAGGTAATAGGTATCCACCTGGGAAAGGGAAAGGATACAGGGCTGAGGGTGTTGGCCAGCTAGTGAAAAAAAAAAAAAAAAAGGAAAAGTGTTTTTTTTTTTTTGGTGTGTGTGAGGAATCGCACTTGGTTTTTTTTTCTCTCTGTTTGCATTCACAGATAGCAAAGATGTCGCTGGAAGCAGCGGAGATATTCAAGTGGATGGCAACCCAACTTGAAAGACAGCGAGACCTGAGTCTAGAGTTTCAGGAGCAGACTGCCGCTGCCATACAGGCTCAGCAGCAACCCCTCCTGGACATGCTGAAAAACTGGGTAGCTGAGCAGAAGATGCCAAAGGAGAAACCGACTGTACCTCCAGGTTTAGCTCCTATAGTTGCGCATGGTTTAGGCGCAGAGACTATGTTTAACTTTGGTCAGTTAAAGGACAATGATGACATTGACAACTTTATTGAAAGTTTTGAAAGGGTAGCACAGTTGAGTGCATGGCCAGAGGAATATTGGGCCATCAGGTTCGCAGCTTCCCTCACAGGAGAAGCAATGGCGGCCTACAGGAGCATGCCACCTCACCTTGCCGGAAATTATGGGGAGGTGAAGAAAGCGGTCCGGGAAAGGCTAGGCCTTACGCCGCTAGCCTACCATAATCTCTTGCGAGCGGTGAGGTTAAAACAGGGTGAGTCACCAAAAGCCCTAGTGTATAGGATAAGCACATTGTTGAATAAATGGCTTAATCCGGAGCATAGGACTAAAGAGTCCATACTAGAAAGCTTAGTGCTGGAGCAATATATGAACGCTATACCAGATGAGATAAAAACCTTCCTGATTCTGCAAAGCTGCAAAACCCCACATGAGGCAGTGGACCTCACGGAACGCTTCTTGCAGGCCAAAGCAATGCCTCTTGAAAGCAATAGTGAGTTAAAGGGGGCAGCAATCACGGAATCAGAAAGGAAGGGGAAATTTCAATATGGTGCAAGCAGAATGTGTATGCCGACTGTAAAGGCTAGGTTTCAGCCTGGCAAATGTTTTAAATGTGGCCGAGAAGGGCATATACAGAGAAATTGTTTTAAGACTGCCTTAGTAGCAGAGAGTGCGCATAAAGCTCGTGAAGGGTTTCTTATAGAGGTCGAGGTGCAGGGGATTGCCACCACTGCGATACTTGATTCTGGCGCAGAGCAAACAATGCTCTCCAAGGCGCTGTGGCGGCAAATCCAGGCAACAGGGATAGCGATTCAGCCTGTTCGAAATGTGAAGATACGGTGTGTACATGGTGGTACGTCGCTATACCCTGTATACAGTCTGCAGGTGAAAGCACCAGGTGTACTGAAGAAAATCCCCATTGCAGTAGTCCCCAAGCTACCTCATAACCTAGTTTTGGGTAAAGACTGGCCACACTTCCATAAAGGAGTGGAACAAGGCTTAATTTTGAAAGAGCAAGAAGCTACCAGAGAATCCCCGGTAGAAGCTCCAACCCAAGCCACTAGGAAAAGCATAGTGCCTAGTCCTTTGTTTGCTCACCTAAAAAGGCAAAAAGGGAAAATACCGCCTCCCAGGGAAGAAATGGTGAAGAAACCGGTATTTGTGCTGAGATTCTGCAAACTGAACCCTAATGCGCAACCCCCTAAGAGAGCTTCAAGTAACTCAGCAGGTTATGACCTCTGTAGTGCTGAGGAGGTCATAGTTCCTAAGCAAGGGAAGGCATTGATAGATACTGCTCTACAAATGGAAATGCCACTAGGATGCTACGGCCGAATAGCCCCACGATCGGGACTCGCCGTGAAACATTTTCTGGACATAGGAGCCGGAGTGATAGACCCGGATTATAGGGGGTCTATTAAAATTCTTATGTTCAACTTCGGCAAGGAGGACTTTAAAATCCAGGTTGGAGACCGAGTAGCTCAACTAATCTGCGAGCGTGTAGGTCTGCCTCCGCTGGAAGAAGTATCCAGCTTATCTACAACGGCTCGAGGAGCAGGTGGATTCGGGTCAACGGGGGGTACCAGCTTCCAAGCTCTAGCTGCGGTGGTAGAAGAAAAGGAAGAGGAAGACCTAGGGCCGCAAATCGCAGTCTGTAAAAGCCACCCTGAGCCTAGAATGGATGAAGGCTTGTCGTGGGCCCAGAAACAAGAGTTGGTCCAGCTACTGACAAGGTACCAGGATGTCCTCACACCCATGCCAGGCAAGACAGACCTGATCACCCATGGGATTATAACGCCGCCGGGCGAGATAGTACGCCAACGTCCATATAGGCTACCAGAAGCCAAGAAGGCGGAAGTCAACTTAAGACATAATCAGCGACGACAGAAAGACTACTATGACCAAGGCACACGGCCACGCCAGTTAGCCGTGGGAGACAGGGTTATTGTGATGGTGTCGGGCCCTGATCCGAAATTCGAGAGCCGGTGGAAAGGCCCATGTACCGTGGTCCGACCAGTCGGTCCAGTGTCCTATCTCGTGAAGAATCAGACAGGACGCACACAAGTGTATCATATTAACCTTCTGAAGCCTTGGCACGATAGAACAGCCCTAGCTCAAGTAGCTACCGTAGTGCAAGACGGGAAAAGGATGAAGAACGCACAGGTCAACGCCAGACCCCGGAGTAGAATCACGTGCTGTGCCTCTGGTCAGAAGCCAGCCCGTGATATCTTAAGGGGGGGGATCTGTGGTGAATAGCGCCCTCCTGAGCCTGTGGAGATAGTAGAAAATCCTGAGGGTCAGCAGGATTTATACCAAAATGACAGGGCAAAGGAAAAAGAGAGACTCTATTCCTCAGAGCTGAGTAGGGAGACCAGCCCAGGGGAGGAGCCCTGCAGTTCTGATTGGGCACACCCAGCCCTAGGAAGGGGCGTGTCCAAAAGAGAATGTACATTTAAACCAGAGCATGGCTCTGAAGAGGAAGGACGGGTAAGAGATCCGAGTGGAGGACGGATAAGAGACCCGAGTAGAGGACGGATAAGAGATCCGAGTGAAGGACGGATAAGAGATCCGAGTGAAGGACGGGTAAGAGATCCGAGTGGAGGACGGGTAAGAGATCCGAGTGGAGGACGGATAAGAGACCCGAGTAGAGGACGGATAAGAGATCCGAGTGAAGGACGGATAAGAGATCCGAGTGGAGGACGGATAAGAGATCCGAGTGGAGGACGGATAAGAGATCCGAGTGGAGGACGGATAAGAGATCCGAGTGAAGGACGGATAAGAGATCCGAGTGGAGGACGGATAAGAGATCCGAGTGGAGGACGGATAAGAGATCCGAGTGAAGGACGGATAAGAGATCCGAGTGGAGGACGGATAAGAGATCCGAGTGGAGGACGGATAAGAGATCCGAGTAGAGGACGGATAAGAGACCCGAGTAGAGGAAGCACGAGTGGAGGTGATACAAGGAGTACAAGAAGTACAAGGAATACAGGAGGTAAAGGAAGGAAGGAATATTGGAAGAAGAAACAAGGGGATGGTTGGAAAGCCAGTGGAGTGATTAAGGATACTTTGGAACCTGGCATAAGAAGAAAACCTGCACAATCCTATTCCAGGGAAATAAGCAGAAGTCCCACGCAGAGAGGATTTAACCTTGAAGTGGATAGCCCTTGGAAGGCATCGCCTTGGGGGAGAAAGACTTCAGGACAAGCACAGGTGAAAGAGCAATCATTCCCTGAAACGTCGTTTGTGCCGGAGAGCAACAAACAGATCAGCTGGAGAGCCTGGGAGCCATCTGCAGGCAGAAGTGCTGCACAAACAGTGAGTAATTGGCCACCCGGCTGCCAAGCTGAATATAGAGATAATTCTTCCTCCTATAAGTCAATTGCTAAAGAAACTAGCAATTATCCTAATACCTTTATCTTAAAGGAAGAGAAGACAAACAGCCTTGAGCAGAAGGGAAAAGCTATAGCAGATAGTAGTGCCCTCTCTCATAAGGAACAGGCTGAATTGCTACTTCAGAGCTTCCAACAGTTTTTAGACTTACAGGCTAGAAAACAGCTAGTATCACAAGAGGCAAATAATTCAGCACAGCTTGAAGGAGTAACCCAGGGAAATACAAGCATACCTGAGTGTGAACAAATGGACTGTACATTCTGTTGTATAGGAAAGCCAAGCTGAAGGGAACTGCCTTTATCGTGTCTGAGCTGAGTTCTGTAAAGCTGTTGTATTGCCGTGAAAATGGAAGTTCTAATTACCTCCACCTGATTCTCAGCATAGTGAAAGTAACTGTGGCTGTAAGAGGTGCAGTGAAGCCAACTGACCTCTGGAGGCAAAAGAGAGCAATTTGCTGGAAAGAGAAAAAGCAGCATTTGTATTTTGAGTTGCATTTAACCTGAAGTTTCTGTTTGCCTTTGGAAGCACCCTTGTTTGCATGTGATGGAACATTTACCTTTTACTTTAATAAAATACTTATTATAAAGAAACCACAACTACAAGTTTCTTTTATTCGGAGTGAGAAGAGCTGGAACTACAACTCCCAGCATTCCTGGGGGCAAAGGTTTCCTCCTTCCCTCACGAAGTACAGCGGCTGCTCATGTCCTTAACCCCTTGAGCCGGGCAGGGTCGCCGCAGTACTCATATTAGTGTTTCATGTTCTGAAGAGCATGATGTTTAACCTAGATGAAAGTGACCCCACAAAATGGGCCATCAAGTGGATTACTGTGTCACATATTTTCACAGTGCCAGTATATATAAAGATATACTCATACACCTTTCCATGTCTACATTATGAAAGCTGTTGGCCAAGCATGCACATCACTGTTAGCACTTATCTTCACCTTACATTCACCCCCATAGATTAACTTCCACTACTGCTATATCTATGTGCTGAGAATGCACTGGACACTGATGGTGTGCATGCTCAGGATCCTATTGCTCAGGTGTTTGCCAAATATTCATATTCATGAACTGACATTGATAGTAGGGAAATGCTGATATGTGGCTGATATGAGCACTCATGTTCCCATCCTCCAGGACTCTGTCCTGTTCAGTTTGGGATTTCAGAGAGTATGGAGGTGCCACAAGGAACCGTTCAGATGTCCTTGCTATTCACGCATACATAGTTATCCACAACATGTACTTGCCTCTCTCTGAATGTCACCTGAAATGTTGGCAGAGGTCATGCAGCCTAGATCTTTGCAAATGGGGACTGGCTCCCATTTCAGGCCACCCCCCCCCCCTCAACATCCCTATGTACATCTAATCATTAGCCTCCTTCAACCTGAGGAAGGTGCCCCACAGCTTCACCCACCTGTGCCACCCTTTCTCCTTGGGCACACACTGCTCCCCTATTTATTTATTATTTATTACAATCTTTTATATACCACGCTATTTGGTATCAGTGCAGTTTACATGAAACAAAATAACCAGAACAAACTATTCTGAGTTTACAGAGAACAGGTATACAAACTTGGGTAACATGGGGGAACTATTTACAAATATTATTTACATACAGTCATTATGATAATGACAATGGACACTGATCATGATATCACACTGAGAAAGTTGATGAGGTTGACTGATAATTATGGAGTAGCTACTTTGTTGGTGGGATTTGGCTTGGTGTATTGCTGGGTGGATAGTATTTGAGGAACAGGTGATATTTGAGTGCTTTCCTGAACTGGGTTAGGTCAGTAATTGCGCGAATGTCTGATGGAAGTGCGTTCCAGCATCTCGGGGCACAAAATCTAAATGCCCTGTTTGCCATTGTCTGGGTGCATTTTGTTAATGCTTTCGGGATTATTAGTGTGTTTATTGCTGTCGGTCTTCTGGATCTGTTAGGTGGAATGACGTGAATGAGCTCCGTTAGTGAGGAGGATGAGAGACCGTTGATGGCCTTGAAGGTAAGCAGTAAGGTCTTGAAAACAAGCCTTGCGTGAATGGGGAGCCAGAGGAGCTGCTTAAGGATGGGGGTCACGTGCTCGTTTTTGGAGGCTCCCTGAAGGACCCTCGCTGCAGCATTCATGGCGAGTTGTAGGGGGTTAATGGTAGACTGTGGGAGGCCTTGTAGGATAGCGTTGGCATAGTCAAAATGCGGTAGAATTAATGCCTGGTATATTGTCCTAAAATCTTCTGGATCTAGTAAGGAGCACAGATGTCTGAGAAATCGGATCTTGAAATAGATTGCTCTTACTATGTTACCTATGTGTGCCTTCATATCAAGGCGCTGATCCAACGTAACCCCCAGGTATCGAATTGTAGGTTTTGTTTGAAGTTCTGCTTCTTTCACTCTTACATGGGGTGGTGGGGTGAAATTGTGGTCTTTTGTGATGAATAGCACCTCCGTCTTCTTATGTTGAATATGGAGGTTTTGGGATTGGGGGCATTCAGAAACTGCGTCGAAACATTCTGTCAGAGGGGAGAGGTTCAAATGCTCTGTAGAGAACGGCGTGTAGAGTAGGATATCATCTGCATATATCAGGCAGTCCACATTGAAGGATCTGATGATATTACAGATGGGCTGCATGTATATGTTGAAAAAGAGTGATGATAAGGAGGAACCTTGCGGGACCCCCTGACTTTGGTGGAAAGGTTCAGATGCTGCTGCTCCAGATTTTACGTGTTGCCATCTACCAGCTAGATATGATCTACACCATTCCAGAGCATTGCAGCAGATGCCCTTCTCTTTTAGTCGTTCCAGGAGAAGGTTGTGACTTACTGAATCGAAAGCTGCGGCAATGTCTAGGAAGACAAGAACAAAACCTTGATGGATGTTGTCGATACCTGTGATTATATTGCTGAAGAGGGTAGTAAGGAGGGTTTCTACGCCATGAGTCTCCCTGAATCCATGTTGGCAATGGTCTAGTGGGGCGGTGGAGTCTATGTGATCTTGTATTTGTCTCTGTACCTCTTTCTCTATTATCTTAGCTAGGAGAGGTATGCTGGCTATAGGTCTATATGAGTCAGCCTTCTGGGGGTTTAGCTTGGTGTTTTTTAAAAGAGGTCTGATTGAAGTTTGTTTGAGGGCTGTAGGGAACAGACCAGTTGTGAAAGATAAGTTCATAAGTCTTGTTATGAAGGGACTGAACTCGTTATCCTATGATCTCATACTCACAGATGATGTCTAAGGCTGACCTGTAACAGGTCCTGTCATGAACCAGAAAAGCCCTAATAGCCAGCCTGATGCTCTCCATTTCACAGAAGCCTTCCTTTCCCTAACACCTACCCACCCACTTTAACACTGTATCATGTCTTCCCTTCCCCTCTAGTGCTCTTATGGCCCCTCACTACACTCTGTTCTCTTTACTTCCAGGGCTGGCAGCTGTCTACACATTTTCCTAGATCTTCCCCAGGGTTTGGGAGCAAGCCCTGTTACCATAGAGTATGGACACCTCTGAGTGTTGATCTGGTCCACCGAAGGAGCACCTCACCACGTTGTACGAAAGACACCCAGTCACTAATACGTGGTGGTTAAACCAAGGATACTTTTATTGAGTCTCAGGTTTTGGACTCAATAAAAGTATCCTTGGTTTAACCACCACGTATTAGTGACTGGGCACCTCTGAGTGTTGCCACTTCTGTTTGTATGAAACTGTTCACGGGACATATGTGAGAAACCACGTCGGTGGAGTCATGTATAGGAAACTGATCTCTAGCACAGTGTCTAGAATGCATGTCTGATATGTCCATTTAGATGTTTGTCTGAAAGCCAGTTGTGGAACACTGCTTCCCTGTCTCTGGGTGGGATAAGTGCCACATCTGATCCACATCTGATCATCAGCACTCCTAAACCCACAAACTCTCACTCTTCACTCCCAATTCCCTCATAAGTAATTCCGCTTCAAGTTCTCTTATGTCCTGCCTTAGTCCTGCCTTAGTCTTCCTGCGAATACTAAAGAATCCAATATGTTTGTACATAGTTACAGTTTTTACCCTGTTGTTCCAAGTTTAAGTTTCCTGTTATAATGTAAGCACACCAGGTCCAAGGTGTTTGTACATGTATGAATCCAATATGTTTGTACATAGTTACAGTTCTTACACCTGTTGTTCCAAGTTTAAGTTTCCTGTTATAATGTAAGCACACCAGTGTCCTCTGATTGTGCAACTTCTGTTACTTGTAAACCGCACTGAAAACAAATAGCGCGGTATATAAAAGATGTTAAATAAATAAATAAATAAATGTGTGCAATCTATGGCTCCCATCATGTTTGATAGCCCTGCAATTCTCTGGAACTGCTGTTTGAGGGCCACCCACTGTTGCCTGTCATTAGGAAATACAATGTAATTCCTAACCTGGCTGGTCATGGCTTACAATATTTGATGGAGGAATCTGGAAAAGGTGGCACGGGGCATTCCTCCCACTGCAGTCACTGATGTTTGGAAGCAGACAGAGCCAAAGAAATATAAAGCACTCAGAAGCTTGACCAGCCCTGGGACGGCATGTGACCGGGTAGTCAAGAGACTCGAGGTCAGGTCTTGGATCCTCATAGAGCTTTCTTATGGCCCCTGAGTTCAGTCTATAGAGAGAGATCACTTTGTCCTTGGGAAAGCCTAGGAGGGTGACCCTATCTCTGAAGATATGAGGCCTTCTAGGCTGGACTTCCCTTCTCCAAGGATACAAGTGTCGCCTCTCTCCAGACTGATACCCTGCACATTTCCCTCCACCACCTGTGCAGGGGTACCCCTGGCCTCTCCTTCTCCAGCAGTTGCACAATATGCTGCACACAACAAATGGTAGGCCATGGTGTAGCAAGGAGGAAACCCCAGCTCATAATCATTTATAGGCCGCAGTATGAGTGGAGCATACTGCACACACCTGGCTGTCCTCATTTAGCAATCTCTAATATGCATCAACAGGGCCAGAAAGACCTTAATGCCTGCTCAAAGCGGACATTAAAGTTTCTGCCAGTTGCACCTGTAACACACATTACTGGAACCACCGTTAACAGCACACATAATTCTCCACCTATGCTCTGCCCATTTAATGCCTCTTCTCCACCCTTTTGTAACCTAGCAGCTGGTAATGTTACCCGTTAAGTCCATGTTATCAGTGCTTTCTGCTGAATTAACAATTTACGAGCGCCGATAACACCTGCTAAAAGCACCTTTGTGCCCTTAACGGCCCAAACTCGGTCCACGTGCATACCCAAAGTGAAAATACACATCAGTGATCCTACACACAGACTGACAAAATAGAAACAGTCCTTAGTTGCATTATTGCATTTTAAAATTTATGGTTCAACATTTTATTTCTCTCTCTGTGAAATAAACCGGTGTCATCTATTGAACCCATTTGATCTTACCCACTCAGCCACTGACACAAATAAAGCGGGAAGGGTTTCTAAGCATGCATGCTTACAGTTTGAAAATGAGAGGATTTACTGTATTGATTTTTCCTTGTTTCTTCTTTAAGTACATGTGAGTTTTCATTAAGGCCTGGTAATGATTCTGTTTACATTCCTTTAATAACGAAGTATAATTTTCAGAGCTGGAAATAATTTTTTCTACATATGTTTTAGATCTTCTTTGTTCCATTGTTTTCTATAACATATGAGTGCCTCAGTGATATGAGGCAGTGAAGTGATCGAATGTTGGCAGGTAATCTTGGCTTCTTGGCCTTCCTTTGTGATGAGGTAGAGAGAGAATGCTCGGTGAGTTTATTCTGCCCAATTTCAGATGCAGTTTAGTGTCAAGGCGACATGCATGAGGCTCCTATTTATTATTACTCCCACTTATTCATTTAAATTAGACTTGATTGTTCATTTTCCATAATACAATTTCAAAGCAGTTTACACATGTGGAGAGTAATTTAATGAAGTCCCATGTAGTAAGTGTGCATTATTCTGCACCTATTTCATACCTATTTTATAAAGTCGAGCATGCGTTTACTTGCCTTTATGAAATAAGGGTGTAAGTGATCAAAAATGCATGTTAAAACTAGGCATGATCAGTTAGTTAGACTAGTCCTATGACTGGTGTAAATGCCCGCATCTAGATTTTTCAGGAAGATGTGTAAATTATGCTCCTTTATCATTTACTGGCATACTTGTGCATTCAACCTATGTTCTGCCCAAACTCGGTCCATGTGCACACCCAAAGTAAAAATACACATCATTGGCCCTACATGCAGACTTAAAGAATAGCAACTGTCTGAAGTAGGCATGTAAAGGCCCAATCACATGTGCAAACCATTAAAATGACATGTTTTACAGTATGTACATTGATGGCATGTATCTATAAGTGACTCTATAAAATTACCCCCAAAATAATGATACAATCAATCTCTTGCCTCCAGCACCAATCCATTACTGAGATTATAGAATAAAATAAATTAGACCCTCCCTCGAGACCTTATACCTCCCCTACCCCATGCTATCCCTATTTGTTTCTTATACAAAATACAAAGATGATCCCCTACCTAGACTCTGCCCTCCAATTACCAATCAGAAATACACAATATAATAGATTTATGATCACCTGATCCAACAAATTATCAGGGTAATAATCACTCTCCCTATTTTATCCTTTTTAAAAAATTTTTATTTTATGTTTATGAATTTTTACAATGAACCAAGCAAAGCAACTTGTACAGAAAAGATACAATTTGCATTAACAATAAAAAAGGAAAATTGTACAAATCAAGCAACAGCAAGCAATATCACTAGTCCTCAAAAAGGTGGGGAGCAGCATTAAGAAAACACAGTGGGGGCCATTGTGTGCTAGGGAGGAAAGTGGGTGAGTTAGGAACAGAGTGTGGGCAGGAGATCACATTGCTGCTTTTTTTTTTTTTTTTTAAGTGTTGTCAAGACAATGCTGACTCCTGGCAACCCAGCAGCCCCTAGGTTTTCTTGGCAAGGTATGGCTGAAAGTAGATTGCCAGGCCTTTTCTTCTGAGGCAATGGAGGGTAAGGTGACTTTCCCAAGGTCACAAGAAGTGCCAGTAGAAATTAAACCCAGCTCTCCAGGGTGCTAGGCTGTTGCTCTAACCACTAGGCTACTCCTCCACATTACATGAAGGCAATTGCAACACACTCAGTGGCAATGTGGTGATAAGCCCCATTGCATTCACATTTATCGGGGTGCATTAAGTGCACTCATGTTCATCATGCTTCACGTTTCAGTGCTGTATTATGTGCTGCTAAAAATTTGCTTAGTATGCCTCTGACAGGTAGCAGCACATGACAGTTCTTCTTACCCTGCATTAGTTTTTCTAATCACATGGTAAGCGCAACCATTTAGTAAAAGGTTCCTTTAGTCACTTAACTGTTGGAACCTTTCAACAGAGCAGGAAATAGACTAACTAGTGAAAGCCTGCCCAAATAGCCAAGTGATGATTTTCTGCTGAAACTTCATATAATTCATTTCTAGGCAAATCTCTAGGGAAACCAAATAACCGGGTGAGAGAGCAAAGCAGTCACTAATTTAATGGTGATCAAACTAATAGCAGTGCCCACTGTGAAGTGTTTACTGACGTAAAACCGAAGGAGCAACTCCACCAAGTATGTATAGGAACAGCTTGATGTAACATCGGAAAAGAATACAATTCTCTGCTGTACATGGAGTTAGTGGATCCACGAAGAAGTGGAGTGGCACGCTTATCATATATTTTATTCTGAATTTCACAACAGTTGCAGTCATTTTAGTCTTACTGCAGGAAAACCTTGGTGTAATAACCTAATCCCTAACACCAAAACATGAAAAATTACCAAAAGGTTCTCCCATCCAAAACATATCTGGACCTGATGGAGCTATCACAGTTACATAAATTTAGTTCTAAGTGCATTCTATATTCAGCTGTGGGTCTAACTGGGCTCTAAGACTAGTTACAGCTTCCTTTAGAGAAAGCACAACCCCGCAGTTACAGGAGACCTTAGGAACATCTGCTTCTATCTACAAATCCACAACAAATCAGTTTTAGCTGGATTAAACTTCAACTCGTGATTTCCTATGCACGTCAACACTGCTCCTAAACACTGCATATGTGTCCTTACATTACTGTCTTGACTGGTTTTCACAGCTTAGCTAGAAGTCCTAGGAGAACTTGTTACCACTGTCTTGTATGTGGATTTTGAAAAGGAAGCCCCCCATAGACTTTGCCTTTTAAAATGTACAGGTCACGGGGAACCTTTTCTTGCATATCATATAGGTACAAAATAGGCAGGAAAAAAGTAGAGATTCCAAATTAAGTCCCTCGCATATACTTCCTTTGGTCTACCCAAGCCCCACCTTCAACACTCCTCTTTTTCCTTCACAGGGAAACAGTGTACTGTCAGCAGCTTGCAGAATTTTGGTATTTCATTTGTAAATATATCTAAAAACCCTTCCACAGAGAAATGCATTTCATATATTGGAAACACAGTAACAAGTACACAAAGGGGTGAATATTCAGTAGTATAACCACTTCTTAAAGATTTGAACATTGTTAAATGGATAGATTACTGAAAATCTGTATAAGTTGGGTCACTGAATACACAGTTTTAAAATCTTAAAGGAAGCATATTCAAAGGCATTTACGCGGCTTTTAGACATACAAACCATATAAATGCCATGCAGTGGGATATTTAGTGGCATATACCCCTTACCTATCTAAATGCCCCGATGCTAACCACTTAGTGTCAGAGCATTTTGAGTCATGACTCTGCCAAGTTCCGCACCTCACAATGTAGTTTCCTACCCTCCCAGGTTGCCTATAACAGTATGCAGCTGCAGACATCACATGGGAGGATGCAAGAGCTCACCCTGGTAGAGGATGTCTAGCAAATGCATGGGCCACAGTTAGATCACCACGGCAGGGGAACTGTTATAGCCTTTGGGGCCTGTTTAAGTTGTTATTTGTTGTGAGGATGTCACTGTAGTTGTTGTAGCTCTCAATCTATGGCCTGCTGCAGGACATATTATAGCCACTGCCTATCAACATTTGTAGAACATTGATTCACACAGATGGGAACAGATGTGGATCCCCCAGCATGTCCACACCAAGGCCTCCTTTTCCCCACATATCACCACATTTTGTGCAGCTCTGCGTTGTGTGCAGCATTAGGCAGCTGGCTCTGTGCAACAATAAGACACTTGCAACTGAAAACAATTACAAACCATATACCATGGCTAACTGCTCCGAGAGTGGTGTCATAAGAGGGAGGTACAGAAGGGGTGGGGACAACATAGAGATTAAAAGGGGTCTAGAGGGAAGATGAGAAGGGCCAGGGTAGCAAAGTGAGGAGATTGTGTCATCCGGCATGGATGAGACAAGATGGGACAGAGTGGGGTGTGTGGTTGGAAATAGCAAGGAAGAAACAGGGTATAGAAAGTGGAGGCATAAAATATAGTCTCTAAAATGCTTGTATGCAAATGCTAGAAGTCTAAAAAATAAGATGGGAGAGTTAGACTATACTGTATAGCACTAAATGAGAGGTTAGATGTGATTGGAATATCAGAGACATGGTGGAAGGAGGACAACCAGTGGGACACTGTGATACCTGGGTACAAACTATATCATAATGATAGAGCTGATCAAATTGGTGGAGGGGTTGCACTCTATGTTAGAGAGGGCATTGAGTCAGAAAGGATTAAAGTTTTGCAGGAAACAAAATTTGCTCTAGAATCTCTATGGATTGAAATTCCATGTAAAAAGGGGAAGGCGATGGCGGTGGGGGTGTTCTATCGACCGCCTGGCCAGAATGAACAAATGGATGATGAAATGCTCAAAGAAATCAAGGAAGCTAACAAAAGTTACAGCGCAGTAATAATAATGGGTAATTTCAATTACCCCGGTATCGACTGGGTCAGTGTCACGGCAGTACATGCTAGGGAGATAAAGTTCCTAGATGACATAAATGACTGCTTCTTGGAGCAGCTGGTTCATGAACCGACCAGAGGGGAAGCCATATTAGACCTAGTCCTTACTGGAACACCAGATCTAGTGCAAGAGATAAGGGTGTTGGGGCCACTTGGCAATAGTGATCATAGCATGATCGCCTTTGATTTAATTAGTGGAGGAGGGATGGTAAGGAAATCCACAGTACTACCTTTTAACTTTTGAAAAGGAGACTATGATAAAATGAGGAAAATAGTTAAGAAAAAACTAAAAGGAGCAGTTGCAAAGGTTAAAGACTTACATCACGCTTGGGTGTTGTTGAAAACTACTATCTTGGAAGCCCAGACCAGCTGTATTCCACGCTTTAAGAAAAGTGGAAGGAAGTCCAAAAAACTGCCAGCATGGTTTAAAGGTGAGGTCAGAGAGGCTGTTGTTGCCAAAAAAGCATCTTTCAGGAAATGGAAAAAAGAGCCAAACGATGAAACCTGGAAACAGCACAAGCACTGGCAGGTCAAGTGCAAGGCATTGATAAAGAAGGCAAAGAGAGAATTTGAGAAGAAGCTTGCTGCAGAAGCAAAAACGCGAAATAAAGATTTTTTCAAGTACATTCGTAGCAAAAAACCTGTGAGAGAGTCAGTTGGACCATTAGATGATAGAGGAGTTAAAGGGGCACTAAGAGGCGACAAGGCGATAGCGGAGAGACTGAATGAATTCTTTGCTTCGGTCTTTACTGAGGAAGAAGTAGGGATGTTACCCATGACTGAAGTGGTATTTAAAGGTGCGGAAGAATTGAAGGAAATATTGATACATCGGGAAGATGTATTACAACTATTAGATAAACTGAAGAGTAGCAAATCACCTGGGCCGGATGGTATACATCCAAGGGTGTTGAAAGAACTGAAATATGAGATTGCAGACCTGCTATTAGTAATCTGTGAACTATCATTAAAATCATCTCTAATACCTGAAGATTGGCGGATCGCCAATGTAACACCAATTTTTAAAAAGGGTTCGAGGGGGAAAATTGCAAGAGGATCTTGATAAATTGGAAGACTGGGCATCAAAATGGCAGATGAAATTTAATGTGGACAAGTGCAAAGTTATGCACCTAGGGAAGAACAACCCAAACTATGGTTACACGATGCAAGGTTCCACATTAGGAACCACCACCCAGGAAAAAGATTTAGGCATCATTGTGGATAACATGTTAAAACCCTCGACCCAGTGTGCAGCGGCAGCCAAGAGAGCAAATGGAATGCTAGGTATCATAAGGAAAGGAATGGAAAATAAAACAAAAGATATTATAATGCCTCTATATTGTTCCATGGTGAGACCGCACCTTGAATTTTGTGTGCAATTCTGGTCGCTGTATCTTAAAAAGGTTATAGCGTTATTAGAAAAGGTACAGAGAAGAGCCACCAAAATGGTAAAGGGGATGGAAGGATACTCCTATGAAGAAAGGCTAAAAAGGTTAGGGCTCTTTAACCTGGAAAAGAGACAGCTGAGGGGAGATATGATAGAAGTCTATAAATTAATGAACGGAGTGGAACGGGTAAACGTAGATCGACTGTTTACGTTATCAGAATATAGAAAGACTAGGGGACATGCAATGAAGCTACAGGGTAAACTATTTAAGACTAATAAAAGAAAATATTTTTTCACTCAACGTGTAATCAAACTCTGGAATTTGTTACCAGAGGATGTAGTAAAGGCTGTTAGTGTAGCTGGGTTTAAAAAAGGTTTGGACAAGTTCCTGGAGGAAAGGTCCATAAACCATTATTAAGAAGGGACCCAGGATATCAATGCTTGACCTAGTACATGCATTGCAGAACCTGTGTCTTTTGGGGAAACTGCTAGGTACGTATGACCTAGATTGGCCACTGCTGGAAACAGGATACTGGGCTTGATGGACCTTGGTCTGATCCAGTATGGCATATCTTATGTTCTTATGTAGGCATGTAGCAAGCTGTATGGACTTGGGGGTGTTTGTTAGGGCAGTGAGGGGGCAGGTAAAGAAGGGATATGGGCCTATGGTGTCCAGAGGGAAAACACAGGTATCAGAGGAAGCAGATGCAGGGACAAGGTGACAGCCACACTGTACTGGTACCCAGAGGATTGGCTAAGAATGACGCCCAACATTTACTGCCATAACCAATGGGATCCAGACAGAGCTGCAACGTAAGGGCTGCCAGGGGCAAACATTATCCCTGCTGTCACAAGAGCTGGAAACATCTGTGGCACCTGTTCATGTCCTGATCTGTGAGCACAACTATAATACCACGTCGACGCAGGGGTGTGTGGGAACCCTGGCACAGGGTACCCAAAGTTGTAACAACTGACATATATGGTGAATTGCCCCCTGAGAATGGAAGTACTTGTTCCTGCTGCTAGGATGCCCAGTTCAACTGTAAACAGCTATGTATTTATTTATTTAACAATTCTTATATACCGCGCTATTTCTCATCAGTGCGGTTTACATCGAAACAATAAACACTTGGACATACCAATAGTCCTACGTTTACAGAAAACAGGAATTTGAACATGGGTTAACTGGGGAAACTATATACATTTGAGATTTAGCTACAGGCAATTAACAGGTTGGGCTCATAACAAGGTTTTGCTGTCAAGTTTAGCTTATGTGATAGGATTCTAATCTGATCATTTACCTCTCTCACACAGTGACTATGGTGTACAGAGGACCCTAGAGACACTAAAGTGCAGGTTCCACATCATGCGGTGACAGAGGCCTGACATCATCCAGCATCTCAGGGAGGATTTTGCTGCAGATGCAGATAAGTGAGGCACAGGGAAGTCTCTATATGCCACCAGGAACAACAGTCCTGACTGAATGGAAGGCCTACACTTGTACATGCATTGACTATGCAGCTCACACAGCACTATAAGCATGCTGCTGGCCTCATGGGTCCACCACATGTGTCATCAGCCACATACTTCTGATAGAGAGCAACTAAGTAAGCTTTGCACATACATGACATGGAAATCTGTCTGCAGAGAGGTCCACATAGTGAGTGCTGTCTGTCTTAATGCATGCTTCCCACATGCCTCTCATACAGTCAGCTGTGTCAGATGCAAGAAGTGCATCTGGCATGGTGCCAATTGTGCCAGTGGTGCCAATTGTGTGCCCAGCAGTTGCTGTGATGTCAGTGAGTGGGGGTATATTGACTGAAACCCATGTAAACCCTGTGCTGAATGGTGCTGAGGGCCCATTACAATGGTTGAAAGTACAAAGCATACCTGTAAGCTATAACAACCCTCCTGGAACCCACATCTGTATGGTGCACTCAATGGAATGAGCATACAGGAACACACATCACAAGCAGTGCACCATCACACACTGACCATTTATTTATTTATTTATTTAAATCGCTTATATACCGCGCTCTTCGACATCAGCGCGGTTCACAAAGAACAAGAGGTATTGTACGGTGTGGGTTAACACCGTATTACATATAACAGGTAGCTCAACTTGGATAATAGTAATAACTATTTACATTTGTAAGAACAGTATCAATATTTACATTCGTAATAACAGAATGATATTCACACTTATATACAAACCTTATATACCATACCTTCTCATCTAGCCAACCATGGGAGATCAGTCAGCATGATAGGGGACCCACCACTCACACAGAAGCATATCTGGTGGACATATATGTAAGTCATGGAGAAGCAGATGGAAAATCACATTAGGGAAACAGGTAGTATGCATGCTCATTAGGCAGTGTATGTGTGTGAGTGTGTGTCTCCATGTGTCTGCTCTGTCCATCTCCTGTAGGTATGATGTTACATCCATACAATGGGCCACTATCTCTCTCCTTACAGCCGTAGAAATGGAAGAACCCCATGACATAGGAAGGCAGAGGGGGCAACTACCTGAAGGCACACAAGTCATGCCACCAGCACCAACACCAGTGGCAACCTAGTCCAAAGGCCAACCACTCCCAGAAGTACTTCTGAGAGCAAGGATGACGAGAGGACCTGGAGACACAGGCAGTGGGGCAAGGGGCTGATGCCCCTAAGGAAGAGGATGCCAAGAGTGCCGAGGAGGATGAGGATAGCACTGAAGAGGTGGAGGAGAGCACAGAGGAGGAGGACAGCATGGAGGAGGAGGAGGATGGGGCAGAGATTGAGGAGGACATCATGGACCTCTATCATGTCTCCACTCAGCTGTCTCATTCCATGGTTCAGAAGCCCTAACCTTAGACGACCTTCCTGCCTGCTGTGACATGGCACGTGTAGCATGGCTACCCATGGGTGAAATAGGTGGCAAGACTAATCACACTGATGCTGATCAACCAATGGTGTGGCAGAGATGGTGATGCCCCTTATACCAGCAGCAGCACATGTGGCAGCAGATGTTAGGTTGTCAATCCCCTTCAGCAGCTGAGGATATGAAGACATCAAGTTTTCTTGAGCCGTGAAGCCACTCCCCCTGAGGTCAACTGCCAGTCTTCTTTATGACAAAGCAGCATACTAATATTAAACTGAAATAAAACATAACATCAACTCCTATAAACTGAATATATTCTATAGTCCTACAGAAACAGAGGAATGTATAAACTTCCGTTTCATAAAATTTATAATTAATTTTTTTTTTTTTTTTTAAATAAACGATTAGCTATCTATACAAAGATAAAAGCATAGAAGCCCCGATACTTTCTCTTCCTCTTCCTCTTCACACTAAAAGGGTGGGGCCCTGGACTGGCCCGGAGAATATTCAAGGAAAGATAATTAGCAGGTAAGATCTAATTTCATTTTCCTTTCCATTTCTCCGGGCCAGTCCAGGGAAGGTTAGGGCAATACCAGAGCAGTTCCTAAACTCGGGAGGGACCGGCCAACCCTGCAATAAGAGCTGACGCGCCCACTCTTGCATCTTCCCTGGCATGAACATCCAAGCGGTAATGTTTTGAAAACGTATGCAGCGAAGACCACGTCGCTGCTCTACAAATATCTACCGGAGGCACAAAAGCAAATTCCGCCCAGGAGGTTGCTTGAGCCCTAGTAGAATGTGCTTTTAAGCCAACCGGTGGAGACTTTCCCACAGCTTGGTAAGCTGCTGTAATAGCACATCGTACCCAACGAGCAATTGTTGACTTTGAAGCTGGATGTCCCTTCCTGGGCCCAGCATACTGAACAAATAATCTATCCGTCTTACGAAAGGGTTTGGAAATTTTAAGGTAATTCTTTAATACACGACCGAGATCTAATTTCTTGAGAGCTCGATCGATCGGAGAATTTGATAAATTCGAAAAAGTAGGTAACACCACCGACTGATTAATATGAAAAACAGAAAGTACTTTCGGTAAAAAACTTGGGACTGTGCGAAGCACCACCCGTTCAGGCAGAAATTGCAAATAAGGCTCTTGACAAGACAAAGCCTGTAAATCCGAAATTCTCCTAGCCGAACATAAAGCTACTAAAAACGCTGTCTTCCATGAACATTCTCGTGGAGATTGCGAAGAAATAGCAGCCAGTGATGAACTTGATAAAGCCTCTAGAACAATATTCAAATCCCACGGAGGCACAATCTTACGTAATGGAGGCCGAAGAATTTTTGCCGCCTTAAAAAATCTTTGAACATCTGGATGAAACGATAATCTACGATTTTGAACCAATCCCCTAAAACATGATAATGCGGCTACTTGAACCTTAAGAGTATTAACCGCTAAACCTTTATCTAAGCCTTCTTGAAGAAACAAGAGCAATTGTGGTAAAGAAGCTACCCGTGGAAGAACATTCTGTTGTTTACACCAATGTTCGAATAACCTCCATACTCGGACATAAGCAAGAGATGTTCTCGGCCTCCTAGAATTAAGCAATGTAGCTACCACAGAACTTGCATAACCTTTACGTGTTAAACGAGCCCTCTCAAGAGCCAAGCCGTAAGCAAGAAGCGATCCACTTGTGGCATGAGAACGGGTCCTTGAAATAATAGATTGATCCTGACCGGCAGACGCCAAGGAGGCGCTATTAGAAGCCGCTTTAGATCCGCATACCAAGGACGGCGAGGCCAATCTGGTGCAATCAGAATCACGGAACCTCGGTGTCCCGCTATGCGTTGAAGAATACGATTCACCATTGGCCACGGAGGAAAAACATACAAAAGTACGTTCTCCGGCCAAGGTTGAACTAGAGCATCGAGACCCTCTGACATGCGTTCCCTTCGTCTGCTGAAAAATCGGCTTGCTTTGGCATTGCTGAAAGTTGCCATTAGATCCATAACCGGTTGACCCCATTTTAAGGTCAACTCGTGAAAAAACCGCCACATTTAATTCCCATTCTCCTGGGTCTAAAATGTTGCGACTGAGATAATCTGCCTGAATATTCTCTCTGCCCGCTACGTGAGTCGCTGATAACGCCAGAAGATGGCCCTCCGCCCAAGCCATTAACTTCTGACATTCGCTTAGAAGAGAAGAACTTTTCGTCCCTCCTTGCCGATTGATATATGCTACCGTGACAAGATTGTCCGAGAACAAACGGACCGCCTTTCCCGTGAGAAGACGTTCGAAGTGCAGAAGAGCCAATCGAGCTGCACGCAACTCCAACATGTTGATCGACCATAAGGCCACATTGAGTCTTGCAAAGGCTGTGCATGTTGGACCATGGGCATGGCAGGCATCACTTGCTATGCCATGGAGAGATCACCAGGGTGTCTTGGGTGTAAGGATATGGGTGCTATGTCAGGAGGGCATTATGTTCTCACCACCATGTCAGTATGCTATGTCAGGTGTGGGAGTGAGGATACCATAGGTACTCTAGAACTGCATAGCAACTATACCCAGTGCCTCAATAGCAGCATGTCAAAACGTGTGTTTTGTTAGGATTGCACTGTCTGGAGGGCAGCAAGGATAGGCCATTCAGAGCAATAGTGCAGACTCCCTAAGTTGTTAAGGGGCATGCGAGTGTGGGTGTGGTCCGCCTAGGAGGCCAACATTGAGTAACAATGCCATATCCCTATCTCAGTGTATCCAGTCAACAGGCCATATGGCATATTTGTTTTATTTATTGATTTATTTAACTGTGTGAATGAATAATGGGTTACAGGGGAAGGGGTAATATAACTTGGAATAACAGGGAGGGAAGATGAACAGGAACAGAGAGGGGATTTGTACAGGAAGAATTATGGAGCAGTGGCGCATTTGATAGGTGAAGAGTTAACCATCACATCACATCATCATATCAGCATGCCCCCCCCACACCTCCTATCCATTTACACACAGCACTACAGTGCACAGCTGTTCTGTACCGTGCACACACATCATCAGCCACAGATATGCTGAACTGACGATATAGGGCCACTGGGCAGTGTACATCAGTATCATGGAGCAGGGTGCAGCTGCCACGTGCATGCACCATTCCATAGCACTGTCAGGACTGGCCCTAGAGTTGGTCCAAAGTGTTTGAGCCCTAGGTGAATGGCAAGTTTTACACCCCCTCTGGCTATCAAACTCTAATATTTAGCTTTGATTGGCCTGCTTTTGCTGCCTTCCAGAGGTTGCTGCCCTAGGCAACAGCCTACGTTCCCTAGTGGTTTGGCTGGCCTTGAGTCCTCGGGTGGCTGTGGTTCTGGGCCTGTTACACACCATAGGGCATTTATTTATTTATTTATTTATCTATTTCTTCTATACCGCCCCTTCCAGAGATCAGGGGCGGTTTACATGGAACAAGTAAACAAATTTGTATACTACTGTATACATTACATGGAACAGAGATTTATAACTTTATACAGATAACAGTGCATTAAACTGTCGGAACTATTTACATTTTGTATAATTTTATAAATTTCTGTATCATAATATTGATCAGAATTTTCTAACTTTTTACAGGTAGTGAGGCAAGGAACTGCTGAACTATTTACAATGGTTATTTACCAAAAGGTTATATACAATGAATTACAGGGTGAAGCATTCGTTAGTCATGTGTGTGTGGTGGAATTTATTTCCATTTTGTTATTCGTGAGTTTTTTGGGGTGTCTGTGGTGGGTGTCTGTGTGTGGTTAGTTGAGTGTGATTTTAGGGCTTTGTGTTTGTGTGTCTGGGGATGCTGTGTGGTTGGACTTGGGGGTATGGGATTTCAAAGTGTTCGGAGAAAAGGTATGTTTTGAGTTCCTTCCTAAATTGGGTGAGGTCTTTTATGATCTGAAGATTTATTGGGAGATCATTTCAGAGCATGGGGGCAGTGAATGTGAAGGCCCTGGTGCTGGTGGATTTTTTAGTTTTCTTGAATGATTTTGGTATTTCAAGTGAGTGTGCTGCATTTAGTCTGCGAGCTCTTGATTCAGATGGGGCGTGTAATAGTGTGGATAGATATGAGGGGGCGATGTCGTTCAGGAGCTTGAATGTGGTTAGGAGAATTTTGTATCTGATTCTGCTGTTTATAGGGAGCCAATGCAGTTCTAGCATTATAGGGGTAACATGGTCTACTAGGCGGGCTTTAGTGACTACTTTTGCACAGATGTTCTGGGCTCTTTGAAGTAGGTATGTACTTTTTTGTGGTAGGCCAATTAAGAGACTATTACAATAGTCAAAGTGTGGGGTGATGAGTGTGTTAACAACTGATCTAAAGTCCTGGGTGTCAAGAAGGGGCCTTAGATGTTGTATGGTTTTGAGTTTGTAGAATATGGTTTTTACTGTCTGTTTTATGTGTGGTAGCATGGTGAGTGTATGGTCTATTATTACACCTAGGTATTTTACCTCTTTTTTGACAGGTATAGTCGTGTTGTTGATTGAGATTGATGTTGGATAAGTGTCCTCGGTCACGGGTGATCTTGTTACAAACATTGCTTCGGTTTTTTTGAGGTTGATGCTGAGGTAGTTAGATTCCATCCAAGAGGTGGTCTCAGCCATGCATTCAGATAGGGCATCGTAGGTAGGATTTTTGGTGGTTATGGGGAGAGCAAGCATGATATCGTCAGCATAGATAAAGTGACTAATCTTGTGTTTTCTGAATATTTTTGTAATGGGTTGGAGGTACAGGTTGAAAAGGAGGGCAGAAAGGGCAGATCCCTGGGGTTTTCCTTGTCCTTGGGGGAAGGTTTCTGATACTTCCTGGTCTATTTGAACACGTATTAGTCTGTGTGTGATGTAAGACTTAAACCATTTGAGGACTGTCCCACCTATTCTAGTCTATTGATCAGAGTAAGGTGGTTGATGTTGTCAAAGGCGGCAAAAATATCTATGAAAAGGAGTAGGAAGCCTTGACTGTTGTCATCTGTGCCATTGATGAGGAAGTCTATCAGTGTAATTAGAAGGGTTTCTACACCGTGGAAGGGGCGGAAACCAAACTGGTGTGAGTCTAGGGGTTTGTGCTCATCGGTATGGTCTTGTAATTGTAATTGGATGGTTTTTTCTATTGTTTTAGCTATAAATGAAATGCTGGCTATCGGTCTGTAAGAGTTTGGGTCTTTTGGGTCAAGTTTATTGTTTTTTATTATTGGGCGAAGCGTAGTGAGTTTTAGGGTGTTGGGCATGATGCCCTGATCAAGGGATTGACTCACCATGTGTTGAATGTTTTCAGCGAGTTCTTCCTTTGTACATTTGATCCATGACACAGGACATGGATCGAGTGGAAAAGTTGTCGTGTTGATAAGTGTTATGATCCTAAGAAGGTGTTTTTGATCTATCGTGTGAAAGGAAGTCCAGGTGTTATTAGATTCAGTGTTTGGAGGTAGTATCGTTGGTATGGTGTTAAGTTTGCACTTTAGTTTTTTTGCAAAGTGGGTTGCTAAGGTTTGTATGCTTATTGCTGATTGTTTTGGCTCTTGGTTTTTAGCTTTTGTCAAAGTTTTTATGATTGCGAATAGTTCTCTGGGGCGGTTGATAGCCATATTTATTACTTTGGAGTGGTAATCCATTTTTGACTTGTTAATTGCATTTTTGTAATTGTTGAGGGTGGTCATATATTGGGATTTATTTTCGTCAGATTTAGTTTTCCTCCATTTCTTTTCTTGTTTCCTCAATTGTTTTTTTAGATTTGCTAATTCTCTCGTGAACCATTTTTCTGTCTTTTTTATTTGTTTATGCATGGTGTGTGTGGGGGCAGCTGCTTTCTGGACTGTTAGATTCCAATGGTTTACAGTGGAGTCGAAGTCTGGGAAGTTTGTGTTGAGTATGGGTAATACTTTGTCAAGGAAATTATCTTTGTCAAAGCATGCAAAGCGTGATATATGGGGTGAGGAGTTTGTTGTATTCAGTGTTGTTTGAGCTGGGAGGTGGAGTGTAATAAGGTAATGGTCGGACCATGGTACTTCTGTTATAGTTGGAGGGGTATGTTGATGGTGGTTATTAAGAGAGGAGGGGAGGAAGATGAGATCTAAAGTGTTGCCTTTTATGTGGGGGGGGGGGCATGTATTATCTGTGTGTAACCCATTTGGGTCATAGTGTCCATGAAGTTGTCTGATTGGGAGTTGTTCAGAGAGGGGAGATTCAAATCACCTAGGATTACGAGTGGTTTGTTTGGTGATGCTGTGCATGCGAGGTCAAGGATGGGGGAGAGGTTTTTTTGATCATGCCAATAGTCCAATTGCTTGTTTTAGCCTCTAACTGTGTAGCGAGTGTAATGCCCTTATATCCAGTTAAAAAATGCTAACTGTGCAGACAACACTATATTCCATTTACTCAGTTACAATCACTAAAAATGCCATCAAGGCTGATTTTTCATTACCCATTTAGTATGGAACCGGACGCAGTAGCCCATATTCCACTGACCCATGTATCATAGATAACCGGTTAGTCCCTCCAAAAATCACCACCTATCATTCTGCACGGCTATGGTGGCTTCCAGCAGTGTGTCTTGGCACTGATATTCAGACTTCCTGTGGGGAAATATTACACGGGTTTCTCTTGTAGCTTTAGGAGGGGCAGTCCCCAGATAAGATGGCATAATCGCATATATTATGCAGGTAGCTTTCAGTCTCCATTGCCCTTGATCTGTGAGGATGTCTAACCTAGGGACTAAGGCAATGAAGTGAACACACAAAGCAAACTTCACTTCTTCTGAAACCTCCATGGCCCTGGGCTAATCATCCAGGAGCACGCCACCCTCTTTGCATTAGTGAATGCAAGCACACAACAACAGGGATGGCAGGACATAGCTGATGTGTGACAGGCTAGGATGTTCTGACATGTTGATTTGTCAGCCCTACTAATGCTGACTGTGTGAAATCTTTCTCCCATCAATGTTTTCCCTCTCCCTCACTCATGGCCTACCCCAGCATGCTGCCCTGTGTGCCCTCCTATGCCCCTTTCCCTCTCTCATTGTGCTGCTATAGCCACCCCAATCTCTTCCCCTCCCTCACCCCTATTTCCATTGACAGGGACTGATATGTGTGGGCTATTGTACCATTGTGGGGGTGCTATATTGTAGCATGCATTGCGACACTGTATAACATAAAGATACAATTGCTGTCCCTTGTCCAATAATGACATTTCCTCCAGCGGTGTCTGCAACTCTGTTCTGGACATCCAGAAGCATATTGGGGCATTCACTCATAGGCAGTTTGACTCATATCTGCAAAGCAGAGTTGTAGAGGGTTATGATAGAGGGTTACACCCCCACAGTAGATATCATGGCATGGTTCTGTATGTGCAGGTGTAAGGGACAGCAGGCCTATCTACAGTGTGTGCTCACCATGCCCTGGGTACCTGTCATGTACACAGAAGTGAGCATACAGTACAGTATATCTCTTCTCACATATGTTCTACTCATAGGGATGTACCTGGTTGATGACTGGCTGCCACCGTGGGCCTTTGCTGGGGAATGTGGGGTAAGCAGGGAATCTATTTACTGATGTGCATAGCCAACCTTTGTAGGTTTCTGCAGGCCACATTCTAAACCTACAGAAACCTGCAATATGTGCAGACCTGATTGACAAACTGGTGATTTGTGTCACCTTTACATTGTTTGAAGCACACTGAGACTGTACCTTGGACATGTATCTGGTGGCGGGAGACAGCTGATAGGACTGCGAGCCTTATTGGGTCCACCTGCCCCTCTCCTATCAGGGCTGGTGGACACTCAATGCAGACCTCTCCAAATCCTGTGACTACCGCTGAGGCCTGACCTGTGTCACTATTGCTCTCCTACAGACCAGGCAGTGACCACATCTTCCCAGCCTGTGGCTGCTCAAAGAGGTGGAGCTCCTGCAGCAGAGGAGCACTAAGGAAGCCAAGATGCAGCATGGCACAGCAGGGCACTGTGGCTTCTGGGGAAAAAGAGCAGGCTCCAGTTAAGCCTGCTGCAGCAGAACTTATATTCCCGATTCTGGAAGACCCTGGCGACAGTGGCCCAGGTGATGTAGATCAGGAACTGCTACCAGAGGGCGCGCGTATCCTGCACTGCACCGAGGGCATCCAGTCTGAGCTCCGCATCATCTAGCAGGAGATGCAGGCCTCAACCAGATAATGCTCGAACACCATATGATGGAACAGCTTCATTGGGAGGCACAACTGAGGCTGAAGCCTGAAATGACGACCTACATGGCGACAGTTGCTAGCATATGTCACCAGTTGTTAGCATATCAGCGGGCTCAGGGTGCTGGTATTGGGCAAGTGGGCACTCCAGAAGCACAGCCAACTGCACTGACCCGGCTGCGATGGGCTATCTCATAGGGGAGGGGGAGGATGCAGCAAGCATCACATCACACACTGCTCCATTGAGACGCAGTGCCCGCGTCACTAACAGTCCAAGTCTGGACCATGAGCTAGGGGGTGGGGGTGGAAAGAGGGCACCATAAGTTATGTTACTCACTGATGTTAAATAAATGTACTCACTTGCACTCAAAAATTTCACGGATGAGTCTGTTGCTTGTGGCAAATGCTAATGCCCTCTGCTGTTGGCTGTACCCTCTGTCACCTTGGCTCAGGATTGGGGGGTGCCAAGTTGCATGGAAAGATTGTGCAGGATGCAGTAGGCTGTAAATATCCTGCACACACACTCTGGCCTAAACAGCAGCTCACCCCCACTGTAGTCTAATCATCTGAAGTGGCTTTTGAGTATCTCAAATTCCCATTCCACCACTGTCCTACTCCTGGTCCTTTGGTGAGCCTGATTGTATCAGTCCTCCTGTAAGATCTGCAGGTAGCACACAGATCTCAGAAACCAGGTTCTGAGTGGATATTCATGGTCACTTGTGGGAGCAGAGGGACAGGCACACATCAGTAAGGAAAATGTGCAAGGTGTAGTCCAACCAAGGAGCACAAAGTCACATGCAGTTACCACACCCAATATGAGAACGTGAATAGCAAAGGAAGGAATCTTTATTATAGAACAATTGTGAGCCAAGGCCCGACACAGGCCTTGTTTCGCTATGCCAGTTCCTTGCAATCCCAAAACAAATTAACACTTTGCACTTTTGTGATCTATACACAGTCAAATTGAAACCAGTCAAGCAGACTGTTCCGATTTATCTATAGCGTAGACACCGGCATTTTTTACGGAACAGTCTGCTTGATTGGTTTCAATTCGACTGTGTATAGATCGCAAAAGTTCAAAGTGTTAATTTGTTTTGGGATTGCAAGGAACTAAATATTGAACATACAGCCAATTACAGCCCCTGATAAAGGCATAGCGAAACACGGCCTGTGTCGGGCCTTGGCTCACAATTGTTCTATAATAAAGATTCCTTCCTTTGCTATTCACGTTTTCATATTGAGTGTGTTAAATGTGCAAGGTGTGTCAGGGCTAGTGAGGTGGGTTGGTGAACATATTGATTGTGCCTTTCACAGGATTTTGACATGTGGATGGGCATTCTGGTGACAGTTCTTGGTGAGCCATGTGCAGCCTGTAGGTGCTTGCCTGATGCTCAGGGGCCTGACGTATCTCCAGGATGTCCTGCTCATGCACATTCTTGGAATTTATAGCTCGGTTCTGTTTTTATGCATACCTGTTCCCTACTGCTGTTGAGCAGTGTTCCCCCTGTGACTGCATCACCTATGGGCATCCTCTCATTCTAGCCCCTCAGATCTCCTATCAGCAGGGCCGGATTTAGCTATACGCCATGTACGCCATGGCGTAGGGCCCACAGCTGCAAAGGGCCCACAAAAATTGAACTAGTTAGGCTTTTTTTTTTAAATAAAATAAAAAAAAACCTGCTGGCTGCCGCCGCGGGGCCCCCTCTGCTGCCGCGGCAGCATGGACTGACCCGCGGGGGCCCCCTCTGTAAGCTCAGTCCCTCCCTCCGTGCCTCCGTGTCTCCCTCCGTGCAGGCTGTTAGAGACGCGAAGGCAGACTGTCTCCTTCTGCCTTCCCGTCTCTGTTAAGCCCGCAGGGGCTGATGGGAAATTTCCCATCAGCCCCTGCGGGCTTAACAGAGACGCGAAGGAGACAGTCTGCCTTCGCGTCTCTCACAGCCTGCACGGAGGGAGACACGGAGGCACGGAGGGAGGGACCGAGCTTACAGAGGGGGCCCCCGCGGGTCAGTCCATGCTGCCGCGGCAGCAGAGGGGGCCCCGCGGCGGCAGCCAGCAGGTTTTTTTTTTAAATTAAATTTTACTTTAGGCCGGGGGAGGGGGAGGGGGTAGGACTGGTAATTGGGGGGGCTGGGACTGGGGCTGGAAATGGGTTGGGACTGGGACTGGAAATGGGCTGGGACTGGGACTGGCAACGGGTTGGGGGGATTAAGGCTGGCGGTGGGCTGATGAGGTTAGGACTGGTAATGGGCTGTGGGCTGTTGGGGGGGGTTAGAACTGGTAATGGGCTTTGGGGGATTAAGACTGGTAATGGGCTGTGGGCTGATGGGGGCTGTCTGGTAATGGGCTATGGGGGGGGCTAGGACTGGAAATGGGCTGGGGGGGTTAAGACTGGAGGTGGGCTGATGGGGTTAGGACTGGTAATGGGCTGTTGGGGGGGGGGGTTAGAACTGGTAATGGGTTTTGGGGGGTTTAGACTGTTAATGGGCTGTGGGCTGATGGGGGCTGTCTGGTAATGGGCTATGGGGGGGCTAGGACTGGAAATGGGCTGGGGGGTTAAGACTGGAGGTGGGCTGATGGGGTTAGGACTGATAATGGGCTGTTGGGGGGTTTAGAACTGGTAATGGGCTTTGGGGGGGTTAAGACTGGTAATGGGCTGTGGGCTGATGGGGGCTGTCTGGTAATGGGCTATGGGAGGGGTTAGGACTGGAAATGGGCTGGGGGGGGTTAAGACTGGAGGTGGGCTGATGGGGTTAGGACTGGTAATGGGCTGTGGGCTGATGGGGGGGGGTTAGGACTGGCAATGGGCTATGGGGGGCTGACTGGAAATGGGTTGATGGGGTTAGGACTGGAAGTGGGCTGATGGGGGGTTAGGACTGGTAATGGGTTATAGGGGGGGCTTAAACTGAAAATGGGGTGATGGGGGGTTAGGACTGGTATTGGGTTGGGGGGTTGCTAGGACTGGAAATGGGCTGATGGGTGGCTAGGACTGGAAATGGGCTGATGCAGGGACTAGAAGGGAATGGATGCTGGGTGAGGCTGGAACTAGAAGGGAGCTGATGTTGGGGGAGGATTAGAATGGGATGGGGCTGGAAGAGTAAAATGGAGAAGGGAAAAATATTTTGTGTGGGAGGGATAAAAAAATCTACAATTGGCCGGGTATTGGGAGAGTAAGTGGGGATTGAGGATGGAGGGGTAAAATTTGAGTGGATGAAATAGGAATGAGGAAAGAGCAAAAGGAGAAAGATTAGTATGTTAAAGCAGATGTAGAGAGAGAATGGAAAAAAACTAGAAGAGAGAAGAAAGGACAAATGGACAGCAGACGATGGAGAGTTAGCAGAAGACATGAAGAAACCAGAAGAAAGTGGCTGGAGCAATTGCAGCTGAAAAAAATGCACAAAAGGTAGAAAAATATCTCTTTATTTTGAATTTATTAATTGGAATATGTCAGCTCTGGTAAATGTGCATCATTAACGTCTGCGCTTTGTTTAGTACAAGAGCAAATTAATGTATAGTTTTATTTCTACAGTGTTGTACATTCCAAGTTTGGCTTTTGGGATTCCCAGTTTAATTATTGTCTTCCTGTTTCTAAAATGTGATTACTTGTTTGGTGATGGTCTATGTTCTGCATGTGTAACTGAGCTGAGGTGTTCTGTTTATATAATTCCTATTTGACATTGCCACTTGTTCTCTTTCCCCAGTAGGTCATGTATTGTTGTTCTCTGAAATGTATTGGTTTAATATTTGCAGTGTTGCCTTTTGATTGGTAGAGTATGGTGCTTTGTGAGTCCTGGTAGTGCTGTTAGGATACGGCGGGTTTGCTATGGTTCTAAATGGGCAGTGTTTGTAGTAGTTCCTAATGTGTCTGGCAGTTGGCACTGGATTATAGTAATGTAGAAATCTTTTAGTCTTTCTTTATCCATACACTCATTAAGAGGCACGTTTACTAAAAGTTAGTATATGGTAACATTATGCAAATATTTATGCAAATGAGGCCCCTTATGCAAATGAGGCCCACACCCCCCTTGGGCCGCCCCTGCTGGGGGCCCACAATTTTTGTTGGCATAGGGCCTCACTCAAGGTAAATCCGGCCCTGCCTATCAGACAATGCACCTGTGGTGGGGCATCTCAGATTTAAAATGTACACTCACATGGATCCCATTCTGGGGTGTCTCAGCACAGGTAGCATGCATTATTCATTTTCCATTGCAAGGCCTCATACCTCATGCCCACTCACCAAGCAACCATGCATCTCCAAGGTGTCCTGTGGCTGCTGCTTGTCCCAGGCTTGACTGTAAGAAGATGAAGGCATCATGGCAGGAGCCCAGGAAAGTGGAACATACATCGGTGATAAACATGTTGGCATTTACCACCACTTGCATGTTCATGGAGTTGTAATTGTGGCAATTTCTGTATGCCCTCTCATCCTGACCTGATGCCCTCGGTGCAACATGGGTGCAGTGTATAACACTGATGACAGATGGGAAGCCAGCTATATCATAGAATGCCTGTATCGTCTCCTGTCTTTGCTCAGGCGTGGTGGTGAAGGTGTCATGGTTTCTTATCCTTCTCAGCAGGGTGCTGGTGAAAGGCATGGATGCAGAGGCAGGTGGCAGACTTGGTGATGCCTGTAGTGGCACCAACAACATGCTGGAAGATTTCTGTGGCCAGGAACCCCAGTGTAGTGGTCACCTTCAGAGTCACCAGCAGTGTCTGGTTCGGTAGTGGCTGGCTCCACATCCTGGCACAGAATCCCACACAGTTCTGTAATGATGACATATTCCATCTGATACTGTTGGTACACCTCCTTCCTTGAAGGTATGTGACCCTATTTCTGTAGATCCGTGAGGTATGATACGTGTGCCTGTGGTGCTGGGTCACTGGCCGCTGCTGTTGCACATTGTGCCACCTCCTCCTCGGTGCCCTGGCACATTAGTGGCATCTCTACCTCAACAGCAGTCTCAGCAGCCCCTGACAGTCCTGTTGACAGTTATTTCAGCTGTTTGGGTTTGCCAATGGCCGGTCGCTGTATCCTATGAGCTAAAATCCCTGGCCTAGGCTTCCGCGATTTATGGTGTTTTAGGGCACCGCATTATGTCATCAAATATCACTGCAAAGCAGGTATGTCAAAGCCACACCCCCGTTACACCCCATTACACCCTTGTGGAGATCCAGTTATGGCTAGCCGTAGTGCCCAGATTTTCTATGCTGTGTAGCTGGAGATCACAGATATCTGCTTATGGCACACATACATGAGTAAGGCTGCTTTTCTGGTGTCTTAGTGATGCCTAAGGCTTCCGATATCAGGCCCATAAATTTTGGTCATATATCAACTTGTATGGACCAAATTTTTTGTGTTTGCCAGTGATCCCAGGGTAATTTTTTTGAATGTGGATATCTGCAGAAAAATACCCATTTAGCCATAGAAAATCCTCTTTGAATATTGTCCTGATAATATTTTATATGATTCAGGGCCTCACTTATTAAGCTTTTTTCTCACATACTCAGACTGGAAGCAATCATAGAAATTGGGTCATTAGAGTACAACAGGCCTCAAAAATCATGCAAAGGGGGATTGGATTGTTGAACTTTTAAGAGATACATAGAGGCCGATTCCGTACTGGCCATCCAGCCCCTGTATGGCCGATCAGAATCGGGCCATGCAGAGGTAGATCTGATTCTGATCCCGCAGGATCAGAATCTGGTTATGGCCTGAACGTGCAGGCCGGACCCCGATGCTGATCAGCTGCACGCCCAGCTCACATATCCAGCTAACTCAGCCAGCTCCTGAATGGAGCATTGCCCTAGCATTCTGTCGCCAGGGCACCATGGCTCCATTCAGGAGTCATGATCCCCAGCTGACAGCAACACTGTCCTTTCCCTCCAGCCAGATCCCCTATCTGGCTTCCCATTTAAAGGATCGGGCTGCAGGAATCCCCCTGCACCCCTCACCTTCCTTCTCTGCCTGGGGCCATGGATATATGTTCCCCGTCTCCGTGGCCAACCCCAGACCTCAGAATCAGCCCTGTATGTCCGGGGTTGCTCTCCACCCGCTATCACTCTGCCTATGTGCCACCCCCTCCCTCCCACATCACAGCTCCCCATACAAATTGCCTGTTTGTGCGGGGAGCTCTGTCCCTGGCAAGCTGCCCAGCTGTTTAGCGGGTCTGGACATCTGGATCGGACATCCAGACCCACTAAACGGAGTTCAGGATGACCTCCACTGGGTATAACACAAGGACTTTAACAAAAATACAGGATGTAGATATTGTCATTTGCGAAATATCTTTTTGATGTCAATTTTTCTAAGTTGAATTTTGGGTAAATTGGTGCCTTCGAGGCCCTTTTACTAGAGTGCATTAGGTTTTTGCACTTAACCTGCATTTAGCGCAAAAACGAATGTGCAAAGCATCTGTGGTAGCTTTTGGGGAGTGGCCAGCATGTTCCCAGCTGCTAATGAATACCCCAAGGCATGTCGATATTACCATGGTTGAATTTAACTCCACGTACTCAGGTGGTGTTAGCTGCACTCACAGTAACTGAGACATTGACAACGTACAAACTGTCTCCCCACACTAACTGAAATGTGCTTACCACGTTACTCTCTGCCTCCAACATGTCCATTCACCACCCCAGTGCACAATCAGCAGTAAACACGTCAATCAGTGGATGGCACTAGTTACTGTGGGCCCTAGTGCATAGTTACTTCACTTGAAAACAAGCATTAACTGCTTTGCATACTTTAGGAAGAGACACCTTAGTCTGTGTAGATGAGTTTTTCATCACTGAGAAGCTGGAATCTGTCGTTTCTAACAAAGGAAGCTTCTTCTTATATCTTGGGTCATATGAGCAAAAATATTTTCAGTTATTCTCCTAGTGAATAAAATAGACCTGTTTTAACAATGACCTTTTTTCGTAAAGGCACAGAATACAAAAAACTCCTTAAAGTAATTTTTTGTGTTATTAGTCAAAATCTGGCATATGTATATTTGCCATTTAGTTTCCAATAACTAGCTAAACAAATCCTACTGAAAATATGGCTTGTACTGGGCAGAAATCACTTTATCTCCTCAGCTAAGCTCATTACCATTAATCTAATAGGACAGAATAACATTCCAGTTTTGATTTAGTTCATTGAAAATAGAGTATAATTCATTTTTCATGGTTTAAGGTTCTGTCCTACTAGATTTAAGGCTTCAACAGTGCAGTATAAATCTTGAAACTATTTAGGAACCTTTGACTCTTAAACATTTTGTGTTGACATATTTTCATTTGTCGTTGTGACAGAATCAAATGGGCAAATCAGCAAGTCCCTCCACTCTCTCAGCAATGTAATTCTCTGGTGAGAATTTGCCCCCACCCTCAAAACCTTATGGCCTACACAGTTGTTTGATGAGCAGTTTGTCCTTTCTCCATAAAGCAGGAATATCTTCATCTACTTTAAAAATGAATGAGGGCAAAAGTGGCGACTTTTAATCCAGTGATCTTTTCTGAGCTTCATTTCCTCTCTCGAACCCCTCTGTGCTGTCAAGGTGGTGGAGAAGGCAGCACACATATGGAAAACGCCCGAAGCAGCAGGTCATCGTGAGCTCATAAAGTAGGACTACCCTCAAATGGTTTGCAATGCTATCCAAACAAAAAGCCTGACCTTTTAATTCAGAAACTGAAGTATGATCAAGTTTGCACATCATCCTGTGTTAAGAGATTAGGATTGACAGTGTCTTGCAAAAGGCTTAATACCCTTGTACATTTTTTTACATTCTGCTGTCTCAAAAAATATAATTCAAAATGCATGAAGGTAGGAGTTTATTTCACTGACCTACACAACATGCTTTCAGCCTAAATGAACAATTATAGATATATTTATAAAGTTAAGAATAAGAAAATAAAATATTGCTTGCATAAGTCTTCACATCTTTTGTCACAGAATTACCATATTATCTCCGTTTCCAAAAATGTCTTTAAGAAGGCCTATATTAAGTTAAATAAAGCCCACCCCTATCCAGTCACAGCAGTTATGCTGACTCAAACACTCTTGGATGAAGAATTAAGAACATAAGATACGCCACACTGGGTCAGACCAAAGGTCCATTGAGTCCAGTATCCTAGTTCCAATAGCGGTCAGTCCAGGTCTCAAGTACCTGTTTTATGAAGTGAAATGGAAGTTAAACACAGAGCTACCAAAAGAAATCCAACTTAATATTATTCAAAGGTACAAATTGAGGGAAGGCTAAAACTGAATTTCAATGTATTTGAATATCCCTGTGATAAATCCAAATAATAACAAATAAGCCTCTTGGGGTATTAGGTTCATCATTGAAATGTGGAAACAGTGTGTCACCAGTAAGACACTGCCTCACTCAGGCTGTTCCTTCTGAGTGGGTTGAGGAGACTGCTGAGGGAGGTCACTGTGAGGCTTAAGATTTCTATAAATGAACTACAGATGTCTCTGGCTGAGGCTGTGGAAAATGTTGACTGTTCAAAAATTTCTAGATTATTCCTCAGACGTAGACCACAGGGGAAAGTGACAAGAAGGAAGCCATTGATGTAGAAATGCAGCAAAGAAATGCTTAGGGAACGCCCCATGTATTGGGTCCAATGAGACCAAGTAGAACATTTTAGCTTGAATCTGTGTTTGGTGTGAAACAAACACAGCATATTACCCTGCTAACACCGCCCTTTCAGTAAAGCAGGGTGGTAGCATCATTATGATGTGCGGATGGTTTGCAGCAGATCGAAGGACCGATGAACTGTTCAAAGTACAAGCAGGTCCTGGTGGAACACATGCATGGCCCATCCAGTCTGATCAGTGAGGTGTTTTTGCTTTGGGTTGCAACTGCCATTCTATGCAAGGTATCCCTGCTCTGTGGTGGATGCTTGGGTTGCCCTCCCGAAGGAGGTGTTGGGAACAAAAACGGTAGCAGAATTCAAAAAAGCACAGAGGATCCTTATATGGCAAAATGATGTTAACAACGCAGACAAATACTTCATAAATAGAAGAGGTAACCTGTGCTTAGCGACAGGTACAACCTTAAACGAACGCATAGAGGGGGAGTAACCCGCACAGAGCTACAGGTGCAACTCTACAACTCTAGACACCTTTCTGAGCAGAGTAGATGGACCATGCTGGCCTTTATCTGCCATCATTTACTATGTTAATATGGTTGTAACTGCTGACCTGTGCAGATTAACCCTGCCCTGTGCATTTTTTGAAGCATAAAAGTCATTTAAGTTTTGCTTTGAGCAGGAATGTTCCTCTTCCTGTATATGGATCCTCTGTGTTTATCCCATGCCTTTTTGAATTCAGTCACTGCTTTTGTCCCATCACCTCCACCAGCAGGGCATAGCAGGCAGCCACCACCCTTTTCATGAAAAAAGTACTTCATGATGTTGCATTTAAATTTACCTCCTTATGGCTTCATTTCATGTCTTCTAGTTTTGTTTGTTTATTAATACTTTTCAAGTACAGTGCAATTAAAAAATCTATGCACTGAGCACCGAACTGAAAGGAAAGGCAAACCTGTGCATCTGGGTGCAAATGCCCCCAACTTCAGAGTCTGTCCTACTACGGTGGCTGCCGACCAAGCACTGCTCCCCCTGAGAACCTCGGGCATCGCCGATCTCCCCTACGCCTCTCTGGACAGTCCAAGTCAGTCAAAATGGGTCCTGGAACAAAGCGGCAAACTCTCCCACCAAAACTGGAGCAGCTCAGTTGTGACTATGTGCAGCTGAGCTGCTCTGGTGTTGGCGGAAAGGTACACTGCCGCAGGCCACTCTTTGCCTCCTCATCCCAGTACTGCTGTCTTAAGTGACCCTCTAGTTTGTTTTGGATTTCTGCACCCCAAGTGCATCACTTTGCACTTCTTTGCATTAAATCTTTACTGCCAAGCATTAAACCATTTTTTCTAATTTTGTAGATTGTGTCTTATGTTGTCAGATCCCTCTGGATTATCCATCCTGTTGCAAATGTTTGTGTCATCTACAAAAAGGCAGACTTTTCCTTCCAATCCTTTGGCAGGGTTGCTCACGAGGATATTGAACAGAATCAATCCTAGCACAGGTCCCTGAGGCATTCCACTACTAGTTTTTCTTTCTTTTGATTTTCCATTTACCACCATCCTCTGTTGTCCCCCCATTCTGGTGCTCCTCCACCGTGCTCTTCACACCCACTCCCCTCAGTATCTAGCAGATATTGTCCATTTTCACACCCCAGCTCGCTCCTTGCGATCCCTCCATCTAAACCACTTACATCTTTCCTCACCCACCTGCACTCGCCTCCAATCCACCCGCTCCTCTGCGTTCTTCTTCCTTGCCCCCGCCCTATGGAACTCTCTGCCTTCTATCCGGCTTGAGCAGGAACATACTACTTTTAAGAACAGCTTCAAAACCCATTTCTTTGCCCTTGCCTTCGACCTTCCTGATCCCTTCACATGACCTTGTCTTCCCCTTTCCCTTCTCTCTCTTTCCTCCCTACTGTCCTGTTGTATGAATCTGCTTGGCTTGCTTTCCTATCCGCCATTGTAACTTCTTTTCCTTCTTCCTTTGCCTTATGGTATTTCTATGATTTGAATTATGTAAACCGCTATGATGTTTTTCGTTTAGCGGTATATTAAGTCAATAAACATAAACATAAACATTAACCAATTTCCAATCCAGTTCACCACTTTGGGTCATAACTTCAGGCTGCTCATTTTGTTCATGTGTCCTTTGGGGGATAGTATCAAATGTTTTGCCGAAATCCAAGTAGACCACATCCAATTCACATCCATTATCTATTTATCTAGTCATCCAGTCAAAGAAATCAATCAGATAAATCTGGCATGATTTGTCTTTGGCAAAACAATGTTGCCTTGAATTTTGAAATACATTTGATTGTAGAAAGTTCACCATCCTTTCTTTCAGCAGCATCTCCATTACTTTTCCAACTACTGAGGTAAGGCTTACAAGCCTGTAGTTTCCCATCACTTCTCTTTTACCACGTTTGTGAAGAGGAATCATATCAACTTCTCCAATCCTGTGGAACTGCTAACAGCACTAGAGGACTCATCTCAAAGGGAAGGCAGCCACTATAGGCAGAAAATAATGATTACCACTCTGGAAAACTGCTAGGTACTTATGACCTAGATTGGCCACTATTGGAAACAGGATACTAGGCTTGATGGACCTTAGTCTGACCCAGTATGGCACTTCGTATGGTCTTATGACTTGGGGGATCTTACAGTCAGGGGGTAGGTCTGTATATGGCCCTCAGCCTACTCTCTTTCTCCGTGTCCCCCTAGCAATGAGATTTATCACAGGAGCAGTGACTATATCAGATATTTGGAAGAGAAGTCTGTGGCTCCCTCAGAGGCAAGCAGTACTTCTTACCATATGGATATATAGTGCAGTGCAAGGCATGAGAGGAGGGGAAAGGGTGGGTCAGTGGCAACACGGTACAAGTATCAGAGAGCACTATAAATAAAAAAGTTAAATTTGAGAATTGAACTGTTACATCATGGAGGAAGAGAGGGGCTAATGAACTGCTCTGTGTTTCTCCTACTTGCTCCTGTTCCTCGTTCCCTGTGCAGGCAGTCAGTGTGCAACTGTGATTGAGGTGGACCCTTCCCGCACTCTATATATTTGCCGAGGCCTTCGGCTGCGGGTCACATACCAGAAGGATGTGACCAAAGGGGCTGGACATGCCCCTTTAGCACCCCTTCAGCGTACCGAAAGCGTGTTTGAGTTGATGGATGATAGTGACTATCGGTGAGATGGGGAAATGGAAAACCAAAGGAGGAGGGGTAAAAATGGACCTTGGGACATCTTTGGCAGGTAAAATTGTTGGTCCACTAGATAAACATTTAATTTCTTTGCAGAGTGGTCAGCCCCCCCCCTCCCCCCTATGGAGCTAATTTAAGCTCCGGGGCTCTGACCCCGCCACCTCATCCTCTGCTTGTGTTGTCATCAATGTTATTGGGAATTGGTTCTCCTGGGGAGGTAGCTGGAGATACTCAGGTTTTAATTCCAAAGCCTGTTAATTTTATAGAATCTCCTGTGGTTGTGAAGGCCCCCTTGAATGGGAAGTCACACTTAAAGATTTGTGGGGTGTGATTAGTGCTCTTGATGTTAAACTTTCTTCTACTATAGTTTTATTATGTACTTTTATTCGGGGTGCTGTGGACAAGATTTTTGAAGTGGATGCTAGGTGTCTAAGGTGCAAACGTCGCTGGTCCAAGTGGAAGCTCAGGTGCGGTCAGTTTCCACTGTGCAGGTGGCTTCGATTAAGGATTCATTGATGGTTCATGCTTGTATTGAGGCATTAGAAACTGCCTCTCGAGCCTGTAATTTGCATTTTTTTAACTTTCCAGTTACACATTTATTAGCACCAGAAATTCTTCTTACTAAATATTTTACTGAGATCTTGAAGTTGCCTCAGTCTGTGGATATTGTTCAATTATATTATGTACTCTCTAAAGTTCGGGTGGCTTCATTTGATGAAGGGAAGTTTGATTCCCTTCGTCCGACTGTAAGCCAGAATCTTACTGAATTTTTGGAGGACTCTTCTGATACGATCACAAAAAAGAACCACCTCATTGGTCACCTTTGCTACTGTGGCAGTAAAGGCAAAAATCTCGAAATTATACTTTAAGTATAAGGATGTTTTCTTTTTGTGGTCAGAAAATAAACGTATTTCCTGATGTGACTAGATCAACTCAAGCACGTCGGAAACAGTTTCTTGCTTTGAGGGAGAGAGATCTTTCCCTGGGTGCAACGTTTTATTTACGATTTCCTTGTAAATGTCTTATTACTTTACAGGGACAGTCCTATGTTTTCCTTGATGTTTCTCATTTAGAAAAGCTCTTGACTGATAGGCAGAAGTAGAGTTGGGCTATGTTGGTTAGAAGTATAGAAATCCTCCTAAATATGGTGCATTTTTGTGTCTGTCTTTTATTTGTGGTTTATTTTTAATGGTGTAAATTCCTCAAGATGTGGGCTTGAACATTTTTTCTTTTTATTTGATCTAATGTGATAGTGTTCTTCTTAAGTGGATTGTATGATGTCTTTCCTTTTGAAAGTGGAAATGTATAATTTGCAGATTCTATAAATAAATTTTTAAAAAGTTAATTCATTCACAAGTGTCTGTGAATCAAGTCATTCCTTGTGTCAAGGTCTGTTGTGCTGGTCCTCCTCCCCTTGGTCAGCCTCCTATCCATTCTCTGTCAGCTCTGGAACATTCCCTCAGTAGGAGGCTGCCTACGAGTGATGGCCAAATTATACAACAGGCAAAATATTCTATCTATTATAGTCCTTTTCCTGAAATGATCCTTCTTGCAGCATTCCAGCATTGGGGCTCAACAATCAAGTTCTCTGGGCATAGACTCTATCATCTGTATGTGAGAGGGAAGAGAGAAAAAAAAAGATGGGCACTGTTAAGTTGGCAGGATGCTCTGCCTGCCTGGGACTCTCCTAGTACTTGGCCATAACTTGTGGGAACAGAATGAGAGGCTTCTGTGGTGATAAGAGCAGTGATAAGGTATAGTGTGTGTTTAGAAGATGGTTGCTTACCTAAAAACCATCTGACCATTCTCTGTCCATTTTTCAATTTGTCATGTATTCCTGACCAGGATCGAATCTAGATATTATGACAGAGGCTTCAGACTCTTGGTAAGACACCAGTGATGAGGTCTTGGGCATTGCATACCACCTGGATGTTGAGAGCGTAAAATATCTTTCTCTTGTAGTAGCTGGGCAGCTAGCTAGCTATGTCCCCAGCATTGATAGGAAATTAACATTTTCATAGAACTTGGTCATAGCTTATTGTTTCTGAATGATGCAGATGAGATGGCTGACTGGCCGATGCCAGCTATGGCTACCAGTGGAATGGAAACTGCCTTAAATGGTCATTTCTCTCTGTAAAGAGGCTATTTGAAACGACCCTCCCTCCCTGTAGGAAAAAGACTGCACTTTTGGTCCTTTGAGTTAGTGTGACTGTGAGAATCTATCCCATTTCATTGACTGCAGTCACTCTTTGCTCCCCTTCCCAGTAGCTGCTGCCCTAGGTGACCTTCTAGTTTGCTTTATAGTTAAGCCTGCTCTGATGGCCATGAGAGATACCAGCCACCTCCCATAATGTTTTGATCCACAATATTGCCCATAGTTTTTAACCAAGACGAAAAACAAACCTTTCAGATTTTGTACATTTCCAGCTTCACTGCCAAGCACCTTGAAGATTAAGGGGATTCCAAAAGTAGAGAGAACTGCTTTAAAATATTGGGCTTCAAAGAATCCAATTACATACAATCAAGTTTTCAGGATAACCACTGTGAATATGCATGAGAGAGATCTGCATAGAATGGAGGCAGTGCTTGCAAATCTCTCTCATGCATGTTCATCGTGGTTATCCTGAAAATCTGACTGGCTAGCTGGGTCCCGAGAACAGGGTTGAGAATACCTGCATTACAGAAATAAAAAAATGTTAATCTCTCATACCAAGTGAGCAGCACTGCTCCCTAGGAGGAGACACCAGACACCTTCCCATAATATTTAGATTCACAATACCGCAGTTTTTTTTATATAAAATATTACAGTTTAAAACCAAGGTGAAACCCTTTCTATCCATCGGTCTGTAACCTTTTCTTACTTGGACAGTGAATGCAACATATATAATGTGCATTGTGTACATAGAACAGACCTCATGGGAACAACAGCACATTAGTAGTGTGTCGAGAAATAGACACAGTGCAGCTAGGAACAGCTAAGGTTCAATTCTTGTACCAGGTCACTGAGGGAGTTGGAATAAAGGAGAAATCAGAGGTACAGGGAGTTGCCATAGGTGTGTAAGCATGAAGACAAAGCCACACTCATTCCAAGAGCAGGTAGCTTGAGCCACATCTCCCATCAGGAAACAATCCAAGTGCCTCTCCCTCTGTGCAGCTTCTCTCGAACTGGAACCTTTCCAATCTGTTACAGAAGGCATGTCTAAGTCAAGAACCTTAACAAGCCTGAAATATGCATCTTAAAATATTTAACATCCTCAGAAATGTATCCTCTGTTCTACAAAACTACTTCATTGGTTGTATTTATCAAATTTATGTTTAGCATGCTAACACAGTCCACCACTTCTACTTACAAAAGACTTGCAATTCCTATTGAAAAATGTTTCCAAAAGACCATACTAAAGAAGAATAGTAACTGAAACAATCATTTAATTTAACCTCTACTGGAGGATATGAGTCCTGGTTTCCTTATGTCGGCTAATGGCGCCAATGTTGTCCAGGTTAATAGAACAATGGCCACATTACATTCACTGTGTCTGCTTCACTGCTTAAATTAGCTCTTCATTTATTTCTAGCATGATAACCCAGCAATAAAATGCATTAGCAATAGCACAAACTCTGTAATCCCTGCAGTCATACAGATAAAGCTGTAAATTCCCAATGAATACTTGCAAGAGAAAAATGTTTGGTTGACATAGTATTACCTTAAAGAGCCAATTAACTATTTTTTGAGTATTTGGTGTTAGCACCCAGAAAACAGAAGACGGTGTTTATTGTTAAGTCAGTAGTTTTCTCGTAATTGACTCTTTTTTTAAGATCTTGTTTTTGAGATATATCATAACAAGCTTCTCCTTTCTCACTAAAGATGTCCATATTTAGTACTTGAAGGTTTCATAAAAATGTAGTCCAGTTACAGGTTTCTTGTAGTGTAGAAATAACTATCTAGATAACTGGAGTGAGACTACAGCTCTTTTCATGAAGATCAACGAATGACCTTCAGAAAGAACACAGGCAATACAGGAAGAGAAGGACATGGCCAGCGGGAAAAGGACATGGTTAGTGGAGAAAAAATATTCAAGGGGGGGGTGAGATAAACTGTGTGACAACTAAACCTTATAAACTAGGGAGGGATGAGGGGCAAACGAAGGTACTTGGAAGAAGAGATATTACCAGAGTTGAGGATGGAGGGGAGAAAGTAGTAAGCATGCGCATTCATGAGTACATTCAGTTCATTTGGGCACCTAAAAATGTTAAATGCATGCAGACCTACCAATAATTGCACATAAAATTAATTTGCCCATGTGAAAAAGCTCTTGCATCTATGAATGTGTGGAATGAACCCACAAACGACGCAAAAAGAGATTTTTTTTTAAAATACCAATCTTGTTTTGACCATGCACATCCATAGTAGGTAAAGATGCAAGGGCTGACAAAACGCAAACCAGGAGAGAACAGCATCTTGCTCCCATCCAGTTCCCATCTTTTTATTTCCCAAATCCCAGAACTTCCCTCTCTTTTCCCCAACAAATTCCAGGATCTTTTCCCTTGCCTACCCCCCAGATCATTTCCCTCTTCACCTATCTTCGGGATCCACCTCTCCTCTCTCTCTCTCTCTTCTATCTTCCGTCTCCATTCTTTCCCTCCCCCTAAATCCTGGAATTTTCATCAATAACCTTCCCCTTTCAATTCAAGATCTATGTTCTCTCTCAAGTCCCCTTCCCTAATCCTTCCTTCTTTTAACTTCCCTTTCACTGATCATCCTTTCCTTTCTCTCTCTGCCTTCTATTCTTCTACGCCCTCCTCCTTCCATTCCTGAAATATTTGCTTCAACTTCCTCTACATGCCCTTCCAAAGATCTCCCCATCACTAAGATGTATTCTTTCTTTCCTCCACATATTTAGGAAAAAAGGATTGAGAGTTTAGCTTACATCTTTTCAGTTGTAGCTGAAGACAAGTTAAATTCAGGTAGTGTAGATATTTCCTATCTCCAGAGGGCTTACAATCTAAGTTTGTACCTGAGACAATGGAAACTTAAGTGATTTATTCAAGATCACAACAAGCAGCAGAGAGCTTTCAATTCAATATCACCGCTGCCTGGTTATCACAGGGTGCCGCTCCGGCTCTGCCCATATAATGCCCCGATGCTAACCAGTTAGCACTGGGGCATGCAGGGGTGGCACCCACGTGGAGGGGTGGCCTAGTGGTTGGGACAAGGTACTTCAGGCCGGAAGGTCGGGGGTTCAAATCATACTAGAGGACAGCAACCTTGGGCCGGAAGGACTGGGGTTTCTAGTCCCACAGGTGCTCCTTGTGGTCTTGGGCAAGGCACTTAACCCTCCATAGCCATGTTCCCTGTAAAATAGTTATCTCCAAGTTATAATGCCCTGTTCAATGTAATTTCAGTTTGTTCAATGTAAACCGCACTGATGCAGAATAATGCGGTATATAAGAGAATGTAAATAAATAAATAAAAATACTAAGGGGTATGTTTACTAAACCGTCTTAATGTAGCAGCGGCGATGTTATCGCGCGATAACGTCACGTATAGGGTGATAATGTCAGCAGCGGCGTTAAAGCACACTAATGCTGTGAAATCCGGCTCTGAAGGGTGGAGTAAGGCCTCCAAGAGGGTGGAGATAAGGGTCAATGGGCAGAGAGTGGGTGGGGAGAGGTTCCAGGCACACTAACGCTATGAAATCTGGGTCTGAACACTAACGCCAGTGAAACCCTCGCGTTAGAGCAGCAGTTCTCAATCTGTGGGTCACGACCCCCATGGGGGTCGCCACAGGATTTAGAAGGGGTTGCCTCACTCCGCCGTTAAAAAAAAAAAAACCTCACAAGTTGCTGCCGCTGCCGAGTCCGCTTCTCGGCAGCGGCAACTCACCGCCTCCTTCTTCTGCAGCCGCGGCTCCCTGTCTCTTAGGGAACCGCGGCTATGCCTGTAAAACCATTGCGGAGCCTTCCTGCCTCTTAACAGGCTCCGTGCAGCATTGTCCCGCTTCCAAAGGAAGTTGTTTACCACTTCCTTTGGAGGCAGGGCAATGCTGCACGGAGCCCATTTAGAGACAGAAAAGGCTCCACAACGGCTTCACAGGCATAGCTGCGGTTCCCTAAGAGACAGGGAGCCGTGGCTGCAGAAGAATGAGGCAGACATGGAGAGAGGAGAGCAGGGAACCTGCAACGGGGCTGATATGGACAGAGGGGGGGCTGACAGGGAGGGAGGGAGGGATGGAGGGGGCTGACATGGACAGAGGGGGGCTGATATGGATGGATGGATGGAGGGAGGGGGCTGACATGGAGGGAGGGAGGGAGGGAGGGAGGGAGAGGGGGGCTGACATTGATGGATGGATGGATGGATGGAGGGCAGGAGGGGGGCTGACATGGAGAGAGGGGGGCTGACATGGATGGAGGGAAGGAGGGGAGGGGAGGGCTGACATTGATGGATGGATGGAGGGAGGGAGGGAGGGAGGGGAGCTGACATGGATGGAGGGGGTCTGACATGGAGAGAGGGGGCTGACATGGATGGATGGAGGGAGGGGCTGACATGGACAGAGGGGGGTTGACATGGACAAGGGGAGATGACATTGAGGGAGGGAGGGGGGCTGACTTTGATGGTTGGATGGATGGAGGGAGGGGGCTGACATGGAGGGAGGGAGGGATGACATGGACAGAGGGGGGGCCTGACATGGAGAGGGGAGGGCTGATATGGAGGGAGGAAGGGAGGGCTGACATTGATGGATGGATGGATGGATGGATGGAGGGAGGGGGGCTGACATGGAGGGAGGGAGGGAGAGATGACATGGACAGAGGGGGGACTGACATGGAGGGAGGGAGGGGGCTGACATTGATGGATGGATGGGTGGATGGATGGAGGGCTGACATGGAGGGAGGGGGGACTGACTTGGAGGGATGGATGGAGGGAGGGAGGGCTGACATGGACAGGGGGGCTGACATGGAGGGAGGGAGGGGGACATACTGGAGAGACGGGGGGATAAATGATGGACAGAGGGGAGAGACAGTGCGGGTTAGGATTATAATGGGCAGATGGGGGGGGGGGCTAGAACTGGTAATGGGTTGATTAGGGAAGGCTAGGACTGAGAATGGACTGGTCAAGGGGGGTTAGGACTGGTAATGTGCTGATAGGGGAGTAGGACTGGTAATGGACTGATGGGGGGCTAGCATTGAAAATGAGCTGATCGGGGAGGTTAGGACTGGAAATGGACTGATTAGAGGAGGCTAGGACTGATAATGGGATGATGGGGGGGTAGGACTGGTATTGGGCTGATTAGAGGAGGCTAGCACTTCTAATGGGGTTGAGGGGGGACTAGCACTGGAAGCGAGCTGATTGGGGGGGCTTTGACTGGGAATGCGCTGATTGTGGGGAGGGGAGGATAGAGCTGCTGGCCCTGAAGAAAACTGGGGGCTAAGGCTACAAATGGGCTGATACGAGAGGATGGGAGAATGGAACTGGAAGGGAGTGGATCTGAGAGGGGCTGCCATGCACTGTTCCCTCTAAGCTGTGCGCGTGTGCGCGCGCACACACCTCACCGAGTGAGCGCACATACTTTACAACAGAGCGCACAAAAATTACGGTTCTGATTCTGATAGAAAACAACACAGACTTTCTTAAAATTGAAAAGCTGTTGTGTATTTATGGTTTTCACAAGTTCTACAATATTTTCTAGTGCAATCAATGGGGTGTACATACTGTATTCTGACGTGTAGTCAAATTTTAAAGTATATAACTCCAAGTGTCATTATGTGGCGCACAAAAATTTAACCTTCCTTCAAAAGCTGCACAGCTGATATTTTATGCGCTCACACAGCTTACAGAAAATTAGAGGGAACATTGCTGCCATGGTATTTGTACTAGAAGGGACTGGTCAGTGGGGAAGGAGGAGGACTGGAAGGGAATGGACACCAGTGGCAGTCATGGGAATGCAAGTTGAGAATGGAAGGAACTGAGAGTGAGGACTGGAAAGGGGCTGATACTGGGGAGGGTTACTGGGACTGGAAATAGGCTGATGGAAAGAAGTGAAGAAAACGAAAGAAGAGATAAGAAATGGCAGATGGACCATAGACCACAGAAAGAGAGCTAAGAGAAGACAGGAAAGCAGAAGCCTCAGATCGGGACCAGCATGATCAGAGAATAAATTGGTCAGACAACAAAGGTAGAAAAAGTAATTTTATTTCATATTAGTGATCTGACTACAAAATCATCATAATTTTGAAATCAAATATTGTTACTTGTTATTGTGATTAATTATTGTGGTTTAAATAAGTACATTTTATAAATAAAAACATATTGCAAAGGCCTATAATATATAAATAATTCAACAAATGATTACAGCGACAATGCGTTAACGGTAAAGGAAAAGAGACGCATTTGATTTTATCATTGGGGGTCACCACAAGTTGACCAATGGTAAAAGGGGTCACGGTACAAAAAAGGTTGAGAACCACTGCATTAGAGGCACATTTGCAGGAGAGAGAAACCAATTTAGTCAGCAATGTACAGCAAAGGCAGGGAAACCCAGAAAAGTGATAGTAGTGATACATGTGCAGGAACCAAAAAGGCAAATAAATATATAAAATGACCAGAACCACATCTGAAATCCCAATAACCAAGCTGGCCAATAGTGATATTAATGATAAACATAAAGCAACACTACTGACAAAGCGTAAAAAGGAAGATATCATGTTTGGAAGGGTCTATGCTCTGTCCCCCTACAAAGTGAATGATCTCACATTGAAATAGTGGTGATCAGGGTTTTTGTCATTTATATTGGGCAGGATTGTTAGGGCGTGCACATGTGCAACAACAGCAGAGTGGGCACGTAGGAAAGGGCAACTGTACTGATGCTGTAAATGGGATACAAGGTGGCACATGCTGTGGTCCAGCTGGGGCACAGTGCGGACTAGGCAGATGCCTAGGTGGCACATAGGAATGCCGAAACTGTAAAGCAACAAGACAGCAACTGATGAGGGACCCACATGGGCACAAGTGTGTGTCCCACAGTGTCACAGGGGGATATTACCCAGCAGGTAGCCCCAGGGCATGTAACATTGGCAGGCGGTGCTGGGGGGAAACGTTCATGTCCATGTAGGCACCCCTACCCGAGAACCCACACCATAGGCAGCTGCCTACCGGCACACTGGATGGCCTGGGACTGCGCACCACCAGCACCACTGGCATAAGTGCATGTCAGCATGGTGGCGGAGGGGTGCTGGTGGCAGAGGGGGCAGTAGCATCTGCCCACAGCAGACCACGGCCAAGCCCCGTTTAGGTGGGTGCCATGCACTGCAACAGACAAGGTCTGTCTGACGAACAGTCATGGTATCCCCAGGGAATGGTCTGCCCCTGTGGCAAAAGTTTGAACACAGCCAATGAGTTCAGGGGCAGAAGGTCACAGGTTCAAGTCCCAGCTGTGGCTCCTGCCAACCTTGTCCCCATATTTTACCCAGTACTAAACAGTGGTAATAAAGATGGAAGCTTTATTGCAGATAAATTAAACATGCCTGAAACGCCTATATTTTATCCTACAGAGCACAGTGTCGGCGCTCCCCCTTGTGGCCAGGCAGTTGCCTAGGTGTAAGAGGGTGCCCCGATCATCCTTCTTAATGAAACTGGCCTTTTCGCATGTAGTTGTGTCTTACAGATTATAGCCGAGATTGAAGGTCACAGGAAAATTTCTTTTATTTGGAAAATAAAGTTCTACATAACCAAATTGAATTCTTTGGTTAGGAATTCAGCTACTACAAACAAAACTCAGGATGCTTCTCCATTCACAAAAACATAAGCCTTGATACACAGTCTAAGCCTTGGCTTTGTTTCTGTGGCTTAGTTTAAACACGTCTCTAAAATCATTCCTTTACAAGCAGAAATCTGTTCTCAGGTCTCCAGGATGCAGCACAGCACCTAACTGTTTTTTTCACAGGTTTTAGCCGCACTTTAACTTCCTGGTCCACCAACAGTTTAAAACTTATGACATATTCTTTTTCCCAAAGATGCTTTCAGACTTTAGTTTTCACAGGCATCCATTAACTCTTGAGGCTTATTCAACCAGCTCTCATTAATTGCCTAATTAAAGTCATGAGCTTCAGCAGAGAATGTTCTCCATTTAAAACTTCTGGGTTTTCCCAATTACTTTAAAACCCTTCAGTTTCTTACTTCTGACTGGCACAGAAAGAACATTCTATTTCCATATCTGAATAATCTTCCTCTATATAACTGTCTCCTATTTCCATTTCCTCTTCACTGGCTTCCCTCAGTGACTTGCTATCCACAGCGTCTGCATGGGAAGGCTTCAAGTGCTGCAACACTGTTTTCAGCTGTTCCCATTGAGATCCCTCGTTACATGAGGTTGTGGGGGAAGGGCATGAAAGAGCTTTCTTATTCAGAAGCTTTTTAAGAGCTTGTAATGGGCTCACCTTGCTAGCAGTAGTGTGTCTCCTTTCAGACCCTGCCACAGATGTACACTTGCTTTCTGGTCCTCCCAGGAATATTCCTTTCTCATGCTCCCCAACAGTACCTTGTTTAAAACAGGCTCTCCAAGGCTCCACGTTAGCTGCAGACTTCCTGTCAGCTGAACTACGTTCTAGGCTTGAGCTGTCTCTGTACTGTTTGCAAGAGGAATCCCTTTTTGTATGGCTAGTCCACCAGCTTCTAGAGAATAACTCCTCCTCAGAAGATTCCTCCCCCGAGCTTGCATCTGCCCTTTTCTCCAGCTTTCTCTCAGACCTCCTCCTGGTTCTCTCCTCTTTACCACGCTGCTTCTCCTCTCTGTCAGGCTGCTTTCTGCCACGCTGCTGCTGATGACTCTTGTGACTGAAACTTCCCTGCTTAAATGTTTGGGGCTGTCCTATAGCTCTAGACTCCACCCCCAAACCACTCCCATTACCTCCCTCGGTTTCCATGGGGACTGGGTGTGTCTCTGGTTCTATACTTCTGTGCAGGGAGTTTTTAGCTTTGTTTAGAGTTTTAACCCCTGCTGTGCCTGCAGTTTTGTTGGGCTCAGGGAAAAAAGACTGTTTTTCCCCTTTTTCCTTCCACTCTAAACCTGCTTCGCCACCACATAACCCCCCCCCCCCTAAGATATTCCGGGCTGGCGTTTTTTCCTCCGCCCAGCCCGGAATCCTTAAAAGGGTATGTTGGCCTACTGGATACGTATCTGATTTGTCCTCTCTTGCAGCCAGCCGGGCCAGTGCTACCCGTTCGTGCCATGGCTGCAGTACATTAATGTGGAAAATCTGTTGCTTCCCCCTTCCAGTCTCTACGGCATAGGAGACTGGTCCTACCCGTCTGAGGACTCTATAGGGTCCTTTCCACCTGCTTTCAAACTTAGAACTGGGGCTTGTCACGGTTACAAGTACCTTTTCACTGACCTCTAATTGACGTGGTCTGGTGCGACGGTCATAGTATTTTTTCTGGCGGGCTTGGCTCGCGGTCATATTGTCTACTACCACTTGGGATGTCCGCTCTAAGCGTCCCTTTAGATCCCTTAAAAATTCTGGTACTTCTATCTCCTCTGGATTGGGTTCAACCCACTGCTCTCTTAGGATATCTAGTACCCCTCTGGGAGCTCTCCCGTACATAAGTTCATATGGAGAGACGCCCATTGAAGTCTGCCGGCGCTCTCTGCAGGCATATAAGGTAAATGGAAGCATTATATCCCATTCGGTCATGTTGCCTTCAAGGCTTCTCCTCAACATCCTTTCGAGGGTCTGGTTTTGCCTTTCCACGAGGCCGTTAGTTTGCCGGTGATAGGCAGCGGTTTTTATGTGTTATGCCAAAGGCGTCCCAGACTTGGGCGAGGTAACGAGACATAAAGTTACTGCCCCTATCCGTTAAAACCTCCCTGGGGAAACCAATCTCGCAAAAGAGCTTTATGATTTCCGTGGCCATGGTTCGGGCTGACACATTGCGTAGGGGAATGGCCCAGGGAAAGCGTGTAGCCTGATCAACAATGACCAGTATATATTGATATCCCCGAGGGGTCTTGGTTATAGGACCTACTATGTCCATGGCTAACCTGTCTTCTGGCTTTGTTACAAGTGGCAAGGGAATTAACAGCACCCTTTTAGGATGAGCCATGGTAACCTTCTGGCACGATGGGCAAGCTTCACAAAACTTCGCAGTTTCTTTGAATATGCCAGGCCAATAGAAGCGGGCCACAATCTGGTCTAGGGTACTATGAAAACCCTTATGCCCCCCTACAGGGTGGTCATGTGCTAATCTCAGGACTAAATTTGTAAAAGTAGTAGGGACCACTAATTTCTTCCTCACGGTTCCTACATGAGGGTCTAAACATTCTCAGTATAGGATCTTCCCATCTAGCACAAATCGTGGTAATGTCTCCGAGACCGTTTTGGCAGAATTAAACGCTCGGCTTAGGGCAGGATCTTCTCTTTGCTCATTAGGAAAAGAAGGGAATTTTCCTACCAGCTCTGCAGGAGCCCAGGGCAACTCGTCTCCATCTGCTAACTCTGCCCTGTTCTGAGCCCTGGCTTGCCTTCCACAACATTTATCGGCCTTATTCTGTCTATTTTTTTCTCTAGAGGGCATCATCAGCTCTTCATGTGTGGGTAAACTACACATAGGATCACCCAGTGGATCCTGCTCTCCATCCCTAGCCTTGGTATGGGCCCTAGTAGACACTAAACCTGTCTTGGACCCCAAACCCTTAGCCAGACCTCGCTTAGACTGCAGCCAGTCTCTCCCTAAAACTAGTGAATGGGGGAGTTTTGGGACTATGGCTACAGTAATGTTCCTCTTCAAGCCCAGGCCTTTCACCTTCACTGTATATAAGGGGTAAGATGACGCTGCGCCATGCACGCATCTAATTTTTATATTCCCCTCTGAGTGTTTTTCCATGTGACCTCCCCTGGCTTGTATATCTGCCCAAAGCTGCTGGGAAACCATAGATTGGTCAGCGCCGGAGTCTAATAGGGCTTCTACTGGGATGTCCTCCACCTCTACTGACAATAAGAACCCCTCCCCACTCTCTTTGGATTGGGTGGTCATTAATACTGTCTTGGCTTGACAATCCTTCTTTAGATGTCCCTTAGCTCCGCAACTAAAGCACTTTCTTTGCTCATATCCTATCCTTCCTAGGGATTTACCTCGAGTAATTTCCCCTAGCATTGTCTTGCTCATCTTTTCTGATCCCCTTACAACTGCTTGGCTCAAATCCCCCACCTTCATTTGGCCAACAACACGGGCTTCTAAGAAGCGCTCAGCCAAAGAAGTTGCGTCTTTTGTGCTTTTGCAATCCTGTAAAATCAGGAAAGATCGCATTTCCCGTGGCACAGCCTCTATAAACTGTTCAAGGCAATACTGTCTAAAATGGAGTCAACCGTTTTCCCTTCCGGCATTAACCATTTACACATCAACGCTTTGATACGTTGACACAAAGCGCATGGTGTCTCACCCTGCCTTAGTTTACATGCACGTAAAAGACGGCGGTAGACCATTGGGGTCAATCCAAATCGATCTCTCATGGCCTTTTTTACTTCGTTGTAAGTGGAGGCGAGATCAGCAGGCACGGCCCTATAAGCTGCGAGAGCTTCCCCTGTAAGGGAGGCCGCTATGCGGATGGCCCACTGATCTTCTGGCCATCCACTTAGGACTGCCACACGTTCAAATACATCAAAATAGTCATCAATATCATTGTCCTGGGTCAAAGGCCCAAAGGAAAAGATCGCTTTACCCCCATGTCCCAGTCCTGGCAATGTTCCTAAGGAACCAGATACTGTCCTTAGCGCCTCTGATGTCTTCTGTTGTTCCCCCGTCCATGCAGCCATCATGTCCAGGAGCGGTTGCTGTTGTTCTCTCAACATGGCAGCCATCCATTCCTGTGTCTTCACAGTGATTTCCTGCTGTTGCCGGAAGCTGTCGGCCATCCAGTTGAGTAATTCCGCTCGCTTCATCCCCAGATGCTGCTGCAAGTGGTGAATCAGGCCTCTCAGCACAGTCGGTACCAGCTGGACTCTCCAACTCCATTCCGCTGCTCCGCTGACCCTCTGGTTCAGGTTCTTCTGCAGGAAACTTTCTTGAGGATAACTTCAGGATGTCTTCTCTGCCCACTTGTTTATTTATTTATTTATTTAGTGTACATTTGTATCCCGCTGCTTCCAGCGATCAGCAGCGGTTGCTATACATGGTAAGGGTGGCTGTACCGGCCAGGAATTAGAAGGATATACATTGTGATTGGGAGAGAGAGATAGTACACAGCAAACATAGTGTTACAGATTACAGTTGATCGATGGGAAACACTTCACACAGGATATATTATGTACATATTTACACATAAACTGAATGCATTTCTCGTTGTGAGGTTACATGGGGTACAGTAGCTTTCCCACGCATGGTAGACAATTGGTGGTGGGATACAGTGGTAGTGGGGTACAGTGTCTAGGTTACATTGTAATGTGATTGGAAGAGGTGCGTCTTAAGTTTTTTTCTGAAGTCTTTCAAGTCACAGTTCGCACGCAGTTCGCATGGCAGCCGGTTCCAGAGTAGTGGAGCTATAAGGTAGAATGCTCTTTTACTTGTACATGCATTAACATTTCTGATGCACTTTGGGGGACAGAGGGTATTGAGGTTTACTGTTCTTCTACTCCTGTTGTTGGGTAGATTGGAGATTAGGCTGTTGAGGTGTGAGGGTGCTAAGTTATGAATGAGTTTGAATGTAGTGACTAACATTTTGTATTGAATGCGGGCCGCAATGGGGAGCCAATGTAGCTCAATTAGTACAGGTGTAATGTGCTCAGAGAGGCCTTTTTGCATAATGATTCTGGCAGCAACATTTTGTGCCAATTGCAGAATATTTATAGTTTTCTTTGGCAAACCTTGCAGTATGGCATTGCAATAGTCTAGATGTGGAATGATGAGTGCTTGTGCGACTGACCTGAAGTCGGCATGATCGAGGATGTTATGTAAGGGCTGCAAGACTCTTAATTTGTGGAAGATGGCTCGATTGGTATTTCAAAGGTGTTTGTCCATATATAGGTTGTTGTCAAGCATCACTCCTAGATATTTTATCTCATTCTTGATGTTGTAAATGTTATTGTTCATGGTAACCGTTGCTGGGGGCTTGAAGCCCGGTTTCCTGGAGATACACATTGCTTCTGTTTTTTTGTGATTTATGGACATGTTATTTCGTTGTAGCCAGGTTTGTAGCTCAAGTAGGCATTTTTCAAGTTTGTTGAGGTTTGGGTTATTTACGTTGAGTTGTGTATATAGCATTAGGTCATCTGCATATATATGGTAGTTGATCTCGTGTTCCTGGAAAATCTTGCATACAGGTTGTAGGTATAAGTTGAATAGGAGGGAGGAGAGGGCAGAGCCTTGCGGAATGCCTTGAGTTTGTGGGAAGGGGGCTGCCTTGTCATTGTTGAATTGGACCTGCTGCATTCTGTTGGTTATGTAGGAGGAGAACCATTTTAGCGGGGTACCTGAAATGCCTATGGACGCGAGTCGCTCCAGAAGTGTGGGGTGATGCACGGAGTCAAAGGCAGCTGATATATCTATGAATATAAGCATATACATCTTGCACTTGTTTTCTAGACCTTTGAGTAGGTTGTCCATTAGGGCTAGCAGGAGAGTTTCTACATCGTGATGTTGACGAAACCCGTATTGATGGACCTCAAGGGCGTTTGCGTCGTCAATGTGGTCCTGCAGCTGCTGTTGAACTGCCTTTTCAATAATCTTGGCGAGGAAGGATATACTTGATATTGGGCGGTAGGAGGTTGGGTCGTCCTTATTGAGTGCTTTGTTTTTCAGAATGGGTCATATGAGTGACTTTTTAAGAAGTGATGGCATGAGACCTTGCAGTAGTGAAAGGTTCACTATGTGAGAGATGTGCTGTGCCATTTCTATCTTGGTTGCCTTGATCCAGGCGGCTGGACAGGGGTCAAGAGGGGAGGTTGTGGTGTATAAGTTGGTAATGATGTTTTTTATTTGCTGGACTTCCACGCTCTGGAAGGTGGACCATTTTTTGCCCTGGTCTTGTCCTCCTGGGGTGTTAATTTTTTGTAGGGAGTTCACTGCATCTAGCTTTGGAGTGAGGAGGGCAGGCGCTGTGGGATTAAGCTTGCTGGCATAATGATCTGCTAGCCGTTGGGCAGTTATGATTCCGCTGGGATTGCAGTCATGTGGAGCCTTGGTGAGAGATTTGACGAGTGTGAAAAGCTTCCCTAGGCCTGTTGAGGGCCTTATTGAGTGTGTTTGTATGGTGTGTCTTTTTTGTCTGGTTGACTACATTCTTATATGTTGCTAGGAGGCTGAGGTATTCCTTCCTCTGCTCTTCGGTTTTGAGTTTCCTCCATTTTTTTTTTGCTTTCTCAGATCCCTCTTCAGACCTCGTAGGCTTGAGGTGTACCATGGTTCTGACTTGCTTTTGGTTGGGTTCCTTGGGTGACTCCAGGTGGGTTTTGAGGTAGCCTCGATTCCTACATTCCAGAGGTTTGTCAGATACTCAAGGTCCGAGAGATCCGAGCGTATGTGCGCAGCTACGGATTCTAGCAGAGCTTCTTTGTTGAATTTTTGGAAGCATCTTCGTTGGTGTGTGGTTTGCTCGGGTTGCGACCGGTCAGGTACGTTGGGGAGAAGTAAGGAGAATTCAATTTGATGATGGTCTGACCATGGTACTTGCGTTATTCGCGGTTTAGATTTCAATAGCTTGGGATGCTTAGTGGGTAGAAATACCATGTCTAGTGTATTGCCTTTGGTGTGAGTGGCGTCATGTATGATTTGTTCATATCCCAGTTGCTCCATAGCTTCATGGAAGATATTTGCTTGTGCTGCGAGGGTAGAAGCTAGATTTAGGTCACCCAGGGTGATCTGGGTTTTTTTGAGTGCAGTAGAAGAGATGACTTCCAGAGCTTCTGCCAGGGGTTCATGTGAGGATGTGGGTGGCCTGTAGATAAGACATATGGATATGGTTTTGTTTTCAATTTTGAGTATCTCTATGCCGTTGAGCATGCTTTGTGGTGTACTTGTTAGAGATAATGCTGTTTTGGCAATAATTAGAACTCCTCTTCCCCTTTTCTTGAAGCGGGGACAGTTATAAGTTGTGTATCCAGGTTTGCTTATTTGATTGATGATTACTGGGTCTGTTTCGGTTACCCATGTTTCGGTGATGCATAGAATATCAGGCTTTCTATCAGTGATGAGGTCATGTATTATGTGAGTTTTATTTCTTATTGACCTGGCATTGATTAGTATCATGGAGACTGTGGACTGCGATGGGTAGACAGTCTGTGAGCTCTTGCTTTGCTTGGTGACTCTTTCTTCATTCGGACGGCACTCTTTTTTTGATTTGGAGTTGTGGCGGAATCTCTGTTTTTTGTTGGACATTTTGTTAGGTTCTTGTCTGGGTTGTATAGTCACTTGCGTGTGTGTAGGAAGGTAAGTATTGTGTATTGAGAGGGCAGGTTCTAGTATTGGGTTGTATACAAATATTGGTTGCCAAGCATATGGGGAGTAGCAGTGAGGGATGGGGTTACCTGCACATGTGGATAACGCTAGGCAAAGACACAAAAGTATAGTAACATTAAAGGGATCCATTTTTGTTAAGTATGGACCAAAAATGAGTACACAACTAGGACACTTTTGATGCAGTGAACTAAAAAGCGCAACACTCTAAACAATCCAGATACTTTAACTAACACAGAACATTTACACAGGTTAAAACATACAGTAAGATAAGGTTGATTTGCTTATATATAATAGGAATGTAAATATATATGCTTAGAGCTAAGTAGGATTACATGCACTGTGAGACTTTGTTAGCAGACAGGTCTAGGTAAGTTTGCTACAGTGAAGATAAAGCTATGCAGGGAGAAACATTACAGAGTCACCTGAGTTCGCTGGTGCCGGTTGTGTGGAGAAGTTCTGCGAGCTCGACCTGTGCCGGGAGCTCAAGCTTTGATGGGCTTCTGCCGTTGATTGGGCCAGTGGGTTTGTGGGTTTTCTGCCGTATATTTCCAGAGCTTGCGGGTGCTTTGGGTGGATAGGGGAGCTCGACCTGTGCAGGGAGCTAGTACTTGAGTGGGGATGGTCTAGCGTCCTGGTTTTGTAGGTCCTGAGGCAGAGTTAGTGTGCCTCACTATGTGCTGAGGGACCACCGCCTAAGGGCCATGCCAAAGGGCCCTCTGGCGAGGCCCTAAGACGCAGGCCCGCCGGACGGCGCTTCTCTTTATGAAGGCTGGCTGCCTGCCCCGATTGGGCAGTGCAGTAGCGGCGGGAGTCTGCTGCTTTCCCGTCCCCCGACTGGGGACTCTGCGGGTCTCCTGAGAGCCGGATGGCGCTTCTCTTTATGAAGGCTGGCTGCCTGCCCCGATTGGGCAGCGCAGTAGCGGTGGGAGTCTGCTGCTTTCCCGTCCCCCGATTGGGGACTCTGCGGGTCTCCTGAGTGCCGGATGGCGCTTCTCTTTATGAAGGCTGGCTGCCTGCCCCGATTGGGCAGCGCAGTAGCGGCGGGAGTCTGCTGCTTTCCCGTCCCCTGACTGGGGATTCTGCGGGTCTCCTGAGCGCCGGACGGCGCTTCTCTTTATGAAGGCTGGCTGCCTGCCCCGATTGGGCAGCGCAGTAGCGGCGGGAGTCTGCTGCTTTCCAGTCCCCCGATTGGGGACTCTGCGGGTCTCCTGAGCGCCGGACAGCGCTTCTCTTTATGAAGGCTGGCTGCCTGCCCCGATTGGGCAGCGCAGTAGCGGCAGGAGTGTGCTGCTTTCCCGTCCCCCGATTGGGGACTCTGCGGGTCTCCTGAGTGCCGGACGGTGCTTCTCTTTATGAAGGCTGGCTGCCTGCCCCGATTGGGCAGCGCAGTAGCGGCGGGAGTCTGCTGCTTTCCCGTCCCCCGATTGGGGACACTGTGGGTCTCCTGAGCGCCAGATGGCGCTTCTCTTTATGAAGGCTGGGTGCCTGCCCCGATTGGGAAGCGCAGTAGCGGCGGGAGTCTGCTGCTTTCCCATCCCCCGATTGGGGACTCTGCGGGTCTCCTGAGCGCCGGACGGCGGCGTGAGTCTGCTGCTTTCCCGTCCCCCAATTGGGGACTCTGCGGGTCTCCTGAGCGCCGGATGGCGCTTCTCTTTATGAAGGCTGGCTGCCTGCCCCGATTGGGCAGCGCAGTAGCGGCGGGAGTCTGCTGCTTTCCCATCCCCCAATTGGGGACTCTGCGGGTCTCCTGAGCGCCGGACGGCGCTTCTCTTTATGAAGGCTGGCTGCCTGCCCCGATTGGGCAGCGCAGTAGCGGCGGGAGTCTGCTGCTTTCCCATCCCCCGATTGGGGACTTTGCGGGTCTCCTGAGCGACGGACGGCGCTTCTCTTTATGAAGGCTGGCTGCCTGCCCCGATTGGGAAGCGCAGTAGTGGCGGGAGTCTGCTGCTTTCCCGTCCCTTGATTGGGGACTCTGTGGGTCTCCTGAGCGCCGGACGGCGCTTCTCTTTATGAAGGCTGGCTGCCTGCCCCGATTGGGCAGCGCAGTAGCGGCGGGAGTCTGCTGCTTGTATAGCCTTGTAGCTTAGGTTAGTAGATTTTTTTTTCCATCCAATAACTACGCCACCTGTCGGCGCTCCCCCTTGTGGCCAGGCAGTTGCCTAGGTATAAAAGGGTGCCCCGATCGTCCTTCTTAATGAAACTGGCCTTTTCACATGTAGTTGTGTCTTACAGATTATAGCCGAGATTGAAGGTCACAGGAAAATTTCTTTTATTTGGAAAATAAAGTTCTACATAACCAAATTGAATTCTTTGGTTAGGAATTCAGCTACTACAAACAAAACTCAGGATGCTTCTCCATTCACAAAAACATAAGCCTTGATATACAGTCCAAGCCTTGGCTTTGTTTCTGCGGCTTAGTTTAAACATGTCTCCAAAAGCATTCCTTTACAAGCAGAAATCTGTTCTCAGGTCTCCAGGATGCAGCACAGCACCTAACTGTTTCTTTCACAGGTTTTAGCTGCACTTTAACTTCCTGGTCCACCAACAGTTTAAAACTTATGACATATTCTTTTTCCCAAAGATGCTTTCAGACTTTAGTTTTCACAGGCATCCATTAACTCTTGAGGCTTATTCAACCAGCTCTCATTAATTGCCTAATTAAGGTCATGAGCTTCAGCAGAGAATGTTCTCCATTTAAAACTTCTGGGTTTTCCCAATTACTTTAAAACCCTTCAGTTTCTTACTTCTGACTGGCACAGAAAGAACATTCTATTTCCATATCTGAATAATCTTCCTCTATATAACTGTCTCCTATTTCCATTTCCTCTTCACTGGCTTCCCTCAGTGACTTGCTATCCACAGCGTCTGCATGGGAAGGCTTCAAGTGCTGCAACACTGTTTTCAGCTGTTCCCATTGAGATCCCTCGTTACATGAGGTTGTGGGGGAAGGGCATGAAAGAGCTTTCTTATTCAGAAGCTTTTAAGAGCTTGTAATGGGCTCACCTTGCTAGCAGTAGTGTGTCTCCTTTCAGACCCTGCCACAGATGTACACTTGCTTTCTGGTCCTCCCAGGAATATTCCTTTCTCCTGCTCCCCAACAGTACCTTGTTTAAAACAGGCTCTCCAAGGCTCTACGTTAGCTGCAGACTTCCTGTCAGCTGAACTACGTTCTAGGCTTGAGCTGTCTCTGTACTGTTTGCAAGAGGAATCCCTTTTTGTATGGCCAGTCCACCAGCTTCTAGAGAATATCTCCTCCTCAGAAGATTCCTCCCCCGAGCTTGCCTCTGCCCTTTTCTCCAGCTTTCTCTCAGACCTCCTCCTGGATCTCTCCTCTTTACCACGCTGCTTCTCCTCTCTGCCAGGCTGCTTTCTGCCATGCTGCTGCTGATGACTCTTGTGACTGAAACTTCCCTGCTTAAATGTTTGGGGCTGTCCTATAGCTCTAGACTCCACCCCCAAACCACTCCCATTACCTCCCTCGGTTTCCATGGGGACTGGGTGTGTCTCTGGTTCTATACTTCTGTGCAGAGAGTTTTTAGCTTTGTTTAGAGTTTTAACCCTTGCTGTGCCTGCAGTTCTGTTGGGCTCAGGGAAAAAAAGACTGTTTTTCCCCTTTTTCCTTCCACTCTAAACCTGCTTCACCACCACAACAGACACCATAAACATGTGCAGTCCCTAGAGCAGAGTTTCCCAACTACAGTCCTGGAGGGTCAAACACCATTCAGGTTTCATGCTGTCCCTAATAAATATGCCTGTGCTGCATTTGTATGCATCGCCCCCATTGTATGCAAATGTATCTCATGCATATTCATTAGGAACAGCATGAAAACCTGAACAGTGTTTGGCCCACCAGGACCGGAGTTGGGAACCTCTGCCCTAGAGCAGCGGCCAACAGGGGCACAAACACCCACACCCACAGGCTCCACTATACAAAGCCTCATGGAGAGTCAGGCTGTTGGGCCCTGCGCGGAGCAGCATCTCCCAGTACTGGCACCTGCATACCTTAGCAATGCTGTCCTAAACTTGGGAACACGTTCCACATATATCAAAAGGTTGCTATGATGAATGTCAGCTAACAAATCCTAAGTTAAACACGATTTGTTGATAGAGATTTATCATAGCAACCTTTCTGATATCTGAGTGTTTCAGTTATTGCTTCTGACAGTGTTTACCACCCCGGGGAGTGACCCCAACAGTATTGCATATCATAGTAATGTCCGCACTGTGCCCAGGACTGGTGTGGCGGCCAGGGCTGCCACAAACCTCCATATTTGCACAATGCTGTCATAGGTGTGGGAGTGTGTGTATGTCTATCCAGTGTGTTGTGGCTGCCTACACCTTACTGAGCCCACACTGCTTGCATTGTTTCCAGTCTTAGCCTGCCAATGTGCATAATGAGGAGCAAGGTACTGTGGGTATGGCCCGGACAGGGTGGCCTGGGCAGGATGCATCTGCACAGGGTAAAGGGCAATGGCTGGGACATTGTAGTGCCAGACCACCACCTGCATGGATAAGGTGGCCACAGCATGTTATGCTGGGAGCTCACTATCACCCTGACTGAGCAGTGACCATGGCATGGCTAGATTCGCCCATAGTGCTATGCAGAATTTCTATCAAGTGATATTTATGGGTTCTCTTTTCTGGGGCCCAATCACTGACATACCTGCTTGGTGTGTGTGCTCACATCCCATTTTTGGGTGCACACAGTTCCTCCAGGAACATGCACTATATACTAGCTAGCAGACTGTCTGCAGTTAGCATGTCTATGGCTGGAACACCTTGCAGGATGCAGTGGGTGGAGATTGACCGTGGTCTCTGCTGGTGAATGTCAGATAGTGGTGGGGGGCAGCTGAACTTCTCCAGCATTCTGCCTGTCTGCCATTGCGTTATGTGATGCATACAGATCTGTATCGACTACCCTGTAGGGTGCCTGTTCCCCAGCAGGACTGGTGATGATGGTCCTCTCTACTGCCACCATTGCAGAGATGTACAATGTGGATCTGTTGGTGGGAGATCCTGTCCCCCCACCCTGAGCCACAGAGGGCAGGTTGGGTGGGTGGTGTTACATAATCCCCCTTCACCTATAACATGTGACCATAGCGCCTACACAGGATATGCACTATTCTGGATGCATCATGGTCCACAAGGGCTAGACGTGACTGGGAAATACAGATGGACACAGGTGTATCCTAGGTGTGTCTGCAAGGACTACCTATTACACACCGGTACTAATGGGACCTGCAGCATAGCCTATCTCAGTCAAGCCAGGTGCTGCGGACCTGGTGCTGGGTACCCCACCTCACCCTCAGGGTGAGCACAGGACCCGCACAATGTCACGGTCTCCAGGTACTCTGTGCCAGTAACACACACAGTCAGTTCCCCCTACTAGGCCTAGGTGCTGTGGGGGTGTATACCCCATTATGTGATCAGCTGTAGACTTCTGATCTGCATGTGCAGTACATCATAGGTATGGTACCCTATCCTGGTAACCATAGCAGGCAGTTTGTGTGGTGACCTGCAGTCTTTCTGTAGCCAGCCAACAGTGTGGTAGTAGCTATAGAGCTGTAGCCTACTGGTTACTTCAATGACTGTGGAGGCAGAGGTCATGGGTTTGATCCCACAGTGGTGTTATTTAGGAATGCTGTCTGAGGCTTTTCCTTTTCATTTCAATTAGTGCTGCCAGCAGAAAACACCCTCACAGTGCTGTAGCCTAAGGTGCCTCATAGGTGCTTTATAGGGCGCCCTATAAGGTGCCCTGTAAAGCGCCCTATAAGGTGCCCTATACAGCACCCTATAGGGCACATTATAGGGTGCCCTGGCAGACAGGGCACTTTATAATGTGACCTATGGGGCGCCTTATGAGGCACCTTAGGTTACAGCACTGTGATGGTGTTTTTGCTGGCAGCACTGATTTAAATTAAAAGAAAATGCCTCAGACAGCCTTTTTAGATTACACCACTGCGGGATCAAACCTATGATCTCTGCCTCCATAGTCATTGCAGTAACCAGTGGGCTACATCGTTATGGCTTCTAACACTGCGCTGGCATGTACTTAGGGTTAACGCGCCACAGCGCCCACTATCGCGCGATACAGATTCTTGCTACCTTAGGACTGGAATGCCCACTCCTTTTATGGCATTCTTCACATTATCGCTGCAATTAGTGCCAGTAACATTAAGACAGTTTAGTAAACATACCCCTAACTGTGTTAGTGCCACTAAATACCAGGCCTGTTCAATACAGCATTTTACCATGGAATAACCACAACTCCTGGAGGTATAAATACAGCTTATTGTTGTGCTAAAATCCATAATTCACCATTAATATTATTTTCATAGGATTTAAATGATCCTGTATTATGTAAGATATTGCATGCTACTGACTGATTTCCTTGGAGACACACACAGAACGGTACATTGGCCACTTTGTCTTGCTAAAAGTGCACATTGGATTCCATAGCACATGTACTTTTAGTATGGCTGGATGCATATGCCTCTAATGAAAGGAAAAATTTGGAACTTGACCTTCAAAAATTTGGTATAAGATGAGGTATGTTCCTGATGACATTGCACTTAGGTGAGTTATGTGAAAATTGTAAATCATTTTGGAGAAAAAATAAGAGATTGGTCCAGTCTGGGTCCTACCAGACAGAAACAGCACTAAAAACACAATATCAACTCCTAGTCTATTCACAAGAACCAATAAATCCACATCCATGAGGGCTTTCTCTCTTGCTGCCCCTGCTATTTGGAATGCACTCCCGGAAAAGCTAAGATCTACAACTGATCTAAAAGATTTCCGGAAGTTACTCAAGACCACCCTAATCATTGAACATGTCAATGAAGATCCCCAAACTCAGTAATCTCCACATGGAACCATGTCTATTCCACCCCACAAGCCAAGGTATCTGCACCATTCCCCCTTCCTATTACTCATACTACGATGTATAAAGTTTTGTTTCAAAACTCCCACCTAACCCTTCCCTTCGTTTACATAAAAACTCTTCTGAAATTATTTAAATCTTGAAGTATGAAGTTAGAAGAGACTAAGTTTTTGATATGTGATATTACTGTTTACAATAGAAAGTTCTTTGTAAAAGTTGAAGTTAATGTAAACCACCTTGATTAAATGAAAAGGCGGTATAGAAAAACTGTTAAATAAATAAATACTGTATATAAGACCCATTTTTATACCTGGTGCTACATTTAGCAAGGTGTTCTGAGAAATATTCCCTGCACTTGCATTCATCATGTTTTCTTTCATATTTAAACACTTTTTTAAATTTCATATGCATCTGATTGAATAGAAGCACCCTTTAAATCCCAGAAAATGTTATACATTTTCAAAAAGAAATAAAATGTTTCAGGATACAGTCTCTCTCTGCTTCTAATACAAAAGTTACCGACAATGTGTGTTTCTCAATTATGGTTTCTAATGAAAATTCAAGCTGTTGAATGAGTTTTAAATTGGGGGCCAGATCTATTTCACAAATATTGATTTAGGAACTGAGGGATCTCTCTTTAGGGATTAGTAAACAATCCATTAAGTCTCTTATAAATAATTCAGCACCAGACACATTTTCCAGTTTTGAGAAAACATTAATCTCAAGAACATCCATTTAAAATCGTATTATTCTTTATCAGAGATAGATTAGTTTAATTTTTCTACCTTTGTTTTTACATTTTCAATGGAAAACTCTTGAACTGGATGTCCCAGATTCGTCCTAGATATCCTTACTAAAATGCTACTTCACATATATGAAACATACGAGGGGTGTCCGATATTAAAGGTATAGGCCAAAATTACACTAACATTTGTATTTAAAGAAATTATTCAATACATTCCCCCAAAAATTACATACTTTGTTTACTTCTCCACATAATCGCTGTAAACATAGAGACATTTATCCCAGCGTGACACTAGTTTGAACATCCCTTCATGGTACAGTTGCGTGTCAAGTTGCTTGAAGTAGTCCATAACGGTGTCTTGCAATTCCTCCTGATCCGCAAAGCGTTTCCCTGCCAAGAATTTCTTCAAAGGTCTGAATAAATGAAAAACCGAAGGGGCTAAATCCAAGACTATACAGAGGATGTAGCAGGACCTCCCACATCCGCTGTGTCAACCACAGATTGGTTTGTTTTGAGGTGTGGGGTCTTGCACCATCATGCAGACGTTTAACTCCTTCACGTAATCGTCTGGCCTTTTCCGTCTTATGGCTGTATGCAAAGTCCAGACTTAGCCACTTCAGATTTTCATTTATTCGGACCTTTGAAAAAATTCTTGGCGGAGAAACACTTTGCGGATCAGGAGGAATTGCAAGACACCGTAATGGACTACTTCAAGCAACTTGACACGCAAGTGTACCATGAAGGGATGTTCAAACTAGTGTCATGCTGGGATAGATGTCTCATTGCTTACGACGATTATGTGGAGAGGTAAGCAAAAGTATGTAGTTCTTGGTGGAATGTATTGAATAATTTCTTTAAATACAAATGTTAGTGTAATTTTGGCCTATACTTTAATATCGGATACCCCTCGTAGTTTAGTATTTAAAAGTTGATGTCTAATTATGCATTCATTCTAGGAAGGATACTGTTGTGGTATTAATAATTGGTCTGTCTAATAATCAAATTCTCGGGTGGGGGAGGGGGCAGAGTTAGGGCCCTGTAAGTTAATTGAATGAGGTACAAAGCTGAAAGTTTGCCAAGGGTACCCAACACACTTGCACCATCTGTGAGATTTCCTCATCCAGCCAACTCCACAATGATATCCATTGGCTCAATTTGATGTTATAAAATGGAATTTCCTGATGGTTAAACCCAACATTTTCATTTATGCTTGAGCTTAATGATAGTAAGCAGAAAGAAAGAGAAAAATGGATACAAGCTTAGTGAAAACACACAGGGAAGACTAGAAGTGCTAAGAGGGTTCACATAGCCACTACTATCCAAAAGACACAGGGGTGTGATCAGGGCCGGATTTACCTTGAGTGAGGCCCTATGCCAACAAAAATTGTGGGCCCCAGCAGGGGCGGCCCAAGGGGGGTGTGGGCCTCATTTGCATAAGGGGCCTCATTTGCATAAATATTTGCATAATGTTACCATATACTAACTTTTAGTAAACGTGCCTCTTAATGAGTGTATGGATAAAGAAAGACTAAAAGATTTCTACATTACTATAATCCAGTGCCAACTGCCAGACACATTAGGAACTACTACAAACACTGCCCATTTAGAACCCATAGCAAACCCGCCGTATCCTAACAGCACTACCAGGACTCACAAAGCACCATACTCTACCAATCAAAAGGCAACACTGCAAATATTAAACCAATACATTTCAGAGAACAACAATACATGACCTACTGGGGAAAGAGAACAAGTGGCAATGTCAAATAGGAATTATATAAACAGAACACCTCAGCTCAGTTACACATGCAGAACATAGACCATCACCAAACAAGTAATCACATTTTAGAAACAGGAAGACAATAATTAAACTGGGAATCCCAAAAGCCAGACTTGGAATGTACAACACTGTAGAAATAAAACTATACATTAATTTGCTCTTGTACTAAACAAAGCGCAGACGTCAATGATGCACATTTACCAGAGCTGACATATTCCAATTAATAAATTCAAAATAAAGAGATATTTTTCTACCTTTTGTGCATTTTTTTCAGCTGCAATTGCTCCAGCCACTTTCTTCTGGTTTCTTCATGTCTTCTGCTAACTCTCCATCGTCTGCTGTCCATTTGTCCTTTCTTCTCTCTTCTAGTTTTTTTCCATTCTCTCTCTACATCTGCTTTAACATACTAATCTTTCTCCTTTTGCTCTTTCCTCATTCCTATTTCATCCAGTCAAATTTTACCCCTCCATCCTCAATCCCCACTTACTCTCCCAATACCCGGCCAATTGTAGATTTTTTTATCCCTCCCACACAAAATATTTTTCCCTTCTCCATTTTACTCTTCCAGCCCCATCCCATTCTAATCCTCCCCCAACATCAGCTCCCTTCTAGTTCCAGCCTCACCCAGCATCCATTCCCTTCTAGTCCCTGCATCAGCCCATTTCCAGTCCTAGCCACCCATCAGCCCATTTCCAGTCCTAGCAACCCCCCAACCCAATACCAGTCCTAACCCCCCATCACCCCATTTTCAGTTTAAGCCCCCCCTATAACCCATTACCAGTCCTAACCCCCCATCTGCACACTTCCAGTCCTAACCCCATCAACCCATTTCCAGTCAGCCCCCCATAGCCCATTGCCAGTCCTAACCCCCCCATCAGCCCATCAGCCCACAGCCCATTACCAGTCCTAACCCCATCAGCCCACCTCCAGTCTTAACCCCCCCCAGCCCATTTCCAGTCCTAACCCCCCCCCCATAGCCCATTACCAGACAGCCCCCATCAGCCCACAGCCCATTACCAGTCTTAACCCCCCCCAAAGCCCATTACCAGTTCTAAACCCCCCCAACAGCCCATTATCAGTCCTAACCCCATCAGCCCACCGCCAGTCTTAACCCCCCAGCCCTTTTCCAGTACTAGCCCCCCCATAGCCCATTACCAGACAGCCCCCATCAGCCCACAGCCCATTACCAGTCTAAACCCCCCCAAAACCCATTACCAGTTCTAAACCCCCCCCCAACAGCCCATTACCAGTCCTAACCCCATCAGCCCACCTCCAGTCTTAACCCCCCCAGCCCATTTCCAGTCCTAGCACCCCCCCATAGCCCATTACCAGACAGCCCCCATCAGCCCACAGCCCATTACCAGTCTAAACCCCCCAAAACCCATTACCAGTTCTAAACCCCCCCCCAACAGCCCATTACCAGTCCTAACCCCATCAGCCCACCTCCAGTCTTAACCCCCCCCAGCCCATTTCCAGTCCTAGCCCCCCCCATAGCCCATTACCAGACAGCCCCCATCAGCCCACAGCCCATTACCAGTCTTTTCCCCCCCAAAGCCCATTTCCAGTTCTAACCCCCCCCCCCCAACAGCCCACAGCCCATTACCAGTCCTCCTCATCAGCCCACCTCCAGCCTTAATCCCCCCAACCCATTTCCAGTCCCAGTCCCAGCCCATTTCCAGTCCCAGTCCCAACCCATTTCCAGCCCCAGTCCCAGCCCCCCCAATGACCAGTCCTCCCCCCACCCCCTCCCCCTCCCCCGGCCTAAAGTAAAATTTATTTTTAAAAAAAAAACCTGCTGGCTGCCGCCGCGGGGCCCCCTCTGCTGCCGCGGCAGCATGGACTGACCCGCGGGGGCCCCCTCTGTAAGCTCGGTCCCTCCCTCCGTGCCTCCGTGTCTCCCTCCGTGCAGGCTGTTAGAGACGCGAAGGCAGACTGTCTCCTTCGCGTCTCTGTTAAGCCCGCAGGGGCTGATGGGAAATTTCCCATCAGCCCTGCGGGCTTAACAGAGACGGGAAGGCAGAAGGAGACAGTCTGCCTTCGCGTCTCTAACAGCCTGCACGGAGGGAGACACGGAGGCACGGAGGGAGGGACCGAGCTTACAGAGGGGGCCCCCGCGGGTCAGTCCATGCTGCCGCGGCAGCAGAGGGGGCCCCGCGGCGGCAGCCAGCAGGTTTTTTTTTATTTTATTAAAAAAAAAAGCCTAACTACTTCAATTTTTGTGGGCCCTTTGCAGCTGTGGGCCCTACGCCATGGCGTACATGGCGTATAGCTAAATCCGGCCCTGGGTGTGATATTCAGTATTGGAGGCTGGAGCTCCACCAGTGGCTAGTCACTGGCACTGAACTTTAAACCTGGATATTCAATGCCGGGGCCATATCTGGGCTCTAGACTTGAATATCCGGATTGGACAGTTTACTGTGAAACCTTACTAATAACACTCATGGACGACCTCATTAAAGGCACAGATAACAGCAACCAAGGTTTCATCCTCATATTCATTGATATAGCTGCTGCCTTTGACAATATCCACCACAACACACTCATTAACAGACTACAAAACCTGGGAATTGGAGGGACAATTCTACAATGGTTTATATCATACATCACAAATCGATCGATACGCGTCCAACTAGGACAAAACACTTCAGAATCATTCACACAAGGACAAGGTATTCCACAAGGCTCGGCTCTTTCAGCCCTCATTTTCAACCTATACCTTCAACCCATCACAAATATATTCAAAAAATATAAAGTCAACCACTTCATATATGCAGACGATATCATGCTCACCTTACCAATAAACACAAACAATCCCACTTACCAGAACTTATCAAATTGTATCAGAGAGGCAGATACATGGCTAGAAAATAATAACCTCAGCATTAACCTAAAAAAAACTGAAGCGATGTTTGTGTCAAGAAAACCAGACACTACTCACCCAGAAACTATATAATCAACAACACCAAAATTCCAGTTAAAAAAAGAGGTAAAATACTTAGGGATTATACTAGATCACACCCTTAGTATGCTCCCTCACATAAAACAAACAGTGAAGACCATATTCTATAAACTTAAGACCATACAACACTTACGACCGCTCCTAGACACACATGATTTCAGATCTGTCATCAGTACACTTATCACTCCCCATTTTGACTATTGTAATAGTCTCCTAATTGGCCTCCCACTCACAAATACCAACCTACTTCAAAGAGCTCAAAACATCTGTGCCAGAGTAACAACAAAAGCTCACCTCACCGACCACATAACTCCCATTCTCGCTGAACTACATTGGCTTCCCATAAATATCAGAATATCATATAAAATACTCTTAACCACATTTAAACTTCTCAATGGCATCTCACCCTCACATCTAACCACCCTACTACATGCTCCAAAGGAACTTAGAACCCGCAGACAAAACGCAACCTATTCTCTAGACATAAAAAAATCCATCTGCAAAACAAAGAACACCACAAGCTCCAGAGCTTTCTCATATGCAGCCCCCGCCCTATGGAATAAACTTCCACTAAACCTCCGCAAGATAAAAGACCTTCATATATTCCGGAAAGAACTAAAAACACACCTGTTCACAGAACACTTTGCAAATTTAAATGAATCCCCCCTATCCTCCATATTACACCTCCCTAACAATCCACCATAACCCCAGATTAAAAAACCCCAATACACCTAAAAAGAAAAAATGAAAGTCTTACAGAACTATGATTAATGAGAAATGTTTGTAAATAGTTAATGACATGCTATTGAATGTTAATGCATTGTTATCGTTACTTGAGTTGACGTCAATTAATTTCAAGATGTAAAAAGTTACTACAATTTGATACTGTTCATGAAAGGTTAATTGTATATAGTTAAAACGCTGTTCCATGTAAAAACCTTTGTTTAATATTTGTTATATGTAAACCGCCTTTGATCTCTGGAAAAGGCGGTATAGAAGAATAGCATAAATAAATAAATAAATAAACTAACCGGGCTGCGGCAATATTCAGCTGCTAACCAGTTAGCTTCTGTGGCAAAGGTTTTCCTGCACTTGACTTTCACCACGCCACTAACAGGCAGCGACTCAATATCACTTCTGCCCAGTTAATGATGGGTGCCACCTGGAATGTCCCTGGCACACCTCGATGTTAAGCAATTATCAGGGCAAGTAGCGGTAGCATGCTTGGATATTCAGTGGAGCTAACCATGCTAGTGCCACTGAATATCCCACTGAGCAACATTTACATGGTTTCAGGTCTGCAAACCATGTAAATGCTTTTGAATATCCCCCACACAGATTTTCTTACAAAGTAATTTGCCATTTAAAGGAGCTATCAACAGTTCTTATTTATTTTATTTATTTATTTTAAAGGATTTATATACAGCCTTCTCCTGTAATCAAGGCGGTGTACACAGCAACCAATTGAATTATATTGACATTTGTGTGTGCATTCAGTGTTATACAGTGAATGAGTGTGTGTGTGAGTTGGCATTGATTCGTGGTGGGCTATTTACAGCGTGCGCTACTTTACAATGCTATGTACATGAGTGAGAAAGGGAGGGGGGTTTGGTATGTAGTCCGGGAGCTGGCAGGCAGAATTATGTGATATCACCATAGTGCTCAATGAAGAGCGTCGTCTTGAGCTATTTATGAAAGTCCTTGATGTCCTCTGTCGATCGAAGGTCATCAGGGAGGGCGTTCCATATTGCAGGTGCCGCCAGTGATAGAGCTCTTCTTTCGGTGTTCTTGCGTACCTTGGTGAAGTCTTTTGGTGTATTGATGATGTCAGAGGTGCCTCTCCTCCTCGATCTTGTGCTGATGTCGGGTTGTATGAGTGGTTGTAGGCTGAGTGCTGAGGCTCGGTGTTTGATTTTAAATATGTTTAAAACTGTCTTATATTTGATGCGGGAGCTGATTGGGAGCCAGTGGAGGTGTTTTAGAATGGGGGTGATGTGATCTTGTCTTGATGAGCCAGATATTATGCGTGCTGCTGTGTTTTGACCCATTTGCAGTGGCCGGAGTGTCTGCTTTGTTAGGCCAAGATAGACTGGGTTGCAGAAGTCTACAGTGGTGTGCAAAAGTCTGGAATCACTTGTGAGTTTTGCGTTTTTCGTACTTTCTAATGTTTTTTTTTAAATTTTGCGTTAGCCCAGCATATTCATCTTTCTACCACGTTAAAAGGGATACATTTGGCTATTAGAGTTGACTTTCTTGCATTCCTTGCTTTCAATTTAAATACTTTACAGACACTGGGAGATAGCTATTGTGATTTTTGTGGATCCTGCGTTAAAACTGGATCGAGATTATCCAATATGCACACGTTATTTCTGACCAATCAGGAGGCTGGTTTCACTAATCAATCACAATGCAGATATCTAGCCAACAGTGCAGCTATAAAATGCGTGGAATTTTTGAATTTCATACGCTTTCGGGATCGACCATGAAGATGACTCGAACCCTGATTTTGGAGGAGCGTGTTCGTTTGTCCTTTATGAGTGAGGAAGGATTTTCAAGCCGTCAGATAGCCAGGAAAGTTGGCTGCAGTCAGAGCACTGTTAAGATTGTACAGAAGAAGAAAGAAATGGGTTCAGTGGTGGACAAGCCTCGTTCAGGTCGTCCACGTGCATCAACATCATGCCAGGACTGCGCACTATGATGCATTTCACTGACTAATCACAAGTTGACTTCTCCTCAGCTACTTCAAGAGTGGTCAGACAAGAGTGAGGTCAATGTCAGCTCATCAACAGTTCGGCACCGGTGCCTGCAGTTTGGTCTCCGGGGGCTGCAAAGCACAGAATAAGCCACTGATGACTGACATACAAAGGTGCAACCGGATTGTGTGTGTGAGAAAGCACTCAACCTGGTTGACTGAAATGTGGGAAAAGGTGCTATTCAGCGATGAAAGCATCTTCTGCCTGTTTGGTAACCAGGCCCACACCTATGTGAGGAGATTTCCTGGAGAGGAATTCAAGCCTGAGTGTCTCAACCTCACTGTGAAGCATCCTTTGAAGGTCATGGTCTGGGGCTGCATGGCTGCCAGTGGCATTGGATGTCTTCACATCATCGACGGAATGGTCAATGGGGCCAAGTACATCACCATATTGCAAAGGTGCATGGTGCCATCAGCACACCAGCTGCTTCCTGGCCAGTTCCTGTTCCAAGATGACAATGCACCCTGCCATCGCTCCAGACAGGTGATCAGCTGGAAGCAGCGGAACAACATCAAGTCAATGGACTGGCCTGCCCAGTCTCCAGATCTGAATTCAATCGAGAGCCTGTGGCACAAGGTAGCCTTGGAAATATCCAAGAGGCATCCGACATCAAAGCGTGAGCTGATTGAGTCACTCATTGCAGCTTGGAACCGTGTTGTCACTAACAATCACCTTGTCAGACTGGATCATTCAATGCCGACAAGGTTCAGTCAGGTGATCAAGAACAAAGGGTGGCCCATCAAATACTGAGCCATCACTGACACATAAAAATTGCCTTTTTCAAGGCCACATACATTAATTTGAAGGAAACCTGGCATGTGTCCATAATATTTTAAAGCATACTTACAATAATACTGTATATCGTTGGCCAACGATGTACATTACGCGATTTTCACAGAAAATCTATCAACAGGACAACTATGGGGAACAAACTCAGAAAGTAAAGGCCAAATCAATACTAAAGTTTGGGCCTGATAGCCAAATCTATTACTTATCATGAGATACACAGAAAAAGCCACTGGGAGGAAAATGAAATTAAGATATAAGGTCATGAAGTTGAAAATACATCAAATTTACAAGTGATTCCAGACTTTTGCACACCACTGTAGGATGGGAGTTATTAGTGCTTGACAGACTGTGCAGAAATGATCTTGAGAGAGGAGGGGTTTGAGGCGTTGGATTAGTCTCATCTTGAGGCATGCATTTTTGGTGGTTCTGCTGATGTGCGACTGTAGGTTTAGTTCTTTGTCGAGAGTCACTCCAAGGTATTTCACTTCCGGTTATATGGATATTGTTGTGTTGTTGACCTTGATGGAGGGTGGAGGGACGAAGCTGGTGTTTCGGGTGATTAGTAGTGCCTCAGTCTTGTTGTTGTTTATGGTCAGGTTGTTGTCTTGAAACCAGCTGGTCATATGTTTGAGACAGTCTGATATGTTGGTGTAGTCAGGGTTGTCGAGGTTGACTGGGGTATATATCATGATGTCGTTGGCATAGATTGTGTATTGTATTTTGTGTTCTTTCATGATGTTGCAGATCAGTTGAATGTAGAGGTTAAATAAAAGCGCTGATAGGGCGGATCCTTGTGAGACGCCTTGCTTGATTTTTATGGGTCGGGAGGTGTTGGGGCCAATCTTGACCTGGATCTGTCTATCCATTAGGTATGAGTTGAACCACTTCAGGGTGGTGCTGTGTAGTCCAATGTTTTGTAGTCTTGCTAGTAGAGTTCTGTGGTCCACTGTGTCAAACGCTGATGAGATGTCTAAGAAGATCATAAGTGTTCCTCTCTTGCTGTTGTTTATGATTTGGATTATGTTGTTAAAGAGGTATAACAGGAGTGTTTTGACTCCATAGTTAGGGCGGAAACCTTGTTGGTTGATGTCCAGTGGGACATGGTTGTCAATGTGGTCCTGGAGCTGATGCTCTACCACTTTTTCTATAATCTTTGCCAGTAGTGGTATGCTTGAGATGGGTCTGTAGGCAGCTGGGTTGCTCTTGTCTAGTGGGGATTTCTTCGGGATTGGTCTTATTGTAGCTAGCTTTAGTCGGTTTGGCATGATTCCTTGGGTCAGTGAGCTGTGCACCATGTTGTGTATGGTGTGGATGAAGTTTTCCTTTGTTGCTTTAATCCATGTCACTGGGCATGGATCTGTTGGTACAGTGCTTGTGTTGAGCGCGGTGATGATGTGTGAGAGCTGCTCTGTAGATGGAGTGCTGAATTTGTCCCATGTTTTTGAAGATGTAGTTGATTTAGTGGTTGTGTTTGTTGTTGGTTACAGTGAGGTATCAATTTTTTTTGGAGGTGGGTCTGCAAAGGATTGTGGATCTATTTTCGCATCTCTTTCAGTATTGGGTTCATTAGTACAATTTTTCACTATTTTGAAGAGTTCTCTTGGTTTGTTGTAGGCTTTGAGTATAATGTTTGTGTGGTATTCTCTTATCGTCTGGTTGATGAGTTCGTTGTAGTCCCTTTGCTTTGTTAGGTATAGGGCCTGAGTGGTGGGAGATTTGGTGTGTCTCCATCGGCGTTCTAGTTTCGTTAGGTCCCTTTTTGCGTTACGTATGTCTTTTGAGTACCAGGGTGTGTGATGGTTTTTGATGCAGTGAGTTTTCTTGGCTTTGTATTCAGTGGCTTTGGTGGCAGCATTGATGATACTGTTCCAGTTGTTGATTTGCTCATCTAAATCATCTGATTCAGAGTTCAGGTGAGGTAGAGTGTCCTGTAGAAATTGATCCTTGTCGAAGCTTTTGAATTTTTTTTGCACGGATGGGTTGTCTCGAGGCTCGTTGTGTTTTCCCCCTTGTGGCACAATTATTATTTTAATGTGATGGTCTGACCAAGGCACAGGTGTGACAGAGGGTGTTAATATGCTACCTCTATCAAGTAGGTAGTTGGGGGTGAATATGAGGTTTGGTGATGGTCCGTGTCTGTGTGTCGGTGTTTTGATCAGTTGAGTGTATTGTAAGGAGGCCATTGCTTGTAGGAAGGTTTCTGTATCCTTGATGGTAGCTGATTTGAGGTTGAAGTCTCCCAAAAGCAGCAGGGGTTTGTGATTAGTGTTGACTGCACAGACAGCTTCTAGCATGGAGGCTAGCTCATCTGGTGGAACATGGGGAGCTCTGTAGATGAGGCACAGGGCCATCTGTTTTCCACAATGATTGTGTTGCATTGGTTTGTGTTTGAGGAGCCTCCGGACTTGAGCTTTTCTTTGCAATGATCAAAACCTCTCCTCTCCAGTGTGTGCGTGGGTAGTTGAATGCTGAGTATGTGGAGAGCACTAATTGATTAAGGAGTACATTGTCAGTGGGGGTGAGTCATGTTTCTGTGATGCAAAGGATGTTGGGTTGTTGAGCTTCTATGTGGTCTGCTAGCGTGTTAATTTTCTTTCGTATGGATCTGGTGTTGATGAGCTCTATGGAGATAGCAGATGGCATGTTTAATTCTCTAGGGGCTTTTTTTGGGTTTGCGTGGTTGTTGGTCTTGGGGTCGGTTTGCTTATTGTGCTTGTTTTTCTTGTGTGTGTTCCAGTTTGTATACTGGGGAGGGGTATGGATCTGTGGGGTTGTTGGTAGCCATAAGGTGTTTGTGGTTAGGTAGGGGTGGGTGTGTGATGTGGAAGAAGTTGGGTGAGGAGGAGGCATATGGGCAGATACAGGGTTGCAGTCATGTTGTTTTTGTCAGTTATCCTAGTCTTTGATGCACTTACTTTAAGGGTTTTTGCTGCCTTTGGTGTTTGGTGTTTTTCGTTGCTCCTAGGGTCCACGCCTGTAGGCTGATGTTGTCGTTCTTTTGTTGGCCTTTCTGGGGGTGTTGCTGTGGTCTCCTCTGTGCCCACGCCTAAGGGCCATGCCAAAGGGCCCTCTGGCGAGGCCTTCAGGCATGGGTGCGCCCGACAGGGATGCTGCTTTTAAATGTACCTCCCACTGCCCTGATTGGGCAGGAGCCTCTGAGCGGGACGATTTCCCTTTCAGGCACTTTACCCCGATCGGGGGAGCTTCGATGGCCGGCGGGATGGTGAGTGAGCAGCGGGGAGGAGAGAGGGCTGCCTGCCTATCTGCCTCGAAAGGGACGCTGCTTTTAAATGTTGTGTTCTTAAATGTTCTAGTTCTTAACTCTGTTATCCAATAAACAATATGGTAGTGTTTATGAAATCTCTCCTGGTGTTCTACCTAATCAGTCAAGATTATCCCCATAAATATGTGTTAGACAGATTTGCATACATTGCATTTCTAATGTATGTAAACTGATCTCATACATATTCATTACAAATATCCTAAAAACTACACTAGTTAAGTGTGCTTCCAGGAGAGAGTAATATGATACTGTATAGTCATAAGGAGTGGATGTGGCAACCAAAAAATGTGCAAACCACGTCTATGTTTAAAATGTCATTTTAGAAAGGCCACTATTGAAACATTTTTGCCCTCTGCATATACATATATAAACTTTGGCAAGGAGCTGTTCTGGGGAAGTTTCAGGGTATGGCATGGTTGGGGTAAAAATCTACACGAGTATTTCCAGTTTCAAATAGAGGATACACATATATAATTGGAATTGCCCTCGTGTGAAGATACACCTGCCCAATCAAGATGATCAATACACCAAAAATAGTCCACAAATCTTGACCAATTTATACACCAAAATGTGGACAAAAAACATATCGATATCTTCAAAAAACTATTCGTATATTGCTCATTGCAAAGTCCTCTTCAATGTTGTATTTCAAATAAATTGCTTACTTATATGTGTATGTATAAAAACACCAACAATCCTCAATAATGTTTAAATCCTGTCCCAAAGAAGTATATAGGGGCTGAATGGGCGGTCTTACTGGTAATAAACACCCAACCTGCCATATCCATTACATCATCATTGCCCAAAATGTTAATGCAGAATTGTTTTGTGCATGAACCGATATTGGAATGTACGTCAAGTTCATGCAGTATTTAATGCCACCCCATGTTTTAATTTTAAGCGAAGTCACAATTTATGGAACATGCTAGTTCATATGCAAAATAGTTTGGTAACTGGGGGAGGCATGGGTGGCCATACCTAGTGTGGAAAGTGTGTCATTTGTCAGTATACCATCAAACTCACACAATTCATGCACCCCTCGTTGCAGTACCCATATGTGTTACATCTGTCTACAAACGACTGCAGTGAGGTGGTGGTGGTGTTGTACAGTATGTGATCTTGTGCCCTTCTTTGGGACAGAGTTTATACATTGTTGAGGATTGTTGTTATTGTTAATCATACACATGTGAGTAAGCAATTTATTTGAAATGCAAATTGAAGAGGATTTTGCAATGATCAATATATGAATAGTTTTTGAAGATACTGATATATGTTTTTTGTCACATGAACAGTGCTCCTTCAGTGCATTCTAAAAGTGTTCCTTCTGGCCATCCTGATATAGGAGGCCTTAAGGGGGATATCCCCTTAATCTCCCCCTCCAAAACAAAATGCTGTGAAAAAGAGTCCTTCATAGTATAACAGAGGCAACTAAATGTCTAGGTATCCAAAATGGCTGAAAAACACATATAGGATCCAACATTTGCACATATGCATTCTGAAATGCCAGAACATAAATACAAATCAAAGAAACAAAAATGCCACTGATGGAATGAAGCAAGATCACAGATCAAAAAATGAAAACATCATTCTACTATGACTACATCAAGGGTAACAGCGTCATTTTGCAGTGGTTCGCACCATTCCTGATCTACAGGATAAGAAATCCAGAATGGTGAGGTCCAGAGACCCAATTTGAAAGAGATTCTCAGCCTGGAGTGCTTGAGACCTATGGACTAGTGTCTAGGGGACATTCGATCTGTGGCCAATGCTCTGTGTGGTTTCTTTGCAGGTTGATAGATTTGTACATAAGGGCCATGAATTTAGATGTTTGACCACCTGTATGACATTGTATATTGTTTATTTGGTAAGATGTCCTTGTATGCTTATCTATATAGGTAAGACAATTCTTCCTTACAGAACAAGGATGTGTGAACTCCGTAGTAAGTTGCAGCATAGCTGTGTGGAAGCCCCTATGGTAGAGCATTGCATTGAGTATGGACACCAGTTTAATGATTAGCATTACTTTTGCATTGATCATTTAGAGCCAGGGATGGGTGAAACAATGAATAGAGGAGTGGCCCTCTTGAAGTGTGAGCAGAGATGGATTTTCTGGCTCGGTTCAGTCGCCCCCGAGGGCCTTAACGGCCAGATTAACTGGACAGGATGTGGATAGACGGATGTCTTAAAAAGTTCTTTTGTGATCAGGGTTGAAGTCGGTGAAACTTGGACTGGTTGATGAGGGGTGGGATGGTGGTTCTGTTTGCTCTCACATGAACTGTGATTTGTTGTTATGGATTGAGCTCTATGGTTGTGATTGGATGGATGAAGGATGTCTATGTTCTATACTGAATATGATGTCATCTGGGCAAGGGTTTGCATGGCTGAGATTAGCTGTGTTCCCTGCCCCTCATTGATTAGGTTTTCTAGTTTTGGGGAGGGTTGGCAATGCTGGAGGGTTTTTAAATGTGGATGTGTGCATTGCTGATGGAAGCATTTGGAGCAGTCAGAGCAGCTATGGCTATGGCCATGGCCGAGATTTTGATGGTTTGGTGAGTACTTGGTTGGGATGTGACCAGTGTTCTATCTGATTTAACACATGGAAAGTGTGTATGTGTTACTTTAGGTGTTTGGTTGGATTCTTTGAATTGTCTTTTTCTCTTGTATGCCTAACAGTGTGGTTGAATGTATTGGATATTAATCTTAAGCCTTCTCTTTCCCACAGCATTTGCCTTTTCTGTTGAGAAATTGATTTTGTTGGCAAATTTTCCCCTGAAAAAGCTGAAGGCGAAACACTCCTGAGGGCATCTTGTGGTGGTGTTGGGACATTGCTGCTAGTGCAGCTGATTTCTTTAGATAATGTAGATAAGTGTGGAGTAGCATTGATAAATGTGGCTTATTATGCATTTCATTTGGAAAGAACCTCTTTGCATGCTCTGAGAAAGTGCTTTAAGATTTGGTACATGGGGAGTTTTTCAGGATCCATGTTGATGACCTCTGTGCACCTAAGGCTTTGTAAGTTCTGCCTGTGGGCAGCATCTCTGGTACGCCGTTTTGGTGTTTTTGAGTTACTGAGATCCTTTTCTCCCTTGTATATGTGGAATGATCAGATGGACATTATGGGATTCCACAACCAGTTACCCTTGATGTTATCATACTGGAAAGATATTTTCATTTTTTGATCTGAGAACTTATATGCGCATGCAATGCAGGGTTCCCCGTCATTTTTTTGCATGTGCATCTTTGCATAATTCTTCTTCACGCTGCATGTGGACATCTATTTTAGAAGTGTCTCCAACTTCAGCAGAACTGTTTCTAAAATACCATCTGAACTATAGATCTGGCAACCTCCACACCTCAATTCTGGTCTCGACGTCCTATCTAAAATGTACCTCATAGTGAATAAGCTTAATTGTCCCACTGCTAGTGGCATAGAAAATTGGTATTTGTAGGGGATTTTACACTTTTATAAATAAGTTGTAATGTTTAATATCCAGAGTAGATAATAAGAATGTGCATGAGTGAAATTTTGTGTTTGGCTTGTTTTCAGATCAGTTTACATTTCATTCAGTTCATTCCTTTTTGAATCTCTGAATCTCAATTGTTTCATTCGATTCTATTAAGTGAAATGGGAAGTAATTTTGAACTCCAACAGTGCTGTATTCAATGCACTCTTTATGAAACTTGCTCGAACAGGCAACAGCACCCAAAAACAGCACAGGGCCTCTTCATTAAAGTGTGGTGAAGTTTTACACTTACTGCAGATATGTGCAAAAATTAATGTGTGGTAAGTGCAAAGCCTCTGTGATAAATGCAGGAGCACAGGCACTGTAGTGTACCATAAGACTATTAGGTGTCATAGCAACCATTTTGATCCTGAGTAGAAGTAGGACAGTGGCGAAGGGGAATGCCCCTGCCCCATCCACTGCACACCAGGCATATTGGCTTTGTGAGTAGCTGGGGGGGGGGGTGTCAGGAGTGGGGGTAATATTGGGACTTAGATGTAGTGGAGGCCTTTTGAGAGGGTTTGCTTGGGTGGTCTTCCTCTGGCTGATGGGGGTGTGGTGCTGATGAGGCAACTGCTGGGGGGTCTTTGTTCAGGAAGGCTGCTGCTGGGTAGTCTTGGGTTAGAGGGGCTATGATGCAAGGGGTTTCTTTAGAAGGGGGAATTATTCCAGGGATGCCAATTGGGAAGGGGGCTATACTGAGCAAGAAGATGTGCTTAGAGGAGGTGCTTGGACGGGGAGAGGTCTATGCTGAAGTTTAGGTGGTCTGCTTGTACTGCCGTGATCACAGTTCATTTTTACATCTTATAGGGACTGGCAGTTGATAGCATGGCTCTCTTTAACGCCACCTCTTGAAATGGCATTAGATGTAGCCATACTATTGGCAATCATAGCAGCTAACATGTGGCACTATCCAGCCCATGCCATGCCCACTCTCTGGTCCGAGCTCACGTTGAGCACTTACCATAGGTTTTTTACCACAATGGTGTTTTTACTGTGTGGTAATCATTAGAGCACGCCTGTGCTGTTACCATGTAGTAAAGCTCATGCTGAGTACTTACTGCCCAATCTCCAGCCTTCCCTTCCTATCCAAGATAATTGAAAAAGGAAGTACAGAAACAGCTACAAGATCACATTGACATACATGCCCCACTTGATCCTCACCAACATGGTTTCCGCCCCTACCAATGTTAAGACTCTCCTCACTCACTTGCTGGACACACTACTTAGAGGCATCGACAAAATAAAAAATGGGTTTTTTACTCATCTTTACTGACATTTCCTCAGCATTCAACACTGTATCTCATAGCATTCTAACAGAGTGCCTAGCCAGTATTGGTCTACTTAACACCACCCTCAACTGATTTCAGTCCTATCTAAGTCACAGACAACAAACGGTTAGAGTTTGATCAACGACCTCCACTCAAATCTACAACACACAGGAAGTCCCGCAAGGGTCCTCCCTGTCTGCTCTCCTGTTCAACATATACATACAGCCAGTCTGCAACATCTTCAAAAAGCACAAGATCCTCTATGCTATCTATGCAGATGACATTATCCTCTATGCTATCTATGCAGACTACACGCAAATCCTCCTTGACAAATCAGATTATACAGCAATCACAGCCTGCCTTCATGAAATTAACAACTGGCTTTCCTCAAACAATCTATTTGTTAACTTCAAGAAATCCGAAGCACTATTCATATTACGTGATACCTCTTTTACACCCCCAACTTCCATCATGTTACAAGATACTCCAATCACAATAAAGGAAGAGGTTCGATACCTAGGTGTGACCCTGGACCGAGCCCTAAATCTACAACCACACATCAATAGAACCACCAGGAATGCTGTCCACAAATTGGCAATCATCCGCAGACTAAAACCCCTCCTAAGCCAGGAACACTTTCGCATGGTTTGCCAAGCCGTCATTACCCCCATTCTCGACTACTGCAATTCCCTCTTCCAAGGTCTCCCAGCTCAATCCACAAGACCACCTCAACTAGTCCAGAACACTGCTGCCCGACTCATAACTGGATCAGCCAAAAATGAACACAACACCCATTCTACATCAGCTGCACTGGCTACCAATTACCTTAAGAGCCAAATAAAAAACAGCATTAACCATATTCAAAATCTGAAATGAAACATCAGCCAGAACCTTACAAGAGCTCCTAAGCGCAAAACCCAACGATAGACACAAAAGACAAAACACAAGAGAAGCAATACCAACTCTTAGTTCTTTCACTAAAGCCAACAAGACAACGTCAAAGAGGGCTCTCTCACTTGCAGCACCTACCATCTGGAACTCCTTGCCGGAGAAAATAAGGATAACCAAGGACATTAAAGACTTCAGGAAACAACTAAAAACTTTCCTGTTCTCTGAACACTTCAAAGATGACTTCCAGTACACACCCTAACGATTCACACCTAAATTTTATACCCAAAAACATCATCTGTAAATAAGTTATGTTCCTAGCATGTCCTGCATGCACTCCTTCCCACATTGCTAAATTAGTTCTCTGTAATGTTCTTTTGAAGTTGTAATGTAAACCGCTTTGATACTAAGAAAGGCAGTATAGAAAACCTGTTAAATAAATAAATACATACATACTTAATACACTTTAGTAAAAGGGCCCCAAGAGTGTCATGAGTAGCCCATGACAACTGGCCAGGAAACTCATTGACTGTGCACTCAAACCAGTTAATTAACTCAGGAAAATATAAATGTGTGTGGGGGGGGGGAGGGGGGTGTTAATATTACCAAGCAGTCAAGAAAAGATTCCAAATACATTTTCTAATCTTGGCTCTTTGAAAGGGACAACTGTTCTTAGTAATCTTCTCAGTATGGAAACTTAGGGACCCTCTTACAAAGCATGTCACGTTTTTGCACTTACTATGCATTAGGAGCAAACTCAACACATGGTAAGTTCAAAGGTCACATGTTGGCTGTTGGGGACAAGCCTGACAATCCCCTGCAGTTATCACATAGAAATGTTCCATACTGCAATAGCAAGTTCCTTTACATGCAATAGCAATTCACACGGGTGCATTTACTGCCTCCTTTTGAGATGGCATTAAGTGCACCCATATTAACTTGCAAATTAACAGCACACAATAAGTACTGTATGCTAATCACAATGTGCAATCCATGCCCATTCTCTACTACTTCTATCAATCATTTATAGAGTGCTACAAGGCATATGCAGTGCTATACAAAAACATATAGAAGACAGGCCCTGCTCATTAGAGCTTACAATCTAATTAAACAGATAGTACAACATAAGAGAAACAAGGAGTTAAAATAGAGAAAGGAGAAACAAGGAAAACAGGGGAATTAGGATCCAAAAGCACCTCAAAGAGGTGAGCTTATAGCATGGATTAGAAAAGGGGGAGAGGTGAGACCTGACGTATAGATTCAGGAAGTTTCTTCCATACATAAGGAACAGCAAGGTGAAAAAATCAAAGTCTGTTGGCAGTGGAAGAAAAGGGGCATAGAGAGAAGAAAGCCAGAGGAAGAGCAGAGTTCAAGAGGAGGGATGAAGGGAGAAAGAAGAGAAGAAAGGTAGTGAGGGGCAGTAAAGTGAATGCATTTATAGATCAGAAGGAGAAGTTTGAAATGAATATGGAAACAGAAGGGGAGCCAATGAAGTGATTTGTGAAGAGAGGTTATATGAGTGTATCGGGGCTGGTGAAAGACTAGCCACACAGAGGAGTTTTGAGCAGACTGAAGGGGAGAAAAATGACTCTGAGGGAGACCAGCAAGGAGGAGGTTGTAATAGTCAAGATGGGAGGTGACCAAAGAGTGGATGAAAGTTTTAGTAATATGTTCATAGAGGAAGGGGAAAATTTTGTTAGTGTTATAGAGAAAGAAACAACAGGTTTTAGCTATCTGTTGGATATGTGGGGAGAAGGAGAGGGAGGAGTGAAAGATGACCCCAAGGTTATGGACCAGGGAAACAGGAACCAGAAGAGTGTTATCAACAGAGATAGAAAAAAGAGGAAGGGGGGAGGAGGGTTTAGGGGAAAAATAATGGCAGTGAGATATCCAGGCAGCAATGTCAGATAAGCAGGCGGAGATACGGGCTTGGAGAGTAAGACAAATGTCAAGTATAAATAGATAGATTTGAGAGTCATCAGCATAAAAATTGATGTTGAAAGCCACGGGAAGAGATGAGGGCACCATTCTCCACCCATAACCCACCAAGTCTCCACCCTTTCATGCATTAAGTAGTTAGAGGGTAATTTTATAACTGGGCACCTAGTATTAGGCACCCAGAACATACTTATTTATTTAACAGGTTTTATCTTATCTTAAGCCTATTTTATTTAGAAAAGCAGGCAACTGCTTTTCTTTATAAAATAGGGACATAAATATTAAAAAATACACATTTTAAATCTAGGCACAAGCATTTACATCATTCCTAGCCTGTCTCTAGATTTTTAAACACACAGTGTTACAGGTTTTATAACTTATGCTGTAAAATTACACTCTGCTCACATTCTGCCTCTGTTCATACCCATACCAAAAGTACACGCCAACAGCCTGATGAGTGTGCTTACAAAATAGCGACTGGCTAAGATACATTCCGAGTGGAGGAATAGCCTATAGAGCAACTGCCTAGTACCCAAGCAATCAGGATTTGATTCCCATTGGCACTCCTTGTGACCCTGGACAAGTCCATTTATCCTCCATTACCTCAGAAGATTAGGCCTGGCAATTTTCTTCCAGTCATACCTTGCCAAGAAAATCCATAGGCTGCTGGGCTACCAGGAGTCAACATTGACTTGACAGCACTTAAAAAGTACATTCATAAAGGCCCTTCCATGCATGTAAATCACTGAAAATACATGACTAGTGCCCACTGGTAACTTTATAAGGACCTGTATAAAGTTATGTGCTATCTCCTTAATCTGGGATTTTACCATGGTAGCTTGTTTTTCTCACACACTAACTGTTAACATGAGCCCCGCTAATGGTTACTACATGGCAAAAACATGCATTAACTGCTTAGTAAAAGGACCCTTTAGTCACATATAGTGATCAACTAAAGTGGTAATCTAGCAAACCTTTTATATTAGTCAAAGAAATATGGTCAGTTTAAATTTCTCTCCTTTCTACTCTTGCCCACTCACTGTTAAATTTCTTCTAAAGAAATTATTGCTAGTACACAGTTTACCTGGATAAAAGAGGTGGTCACTAAGGATAATTCCACAACATGATTAAACTTTAGCTGGCTAGTACTGATATTTGGCACTGGATAATTCTGGTTGAATAAATAGTGATCCAAAATATATCCAGTTAGTTTTTGCTGAATATATCAGGATAAATTCATCTGGGTAAGTTTCACTAAATATATTAACTGAATATTTATCCAGATAGAGCTATCCATATATCTTTCTGCTCAGTGACTTTTCAAATATGGACCTCTTAGTTAAAGTAAGATCAGCTGAAAACCATGATATCATCTCCTACAGGAGAAAAAGAGGATATGGTAGCATTAATAAATGGTATAAAATAAAGAGAGAGCAAACAGAATGTGGTTCACATGAAAGGGATAGTCACAGTTAAGTTTAGAAACTGAATAATGTTTTATAAAACAATAGAAAACTCATTTCCTATTTTCTTTTGCTTACTTTCTGATGACTGAAAAAGTGTTTTATATGAACATTGATATCACACAGTGTTGCCTGCCAGTGGTGTATGACTATTGCTGTGTCTTCTTTTTCTCTCTAAGGCTTCATTATTTATTTAACAAAACATTATACTCTGTCAATCCAAGAGACCAAGCTCTTGGTGGATCCCAGTTCAGAAATAACAGAATTATAGCAGCGTTGCTGACAGATAATCAAGACATGGACCTTACATCTGACAGCAAACATAAAGCCAAATGAGGGAAGGCACCTTAAATTTAATTTATCTTTAAAATGAGCTAAAGGCAAGATATAGCATAAACAATCATAAAATGAATAATCAATACAAAACAACAATTGAAGACAAAACACAGTCAAAATATAGTAGGCTAAAAATACACAAAGACCTAAAAATAATGATAAAACTATCAATTGAAACTGCATCATTATATCATCAATACTGCAGAATTTTTGATTGTAGGCATACATCTAATATGGAACTAGATATGTTTTAGAAGTCGTCAAAGTCTAATAAACTCATTTTCTAGTCACAGGCCACAGGGCCAGCCCGTCCATTGTGCCCTGCGCCATCATCTTGCATTTGGCACTGGCAAGCAGAGCAGCTTTAGAGGAAGCTGGAGAGGCCCCGATTCACCTCTGACAACCACCAAAGTGAAGAATATCTTTTTCCTTCACTTTAGAAGCTGTATTGTAGTATAGGACACTGGCATGCTGAGTGCCGGGAAATAGGAAGTCCCCTTTGACCTCGACGCGCCAGCATCCTATACTACAAATGACCTGGACATCATCTCCGTCTCCAATGTCCGCCTTTCTGTATGCCTTGCATACAGATCACCAACAGCCAGCTCCACTGGCCACTCTCCACTAATTGAGGAGGCAAGCTCTCACTGCCATAGCAACAAATGGTTCATTCTGTTGGGTGACCTCAACCTACCCGCTGCAGCCAAAAAACACAACTCCCATTTGGTCCAGGCTATGGATACACTCCAACTCAAGCAAATCATTTCTACACTAAAACAATCCAAGGCAGAACCGCAGGCCTTATCTTTACTCCAGCCAGCTGACTATATCAGCACCTCATGGAAATGGCTCAAAACACCGCTGTACCTCGGTCAGATCAGACTCTTCTTACCTTCTTCCTACCAAATCTGACAGACACAACTACCTACATGGCCTCTTCAGTACACCTGAGAAAGTTCTGTACATTTGACAAGGAATCCTTCAACAACAGCATTCTAACAGGGGCTATAAATTTCAAGCAAAGCTGGGAAACCAGCTGATACTTTGGTAGGTCTCTCTCTTTTGCTTTAACAGATACCTAAGCTCCACTGACTGAACAATGGCTGGGGAAAATTGTATCGCCAAAGCTATTGCCCCTGTTACAGCTTCTGTCTCTGTCTAGACAGAGGTCCCAATGCCAGTTTAAGGACCGGTTCCATGTGCAGGATGCTTGCATGCTGAAGCTCTCAGGAAACAAGTGAAGGCATTCAGAGAGGAGGTAATGAGGCTGAGGAGCATTCAAGACAATGAGAAGTACATTGATGAGATGCTTCTTGCAACATACAAACTCTCCAGCAGAGGAGAAGATGGGAGCCTACAGAATGACGAAGATTGGATGCAATCATCAGGGCCTGCAGAATGACCAATCCAACTTCTCCAGCTCTTGAAGAACCATTATGCAGCCCTGGAAGTAGAGGAGGTGAAAGCGTCCCTGGAAAGGGAAGAACCAGAGCTCGAGCACTCCAAAGTTGCAGAATCAGTGACCACAAGGAAGCAAAGGGTAGTGGTGGTTGGTAACTCTCTTCTGAGGGGTCCATCTGCCGACCAGACTTGATGTCCAGAGAGGTATGCTGTCTGCCAGGTGCCAAAATCTGAGATGTTATAGAGAGTTTGCTGAGACTCATCAAGCCCACTGACTATTACCCAATGTTGCTAATCCATGTCGGTACAAATTATACTGTCAGGTATCCCCCTTAGCGTATCAAAAGTGACTTCATGGCTCTAGGACAGAGGGTGAAGCAGGTAGGCGCACAGGTGGTATTTTCTTCAATCCTCCCTGTTAAGGGTAAAGGCCAAGGCAGAAAAGTTTGCATCCTGGAAATGAATTCATGGCTGCATGGATTGTGTCATTGAGAGCATTTTGGTTTCCTGGCACATGGGATGCTGTTCCAAGGGTTGCAGATCAGAGATGGCATCCATCTGTCCAAGAAAGGTTGACATGTCTTCAGTAGCAGACTGACTAATCTACTGAAGAGGGCTTTAAACTAGATTCGATGGGGTTGGGTGAAGAAAGCCCAAAGGTAAATGAAACATATGGAAATAGATAAAAGACAACATATGGAAAGCGGTGTGTATAAATGCCCGTAGCGTGGGAAATAAGATCCCAGATGTTGAAGCTTTAATGGGAGAGGCTGACTTGGATTTAGTGGCAGTTACAGAAACATGGTTCATAAAAAACCATGACTGGGATATAACTATACCAGGCTATACTTTATTTAGGAATGGACAGGGGAGGAAGAAGGGGAGGAGGAGTGGCACTATATGTAAAAAATAATATTTAAGTTTTGGAACTACAGAGTTAAAAGGGAGAGAGGAGGCACTGTGGGTTAAAATAGAAAGAGGGAAAGAAAAATCTATTTGCATAGGTGTGATATACTGACCTCCCTCACAGAAGGAAGAGGTGGACGGAGAGTTAATTGAAGACATACGCAGTATTGCTAGGAAAGGGAAAGTGCTACTGATAGATGATTTCAATATGCCAGATGTTGATTGGCACATTCCTGCTGCAGTATCATCTAGAAATAAGGAGATCCTGGATTCTCTACAGGTAGAACTATTCAGGAAACTGGTAACAGAACCCACATGTGAAGGGGCCATACTGGACTTGGTGCTTACCAATGGTGAAAGTGTTTCTGATGTTATAGTGGGAGATCATTTTGCATCCAGTGATCACCAGATCGTGTTGTTCATTGTTAGGACTAGGGCAATTAAAATCCATTCAGAAGCAAGGGTCTTAGACTTTAGGAAAACTAACTTTGCCAAGACGGGCCAATACCTCAGGGAGTTGTTAGTAGGATGGGAACAGCTGGAGGATATAGAAAAACAGTGGGCAAAACTGAAAGGGGATATTTTAAGGGCAGCCAACCTTTTTGTTAAAATGGTAAATAATGGTAAAAGGAAAAGGAGACTGCTATGGTTTTCAAAAGTAGCTGAAAAGGTGAAGAACAAGAGGGAGGCCTTCATGAAATACAAGAGATCACAGAGAGAGGAAGACCAGCATCTTTATTTGGAAAAACTTAGAGAAGCTAGAAGAATAGTCAGGAAAGCAAAGATTCAAAAAGAGGAAGAAATAGCCAATGCAGTGAAATGGGGGGATACAATATTTTTCAGATATGTTAGTGAGAAGAGGAAGGGCAAAAGTGGTACTGTCAGACTCAGGGGTGAAGGGGAGGAATATGTAGAAGCTGTTGAGGATAAAGCGGAATTGCTTAACAAATATTTCTGCTCTGTGTTCACAGATGAAGAACCAGGAGCAGGACCTCAGAAAACACCCACAAACAGGAACAGAAGCTAGGGGTATCATGAACAATTTTCAGAAGACTGTTCATGAGAAACTAGCTAAACTTAAACTAGACAAAGTGATGAGACCGGATAGGATACACCCTAGAATACTGAGGGAACTTGGGGATTTTCTAACAGCTCCACTGACTGACCTTTTCAATGCCTCGTTGGAGTCAGAAGTGGTGCCAAAGGACTGGAGGGAGGCTCATGTGGTGCCTTTACACAAAAGTGATAGTAAGGATGTGGTTGAAAACTACAGGCCGGTTAGTTTAACTTCGGTGGTGAGTAAATTATTGGAAGCACTGCTGAAAAAGAAAATAGTGATGTTTCTGGAGTCCAGCAGATTACAGGATCCGAGGCAGCATGGATTAACCAGAGGCAGATCTTGTCAGACAAATCTGATTGATTTCTTTAACTGTGTGATCAGGGAGTTGGACCGAGGCAGAGTCCTAGATGTGGTGTATTTAGATTTCAGTAAAGCCTTTGACACCGTTCCTCACAGGTGACTTATAAACAAACTGAGCACCCTAGAGATGTACCATAAAGTTCCTGATTGGGTTAGAAATTGGTTGAGTGGGAAGAAACAAAGGATACAGGTAAATGGAGCTCACTCTAAGGAGGAGGAGGTTACCAGTGGTGTTCCCGAGGGATCTGTCCTTGGTCTGATTTTTTTTTACATCTTTGTTAGTGATAGAGTGGAAGAACTGTCGGGTAAGGTTTGCCTCTTTGCAGATGATACCAAAATCTGCAATAGAGTAGACACCCAGGAAGGTGTAGATAACATGAGGAGGGATCTAGCTAAGCTTGAAAAATGGTCTAGAATTTGGCAGCTGATATTTAAGGTTACAAAATGCAAAGTCATGCATTTGGGCTGCAGCAATCCAAGGGAGCAATATAGTATAGGGGGTGAAGTACTTTTGTGCACTAAAGAAGAGCGGGACCTAGGCATGATTGTGTCATATGATCTTAAAGTAGCTAAACAGGTAGAAAAGGTGACGGCAAAAACTGGAAGGATGATTGTGTGCATAGAGAGAGGAATGGCCTGCAGAAAAAAGGAGGTGATAGAGACTTTGTACAAGTACCTCATTTGGAGTATCGTGTGCAATTCTGGAGACGCATCTTCAAAACGATATAAACAGGCTGGAGTTGTTTCCTTCTTGAATTAGCAGTTGGGTTCTCATGATGTGGACTCTATCATCGTTTTTTTATTCTTAATTGTAACTTTTATCCTTTGAATGTATTATGGGATTATCTTTGCATTGTTTTTGGTTGCTGTATTTGACTAAAAATCTATAAATAAAAAAAAACAGGCCAGAGTAAGTACAGAGGGTGGCTACTAAAATGGTTAATAGTCTTCATTATAAAGCATATGAGGACAGACTTAAGCATCTTAATATTGTCCCCCGCAGCCCCCCCTGGTGGCGGCGTAGTTTTCCACGGAAGGGCTGGGGAGCGCACAAGACTATGGTGATTGGGGTTGGACAGGTGCGAGGGTCAAGGGTAGCAGTCCCTTGTGCCGGCCTCGTTACCAACTTCCCAAAAAGAACAAGTTCACACGAAAATGGAGGGAAAAATAAAAAAGGCTTTATTTCCCCTTTTGCACAAAAATGGTTCAAAAACAGGATAAACGGCTTTGGAAAGTAACACAACTGAACAAGTCCTTGCATCAGGTTTAAAGCACAAATGAAAAGGTCAAAGTAATGGCTGTTGGCTTCACAGTAATTTAAGGTAACACGAAATACTGCATTCACTTATGCATTCATAGAGGTAGGAATGCACTACAGCTTTTCTGCTGTACAATATGTACATTCCATCGGCTCGTCAGACTCTTCGCCTGCAGATTCCACTTACATAAATTCTATGTCTGATAGCTCTGAGTCTGAGGCTTCTGCATAACTGAACTCTGGCTTTTTAAAAGCGTGCCGTACAGTTTCCCAGTGTTTGGTAGTTAGGTTAGGGCGTCGGCTTCTGCCCACTGGGTAAAACCAAGGCTCCTCTTCAGCTATAGTTTTAAAAGCTCTCTCAGCACAATGCTTAGTGTTTACAGTTCTCCTCTTAGAGAAATTGTCTGTTAGCTTTTGCTTATAAATGTCATTGCTACAAGGAGAAACTTCCTTCCCCTGTCTTTCTCTTATGTTAGGCTTGAGCAAACAATTGCAAGAAATAGAAGCTTTACCTTTAGGTTTTCTTCTTTCTTTCTCAGGGAAGGCTTGAGGCCTAGTCCGGTTGTCCTCTAACTCAGGATGGCCCAAGTTCTCCCACGATATCTCTCTTGCTTTAATATATGGACGAACCTCTCTGTGCCAAGGCTGCAGCTGTTGCCATCTGCCCTTGCCTTCACTCCTGAGACTGTCGTTGCCTGGTGGCCTTGCTCCTTCAGCTTCTCTCTGCTCACCAGTCCTCTGTGTTCTCCACTTTTCTCCCAGGCCAGCACTCTCGTTGCTTCTCAGGCCTGCTCTCTCTCTCTCATTCAAGACTGCCCTTTCTTTGGCTCTTGAATCTCTGTCCTCCTCTCTCAGGATACTTCTCTGGATATCTCCCTGGATATCTTTCTCTCCTTCCTCCTGGATATATCTCCGGATACCTTTTCCTCCTTGGATACCTTTCTCCTCTGGATATCTTTCTCCTGGATATCTTTCTCCTCTTGATTCAGACCTGCCTCTGCTTAAATCCAAACTGACTGGGCCCAAGTCCTGCCCATAGAGGCGTGGTTCTTCAGACTCTGTACTGACTCTCATGCTCCCTCTATGTGGATCTTCAGGATATTGCAGCTTATACCTGTTTTTTTCTGGATTTAAAACTTTTCTTCTATCTGCAAGAGGGTCCGCTGTATCACAATATGTACACTTTAGAGGAAAGGCAAGATAGAGGTGATATGATTGAGATGTTTAAATACCTCCATGTCATAAATGCACAGAAGGAGAGCCTCTTTCGATTGAAAACAAGCTCTGCTATGAGGGGACATGGGATGAGGGTGAAAGGGAATGGATTCAGGCGTGAAAGGCGGAAATATTTCTTTATGGAAAGAATGGTGGATCCGTGGAATAGTCTCCCAGTGGTAGAGATGAGGACAGTATCTGAATTTTAAAAAAGCATGGGACAAACACAACTCTGTTTAATGTAATTTTTACTGGAGATGAGCTCTATGCAGGGGTGGCCCAAGGGGGGTGCGGGGCCATGTGTGGAGATTCGGTGCGGGGCCTCATTTGCATAAATATTTGCATAATGTTACCATACACTAACCTTTAGTAAACATGCCTCTTAATGAGTGTATGGATAAAGAAAGACTAAAAGATTTCTAGATTACTATAATCCAGTGCCAACTGCCAGGCACATTAGGAACTACTACAAACACTGCCCATTTAGAACCAATAGCAAACCCATCCTACATAACAGCACTACCAGGACTCACAAAACACCAGACCCTACCTATCAAAAGGCAACACTGCAAATATTAAACCAATACATTTCAGAGAATACTGGGGAAAGAGAACAAGTGGCAATGTCAAATAGGAATTACATAAACAGAATACCTCAGCTCACTTACACATACAGAACATAGACCATCACCAAATAAGGAATCACAATTTAGAAACAGGAAGACAATAATTAAACTGGGAACCCCAAAAGCTAAACTTGGAATGTACAACAACACTGTAGAAATAAAACTATAAATTAATTTCCTCTTGTACTAAATAAAGCGCAGATGTTAATGATTCACATTTCCCAGAGCTGACATATTCCAGTTAATAAATTCAAAATAAAGAGATTTTTCTCTACCTTTTGTGCATTTTTTTTTCAGTTGCAATTGCTCCAGTCACTTTCTTCTGGTTTCTTCGTGTCTTCTGCTAACTCTCCATCGTCTGCTGTCCATTTGTCCTTTCTTCTCTCTTCTAGTATTTTTCCATTCTCTCTCTACATCTGCTTTAACATACTAATCTTTCTCCTTTTGCTCTTTCCTCATTCCTATTTCATCCACTCAAATTTTACTCCTCCATCCTCAATCCCCACTTACTCTCCCAATACCCGGCCAATTCAAGATTTTTCTTCCCTCCCACACAAAATATTTTTCCCCTCTCCATTTCACTCTCCCAGCCCCATCCCATTCTAATCCTCCCCCAACATCAGCTCCCTTCTAGTTCTAGCCCAACCCAGCATCCACTCCCTTCTAGCCCCCGCATCAGCCCATTTCCAGTCCTAGCCCCCCATCAGCCCATTTCCAGTCCTATCCTAGCCCCACCATCAGCCCATTTCCAGTCCTAGCTCCCCTATCTATTTCCAGTCCTATCTGAGTCCCTCTATCAGCTCATTTCCAATCCCAGTCCCCCATCAGCTGATTTCTAGTCCTTTCCTAGCCCCACCATCAGCCCATGTCAAATCCTAGCTCCCCTCCACTCAGCCCATTTCCAATCCAAGCCCCCAATGAGCCTACTTCCAGTTCTAGCCCTTCCATGAGTCCATTTCATTCCAAGCCCCCACCACAGCCCATTTCCAATCTTAGCACCCCCAATAGCCCATTTCCAGTCCTATTCTAGCACCTCCATCAGCCCATTTCCTGTCCTAGCTCCCCCCCACTAAGCCCATTTCCAGTCCTAGCTCCCTCCCCTCACAGCCCATTTCCAATCTCAGCACCCCCAACAGCCTATTTCCATTCCTATCCTAGCATCTCTATCAGCCCATTTCCTGTCCTAGCTCCCCCCTACTCAGCCCATTTTCAGTCCTAGCTCCCTCCCCTCACAGCCCATTTCCATTCCAAGTCCCCGTCCCCATCCCCATCAGCTATTTGCAGTTCAAGTCCCCCATTCCACTCAGCCCATTACCAGTCCTAGCCTCCCATAGCCCATTACCAGTCCTAAGCCCCCCATCAGCCCACTTCCAGTCCTAGCCCCCTATCACCCCATTTTCAGTCTTAGCCCCCCCATAGTTCATTACCAGTCGTAACCCCCCCATCAGCCCATTTCCAGTCCTAGCCCCCCATCAGCCCATTTCCAGTCTTAGCCCCCCATAGCCCATTACCAGTCCTAACCCCCACATCAGCCCATTTCCAGTTCTAGCCCCCCCATAGCCCACTTCCAGTCCTAGCCCCCCATCACCCCATTTTCAGTCTTAGCCCCCCCACAGTTCATTATCAGTCGTAACCCCCCATCAGCCCATTTCCAATCCTAGCCCCCCATCGGCACATTTCCAGTCTTAGCCTCCCCCATAGCCCATTATCAGTCCTAACCCCCCCATCAGCCCATTTCTAGTCCTAGCCCCCACCCCCATAACCCATTACCAGTCCTAACCCCCATCAGCCCATTTCCAGTCCTAGCCCCACCCCCCTAGCCCATTACCAGTCCTAAACCCCTCCCCCCATCATCCCAGGGAAACTTTAAAAGAAAAAACAAACATGCTGCTGCCGCTGTCGCTGTGGCAGCAGCAGAATCAAGTGTCTCTCGCGGGGCCCCCGCCCGCCCAACAGAGCCCTCCCTCGATCACTCTCCTCGGCGCGGCTTTCAGACAGAGCCGCGAAGGGGACTCTTTCCCTCTCGCGTGGCTCTGTTAAGGCCTCTGGGGCTAATGGGAGTTTTAGTAAATCTGAGCTGATCCTTCAGGAATACTTTTGAGAGAATAGTTCAGTCTCTGAAGCTTGGATTTATTTTTCCCTTCAAGGATAAAATGTTTCATAGGATTTGAATATTGCACTTCGAAAAATTCTGTCTTTAAAACGCTCTGCTGACAGATTCATAGAGAAGAAGGAAATAACTTCAAGTTGGCACCCATATCATTAGAGGTGGAAAAAATTAATAGTGACTAAGAGCAAAGGGAATTAATTTAACCTTTTCTTGAGAAAAAGATATTTTTTTGTCATTGGAGTTTGTGAGTTGCTTTGAGTAAGGTGCAGTGCAGAAGGGCAGTGCTGTTGACAACAGTTAGTCTGACTGACAGTATTTAAGAAGAAAAGATATACTTTCTCACTCAGAACTATTTCTTAAAAGGGGTAAAGAAAAATATTTTCTTCCTTAAAGAGGAAGTTTGGAATTTTAGCTGTAGCTGTTTCTAAGGAACATTGTTTAAGTGACAGAGGAAAGAAGAGAAAGGAGAGAGTTATTTTGAATCTGAATCCAGCTTTTGGTTGGTTGATTGGTTAGTTGGTTGTTTCTTTGGGGTTGATTTTGGTGTATGAATGTGGTGTAAATGATGGAGGGTGGGTTAGTCAGGGAACGTCAATTCACTATCTCTGGGTATTTTTCCTTCTGAATTAAAGGTGGCTTCTGTAGCCTCTTCTGAGAAGTGCTAACTTTACTTTTTTTTTTTTAATTTTTATTTATGCAATTTTAATTATACAGCAAAAGAACAAATATTCCTTGCACAGATTACTGGGTATGACAGAAAATAGAACATTAAGTGAGGAGAAAAAGGAAAAACAATTTAATCATACACAATTGTAGTTCTATATAAAGGGGGCGAAAAGAAGAATACTTTAGCCAAATCAGAGCCTTTGACTAAAATCAACAAAAGATAATAACAATAGAGAACCAGAGGACTGCATGTGAGCTTGGCTCAAATCTAAGAGGACATACGTTGATAATATAATGTTCTAGTAGCCAGGATTACTCGGGTAAGACCACAGCAGATAGTCTAGCATTAATGAAAGCATTTAAATCATTAGGATCAGAAAAAACATATTTCAAATCATTGTAAAACACTAAACATCTGCAGGGATATCAAAGAAAGAAAGTCCCCCCAATTTGTAAGACACCAGATTTATAGAACAAAAATTGCTTCCTCCTCCTTTGCGTTTCCTTAACTAAGTCAGGAAACATCGACAACTTAAACCCTAGGAAGGTTTCCAATCGCTTTTTGAAAAACATTTTCAGAAGCCAATCTTTATCAGATATCAGTGCACACTGAACTAACAATGTTGAAGCAATAACAGTTGATCCCTCTCCCCCAGTGTCCTCAAGAAGACCAGTAACATCCAGAACGTTAAAGTTCACCTTAGACACCGACTCCACAGTCTCAGCTTTCTTCTTCTGACGCGGTAAATAATACACCTTGGTAAGAGGTGGAATCAAATCAGCAGGAATTTTCAACACCTCCAGTATATAACGTTTAAACATATCCAAAGCCGTGACCCCAGGGAGACATGGAAAGTTCAAAACACGCAGATTCGCCGCTCTGGAGGCATTTTCCAACACCTCCAGTTTGTACTTCAGCAAACCGTTCTCCTTAGTCAAGGCCGAGGACACATCAGAAACTGTGGCTAGCTGAGAACTGAAGACAGTATTTTGTACCTTAAGTTGCTCACATGTAGACAAAGCCATATCAATACTCACAACATTCTTCTGGATGCTAACCGCATTTTCCTGAATGCGGGCCATCAGCGTTGCAGATTGTGCATTGATAAAAACCGATAAAGAAGAAATCGCCTCCCAAATAGTCTCCAAAGAGAAAACCTGAGGACGAATCAAAATTGGTGGTGCCAACAATGACGTCGAAACCAACGGTGGGGCTGTAATTTCCTCCGAAGTACCCGGCTCCAAACATTCACCCGACGCCTCCCCGAGACTATCGGGGGTCAAGGAACCCAACCGCTCAGCCTGCGCCCTCTCCAAAGTCGGCGCCCCCACCTCGGGAGATGTTGACGTCGCAGAAACTGAGGTGGATTCCAACGCAGCAGGGCGCGGTGGTGGAGTCCTCACTACAGAAGAGAGAGAGGTTTCAGATTCCAGCGGCCGCGTCACAGCCTCTGTGTTCGGCGCGGCCAAGCCGGCTCGAATCTCCTGCCTTTCTACCGAGGACAAGGTGACAAAACGATCCATCGGACCGGCACTGGGTTGTTGAGGCTCAGAGGGAAAAACCCTCAACTTCACCTTTCTCTTAGGCATAGACGTTCAAGGAATCTACAACACTGCAGCCATCTTGGACAAGCTCCTCCCCCTGTGCTAACTTTACTTAACCTCATTTTGATCCTTTCTTAAAGTAGTCATGACCAAAGTTAAACGATGTTACTTTAGACTTTCACTTCACAGAGGGCTATCAGTGAAAACAAACTGCATCCCCCCAGATGCGTCCTTTGGGAGCAAAGCTAAGAGAAATAAAATAAAATAAAAAGGATTCCTGTAAATCACCATGATGTCACAGATGTAGATTTTAAGCAGATACAGTTTGAATTTTCTTTAAATAAATTCTCATCAGACAGTTAAATTGAAATATTTAAAATATTTATTCCACAAGATGTTAAATAAATATTCGTCTTTCCTTCCCTGCTCATATACATCAGACTGCAGAAACCTGTCATTTCTTTATAATATCTATAAAATCCATCCCTTCCTCTCTGTTAATACCACACAAATGCTGATCAACTCTTTGATTACCTCTCGCCTTGACTATTGCAATCTCCTTCTTACCGGCCTCCCTCTGAGTCATATCTCTCCCCAGTTCAAAACTAAGCTGCATGCCTTATCTTTTGCCAGCCTCGCTTTGCACATATAATCCCTGTTCTTAAATTATTTTATTGCTTCACTTCCCTTACCACATCCAATTCAAACTTCTCCTTTTAACTTTTAAATGCATTCATTCTGCTGCTCCACCCTCTCTCGCTTCTCTCTCAAATCTCCTCCTCACAAACTTTGTTCTTATTCTAGCTTGCTCCTTTCCCTGCCCTTTTGCTCTTCTGCTAACTCCAGACTTGGGTCCTTTCACCTTGCAGCTCCTTACCCATGGAACTATCTTCCTGATGCTATTCCTTAGGCTTCACCACTCCTCCTCTTCAAATCTTTGTAAAGGCTCATCTCTTTAAGGCTGCCTTTGGTCCCTGATCCTCATTCCTTGTGTCTCCTTTGTCATTTTGTCTCCCTTCCCTACTCTTCCCTACTCTTTTCTTCCTTGTCCTGTTTGTCTTGATCAGAATGTAAGCTCTAAGGAGCAGGGCCTGTCTTTTCTGTGTTTGTACAGCTCTGTGTACGCTAAGAAATGTTTAATAACAATAATAAAAAAAACTATAATTAAAGTGCATGAGATGTTATTGCAAAAAAATAGTTAAAATATCATTAACAAATCTATCTTGAGAACATAAGAAATGTCATACTGGGTCAGACCAAGGTCCATGAAGCTCAGTATCCTGCTTCCAACAGTGGCCAAGCCAGGTAAAAAGTACCTAGCAGGTTCACAAAAAGGAAGCAAAAAGGAGCAGGAGAGCCACACCACTGGAACAAGAGCTTTATTGGTGTCACAAGGTCTGCCCTACACGTTTTTTGGTACAAAGCCTTCCTCAGTGGACTGCGACCACTTGGAAGACACTTATTCAGTCTAACAATTGATAGTTAATCCTTTCAGTCTAGTGCCAGAGTTCAAGCCATCAGACCGGATGTCCAGTCCCGCTTTTTGCTGTACTGAATGACTCCCAATATGTTTAATGGACTTTGTTCACCTCAAGATTAATTAATTTCAGGTTCTTAATTAATTTATTCTTGATGAGGATAACCAGATGAACTTGAAAGTGAGTTTGACCACCTCCTTCCTTTTAATAGATTTAAGAGCCTATAAAACTATGCCTGGGGTGGGTGGGAGTCAAAGAAAACTAAAAAAAAGCTGGTTTTCTACACAGTGGCCTGATCTGTGCTTCTAAGGTAATGTCTTAATTTCCTGGGTGATTCACACAGCCCTTGCTTTGACAGAGGGGGCCTTTGAAATTGCTCCTCTGATCTGCCTCTTAGCTTTAACACCTATTTAAGACAACGTCACAGATCTTTTGCCTCCTAACTGAAAGGCCTCTTTCTAAAGGTCTCTAGAAACAACTATATATCCTTCTACTGAAAGACTATTTACTCTATTTTACTTTCTATACTAAGCTATACTCTGATTTGATTTAAATAAAAAGCTCTCTAGAAACAATTTTATTTCTTTCTACTCACAAAATATTCAATAATATTCATAAAATTATTTTCCCTTTATGTTTACTTCACTAATTGTGTTTATTTTCCTTTTATACAAAGCATCTCAAAAGGTATCTTAGGGTATGAAACCCCAGCAAGTTATGGCTGTGAAAGCCTCTTTAGCACTTCCAAAAAAAAAAAAAAATAAATTAAACACAAAATGGATGTTTATCTAGATATGTCAGTGTTGGTAGCTACTTATCTTCCTGGCGTTCTCTTGCCAAGGGACCTGTGGAATCCTGGTCTTGATTCTGCCAATCCTCAGGTTTTGATAATCAGATTCTGGTCCTGAAACATCTGGATCTGATCCGGTCTGTGCTTTCTTCATACACTTTACAAACTCATTAAGAGAATCTACCTTCTCTGTCAGTTTGGGTAAATTATTTTTCTCTGAAAACAGAGACAACAGGACTCTAAAACTTCACTTGGTCCCTAACTAATAAAATAATAAAATAGCAACCAAAGATGGCAACAGCTTTGATGCTTCTTGGTTAACAAATCTGAGTAATTTTGATGGATAGCGATCAAGGACAGAGAACAAGGGGGATAATTCCCCCAGCGATGTGATAATTTAATCAGTTCAAACTGGGTTAAAAAATCACCAAGGAAAAAAGTAGTAGTAGCTGAGAAAAAAATCTGGGTTGAACCATCAAATTTGTCAAGACAGAGACTATGGGGACCTTTTACTATAGAGCACTATGGTGTTGCACCTAATGGCAGCAGCACCAAAACCATATGACTTTTGTTTAACATCACCATGTTAACTGTGGGGGGCGTGGAATGCATGTTCCAATTTCTCTGTGGCCCACCTTGAAAGTTCTCATCTCGAAAGCACCCAGTAATAAAAACAGAAGATCCAGCTCCACCAACATGTTACATATACCAACACTAAATGCTAAAACTACCTGCTCCACCTCTAAAAGAGCATTCTCCCTCTTTGCCCCCACTTTGTTTAATACAATCCCCCCTGCACTACAAAGGAAACTAAAAACCTCTCTCTTCACCAACTACTTTGCGGTTAACGAGACTGCACAGACATGGTCTGCCTAAAAATGATTTGTAAATCAAATATCACTGAATTTGTGTTACCTACCTTATAGTCACTCCCATGTTTTTACACTCCCTCACTTACCTACTCGTTCTATATAAAGCCCACTGGATCACTTATTTCTCTGTAAACCGCCCTGAATACATAGCTTACTAACCTGTAAACCATGTAAATGCTATTGAATGTGATATCCAATGGCACGGTTAGTGCCACTGAATATCCTTAATACCACTATATGCCCCAATGCTAACCACTTAGCATTGGGGTGTGATGTGGGTGTTCCCAGGCATATTGTGGACAGTGACAGTCGCTAATTGGGTAATGGCAATATTGCACCACTACCCGGTCAACGACCTGTGGGTAAAATTAGGCGAAGCAAAAGCTGACCTAGTTTTACCCACAGGAGCTAAATGAGTAGCGGTGAAATATCACCACTACCCGGTTAGCTTCTGCAGTGTCAGAGACTGTGCAGTGAACCTGGATATTCAATGCTTGGGCCACATATGATCCCAGTATTGAATGTCCAGGACATACTGCTAGGGCTGGAGTATAAATGTGGTTTACAATAAAAAGACTGCTAAAAGAATGAAAAACTAAGGAATGCCAATCAACTAATAGGACAGAGTAGCAAAGGACAGGTGAGACGAGGGGGACAGAGAAAAGATAGGAGAAAAGAAGGCAAGGTCAACATGCAAACAAACACACAAATTGAAAAATTAACAGGTCATGTTAGGATGGATGAGGAGGCAGATTGAATGCTTAGTGGAACAAAGTGCATTTTCAGAGCAACCTTAAACTTGGGAAATGAGGGTTCAGAGCAAAGGGTGAGGGGAAGAAAGTTCCACAGTGCAGAGCCTATGAAGAAGAAAGCAGCACTTCGACTGTGCTCAAGACGCACTTAAGCAACAGAGGGAAGAGCCAGGTGGTGAGTATGAGCAGAGCAGAGCAGAGAAGTCAGTGGGGATGATGGAAGTGGAGGAGACTGGTCAAGTACTGTGGTGTAGAGGTGTGAATAACCTTGTGTGTCATGAGGAGTTTGTATTGAATGCTGTAATGGACAGGCAACCAGTGCAGATGGGCAAGGAGGGGGGAAACATGATCAAAGTGGAAGGAATGTGGAAGGATATGGCCTGCTGTGTTCGGAAGCAACTGTAAACGGTGTAATTGGTAGAGAGGAAAATGGGCTGGTACGATATTGCAATAGTCAATTCTGGGAATGCTAAGTGTGAGAAGAAGTGTAGTCAGTGCATTTGTGGAAAGAAATAGGAGGATAGCACAGATCTGTCTGAGGTGATAGAAGTAACGATGGGCGATGGAAGAAATATGCTCAGAGAAAGACAAGGAAGAGTCCAGGATGACCCCCAGATAGTGAAAGAAGGACATCAATGAGATAGGAGAAGATGCAAGAATGGGGGCTACTGAGGGGGGAAGGAGACTCAAATGTTATCCAACTAGCAGATGTTTTGGCCGGGTTCAGGTGCGGAAAATTAGTGGTCAGCCAAGAATGGATCTGTTCCAGGCAGGAGTTCAGTGATGAGAGGTCAGGAGCCAGGGAATCTGTGCAATGGAGCAGGATTATGTGATCCACTTAGTAATATGCAGAGACACTCAGCTGCTGGATAAGAAGGAAACACACTGGTCAATCTTTTATAGTGAAAATTACTGTCAAAATAGTAAAAACAATCACTCAAGTAAAACACAATTGTCAATCTGAATTTCATCCAGGTGAATCTTCTTATCCACACTTGTTGCTAAATATAACAAAAGAACCCAAAAGGAGGTCTCAGACTAATTCGGCATTCACTTAAGCAAAAAGATATCTAAATGTTCATGCCTGTTTGCATCAATGACCATCCTTTAGAGCACCGCAAGCCATAACCATGCAAACAACCAAAATTGCTTAACTGCTGGTATTTCTTAACAGCTGCGTTACTCAGGTACTCTTCCCAAGTGAATAGCTTTCACCCAATGCCTCACAATGGTGCCTTCTAAACGTTTTGCTTCATAGAAGCTTCTTCAGGGGTAGAACTCTATCAACAAAAAACATAGAAACATAGAAACATAGAACATGATGACAGAAAAAGACCACATAGCCTATCTAGTCTGTCCTTCCATAACAACAACTACAACAGTCCACTTTTTACCTTTAGAGATCCTCTGTGTTGGTCCCATGCTTTTTTGAATTCAGTTACTGTCCTTATTTCTACCACCTCCACTGGGAGACTGTTCCATGGATCCACTACTCTTTCTGTAAAGAAATATTTCCGCATATCACTCCTGAGTCTATCTCTCTTCACCCTCATCCCATGTTCCCTCGTAGCAGAACTTGCTTTCAATTGAAAGAGGCTCTCTCCCTGAACATTTATGCCACGGAGGTACTTAAACATCTCAATCATATCACCTCTATCCCGCCTTTCCTCTAAGGTGTACATATTAAGATCCTTAAGTCTGTCCTCATATGCTTTATAATGAAGCCCATTAATCATTTTAGTAGCAAACCTCTGCACCGACTCCATCCTGTTCACATCCTTTTGAAGGTGCAGTCTCCAGAATTGCACACCATACTCCAAATGAGGTCGCACCAAAGACTTATACAGAGGCATTATCACCTCCTATTTTCTGCTAGCCATTCCTCTCCGTATGCACCCAAGCATCCTTCTAGCTTTTGCCGTCGCCTTTTCTACCTGTTTAGCTACTTTAAGATCATCAGACACAACCACGCCTAGGTCCCGCTCTTCTTTAGTGGACAAAAGTACTTCACCTCCTATACTGTATTGCTCCCTTGGATTGCTGCAGCCCAAATGCATGACCTTACATTTTTTAACATTAAATCCCAGCTGCCAAATTCTAGACCATTCTTCAAGCTTAGCTAGATTCCTCCTCATGTTATCTTCACCTTCCTGGGTGTCTACTCTATTGCAGATTTTGGTATCATCTGCAAAGAGGCAAACCTTACCCAACAGCCCTTCCGCTATATCACTAACAAAGATGTTAAAAAGAATCGGACCAAGGACAGATCCCTGGGGCACACCACTGGTAACATCCTTCTTCTCAGAGTGAGCTCCATTTACTTGTACTCTTTGTCGCCTCCCACCCAACCAATTTCTAACCCAAGCAGTAACTTTAGGGTCCATCCCTAGGGTGCTCAGTTTGTTAATAAGTTGCCTTTAGAAATGGCAAAGACCCATTTAAATCAGTATTGAACACATCAAAACCTCATTACTGCTAAAAAGCACCATCATAACCCACTTCTAAACTATATATTAGCAGTATTAAACAAACATAACACGGCTTTAATCATAGACCGCAAAATAATCAGTCTATGCAACATAATCTCATTTAACTTAAATTACCTGTTGATAAAATGATACAGAGGTTAGAACAGCGATATATTTTCCAATTAGACTCATTATCACCAAATGGGTTGAATATGGAGAGAGACCTGTCTGTGTTTTTATAAACTGCATGGTGGCCTTTGCATAGTTTTTCTATACATACAGTGGTGTCCCTTGCCAGGTAATTTAAGTTAAATGAGATTACGTTTAATTAATATACACTAGGAGAATATAAATAGGTATTTCATTATAGCTTCAGATGAGAATGGCGATCTGTATTAGAGTGACTAAAGACTATAAAGAAAAATATGTGTGTTTATTTTGGACAGTCATGGATAACATTTGATAGGTGAGCATCGTTCCTAATAACAACAAGTCTGATAATGGTTAAAAAGGAGATATTATGTAAATAAAAATAATTTCTAAAAAGCAAGTATATGGTTGCTAGCAGTAATCTAGAGTTGAAGTGCTTAGATCCAATGAAAAATAGGGTAGAATCCACCTAGCAACAGATGACGTTTTAGATTCAACAGAGTGACACGTCAAATTTCCCGCGTTTAAGTAGAGCGCAAGTGCGGGCGTTCTTTATGCAGATATTTTCAGAACTGACTAACGGAGGTATCTCTGATGAAATCTGTGCTGATCTTTGTAATGTAAGTGCATGTAGAATCATTCAACGATCTTTGCATAATGATCGATATGATATTCACCATTGATGTTTTGGTTGCTGTCACCATAAGGATTAAGGTGCTGATTTAAGCAGGGCATCTATAATTGAAGAATTTAATATTCTTAGAGACCTTTAGAATGGAATACCAGATCGGTTACATTTTTGGTCACAAAAGCTTAAGGTTGTGAACAGTCACGAAGGCTTTCTTTGCCCCCGGTCTTGGTAATTAATAAATGCATTAAGTTTCTCACGTAAAAACATATATTGGTTGAGTACGCCATGTCAGAAGGTTGTTTTAATTTAGAAGGAAGAGCGTTTCAAATTTTAACGTGATGGTATACATCGGAGGCTCTTTTACCTTTTCGCCCGTTCTTCCCGTTTTTATTCTGCTGACGGCTGGGCCATGTGAATAAGAGTTGATCCGTGACATACCCCAGCTTAAGATGTGAGATAGCCCAATAGCAATTATTGGCCCAGGGGGAGAATTTTATTATAATCTATGGGGTTTATGCTGCTAAAATTTTCCTTTTTGTTTTTTGGTTTTCAACTCTAGAAATTGTGTCCAGTAGGCTCTTACACAAGTTCCTGTTTGAGCCGAGTACATCGTACGTAAAAACGGGTATGATGTTTATATTATAATGCAATTTAAGGGGTTTTTATCTATATTTTTAAGTATTTATGTATTTATAGTATTAAGGGATAATATGTAGTCTACGGAGATATTTATAAAGTGCATAGATAGCAGCCATTTTTTTAGGTTATTAAAGACTCCTATTGTTAGGAGCCCATTGCAGATGGGGATAAAAATGAGTATTTTAAGTATTTATATATTTATAATTTTGTGATTTATAAACCCCATTTTATGAGCTGTTTTATGGTGGTTTATGACATCTGTATCTACCTACTCACTCCTTGCGTTTGTTTTCCTCTTGGGTTAGTATGAATATGAGAATTTGGAGGACACCTATAGTATTTGTAATGTTAGTTTTAGTGTTTTAGTTATATTTATGATTTTATGAAGTCCATGAGCTATTGTGTCTATTTACTCACTTGTTTTAATTTGATTATTTTATCATGTTTGTTATTGTAACACTGAAGTGATTACACATAGCGTAATGATCTTCACACAAGCATCCTTCCAATGACCTAAATGTATGATGAACAGTTCTTTGATGTTTGTTTTTTAATGGCTGTAAAACATATTATTTTTAAGTTTTTTTATATATAAGGTATGTTCTGGTTTTTATAATTATTTTTATATATTATTATTATTATTAATTCTTTTATATATTTTCATGCAATAGTGATGATTTATTTTTTCGCATGATTTTATATGTGCTAGTATTATTACTTGTATGTGTTATTTATGTTTATCTACATGCAGCACGCCTGAATCCCCTGAGGAAGTGAATACGAAACACGGCCTGTGTCGGGCTCTCAGGTTATTGATTTATAAATAAAAGTATCCTTCTTAGTTTGAACCACTAAGCACCATTGACTGGGTGCTCCCGCGATCGGCCAGCTCTTCCAGCCAATACACACTCTATACAGAAACATTTCGACTCATCAAAAGAATGCCCCTGATCGATACAATGTTGTACTATAGGAGCATCAAGAACCTTATTTTTTATTCTACTCTTATGCTCAGCCATACGTACTTTCAAAGATCTAATAGTCTTCCCGATATACATCAACCCACAAGGGCAGAAAATACCATAGACTACATATGATGACACACATGAAGTCTGACTCCTTAATTTATAAATCATGCCATGGTATGTAAAAGCCATTGTCTCCCAGGACAAAGGACAAATTGCACAATTTCCACATCTACTGTGTCCAACTGGCAATGTGGAATCAGAAGGAACTACCACTACAGGGCGCAAAACAGCGGGACTCAGTATCTCTTTGAGATTTTGGTGGCGTTGCCATACGCACCTAACCTGCTTGTTATTCAGCCCTGGAATCGTACTTAGTACATTCATGTGTTTGTTTACAATTCGCTGTATTCGAGAACTAAACATAGTGGTAGTTCCTGCTGATTCCACATTGCCAGTTGGACACAGTAGATGTGGAAATTGTGCAATTTGTCCTTTGTCCTGGGAGACAATGGCTTTTACATACCATGGCATGACTTATAAATTAAGGAGTCAGACTTCATGTGTGTCATCGTATGTAGTCTATGGTATTTTCTGCCTTTGTGGGTTGATGTATATCGGGAAGACTATTAGATCTTTTGAGGCGGCCAGAATAAGCACTGGTCTCAGCCTTTTACTTCCTTGGTCCCTCCTGACCTCCAGCCATCTCATACCAGGTTTAAGTAACTTTGCAAAACCCACCTTTTTCAGAAAGTCTTTGATTGGCCACATCCCTGACCCTCCCCTCAGCTCTCTCCTGTAACCTAATCTTCTCTTGAATGAATGCTCTCTTTCTGGTTGAAATATGGTGTTCTTTTCCTTTTCCTTATGACTCTATGTTTTTATTGTACGCCACCCTGCTGCATACGTTAAGGGCGGTATCTCAAATGCAATAAACATAAATGCATTTGGAATAAGAAGCTTGTTTTACAAGCTTAGATCTGAACTTTCTCTTACCAAATGATGTAAAAAATTTGCTCTTGGCATTGTCTTCAATTTTTCTCATCCCTATGCTTTTCTTTTATCAGGGTGTATAATTCTTTAGTATACCATGGGATAAATTTATCTAGTCTAATTTTCCACATATTTTATAGCACTATTGTTATAAATGCCTCTTTTCATACTTTATTCCAACTTTCAACTTGCTGATCTACAGATAAAGCTTCAAAATTATGTGACATGCAGGGTAAAGCAGAAGACAATTGTTCTAGGTTAACTTTTGAAAAATCATAACAAATCTGTTTCATTTTAAGGCAGGAAGTAGTAAATGATAATCCTTCAGTTTTTACAGAAACTTTAATATGAAAATAATCAGATCAGGGGGCTGGAAAAATGTCAAAAAAATATTATTTTTATTGTTTCTCTAATAAATTCTCTGAAATAAAAAAAATCTAAAATGTTTCCCTTTTTTTGTTGGAGTGCTAATTACTTGGTGGCATCCAAGAGCTAGCATTGCAATTAAAACTTCTAAGATCATCCCTCCAGTTGTATGTAATTTAGGGAGATTAAAATCTCCTAATGCTACAAGAAAAGGGGAACTAATAAGTAAATCCATAATTAATTGTATTAATCCTTCAAGGACAGCTATGGATAACTGAGGGGCCTGATAAACAAATAAAAAACATCTGGGACAGCATATTGAATGGCAACTGTCATTGCTGTTAAAGATGCTGGCCATTGCCTCTTGTATGCCTGGATATTCAATGTCAGGGCCATAGCCGTCTCGCGGCACTGAATCCAGTCTAGGCTGACAGCAATTTAGCAGAACTGAAACCTCTGTTAATCCTGCTAAGTGGCTCAAAACCTGAATATCCCCTCCTAATCCATCTGAACGCCCTGATGCTAACCGGTGAACGTCAGGGAATTCTGGGGGAACAGCAGGACCAAAAAATACATTAGCCAGTTAGCAGCGATATTGAGCCACTAACTGGCAAACTAAAATGTCTAAAGTTAGTTCAGAAAAAAGACTGGCCTAACTTTAGCCATTTTGGCCCCAGCACTGAATATCCAGACAGAAGTTAAAGCAGCGACAGCCAGCTGCTATAATAGCGCTGACTGCTGCCATTCAATTGCCTCCCTCTGCTTTTTTAATCAGCGTTAAATTCAGTTTATAGCTATTTCTCTGTGCAGAATTCTTCCAGGCTAATTCACCATATCAACCTCTCCCTAGAAGCTCCTGGGATCAAGCTTAATGTCCCAAAACACATAATGAAAGATTTAAGAAAGATAGAAATATAAATTAATCCAGGGGGATGGAGCTAGCTGTGGATCAAGATGGATGCCTGATGAGCTTGTTCCCAAGCCTTGGCTCTCACTCTTGCCACCTGCAGACAACCCCTTTTGCTTCTGGGACACCCTTGGTTATTTCAGGCATCAAGCCAGCAAAGTTAGAATATCCGGCAACCCAAACTCAAGGGGTCAAGAGATCCAAACACAATCCAAAATCTCTCAGCAAAATGGCATTGCCATAAGGAGTTGATGGTGCATTGAAGCAAATTTTGACTGAAATACGCCATGTAAAGGACCTGGTCACCACTAATGGAGAGGTGCTCGCGTCAGTTCACACAGATCTCATTGAAATTCCATCGCTGCTCAGGTCCCTTTCCACCCAGCTTGATAATATGGATGCTATGGTGCTTGCACAGGGTGAGCACCTGCAATGTGTGGAAAAGAACGTGAAACACATCTTACAGTTGGAGAGGCATCTCAGGACTTCAACAATCGCTAGAGGTGCAACAATATCCGGATCCTCGGCATACCGGTGGGGTTGGAAGGATCAGATCCTATTACTTTTTAGAAGAGCTGCTCCCTAAACTTCTCCTTTTAGATCTCAAGTGGGCATTTGAAATTGAGCACACCCACTGTACCCCTTCCACATCGGGGGATACAGGCCAAGACTCCATGGCCATTTGTCATCAAGATCCTATGATATCTCTAAGATCTACAAGTGCTGCAAGTTGTGAGTGTGTATTCTCCGTTCAGTATGAAGGGCACAAAATCCTTGATGTCCCCACTCTGAATAAGATCAGGGTGGAGCACAGGAAGCAGCTTCTTTCATTCAGGCCCCAACTGCAAAAGTTGCAGACCCAATATGGACTGTTTTATCCGGCGCAGCTCCGTGTTACCATTCACAATTGTACTTAATCATTTGAGGATAAGCAGTTGCTGTGCACCTCTCTGCAAGAATTTGACACTCAATGATGCTTTGCTTTATGTGCTTGGGTAATCTTAATTTTGTGAACTACCTGGTCTGCATTGGCGACTACTATCATAATATCATGGGCAAGAGGGGAGAGGAGTACTTGAGTGGGAGATTCTTTTTGTTTAGCTTGTTTTTCAGCCTCCCTCCCTTCTGATCCTTGTTGTTGAGGTGGCAGGAGGTGGGAGTGGAATGGTATGGCTCCTATTGCTCCATGACTCTCCCTCCTTTCCTTTGGCAGGCTGGCTCACTCAAGATGTCCATCCCCGCTATTCGTGCCCCTTCCCGCCAGCATCTAACTTCCCCACCAGTTGTACAGGGAAGTTAGATGGGAGCGGGAAAGGGGAGGATAGGGGATGGCATTAGCATAGGTAGTGGGCGTTCGCCGGCCAAGGAAGTAAAGGGCCGATTCTAATATCGGCCCTGTACATCTGGGGCTGTGGACTTGAATGGGGAAGTTATTCCATCTTCAAAGTGAAATAATTTCCCCAATTCGGCAGGATCAGTGGGCCCGGGGCTGGGAAGAGGTGGCAGGGGGCATTCCCCGCAGCCCAACCCTGGCCCTGGGAGGCCAGATCGGGGGTCAGGCTGTGAGGAAAGCAATTTGGTGGCCAGCGGCCAGAGATCAAGGCTTTTAAATGGAGCTGTGGTGCCATTTAAAAGCCTCCTTTAGTTATTTTTCTTTCCCCTGGCTCTCCCTGTTCTTGGCTTGTCTCAGTGGCACTATAGTAGAGAGTTTTGTGTTTTGTTTCATATTGGTTCTCAGGTTTCTACGCTTTAACCCTTGCCTAGCTCATTCTGTTGCTCCTCCCAACCCCTTGAGTATTTTAGATTGCCTTCACCTATGCCTTAGATCTCTAAATTGGGAAAATGGCTGCTAATTTGAAGATACTGGGCACGATTTTCAGTTGGGCAGGACTAAGTACCATAGCCACCCCTTAATGTGACCCCTTAATGCTGGATTTTCAATTCTGTGGTGATGGAAGTGAAAATCCAGGCTTCGCCATACAGTCAGAAAGCTGCAGAGCCTAACTGGGCAGCAGCGATTTTAGAGGCTGCTTGGTTAGTGTTCTGCGCCTTAAAGATAGGAGAAGAAAACCTTCACCTATCTTTAGGGCACAGAGCGCTAACTGGGCAACATCCAAAATCGCTGCTACCCTGTTAGTGCCATTCCCCACCTCTGCTCTGCCCTGAAATGCCCAACATGCCCCGATGCTAACTGGATAGCATCGGAGTGCGTAGGGGACTTAATCGGGGATTTTCAAAGGGACTAGCCATGTAGGTGCCTTTCAAAATCCCAAATTAAGGCATTTACATAGTTAACATGGGCTGTTAACAGTGTAAATATCTTCAAAAATTGGGCACACTGTCCTTAAATGTCAAGGGCATTAGCAACCCTATTAGGCATAAGAAAATATTTTTGCACTGTAAGAAAGAGGCAGCAGATGTTATATTTCTACAGGAGACACACTTCTCATTGGTGGAATCAAAAAAACTCGGATGCGTTCCTTCTCTTTTGTTGCATACTCTCCGGCTTTAGGGAAAAAGAATCAGTTTCTAATCCTTACCCGCTGCACCCTAGCACCTACGATCCTCCAGGTTAAAGTCGATACTGAAGGCCAATGGGTGAGAATTACTTTATAGGGAGGAGTGGCCTAGTGGTTTGTGCAAGGTACCTCAGGCCAGAAGGTCAGGAGTTCAAATCCCACTAGAGGACAGCAACCTTGGGCCAGAAGGGCTGGGGTTTCCAGTCCCACAGGTGCTCCTTGTGGTCTTGGGCAAGCACTTAACCCTCCATTGCCCATGTTCTCTGTAAAAAAAAAATTAGTAATGTCCTGTTCAATGTAAACCACCTTGATATCATGAAAGGCAATATATAAGAAATGTTAAATAAATGATTGGAAATTTGTACTCCTTAATGTATACAGTCCTATTTTTTTTCACACATTAAGGGGAAATTTTGGAGATTGCTCCACTTCCTCTAATCATGTACAGTCCTTGATCGTGTATCTAAAGGCCCCATATAGACCAAAGAAAGCCCTGTAGGTTCTCCCATCCCTAATGAAGGATGTTGGTCTTGTTGATCCGTGGCATCTTCTACACCCCACAAGGAAAGATTTTACCTTTTTTCCCTCCCCTCTGCTCCCACTCCAGAATAAATTTCTTCCTGCTCTTGAAGGTGCTGCTCCCAGAGTTCCTACAAGCAACCATACATGGTATAATGGTCTCAGATCATGCCCCATCTTGCTCTTCTTGCAGATCTCTCAGAAGGTAGCAATGATCCCTCCTTGGAAGTTAAAGTGTTTCCTGCAGATGATCATTCCTAACTACCATTCAGCAGGATGTCTCAGACTTTGAGTTTAATCTTACTACTGCTACCTCTGGTTGGGCCTGGTGGGAAGCATGTAAATCCTCCACTAGGACCACCAACACTAGTTTTGCCATTGAAGCAACAAAACTGCGGAAGAAAGAACTGTTGGATTTAAGTTGCGAAATAAAAGAGGGGGGGGGTGTACTCTCCTGCATAGGTTTAACCCCTCCATTCTGCTTAAGTTACAAAAGCTTCATTATCAATTGTGATGAGGAAGCCCCTCAAGAAGAGATGGAAATAGGAGAAAATCCTGATGAGGTAAACAATACTGCACTGACAAACAGGATTTTCACCTCAGGAATAAAAACACAGCCAGTTGATGATCTAAAGCCACACCTCACCTCAGGGGAGGAGACAGGTCTGTTCACTAATTGGGCACACCCAAGGGAGAGTCAGGGAGTGCAAGGAAGTGAGGGCTTGTTAAATACTCAAGCAATGAGGAGAGAGAGAGAGAGGAGGAGGAGCGAGTGCAAGCACGAGGTCAGGAGCAGCTGAAGGGAAAACGTTGGAACAGCTGAGAGAACTGCTTGGAGGAGAAATCAACTAGAATCTGAGATCCGAGCAGAACCTGGGAGCACTGAACAGTGGTGCAAGGATTCACCCTGGAGGAAGTCTCACTGCAAGGTAGAGCCTTTGGTTAAGGGAGCCAGCAGGCCAGATACCTGGAACAAGGGCAGCCGGACTCACAGCTGTAAAAGCCAAGACAGTTTCAGAGAAAACTACGAGGAAACTGTTCAGCCTGACATTTACCTGCAAGGCACTGGAAGTAAGGATAAGAAAGCTGAAGTACAAAGCCTGAGAATTAACAGGAGAAAAGGTACCAATGCTTATCTAAAAGACCTTGGAAAAGGTAAAGCTGACATTTCTTGTTATAACCCCTTGTTTAAGAAGTCTCCTGCATGTGTTAACCTCCTGAGAACAAACCCAGCATATTCAGCTAATGATAAGTGGGGGAAGGGATTTGCCCTTACTGAGAACTGTTCCTTTGACAAAGGCAGGATAGCTGATTACCCTGAGCTGGGAGTCCTAAGTAAACGTTGGTTAGAGAAGAATGAAGGCTATCAGCCTGAAAACGTGCACAAGCAAGCTGAATTACTTCTAAGTCAGTTTAAGGGATTTCTGGAGAAAAGGGCAGAGCAGAATAATAACCCTGACCAGAATTCCAGTAACTCTGAGGAAGCTATGCAACTGGACGTTTGTCTGCCTTCAGTAGAGTTTGACTCACCTATGGATTGTTCTACTTGTGTAATTGAGAATAACCAGGTTAATGAGCACTGAAAGCTATATGAAGTAATATAGTATAAGGTTTGCCATACCTGCAGCCACTGTGAGAAAACCTTATGCCTTGTTTAATAAGCTTAATCACATGGCAAAACTGAGAAGCTGTGCCGTAAGGAAGAGCACCTGTTTTAGTTTGCTGAAGGATCACATGATTGCCTAGCCTGAGACTAAAGGAACTGTGAAACAGCCAAGTAGAGCTGAGCCATTTTTGTTGCATCTTTTGTGTGTGTTTATTTTCAACCCTTATTTTGGAATTGGCATTCTTTTGCGTCTGATATACTGAATCTTGATGCGCTGGAATAAACCCTCTTAAAAATAAATATTCTTGCATGCCTTTTTCTACTCGAGCTACAACTACAACTCAGTCCCACAGGAGGCCAAGCAACTACATATCCCAGAACTCCTGGGGCCAAGTGTTAGAGCTTCACTCCTAAAGGACACTTAATAGGCCATCCCTACCTGTAAGCTCTTGGGCCCAGGTAGCAAGGACGTCGCACAATATAACCTGCTAGTCAGCTGAGAGGCTGACCAAATTGCTACCATCCACAGCAGTCGTTACTTTGCTGAAAGTAATAAGGCCGGGAGGCTTCTAGCACATACCCTGAATGCTCGCAGCAATGCTGCCCATATCTCCACTCTTAAGGGGAGATTATGACCATCTGATCACTCAAACTGTTGATATCTTAGACTTCTTCCACCATTTTATGCTGCACTTTATAGCTCAGAGCAGCAATTTAATCCTGAAGCTTTTGAATGCGAGTTATGTGCCACTTTTCGGTCCACTCTTTCCTTGATACAGGCTGCTGACCTGGATGCCCCCCTCCAGTTGGCCAAAATTCTGAAAGCCCTTTAGCAGATGCCTTTAGGTAAAGCTTCTGGTCCAGAGGCCTCCTGCTGGAATTCTACCGCACTTTGAGTACCAAACTTGCGCCAAACCTGTTGACGTACTTTACCCTTCTCCAAAAGCAAACTCCTCGGGTTGGCATCTTCACCGATGCCACTGTGGTAGTGCATGAAAAACCATGCCAAGATGCTCAAAAAGTTTAGAATTATTGCCCTATCTCCTTGCTTAACAGATTACAAGATGTATACTAAATATTGGCTAACCGCCTGAATAAGGTTATCCCAACCCTTATCCATCCTGATCAATGTGGGTTCATAGTGGGCTGCACCATGATTGATAATGCCTGGTTGCTCTGTAACATTCTCTCAGTCACGCAACATCTCAAGGCACCATTAGTCAGCATCTTTTTGGACGCTGAAAAGCTCTTTGACAGGCTTGAATGTCCTTTCCTCTTTCAGGTCCTCCGTTGGTTCAGAATTGGAGGTGACTTCATGAACATGATTCAGGTGTTAGATGACCAACCTTCTGCCAGGATCTGCAAGAACAATGTATGTTCCCCCTCATTCTCTCCCCTATCCCCACTATTTTTAACTTGACGCTGTGACCCCTTGTACTCTTGATCAGGCAATCTCCAGTAAATGGAGGCTACATTTGAGTGACCTCCATATCAGACTTTCCACTTATGCTGATGACTTAATTGTTATAAGATAATAGGGGAGAGCAGCTTTTAAACTAGTTAATAGGGGAAAGCTGACAGTCGCCCAAGAGCACATGGTTGGAACAATGTATCCATCAAGATTGAAGCAAAAGATTGAAGTTAGGGCCTATCAACAGAGAGGTTCCAATAAAAACAAAAGTAACCCAAATGTACAGAGCAGACAGAACTTAAAGATTCCAAATGACTCTTGCCTACTGATAACCAGATTAATGTGAATAAAATAGAACCACTAAAATGCTTGCATGCAAATGCTAGATGTCTAAAAATAAGATAGGAGTTAGAATATATAGCACTAAATGAGAACTTAGATATGATTGGTATCTCAGAGACATGGTGGAAAGAGGACAACCAATGGGACAATGTAATACCTGGGTACAAACTATATCGTAATGATAGAGCTGATCAAATTGGTATAGGGGTTGCACTCTATGTTAGAGAGGGCATTGAGTCATATAGGATTAAAGTACTGCAGGAAACAAAATATACTGTAGAATCTCTATGGATAGAAGTTCCAAGTGAAAAGAACGTGATGGCAGTGGGGTTGTACTATCGACCACCTAGCCAGAATGAACAAATGGATGATGAAATGCTCAAAGAAATCATGGAAGCTAACAAAAGTTACAGCACAGCAATAATAATGGGTGATTTCAATTACCCCGGTATCGACTGGGTCAGTTTCACGGCAGGACCTGACAGGGAGATAAAGTTTCTAGATGAAATAAATTACTTCTTCTTGGAGCAGCTGGTTCATGAACCAACAAGAGGGGAAACCATTTTGGACCTAGTCCTTAGTGAAACACAAGATCTGGTGCAAGAGATAAGGGTGTTGGGGCCACTTGGCAATAGTGATCATAGCATGATCGTGTTTGATTTAATTAGTGGAGGAGTGATGGTAAGGAAATCCACAGTACTGCCTATTAACTTTCTAAAGGGAGACTATGATAAAATGAGGAAAATAGTTAAGAAAAAACTAAAAGAAGCAGTCACAAAGGGTAAAGATTTACATCAAACATGGGTGTTGTTTAAAAATACTATCTTGGAAGTGCAGACCAGCTGTATTCCACACTTTAAATAAGGTGGAAGGAAGTCCAAAATCTGCTAGTATGGTTTAAAGGTGAGGTCAGAGAGCCTGATGTAGCCAACAAAGAATCTTTCAGGAAATGGAAAAAGGAGACAAATGAAAAAAACTGGAAGCAACATAAGTACTGGCAAGTTCAATGCAAGGCATTGATAAGGCAGGCAAAGAGGTAAAAATGCATAACAAAGACTTTTTTCAAGTACATTCGTAGCAAAAAAACCAGAGACTCAGTCAGACCATTAGATGATAGAGGATTAAAAGGGGCGCTAAAAGGGGACAAGGCCATAGCAGAGAGACTGAATGAATTCTATGCTTTATTCTTTACTGAGGAAGAAGTAGAGAAGTTACCCATGACTGAAATGGTATTTAAAGGTGAGGCATCAAAAGAATTAAAAGAAATATCAATAAACCGGGAAGATATATTAGAACTATTTGATAAACAATAGCAAATCAACTGGACTGGATGGTATATACCAAAGGGTGTTGAAAGATGAGATTGCAGACCTACTGTTAGTAATCTGTGAACTATCATTAAAATCATCTGTAGAACCCAAAGATTGGAGAATGGCCAATGTAACGCCAGTTTTTTAAAAGGATTCCAGGGTGATCCGGGAAACTACATACCAGTGAGACTGATATCAGTACCAGGCAAAATGGTAGAGACCAATATAAAGAACAAAATTACTGAACATGTAGATAGTCATGGTTTAAAGGAAGAAAGCCTACATCTGCTATATTTTTTTGAAGGTGTAAACAAATAGGTAGACAAAGGCAAACCGGTCGATATAGTGTATCTGGATTTTCAGAAAGCCTTTGAAAAGATCCCTCATGAGAGTCTCTTGGCATAATTAAAAAGTCATAGGATAGGAGGCAGTGTAGTATTGTGGATCAGGAACTGGTTAAAAGATAGAAAGCAGAGGGTAGGGCTGAATGACCAATTTTCCCAATGGAGAAAGGTGAATAGTGGAGTACCCCAGGGATCTGTGCTGGGTCCGCTGCTTTTTAACATATTCAGAAATGACCTGGAAATGGAAATAGCGAGTGAGGTAATAAAATTTGCAGATGACACAAAATTATTCAAAGTTGTTAAAACCCAAGAGCATTGTGAAAAACTGCAAGAGAACCTTATAAATTGGAAGAATGGATGTTCAAATGGCAGATAAAATTTATGGTGGGCAAGTGCAAAGTTATGTACCTAGGAAAAAAGAAACCAAACTATGGTTACACAATGCTAGGTTCCACATTAAGAACCACCACCCATGAAAAAGATGAAGGCGTCATCATGGATAAAATGTGGAAACCCCTTGCCCACTGTGCAGTGGTGGCCAAGAAGGCAAATAAAATGCTAGGTATCATAAGGATACCCCTATGAGGAGAAGCTAAAAAGGTTAGGGCTCTTCAACTTCGAAAAGAGACGGCAGAGGGGAGATATGATAGAGGAACTGCTTGCAACAATACAAGCATTATGGAACCTGTGCGTCTTTTTGGGAAACTGTTAGGTATTTGTAACCTGAATTGCCCACTGCTGGAAACAGGATACTGGGCTTGATGGACCTTGGTTTGACCCAGTATGGCATTTCTTTTTTTGTGTGTTGTTGTTGAGCCTACCTCCCTACCTTCAGTCCTTACCACTATTGAACACTGCTGTTACCCAGTTAGGGACAATTGCAACCTCTACTCCTCCCCAGCACATCCCGATGCTAAGTGGTTAGCTTTGAGGCATGCAAGGGAGATAATCGTGGCTATTCAGTGGCACTAAGCATGTTCCATTGACTATCTCTCACAGCAGCAGTTACATGGGTCACAGGGCCATAAACCGTGTAAATGCCCTTCGAATATCAGGCCCGCAGTGTTTAAATGGTCAAATAGCCCCAAGGTGAAAAGCAAACAGTACTCCCAATGAAGATGTAAGTCTCTCATGCTGCTGCAGGGATCAATAAAAACTTGTTTGAAAATGATAGGTTTTAACATTTGTAGGGAACTGAAGGCAATCTTTTTCCATTCAGAGTATTAGCAGAACAGCATTCTAGAGATTTGGGCTTGCAATTGATAGATTTCTGCCATGCAACTTGGACAGAAAGAAACAAAAACAAAGCTAGCCCTGAAGAATAGAGGGAATGGTTAGGGGCATAATGCTCTAGCACTGTGGTTCTCATGCAATGCAGCCAGTGTGAACAAGTCTGTCTAATGTATATTCATGGTAGATAACTTGAAAATCCAATTGGCATGAGACCCCCAGGACAGGTGTGGGAACCACTGCTCTATCTATCAAATAGAAGGGGCTAATCACATATAAAGTTTTAATAATGAGTATTTGGATTTTACATTTAACTCTCCATAAGAGCAATTCTATCTGCTGTTAGTTAGAATATGAGCAGCCATATTCTGAATAAGCTGGAAGGTTGCGCAGTAATTGACCTAGGCCAGAACTATTGCTTGCATTACCATTCTTAGATCAGTTGCTCCAACAGACATTTTTAAACTGAAACTGCTCAGAAGGTTGATCTAAAGTGATTTTAGAGACAATTGCTATTCAAGAAGAAATCCTACGTTTCTTACTTCTGCCTTGAAAAAGATCTCCCATAGCAGAGGAGTCAGGTGTCTGATCCAGAACATCTCTAATTTCCTTAAATTGAGAGCCACTACCAACCACCCATTGACTGCACTGATGATATACCATGCCTCTTTATAGAAAGAGCAACTAATGATGGCAAGTACACCTCAGTATTAGGATGGATAAAAAATTATATTAAAACTTAGGGGTATGTTTACTAAACCGCGCAATTGTGCGGGGCGCACTTGAGCGTGCACTAAGGTACCTTAGCGCACGCTAATAGTGTGTTTTTGTGCCCCGCACACGTGCGCGCTGCACTAACGGGCCCGCACAAGTGCGCGGTGCACTGATGTGCGATAGAGGCGTGGAAAGGCATTCCGAGGGCGGAGGAAGGCTCCCGAGGGGCGGAGGGACGGGGTCAATGGGTGGAGAGTGGGAGTGGAGAGGCACAGGAGCGGGGCTGAAATTCAAGCTAAAAAATACCGCGAGTGAAAACCTCGCGTTAGAGTCGATTTAAAGGGAAGAGAAATCATTTCCGTCAGCAATGTACAGCAAAACCGGGGAAACCTCCAAAACGTGAGCAGTGTGATACATGTGCACAGTACAAAAGGGCAAATAAACCTCAAAAATGACCTCGGAAAATTGGGGAAAAAACATAACCAAGCTGGCCAATAGTGATATCAATGGGCAACATTAAAAAACACTCCCAGGAAAGCTCCAAAAAAAGAAATGATTTTTGGAAGGTCACAGGTTCAAAACCCAGCTGGAGCTACTGCCAATCCAGTCCACATATTTTTCCCACAACTAAACCATGATAGTAAGGACAAACCTTTATTGCTGAGAACAAACGCATGGTTAATACGCCTATATATTACCCCACCGAGCACAGACACCATAAACAGGCGCATTACCTAGAGCAGAGTCTCCCAAATGCAGTCCTGGAGGGCCACACACCATTCAGGTCCCCTGCTGCCTCTAATAATGATGCCTGTGCTGCATATCTATGCACCACCCCCATGGTATGCAGATGTAGCTCATGCATATTCATGAGGGACAGCATGAAAACCCGAACAGTGTTTGGCACACCAGGACTGGAGTAGGGAACCTCTGCCGTAAAGCAGCAGCCAACAGGGGCAGACACACCCACACCCACACCCACAGGCCCCATTGGCCAATGCCTCCTGGAGAGGCAGGACATTGGGTCCTGCGTGCATCTCCCAATACTAGCACTTGCATACCTTAGCAATGTCACCCTACACCTGGGTATACGGTACACAGCTCTCAAACGTTTGCTATGAGTACTGGCAGATAGCAAGTCCTACGTTAAGCACAGTTTGCTCATTGAGCTCCATCATAACAATCTTTCTGATGTCTGTGGTGTGTGCTTCAGGTCTGGTCTCTGACAGTGTTTACCACCCTGGGGAGTGACCCCCAACAGTATTGCGTAGCATATCCATGCCTGTACTGTGCCCAGGACTGGTGTGGTGGGCAGGGCTGCTAAGCTCCTCTATAGTAGCACAATGCTGGCATAGGTGTGGGAGTGTGTGTCTGTCTATACAGTGTGTGGTGGCTGCAAACACCTTCCACAGCCCACACTGCCAGCACTGTTGCCAATATTGGCCTGCCAATGTGCATAATGAGGAGCAAGGTACCATGGGTATAGCCCGGACAGGGTGACCTGGCCGGGATGCATCTGCACAGGGCATAAGGCACTGGCTGGGACATTGTAGTGCCCGGCCACCACCTACACAGACAGGGTGACCTCAGTGTGTCCTGCTGGGAGATCACTCTCACCCTGGCTGTGCAGTGATGACAGCATGGCTAGGCACCCCCATAGTGCTATATAGTATTTCTCTCATGTGATATTTATGGGTTCCTTTTTGGGGCCCAGTCACTGATTTATCTGCTTGTTCATGCTGACATCCCAGTTCTGGGTGCATGCATTTCCACTGGGAACATGCACTATGGACTAGCTAGCAGACTGTTTGCAGCTGGTATGTGTCTTGATGGAGTGGGTTTTAGGGTGCAGTGGCTGAAGGCTTGCTGCAGGAGAATATCAGATAGTGGTGGGGTACAGCTTAGCATATCCAGGCCTAAAGTCTGTCTGTTATTGTGTTATGGATGTGTACAGAGCTGCGTTGACTGCCCTATGTGGTGTCTGTTCCCCAGCAGGACAGGGGTTGATGGTCCACTCTACTGCCACCATTGCAGGGAAGTAGAATGTGGATCTGTTGATGGGAGACCCTGTTTGCCACTCTTGGCCCTGGAGTGAAGGGGAGGAGGGGGTGGTGTGGTGGTGCATGGCCCACCTGGGGGTCCATGGGGCTACACCTGACTGAGACAGACAGACAGAGATATCCAAGGTGCTTCTGCAGAAACTACCTATCTCACAGATTAACACTGCTTTGGACCTCCAGCATGACCTCTTTTAGCAATACTAGGTGCTGTGGACCTGGTGCTGGGCGCCTCACCGCACCTTCAGGGTGAGCACAGTACCCGCACAATGTGACGGTGTGTAGCTACTCTGTGCCAGTAAAACACACGGTCAGTACCCCCTACCAGGCCGAGGTGCTGTGGGGGTGCACATGGTCACTTCCCCCTACCAGGCCGAGGTGCTGTGGGGGTGCATTCCCCATCTTGTGTTTATCTGTGGACAGCTGATTTGCATGTGCAGTGCATCATGGGTACGGGTGGGCTAACTCTATCCTGGTGACCACAGCAGACTGTCTGAGTGGTGACGTGCACTCCCTCTGCAGTCAGCCAGGGGCTTGCTAGCAGCTATAGGGCTGTAGCACAATGGTTACTTCACTGTCTGTGGAGCCAGAGGTCATAGGTTCAAACCCACAGTGGGGTTATTTGATGGGGCTGCCCAGAGCATTATCTCTTTTGAATGTACATTATTGCTGCCAGCAAAAACACCCTCATCGTACTGTACCCATAAGGTGCCTCTGAGGGCGCTTTATAGGGCACCCTATAGGTTACCTTATGGTTCCCGTCCATGTAAGGTGCACTATACGTTATCCTGTGATGCAACTTATAGGGTGCCCTTTAGGGGACATTTTAGGGTGCCGTGTCGGACAGTGCACTTTATAATGTGCCCTATGGAGTGCCTTATAGTGTGCCTTATAAGGCACGTGAGGGCGTGTTTGCTGGCAGCAATTAATAAAATAAAAATAAAGTGCTGCAGGAAACAAAATGTACATTGCAAAGCTGATGCCTCAGCCAGCCTTACGTATTAGGCACCCTGGGGAGCAAACTCATGACCCCTGTATCAGCAGTCAGTGCCTTAACCATTGTGCTCCACTGCTGCTCCTCCTTGCATGTCAGCGCACCTACTTATGCTTTTCATTCCTTAGACTGCACAGTGCTGCCATCAAAAACAGTACTCTGACCTTGCGGTACCTCATACGGCACCCTATAAAGCACCCTATAATCAACATTCTAGGGTGCCTTGGCGGACAGTGCACTTTAAAATGTGCCTTATGGGGTGCCTTATGTTAGCACGCTTTGTGAGTGCGTTTGCTAGTAGTGATAATTAAAATTAAACTAAAATGCCTCCTAAAGCAATCTTCCCCATAATATGTAATACCTCAACCAGCCTTGTTCATTGGGCACTGTGTGGGATTGAACCCCTGCTCCCTGCACCCTTGGTCAGTGTCTTAACCATTGTGCTGTGGTTCTGTTTTTGGGCTTGTATATCAGCGCGCCGCCTTATGCCGCCCAATATTAAAATGCCTCCTAAAGCAATAGCACACCACCTTATGCCCATCAGCCTGCCACCTTATGCTGCCCAATATTAACCTGGCTCCTAAAGCAATGCCTCAGCCAGCCATCTTCATTGGGCACTGTGGGGGATTGAACGCCTGATCCCTGCACCATTGGTCAGTGTCTTAACCATTGTGCTATGGCTCTGCTCTTTTGTTTGCACATCAGCGCGCCACTTATGCCTCCCACGCAGCTTTCTCATGCATTAATGTGCGGGGCGCACATGGGCGCCACGCACCTTAGTGCATATTTAAATCCCGGTTTTTCTTTTTCAGAAAGAAACGCCCTCTCCTTATATGGCACCCGCACACTAGCGCGGCCCGCACATTAGCGGGGTTTTAGTAAACATACCCCTTAATTGGTTTGGGGTTTTTTTTCTACTTTTTAGCAAGATATTTGTTTTCCGTTGTGGAGATGAACCTCTGAAAACTATCCTTGGCTTTATGACTATGACCTAAACTTTGACTAAGGATTCTACCTTAAAAATAAATTATCCAATGGAAAGAACTAGGATAGCTAAACTATTGCCAAAGTGATATTGCACATGGCAAGTGCTGTACATTTTCTTAGCAAGCTCCTTAAGTGTTCTTGACTTTGTTATTTAGAAAATAGGGCCTGGTAACCTTCTGTTTTACAAAATCCTTTTACAGAGTGATAGGGAAAGAAAAATCTAAGAAAATAATGAAGAAAATGCTAAAGAATAGAGAAGATAAATGTTGCAAGCCTGTACAATAAATGAGACGAGCATGGTTCAACAATGAGTCTCCAAGTTCAATCACTAAGAGCTCTGACCACTATCTTACAGTATCAGCCCATTTCTAAAATTATTGAATGTGGAATTTCCTCATTGCTATTTTCTGAAAACACCCACTATACAAATTCCTCTAGCTTAAAAAAAAACACAGTACTTCAATCTTTGTTTATAATGTCTTGCATTGTAATAAAGGAATGTACAGAGGTTCCAGTAGATTAGAAGTTCATCCTGAAACTGAAATACGTAAAACTGCTTAAAGTAATGTTGCCTTGCTATTTCATATGGATAACGTTCAACACTGATTTTTTATGAAAGTTAGGAATCATAGCCTTTAGTCTACAAAATGCAGAGATGTGCAAACAGTGCAAACACAGAGGAGTAGGTACTATAGGCAGGGGCGGCCCAAGGGGAGTGCGGGGCCATGTGCAGAGACTCGGTGCGGGGCCTCATTTGCATAAGGGGCCTCATTTGCATAAATATTTGCATAATGTTACCATACACTAACTTTTAGTAAACATGCCTCTTAATGAGTGTATGGATAAAGAAAGACTAAAAGATTTCTACATTACTATAATCCAGTGCCAACCGTCAGGCACATTAGGAACTACTACAAACACTGCCCATTTAGAACCCATTCTAAATCCTGAATCTCGTATGTCTCCCACATATATAACCAACAGACTTAGAGAAACATTCACACATACATATTTTTGTTGGAACTCACACTTTGAAGGACAATCCTTCTCGTGGCGTGCTGTTCCCTTTTATTCTTTATATAGGGACGCAACCCTAACATGCGTTCAAAGGGGATATCTATCCCTCAACATCAACCAGTTAACATTCTTTCATTCAGGAAAAACCCTCTTAGAAGCCACTTATCTGAACGGAGACTTTCCACAGTTCATAGGCAACTCGGCGTCTTCCCCAGCTCATAGATAGACTCTATTCAAGTAGCAACCATACGAGAGTCTGAAAATGACAGAAAATGAGGGGAGACTCTCGTATGGTTGCTACTTGAATAAGTCTCAGAAGTCATAACGGATGACCTTCCCTGTTGGTTACATTGATTTGGAGGTGTTGGGTTTTACCCGGTATCGGCGGCTGATAAAGGGACTTCTCCATTTACCATCAGGAGTGGACGTTGAGTCTTTCTATGAGCCACTGTTCCCTCTAAGCTGTGCGCTTGTGCGCGCGCACATACTTTATAACAGAGCGCACAAAAATTACGGTTCTGAATCTGATAGAAAACAACACAAGACATCTTAAAATTTAAAAGTTGTTGTGTATTTACGGTTTTCACAAGTTCTACAATATTATCTAGTGCAATCAATTTGGTGTACATACTGTATTCTGATGTGTAGTCAAATTTTAAAGTATAGAACTCCGGGGGGCGGAGCCTGATGTCCAGCAGGGGGGGCGGAGCCTGATGTCCAGCGGGTTAGACGCTTCGCGCTGAAGCTCCCGAGAGGCCTACTCAGAATCCTGACTTAATACCTACCTAAACTTAATATTTTGCTCAGAACTTACCGGGGTACCTCGGGGGGGATGGCGGCCCACAAACCAGCGCGCTTAGACTTCGGGTCTCCCTCTTCTTCACACGGAAAACGCTCCAAAACAGAGTTGTCTTCCCCACAAAAGATAGTTCCACTTCTGGGAAAACCCCGAAATGCAACAGGAGATCTTGGAGGAAATACGCGGTGTGAAGGAACTGGTACAGTCCAACGGAGAAGCGCTCCGAGCCATGCGAGAAGACTTCGGTATGCTTCAGGACCGGCTTGAAGGTCTTTCACTACGGCAGGACAACATGGCGGGGGTCCTCGACTCGCACGCGGTGCGCTTGGTGAAACTGGACAAGGCTGAGCGTCAGATACAGAATCTTCAAAAAGAGTTAGAGGATAGCAATAATCGAGCCCGTCGCAACAATGTAAGGCTCATTGGAGTACCGGAGGGGGCCGAAGCAGGAGATATAAGAGAATTCCTGGTCAAAACTCTTCCCTCCTTGCTGAAGATCACTTTTCACAGAGATCTGGAAATTGACCGAGCACATCGTGTTCCTACCAACATGGCGCTCAATCGGACGACCCCCCGGCCTATCATCTTTCGATTACTGAGATATCAGCAAGTTGAGCAAATTCTAAATGCTGCCCGGGCGAATCATCATCTGGAGTTTGAAAGTCATAAAGTCTCCTTCTTCCCTGACTTGGCAAAGCCCACAGTTGACCGTCGGAAGAGACTCCTTGCTTTTCGCCCTAGACTTCAACAGCTACAGGCTCGCTTTGGCCTATTGTATCCAGCGAAGCTCAGAGTGACTCTCCATAACCAAACTAGAACATTCGAAGATCCTGATCTACTAGCAACATTTTTAGATTCCAAAGAAGCAGACCAGATGCGCTAATCCAACAACCTGGATCTGTAATCCGCCGGATCTGCCCGCCATTTTGAATGGCCCGACGCGGTGATCACAGCCTGGAACAGAGACTGCCTGGACTTTTCTTTCTGTCTATATATAACTTTCTTGGTCTCCTATCCCTCCATGATGTGCACCTCGGTTGGATTCGGAACATGCACAGCTATACAGGTTATATGTTTCAATTTAGGCCTTCTCTGGGGTTTCTCCCCGCAGACATATGGTCGCCAGTAATTTCTGGGGTTCTGCTTCTTCTCTAATGCACTTCGGTGCTTATTTTTTTATATGGGGCGCTTCATTGTTTTTCATTAGCTTATTTTCTATCATGTCATGTGTACAGCCATATACAGTTAATATGAGGGACATTGTGAAATTATGTGCGTTATCATGTTCTTTTTCAGAATTTTTAACTTTTCTGAATGGCCTTATGTAAGATCTTATCACTGAACGTAAAAGGCATCAATAGTCCAATCAAAAGAAAGAAAATCCTTAGCTATCTTAATCATGAGCATGCTGATTTAGTGTTTCTTCAGGAAACACATTTAAACTCCGCTGAAACACTGAAACTTAATGCTAAGCCTTACATGGTGGCTGCCTACTCTCCCGCCGTTTCCAAACGGTGTGGGGTAGCCATCTTGGTTAAGAAGTCTTTGCAAGCTACTGTAATGGATACTAGCTCTGATAAGGAGGGTAGATGGGCCCGTGCACACCTTAAGGTTGGAGATAGTGAATTCACGTGTATTTGTATTTATGCTCCGAATGTGGATAACCCTGCTTACTATGCAAGTATTGCGCAGTTGGCACAGGCCTCTGCCAATACACCATTAATACTTGGCGGCGATTTCAACCAAGTACTTGATCCTTTGATAGATAGACAGCCACCTAGAACGAGTGGTCCACCCAAGAGTCTTGATACCCTTACAGCTCTGATGAAAGATCTTGCGCTAGTAGATATATGGAGGCTGCTTCACCCCTCCGACTTAGAGTTCACCTTTTTCTCAGCCCCCCATCACTCACAATCTAGAATAGATTTTTTTCTTATCTCCAAAGCACTGATACCCCAAGTGGACACGGCTAGGATTCATCCTCTCCATATTTCAGATCATGCTGCCATATCTTTCTCATTACATGTCACTACGCAAGGTGAACATCCCCGTGCTTGGTATTTTGATAGATCCCTACTAGACCAAAAAGATTTTCAGGTTGACATAAAGGCCGCTATCCAAGACTACTTTCATTTTAATTCACCCCATGACACTGCGAGCTGGGCTTGGTGGGAGGGTTTCAAGGCGTCTATCCGTGCAACTATAACTAGCTATCAAATCCGACAGGGGAAACAAAGAAAGCAACATTTACTGACTCTAGAACAACAGATACAAGCTGGAGAGCGTCTCCTCACGTCCCTTACTGACCCATGTATTTTACTTCGCTTACAACGCCTTCGTTTTCAATACAATCAGCTTTTATATACCGCTGCTGCTAAAAATATTGAATCACAACAAGGGATGTACTATCGGGAAAATAACCGTGCTGGCAAATTGTTAGCCAATGCCCTGAAAGGTCAAAAAGAAGCCAAGCGTGTTACCGCTCTCCGCAATCCGTCGGGGGGGAGATTGGTCACTAAAGATACAGAAATATTAGAACTCTTCCGTGATTTTTATACTCGGCTTTATCAATCTGAATGTGACTTCGAGCCAGAAGCATTTGAACGATTACTATCAGGGGTACAACGACCGACCCTATCTGACGAAGATAGAGAGGCCATGGACAAACCATTCACTTTATCAGAAATTCAATCGGCACTCAAGAGATGTGCCACAGGTCGAGCCGCAGGCCCGGACGGTCTCCCAGTCGAATTCTACAAAACTTTTAACGCTGAATTAGCTCCGTTTTTGAAACTTTATTTTTCTGCTCTGGCCGAGGGGGGATCTCCTTCTGGATCCTTCTCAATGGCAAATGTAGTAGTTTTTGAGAAAGAGGGGAGAGATCCGCAACTAACAGCTAATTATCGACCCATTTCCCTACTAAACGCAGACTATAAAATATTTGCCACCATTCTCTCCACCCGGCTCTCTGACAAGATGTCTACTTTAATACACCCAGATCAATGCGGTTTCATTCCCGGTAGATCAACTGCTGATAATGCTAGGACCCTATGTCATGTACTGACTGCCGCAGTTAATCTTGATCGACCATTGGTTGGCCTCTCACTTGATGCTGAGAAGGCCTTCGACCGCTTAGAATGGCCCTTCTTGTTTGCAACTCTCCGCTGGTACGGATTCGGAGAAGGCTTTCTCCGTTGTCTCCAAACCATGTATGCACAGCCTACAGCTAGTATCTGTGCTAATGCTTTAAAGTCTCAGCCATTTCCCCTGCAACGCGGTACTCGCCAGGGATGCCCACTGTCTCCACTTCTTTTCGATCTCGCACTTGAACCCTTAGCTTTACTAATCCGGCAATCCAAGGATATTCATGGAGTCCCTTTCTCTCATAGGGAAATCAAAATTTCAGCGTATGTTGATGACCTTATGCTCTTTGTCTCCCTAGACTCAGTGCCGGCTGTCCTAGAGCAAATGGGTAAATATTCACAACTCTCGGGCTATAAGATAAATTGGACCAAATCGGTAGCCTTTCCACTAAATCCTCTGATCCATCAGGCAGATATGCAATCCTTTCCCTTTTTATGGCAGCCTCGCATGGTCAAATACCTTGGGGTGCACTACTGCTCTCCTTTAGAAGACACCATCACCTTTAATGCTAAAGATTTAACCTCTAAGGTCCGGGCGCTTACTCAACGCTGGACTCCTTTAACACTTACTTGGTGGGGCCGCCTAGAAACCATTAAAATGATGATTGTTCCCAAAGTGAACTACATTTTAGAAATGTTGCCATGTCTCCTACCTCGACGTACATATAAAGATTTAGAGGGTCTTCTGACTAGATACTTATGGAAAAACAAGACACCTAGGATAGCGAAACATAAGTTACAAGCAGATAAAGAAAATGGTGGTGTCAGATTCCCTGATTTCCTGAAATACCACCACTCTTTTCTTCTCAAACAAGGCGCTCGTTGGCTGGAAGACCTAACACCGAGTAGACCAGTGTGGCTAGATATAGAGGAGGACCTTTGCAAACCAATTCCTCTTACTTATCTCCCTGGTATGACTCTCCCATCAGACTCCCACTATCCACCAATGCTCTTAGACACTTTAGGTGCCTTTAATACCCTTGAGCAATCTCTAGACTCCCGACTTTGTCCGCTAGATAGACTCCCGCTTTGGCACAATGCTCGATTTCAAATACAAAATAAACCGATGGCGTGGAGCCCCTGGTACACTAGGGGCATTTGGATCCCTAACCAGCTGTTCTCTGATGGTCGCTGGAAAACTTTTAGCGAATTACAAATTGAATTTGGTCTCCCTGCTAAACACTACTTTCAGTTGGTGCAACTTCAGCATTGTCTTCGGAGTGCTAAGGTGCTCCCGCCATCGGAAACCCATACCCAAGGATTGTCGGAGATTATCCGATCTATCGGGAGCTTATCGGGTGTAGCATCTAACTTTTACAAAACTTTATGTAATACTGTTAATAGAGGCACTCCTACAGCACAGAAATCCTGGGAGCGGGAAATGCATGTAACTTTGACCCCGGAGCAATGGAGCCTAGTCTGGAGCAAGGTGACACGGGTCTCTCGATCCGCCTCACTCACTCAGACACTTTTCTTTCTAGCCCACCGATGTTTCTATACTCCTGACAGGTTAGCCAAATGGAACGCCACCCAGAGCAATAGATGCTGGACATGTCATGCGGCCATTGGTTCACTCACTCATGTTATGTATGAATGCCCCGCATTACAGTATTACTGGAGTCGGGTCTGGGGTCGTATTCAATCTATTTTGCACTTTCAAGAGCCCCTCTCTTGGAAGATAGTGGGACTCCGTTCAGCTGCGGGGATCCCCTCTCTTCCCAAATCGGCTTACTTCCTTTTAGACTTTATGCTGGGCATAGCTATTTCCCTCATTACGAAATACTGGAAAAATAGCTCCCATCTGAGCCCCAATGAATGGTGGAATCATGTCTGTCTCTACAGTAAATATGAGCAAATACCTCGTATGTTAGCTTCTTCCGCTCAGACCCCTCACCACTTGTCTAAATGGAAGATGCTCAACGACTATGTTCAAACTGCTAAATGCTCTCATCTGACTGTTTAAATCTGTGTAAATCTCTGTCACATGATCATTCTGTATCGCAGATACTATTTCTGTTTGTGTTGATGTACAATTACTGTTGTTTTGTAAGCGCTTATATGATGATACTTATCAGCTTAGAGAAGAAGCATAGGGGTGGGGGGTAACTGGGGTTGCTTTTCCTTATTGTATGTTTGTATTTGTTTCCTTTGGTGTGTTGTTTCTTTTTGCTTGTTGTAAAATGAAAATAAAAGTTAAAAAAAAAAATAAAATAAAAAATAAAGTATAGAACTCCGAGTGTCGTTATGTGATGCACAAAAAATTAACCTTCCTTCAAAAGCTGCACAGCTGATATTTTATGCGCACACAGCCTACAGAAAATTAGAGGGAATATTGCTATGAGCTGGGGAAGACGCCGAGTTGCCTATGAACTGTGGAAAGTCTCCGTTCAGATAAGTGGCTTCTAAGAGGGTTTTTCCTGAATGAAAGAATGTTAACTGGTTGATGTTGAGGGGTAGATATCCCCTTTGAACGCATGCTAGGGTTGCGTCCCTATATAAAGAATAAAAGGGAACAGCACGCCACGAGAAGGATTGTCCTTCAAGGTGTGAGTTCCAATAAAAATATGTGTGTGTGAATGTTTCTCTAAGTCTGTTGGTCATTTAGAACCCATAGCAAACCCGCCGTATCATAACAGCACTACCAGGACTCACAAAGCACCAGACCCTACCTATCAAAAGGCAACACTGCAAATATTAAACCAATACATTTCAGAGAATAACAATACATGACCTACTGGGGAAAGAGAACAAGTGGCAATGTCAAATAGGAATTACATAAACAGAATACCTCAGCTCAGTTACACATGCAGAATATAGACCATCACCAAACAAGAAATCACAATTTAGAAACAGGAAGATAATAATTAAAATGGGAACCCCAAAAGCCAACTTAGAATTACAGCAACACTGTAGAAATACAACTATAAATTAATTTCCTCTTGTACTAAACAAAGCGCAGACGTTAATGATGCACATTTCCCAGAGCTGACATATTCCAGTTAATAAATTCAAAATAAAGAGATATTTTTCTACCTTTTGTGCATTTTTTTTTCAGTTGCAATTGCTCCAGCCACTTTCTTCTGGTTTCTTTGTGTCTTCTGTTAACTCTCCATCATCTGCTGTCCATCTGTCCTTTCTTCTAGTTTTTTTTTCCATTCTCTCTCTACATCTGTTTTAACATAATAATCTTTCTCCTTTTGCTCTTTCCTCATTCCTATTTCATCCACTCAAATTTTACCCCTCCATCCTCAATCCCCACATACTCTCCTAATACCCGGCCAATTGTAGATTTTTCTTCCCTCCCACACAAAATAGTTTTCCCCTCTCCATTTCACTCTCCCAGCCCCATCCCATTCTAATCCTCCCCCAAAATCAGCTCCCTTCTAGTTCCAGCCCCACCCAGCATCCGCTCCCTTCTAGTCCCCGCATCAGCCCATTTCCAGTCCTAGCCCCCCATCAGCCCATTTCCAGTCCTAGCTCCCCTATCCATTTCCAGTCCTATCTGAGTCCCTCCATCAGCTCATTTCCAATCCCAGCCCCCCATCAGCCCATTTCTAGTCCTTTTCTAGCCCCATCATCAGCCCATGTCAAATCCTAGCTCCCCTCCACTCAGCCCATTTCAATCCAAGCCACCTATGAGCCTACTTCCAGTTCTAGCCCCTCCATGAGTCCATTTCAATGCAAGCCCCCCCACCACAGCCCATTTCCAATCTTAGCTCCCACCAACAACCCATTTTCAGTCCTATCCTAGCCCCTCCATCAGCCCATTTCCTGTCCTAGCTCCCCCCCCACTCAGCCCATTTCCATTCCTAACTCCCTCCTCTCACAGCCCATTTCCATTCCAAGCCCCCTCCCCATCAGCTATTTGCAGATCAAGTCCCCCTTCCACTCAGCCCATTTCCATTCCAAGGCCCCCTGCCCATCATCTATTTGCAGTTCAAACCTCACCTTCCACTCAGCCCATTTCCAGTCCTAGCAACCCACCCAACCCAATACAAGCCCTAACCCCCCATCAGCCAACAGCACATTACCAGTCCTAACCCCATCACCCCACCTCAAGTCCTAACCCCCCATCAGCCCATTTCCAGTGCTAGCCCCCCATAGCCCATTACCAGTCCTAACCCCCCCATCAGCCCACAGCACATTACCAGTCCTAACCCATCAGCCCACCTCAAGTCCTAACCCCCCATCAGCCCATTTCCAGTCCTACCCCCCATCAGTCCACAGCACATTACCAGTCCTAACCCCCCCCCCATCAGCCCATAGCACATTACCAGTCCTAACCCCATCAGCCCACCTCAAGTCCTAACCCCCCCATCAGCCCATAGCACATTACCAGTCCTAACCCCATCAGCCCACCTCAAGTCCTAACCCCCCATCAGCCCATTTCCAGTCCTAGCCCCCCCCCCCCCATAGCCCATTACCAGTCCTAGCCCCCCCATCAGCCCACAGCACATTACCCGTCCTAACCCCATCATCCCACCTCAAGTCCTAACCCCCCCCATCAGCCCACTTCCAGTCCTACCCACCGCCATCAGCCCACATCAAGTCCTACTCCCCCCCCCAGCAGCCCACATCAAGTCCTACTCCCCCCCCAGCAGCCCACATCAAGTACTACTCCCCCGCCCCAGCAGCCCACATCAAGTCTTACTCCCCCCCAGCAGCCCACATCAAGTCCTACTCCCTCCCCCCAGCAGCCCACATCAAGTCCTACTCCCCCCCCCAGCAGCCTACTTCAAGTCCTACTTCCCCCCAGCAGCCCACATCAAGTCCTACTCCCCCCCCCCAGCAGCCCACATCAAGTCCTACTTCCCCCCCAGCAGCCCACATCAAGTCCTACTCCCCCCCCCCCCGGGAAAATTAAAACTTAAAAAAAAAGCTGGCAGCTGCCGCTGCCGCGGCGGTAGCAGCAATATCGCATGTCCCGCGGGGCCCCCCCGCCAGGCAGGTCCGTTCCTGCTTGCCTGCCTGCTTGTCAGTTCTTCTCCACTTCGGCTTTCAGAGCCGCGAAAGGAGAGCTTCTCCCTCGTGACTCTGTTAAGCCCGCTGGGGCTTATGGGAAATTTCCCATCTGCCCCGGCGAGCTTAACAGAGTCGTGAGGGAGAAGCTCTCCCTTCGCGGCTCTGAAAGCCGAAGCGGAGAAGAACGGACAAGCAGGCAGGCAAGCAGGAAGGGATCTGCCTGGCGGGGGGGGGGGGGCCCCGCGGGACATGCGATATTGCTGCTACCGCCGCGGCAGCGGCAGCAGCCAGCTTTTTTTTTAAAAATTCTACTTTTAAAGCGGAATGTTCTTTGCGCGGGGCCCCCTGAAACGCGGGGCACTGTGCAAAAAACATTCTCGCTCAATGGACAGGCCGGCCCTGACTATAGGGGGTATTGGCTAGGGAATTAAATATAAGCCAGAATGGGAGGGTGAATTTGTTTTGGGGAGGCATTTTATGGCTGGGGGACCACTAAGTGTTAGCTGCCTCTTTAGGATTCTGAGGGGAGAGGAATGCCCCAAGAGCAGCAACAGATTCAGGGGCCTGTCATTGCTCTCATAAGAAAGTTAACTTTCACAGTCTATTGCAGAGCTTCTTAGGGATATGCACAGGCAAGAAAAATGTGGTTAGTTTTCATCTTTTCATGCATTTTTTCAGATTTTAGGGTTCTTTTTAAGTGCATTTCACACATTTGTTTTACTAGGATATGTTTTAATGCATGCTAAATAAATATAGCATGCAGTAATCAATAAATTAAAGTGTGCTAATTTGTTTAACACATGTTAAAATCAGTTTAATGCACCTTCAGTTAGATAATGTGCCTTAAAAAATGAGCGCGCAATAAACTGATTTTAACATGTGTTAAACAAATTAGCACATGTTAAAATCAGTTTATTGCGCACTCATTTTTTAAGGCACATTATCTAACTGAAGGTGCATTAATGAATGCAAATTCCCAGGGCCCTTTTTTAATATTAATGAGCTGTTTTAAGTGTGATACAGATCTTTTATACTGTAGTTTCTTCATGTAAGCCAGAAGTTTAGATCATTTAAGAAGGGTGAGGAATTTACATGTTAAAACGTAAGTTACCCATATCCTTGTGTAAGTAGCAATTTTGAAAAAACTGCTAATTACATGTATATATCTGCAGCATGTACAAATTCCAAAGGAGCATGATGCGGACAGACTTTTAAAATATACATGCGCTTCCCATTTTAGAAGGGGATGAAATGTGCATTTCAACAAATGTCCGTGCTGATCAAGATTACCATAGTGAGATTCTCTGAGCTTAATTCTATTTTTCTTTGTAAGGGAATTGTACTATTTTATTTATTTATTTAGACAGATTTGTATGCCACCTTATCCTTCAATCAAGGTGGTCACGTCAAGTTACATCACAATTGGAGGGTTACATTTAACATTAGGGTACATGTAAACATTTAGACAGTACAGTTACATAACAGCATTAGACAGTATAATTAAAGGTAAAATATAACATGAAGGTATTTAGTAACTTAGTATGATACCCCCTGCTGAGGTATTGTGCAGCCCTTCTTCCTGTCTCCCTTCCCATGTGTGCATAGTTCTGTTTGCCTCTCTCTGCTCTGGGAAGAGCAGTGCTCTCACAGTGCTCTGCTAGAGAGGTGCATATTTAACTCCTGTGACAATTTGCTGTGAGTTCTAGCTGTTTATTTAATTATTTATTGTCTTATTGGTGTGATACTTCACCTCCCTGTTCCCTTTAGTTTTGCACTTCAGTTTTCTCAGCTGTATAACTTACCTTGCCTCTCTCAACTAACTGGCCTTTGTGTGGTAACAGGTTAACTGTTACTTTAAATTAACTATCTCTCCCTGCTCTGTCCCCAGAACCTGTTGTGTTTTAAACCTTTTTTTCCTGCTCTAGCCTGGTTTGCAGCTTGTCGTGCTGTGAGGGCTTGTGTGCATCAGTGATGCTGAGAGCTAAACTATCGGTAGTTTAACTACTGGCAGGGTCTCCCAAAATGGAAAGGTCTCAGCTGAGGTGCCAGACCAAGACAAACCACCCATATGAGCAGCAGCAGAATGGGATAGTGTTGACGGCGGAGGATCATATTTCTGTGACAACGGCAACACCACCAAACTTAAACTGCGTGGAAGAAAGGCCCAGCAATCTACTTCTGTATCTTGCCATGAAAACCCAATGGATAGTTACAACAAAACAAATTGTGCTATAGTGCTGGAAGATGAGACCCCCAGGTCAAAAGGCACTCAACTAGCTACTGGGGAAGAGCTGAAGACTTTTCAGAGTAAAGCCAGCATTTATGATGTGGTTGGATGAAAGCCCTCGGGACGTCTGACTGCTGATGTAGCTGCGCAAGAAATGAGAGTCAGAAGCTGTAAAGATGTCTTACGCATTGGAACATGGAACGTACGAAGCATGAACCAAGGGAAGTTGGAGGTGGTCAAGAATGAAATGGAACGTGTACAACTTGATCTGTTGGGTGTCAGCGAACTGAAATGGACTGGCATCAGGCACTTTGCATCAGATGATCACATGGTCTGCACCTTAATGTAAAGAAGACAAAGATCATGACAATTGGCATAATCTACAGGTTCATCGTTGAAGGAGAAGAAATTGAAATCGTGAACAACTTTAACCTACTTGGATCAACTATCAATAAAGAAGCAACAAGCAGTCAAGAAATCAGACGACGCATTGCTCTTGGCAGAATGGCTATGAAAGACCTAGATAAGATTCTCAAGAGCAGAGATGTTTCTCTCCATACAAAGATTTGACTTGTTCAAGCCATGGTATTTTCAATAACATCATATGGATGTGAAAGCTGGACAGTAAAAAAGATAGACAGGAAGAAAATTGATGCCTTTGAATTATGGTGCTGGCGGCGAATACTGTGTATACCATGGACTGCCCGAAGAACAAACCAGTCGGTACTAGAGGAGATCAAACCTAAGCTTTCTTTAGAAGCTCAGATGACAAGACTTTGACTTTCATACTTTGGACACATCATGCGAAGAGAGAGATCATAAGAGAAAGACATCATGCTTGGCAAGATAGAAGGTCAACGCAAAAAAGGAAGGCCAGCAATGAGATGGATTGATACAATAACAGCAGCTATGGGTACCAGTCTGTCAACAATGAGTCACCTGACTGAAGACCAAACACAATTTAGGATAGCTATCCAGAGGGTCGCCATGAGTCGACTCAGACTCGACGGCACTTAACAACAACAGCCTACCTGAGGGACTATCCCCCCTCCCCCCCTGCTGAGGGTACAGGACAGGGTACCTTGTAACAGCCCTCTTTTAATAGGTCTTATTTCCCTCCCTCCCTCCCTCCCCAACATCCACCCGCCCCTGGGGTAATTGTAGCTTTATAGGTACTTACTTTATTAGTATAAGCATCTACACCAACCCTTAGTAAATACAGAATTTAAAGACCTAAACACAAGCTTTAAACTAAGATGCAGACAACAGTCCAGCAGCGAGATGGGGGCTTTCCAGTCTTTTGCATTGAGTGTCACATGTACGATTTTCTCCCATTTGGTGAGAGGTCTTACATATGCAGTAAGTGCAAGGAGCTCTTTGCTCTCAGGGAACAAGTCCATTCTCTAGAAGCTAGAGTAGCAGACCTGGAAGACATAAGAAAGACTGAGAAGTACATTGACGAGACCTACAGGGATATAGTCCTGAAGTCCCACCTCCAGTCTGGCAGCATCCCTGTTGCCATGGAGGAGAGAGGTCACATGACAGGAGAGCATCAACCTGGTGTGGCAGGAAGTGATCCTGTAACTAGGACCTGTCCTCCAGGTGATGTAAAACCCAGGGCCATGTGCCCATGAGGGGAGGATTAGGACAGCTGTTCTAGTTGGTGATTCGATCATTAGGCATGTAGATAGCTGGGTGGCTGGTGGACGTGAGGATCGCCTGGTAACATGCCTGCCTGGTGCGAAGGTAGCGGACCTCACGCACCACCTAGATAGGATCTTAGATAGTGCTGGGGAGGAGTCTGCTGTCTTGGTATATGTCGGTACCAATGACATAGGAAAATGTGGTAGGGAAGTTCTGGAGGCTAAATTTAAGCTTTTAGATAGGAAGTTGAAATCCAGAACTTCCAGGGTAGTGTTCTCTGAAATGCTTCCTGTTCCACGTGCAGGACCCAAAAGGCAGGCAGAGCTCCGGAGTCTCAATGCATGGATGAGACGATGGTGCAAGGATGAGGGTTTTGGATTTGTTAGGAACTGGGGAACATTCTGGGGAAAGGAAGGGCTCTTCCGAAGGGATGGGCTTCATCTTAACCGGGATGGAACCAGACTGCTGGCATTAACCTTAAACTAGATAATAGGGGAAAGCCAACAGTCGCCTAAGAGCGCATGGTTCAGAAGAAGGTATCCTTGAAGGATACTACCGAAAGCAGTGAGGTTCCAAAAAAGAGTAAAGTAGCCCAAATGCCCTTGAATATGGTGCAGACAAAGCGTAAAGATTCCAAATTACCCATGCCTACCAATAGATATTAGATAGAGCAGCTTTTAAACTAGATATTAGGGGAAAGCCAACAGTTGCCCAAGAGCGGATGGTTCAGAAGAATGTATCCTTGAAGGATACTACCAAAAGCAGAGAGGTTCCACAAAAGAGTAAAGTAGCCCAAATGCCTTCAAGAATGGAGCAGACAGAGCTTAAAGATCCAAATTTACCCATGTCTAACAATAGCCAAATTAACATGAATACAATACATTCTCTAAAATGCTTGTATGCAAATGCTAGAAGTCTAAAGAATAAGATGGGAGAGTTAGAATATATAGCACTAAATGAAAGGCTAGATATGATTGGAATATCAGAGACATGGTGGAAGGAGGACAACCAGTGGGACACTGTGATACCTGAGTACAAACTATATCGTAATGATAGAGCTGATCAAATTGGTGGAGGGGTTGCGCTCTATGTTAGAGAGGGCATTGACTCAGAAAGGATTAAAGTTTTGCAGGAAACAAAATCTGCTGTAGAATCTATATGGATTGAAATTCCATATAAAAAGGGGAAGGCAATGGCAGTGGGGGTGTACTATCGAGCACCTGGCCAGAATGCCGTTGCCGGGGCTTCTATTGAGCGGCGCTGTGATCCGGGGTGAGAGCAGGAGCTCCCCCTTCCTCCCCGAGCAGCCAATCACCTGACCAGCTCAACGGCATAAAATCTGCCGTTGCCGGGGCTTCTATTGAGCGGCGCTGTGATCCGGAGTGTGAGCAGGAGCTCCCCCTTCCTCCCCGAGCAGCCAATCACCTGACCAGCTCAACGGCATAAAATCTGCCGTTGCCGGGGCGCGCCCGCGCCTTGCGGGCCCGCGCCTGAGGGCCTCGCAAGAGGGCCCTTTGGCATGGCCCTTAGGCGTTGGTCCGTGGCATCGTTGTCTGGAGGCTAGTTTGATGTCCTGCATATCTATCTGGGTAATGTGCTGTAATGTGCTGTTCCATGTCTCTCTCCTCTCATCTGTTTCTTTACTCTGCTCTGTCCTATCTTATAATTGGCGTTCCTTTCTTTTTCACTAAATGATGTGTTATTGTAAACCGCTCTGATGCCTTTTTGGTCTGAGTGGTATATCAAATTCGAATAAATAAATAAATGAACAAATGGATGATGAAATGCTCAAAGAAATCAAGGAAGCTAACAAAAGTTACAGCACAGTAATAATAATGGGTGATTTCAATTACCCTGCTATCGACTGGGTCAGTGTCACGTCAGGACATGCTAGAGAGATAAAGTTCCTAGATGAAATAAATGACTGCTTCTTGGAGCAGCTGGTTCATGAACCAACCAGAGGGGAAGCCATATTAGACCTAGTCCTTAGTGGAACACCAGATCTAGTGCAAGAGATAAGGGTGTTGGGGCCACTTTGCAATAGCAATCCACTTGCATATTGAGACCCATTGGATGGACAGTGTTAAGCAGAAAAATCCATTTTTGCTCCAGGTTCTGCAGAGATTCAATACGATCACCCCCTCGAGGGTTAGGCAGCACATAATCCAGTACACGCCACTGGAGCGATTCAAAAGAATGCAAGTTGTTTAAGCAGTGATCCACCATCGGCGCTGTTAAGGATTTTGTTCGAAGCCTAGAGGCATGCTCCCCAAGTCGGGTCTTAAGAGGACGTGAAGTCCGGCCCACATAATAGAGATCACACGGGCAAACAATAAGATACACTACAAAACTTGAAGTGCAACAAGTATGCCAACGGGCTTTATATATTCACTGGGAATGTTTATCCAGCCATTGAGATCCCGATATCGTGTTCAAACAAAAGTTGCAAGATCCACATGGAAAGTGGCCCATTGGATCATGAGATAAAGGGGGCTGATCAATAGGTGATGTAGTCTTCACCAATAAATCACGTAAATTAGCCTTACGGGAATAAGCAATCTGAAGCTGTTTCCTAAAGCAAGAATGGAAGCCCAAAATAGGCCAAAATTTGTGAATCAATTTGATCACTGCTGATGAACCCTTCATATAGGGAAAAACCCCTGTGATCCTTTCCTGCAGATCTACAGGAGCTGAAGGATCAAGCAACCATTCCCTATGTGAATAGCAAGCCCGTTCTATGCCAGTCTTATCACCGATTGTGGGTAGCCCCTAGCTAGCAAACGGGAGCTAAGGTCTTTCGCATGCAATTTAAAATCAGCTAGCAGAGTACAGTTGCAATGGAGGCATAAGAATTGACCAAACGGTAAACCTTTTTTAAGCGCTGGAGGATGAAAACTATCATATCGCAATAGAGTGTTCCTTTGAACTGGCTTATGGTATAAGGATGTCATAAGACCATTTGGAGTCAGCTCAATCAATATATCCAAAAATTGAATTCGTTGAGTTTCAACCTGTGCTGTAAATTGTATATTGCTTTTAAAAGAATTCAGAGACCGTAAAAACGACTCCAATTCATCCCTAGTGCTGGTCCATAAAACAAAAATATTATCTAAAAATCTCCTCCAGAAAGGAATCTTTATAAACAGCGGATGGGAACATACATATTGTTCTTCAAACCAAGCCATGTAAATAGTGGCAATAGAAGGTGCCACTGTGGCTCCCATGGCTATACCATTTATTTGGAGATAATATTGTTGTTGATACAGAAAAAAGTTCTTATTAAGGACCAGAGCTAATAAATCCAGAAAAAAACTCTTAGGAATTAGTTAATAGTGGCAATAGAAGGTGCCACTGTGGCTCCCATGGCTATACCATATATCTGGAGATAATATTGTTGTTGATACAGAAAAAAGTTCTTATTAAGGTCCAGAGCTAATAAATCCAGAAAAAAACTCTTAGGAATTAAGTTAAATGCAAAGCATTGATAAGGCAGGCAAAGCGAGAATTTGAGAAGAAACTTGCTACGGAAGCAAAAACACGAAATAAAGACTTTTTCAAGTACATTCATAGAAAAAGGCCTGTGAGAGAGTCAATTGGACCATTAGATGATAGAGAGGTAAAAGGGGCAGTAAGAGGAGACAAGGCTATAGCGGAGAGACTGAATACTTTGCTTCGGTTTTTACTGAGGAAGATGTAGGGATGTTACCCAAGACTGAAGTGGTATTTAAAGGTGATACTGCAGAGGAATTGAGAGAAATATTGCTACACCAGGAAGATGTATTACAACTATTTGATAAACTGAATAGTAGCAAATCACCTGGACCGGATGGTATACATCCAAGAGTGTTGAAAGAACTGAAATATGAGATTGCAGACCTGCTATTAGTAATCTGTGAACTTTCATTAAAATCATATGTAATACCTGAAGATTGGAGGATTGCCAATGTAACGCCTATTTTTAAAAAGGGTTCCAGGGGCGATCCGGGAAATTACAGACCGGTGAGCCTGACGTCAGTACCGGGGAAAATGGTAGAAACCATCATAAAGAACAAAATTACACAGGATGTAGATAGTCATGGCCTAATGGGAAACAGCCAACATGGCTTTAGACAAGGAAGATCTTGTCTTACTAATCTGTTATGTTTCTTTGAAGGTGTGAATAAACAGGTAGACAAAGGTGAGTCAGTTGATATAGTGATCTGGACTTTCAGAAAGCCTTTGACAAGGTCCCTCATCAGAGACTTTTGGCAAAACTAAAAAGTCATGGGATAGGAGGCAGTGTACTATTTTGGATCGGGAACTGGCTAAAAGATAGAAAGGAGAGGGTAGGGCTAAATGGCCAATTTTCCCAATGGAAAAAGGTGAATAGTGGAGTACCCCAGGGATCTGTACTGGGTCCGCTACCTTTTGACATATTCATAAATGACCTGGAAAAGGGAATAGCTAGTGAGGTTATCAAATTTGCAGACGACACAAAACTGTTTAAAGTTGTTAAAACCCAAGAGGACTGTGGAAAACTGCAGGAGGATCTGGAAAAATTGGAAGACTGGGCATCCAAATGGCAGATGAAATTTAATGTGGACAAGTGCAAAGTTATGCACCTAGGAAAGAACAATCCACACTATGGTTACACGATGCAAGGTTCCACATTGGGAACCACCACCCAGGAAAAAGATTTAGGAGTCATCGTGGATAACATGTTGAAACCCTCCCCCCAGTGTGCAGCGGCGGCCAAGAAAGCAAATAGAATGCTAGGTATCATAAGGAAAGGAATGGAAAATAAAACAAAGGATATTATAATGCCTCTGTATCGTTCCATGGTACGACCGCACCTTGAATATTGTGTGCAATTCTGGTTGCCGTATCTTAAAAAGGATATAGCGTTATTAGAAAAGGTACAGAGAAGAGCCACCAAAATGGTAAAGGGGATGGAAGGCTACTCCTATGAAGAGAGGCTACAAAGGTTAGGGCTCTTCAACCTGGAAAAGAGACGGCTGAGGGGAGATATGATAGAGGTCTATAAATTAATGAATGGAGTGGAACGGGTAAACGTAGATCAATTGTTTACGCTATCAGAAAATAGAAAGACTAGGGGACATGTAATGAAGCTACAGGGTAAACTATTTAAGACAAATAAGAGAAAATATTTTTTCACTCAACGTGTAATCAAACTGGAATTTGTTACCAGAGGATGTAGTAAGAGCTGTTAGTGTAGCTGGGTTTAAAAAAGGTTTGGACAAGTTCCTGGAGGAAAGGTCCATAAGCCATTATTAAAAAGGGACCCAGGATATCAATGCTTGACCCAATACACGCATTGTGGAACCTGTGTCTTTTGGGGATACTGCTAGGTACGTATGATCTAGATTGGCCACTGTTGGAAACAGGATACTGGGCTTGATGGACCTTGGTCTGACCCAGTATGGCATATCTTATGTTTTTATTTGTGTGGATAGGATGGGTGCATGCTTAGTTGGCAGTGTATGTGGTATTTCAGTATGGGTATGGGATGTTGCCTGAATGCTCATATGTGTCTATAAATAGAAATGTTTTGAGGTCATCTAATGCTCTCAGGCTCATTGGGAGGGAGTTCCATAGTGTGGATGCCAGTAGTGATGGTGCTCTTTTTGAAGTTGATTGTTTGGTTTTGTGATAGCCTGCAGGTGTGCCGATCAAGTTGTCGTTATTGGTTCTTCTTGGTCTATTGCTGATATCCCTTGTTATGACGTTTTGGAGTGTGTCTGCTGAGAGATGATGAATGACTTTGAAGATGATCATGATTGTCTTGTATTTAGCTCTTGTCATCATTGAGAGCCAGTGCAGTTGCTGTAGGACGGGAGTGATGTGTTCGGTCCTTGGTGTGTCTGTAATGATGCGTGCTGTGGTGTTTTGTACCATCTGTGGTGGGTGGAGTGTCTGCTGAGGTAGGCCTTGATATAGTGAGTTTCCGTAATCAAGCAGCGGTGTAATGAATGCTTGGCACACTGTACGGAAGTGGTCCTGACGGAGCATTGGTTTGATTTGTCTGACTATTTTCAATCGTGCTGAAAAGGAAGTGTGCTTGTTGATAGGCACCTATGCTGCCTGTATAAAATACATAACCCATGTGCCAATAAAAATTTGGCACCTACAATCAGTCCCGGCCCGGCACAGGCACGCGATGGCTCGACGAGGTTTCGGTGGGGGGCGGGGGGGGGGGCGGGCAGAGAGCCGAGTACAAAGGAGCGCACCCGGCGCGTGCTCGGCCTCTTTGCTGCTCACCCCCCCCCCTTCCTGGAGAAAGCCGGACAGTTGCTAACAATTACATTTATGCCCGCTCCAAAAGTGGTGCAAATGTGTGAGGCAGATTCCGTACAAGCCGATTATCTCTGGCGGAAATGTTTCAATTGGGCACAGGCACGGGCACGATTTAAACATGATTTCGCTTCCACGGGTGTAACCATGTCCAGCATGCAGTTCGGTCAGCCCATGCACGTATGCAGCGCGAGGGCTTCGCACAGGTATAGGCGTAGAGACACATCTCCAGCTAATATTATGGGACATGGGTAAATGCTGCAATTGCTTTGGACATGGCAGCACTCACCATATTCTGAAACGATGCATGTTTCCGATAGTACCTGTCTCCGTGATATACCCATGGACATCTCTGATGGCCACTCTTCCTCAGTTAAAATTTGCATCTCCAAATCTGCTATTCTCACTGACAGTAGTTTGCTGATGAAAACTAGACACAAATACTAATGATAAATGAATGCTGATGCAAACTAGACTATATAGTATTCTTTATCATGCCCAGAAAAGTGCTGTTATCTCAGTGCACCCTAATATATTATAAGATAATGCAAAATCAACATGTATGTCATGACGTACCTTGCATTAAAAACTACTTGGCATCATAAAAAGGCTTCAGTTATTCCTGCATTGGTCATCTCTGAAAATATTCTTTAAAATGCTAAATATGAACCCTTACTAAGTCTACAAAAACCTAAACTAAAATTGTAATTCCCCAAATGATGAATAATATTGCTGAGCTACAAAGTATGCTAATCGAGGACTATGGTCTTCTGGTTGTGGCATCTGTTTCTCATATATCTGGGTAATGGCATTTCTCACAGCAGCTCTTCACATGTGTCAACATAGAACGTGTCCCATAGAATGTCCATTCTCTGTCTTGGTCTATACATCTGCTATCTGTGGGACGACCCTGTCTGCCTTCTCACAGTCTGCTTCATGGCAATGCTCCCCTAGTAAGACCTGTGTGGACATAGGAGGGGGGATCCCTGTGCCATCATACCCAGGTAGCCAGCCTTCAGATATATCACCACTCTCACAGCTTGCATAGATGCTAGATTGGTTAAGGATGTAGGCCTCATGGCACAATCTGGAGAATGTTGGCACATCAGTCATGTCTCCCAGTGCCTGGCATAGTTGATGTATGGCTACCCTATCACACTGGCACCTGGTGACACTGTGGTCATCCGTAAGGTCCAGGTACTGGCCAGGCATTCATATCTTCTCTGAATTGCAGATCAACACACCAGATCCACTGGTGCAACCTTCAAACCATACACACACACTCTTACTTGGAGTCACAAAAGACATAATTCTGCCAAAAAGATACTCAGAGACTATACATAAAAGCCAGTATACCATAATAGCATGACATTCCAGGACTACAAATATGATCTCACTTTCTCACTCAAACAAGATTCTTTTCTAGACTCACTCACATACAATTCTTACATCAACATTACCATTTTTTGTAACACAGAAATTGTTAGAGTCCCCTAGATTAACTCTTTTAGCACAAACAGCAAATTTCAGCATAGTCAGAATAAACACTATTGCTCTTCTTAATATTTCTTTAAGGGTAGTTATTAATGACTTTTTAGCTTACAAGATTCCCTCACCTCTGATTTCTGTTCTTTATAACTGCATCTTGTGGTGTTTTTCCAGACTGCAGTCACACCAGTTTAAAACATACTTACCACAACCTTTATACAATATGAGCTGTTGAGGATTTGACCCTCTTATTGGTCAATACTATAGTCTCAGGGTACCCCCCAACATACGCAAAAAATACAGGACCCGGTATCAATAAAATAGTTATGACACCAAAGTAAAGTACTCAATTTTATTCTCAGGTCTGCAAAAGGACAAGCTTTGCATTGAAAGGGTAAAGCGTCTACAAATACATCTAATATGTAAAAAATTATCTATAGCAAAGTACCTGACCTACCAACCCAGGTGCTAGAGACAGTCTAGCGTCGCTCTTCAGGGGGAGTATCTGCCAGAGTCTATGTCCTTAACCACCATACTGCCTTCCCTTATATCCATTGTCAACCTGGCCTAAGTTAGTAGGTTCTTTGCATAATTTGCAACTACTTTTCCTAATGTTATACTTTTAGCAATCTACTTTGCCTAACTACTTGGGCATTTGCATGTTTTTCTATTCTAGTTCAATATTAGTTTTAGGATGGCTGGGAAAATTCCCCAGCAGAAATCCCCTAATTGTGTCTGCTTTCATACCGAGCACACCTGCCAGCTTAAGGCTGACGTGCTCTATACTGGTGTCATTGCCTGTGTCCTTTAATTTGTACTTGTGAAGATTCTCTGGCCATCTTTCTGATTTGTTCTGTTGGTCTGTCTGAGTATGCTTCATATTCCCAAACCCTAATCCACCATGTCCTACATTTGTGTGGGGTTTCACTACAGATCAGCAGGCAAACTACTCCTAGGCATCTTTTAGGCTTTTGGGGAATGCTGAGTAAAGTGAGGTTCACCCTGCTATAATCCCTTCAAGGCTGAATTGTAGAACACAGCAGAATATTTTCTAAGTACTGGCCTTATTCCACGTCTCAGCAGGAATAACCGGCATGTCTCCGTGGAACACTAAAATTATACAGGGCTTTCTGGAATGCACTATACACATCTCCGTGGGAGACTATGCCCCTGTTCTTCCCCTCCCAGGCATGTTCTGACATCCCTGTGTACGCGAGATAAATGTGCATAGACGCCATGTACCGGAATACGTTCATAGACATTTTGGTACAAAAATGTCCCCGCCACATGTGCAAATGGCCTATTTATGTTCTGGAATGTATTCCTAACGGAATTATTTTAGAAGCCCCATTCATGCTTTGGAAATCAGAAAGCGGGTATGCAGACATCCATAGAGCCATTTTAGAAGCTGGTTCTCTACTTCCCCAATACAAAGACATCCAGGTCGTAAAGGGGTGTGATGGAGGCGTGACAGAGGGCGTTGCAGACAAGAGGGACATGCACTCCTGATTTCAGAAACAGCAAGCACATCTCAATCTATGAGCAGGACCGTCCTTGTCTATTTCTGTTCCAGGGCATGAAAAGGTATCAGAAAAGTTCTCATTCTGCCATCCAGACACCTGCAGAGCATAGAGAGGAAGGTACTCTGATATCCCCTATACTTTGCATGATGATAACAAAAACTGCAGGGAAACAAGGACACTTGTTTTGGTTCTGCACACTGATGCACATCCACCCATGCAAAATAACTTCCATGGACATGCAATCAGCATAGGATATACATCCTTGCCTCAAGTTTTAGAACTGGGGATGTCTATGAGGCTGCTCAGCGGCCATCCCTTTCGGGGATGTTGCTACAATCAGGCAGAAATATAAATATCCCTGGTGGGCTTTTTGGATGTTTTACCCTGGATGCCCCAGATTTCATGCCATACTGGGTCAGACCAAGGTCCATCAAGCCCAGTATCCTGTTTCCAACAGTGGCCAATCTAGGCCATACGTACCTAGCAGTTTCCCCAAAAGACACAGGTTCCACAATGCTTGTACTGGGTCAAGTATTGATATCCTGGGTCCCTTCTTAATAATGGTTTATGGACCTTTCCTCCAGGAACTTGTCCAAACCTTTTTTACACCCAGCTACACTAACAGCCTTTACTACATCCTCCGGTAACAAATTCCAGAGTTTGATTACACGTTGAGTGAAAAAATATTTTCTTTTATTAGTCTTAAATAGTTTACCCTGTAGATTCAATGCATGTCCCCTAGTCTTTCTATATTCTGATAATGTAAACAATCGATCTACGTTTACCCGTTCCACTCCGTTCATTAATTTATAGACATCTATCATATCTCCCCTCAGCCGTCTCTTTTCCAGGTTAAAGAGCCCTAACCTTTTTAGCCTTTCTTCATAGGAGTATCCTTCCATCCCCTTTACCATTTTGGTGGCTCGTCTCTGAACCTTTTCTATTAATACTATATCCTTTTTAAGAAACGGTGACCAGAATTGCACACAATATTCAAGGTGCGGTCTCACCATGGAACGATATAGGGGCATTATAATATCTTTTGTTTTATTTTCCATTCCTTTCCTTATGATACCTAGCATTCTATTTGCTCTCTTGGCCGCCCCGCTGCACACTGGGCCGAGGGTCTTAACATGTTATCCACAATGACGCCTACATCTTTTTCCTGGGTGGTGGTTCCTAATGTGGAACCTTGCATCGTGTAACCATAGTTTGGGTTGTTCTTCCCTAGCTGCATAACTTTGTACATGTCCACATTAAATTTCATCTGCCATTTTTATACCCAGTCTTCCAATTTATCAAGATCCTCTTGCAATTTTCCACAATCCTCTTGGGTTTTAACAACTTTAAATAGTTTTGTGTCATCTGCAAATTTGACTTTGACTTTCCTTGGTGCTCCCTTATCCAGCATTAGGGTGACAGCCATTTTTGGATATTAAGGTGCACACTTGACACCTTAATGTCCAATGTCCTGTTAACGCACATTAACTGGCCCATTGCACACTTACCGCCGGAACGCCTCCTACTTGCTTATCGCCTTTTTTGCATGTAAAACCCCTTATCACTGCCATTAATGCTTGATAATGCCTGATACCTTAATGCTCTTTAATAAACATACCCCTTTGTTAATCACTAACTCTATGGGGCATGTTTACTAAAACCCCGTTAAAGTGTGGGCCGCGGTAGTGAGCGGATGCCATATAAGGAGTGGGCGTTCCATCCTGAAAAAGAAAAGCCGTGATTGACATATGCGCTAAGGTGCACGGCGCCCTTGTGCACCCCGCACCTTAGTGCATCAGATAGCTGCGCGGGAGGCATATGTGGCGCGCTGATGTGCAAACAGAAGCACAGAGCCACAGCACAATGGTTAAGACAGTGACCAATGGTACAGGGATCAGGGGTTCAATCCTCCACAGTGCTCAATGTAGACAGTTGGATGAGGTGTTACTTTAGGAGCCAGTCTAATATGGGGCAGTATTAGGCAGTGCGCTATTGATTTTGGAGGCTATTTAAGATTGGGCGGCATAAGGTGGCACGCTGATGTACAAGCACAGGAACAGAACCACAGCACAATGGTCAAGACACTGACCAATGGTGCAGGGATCAGGGGTTCCATCCCCCACAGTGTCCAATTAACAAGGCTGGCTGAGGCATTACCTATTATGGGGAAGATTGCTTTAGGAGTTAATTTATGTTTATTATAATTTACAGTGCTAGCAAATGCACCCTCAAAGCGTGTTAACATCAGGCGCCCTATAAGGCACATTTTAAAGTGCACTGTCCACCAAGGCACCCTAAAATGTCCCCTATAGGGCACCCTATAAGTTGTGTCACAGGAATATGTATAGTGCACCTTATATGGACGGAAACCATAAGGTGCCCTATAGGGTGCCCTAGAAAGCGCCCTCAGAGGCACCTTATGGGTACAGTACACTGAGGGTGTTTTTGCTGACAACAAAATTTGTACATAAAATAAAGATAATGCTTTGGACAACCCTATTAAATAACCCCACTGTGGGTTTGAACCCATGACCTCTGGCTTCACAGGTGAAGTAACCAGTGGGCTACAACTCTACAGCTGCTAGCAAGCCCCTGGCGGGCTGCAAAGAGCCTGCATGTCACCACACAGACAGTCTGCTGCAGTCACCAGGATAGGGTTAGCCCACCCGTACCCATGATGCACCGCACATGCAAATCAGCTGTCCACAGATGAACACAAGATGGGGAATGCACCCACACAGCACCTCGGCCTGGTAGGGGGTACTGATCGGATGTTTTACTGGCACAGAGTAGCTACGCACCGTCACATTGTGCGGGTACTGTGCTCACCCTTAGTGTCCGATGAGGCGCCCAGGACCAGGTCCACAACACCTTCGATGGCAGATAGAGGCCATGCCGGAAGTCCAAAGCAGTGTTAATGTGTAAGATAGGTAGTTTCTGCAGAAACACCTTGGATATATCTGTCTGTCGCAGTCAGGTGTAGTCATTATGGACCCCTAGGTGGGCTATGTACCACCACCACCCCACCTCCTCCAGGGCCAAGGGTAGCAAACAGGGTCTCTTATACATAGATCCACATTCTACCTCTCTGCAAAGGTGGCAGTAGAGGGGAACATCAACCCCAGTCCTGCTGGGGAACAGACACCCCACAGGGCAGTCAATGCAGCTCCATACACATCCATAACACAATATCAGACAGACATTAGGCCTGGATATGGTAAGCTGCACCCCACCACTATCTGATATTCTCCTGCACCAAGCCATCAGCCGCTGCACCCTGCAAGCCGCTCCATCAAGACACATACCAGCTGCAAACAGTCTGCTAGTTAGTCCATAGTACATGCATCCAGAACTGGGATGTCAGTATACACAGCAAGCAGATAAATCAGTGACTGGGCCCCAAAAGGAATCCCATATCAATCACATGAAAGAAATACTCTATAGCACTATGGGGGTGCCTAGCCATGCTGTGGTCACTGCACAGTTAGGGTGAGAGTGATCTCTCAGCAGGACATACTGAGGTCACCCTGTCTGTTTAGGTGGTGGCCGGGCACTAAAATGTCCCAGTCAGTGCCCTATGCCCTGTAAAGATGCACCCTGGCCAGGCCACCCTGTCCGGGCTATACCCATGGTACCTTGCTCCTCATTATGCACATTGGCAGCCCAATACTGGCAACATTGCTGGCAGTGTGGGCTGTGGAAGGTGTTTGCATCCACCACACACTGGATAGACAGACAGCCACCCCCACACCTATGCCAGCATTGTGCTACTATAGAGGAGTTCAGCAGCCATACCCACCACACCAGTCCTGGGCACAGTACAGGTATGGATATGCTACGCAATACTGTTGGGGGTCACTCCCCAGGGTGGTAAACACTGTCAGAGACCAGACCTGCAGCACACACCGCAGACATCAGAAAGATTGTTATGGTGGAGCTCAATGAGCAACATGTGCTTAACGTAGGAATTGATATCTGCCAGTTATCATAGGAAGCGTTTGATAGCTGTGTACCGTATACCCAGGTGGAGGGTGGCATTGCTAAGGTATGCAACTGCTAGTATTGGGAGATACAGGCAGGGCCCAATGTCCTGCCTCTCCAGGAGGCATTGGCCAATGGGGCCTGTAGGGGTGTGTCTGGCCCTGTTGGCTGCTGCTTTATGGCAGAGTTCCCCAACTCCAGTCCTGGTGTTCCAAACACTGTTCTGGTTTTCATGCTATCCCTCATAAATATGCATGAGCTACATCTGCATACCATGGGGGTGGTGCATAGATATGCAGCACAGGCATCTTTATTAGAGGCAGCATGGAACCTGAATGGTGTGGGGCCCTCCAGGACTGCATTTGCGAGACTCTGCTCTAGGCAATGCACCTGTTTATGGTGTCTGTGTTTGGTGTGGTAAAATATAGGTGTCTTAACCATGCGTATGTTCTCAGCAATAAAGGTTTGTCCTTACTATCACGGTTTATTTGTGGGAAAAATATGTGAACAGGATTGGCAGTGGCCCCAGCTGGGCTTTGAACCTGTGACCCTCTGGTCTTACAGGCATTGGCTGTGTCTGTTACACCACACTGTGGCTACAGAGACTGTGCAGTCCCTGGAGATAGGAATCCTGGCTGGACGAGTCAGAAACCCTGCTCTGCAACAATTTTACTGTGGGCTCATTTACCGTGTACGGAGACAAAAGTGTAAATAAGCCTCAGAAATGACCTCGAAAAAGGGGCAAGACCCATGACCAAGCTGGGCAACAGTGATATCACTGGGCAACCATAAAAAACACTCCCAGAAAAGCTCCAATAAAATGAAATGCTTTTTGAAAGGGTCTACGGAGCGTAGACCCTTCCAAAAATCATTTCCTTTTTTTGGAGCTTTCCTGGGAGTGTTTTTTATGGTTGCCCATTGCTATCACTGTTGCCCAGCTGAATTATAATTTTTACAATTTTTGTTGTGGTCATTTTCACGTTTTATTTGCTATTTTGTTGTGTGCACATGTATCACACTGCTCACGTTTTGTAGGTTTCCCCTGTTTTGCTGTTCATTGCTGACGGAAATAGTTTCTCTTCCCTTTAAATCGGCTCTAACGCGAGGTTTTCACTCGCGGTATTTTTTGGGCCGAAATTCAGCCCTGCTCCTGTGCGGGGAGCCTCTCCCCGCCCATTCTCCGCCAATTGACCCCGTCCCCCCCGCCCCTCGGGAGCCTTCCTCCGCCCTCGAAATGCTTTTCCACGCCTCTATCGTACATCAGCGCGCCGCGCTCTTTTGGGGGCGGCGCGCACGTGTGCGGGGCACCAAAAATGCACTATTAGCGTGCGCTAAGGTACCTTAGCGCACGCTCAAGTGCGCCCCGCACAATTGCACGGTTTAGTAAACATACCCCTATAATTGCTGTTAAGTGCCGTTGAGTCAGTGTCAACTCATGGTGACCCTCTGGATAGTTGTCCTAAATTGTATTAACTTCCATAAAGGATAGACCTTATAGTTTCTGATGACGCTTAATTATAATTCTCTGTTCTTTCAAAATTTATAAGTTATTGTTCCATAGGAAAGAGCATAGCTTTTACTTCCTTTCTAAAATTGTATACGTTGGTTTCTGGTCTCAACCATATTGGCAAGGCATTCCATAACTGGGGGCAATTACACTGAAAGCCTTTGATCTCCAATTATCTATGACTAAGTCGTATCTGGAACCTGCAGAAGATTTGCTACAGAACAACATAATTGTCTTCTTGGTGCATACCAGCAATTGAAAAGGGTTAATTATCACAGCAATGTTTACTACCCAAGAAAATGAAAAAGATGAGACAGATTTTATTGCAAATAGACAAGGGAATAAAGTAGCTGAAACACCAGTGTGGCAACATCCAAACTCTAACTTATCACTGGCAGGAATCAAAGAACTATTTCTAGGAAAATGCATGTTGTTAACCCTTACCCCTCCCGAACATTTCACTTTGAAACCAGACATCAGTAATTACACACATTAACATGTGAACTTTCTCTAAAGTACAAATTGTCGTTCATCAGCTCCTTGCTTAAGGAAATTCAATACGTTAGTTTCCCTTATTGCTAATTCTTCTACAACATCCCCCAGACGTTTATTCATTCAGCTGGATGGACAAAAACGCAGACAATTTCCTGACCTACCAGCTTTAGGCTACCAGATTGTAATGTCTCACTGCTTTTTTTCAGGACTTCAAAGAGATGAGCAATTTTCAGGTTGGTGGTACAGGATCAGTAGACTGGATGATTACAATGCATGGGGTATGTTCATTTAGACATGCCACGATATTTCTTTGGTTGTTTCTCTCCACAGGGGAGAACATGATAGAAAACCGTTCTATGTTCCACCTTTTTTTTTTATAATTAAAGTACTGGAAACAGTGACTTAACGTGTGGTAAGTGTAAAGCCTATATGGAAACTTTGAGATGTGGCCAACATCTGCCTCCAAGCTCCTGCTTAAGGCAGAAAATTAACACATGTTAAAAGTGCATTGCCTGGATATTGGAGGTAATTTTCTAAAGTCATTAATGTGCATATGTGGCAGTTTAGATACATTAATGGTCTCATAAAGTTCCAACCAGTGTAGAAGTATTCACTTTGACATGAAGGTATATGCATTGCTGGTAGGAATAGATGGGGCGTGGTCTGGATGGAGGATGGAGAGAGTTAGCAAGTTTGAACAAGACTCAAGGCATGGACGAGAAGATGGTATAGGGAGGAATGATTTAGAGTTTTTAGGAACTAAGCAACATTTTGGGGATGGGTGAAACTATGTGTTCCCTTTTCTAGGGTGGAACCAGGCTATAGGTGCTAAGAAAAATCTTAAGACCTATTTTTATGAACAGGCCTATGGCAGTTTTTAGGGGCGGAAACTCCTGAGCTGCTGTTGGATCCTGCACTGTGTTTTGTTTGTTCATTTGTTTCTCTGCTTTTACGTACCTTTGTTATTAATTTGCTTTTGTAAATCACTTTGGTGCATATAGCTAAAAGCAGTACAGTCAAACCTCGGTTTTCGTTTGCCCCAGTTTTCGTTAGCTTCGGTTTTCGACGACTTTTTTTGGTTGCAATTTTGTCCCGGTTCTTGTACATCCGCTCGGTTTTCGTACTTGTTTTTGCGATTGAGCTCTTTGCTTTCAGCGTTCCTTACTGTAATCAAGGAATGAGAGTGTGGCTTCCGATGTTCCCTGCTGATTGGCAAACTTGAGGGATCTGTGTGTGTGCTGTCCGGTGAGGTGAGAAAAGTGCTGCTGTTCTGCTGATGCAGAGAATTTCAGGCGGGGGAGAGAATCGGCGATCAGAGGTGTGTGAAAGAAGTGCCCGGAGCTGTTCTGCTGATGCTGAGAATTTCAGGCGTGTGAGAGAATCGGCAATCAGAGGTGTGTGAGAGAAGTGCCCGGAGCTGTTCTGCTGATGCTGAGAATTGCAGGCGGGGGATAGAATCGGCGATCGGAGGTGTATGAGAGAAGTGCCCGGAGCTGTTCTGCTGATGCTGAGAATTGCAGGCGGGGGATAGAATCGGCGATCGGAGGTGTGTGAGAGAAGTGCCCGGAGCTGTTCTGCTGCTGAGAATCGGAGGCAGGGAGAGAGTCGTTCTGCTGCCTGGTTGAGACTTCGGGGCTCGTGCTGCTGCAGCCATTGCCACATGGCTCTGGAATGCATGCTCAGCTCTGGGTGTCTGGAACAGATTAATTGGATTTACATTATTTCTTATGGGAAATATTGCTTCAGTTTTCATATGTTTCGGTTTTATTCAGACTTTTTTGAATGGATTAATCATGAAAACCGAGGTTTGACTGTATATCAAGTTTGGAAATAAAGGTAAAGATAACATTTAAAAATGAGATCAAGCGGCTTTTACACTAGAACTTGAGGGAGGCCAGTAGTAGTAGCTCAGGGACCATGGTTTAAAGTAAAATATCTTTGAAGTATACTATCTAACCAGGGAATTAAAGGCTTCCCTATAGAGAGGCTACAATAAAGGCAAAATTAGCCCAGGTGCCTTTAAATGAAGAGCAGAGTTAGGGGATTGCAAATTATCCCTGTTAACTGAAAAGCAAGTTGTAGATACAATGCAAAAAATACTTTGAAATATCTGTATACAAATGCTAGAATCCTAAAAAATAAGATGGGAGATTTGGAATACATAGCACTGAATGGAGACATTAATATAATAGCCATCTCTGAGACCAGGTTGAAGAAGTATAACCAATGGGACACTGTGATATCAGAGTACAAATTATGTCACAATGATAGGGTGAATCAAACTGATGGAGGAGGCATTAATTTATGAGGCACAGAAATACTGGGCGTCATAAAGCGGCGCGCTAATGTTTTTGGCGGCATATTAATACTGGGTGGCATAAGGCGGTGCACTGATGTTTACGGAGGCATTATAATACTGGGCGGTATAAGTGGCGCACTGATGGTTAAAAAGAACAGCAGAGCCACAGCACAATGGTTAAGGCAATTAACAATGGTGTAGGGATCAGGGGTTCAAACCCCCACAGTGCCCAATGGAGACAACTGGCAGAGGCATTATTTTAGGAGGCATTTAAATGATGGGCGGTATAAGGCGGCGCACTGATGGGCATAAGGCGGTGCGCTAATGTTTTAGGAGGCTTTTTAATACTGGGCGGCATAAGGCGGCGCGCTGATGTGCAATCACAGAAACAGAGCCACAGCACAATGGTTAAGACACTGACCAATGGTGCAGGGATCAGGGGTTCAATCCCTCAAAGTGCCTAATGAACAAGGCTGGCTGAGGCAGAACATATTAAGGGGAAGATTGCTTTAGGAAGCATATTATTCATATTTTAATTAGCACTACTAGCAAACGCACTCCCAAAGCGTGTTAACATAAGGTGCCCTATAAGGCACATTTTAAAGTGCACTGTTAGCCAAGGCACCCTAGAATGTTGCTTATAGGGTGCTTTAGAGGGTGCCGTATGAGGTACCGCAAGGTCAGTGTACTGATTTTTTATGGCAGCACTGTGCAGTTTAAGGAATGAAAAGCATAAGTAGGTGCGCTGACAGGCAAGGAGGAGCAGCAGTGGAGCACAATGGTTAAGGCACTGACTGCTGATACAGGGGTCATGAGTTTGCTCCCCAGTGTGCCTAATACATAAGGCTGGCTGTGGCATCAGCTTTGCATTGTGCATATTTTGTCCTGCAGTACTTTAATTTTGTTATTAATTGCTGCCAGCAAACACGCCCTCACGTGCCGTAATGTAAGGTGCCATATAAGGCACCCTATAAGGCACTCCATAGGGCACATTAGAAAGGGCACTGTCCGCCACAGCACCCTAAAATGTCCCCTATAGGGCACCCTATAGGTTGCGTCACAGGATATTGTATAGTGCACCTTATATGGACGGGAACCATAAGGTGCCCTATAGGGCGCCCTATAAAGCACCCTCAGAGGCACCTTATGGGTACAGTACGCTGAAGGGTGTTTTTGCTGGCATCAAAATATGTACATTAACAAAAATGTGTTGGACAACCCTATCAAAACACCCCACCGTGGGTTTGAACCCATGAGCTCTGGCTTCAGAGGCAGTGACGTAACCATTGGGCTACAGCTCTATAGCTGCTAGCAAGCCCCTGGCTGGCTGTAGAGAGCCTGCACGTCACCACACAGACAGTCTGCTGTGGTCACCAGGATAGGGTTAGCCCACCCATACCCATGATGCACTGCACATGCAAATCAGCTGTCCACAGATTAACACAAGATGGGCAATGCACCCCCACAGCACCTCGGCCCAGTAGAGGGATGTGACCATGTGCACCCACACACCACCTCGGCCTGGTAGGGGGTACTGACCGTGTGTTTTACTGGCACAGAGTAGCTACACGCCGTCACATTGTGCGGGTACTGTGCTCACCCTGAGGGTGCAATGAGGCACCCAGGACCAGGTCCACAACACCTTCCATAGCTGACAGAGGCCATGCTGGAGATCCAAAGCAGTGTTAATGTGTGAGATGGGTAGTTCCTGCACAATACACCTTGGATATCTCTGTCTGACTCAGTCAGGTGTAGCCCCCATGGACCCCCAGGTGGGCCATGCAACACCACCCCCCCCCCCTCCTCCTCCAGGGCTGAGGGTGGCAAACAGGGCCCCCCATCAATAGATCCACCTCCCTACAAAGATGGCAGTAGAGGGGTCCATCAACCCCAGTCATGCTGCATAACAGATACCCCACAGAGTAGTCATTGCAGCTCTATACACATCCATAACACAATAGCAGACAGATATTAGGCCTGGATAAGGTGAGTTGCACCCCACCACCATTTGATATTCTCCTGCAGCAAGTCATCAGCCACTGCACCCTGCTCCATCACAACACATACCAGTTGCAAACAGTGTGCTAGTTAGTCCACAGTGCATGCTCCCAGTGGAGATGCATGCACCCAGAACTGGGATGTCAGCATACACAGCAAGCAGATAAATCAGTGACTGGGCCCCAAAAGGAAACCCATATTTATCACATGAGAGAAATACTACATAGCACTATGGGGGTGCCTAGACATGCTGTGGTCACTGCACAGTCAGGGTGAGAGTGATCTCTCAGCAGGACATACTGAGGTCACCCTGTCTGTGTAGGTGGTGGCCGGGCACTAACATGTCCCAGTCAGTGCCCTATGCCCTGTGCAGATGCAACCTGGCCAGGCCACCCTGTCCGACCTATACCCATGGTACCTTGCTCCTGATTATGCACATTGGCAGTCCAGTACTGGCAACATTGCTGGCAGTGTGGGCTGTGGAAGGTGTTTGCAGCCACCACACACTGGATAGGCAGACAGCCACCCCCACACCTATGCCAGCATTCTGCTACTATAGAGGAGTCCAGCAGCCATACCCACCACACCAGTCCTGGGCACAGTACAGGCATGGATATGGTACGCACTACTGTTGGGGGTCACTCCCCAGGGTGGTAAACACTGTCAGAGACCAGACCTGCAGCGCACACCGCAGATATCACAATGATTGTTATGGTGGAGATCAATGAGCAAAATGTGCTTAACGTAGGAATTGATATCTGCCAGTTATCATGGGCAACGTTTGATAGCTGTGAACCATACACCCAGGTTTAGGTATGCAACTGCTAGTATTGGGAGATACAGGCAGGGCCCAATGTCCTGCCTCTCCAGGAGGCATTGGCCAATGGGGCCTGTGGGGGTGTGTGTGGGTGTGTCTGGCCCTGTTGGATGCTGCTTTACGGCAGTGTCCCAACTCCAGTCCTGGTGTTCCAACCACTATTCGGGTTTTCATGCTGTCCCTCATAGATATGCATGAGCTACATCAGCATACCATGGGGGTGGTGCATGGATATGCAGCACAGGCATCTTTATTAGAGGCAGCATGGATCCTGAATGGTGTGGGGCCTTCCAGGACTGCATTTGGGAGACTCTGCTCTAGGTAATGCACCTGTTTATGGTGTCTGTGCTCGGTGGGGTAAAATATAGGCGTAGTAACCATGCGCATGTTCTCTGCTCTAGGTAATGCGGCTGTTTATGGTATCTGTGGTTGGTGTGTGGTAAAATATAGGCATATGAACCATGCGTATGTTCTCAGCAATAAAGGTTTGTCCGTAGGATCATGGTTTAGTTGTAGGAAAAATATGTGGACTGGATTGGCAGTAGCCCCAGCTGGGCTTTGAACCTGTGACCTTCTGTTCCTGCACACACTGTCTGTGTGCACTGCACCACTGTATTGCCACAGATATGCTGTGTTCCCTGGGGAGTCCATGACTGTACATCCGACAGAGCCTGTCAGTTGCGGTGGACGGTGCCAGCCTGCACAGGCCTAAGCCACTGTCTGCTGTGGTTTGCAGCCACTGCCCCCTCCACCACCTGTACCCTTCCGCCAACATGCAGACATGTCCCTATCTGGGAAAAAGCATATGACCTGATTGAGTTGTAGCACTCCAGGACTGACTTTGGGGGACTCGGCTGTAGGTAATGCCCATTGTTATGGTTTGTATGCGGTGTAGGGTAAAATATAGGTGTTGGAATCATGCTTATGTTCATAAAGGAGTGTCTGTACTATCACTGTTTAGTGGTGGGTAAAACTATGGGGACTGGGTTGGCAGGAGCCCCAGCTGGGATTTGAACCTGTGACCCTCTGGTCTTACAAGCACTGACTGTGTCTGCTGCACCACACTGTGGCCGCAGAGACAGTGTAGTCTCTGGAGATAGGAAACCTGGCAGCACGAGTCAGACACCCTGCTCTGCACAATTTTACTGTGGGCTCGTTTACCTTGTATGGGGACAAAGGTGCGAATAAACCTCACAAATGCCCTCCAAAAAAGGGGAAGAAACCAAAACCAAGCTGCGCAACAGTGATATCAATGGGCAATCTGGAAAACACTCCCAGGAAAGCTCCATTAAAATGCAGTGCTTTTGAATGAGTCTACGGAGCGTAGACCCTTCCAAAAATCATTTCTATTTTTTGGAGCTTTCCTGGGAGTGTTTCTTATGGTTGCCCATTAATATCACTGTTTCCCAGCTGGATTATAATTTATTTGGAATTTGTTGTGGTCATTGTCAATTTATATTTGCTATTTTGTTCTGTGCACATGTATCACACTGCTCACGTTTTGCATGTTTCCCCGGTTTTGCTGTCATTGCTGACGGAAATGGTTTCTCTTCCCTTTAAATCGGCTCTAACGCGAGGTTTTCACTCGCGGTATTTTTGTGCCGAAATTCAGCCACGTTCCTGTGCAGGGAGCCTCTCCCCTCCCACTCTCCACCCATTGACCCCGTCCCTCCGCCCCTCGGGGGCCTTCCTCCGCCCAACGTACGCCTTTCCCCGCCTCTATCGCACATCAGCGCCCCGCACACGTGCGCGGGCCCGTTAATGTGACGCGCACGCGTACGGGGCACTTAAGAGCACTTAAGTGCATCGTTAGCATACGCTACTGTGCGCCGCGCACGTGGGCGCGGTTTAGTAAACATACCCCTATGTCTTTATCTTTATTGTCATTTGACATACCGCCCTAGGCAGCAAGGCATCAGAGAGGTTTAGAAAAATCTAAATTAAAAATAAGGAAAAGGAAAAGAATGCCAATCATATATAGTGCTCCCCACACAAATACTGTGTATGTGTGGGAATGCTGGCAGCGGAATCAGGGCCTGGATCTGAGCACAGGTTGGATATCCAGCACACATGTCCAATCATGCTAAGCTGTTTGCCGTGATTACCATGGATGCAGTTACCACCACCCATTGAAATGACAGCAAGTGCACTCACACTAACTGTGACTTTGACGGTGAACATGAACTAATGATAGCCATGCTAATTGCAATGCACAGTCACTGCACTCCTAACCCACACAATCTGCTCAACCCACGATAAGCGGTTAGCATGGGAGTGTTAGTACAGTCATATTTTTAAGCTTATGGTAACAGTTACCATGGATGGCTTCGTGCTTAGTAAATCCCATGCTAGCCATTAGCATGGTTTAGTAAACATGACCGTAAAGGGTCATCTTTTCTTTGTCATCTACGGAACCTCTAGGTTCTTTTTACTTTTTGATTTTATGTTTTTGTCTTGCCTGCTTGAAGTATGTTTTATGTATTTTATACACTGCTCAGATAATATGACGGATAGTTACGAAGTTAATAAATTAAATAAAATTGAAATTTATGTATTCAGGAGATTTTAAACCAGATACGTCTTCCATAGTATAAAGATAATTTTACTTGGCATAACTGAGAGCAGAAACAATAATCATCTCTTGAAAAAGAGAAATATTGCGTCTGCTTGCAGTAGAAGATCTAAATTAAACAAAAAGAAAGAAAAAATGATAAACAGGGTTAGGTCAATATTCAGTGGTGCAACGTCTGATTAAAAGTTAAACATATAACTTGACCATTTAAATTATGCATATTTTAGGTAGCATTGACATGTATAAGATCTATTTTGAAAATCTATATATAAATTTAATTGGCAGTTATATTAGAAGTTATACCTGCTATTTTATCTGTTTGCCAAAAGGCATATAACTTCTATGTGTGGAAGGTAATTTTATAAAAATTTGCTTATGTGTGAAGGGCAAAAAAGGGTCTATTTGCAGCCTATTTTATAGGCCCTTTACTAAAGTGTGTTAGATTTTCTGCACCTAATGTTTGTTTTGTGCAAAAACTAATGTGTATTAAGTACAAAGCCCCTGTGGTAACTGTCGGGGGGCATGACCCGCATGTTCCCAAAAGTCAATGTGCAGATGCCTACCCTAATGCACTGCTTTATTACCGTGGGTGCACCCACCTCCACCTAATGAGGTGGCGTTAATTGAACCCACACTAATGGCAACATTAACAGCACACAGTATGTCTCACCTGCTAACTGCAATGTGCTCACCGCACCCACTCTCTACCCTTAACCCATCATTCAGCACTCTTACATGCAATTGGCAGTTAACACAAAAATCAGCATGTGTTAGCTGTCATGTCTCTGTGGTATGTCATTGTGGGCCTGAGCAAACAGTTAACATGCCAAATCATGTATTAACTGCATAATGCCTTCCAGTAAAAGGGCATAAAAGGGAGCAGGTGACACCACGCCGTTGTATGCAAACAGGGAGCTTTATTAGTAACCACAAGGTTTCTCTACATGTGTTTCGGCCCGAGCCTTCTTCAGGAGATATAGACCTCCACATAGTCAATTGACTAGTAGCATTCCCCTTGGTTTGGGGTTTACAAACAATATTATGATCAGGAAAGCACATTCTTAGTACCCCTTACGTGGAGGTCAATATCCCCTCAAGGCGGCTCAGGCTGAAGCACATGTAGGGAGACCTTGTGGTTACTAATAAAGCTCCCCATTTGCATCTAATGGCATGGTGTCACCTGTTCCCTTTTGTGACTATAGACACTGCAGGTGGGGTGGTTCCCCTCTGTTCTCCAGTAAAAGGGTGCCATAGGCACCTATGTGTCATTAAAAGATACTAGCAACAAATCCTGCGGAAATAATGCCTAGGAGTGCTGACATTTATGTTTGCTCAAGAGCAGGCCTAAATGTTAGCATGTAAAGTACTCATGTATATGTGTATTTTACAAAGTATACATTTTTAAGTTAAGTTTAGTTTAATTTAGTTTATTTGAGATTTTGATATGCCACCTAAAGGCCCGAAAGGATGCTTCAGAGCAGTTTATAGTATTCAAGACAATATAAAATATTTAACTGCATCTTTGCCCATACTCTGACCAAACTCTTTCCCTAAACACGCCTACTTTAAAGTCACATGCAGGTCCTTTTTGTACCAGAGATACATAAAATTTAGATTCACGGACTCAACCACCCTAGTAACATACTTTCAAGAAACCTTGAGTCCTAGTACCTTGTATAAATGCATATATGTTGAATAACTACCTATCTCTCAGACTAACGCTGTACAGTAAATAGTTCAGAGTTTTAAAACATATTTTTGCCTGTTGTTAAACTGTTCTAGTCCCATATAAAACAGTGTGCCCCTCAAGGCCTTGTTACACTTCAGTTAATTGTAAACCGCTTTGAATTGTAGAAAGGTGATATAAAAATAAATTTAAATAAATAAAATAAATAAATATACTTTTATGCATGACCAATTTTATAAGGCCTTTTATGCATATAAATCAGTGTTTTACAGACAGAAGAGATTTAAAAAATTGCCTCTTTAATGGCTAAATTTTGCCAATGAATGTATACAATTTTGTCCTGTCCTTGGCCCATTCCAAATCACTCCCTTTTCTGCAGCTGAATCTTTGGACATTTTGTGACTATAATGGCCAAAGTTATATATAGATCTGCTATTAATTACTGTCTGACTATCATCCTCAGCATGTAAAACCCGGTTCTGGCTTCAAAATGGCACTCGTGACCCTAGCAATAGTCTTATGGTAATACCACTAGGGGTCAAGCTGCCATATAGAAGCAAAAGACAATTATGTGGCATCTTGACCCTTTGGGGTATGTTTACTAAACTGCGTTAGTGCAATTCTCGTTAGGAGCCGCGGTAGTAACAGAAACCCCAAATAAGGACATGGGCGGTACATCGTCACCACTAAGCGCGTTAAAAAAATTAACGAGCGTTACTGGGCGCCGTGGCACATCACTGCGCGTTAAACATAAGAAGATGTACAGACACAACGCACTGAAACAGAGCTGTAGCACAATGGTTACGGTACTGACCGCTGTTACAGGCAGCATGGGTTTGAGTCCCCAGTGTGCCTAATGCAGAAGGCTGTCCCAGCCATCACCCTGTACATTACAGAGGGAAAGAAGAGGCATGTTTTTTGTTACGCTGAGTATTGGTGTCAGAAAAACACCCTCGGAGTGTGCCTAGCCACGTACGTTGGTGCGTAGCCCCGTGAGTAGCTGCGTGTGTACAATCGTGCGTGGGTACGTGTGTTTTTACCAGTGTGGGCATCTTATTTTACAGACTCTGTAGGGTGTCTTGCACCTATGCATTATGCTAGCAGATGTACGTGTGATGGCCTATGGTTTATCAGAGCCTGTGAGCAGGTGCTGGGGTTTCACAGGGTTGGATTGTGCCAGTCACACCCATGATGCACTGCACATGCAAATCAGCTGTCCACAGATACACACCATGGGGAATGCACCCCCACAGCACCTCGGCCTGGTAGGGGGAACTGACCATGTGCACTCCCACAGCACCTCGGCCTGGTAGGGGGTACTGACCGTGTGTTGTACTGGCACAGAGTAGCTACACACCGTCACATTGTGCGGGTACTGTGCTCACCCTGAGGGTGCAGTGAGGCGCCCAGCACCAGGTCCATAGCAACGTCCATGGCTGAAAGAGGCCATGGCACAGGTCCAAAGCAGTGTTACTGTGTGAGATAGATAGGTTCTGCAGGACCACCTTGGACATCTCTGTCTGTTTCAGTCAGATGTAGCCCCCATGCAACACCACCCCCCCCCAGGGCGGCAAACAGGGTCCCCCATCAAGAGATCCACAGTTTACCTCCCTGCAAAGGTGGCAGAAGAGGGGAACATTAACCCTAGTCCTGCTGAGTAACAGACACCCCACAGAGCAGTCAATGCAGCTCTGTACACAGCCATAACACAATAGCAGACAGACATTAGGCCTGGATATGGTATGCTGCACCCCACCACTATCTGATATTCCCCTGGTGCAAGCCATCAGCCACTGCACCCTCCAAGCAACTCCATCACAACACCTACCAGCTGCAAACAGTCTGCTAGTGCCCAGTGGAGATGCCTGCACCCAGAACTGGGATGTCAGCATACACAGCAAGCAGATACATCAGTGACTGGGCCCCAAAAGGAAACCCATATTTATCACATGAGAACAATACTAGATAGCACTATGGGAGTGCCTAGCCATGCTGTGGTCACTGCACAGTCAGGGTGAGAGTGATCTCTCAGCAGGATATACTGAGGTCACCCTGTCTGTGTAGGTGGTGGCCGGGCACTACAATGTGCCTGTCACTGCCCTATGCCCTGTGCAGATGCACCCTGGCCAGGCCACCCTGTCCGGCCTATACCCATGGTACCTTGCTCCTCATTATGCACATTGGCAGCCCAATACTGGCAACATTGCTGGCAGTGTGGGCTGTGGAAGATGTTTGCAGCCACCACACACTGGATAGACAGACAGCCACCCCCACACCTATGCCAGCATTGTGCTAATATAGAGGTGGTCAGCAGCCATACCCACCACACCAGTCCTGGGCATAGTACAGGCATGGATATGGTACACAAGACTGTTGGGGGGTCACTCCCCAGGGTGGTGAACACTGTCAGGGACCAGACCTGCAGCGCACACCGCAGACATCAGAATGATTGTTATGGTGGAGCTCAATGAGCAAAATGTGCTTAACGTAGGAATTGATATCTGCCAGTTATCAGAGGAAACGTTTGATAGCTGTGTACCATATACCCAGGTGTAGGGTGGCATTGCTAAGGTACGCAAGTGCTAGTATTCGGAGATGCAGGCAGGGCCCAATGTCCTGCCTCTCCAGGAGGCATTGGCCAATGGGGCCTGTGGGTGTGGGTGTGGGTGTGTCTGCCCCTGTTGGCTGCTGCTTTACAGCAGAGGTTCCCAACTCCAGTCCTGGTGTGCCAAACACTGTTCGGGTTTTCATGCTGTCCCTCATGAATATGCATGAGCTACATCTGCATACCATGGGGGTGGTGCATAGATATGCAGCACAGGCATCTTTATTAGAGGCAGCATGGAACCTGAATGGTGTGTGGCCCTCCAGGACTGCATTTGGGAGACTCTGCTCTAGGTAATGCACCTGTTTATGGTGTCTGTGCTCGGTGGGGTAAAATATAGGCGTAGTAACCATGCACATGTTCTCTGCAATAAAAGAGTGTCTTTACTATCTCTGTTTAGTGGTGGCTAAAATATGGGGACTGGGTTGGCAGGAGCCCCAGCTGGGATTTGAACCTGTGACCCTCTAGTCCTACAGGCACTGGCTGTGTCTGCTGCACCACACTTTGGCCACAGAGACAGTGCAGTCCCTGGAGATAGGAAACCTGGTCGAACAAGTCAGAAACCCTGCTCTGCACAATTTTACTGTGGGCTCATTCACCTTGTATGGAGACAAAAGTGCAAATAAACCTCAAAAATGACCTCAAAAAAATGGTAAAAAACCATAACCAAGCTGGTCAATAATGATATCAATGGGCAACATTAAAAAACACTCCCAGGAAAGCTCCAAAAAAAGAAATGATTTTTGGAAGGGTCTACGCTCCGTAGACCTCTCCAAAAATCATTTCTTTTTTTTGGAGCTTTCCTGGGAGTGTTTTTTAATGTTGCCCATTGATATCACTATTGGCCAGCTTGGTTATGTTTTTTCCCATTTTTTCAAGGTCATTTTTGAGGTTTATTTGCACTTTTGTACCGTGCACGTGTATCACACTGCTCACGTTTTGTAGGTTTCCCCGGTTTTGCTGTACATTGCTGACGGAAATTGTTTCTTTTCCCTTTAATATGCCTTTAAGAACAGGTTTTCATTCGCGTTGGAATTGAGCTCTGAAATTCAGCGCGTTAATGTGAAGGGAGCCTCTCCCCGCCCACTCTCCGCCCATTGACCCCTTCTCTCCGCCCACTCTCCACCTTCTGCGCTGTTTTAACGCGCCGCGGGGGTTTACGATCGTTAACTGCGGTTAACGCGCGTAGTATGACGTTAACGCTCGTTGGCGCGTGATTACGCGCGTTATACTGCACTTACGATCGTTAATGTTGTACAACGCACGTTATTCACGTTTACCGCATTTTAGTAAACATACCCCTTAGTGTACACTTGTATCCCGCTACTTCCAGCGATCTGCAGCGGTTTTCTATACATAAGGGTGAGGCTGTACAGGCCAGAATTAGAGCATACAGTATGATTGCAGGGATGGGTAATAGTCACATCAAACGGTTACAGATTTACATTTGATTTCTTGAGAGGCGGGTTTACATATATACATAAATTACATAATACAGGACGCATTTCTTGTTGATATGATTATTTTCATTGGGTATATTGCTCAAAAAGCATTACGTCGCTCTGCCTAGGTTAGGTTGTAATGAGACTGAAAGAGGTGAGTCTTAAGCTTTTTCCTGAAGTCCTTCAAGTCTTTGTTTGCTCTCAGTTCATAGGGCAGTTGGTTCCAGAATAGTGGAGCAATAAAGGAGAACGCTCTGTTGGTGGTGTTTGCATTGCAATTTCTCAGGCTACTTGGGACATGAAGGGTGTTGCTATTTACTGCTCTTCTGCTTCTGTTGATAGGTTGTGAGGAGGTTAAGGTATTGAGGTATGAGGGTGCTACATTATGAACGAGCTTGAATGTGGTTACTAAGATCTTATATTGGATGCAGGCCGTGATGGGGAGCCAATGTAGCTCAATTAGTGCGGGAGTGATGTGCTCAGTTAGACGTTTCTTCATGATGATTCTGGCTGCTACGTTTTGTGCCAGTTGAAGTATGTTAAGGGTTTTTTTATGTTATGTTATGGTTAAGTATGTTATGGTTTGTTTCTTACATGCTAAGATTTCCTACATTGAAAATTAATTTCCTGCTCAGAGTCAAAAGTTCTGGAATAATTCCTATATAGCAACAGAAAAGTCAACAGAGCTTGGCTTAAGATAGTTAAAAACACTACTGCTTAATGTTCTAATATTTTGTATAAAGTTGGCTTGAAGCAGCAGAGTAGAAGCCTGGCCAGGTGAATCATAATTAAACCACTAAATATTCTTGTTTTGTACTTATTATGTTCTGTTGAGATATGATGATGTACAATGATTTCAAGCAAGGGAATGATTTAGAACAGTGCAAATGCAGTAGAATAACTATACGGTGAAGGAAAATCGTATCCAAATAAATAATATTATTCTCACTTTCCAATATAAAATAACCCTCACTATAACCCAACAAAATAGCTCCAGTCTAGATAATTATCACAGAAATACTAATATGTATAGAGGCTCATTCTGGTTCCCGCACGTCCGCAAGCATTGGCCAGGCAAAAACCGGAAGTGTGGGAGATGGACCCGATTTTGCCGCCGCAGGGCCTGGATGTACCCACGAAGACAGAATCAGGGACTTAGATGTCTAGGAGCTCCCCATATGCTGAGCAGAACAACATATGGGGACTGCCCGTCCCAACGCCAGAACACAACTGCTGGAGCGAGGGAGCAGTGGAGTCCTGATGCCATGGCAACGAGCCATCAACAGGATAGCTTGAAATGCCATGCATGCATCTGCCCCTGCAGCCCACCGTCCATCCATCACCGGCAGCCGCTGTGGGCTGGATTGTGGCTGCAGGGGCACAGCGTGGTGAGCAGATCTTTGTGAGGGGGTGTACGGCACGTGATGTGGGGGGCACACCAGACTTATTCCACCTTCAGAGTGAAATAAGCCGTGTGTCCAATCCTTTGTCGGGGAACATTCAGTGGCAACACCAGAATTGCCTCTATATGTCCCTTCTGACTATATGTCCCTTCTGACGGGTCCTCCACTACACTGCCCCCTCCCACCCACATCCAGTGCTTCACACACAACCGCTCTGTATGTACGGGATGCACTGGGAACAGAATCGCGTTGTGGGGCTGGGCACGGATTGGACCTCCAAGCAGTATATCCAATCCTGCTATTCTCTGAACAGAGAGACCACCATAGGGAACAGCGTTAGAAACAACACAAAGATCACTGGTTTTCACATTAGTCTGGTATAGTCTGTCTCTGTATTAGAAGTTAATAGGTTGATATTCAGCCGCCGCAGTTGCTATTTTTTTTTTTAATGCTGGCTGAGACAATTAAATAAAATACATATATTTAGCATTGCTATAATTGCTATTGCCAAATAATTGCCTGGATCATCCAAGCTCTGCTCACGCTTCATCCTGGTGCTATAGAAAGCGGCCAGTATCTGAAAATCACCAGATAACTCTGACCAGTGGCAGCGACCAGTGCTTATCTAAATAGCAGTAGCTACTATCCATATAAGGGTTTGTGAATATTGGGACTTTATTTGGTCGCTTGATAGACCACTCAGGCAGGAACATCAGAGTGGTTAATAAAATACAAATGACTGCAAATTGGTGAAACAGAAAGGAAAAGGAAGAGGAACACCATTATCTGACAGGACAGGGAGGAAAGAGGACAGTTAAAGCAAAGTAGTGAGAGATTAAGAGGGAACAAAGGTAGAGAGGAGGGTCACAGTAGGGAAATGAGGAGCTTAGTGGTGGCAGGTCAGGAATGTCAGTTCAGGGGGCTGGGGATGGTGAAGGCTGCTTGAAAAAAGGTTAATACAAAAGATTAATGCATTTACTACAATATTACAAAGTTATCTGTTTGAAAGCGCTACTTATAAAAGCCAAATTAATCTAAAATACCATAAAACCTAGGTAAAAATTAAGTATAAATTGGTTGCAGGACAGCTGCAAGAGTATTGTTTCTGTGTGTGAATGAATGGAATATTATGGTACATGGCATTCTCCCTATGACATATTGCAACCCAGTATTCTGTTTGGTTTAGGTATTCCATATGATTTGGACACTTGCAAATGTGTATTCTCGTTTGAGGACCTCACATAGCATCAGCTCTACTGTACCTCTTCCAGGGCAAAGTTTACCTTCCTGTTTGAAGCATTCTTTTTAAAAGCCATTCTACATATAAAAACTGGTAAGAATGTACACATATATAAATGCTAAGTGCTGATTTCATAAATGTATGGACTGACTTGTTGGACACAATGGACCCAATATTCAAAGGGATTAATTAACATGGTTAGCGGAACTGCTAAGCATGTTATTCACCTTATTCAGGGCGTTCCAGAGGTGGCTCCCAGCTATTACCAGACTGGCGATATTGAACCACTGTTCGGTTATCGTAAATCAGCAAAAATAAGGCATAACAAAGACTGGCCTAATTTTAGCTGCAGAAGCCAACCAGGCAGCGTCTGAATATCGCCACTGCCCGGTTAGCTTCCTGCTAATACAGTAGCCCAGAAATTCAATGCTGGGGCCTGGCATTGAATATCTGGGTTTAAGTTTCAGTGACAATGACTAGCCACTGAAACCACATTAGCCGCCGTTGCTGAATATCTCCCCCCCACACACACACACACATTTTTGTGTGTAGATTTCAGCAATTGCCCTATTTTTTAATGTGTTTCAGCTAGATACATGTGGAGGTAGGTGTCTTATAGGGATGTGCATTTGCCTGAAACGACATAGGAAATAAAATGTCATTTTCATGTTGTCTTTAACCTGAAATGACAGGAAAAAAACTGAAATTTTGGGGGTTTCCCCCCCCATGTTGTCAATAGTGCACACTATTGCTCAATAGTGAACTTTATTTATCAATAGGCACATTACTTCACAACAGTGCATACTTCTGAGAATAGTGTGCTCTATTGGCAACTTTGCCCCAAAACAAAAAATATTTAAAAACCTGAATAAAATGAAAAATCCTATAAATGACAGTGGACATTAAACCAAATGATTTTTTTTTTTTTTTTTACCGGCACACCCCTTCTATTTAAATGCTGGAGATGTTTATGGATGTAAGCTTGGGGGTATGTTTACTAAAGGACGGCAAGGGAGCAGGCATCATCAAGCATTAATGGCAGCAAAAAGTGGTTTTCCATGCGAAAAAGGCTCTGGTCGTGTAAGAGACATTCTGGCATTAAGAGCGCTATGGGCCATTTAATGTGCAGTAATGGGACATCGGGCATTAAGATGTCAAGCATGCGCCTTAACGTCTGGAAATTACCGTAACCCTAACACTGGATAAAGGAGCAGCAAGGGAAGCCAATCTAAAGGTGATGGGTGGAAGGACAGGTGGGAGATGATGGACCCGCCAGATCCATGGGCTCCCTATGTAGCAGCCAGTAAAGTGGACGAGCATGTGGGAGGCAGGTGTACAAATGCACAAGGCGATGCTAATGTAATATGGCACTAGGTCAGTGTGTGGCATAGGATGGGGAGCACATGTCCTCCAGCGGAGTCTGAAGTGGCAAGATGTGTGCAGCGACAGGAGAACAGAGTAGGTATGGTAACATACAGATCAGGCACAGGAGAGGTGTGTGTGAAGAGCCAAATGTGGAAGAGAGTACCAGTGTAGGCCATGGTGTAGCAGCCTGCACAAAGCCGACACAGGTAGATAGATTGGCTGAAGGACGGATGGCAGAGGAGGAGAGGGTGATATGGGCTACCATCACATAGGCAAATCAGACTAAATAAATAAATAAAAATGTGCCTTAGGTGCCATCCCCAACATATCTGTACTGTGGGTAAAAACGTGTGCCATTGCCACTTGGAAGACCCAATACCAGACATTTGGGTCTCATACCTATCCTGGCCACACAGCCACCATACAATACCTTAGACAAACATGCAGATAACTACACAAGTGTCATCCAAAACGGGCAAATGGGGTACATATGGACATGAACTGAGACCTGCAGATGGATATCCAAGGGGTAGGATGTGTCCCCATGTACTGCAGTGATGTAAGGGAGCCAAAACTGTACAGTAACAGACATGATGTCACACATGACTCATGTTTCCCAAGTAGGTTACAGATGTATGCATGTAACTGTCTGTTAGTATACAGCTGAAGCAGTGCAGTCACGTTGGGATATATATCTTATCAATTTGTAATGTTTGATGATAACCAAGGACTGAATGCACCTACAATCAGCGGAGCAATTGGTGGGTTAAGTGATCTGCTCAAGGTCACAAGGTGGTGTTGTCAGTCCATGAAGGTTGTGGCAGACATAAAATGACAGTAACTCATTCTGAAATGTCACATAAGGAGTGGTAGTGGTATCTTGGATCCCGAGCCATTGCTATAACCATCACACCATGCCTCCAAGCAGGGTTCTGACATCTGCAGTATGAAAGTCAGACCCCCTGCAATGGGCTGGATCAGAGACAATAAAGTCATGCTCGCAGAAGGCCATGATGGGGAATAGCATGTTTGCTGACCCAAAGTGTGGCAAAAATGCATTACAAAGTAGAAGGATGAGTGTCTGCAAGTCACAGTAGAGCCAGGACAATTACAGGCAGGGAAATGACCTGAGTAGCACACAGGTCCAAAATGAACAAGTGAGAATCAAACCCCTGTCCCCTGCATATGAAGACATTTCACTAAACAGTAGACTAGAACTCCACACCTTGCTACATAGCAATGTTGGGATTCAAAGAGCCTGCACGTCACTGCCTAAACTGCGTGCTGTGTGTGCTGGTATAGGTTACCCCCTCCAGTACCCAAGAAGACCCTGCACATGCAGAACAGCAGTCTGCAGCTGATCACCAAATGGAGAATGCACTGATCCATCACATCTGCTCAGTAAGATGCACTGACAGTGTGTGCGACATGCACATAACAGCTACAAACCATGCTACTGAGCGGTTATAGCAGTCACCCTGAGAGTGAGGACGATCGCCCAGCATCTGGACCCCAGAACCTGCACTGCTAGAGATGGTCTCTGCTGGCTGTGTGGGCAGGACCACATTACTGCCAGTTTGTGATAGGTAATGTCTGCAGTGTGTTATGCTAGTCACCTTGTTTCCTGCACAGTTACAGCATGCTGTAGGTGCCAGACACAGCTGGGCCCTGTGTCCTGCCCCTGTTGGGCAGCGACCCTCCTAGAACAGTGCATATTAGTGCCCAGTGTTTAAAAAGCTGTTTTCATGGATATCAAATGCAGGGAGGGAGGGGGGGGGGCTCTAGGCTGGAGCGGGGCTAAAGCTACTGCCCTGCCATGACCATAGTGAGTAGGGCCAGGAACAACTCCTGTCCCAACCTTCTAAGACTAAAACTCCACCACAGCAAGCTCTGTCAGACTGAACCTACTGCCCACCACTGTGCTTTGTCATGTGCATGCATGTGCACAGAGCGACAATGTGCACCCTGGCTTAGGGTTAATGGCATGGACACCCAGCATTTGGTTCAGTGATTGGTATACCCAGACAGAGATTACACCACATCAATGGAGCCAGGCACTATATAGAATTATGTGGATACATAGCCGTGCCGTGGTCACTGCTCAGAGTGAGAGCACCCTCTCATCTTGACATACAGTGGCCACCCAAGACATGCACATCGCAAACCTGCACTGCAAAACCGAAGCAGACATACCCTGGCCAGTCTGCTCTGTCAGGCCATACCCACAATCCTCTACTCCTCACCATGAACATTTGGAGACTAATGCTGGGAACAGCTTAGGCAATGCAACGTAGAAAGCCACAGAATGAATCACATACCACTCACATATGTTCCCTTGTGCAATGGATACTCTGGATTCACATGAGTATGGGATACTTGTGTCCAGCTGCGTTCCGAGTTATGGAGGTGGTCCCGGAGCACTCAACCTTGAGGGACATCATTTAGCATGTGAGGAAGCAGGGTGTGCATGTTTTGGAACCATATGGTTGGCTCTTGGATTTCATTTTATTGCTGGCTATGTGAACTGTTTACACACCAGAGCCACATACTGACTCTGTAGGCACATGTCCAACCATCCTAATCCGTGGCCCAGACCATCACATTGGCACATAAGCCATGTGCCAGGCCCCACCACTGGTGGAAGGCAGCAGGGTGGCAACTCCAGCAATCCATGCAGACATGCACTCACTGATACCAAAGTGCTGCCTGTTGGCATATTTTGGTGAGCTGCATGTGGTGAATCACAACATGGCGCTCCTGCCCCCCTCTCTTAGGGACTTTGGCCATAGATGTCACCACCATACACCTCAGGTGGTGGGGAGGTGGTTGTGCTCCAGTTTCCATGCTGCTGCCATGCTTGTCATCCCATTGACAGTGCAACTGCTGCATTGCACCTCTCCCAGACCAAGGGAACACATATCACCCCAGTTGCAGGCTGCACCCACTGCACCACAACACAGAAACTCACACAGCAGTGGCATGGTGGCATTGGGGGTGTCTGAACTCAGTTTTGACTGCAGGAACATGTATGTGTGCTGCCACTGTCACTGCAGCATCATACCATGCATCATATATATTTCCCTTAGGCAGCCATCTTGTCACATTACAGGATCTTAAAGACACACAGCAACACCCACATGGCACCTTCTTCACCACATACCACCACCCACTTGACACCTCCTTTGCCACTTTGGCACCTTCAGCATAGTGGCCTGTCATAACAGGACACTAAATTGTTGCTGCTAGTGTACCACTGCTATCATTGTCTTGGACTCCCCTGTCTGTGCATCACATTGCGATGTTTAAATAGGCTCTCTTTGCTCAGCATTTTCGCGACATTTCACATGGTGGTAAGATTACAGACGTTAAGGGGCTCTAGGAGGTTTTTGCACAACAGGCATTAAAGGTACACACATTGTTAATACCCACTCTCCCCCCTTTGACACCCACTCTCTGCCTCCTGTTCCTTTTACACTGCAGGAGCCTTTTATGCTCAGAAACTTGGCAGTTTTGCAGCATTAAGGGACCATGTGTGCCCTTAGCATGCGTTTATGGTACACTTGCACCCTTACCGCCATTTAGTAAGCTTACCCCTTGGTGTTCCAAATGCTCCTCTCTAATTGCAGGTGCTTCAAGGTTCCCATCAGGGGTGAGAATGATTTCTTTTTTTATTATAAGCAACCCAAGGGTCCCACTTTTAAATGTGGTTCTCCCATTCTTCAGCCATGGTAAAGCATTTTTGGAAAAAAACCAACCTAAAGTGTTGATACCATGTTTATACTGTTCACAATCAGCACCTTTTGTAAGTACACATCGGTAGAGCTATTAGAAAACTTTGCTCCATACAGGCAATGAACTTAAAAACTGATTGCTCATTCTGGCATTCTCTAAAGCACAGGCACCTATCTCAGTCACCTCACTTATCAAGTGACATATTCTGCCTGCTTTTATGATTAATTTTACTTTTTCTTAGTATTTCAATAAACACATTCTTAGGTCCTTCACCTTACTCTTTCCATAATAAAAAAAACATTTGTGACATCCACACTATAAGGTTGAAATGAAAGTGAAATAAATAGGAGTTTCCCAAGCTCTGTGGTATAGCCCAATGTTAAACCAGAGTGGAAAGGCTGATGGTGTATAAAAAGTCTGGCTTACACTCCTGACCAAACATAAAAGAGGCTATAAAGGATTTCTTTGCAAAGTGACTAATGTATATGCTATCAGGGTCACTCAATTGCACAACATAAAACAAATAATTTGATGTGACACTGGCAAAGAACAGGGTCAGAGATAAAAGCAGTCAGCATCTGTAACACGTTACATATGGTTAACGTTTCATAGTCTCAAAACAAATAACAGAAATGGCATTTTGTCCTCTTCAAGTACAGCTTCACATTCCAGCCTTAAATAAAGCTCTAAGAACCATATCTAAGTATTTGGGCAAAAAGAGTGTAAGAGGCTATTTTATTGCACAGTTCTGAAACAGCATATTTTTTGCTCAAAGATTTAACTTCCTGTTATTTCAAAAACGGCAAACAATTCTATACAGTAGCTTAAAAAACAAAACACTGTGCAAGCAAAATCTTGCCCTAGAGGAAAAAAATTCCAGGCATATTTTTGCAGAAGAATTGAACATGTTAAAAGTGGAATTTTAGAAAGGATGTCCAAGTATAATCTGGGACATCCAGGGCAAAACATGCAGAAAAATGTTGGGGGCGTCTGTTTCAGCCCAATTTTAGAAGCATATTGTAGATGTCTCCGATGTGGACATCTGTGACCGCATACACATAGATGTCCTGGCTACAGAATAGTGGGGTGGGGATGTCTAGAGCATGCAGGGTTGCATATGGAAACATCCAGCAGTCTGGCAAATTGGAAATATAAGTTCACTGCCAACACAGGAAACATAGGATATCGGTTCACCTCCTCCACATCCTCCAAATGTTTGGTAGGCAAAACCAGGCACTTTTTGGCTGCCTATTCATGCCTGGAGCAGGAATAAACTTGGATGTAAAATGGAATGTAGAGGACATTTCTGCAATCAAACAAGGACATCTAGGTTCTTCGTAATACCCCGGACATGACTACACCATGCCTCCAATCAGATTTGGACGTCGTCACTCTAGGGACCGTGACAAAACAAATTTCTGAAATGCTCGAGGGACGTCTCCATGCTTTGAACACCTCTCTGCCCATTTTCAGATATCCATAGCACGAATAGGGTTTCTAAAATAACCCCCTAAATGTCACTGATCATGTAGATAGATGCAGGAAGACTCTGCAAGACTAGAGTACATGGCAATTCCTCACAGTCTGCTTATAATTTAACTACACTTTTTTTGAGAAGAACTGGCCAAATTCTTTACAGTATTTTTGTGCAATATTTTGCTTGTAAAGATTGTTTTTTTTTATGAATATCTCCCCTTCCAGAAGTTGCTGGAAATTTTAAAAGCTCAGGACAAAAATAAATTATTCCAAATCTGTACTAAGAAGCTGATGTGTGTTCTGGTTTTGCACTTTACTTAACTTTTGTCAGAAATGTGAACTTGATCTTCAGAGTTTTATTCTATAAGGGATTGTCCCGGTCTATGTTTATGGCACTACTCTTGAAAATAGTACATTTTTTACTGCTTTACCACAGTCTATATAAAACATTACAGAAATAACATTAATTCAAGCCAAATGCAACAGCACTGACTAAAGCTGAACATATCTGGAAAAGGGAGCAATGAGTGAGCTAATCAAATCTGCAGATGAAAAAAAAGTAATTCAAAATATCTAATACTTAGGCAGACTGTGAGAGAGGACCTTGTTACGCTGGCAAACTGGACATCTACTGTAAATGGCAAATGAAATTTATTGTGGACAAGTGCAATGTGATACACAGAAAAAAAGTTAATGCTGGGCTCTACATTATTTATTTATATATATTTATAATTTACATTCGATGATGTTATCAAGCTCAAAGAATTTCTGAAATCACAGTCAAAATAATACAGACATGCTTTAACATAAACATTAGGAACTACTGCTCAGGAAAAGGATCCAGGAGTTAATGAGCAATAATGCATAGTAATTTAAGGTGCAATCACTTACATCATAAATGACCACACCCAGTTCTGTCAAGAGTGCGTGCAAATTCTGAGGTGCATACTTATGAAATCACGAACTGCTGGAGTATACATAGAAACACTCATTAATGCATGCAAATCACTAAAATGCCATGATTTATGCATGTAGGTGCACGGCCCCTAAAGGGTGGTAATTTTAAAATGCTTTCTTTTCAAGATGAAGAACCCCAGTCTGTTTAGCCTTTCTTCATAAGGGAGTCACCTCATCGCCTTTATCGCTCTTGTCGTCCTTCTCTGTATCTTTTCTATTTCTGCTAAATCTTTTATGAGATGGACCAATCAGAATGGTGCCTTAATAAAAATGTTTAAACACACAGAAAAGGAATGGGAAATATTATTCAGAGTGTAATCACATCATGGATTGATATTGAGGCATTATGACATTCTCTGTTTTAGTGTATTCTCCATTTCTTTCAGGAATATTCCTTACATTCTATTTGCTTTTTGGGCTGCTGCCACACATTGAGCCAATGATTCCAATGTATTTGTTCACAGTGACTTTAAGATCATTTTCCGAAATGGTCACTACAAACATTAAACGCAGCATCATGTACCTATAGAGCGTAGTTACTCACCTGTAACAGGTGATCTCCGGGAACAGCAGGAATTTAGTCTTCATATATGGGTATCGTCGGTACCAACAGAGCCTGTGTGGGAACGCTCCCCAGCGTCCAATAGGAATGCTTTTGGGAGCATCCCTCAGCACATGTGCGCTGCCTTCCCGCCTTTCCAACTGTCCCTCTTCAGTTAAGTTTGTAGCTGAGTGAAAGGATAGAGGGAGAGAGGAAAGAGACAGAGAGAGAGAGAGACAACTCCTAGGGGAGGTGGGTGGGTTGTGAAAACTAAATTCCTGCTGTTCCCGGAGATCACCTGTTACAGGTGAGTAACTATGCTATCTCCAAGAACAAGCAGGAATGTAGTCTTCACATATGGGGACTCCCTAGCTGAAGATGCCAGGGAGATGACCCCAGGAAGCTGCCACCTATAGTGAGGTGGGCCATGCTTCCTCCCATGGATCTCTGGCATCCTACCAGGGTTGGTGGGTAGGAGTTGTATTAAGTTTGAAAGAGATTTTGAAGAACAGCCTGGCCAAAGAAGGCATCCCGATGGGAGGCTTTATCTAGGCAGTAGTGGGCTTTAAAGGTATGTATCGAAGCCCAGGTGGCTGCTCGACAAATGTCATCAATAGACACAGAATGAAGGTTAGCCATAGAGGCTGACATGGCTCTCACATTATGAGCTGTGACATGGCCTTGAAGAGGAAGACTCTTACTCTCATAAGCAAAGGATATGCATTGTGCAATCCATTTGGATAAAGTCCTCTTGGAGACTGGAAGTCCCAAATGACTAGCATCAAAAGCAATAAAAAGTTGAGACTTTCTATGTTGCTGTGTTCTTTGTAGATAAAAAGCTAAGGCTCTTTTACAGTCCAAGGTGTGAAGGTTCTTCTCTGCATTAGAGGCATGAGGCCTCGGAAAGAATACAGGAAGATAAATCGATTGATTTAAATGAAAAGGCGAAACCACCTTTGGCATGAAGTGTGGATGCGTTCTGAGGACAATCTTATCATGGTGAAACCTAGTGTAAGGAGGATCAGCCACTAACACTTGCAATTCACTAATGCGATGTGCAGAGGTGATTGCAATTAGGAAGATGACCTTCCAGGACAAAAACTTCAGGGTAGAAGTGGCTAAAGGTTCAAAGGGCAGTTTCATGAGCTGCCCGAGAACTATATTTAAATCCCATGCCACCGGTGGTGGTTTGATGGGAGGTTTTGTTAATAGAAGACCTCTCATAAATCTGGATATGAGAGGATGAGAGGAAATTGGTTGTCCATTTAGAGGATTATAGGAAGCTGTAATTGCGCTAAGATGGACTCTTACCGAATTGGTCTTTAGACCAGAATTTGATAAATGAAGTAGATACTCTAGTACCGCTTCTAAAGGTATCACCAGGGGGTTTAACCCCTTCTGGGAACACCATATAGTGAAATGTTTCCACTTGAAGGCATAAGATCGTCTTGTGGAAGGTTTTCTAGAAGCCTGCAGGATATCCTTTACCTGTTGGGAAAGGTTGAGATCCTGAAGATTTAAGCTTTCAGCAACCAGGCTGTGAGATGAAGGGACTGGGGATTCGGGTGCCATAGGGTCCCACTCTCTTGGGAAAGGAGATCTGGAGCACACCCTAACTCCAGAGGCACAGCTTGAGAGAGATATTGAAGCAGGGAATACCATGTTTGACATGGCCACTATGGCGCTATGAGGATCATACGACCTCTGTCTCTCTGAAGCTTGAAGACTGTTTTGGGGATGAAGGGAATAGGTGGGAAGGCATAGAGGAAGTCCTGACCCCAGTGAAGGAGAAAGGCATCCCTTGCCTGGCAATTGTGAGCCGGAATCCTGGAACAGAACCGTGGAACTTTGGCATTCAGTGGACTTGCAAAGAGGTCTATGTATGGAGTCCCCCAGATGTGAAATATCTTTGTCACCTGGTCTAGGTGGAGTGACCATTCGTGAGGCAGAAGTACTTGGCTGAGTTTGTCTGCCCAAAGATTTTGAATGCCTGGAAGATATACCACGAGAAGGTGGACTTGATGCTCTCTGGTGAGGGCCCAAAGTCATAAAGCTTTGTTGCATAACGACAGAGAGCCTGTTCTGCCCTGCTTGTTTACATAGAACATGGCTACTTGATTGTCCGTTTGGACTAGGACTGTCTTGTAGCTGAGCTGGGCATGGAATACTCGAAGAGCTAAATAGATTGCTCTTAATTCTAGGAGGTTTATGTGAAGACAAGCCTCCTGTGGAGTCCAGGTGTCCTGGGTAGAGAGATGATGCAGGTGTGCTCCCCAACCCACCTGTGATGCATCTGTTAGGGTGGCCTGGAATAGGGGTTGTTGGAAAGGAGACCCCACTAAAAGATTCTCCAGTGATTACCACAATTGAAAGGACAAGATCAGTAGATGAGAGTTTGATATCTTGTCTGACAGACGTCCTGTGGCCTGTGTCCACTGTGTGGATAGGGTCCAGAGGCGTAGTGTGGGGGGTGCAGGGGGGGCGGCCGCACCGGGCGCAACATGGGGGCGGGGCGCTCGCACTCGCAGCTCTCTGTTGCCAATGTAGGGTTGCCAACCGGCCGGTTTTCAGCCGGCCTGGCCGGTTTTTCCATGGCCAGGCCGGCTGCCGGCACAGATGTCAAACCGGCCGTTGAAAAGCCATTTTTTTGCTCTGGCCACAAGATCGGGAGCGGCCAGAGCAAAAAACCGGCTTTCCTCCCGAAGTCCGCGGCGCGAATGTGAACGCGAACGCGATTCCCCATACTCGTGCCGCCGCTGCTTCTGCTTTGTACCGCGCCGCGGCTGCACTACACTTACTTTGAAAAGTAAAGAAACTGTATGAGGAGCCCTCCGGTCATGGCAGAGCCCGAGGAAGTGATGTCATGGGGGTGGGTTCCTCACAGGCTGTCTTTCCTTTCAAATTAACTTTATTGCAGCTAAAGTTAATTTGAAAAGGAAAGACAGCCCGTGAGGAGCCCGCCCCCATGACATCACTTCCTCGGGCTCTGCGATGACCGGAGGGCTTCTCACACAGTTTCTTTAATTTACAAAGTATGTTTATTGCAGCCGCTGCTCTGTAAAAAGCAGACGCAGGGGCTTGGGCTGGGCAGGGCCGGGGTGTGAGTGAACCCGCAAGGGGGGGGGGGGTGATGGTATGATTAAACCAGTAGGAGGGAGGGAGGGAGGGAGGAAGGGGGGGGTTGGTGTGAGTGACCCAGCAGGAGGGGGTGAGTGAGTGACAGGGGAGTGGGTGAGTGAACCAGCAGTGGAAGGGGGGGTGGTGTGAGTGAACCAGCAGTGGAGGGGGGGGTGTGAGTGAATCAGCATGGGAGGGGGGTTGGTGTGAACCAGCAGGGGAGCGGGGTTGGTGTGAGTGAACCAGCAGGGGAGGGGTGGTGATGGTGTGAGTGAACCAGCAAGGGGGGGTGAGTGAGTGACACGGGGGTGGTAAGTGAACCAGCAGGGAGGGGGTGAGTGAGTGAACCAGCAGGGAGGGGGGGCGAGTGAGTGAACCAGCACTGAGGGGGGTGTGTGAGTGAACCAGCACTGAGGGGGGGTGTGAGTGAATCCTCGGTAATTTTTGTGGGTGGGGCTTGGGGCGGGGCAGGGGCGGGACTGGGGGAGGAGAATGGGTGGAGCATGGCGAGCCACAGGTGTCGGGTTTTTTCTCGGTGAAAAAGTTGGCAACCCTATGCCGATGAGGGGGAAAGGCAGGTCCCTATGATACATGTTGGCGCGTACGCCATCTGGTGGTGGCACTGCAAAGAGGTTTGCGCTATAGCCCTCGAGCCCGCAGTCCTGGGAGTCGCATTGTTCTTGGCAAACCCTCGGCAACAAAGCGCAGGCGATGCGATTGACCCCCTCTAGGTAGCTATTTCACACAAGCTGCCGGGGCGGGGTGGGAGGGGGACTGTTTATCGCGTCGTCGCCCCTCGATCTCAATGTAAAGCTGGGGTTGGGGTCGGATCGCCCTGTGCGCTCGAGAAGGCGGAGCTGCAGGGCGGCATCGCGAGTTTCTGGTTCCGGATCTCCTCCTCTTCCCTGCTGTTGGGCGTTTAACCATGCTTGTCGGGCTCTTGCTGCTGTGCTGTTCGTTTCCCTGGACTCCGGCTCAGCAAGGTCAGTGCTGACGATCGCTCCCTCCCGGGGTAGGATCACGGTCGGCTCCCCCGCGCAAAGAAGCTCCCCGGTGGCTAAATCCACGGGTTAGGGGGCGCAAATTACTTGCCTTGCCCCGGGTGCTGACAACTCACGCTACGCCACTGATAGGGTCCACTGGGCTGCTTGCATGTGGAGGCAAGCATAGGGAACTACATGAATAGTGGATGCCATGTGTCCCAGTAACTGTAGCAGTTCTCGAGCAGTTAGGGAGGATTTTCCCACTGCTTGAGAAGCTAGTTGCACTATGCGAAGACACCGGGCCTGTGGAAGGAAAGCCCTTGGCTGTCTGGTATCTAAATAGGCTCCTATGAACTCCAGAGACTGGGAAGGAACAAGTTGGGATTTTGGGAAGTTTATCACCAATCCCAAGTATTAGAGGATTTGCATTGTGCGAGACAGTGCAGAGCTGGCTTCTGCACTCGTGGGGGCTCGAATGAGTCAGTTGTCCAAGTTAGGGAAGGCGAATATCCTTAGGGTTCACAGGAATGCAGCTACTACTGCCATGCATTTTGTGAAAACTCTTGGTGCGGAAGCCAGACCAAAGGGAAGAACCCTGTACTGGAAGTGTTTTCCCTTGAAAAGGAATTGTAAGAATTTTCTGTGATCTGGATGGATCAGAATGTGAGTATATGCATCCTTTAAGTCTAGAGAGCAAAGCCAATCCTGACTTTGAAGGTATGGCAGAAGAGTTCCTAGAGAAATCATTTTGAGCCTCTCTCGGAACAGGTATTTGTTCAATTCTCTGAGGTCTAGAATGGGTCTGTGTCCCCCTGTTTTCTTTGGAATAAGAAAATAGGGAGAGTAGAGCCCTGTACCCTGCTGGAGGATGGGTACTTCCTCTATTGTCCCTTGGTCAAGAAGTGTTGAGACCTGTGATGTAGAAGCCTCTCATGAAGCTATGGAAACAGACAGAGATCTGGTGGAGAAAACCGGTACTGCAAGAGAATGCAGGATTTTCTCTTCAGAGAGAAAAAAACATGTAGCTAATCAGGAACCACACCTCACCTTAGGGGTAGAGAGAAGCCAAGTCCCTGATTGGGCACGCCCAAGCAGGAGGCGGGCAGTGCAACACACGGGGAGCTTGTTAAGCAGTCAGAAACAGTTAGAATTGGTAGTAGAAGGAGTAGAAGAAAGAGAAAGAGAATACTGAGAGGAAAAGGAAGAGTGGGAGAGAGAGCAACTAGTCAGCTGTGATCCACAGAGGAGCCGTTTGGACTCAGAAGCAAGTACCTGGGAGACTCAGGGGCAGTGAGAGACTTCTGTGAGCAGAAGGATTCAAGAGCACTGAGAGACCCACGGATACAGCCCAGGCTTCCAGAGAACCAAGCAGGACCTTGGAGCAGAAAGCAGAGGGACAAAGAATTCTCCTGGAGAAAGCCTCAGCACAAGGTACAAGGTGAGGTTGAAGCAGCTAGCAGCTATAACAGTGGTAAGCCAGAAAGATTGAAGGCTAACTTTAAAAGCCAGAATAAAGTCAGACAATACTGTGGCAGTTGGGTGCAGCCTGAAAAGTATTTAAGCAGCCCAAGATACTCTCATAAGCCAGCTGAAGACTATAGCTTAGAAGCTAATAGAAAGAAAGCTGCTGAGTCTTATTGCAGAGGCGTGAGCCAAGAGAAACCTGATGGTTCTACTTTTAAAACCCTGTTTAGAAACTCTCCAGACCCAGCTGAAGTTTTAAACCCAGCACTTACGTTCAGAGATAAGTGGGGGAAGGCTTCTTCTAACACGCTGAACTGTTGTCCTAACAAAAGCAGCATTGCTAATTATCATGAGATAAAGGTCTTAAACAAACATTTACCTGAAGGAGAAGGAAAATACCAGCTTAGCCCAGGAAAGACGCAGGCTGAATTACTTCTTAAAGACTTCAGGGAATTCCTTGAGAGCAGGGCAGTTTCTCCCTATAATTCAGCACAGCCTACAAACAGCTGTGAAGAGGAGATGCCTCTAGATTCTTCTCTGCCGTCCACAGAGCAAGACATTGCAATGGATTGCTCAACATGTGTTATTGAGGACATTAATTAAATGCTTTAAAAGGTTATATGAAGAAATATAACAAGAAGTTACCTTACTGATTGTCATGCTGAGAAGCTTATGAGAAGTGAATAAGTTAAAAGCATATTTGTCTGGATATCAAGAGCTTTGCTGTTATGCCAGATTTGTTTCAGTTAATGAAAAGTCACATGACAATTGAATGTGAATCCTGAAGCTAATGGACATTTAGCCCAGCAGTGCAAACCTTGTGTAGTTTGGTTTCTTACTCTTGTTTTGTGCTATAAAACTTCTTTTGCGTCTGTTTGCACTTGAACTGCAAAGCGGGAAATAAACCTCATAAAAATAAATTTCTTTGCCTGCCTTAACTACTTGAGCACACAACTACAATCTCAACCCTGAAGGGCACCAAAGGCCACCTCCTACTCAAACCCTCAAGGTCCAGGTAGTGGGTGGGTGGCAAAGTGGCGTAGTATTGAGGATACTGTGCAGGCGCAAGAAGTAGCCACATCAGGAGCTGCAGAAGCCGACTTCCCAAAGGATCCCAGCTGAGGAGCTGCCGAGCCCAGACGAGGAAGGGGACTGCAGGAGGCTACAGGATCTTCTGTTGCTGACGTGCATGAAAACCACCTGAGCCAGGTAAAGGGAATCCACCCCGGGTAACCAGGATACCAGGGCAAGGGTGTGTCCTAGTGGTGACTAGGGAGAAAAAAAAAAAAGGAAAAATTAAACACAGAAAGACAAGTGTACTGTGATATCGCACTTGGGTCTGTATTTTTTTCTATTCCAGGGTTCCAAGATGTCGATGGAGGCCAAGGATATATTCCAGTGGATGGCGACACAGCTGGAGCATCAGAGAGACCTTTCCTTGGAGGCACAGGAAAGAGCCAACGCTAGTTTCCGTGAACAACAGAAGCCCATGCTTACCTTGATGGAGGAATGGTTAAAAGAGAGGAAGCAGGCAACTGTACCACCAGCATCTACAGCAGGTTCCACTCTAACAGACTCTGTACACCCTGTTAGTCTACACACAGGAACACTGTTTAACTTTGGTCAACTTACAGATAAAGACGATGTAGATGACTTTCTAGAAAGCTTCGAAAGAGTTGCTCACCTTAGCGCCTGGCCTAAGGGACACTGGTCAATAAGATTAGCAGCATCACTTACTGGGGAAGCGCTGGCCGCTTACCGTGCCATGCCCGCTGCACTGGCCGGAAGCTATGACGAATTAAAGATAGCAATAAGGGAGAGATTAGGGCTCACTCCTTTGGTTTACCACACTCGCTTGAGAAGTGTAAAACTGAGGCCTAGTGAGACCCCTAAGTCCTTGTATCATAGGATACGTAGCTTAATTGACAAATGGTTAACTCCAGAAGGGAGATCTGTGGAGTCCATTCTTGATGACTTGGTGCTAGAACAATACATGAATGCTCTACCCAAGGGAATCCACACTTTCCTGATATTGCAAAACTGCAAAACTCCCCAGGAAGCTGTTGCACTCTCTGAAAGATACATAGAGGCAGAGCTAACTGCCCAGAGAGGTGGCACTACTTCCCAGGAGACAGGCAGCCGCGGATCAGAAAGGACACGGAGGGTGCAGGAAGACCCTATAAAAATGTGTATGCCATTGTGGAAAAGTTCTGTAAGTAAGCAAAGATGTTATAAATGTGGGCAAGAGGGACATTTGCAAAAACATTGTTTTGTTAAAACTGCCTTGATAGCGGATAGCTCTATGAAAGATAGACAAGGATTTCTACTTTCTGTTGAAGTACAGGGAATTACCACTCAAGCTTTGCTAGATTCAGGAGCTGAGTTAAGCATGCTCTCTGAAGAGTTTTGGCAGAGAATAGAGGCCAGGCAAGGCGGAGAAGTAATTCAGCCTATGAGCTCAGTTAAAATAAGATGCGTTTACGGAGGAACTTCCACCTATCCAGTATATAAGCTCCATATAACAGGGTTAGGTGCCCGAAGAACTATTCCCTTAGCAGTTGTCCCGGGTCTTCCCCATACAGTAATTCTAGGCAGGGATTGGCCGCAGTTCTATAGAGAGATGGAATGAGAATTGCAAGTGAAAGGCGCAATGGTCTCCACAAGAGCCCAGTCCGCAGCCTTAGAAAGTAAGGAAGAAACCTCAGAGGATCTCGGAGAAGTTCTCCCCTCTGATGAAGCATTGATCAATACTCCAGACACTAAAGTCAAAAAGGCAAAGTCTGAGAAACGTAAGGAGAAACAGACTTGCTCTAAGAATAAGTCTGAAGTACAGGCAGGGCAAGAGCTGCCATGGGTACCAGAGGAGCTAATGAATAAGTTTCCCACGTTCCCAAACGAGCAGCAAACAGACCCCGCTCTCACACAGGCATTCAAGTGGGCCCAGAATACTAGGGATACCTTGCCTAGGTTTCTCCTAACTGCAGGAATACTCTATAGGGAGAGTAAAGATCCCTTCATGGGAGATAGCAGAAAACAGTTGGTGGTGCCAACCACCTTTAAAAATATAGTGTTACGGTTGGCACACGACCATCCCGTTGGGGGGCATAAAGGCATTCAGGGAACCCTCAATCAAATCTTAACCCAATTTTATTGGCCGGGTATTTTTAAAGAGACGGCCAAGTTCTGTGAGGCTTGCCCCACATGCCAAAGAGTTTCAGCCGCCCATCCCAGGGATGTGATCCAATAATACCATCACTTGTGATTAAGGACCCAATTCAGAGGATAGGTGTAGACATTGTCGGACCTCTGATTAAAACCCCCCGAGGTTTCTGATATATCTTAGTGGTGGTAGACCACGCTACAAGGTTCCCGTGGGCCATGCCACTACGCACTATATCTGCGAAGGTAATAGCAAATGAACTTATCAAGTTATTTTGCAAAGTAGGTTTCCCCAGGGAAGTTCTCACTGACAGGGGGAGCAACTTCATGTCGAAGTACTTAGGACAAGTGTGGGATGCCTTTGGCATTCACCACATTAAGACAGCAGCATATCATCCCCAAATGAACGGTTTAGTCGAGAGACAAAACCAGACTCTTAAAAGAATGCTACACCGGAGTTTGGAGGGGGAAATGGACAACTGGGATACAATGCTTCCCTTTGTTCTCTATGCGTGCAGAGAAAGAAAACAGGCATCATTAGGAACAGCACCGTATGAACTACTGTACGGCAGGTCTCCCCGCGGCATTCTCGACATTTAAAGAGAACAATGGGTAGAACCGGATGCAAGGGAAGTAGAGGTGCCCGAGTTCCTAAGGGATCTAAAGACATGCCTGACAAGCGTAAAGAAGTCCTGTCATCTGTCATCTGGGAGAATTGGGCTCATAAGCTCCAAATCTCCTGTGAGCTCTTTGAGGAACATTCCCATATATAAAATACATGAACTGATCCTAGCTGAAAGCATGGAAGCCTGAAAGGTTCGACACCCAAAAGCATCAAGAGTCCTGCATTCACGACCTGGAGGATTGGATGCATGTCTCTGCACTTTTCATCCTACGCATGGCTGACTCCACTACCATTGAATGGTATGGCAGCTGAGTCTTTTGAAATCCAGGACATGGTGGAATTCGATACATGGTATCAAGCCTCCTAGAATGAGGAGATGTGGTCAAAGGTGTCTCCCACATTCTGAGCATCAGATCATGAAGAATTTCATGAATGGGCAGAGTGGCTGCCTCCTTTGGAGCCTTAGGATATTGGAGAATTTCCAATTCCTTTGCTCTAGGTTCCTTTTCAGGAGCTACCGTGATTGAAAGGCCTTTGGCAACATCAGGAATAAAATCCTGAAAAGACATGTCCTCCGGAGGCGACATTCTGCGTTGGGGAAAAGAGTCTTCCGGGAGAAAAACTCTGGTACCGGCAGAATTATCAGAGTCATCAGAATCGGAGGATTCGAAGTATCTCTGATCACGATGTTCATGTAAGGCACGGTCCCAGTATCGATTGAAGTCGGTACCGAGTTGATCCTGTACCGATCTTTCGATGCCAGCCAAAGACGGCATGGGAAGAATTCCCACCGAGGCCAGTACCGTCGGTGCTGGTACCGGTATCTGTGCCCGTTGAACCATCGGTGTCAATGGTACCACAGCTGTAAGGAGAGCTGCAATACTGCGCTCGATAGCGAGGAATTTCTGGTCTATCGACGCTGCCGATGCCTGGGTGTCGGTACTGGTGAAGGCATCCGGGACCCCTGAGCATGGCACCAGTAGTTCTGTCGAGGCCGAGGCCTCGAGAACATCCTGGGACCCGTTGATGCTTTGGAGGCCGAAGCCTCCCGCCGGGGCTGTTTTGCCGGTATGGTTCCCTCAAGGGCAATGCCAATGGCCTCTCGATGCTTTGCAGGGGAGTTACCCTTTGAGGACCGGCTTTTATGTTTAGTTATCTGAGATCCATGGGAGGAAGAAGAGGCTGTTGAAGACGTCGATGCAATGGACCTGGCATCCGAAGAAAAGAGGGTACCGAGCTTTGCAGCCCGGTTCTGTCTTCCTCTTTTAGTCATTCCCATACAAGAGAGACACTCAGATGGAGAATGGTCAGGGCCTAAACATTTAAGACACCAGTCATGGGTGTCAGTGATGGAAATGGTACCGCCACCCTTAGTGCATTTTTTAAAACCACTAGCTGTTTTTTCCATCTTTAAGGAAAAATGGGGCCTAGTGCCCAAAATGGCGTCTAGCACCGAAAAAGAAAAGTTTCTGAAGAGAAACAATTCAGATTTTTTTTTTCTTTTAAGAAGAAAAGAAAAGAACCGGTGGTACCAGTAGGAGTCATGCGGAGGTAAATGCGACCACAAGAAAAGATTAAAGAAGAAATTTTCTGCGGTGACAGGGTATATGTCCTGTCGGCTCCGCGGAAAACGAAGAACTGAAGAGGGACAGTTGGAAAGGCGGGAAGGCAGCGCGCATGTGCTGAGGGATGCTCCCAAAAGCATTCCTATTGGACGCTGGGGAGCGTTCCCGTGCAGGCTCCGTTGGTACAGACGATACCCATATGTGAAAACTACATTCCTGCTTGTTCCTGGAGATTTATTTTTCCCTTTATGCATCACTTAGCACTTGCCACATTAAATTTCATTTGCTATTTGGATGCCCAGTCTCCCAAGGCTTTCCAAACACACAATGGATCTGTATAAGAATAAAATAGTCTCATCTCTTTGAGAATGCCTTTGATTCTAAAATCCCCTCCCTTGTGTTTCAACTCCTATTGCCCTTATTCCTATCATATTATTTTGTCCTGTATGTTTGTCTTCTAGATTGTAAACTCTTTGAGCAGGGACTGTCTTCTTTTGTGTCTGTACAATGCTGTGTACTCTTGGTAGTGCTTTATAAATGCTTAATAATAATTGAACCATTCAAAATCCCATGTCCCCCAGCCTTCAAGCAACATAATACTTTTGTCAGACTACTGAAACAAAGGCTGCTATCAACAAGCTGCCCTTCTTTTATTGCTCCCCTCTAAGTCTGCTTGTATTACTTGGTTATTGTATCCCGTTAGAAAGAGCCTTTGATTTGTAATCTACCTTTCCTCATATACTGTGGGCTTGTGGGTGCTGGTCTGTTTAATTTTCTCTTATTTTGTATTTCCTTTGTTGTAAGTTATCTTGACTGTGTTGCCTTTTGATGTGCAAGCTTTGTTCTTTCAAATGTTGGAAAAACTGCATAAATAAAAAAAATGTATGCCCTATGCATGAAGGTACATACTTTGCACTAGATGAAGCTGGGAGCACAGTCTAGATGGTGTCTGAATAGAGTTCACTCTTACGCACATAGATTATAAAATACCTTGATCTACATGCATACGTACAAAAAATACATGTAAACATCAATGCCAACTCTGATTTAAGTCACATTTCCTGCCAAATATGCTAGTATTTTATAAAGACAGGAAGGCATCTACTTGCATTTATATAATAGCACCTATGTAGGTGCCCATGCATGGTGCTCTGTTACAAAAAGGCCCTCATAGTGAGGTCAGCACCAGAGTTATCCAGAAAGACGTGATACTGTATTCAGTCTGCTATCCAGATAAGTATCCAAATAATTTCCTTTGAATATCAACTCAGGCTTCTATGTTTGACTGAACATAGGGATCAAATTTGGTAACCTAACTTAGGAGACTAATTTAAAGAGCTTGGCTTTTTTAAACTATTGTTCTCTAAATAATCATGAAGCCTGAAGTCCTAGGGGTGTATTTACTAAACAGGTGTTTCATGGAGATTTTAACATTCATTAACCATTAGCATGCAGCTCAAAAATAGTTGACCCATTGAATAGTATGCATGAACTTCTGCATTAAATTTCTAGGGTGGTAATTACTATATTGCAGTAAAATATCACATTTATTGCAGTGACATTTGCCATATGAATCATTAACCTGACCCCCCCCCCCCCCACTAGTCACCAAGGACAACATTGATAAATGCTGGGGGATCATAGAGATGGGGCCTTTTGCTAAGAGTGCTTTCAGGCTTGTTGGATGGGGGACCTTCGCTGACAAGGCTGTTTGGCATGCTGCAGTGGTGGGGCTCTTTAAATGAAGGAACTTTCAGGTCTCTTAGGGGGTGTGGGTTATGAAGGCATTGGGTATTTGTTCCCACAACTGGCTGTTTAAGAGTCTCCCCTAGAACACCAGACCCTGCATTAATAACTCCATGCTCCTGGGGTATATAGCACCACCTTCGCGCTGGCATTATCTATCCTTAAATAATGCAGTTTGTGAGGTTAAACACATGCTGGATTATTCCTTTCCCATAATAATGAGATGCTTTGCATGCATTTACTTGCTTTGCAGCCCATTATTACAGCATCCCACATTGCTATAAAAGGTATGTTAAGGGCAAATAATGTGCATAAATGGGAAAATTGTGCACTATTTGGCTAAAGCCATACATTATTCCCTTACCAAATATTAAAAAGTATGATCCTTAATGTTGAAATTCCTATTATCTGGTGGGCAGGCTACCTTGCAGTTAAGAGGGGTATCATCAATGCATGTTAACTGCTAATATGAAAGATAATACAAAATAGATAACCACGTCTCTAGAGTTGTAGCTAACTGCATTCTGTATTAATAACCGTGCCATTAATGTGACTAGAAACCATTTCCTCATGCTAGCAGGATGATTGTTCTTCCCAACAGTTACTGTAGAAGTTTTTCAGCTTTTCAAATCCATGCTAAAAATCAACCTCTTTGTGACTGCTTTTGGACCCTGATCCACTTAATCTCTTATGTGTTTCTCTATACCATTCTCTAGATATATCCTTGTCCTCAGCTGCTGTGTTGTCTGCCTTTACTAGATTGTAAGCTCTTGTGGGTGGGCACCGTCTTTTACATGTACCTGTGAAGCTCTGTGTAAGCCTTGTAGCGCTATATATATCATCAGTAGTAGTAGTAAGAGAATAATGCATGATATTTGCCTTTAAACAGCAATTAAACAGCAATATCATGCATTAATTTACTTAACACATATGACATAATTATCAGATGCAAAGCACCTCATTATTATGAAAATCAAATAACACAACTTGTGTTGAACTTTGTTAGCTACATTATTAGTGAAAAATATAAGACCAACTTTATAGCATTATTTTTTCTCCCCAAGAGTATCAGGTCTCTCAGAAGTGTCCCAGTGCTCTTCAGAACATCCTAAAGGGGTTGCTGCATATGAAATTGGTGACCCCTGCAGACCTACCAAAGGATTCCCTGTTGTCTTGCCCTTGGGGCAGGACCAATCTCTCTAGTCATTCCTGCCCTGTCAGGTTCCAAGTTCAAAATGGCACCAGTTCACCCTAGCAGAAATCTCACAAGAGGTCAAGCTATCAAGTAAGGGCTGTTTGTAGCTTTTACTACAGCTTATTAATTAACCCACTGGTCTTTCAAACAATTCTGAACTGTTAATTATATTGCCATGTATTAAAGAAAGGTCAGCTAGAAGAAACAGCGACAGGACATGGAGGTTTTCAGCAGGGAGAATTCAGGAGTCTGAAGCACCGTGATTTACAAAATCCAGCTTCTATAAAGTCGCTTAAAGAAATACCTGTTTGCAGAATATGGAAAGGTCTCATTGAATAACATGGGACCTAAGTGCAGATAGCCTGGGTTAACCATTAGCCCGGCTTAGTACACATACTCCTAAGTGCAATTTGTGCAGAGATGTGCTAGTATTTTATAAAAAAAAAAGAAGGCACTTACTTGTCTTTATAAAATAGGCACCTTCCTGCTCCATTAACCTAGATGCCCTGTTATAAAGTTATACCTATGGAGGGTAATTTTATAAAGTCATGCCTACTTAATACATGAGTTGCCATGCATCCATCATGCCTATTTTATAAAACAGAGCATAAAAAGTGGGGTACGTGTGGATAATCTAGGCTTGATCACTTAATCCAACTCTAGTGCTGACATAATTGTCCACACCTAGATTTTTTAAAAATGTGCATGTCATAGTACTTTATTAACTTATGTGTGTAGGTTTGTGCTTTGCCTACACTCTGCCCCGTGCATGCCCACTGTGAAAGTGCATAGTTATAGAATAGCCACTGGCTAAACTATGCATGCAAAGGCTCATCCACACATGTAAGCCATTGAAAATGCATTTTATTCATTTAACATAATTTCTATACCATCTTTCTACCAGTCATGATGGTTTACATATAACAATGTGCTGTATAATATTTATAGCTATTGTGTGCATTACATACAGTATATAAAGTAATTAAGGACCTTTCTCATTTCAGGAAAGCTCTTAAGCACCCTTTGTTTCTCCTACACTTTTCCCACCCTAACCCAACGCAACCATCCCCCACACCACATCTTACTCATGAGGATAGTAACACATGATTTACACAAAACACAATCCAGACCCTTCCAGCATGGGTTATATGTTGTAAATAATTTTCCAACACTACGGTGATACTTGTATATAGTTTATAATGCAACTGTACATAGTTCCCCTGTTCTATCCCAAGTTATACATCCTGTTATAATGTAAGCCTATGGTCGTTTGTCTGTGGCAATATTCCTGTTTTTTGTAAACCGCACTGATACGAAAAAGCGCGGTATAGAAGAACTGTAAATAAATAAATAAACAAAACTGGAGGGGGGTATGGATAGAGGGAGATGAGTTTAACTATGTACAACATCATAAGTTAAAGTTTGTTTAAAGAGTGTAAATGGAATGGGGTTAGTGAGGGTCTGCTCAATAGTATTCTAGGAAAAGTTGAGCTTTTAGTTTTTTTACAGAATTCTATGATTTCGATTGTTCTCAGTTGACTGCATGACTTACGCCCATTGATGGCATGCAACTTTACATGACTCCTTATAAAATTGCCTCATTAATATATTAGAGTTGCTAATCAAAGCAACAAAACTCTAACAAAGCAACTGAAAAACCCTGTATCTTAACCGTAACAGCCTTTACCAGGGCCGGATTTACCTATACGCCAGTTACGCCATGGTGTAGGGCCCACAGCTGGCAAGGGCCCACAAAAATTGAATACTGGCGTATAGGTAAATTGAATAGTTTAAAAAAAAACGCTGGCTGCTGCCGCGGCAGCATGGACTGTCCCGCGGGGCCCCCTCTGAATCCCTCCCTCCCTCCCTCCGCGACGGCTGAGCCCCTCCATGCCGGCTTTGAGAGGCGCGAAGGGAGAGTGTCTCCCTCGCGTCTCTGTTAAGCCTGCTGGGCCAGATGGCAAATTTCCCATCAGCCCTTGCGGGCTTAACAGAGACGCGAGGGAGACACTCTGCCTTCGTGCCTCTCAAAGCTGGCACGGAGGGGCTCAGCCGTCGTGGAGGGAGGGAGGGAGGGAGGGATTCAGAGGGGGCCCCGTGGGACAGTCCATTCTGCCGTGACGGCAGCGGCAGCAGCCAGCATTTAATTTTATTAAATTTTACTTGAGCCGATGGGGGGGTAGGACTGGTAATGGGCTGGGGGGGTTAAGACTGGAGGTGGGCTGATGGGGTTAGGACTGGTAATGGGCTGTGGGCGGGGGGGTTAGAACTGGTAATGGGCTTTGGGGGGGGTTAAGACTGGTAATGGGCTGTGGGCTGATGGGGGGCTGTCTGGTAATGGGCTATGGGGGGGCTAGGACTGGAAATGGGCTGGGGGGGTTAAGACTGGAGGTGGGCTGATGGGGTTAGGACTGGTAATGGGCTGTGAGCTGTTGGGAGGGGGTTTGGACTGGTAATGGGCTATGGGGGGGCTAGGACAGGAAATGGGCTGATGGGGGGGCTAATACGAGCTGGTCTGATCGGGTTAGAACTGGTAAACGCCTGTGGGCTGATGGGGGGTTAGTACTGGTACGGGGCTATGGGGGGGTTAGGACTGATAATGGGCTATGGGGGGGCTAGACAGGAAATGGGCTGATGGGGAGGGGTTAGGACTTGAGGTGGCTGAAGGGGTTAGGACTGGTAATGGGCTGTGGGCTGATGGGGGGGTTAGGACTGGCAATGGGCTATGGGGGGCTGACTGGAAATGGGTTGCTGGGTTAGGACTGGAAGTTGGCTGATGGGGGGGTTAGGACTGGTATGGGTTTATAGGGGGGGCTTAAACTGAAAATGGGGTGATGGGGGGTTAGGACTGGAAGTGGGTCGATGGGGGGGCTAGGACTGGTATTAGGTTGGGGGGTTGCTAGGTCTGGAAATGTGCTGATGGGTGGCTAGGACTGGAAATGGGCTGATGAAGGGTCTAGAATGGAATGGATGCTGGGTGAGGCTGAAACTAGAAGGGAGCTGATGTTGGGGGAGGATTAGAATGGGATGGGGCTGGAAGAGTAAAATGGAGAAGGGAAAAATATTTTGTGTGGAAGGGATAAAAAATCTACAATTGGCCGGGTATGGGAGAGTAAGTGGGGATTAAGGATGGAGGGGTAAAATTGAGTGGATGAAATAGGAATGAGGAAAGAGCAAAAGGAGAAAGATTAGTATGTTAAAGCAGATGTAGAGAGAGAATGGAAAAAAACTAGAAGAGAGAAGAAAGGGACAAATGGACAGCAGACGATGGAGAGTTAGCAGAAGACACGAAAGAAACCAGAAGAAAGTGGCTGGAGCAATTGCAGCTGAAAAAAATGCACAAAAGGTAGAAAAATATCTCTTTATTTTGAATTTATTAATTGGAATATGTCAGCTCTGGTAAATGTGCATCATTAACGTCTGCGCTTTGTTAGTACAAGAGCAAATTAATGTATAGTTTTATTTCTACAGTGTTGTACATTCCAAGTTTGGCTTTTGGGATTTCCAGTTTAATTATGACGTCAGGGCCAACAGCACGCAGCTGATCCGGCATGCTCGTTTTTATCTTTTGTGGGGGCCCACAATTTTTGTTGGCGTAGGGCCTCACTCAAGGTTTATCCGGCCCTGGCCTTTACACAGTATGGAATATCTTCTATTTAATGGGTAAGCTGTCTGACTGAATAGTGCATTTGCTGCAAATTGTACTTCTGAACTGCAAATAGGAGATAATTGATATACAAATTCTAATTGCAAAGGTATAAATGTCATGTGGGAATGTTTTACTGATAAAGTTCTTTCTTGGAAGGGGAAAAGGAATAGTAAATTTTTGGATTTAGTTCACACCTTTTTCAAGGAACGTTACAGTACATTTGAGTACAGTAGGTATTTTCCTATTCCCTGAGGGCTTACGATCTAAGGGGCATGTTTACTAAAGTACTGTAGGAAGCGTTGGGTTAAAGCATGGAATTAGCGCTACTACTGCACCGGAGCCCAGCGGCAGCATAAACACAAGGGGCTTGGCCATGGGATGCTACTACTGTCGTGCTAGCCATGTCACTGGTATGGTAGTAGCAAATGCGTCGACCAGCACAAACAGACAGTACAAATACACAATCCAGTGCATTCGCACAGTGCGCACGGTCTCCACATGCGTCAGAAAATAGAATGCTACAAGCATGACATTGCAGCATCTGTAGGCCTTGGATCGACTGTGGACAATAAGTACTGTGCCCCTAGCACCCATATAGAAGGTAGCAACTGGCCAGTCCAGAACAGTGATGGCCGGGAGTGGGCCGCACAGACAGCACAGCTCAGAGAACAGTGGCTAAGCCCTGGCAAGGCGTGTAAATCAGAAAAGCAAACATGCAGGGAGTATGTGCTGCATCTCAAACAGTAGGTAATAGGGTGCAAATGTAGCATCTGAAGATGCAGGGGCCATGCATGGGATCAGGCAGGTTGTCCGCGGTGTCCATCATGGGGGATAAGGATATGGACCCACTCCTTCTGAGGCATCAAGTGTGGCTGTACACCTCGGCTGCAGGGAACACAGTACTGTGGAAATTACTGCACAATCACTCCGATCTCACGTACCAGCAAGATTCTACTCAAGGTCATTCAGTGGAAACTACAACTATACTTGGAATGAAAACTGGCTGAACTGAAAACAGGGCTCATGAAAGGGCAAGGAGTAAGAAGCATCATCACGGATGTGAGATGGATCCTTGAAAAGACAAAAGAATACCAAAAGGATATTTATGTGTTTTATTGACTACAGCAAGGCCTTTATGTAAATCATGAGAAACTCTGGGTCGTGTGTATATTTGATAAATGTGCCTCCTTCTGCATGTGGATATATAGAGGTTGGGGCAAGTTGCCTCAGGTCGGAAGGCCTGGGGTTTGAATCCCACTGGAAGGCAGCAACCTCGGGCTGGAGGGACTGGGGTTTCTAGTCTCACAGGCACTTCTTGTGGCCTTGGGCAAGCCACTTAAACCTCCATTGCCTCGGGTACAAAACAGATTGTGAGCCTTAAGGGACAAGGGAAATATATACCGTACCTGAATGAACACTGCTTTGACCTGGTGAAAAGCAGTATATTAGCATTACTAAATAAAAACCCCTGTACATTCCAGAACCTTCTTATTCATATTTTTAAAAAGTTCCACCTTTCACAGAGCCATTTCTAAAAATACTTTCAGAATTTAGTACATCCTGATCTCAGTGTCTCATTTCCAATCTCCACGCCCTATCTAAAATGTGCCTTAAAATAAAAAAGATTTCCCATCAGCTTCTACAGATATTTTGAAGGAAGTCCAAATTCTATAAAAGTGCTCATTTTGGCCAGGGCTTAAACATGTGGTATTAAGTGTGTTAATGCCCTCACCCCCCTGTTTTTTTTTTTCACTTCTGAGATAAAAAGAAAACTTCAGCGGTTTAATTGCTTAATTAGCTCCCCTTACAAGTGCAGTTTTCTGAAATGGAACAGCTATTATGTTTAATTGTCAGCACTTATATGTGATAGTGCCGACTCTTACACAAGGAGGCCGTCGAGTGATGCCACTTTTTTTTCTACATTTATTTTTGCAAAATTGATTCTTCCCACTACATGTACTGGCAAAAACACGAGTATTTACCATAGAAACATAGAAATATGACAACAGAAAAAGACCACATGGCCTATCTAGTCTGTCCTTCCATATCAACAACTACAACAGTCCCCTTTTTACCTTTAGAGATCCTCTGTATTTGTCCCTTGCTTTTTTGAATTTAGTTACTGTCCTCATCTCTACCACCTCCACTGGGAGACTATTCCACGGATCCACTACTCTTTCCGTAAAGAAATATTTCCGCATATCACTCCTGAATCTATCTCCCTTCACCCTCATCCCATGTCCCCTCGTAGCAGAACTTGCTTTCAATTGAAAGAGGCTCTCTCCCTGAACATTTATGCCACGGAGGTATTTAAACATCTCAATCATATCACCTCTATCCCGCCTTTCCTCTAAGGTGTACATATTAAGATCCTTAAGTCTGTCCTCATATGCTTTATAATGAAGACCACTAACCATTTTAGTAGCCAGCATCCTTATACAGATTTTACAAAAAGCTCTAGATTTGACAGATCCTTTTGTAAAATACTGGAGCAATGATGGACATCCTGATCTGGATATCACTATGCCTACCTCAATGTGCTGTGCAGAATGGAGCTGGAATGCTTTCTTTTTTGGAAAGTTTCCACAAATTTTTCATTTCCAATAGAAATCTGTAATGCTTTGGCTGCTATGCTTTATATTTTATTTACATTTTTAATTTAGGGTGCAGACGCAATGCAAAATCATGCAAAGCAGTTCATTAATTTAGAATTCAGCAAAAACATGTACACAAAAAAGCTTTAGGTATAGCTTTCTTTTTGGAGGGCCAACACTTTGGCAAAACCTTGCAACTTTGCTACCTTGCTTATGAAGAAAGCCACTAACCCATAAGAAATAAAGTGATTAAAGTATAATATTTATACGGCGTCTTGATGTACAAAAATTGATTGGTATAATATTGCAATACATGTGACCAAACAGCGAAAGGCAATTTTAAGCCAACCCATTTTACCTAGGTAAATGGCTTTAAAAATTGTTTTTGCATGCTCAGTTATCCATAGAAGACCAAAAAGAACCTCTTCAACTGGGCAGACTGCAAGGGACAACTGATCTTTGCCATCGCTATGTTACTATATTACAGCGGAGCATTTCAGAAGGCATTTGTAAGTAGGCATTGCTTGTCTGATATATCTAAATGTTTCTTTAACATTTATTTAAGAAAGTACCACTACTGGATTACATATGCTATGGTTTTTAGAGTTTTGATAGAGGTTTACTGTTCTTTTGTAAGTATAAAGGGTAAATTTTTAAACCTGTTCTGCATATCAAAAATAGAAATAAGCACTTAGGGTCCCATTAGCATGCACTACAATCTGTGGACACCATTACCACACTTTAGTAAAAGAGGCACCTTATAAAATTATCCAGGGTATGCATGCCTAAAAGTACATGCTACCAATATCTGTTTTTACACAGCATAGAAGTTGGTGTTCATGGGAATAAAGATTGGGGCCCGGATGGGGCAGAGTTGTGACATACATTTATATATTATAAAATACACACCAATGCAAATTTAGTGGGCAGAAATAAAAGCCTATGTCTTGTTCCTGCCTCAGGGCAGAAGTAAATGGCTGTGTCTGTTTTCTGGACGCAATTTTATAACGATATATAGTCATATATGTTGTCTTTATAAAATAAACACGACACACATACCTATGTGCTTTGAAAGCCTAAGTGCCCTATTTATAGGTCATTTCTTCCCATAAAATAGATTGGCTTGCATTGAAATAGTTTGTCATATTATTGCTCTGAAAATGTGTGAATTAAAGTATGTATTTAATGTCATTTCACATATACCTTTACCCACAAGCAGAGACATTCTCGAGGATAGAGTTTGGGGGGGACGGGATGGGCTTAAATGCACACTTTGGGGTATATTTACAAAAGCGTAAACGGCTTTTGCAGCTAACGCTTTCATAGCTGCAAAAACTGGCATTGGCTGCTGAAGTCCCATGGTATGTGCAGGGGGAGCTCCCGGTATTTTCCCTGCAGATACCGTGGAGAAAACATTGGGATCACAGATGAAGCTATTGCCACTCATTGGGGTAGCAATGACAGCATCCGCAAAACCTGCAGAAAGAACGGTTACTGCACGGTGAATGGCCACGGTAACTGCTCGAAACTGGAACGCCCACTGTCTGCCCACATCCCACCCATTCGATCAGCTACTGTGAAAAAGGCCCAGGGTGGTTGCATTTCTCCCATGTTAGCTGTCTTTGTGGCATGACAATCATGCATTAGCGCTGTAAAGATAGTCAACGCGCTTTAGTGAGCATATTCTTCACATCTTGGAATGCCCTCCCGATGGAAGTGGTAGGGGCAAACATGGTGACGGAATTCAAAATGCAATGGAACAGACACAGTGGATCCCTTTACAGCAACAGGATAAAATCCAAATAATCTGAACCATCTAATTTCTCAACAAATAGGGGTGTCCTCCATGGAGTGGTGGGTTCACCCCCTGAGCAGAGACATGGGAAGGGGTTGCCTGTATGGAGCGGCAGGTGCACCTACTCTTGCCATCATACTGGGCAGACTAGATGGACCATACTGGTCTTCATCTGCCGTCATTTACTATGTTACTATGTTAAAGTTTCTCAATGATATGGTACATACGAAATAGCAGATGTACTTGTGTGTGTGTGTGTGTGTATAGTTTTGGCAATTTTCAAAGAGAAATTATGTGCCTATTTTACCTTTGAAAATTAGTATAATTGCTATGCATTCCTGCTGCACAAGATAGATGGCCTGTTACAAAATTATCTTTGAAGCGATCACTGAATTCTGAGCTGTGCAACATAAGCACAGAAGAGAGTGGAATATCCCATAAGTCATCCTGAATATTAATTGTGCACTATAAGAACAAAGTTGTTCAAACTGAGTTTCTCCAATCGTTTGGCTATTTACACAGCTTAGTCAATTTATGAATAAGTCCTTGTAGTCTGGTGAATGCAAAATATATTCTTAAAACCATATATTCCTCAGTATTTCTAAAACTGTTCAGTGTTTCCAACTCTGAACTTTGATATATACAATGATCAACTCTGAATATATACCATAATCAAGTTTGTCTAGTTTCATATGCAGGAAGAAATGGGTTTCCTGCCATATAGTCTCTCAGCTTTGACAAAACAATACTCATTCACTATGCTTTGTCAATGAGTCTCCTTCACAAAACCAGTCCATCTTTATCAGAAACATTTGGCTCGACTAGCAGTCTCTGCTTAAAACACAGAAGACTAAGAATTGACTGTGCAGTTCCCTAAAGGAGGATCATTCTGTCCAGCTAGGGCAAGTTAAGGTCATTGGCGAGGCAAAACAGAGAGACGTCTTCCAGGTTGGCCAGCACCACATCTTTCTGTGGATAAATTCCTATTAGAACCAAAATCTCCTTTTGTGACTCTCCCTCATCCCTTGGGTTCCGTTAAAAATAGAGATGCAAAATAATGAAACTTGCAGCACATTTTGCTAGTGCTTCTCAGAATCCATGGATCTGCAGGTAAATTCAAACCATAAATTACCACAGTGCTTTCTAATTTGGAAAACCATTTAGATAACAAGACCGATGACTTGGTTCTTATATATGTGGCAGATTTTTAAGTGACGAATATGTGGCATGATAGGAATTATTTTGCACTCAAATTCTCTTTCTACATTGCAGAAAACCTACACAGAAGAAAAAATGTTATTAGCCAATTTGCAGCTGAGTCAGCCCAGGCATGGAGGATACAAAGAACTGGTAGAGTCCAACCTATGTATCCAATTAGCTTTGAGAGTTAACTGAATAAATACATCTGTCACATGATGAATCTATATCACCCTCTTGTACCCACTAGGCCTTAAGCCCTTAGTCATCTAAAGGTCTCCGCAAGGTCTGTGCAGGCCTTGCCTGTAGTACACTTGCCCTTGTTCTGACAATCTCCCCCCCCCCCCCACCCCACACCCCAACTGGGCTGCCACTGAAATATGTCATGGGCACGCAGGTGCTGGCACCACTCAGGCTGTACCCAGGAATACCCCTAGAACACCCTCAGTGGAGACATGCAGAGATCAACGTGCCTGGCACGGAAAAGTGCATCTCATGGCCTTTCTAAAATCACATTTTACATTTGGGCACGGTTGCCGTGCTTTTCTGTCTTCACATCCACATTTATTTATTTCGAAGAAGTTGATATACTGTCTTCGGCATGAGCACTTCAGAGCGATTTACAATCAGGATACATGGCAGAGGTAACAAATATCTAACACAATGAACAACTGAAACCTCTAAACAGCAGATACAAACAGACGGAATATCTAATAGCACAACAATCTATAACCCTAGACATCCAGCTGTTGACAGGAAAGAGAAGGAAGACAGACAGCTGTGATTGAAACTAACCCGCCAAGAATGCCTGAACAAACAACTGGGTTTTCAAACCAGATTTCAATTTGACAATAGAATGTTCCAGCTGAATATAATCTGGAAGCTAATTGCAAAAGAGCAAAGCTACACATGCGAAACAAGGTTTACGTGAGGATTCATAACATAAAATTCTATATGAAGGAACTAAAAGATTTGGCTGCTGAGATCTTAAAACCAGTTTCAGACATGAATAGGGCTTCTAAAATAATCCCCAAAATGTATTAAACTTATGGAAACTGACTATACATGTTAATTCATAGTTTTACACATTAAAGTGAATTTGTATGCACTAATATTTTTAAGGGGCACTAAGTAATTGAATGCACACTGAAGAGTGCACAAACTAATGTTAAATTGCACGTTATATTAATTTGTGTCTACATTTAAACCCTGTGCTCTCCTTCGGTGCCTAGGATTGCCAACTGACTCCAGATTCACCCGACAGGCTTGATCCAGTCCTGGGTTTACCAACTGCATGCAGGGACTTGTAGTTTTGCTTTTTTATGGAATGCAATAGAGATATCAGAATGCATGTCCCTGCATGCAATGGGGTAAAACCAGGACTGGATCAAGCCTGTTGGGCGCATCTGCAGCCAGTTGGAAACCCTTTGGTCAGTTTGGGAGATTATGAGTGGCAATTTCCCAGACTTCTGTCTCGGCTGTGTCAAACTGAACGGAGATGTAGACACAGATCACAGTTAGATATCTGTCAATTTGATTCCTAACTGCATTTAGCAGAGTTCCCCCCCCCCCCCCCAGCTGCAACAGTGACTCATTCAGCTTCTGTCTCTTTTTTAAACATGCTTGGCAAAATGTAAGTTTTTAGCTGTATTCTTCAGCTAGCCCTGAGTGATACCACTGTCTCGGAACAGGCGGTTAACCCCTTCTATTAGGATAGCCAGTAATTTTCAAATCCTCTGGCGCTCACAACGTTTAGGCCGACACCTGCTGGTGATCTTAATGGGTACTTTTAAAATAGGGCACCAAAGCAGAAAATGCACATAAGTGCATATGTTGCAGCTATTTTATAAGGGCAGCATACATTCCTATGGAGGTCAATTTAAATTGCTTACATGTGATTTGGACATCTGAAAATGTGGATGTGGATGTACAAATCATGGAGCAACTTTAGGAATGGGGATTTTAGATGTCTCTGCTATGGGGACGTCTAGATAGGTAGGGGATATGACGGAGGTGTTTCCTGAGTAGAGCTATGGACATAGATGTCCCAGATGGATCCCAGAACCCTTGGGAATGTCTACACCTCCATCTAAACTTAGACCTGCTCCGTGTATGAATAGGCATTGGAAAAATGTGTCAAGAAGTTGGCAGTAAACGATCCTCAGTATTCTTCACAACGACAATGCTATGTTGTGTGTGTTTGGGAAACTTGTTTTAGGTATGCACCATCACTGTATGTCTCAGACATCCCTGGTCTTAAAAACTATACTGGGGATGTCTATGTAGATGTCCCTGCAGATGTCTATATTAGGCATGTCCATATTTGTGAAACTCTGCTTGAACTTAGACATGCTTGCCAATTTTAGGGATGTTCAGGTTTGAACATCTCAGTTTACACTTGAACTTCCTTTCTAAAATGTACTTTAAATGTCTTTATACTATACAATAGCCTCTTCAAGCTCCCACACAAAGGGGGATATGTTATTTTATTTGGCGCTGCTATTTGAAACACATTTACAGGGTGTACAAACCTGTAAACTGTAAATGCCGCTCAGTGAAATATTCAATGGCTCTAGCACAGTTAGTGCCACTGAATATCCCTGATCTTCTCCCCTATACATCCCAATGCTAACCACTTAGCATCAGGACATGTTTATTTATTTACATTCTCTTATATACTGTGCTATTCTGCATCAGTGCAGTTTACATTGAACAAACTGAAATTACATTGAACAGGGCATTATAACTTGGAGATAACTATTTTACAGGGAACATGGGCTATGGAGGGTTAAGTGGCTTGCCCAAGTCCACAAGGAGCACCTGTGGGACTAGAAACCCCAGTCCTTCTGGCCCACGGGTGCTGTCCTCTAGTGGGATTTGAACCCCTGACCTTCCTGCCTGAAGTACCTTGCCCCAACCACTAGGCCACTCCTCCACTCCATGTTGTGGGCATTCCAGGGAGGGATGGAAGCGACAGCAGTTGCTAACTGGGCAATGGTGATATTTCATGCTGCCCGGTTAGTGACTTGCAGCTAAAAGATAGGTGGAGCAAAAGCTCACCTATCTTTTAGCCACAGTGGCTAACTGAGCAGCATGCACTGTCACCGCTGCCCAGTTAATTACTGCAGCTGGGAGACTGGGCAGCAAAACCGGATATTCAATGTCGGGGCCTCATAGGACCCTGATATTGAATATCCAGGGTTAAGGATCAACACAGACGGCTATGTGCCGTAGCGGCACATGGCCGTCATAATTCAATATCAGGCCTTTTATTTATAAGAGGTTTCAAAACATATCACACCTCATACATAAAAGAAAATACTGAACTAACTTTGCAGGAAAAATATTTTTTCCTGACACAAAAACCACAATCTTAAGGGGGAGTGCAGTGCATGCCTTTAAGTCAGTCCTGACTCCTGGTGACCCAGAAGCTCCTGGGTTTTCTTGGCAGTGTCACCAGAAGTAGATTGTCAGGCCTTTCTTCAGAGGCAATGGAGGGTTAAGTGACTTGCCCAAGGCCACATGAAGTGCTAGTGGGAATTGAACCCTGGTTGCTTGGTTACCAAGCCAGTGTTCTAACCACTAGGTGACTCCTCCACTTAAGGGGGAGTGGCAGGAAAATACAAATGAAGAAAGAAATAAACTGCAATATATTAAGCAAATTAAGATAGGAATTAAACTAGGCAGAAGCAGCTGGATTATGCTATAACCTGAACATTCGCTCTAACCACAAAAAAATCTATTACCTGACAGGGATTAAATAAAATACTGTATAAACCTCACCCCAAAGGATATAACACATCTGCAAGGAAATTTTAAAGCAAAAGCAGCTCTGATAGCCCTGGCCAGTCTCAGGGCCAAAAGATCCTTTTGTGAAATTGCATACTATGTGAAAAAGCAGGAAAAATACTCACATTTGAACCCAGAAAAGTAGAATGTTATGGAAATACAATATGTTTTATGTTTATGTTTTATTCAGCTTGATATACCGCCCTTTAGGGGGACTAGAGCGGTTTACAATATAAAAACAATCATAAAAACAACCATAAAAACAATAAAAATTAGCTAGAGGAGAGGAAAAGGAAATTACAATGTCTGGACAGGAAAGAGGGAGAAAGATCACAACATAAACCAAAGAGCTTAAGCAAAAGGGGAGGGAAGGTCAAAGGCAAGGGAGAAAAGGTGGTTTTTAAATTACACTTAAAAGTAAGGTAGTGGGGCTCAAGGCGGAGGGAAGGGGGGAGAGAGTTCCAGAGGGCGGGAGCTGCAAAGAAGAAAGCGGAGGAGCGGGTGGACTGAAGGTGAGCAAGAGAGGGTGAAGGGAGAGTGAGACGGTTAAGATGAAATGAACGAGGTGTATACCTGGGGGTGTGATAGGTGAGAAGGTCTGCCAGATATTGTGGTGTGCTATCATGAAAGACCCGATGTACCAGCGTGAGCAGTTTGTAGTGGGAGCGGAAGGGTAGAGGTAGCCAGTGGAGACGGGAGAGGAGAGGTGAAACGTGATCGCGGGCAGAGGAGTGGGCAGGGCCGGATTTACCTATACGCCATGTACGCCATGGCGTAGGGCCCACAGCTGGCAAGGGCCCACAAAAAGCTGCCGCGGCAGCATGGACGTTCCCACGGGGCCCCCTCTGCCCTGCCGAATCCCCGGCTGAGCCCCTCCGTGCCGGCTTTGAGAGGCGCGAAGGAAGAGTGTCTCCCTCGCGTCTCTGTTAAGCCCGCAGGGGCTGATGGGAATCCCATCAGCCCCTGCGGGCTTAACAGAGACGCGAGGGAGACACTCTCCCTTCGCGCCTCTCAAAGCCGTCGCGAGGGAGGGATTCGGCAGGGCAGAGGGGGCCCCGCGGGACCGTCCATGCTGCCGCGGCCTTGGTAGCAGCCAGCGGTTTTGTTTTTTTTTTATTTCCTTTTTCTTGTGCCAGAACCACATTGCTACAGAGCTCCCAGAAGAGAAACCTGTATTTTCTGGTAACAAAACTTTTTACATTTTACAATTAATATAAGCTCCTTAGAGCTTCACAATCAACATTCAATTGTTTTTTTTAAAACAAAACTGAAGTTCTGGTGACACCCCCCCCCCCCCCGAGCCTCGGGAAGTCAGCCCCCAATCTTACAAACGCCACAAATCGTAGCAAAAAACAGCTTTTAAAATTTATAAAAATACTTCTTAGGGTTTCCTAAGCTCACCTCTCTGGGACCCCAGGGACCCTTTCAATGCCATTAAACTTCCCCCATTCACATGGCCGATTTTGGCCATTTTAAAGGCATCAGGCCCATTAAGGCCAGCTCTGCCTCCTTCTAAAGGTCTTAACAGGCCTAAGGAGCAACAGTGTGGCCCAACTCTTTCCCTGGCCATGTGGCCCAAATTCCAGTGCTGCCTCACTTTTAGTCAGCACCCCAAATCCAGATGCTTCTTCAACCGTCCAACTGCACTTCAGCTTCCTGGATGCCGGCCCTACAAATGCCATGGAGCTCTAGCACTTGGGAGATGTAATAGCACTGCAAGCCATCACCAGGAGCAGCCGCGATGATCATAGGGCCTCTCCCTGTGGCCTCCAGCAGCACAAGGCTGAGATCGGGAACAGCTACGATCCAGCCTGCAGACATTCCCCAGCAACCCTGAACTATGGAGCAGAACCTCTGCAGCTCACTGGAGCTGCGAAGACCTTCCTTTGAAAAAAAAACCCCACTGCTGCTGGCTTGGCTGCCCTTTCAGCCCTCCTCCTCCGTAGCCATGGGATCCAAGAGGAGGCCGATCGTGGCTCCCTGATGACTCCCCAACACCCCAAAGCCCCAGGTATTTTAAAACTTATTTTATTTATAATCATCGGGTTACATTTCAACTTTCAGTAAAGTAAATGCTGCTCATTTCCAATAATAAATAGAATCAACACTGCTCAACAGTGTTAATCGTGATTTATCTGTTGTCAGAGACACTTCTATCACTAGCAACCACAGAGTTTCTTTGGATGTCCAAACTACCGTTTTCACCTGTTCTGCTTGCAGGTTTTGCCATTTGCGCCAGAGGTTAGGCAGGTCTGCTGAAGAGAAAATACACCAGCAGCTACTATTCACATTTCAATGCCTATCATGCAGCAATAAAATCTTGTAACGTCTGAAGCCATTAAATACTTTCACACTGTGCCAACGGTACTAGAAATGTGGTGATGTCAGCAGAGACTTCAACTACACTTTATTGAAGGCACAAACAAAATCAAATTTAAATTTAAATTATATTATTCCACTCAATAGCATCATTTAGTCCATGTGGTTTAACGCTCTGCAATATAAATATCCAATATTGCTCTCTATATAACAAGACAGCCTTCTAATCTCCACTCCCCATCCCCATTGTTGCTCTGGGAGGGAGGGATTCGGCAGGGCAGAGGGGGCCCCGCGGGACCGTCCATGCTGCCACGGCCTTGGTAGCAGCCAGCGGTTTTGTTTTTTTAAAATTTCCTTTTTCTTGAGCCGATTGGGGGGGGGGGGGTAGGACTGGAAATGGGCTGATGGGTGGTTAGGACTGGAAATGGGCTGATGCAGAGACTAGAAGGGAATGGATGCTGGGTGAGGCTGGAACTAGAAGGGAGCTGATGTTGGGGGAGGATTAGAATGGGATGGGGCTGGAAGAGTAAAATGGAGAAGGGAAAAATATTTTGTGTGGGAGGGAAGAAAAATCTACAATTGGCCGGGTATTGGGAGAGTAAGTGGGGATTGAGGATGGATGGGTAAAATTTGAGTGGATGAAATAGGAATGAGGAAAGAGCAAAAGGAGAAAGATTAGTATGTTAAAGCAGATGTAGAGAGAGAATGGAAAAAAACTAGAAGAGAGAAGAAAGGACAAATGGACAGCAGACAATGGAGAGTTAGCAGAAGACACGAAGAAACCAGAAGAAAGTAGCTGGAGCAATTGCAGCTGAAAAAAAATGCACAAAAGGTAGAAAAATATCTCTTTATTTTGAATTTATTAATTGGAATATGTCAGCTCTGGTAAATGTGCATCATTAACGTCTGCGCTTTGTTTAGTACAAGAGCAAATTAATGTATAGTTTTATTTCTACAGTGTTGTACATTCCAAGTTTGGCTTTTGGGATTCCCAGTTTAATTATTGTCTTCCTGTTTCTAAATTGTGATTCCTTGTTTGGTGATGGTCTATGTTCTGCATGTGTAACTGAGCTGAGGTGTTCTGTTTATATAATTCCTATTTGACATTGCCACTTGTTCTCTTTCCCCAGTAGGTCATGTATTGTTGTTCTCTGAAATGTATTGGTTTAATATTTGCAGTGTTGCCTTTTGATTGGTAGGGTATGGTGCTTTGTGAGTCCTGGTAGTGCTGTTAGGATACGGCAGGTTTGCTATGGGTTCTAAATGGGCAGTGTTTGTAGTAGTTCCTAATGTGTCTGGCAGTTGGCACTGGATTATAGTAATGTAGAAATCTTTTAGTCTTTCTTTATCCATACACTCATTAAGAGGCACGTTTACTAAAAGTTAGTATATGGTAACATTATGCAAATATTTATGCAAATGAGGTCCCTTATGCAAATGAGGCCCCGCACCCCCCTTGGGCCGCCCCTGCTGGGGGCCCACAATTTTTGTTGGCGTAGGGCCTCACTCAAGGTAAATCCGGCCCTGGGAGTGGGTAGCAATACAGGCAGCGGTGTACTGGATGCGTTGAAGGCGGTGAAGCTGAGATTTTGAAATACCAAGAAAAAGAGAATTAGCAAAGTCAACACGAGATATGACCAGAGATAGGAGTAATGTAGCGAGTGCTGAAGGGGTGAGAAAGGGGCGAATAGCACGAATTTGACGCAAGAAGAAGAAGGAAGTCTTAGTAACATGAGAAATGTGATCGTGGAAGGATAGATTAGAATCAAAGAGAACGCCAAGGTAACGGAAAGAGGAAACCAGTGGAATGGGGGAGCCTGAGAAAGAAGGGGCTAGGGAAGGGGAGGGACCACCACGGGAGAACCAGATAGCAATAGTCTTTGTAAGATTAAGATGAAGACAGTTTTGTGACAACCAGTCGGCGACAGTGGAGAGACAGGAATTAAGTGGGGAAAGATCGGGATGAGAAGGAGAGGTGTGATGTAGAAGGACGATATCAGCAGCGTAATAAAAGGCACTGATCCCAAAATTGAGTCCCAGTCTGACTCAAACGCAAAGGTGGCTAACAGCTAGTTGCTCTGTCACGCCCTCAAATATGATTCTAAGAAGCAGGTCAGATTCAGCTGACTTTCTTCTTAATCTTCCAAAGATGGGGTCTTGTATCTCCCAGGAAGTGAGCTATAAGAAACTTTAAGTTTATCCAATGGAAATGCAAAAAATCTCTTATAATATTTCCTAACCTTGTCATATGGAGCAATTAATGGACACTTAGGAAAGTTAAGAAAACAAATTTTTCTTCCTACGATTCAGTATCTCCTTTTTCTCTTTCTGAGCCAAAATCACTTCCTTATTTTCACCATTAGATCTTTCAACAATATTCAACCTTGATTCAACATGAGTTAAGTGCTGGGTCTGAATGGGTAACTGCAGAAAAAGAATTGAGATTAGTTTATAAGTTATTTATCAGACCTGCTAGAGAAGACTCCAGGTGTTTTAGGGCATCCCACAGGTTATCTAACATTACTTCAGTAGGCTTTTGCACCAGCCTCATGAGTTGTCCGGCGGTTCCTTGCTCTACTCACCAACTCCGCACCTCAGGATCTCTCCGAGGTCTGGGGCTCAGCTCCAAAGGCAAAAAGGTCATCAGGGGTTGTCCCTGTAGCCCTTGGCGAGCAGCTTGTTCTTCAGCATCCTTTACCACTGTAGTAGAACACCCAAGAAATCCACTTCCAGGTCACAGAGAGGCTGCACTTTCATCAGGCTAAAGGACACCCCACCCCTTCAACGATCCACTCAGTGCCTGCAGAAAACTGTTCTGCCCAAACCATCTGTCACATTCAATTGCATGAATCCCGGGCAGCTTAACAACATAGTCTGCCCCTTAGTGGAGTCATCCTTGATTTTGGGACCTCGCTTAGGTTTCCCCTTCCTCTTCCCAGGCATCACAGCAGGCAAGAGTTCACAAAGGTCAAACTCGAAGAAAGCTTCTTAGAGCTCACTCATATACCTTTCGCTCTAATGTTATCTTGCCATTCCCCAACACAGGGGGCTATTTTAGAAGCCGTAATTAGAATTCCCAAATGGAGACCCCTGCACTTACACATGGAAATGGCATCCATGTATAAACAGCAATTTTAGAAAAGATTAAATTTACATATGAATGACCATAATACAAAGAAATTGCAAGGGGGCATGGTTGGGGGGGCGGAGCCTGATGTCCAGCGGGTAAGACGCTTCGCGCTGAAGCTCCCGAGAGGCCTACTTAGAATCCTGACTTAATACCTATACAAACTTACTATTTCGCTCCGGGCTGACCGGGGTACCTCGGGGGGGATGGCGGCCCATAAACCAGCGCGCTTGGACTTCGGGTCTCCTTCTTCTTCTCACGGAAAACGCTCCAAAACAGAGGTGTCCTCCCCACAGAAGATGGTTCCATTTCGTGAAAACCCCGAAATGCACCTGGAGATTTTGGAGGAACTACGCGGCGTGAAGGAATTGGTGCAGTCCAATGGAGAAGCGCTTAGAGCCCTGCGAGAAGACTTTGGAGTGCTCCAGGACCGACTTGAAAGTCTCTCATTACGGCAGGACAATATGGCGGGGGTCCTCGACTCGCACGCGGTGCGCTTGGGCGCACTGGACAAGGCCGAGCGCCAGATACAGAATCTGCAAAAGGAGTTAGAAGATAGCAATAATCGAGCCCGTCGCAACAATGTGAGGCTCATTGGAATACCGGAGGGGGCGGAAGCGGGAGATATGAGAGAATTCCTGCTCAAAACTCTTCCCTCCTTGCTGAAGATCACCTTTCATAAAGAATTGGAAATCGATCGTGCACACCGTGTTCCTACCCACATGGCGCTCAACCGAACGACCCCCCGGCCTATTATCTTTCGCTTGCTGCGATATCAACAAGTGGAACAAATTTTAAATGCTGCCCGGGCGAACCATCATCTGGAATTTGAAGGTCACAAAGTCTCCTTCTTCCCTGATTTGGCAAAGCCTACCGTTGACCGACGGAAGAAACTCCTTGCTTTTCGCCCTCGACTTCAACAGCTACAGGCTCGCTTTGGCCTGTTGTATCCCGCGAAGCTCCGAGTGACTCTCCACAACCAAACCAGGACATTCGAAGATCCTGATCTACTATCAACATTTTTAGACTCCAAAGAAGCAGAGCAGATGCGCTAATCCAACGACGTGGACTTTTATTCGCCGGCTCTGTCCGCCATTTTGAAGGGCCCGATGCGGCGGTCATAGTCAAGCACAGAGACTTCCTGGACTTTCTTTCTTTCTTTCTATGACTCTTGTTTTGTGGTCTCCTCTCCCTCCATGATGTGTGCCTCGGTCGGATTCGGAGCACGCATAGTCCTACAGGTTATGTGTTTTTCAATTTCGGCCTTCTCTGGGGCTTCTCCCCGCAGACACATGGTCGCCAGTATTTTTTGGGGTTTTGCTTCTTCTCTACCGTGCCGCGGTTTTTCTTTTTTAATGTGGGGCGCTTCATTGTATTATCTAAGCTTATTTTCTTTTATGCCATATGTACAGCCTGATACAGTCAATATGAGGGACATTGTGAAATTAGGTGCGCTATCATGCTCAGAATTTTTAACTTGTCTGAATGGCTTTATGTAAAATTTTATCACTCAACGTAAAGGGCATTAATAGTCCAATCAAAAGAAAGAAAATCCTTAGCTATCTTAGCCATGAGCATGCTGATTTAGCGTTTCTTCAGGAAACGCACTTAAACTCTGCTGAAACACTGAAACTCAATGTTAAGCCCTACATGGTGGCTGCCTATTCTCCCGCCGTTTCCAAACGGTGCGGGGTAGCCATTCTGGTTAAGAAATCTTTGCAAGCTACTGTAATTGATACTAGCGCTGACAAGGAGGGTAGATGGGCCCGAGTACATCTTAAGGTTGGAGATAGTGAATTTACATGTATTTGCATTTATGCCCCGAATGTGGACAACCCTGCTTACTATGCAAGTATTGCGCAGTTGGCACAGGCCTCTGCCAATACTCCATTAATACTTGGTGGTGACTTTAATCAAGTGTTAGACCCTCTGATAGATAGACAGCCGCCTAGAACGAGTAATCCACCCAAGAGTCTTGCTACCCTTACAGCTCTGATGCAAGATCTTGCGCTGGTAGATATATGGAGGCTGCTTCACCCCTCCGACTTAGAGTACACTTTCTTTTCTGCCCCCCATCATTCCCAATCTCGAATAGATTTCTTTCTCATTTCCAAAGCACTGATTTCTCAAGTAGACACGACTAGGACTCATCCTCTCCATATTTCAGATCATGCTGCCATATCTTTATCATTACGTGTCACTGCGCGGGACGATTCTCCCCGAGCTTGGTTTTTTGATAGATCCCTACTGGGTCAAAAAGATTTTCAGGTTGATATAAAGGCCGCTATCCAAGATTATTTTCATTTTAACTCACCCCATGACACAGCGGGCTGGGCTTGGTGGGAGGGTTTTAAAGCATCTATCCGTGCCACTATAACTAGCTATCAAATTCGGCAGGGGAAACAAAGAAAGCAGCATTTACTGATTCTAGAGCAGCAGATACAAGCTGGGGAGCGTCTCCTCACGTCCCGTACTGACCCATGTATTTTACTCCGTTTACAACGCTTGCGTTTTCAATACAATCAGCTTTTGCACACTGCTGCTGTTAAAAATATTGAATCACAACAAGGGCTATATTATCGGGAAAATAATCGTGCTGGCAAATTATTAGCAAATGCCCTAAAAGGTCGAAAAGAAGCCAAGCGTGTTACCACCCTCCGTAATCCATCGGGGGGGGGGCTTGGTCACTAAAGATACCGAAATCTTAGAACTCTTTCGTGACTTTTATACTCGGCTTTATCAATCTGAATGTGATTTTGAGCCAGATGTATTTGAACGCTTACTTTCAGGAGTACAAAGACCGACCCTATCTGACGAAGATAGAGTGGCCTTGGACACACCATTTACTGTCTCAGAAATTCATTCTGCTATCAAGAAATGTGCCTCAGGTCGAGCCGCAGGCCCAGACGGTCTACCCGCTGAATTCTACAAAACCTTTCACGCTGATTTAGCTCCAGTTTTGAAAATTTATTTTTCTGCTCTGGCCGAGGAGGGTTCTCCTTCTGGGTCCTTTTCAATGGCAAATGTAGTAGTTTTTGAGAAAGAGGGGAGAGACCCGCAACTACCAGCTAATTATCGTCCAATTTCCCTCCTAAACGCGGACTATAAAATCTTTGCCACCATTCTCTCTACCCGGCTCTCGGATAGGATGCCTACCTTAATACACCCAGATCAATGCGGTTTCATTCCTGGTAGATCAACTGCTGACAATGCTCGGACTCTATGCCATGTATTGACTACCGCAGTTAATCTTGATCGCCCATTTGTTGGCCTCTCACTTGATGCTGAGAAGGCCTTCGATCGCTTAGAGTGGCCCTTCCTGTTTGCAGTCCTCCGCTGGTACGGATTCGGGGAAGGTTTTCTCCGTTGTCTTCGCACCATGTACGCTCAGCCTACAGCCAGTATATGTGCAAATGCTTTAAAGTCTCAGCCTTTTCCCCTTCAACGCGGCACTCGCCAGGGATGCCCACTGTCTCCACTCCTCTTCGATCTTGCACTCGAACCCTTGGCTTTACTAATCCGGCAATCGGAGGAGATTCATGGAGTCCCCTTCACCCATAGGGAAATCAAACTTTCAGCGTATGCTGATGATCTTATGCTTTTTGTCTCTATAGACTCAGTACCGGCTGTCCTAGAGCAAATTGGTAAATACTCACAACTGTCCGGTTATAAGATAAATTGGACCAAGTCGGTAGCCTTTCCATTAAATCCTCTGCTTCATCAGGCAGATATGCAATCCTTCCCCTTTTTATGGCAACCTCGCATGGTCAAATACCTTGGGGTTCACTATTGTTCTCCTTTGGAAGACACTATCTCCTTCAATGCCAAAGACTTAACCTCTAAAGTCCGGGCGCTTACTCACCGCTGGACTCCTTTAACGCTTACCTGGTGGGGTCGATTAGAAACCATAAAAATGATGATTGTTCCGAAAGTGAATTATATCTTAGAAATGGTGCCCTGTCTCTTCCCTCGACGTATATATAAAGATATCGAGGGCCTTCTGACTAGATACTTGTGGCAAAACAAGACACCTAGGATAGCGAAACATAAGCTGCAAGCAGATAAGGAAAATGGGGGTGTCAGATTCCCTGATTTCCTGAAGTATCATCAATCTTTTCTTCTCAAACAAGGTGCTCGTTGGCTGGAAGATCCAGTACCGAGTAGACCTGTGTGGCTAGACATAGAAGAGGACCTTTGCAAACCGATTCCTCTTACTTTTCTCCCTGGTATGACTCTCCCATCAGACTCCCACTTTCCACCAATGCTTTTAGACACCTTAGGTGCCTTTAATAATCTCATGCAATCTTTAGACTCCCGACTCTGTCCGTTAGACAAGCTCCCACTTTGGTACAACACTCGATTTCGAATACAAAATAAACCGATGGCGTGGAGCCCCTGGTACACTAGGGGCATTTGGATTCCTAGTCAGTTGTTCCATGAAGGTCGCTGGAAAACTTTTAGTGAATTGCAAATTGAATTTGGTCTCCCTGCGAAACACTACTTTCAGTTGGTCCAACTTCAGCATTGCCTTCGGAGTGCTAAGGTGCTCCCGCCATCGGCCTCCCCTACACAAGGTTGGTTGGAGACTATCCGATCTATCGGTAGTTCACCGGGTGTAGCATCCAATTTTTACAAAACCTTATGTAATGCTATAACTAGGGATACCCCTATAGCGCAGAAAGCATGGGAGAGAGAATTGCATGTGACTTTGACCCCGGAGCAATGGAGCCTTGTCTGGAGTAGAGTGACACGGGTCTCCCGATCCGCCTCACTCACTCAGACACTCTTCTTTCTAGCCCACCGGTGTTTTTACACTCCTGACAGATTAGCCAAATGGAACACTACTCAGGGCAATAATTGTTGGACATGTCATGCGGCCATTGGTTCACTACCTCATGTTATGTATGAATGTCCCGCACTACAGTATTACTGGAGTCGGGTCTGGGGTCGTATCCAGTCTATTTTGCACTTTCAAGAGCCCCTTTCTTGGAGGATAGTGGGACTTCGCTCAGCTGCGGGTATCCCCTCTCTTCCAAAAACGGCTTACTTCCTTTTGGACTTTATGCTAGGCATTGCTATTTCCCTAATTACGAAATACTGGAAAAATAGCTCCCAACTGAGCCCCAATGAATGGTGGAATCATGTCTGTCTCTACAGTAAATATGAACAAATACCTCGTATGTTTGCTTCCCCCATTCAGACTCCTCATCATCGGTCTAAATGGAAGATGCTCAATGACTATGTACATTCTGCTCAATGCTCTCATCTGACTGTCTAAATTTATATATATCTTTGTCTCATGATTCTTCTGTATCGCAGATACTCTTTTGATTGTTTTGATGTACAATCACTGTTGTTTGGAAGCGCTCACATGCTGACATAATCAGCTAGAGAAGAAGCGTGGGGGTGGGGGGTGATTGGGTTTACTTTTCTTTATTGTATAATTGTTTTGTCTCCTTCGGTGTGTTGTTTCTTTTGTTTGTTGCAAAATGAAAATAAAAGTTTCAAAACAAAAAAGCAAGGGGGCATGGTTAGGGCATGACCTGGCTGGGTCAAAAGTCTACGGGGAGATAGTCAATATTCAAAGGCATTTATGTGGTTTGCAGACCTGCAAATCATGTAAATGTCGCTCACCACAATATTCAGTGGCACTAAACAGGTTAGTGCCACTGAATATCCCTGGCTTGAGCTACTGAATGCCCCGATGCTAAGCGCTAATGGTTAACTAGGCGGTGGCAATATTCAGTCGCTGCCCCGTTACCCTAACTGGTTGCAGTTAGGACAGCTGAACGGCTGTCCTAACTTTAGCTGCTTTTGCAATCTGGCCAGTGGCTAATATCACTGCTGACCAGATTGGAAAATCACAATCAGGGCAACCCGGATGTTCAGTGCCAGGACCAAGATATGGCCCTGGCACTGAGTATCTAGGATGAAGACAAAGCTGTGACAGGCAGCCGTTTTAATTGTGATGATCGCCACTTCATATAGGAATGCAACTGTATGACCAAAATTATCCATGTTGGGATTTACAGAAACTCCCTGACATGTTTAGGTCTTTTTAAAAGTGCTCTTTTCGGCCCTCCCTTACAAGGAGGAAATAATGGGGGGGGGGGGGGGTATCTCAAGTAGGCACTTAAAATATTTTAATTGCCTACTTGAAATGGTAACACTATTCTACATGCTCAGGTTGTTATAAAATTACCCACAGTGCAGTAATATTTTAAAAGCATGGCTAGATTAACGCATATGTTATGTGCGCATGTCACACCTATTTAATAAAGTCAAGTATGTGCCTACTTTGCTTTATAAAATAGGGGCATAAGTGGTCTAAAATTCACTTTAATTTAAAGCATGAGCACTTACAGTACAATAGCCTATGCCTAGATTTTTCAATAATGCATATAAATTATAATACTTTCTAATTTACGCATGTAAATTTGCACCCCACCCATCCTCTGCCCAAACTCCAACTCTTCATGCCCACAATGTCAGTACATGAGATCAACCCAGCACGAGTATTTACAGAACCATGACTGTGTAATGTATGCACATAACGAGAAGGCCACGGGGCCACGTACCTGAAGGCCGCCATTAACCGGGTGGGTGGCGTGGTGCATAGTCCCGATGTGGATGAGGCTGGGGAGCGAAGGACGGTGGGAGAATAGGCCGCATCCTTTAAACACATTGGCTCCCGCGGATGACAGAGCGACGCGGGAGCCAATGAGGGGGACGATAGGCAGCAAGAGGTTGCACGAGGCATGAGCAGGCGGGACGGCAGTCACTGAGGGACGAAGCGGTGCAGGCGGCTGGCGTGTGGGCTCTGGCGATCGGTGGTCTATTTCCTCGGAGATCAGAGGGGTGACAGGAGAGTCTGCAGGATCGGAGGAGCTGGTGGCCAAATGAGTGGTGGTCGGGAGAACGGGCGGCGGTGTGGAACCAGGCAGAGCAATCGGTGGGCTGCAGGAGCGCAGCATGTGGAGCAAAAGAGGCACCAGCCAGGGGGTGGCGAAGAGTGCAGAAATTGGGCGAGCAGGCAAGTGGCTCCACAGGTTAAGGGGCAGAGAGATACTGGAGATTAAAAAAAAAAAAAAGGGATTAAGAAGTAAAGGAAACAGGGCTGGCAGGATGCCGTCTCGGGGAGGGGGGGGGGGCAGGAAGGGCAGAGAGAGAGTGGTAGGACGTGGGGGGATGCAGTAGGTAGGCAGGCTGCGGCTGCACAGGGGAGCATAGAAACATAGAAACATGATGACAGAAAAAGACCACATAGCCTATCTAGTCTGTCCTTCCATACCAACAACTACAACAGTCCACTTATAGAAACATAGAAACAAGATAACAGAAAAAGCAGGCGGTGAGCGGACACTCAGTGCAAAGGGCAAGGAGCCGGGGGGGTGCCGAGTAGGGAGAAAGGATAAGAGCCATCAAGGGAAGGGAGCAAGGAGTAGGGGACCAGACAGAGCGGGGCTACCCAGGAGGGGGGGGGGGTCAAGCTCAGACAAGGGGCAAGCGGAGCTTTGGGGCTACAGGGGTCAGGGAGCCTGGGGGTGGGGTGCTCAGCAGGGGAGGGGGAGAGCCCGGGGGTGAGGGCAGTGTGCAAGCAACTGGGGTGTTTCCCAGGGAAGGGAGGGGGGGCCAAGGGCCTAGTTATCAGGAGGCACAAGGGGAACTAGGAGTGGGGAGACATGAGCTAGGGGGCCAGTGGGGCTGGCCTGAAATCGCAGGCGGCTACTATCTGGCGGCCTGGGATCATTGGCGTGGGGGGGGGGGGACAGGCATCCTCTAGGGCGGAGTAGTTGGGGGCGTGGAAATCTCCCTGTGCCATGGTAGGCTCCCCCTCTGTGTTCTCTGTTTTACCTTCACAGATACCTCCTGGATTGCAGCGCCCAGCGGGACAAGGAGAGAGAATTCCAGTGCAAGGGGATAACAGGGAGGAGAGAGCACCACGAGTTGATCCAGCAGAAGGGTCGATGGAGCAAGGAGCGGGGCATCAGATGGAAGCAGATCTGCGCGTGCCGGGTTCGAGCACGGGGGAGACAAGGCCCAGGACGACTTTGGCGGGTGAGTTACCAGCAGGAACAGAGGAAGGGTTGGAACGCAGGTCAGTGGCGCAGGAAGGGGTTGGGGGAAAGGCAAAGAGAAAGCGGAAGCACTCCTGTCGGCGGCGTCGTAGGTCTAGGTCCTCGTCGTCATCCGACTCTTCGTCGGAGGAGGAGGAGGAGGAGGGGGGTGGGCGAGCAGGGGATAGGATGGGCACAGTTGGGGCTGGGTCAGACAGCGTGACTCCCACGCTCGCATCCTTTTTGGAGTTATGGGAGGGGGTGCCGAGGAAAATGCAATGGAAGATATGGAAGAGACGCTATATAGATATTTTTAGACTGCTGGATGGTAGGAAGCGGTCGGGGACAGCAGGAAAAAGAGAAAGGAGGATGAGAAGGCAGGGAGGGTTAGGAAGGTTTCACGTAATGTCATAAATTGGACAAGAGCCTTTTTGCGGCTAGCTAGCGTTTGGGAGCATCGGTGTCCGGAACAATACGGGATGTTGCTAGCTTATGCGGATTCTATTCTGGATGCGGCACAGACACATGAAAGTTGGGCATGGCTCAACTATGATGAGAAGTTCCGAGATAAAATGGAGGAGAATAAACTATTTTCTTGGGGAACGCAAGATATCAATTTATGGTTGACACAGATGGCAGCCAGATCGGGCGCTGGGGGGGTGGGGCGAGTGGGGTAAAAAGGGGGATTTGTGGCTACGGCAGGGGGGCGGTCCTTTTGTGCAGGAGGGAATCCCGCATTGCAGAGAACGGTTGGGGGGGGGAGCAGGAGACATTTGTTGGCGATTGAACAAGTTGTCGTGCCCCTTCCCAGATTGCAAGTTCCGGCATGCTTGTTCAATATTTATTTATTTATTTATTTAACAGTATTTTTAAGCCACCTTATCTTATTAATCAAGGTGGTATCACAGCAAACAATCGAGTAAAGTGAGTGTGTTAAACATGCAGTGAGGGTGAAATTTAGTTGAGTGTGTGTTGTATTGTGTGCTAGATTGGGTTGAGCTATGTGCAAGGTGTGTTGTATTGTGTGCTAGAAGGTTTGAGCTATGTACAATGTGGGCTATATACAGTGGTGCTAAAAACATTTTCTATACATACATTGTTTAGGCGGTATCTTGTGCTGTTATACATTCTCTTAGGTTATGTGATGTGTCCATAGTGTTCTATGAACAGCATGGTTTTTAGCTGTTTTCTAAAGTCTTTGAGGTCTGTAGTTGCCCTCAAGTCATCCGGTAGTTTGTTCCATATTTTTGGAGCAGCCATGGAGAGCGCTCTGTCTGTTGTGTCTTTGCGTGTGTGTTTGAATTCACTTGGGGTGCTGACTCAGTTGTGTGTTTGTTTTCTTCTAGGACGTGTGCTGGTGTCTGGTTGTATGAGGGTGTGCAGGCTGTTGGCTGATGTGTGCTGATTTATCTTAAATAGGTTTATGATAGTTTTGTATCTGATGCGTGCACCGATTGGGAGCCAGTGTAAGTCCTTTAAGGTAGGTGTGATATGGTCCTGTCTTGCAGTACCGGATATTATTCATGCTGCAGTGTTTTGTGCCAGCTGGAGTGGTTTGAGGGCTTGTTTGGGTAGTCCAAGGTATATCGGATTGCAGAAGTCCAGTATTGTGGTAATCAGTGCTTGACAGACGGTACGAAAGTGTTCTGGGGCAAGGAGTGGTTTCAGCCTCCTGATGATTCGCATCTTGTAGTAGACTTTTTGGATTGTTTTGTCTATGTGTGGCTTGAGGTTTAGTCTATTGTCCAGAGTAACTCCGAGGTATCTCACTTCTGATCTTATTGGTATAGTAGTGTTTTGTATCTTGATATTTGGCGGGTGTATGAAGCTTTGGTTCCGAGTGATGATTAAAGCTTCGGTCTTGTTGTAGTTTATTGCAAGGTTGCTGTTTTGACACCAACTCGTCATTTGGGTAAGGCAGTCTGTTATCTTAGAGAAGTCCGGGTTGTCGATTGATATCGGGGTGTATATCATGATGTCGTCTGCATATATTGTGTATTGAATGTTGTTCTCTTTCATGATGTTGCATATTGGTTGGATGTAGATGTTAAATAGGAGTGCTGAGAGTGCGGAACCTTGAGGTACTCCTTGACGGACATTTATGGGTCGGGAGGTGTTGTGTCCCACCTTGACCTGTAGCTGTCTTTCGGTTAGGTATGAGTGGAACCATTTCAATGTGATACCGTGTATACCAGTGTTCTTTAGTCTTTCCAGGAGCGTGTTGTGGTCCACTGTGTCGAAGGCTGAGGAGATGTCGATGAAGATCATTATGATTCCATTCCTGGTGTTGTCATTCTTAGGATGCTGTCGAAGAGGTAGATCAGAAGCATTTCGACTCCATGGTTGGGACGAAAGCCGTGTTGGTTGTCGTCGAGTGTTTCATGTTTGTCGATTTGTTCCTGGAGTTGTAGTTGAACCGTTTTTTCGATGATTTTTGCCAGGAAGGGTATGCTGGAGATTGGTCGGTATGCTGCTGGATCCTTTTTGTCGAGAGTTGTTTTCTTTGTGATTGGTCTTACTGAGGCAAGCTTTAGTTGCTTTGGCATGAGTCCTTGAGTGAGTGAGTTGAGTACTATTTTATGTATGGTGTGAATGAAGTTTGATTTGGTGGCTTTGACCCATGATACTGGGCATGGGTCTGTAGGAGCAGTGCTTGTGTTGATTGTAGAGATGATGTGGGATATCTGCTCTGTTGAGGGTGAGTAGAATGTGCCCCAGGTCTCGGTGTGTACGTCTGTCCTGGTGGTCCCACTGGGTGTTGTACGCTCTGTGGAGTGAAATTTGTCTTTGATGTGGTCGGCGAATGCCTGTGGATCAACTTGTACTTCCCCTTCTGTTGTTTGCTCTTTTGTGAGGATCTTGACTATTTCGAAAAGCTCTCTGGGTTTGTTGATGAAAGTATTTATCATGTTTGTGTGGAATTCCCTCTTTGATTGGTTGATGTGGTCATTGTATTGTTTTTGTTTTGTTAGGGAAAGATGTAATGGGGGGCATTCAGCTCTCAAGTGCATTAAGAAAGGGGCTCCCAGTACTACCCTGCCAGTCCCCAAGTAGTAGGGACTTGGGCCTCGCGCCGGCGCCAATACGGATCGAAGCTTTACGGCTGTGGCTTCAGTGCTACTCGAGGTGCAGGGATAGGGTAGTGATTGAGGGGGGTTCATGTATGGATTCCAGATACCAGTAGTGGGTACAGCTAAAGTTTGGAACGCCCCCTCGGTTAAGCAATTTTCACACATAGTGAGAGAGAAATTGGCGGTGGAGTTGGAATTGGGTAGAGTAGCCGGCCCTTTTTCGGAACAACCGTTCCCGAACTTTGTGGTTTCCCCGTCGGGAATTATACCAAAAAAAGAACCCGGGAAGTACAGGTTAATTCATAACCAGTCCTTCCCGGTGGTAGCGTCCGTGAACGATCATATACCAAAAGAGCTGTGCGCGGTGCGCTATGCATCCTTTGATGAAGCGTTGGACTTAGTGAGGAGATGCGGACGGGGGTGTTTGATGGCAAAGGTGGACATCGAATCAGCATTTCGTTAGTTGCCAGTGCATCCGTCCGCATTTCACCTGTTAGGGTTTTGTTTTGAGGGTAGCAGATATTTCGATAAATGCTGGCCGATGGGTTGCTCAATTTCTTGTGCTTACTTTGAAAAGTTTAGTACGTTTATGCATTGGGCGCTGGTTGAGCAGGTCGGCTGTGCAAACGTGGTGCATTACCTGGATGACTTCCTGTTCGTGGGTGAGGCGCAGTCAGGGCGGTGCCAAGAGCTCCTGGATGGTTTCGTGCAGTTGGTCAGGGCATGGGGCATCCCCTTGGCTGTGGGTAAAATGGAGGGCCCTGCGATGTGCATTACATTTTTAGGTGTGGAGCTGGATACAGAGGAAATGGTGGCATGCTTTCCATTAGAAAAAGTATGGCGGCTGCGCGTGTTGGTGGCTAATGTGATGGGTGCAAGTAAGATAACCTTGAAGTAATTGCAGGCTTTGATAGGCTCACTGAATTTTGCATGCAGGGTAATTCCAATGGGACGGGTATTTTCACACAGCTTGTCGGCTGCTACATCGGGGGAGAAAAAGACGCATCACCTGTGATAAGGAAGCTTATCATAGCTCAGGAAGGAGCTATAGAAAAGGTGAAGTGACTCTGAACAAGCAACCTGTCAGTTCTGGTAGAAATAAGAAAACAGAATTTTCCCATAAAAGACTACCAGTCCCAGAATGCACCAGGTTTCCAACAGCCATTAGAGGAGCTGAAGTGGGGAAACGTGTGTTCAATCAGGAGGGCTATGAGGTAATCCCTAAGCACTCATCTCAAAGGGCAGGGCCTGATTCAGCACAGCTGTGCTGTATTATGGGGGAGCACTCATCTAGGCAGAATAAAGGTCGAGTTTATTCTACAGAGAATTATCCTTATTATCCTGAGAATCAGCTTGAGCTTGATCATCAGTTTCATCTGAAGGATCATCAGAAGCAGAAGCCAAACCGGATGGACAGAGAAGAAAAGAAACCCTTTGGAAGAAGGAAGAGAAAAGCCTTTGAGAGGTCTAGAAGAGTCCAGAGCAGTACGTATACTGGGAGGCATTTCAAGGGCCAGCATACACCATTGGACTGGGGAAAGCCAGAGGAATGGTGCTGCAGAGCTAGGAAACTCCAGACGCTACCTGTGAGGGAGACGGCCGAACGTGGAAGGGACCCTAAGACCTGTGCCAGAAGGTATGTGAAGAGAGATCCAGTGTCCAGGAATCTGGATTGGAAGGCTGGACATAAGAACTGGACTACATACTGGCCAGGCTATATAGAGAGGAACTCTAACAGCAATGGAAGCTCAGGTATGAACACTGATCTATGCCCTAGCTATAACCTTGAAAGACAGCAGGGAAACAAGTATTCTCCTGAAAGTGATCCATTGAGAGATTCATCTGTGCCAATCCATGATATTGAACCCATGCTGGTTGAAGAAGGGGGAATGATTGCAGATGAAGAATGTGTTTATATGGACTGCTCTCTGTCCAAACTCCTTTGGTGATTTTCTGTTATAAAGTACAGCAACCATCACAAAGAAATACAAACTTGTTCTTTAATCTACTCAGAAAAGCTCCTGAAGCAGGATTTGACCCACACAGTAGAAAGTAAGCCAGCTAAGGGGTTTCAGCTGGATAACTGCTAGCAATTGAGCCTTACCTAATTGCTTGTGAGCTAGGAGAGAATCACTTCTGAATCTATGTGGGAAGTTATCAGAAGTTAACCTGAAAAGAACAGTTTTTTTTCTTTCTTTGTGGCTTTTCGTTTGTTGTTTGATATGCTAAGAAAACATTAGCTAATGCCTGACAAGTTTGAATGTTGTTTTCCTGATTTTGATTTTGTTTTTCCAAGTTAAACACTGGAATCAAGTAACCTGATTTATGTGCTACCAAGCATATCTGTGTTGGGAGAAATAACCCCATAAATAAATATCTTATTGGCTTTACACTTGAGCACAACTAAATTATTGTTAGCAGCTGTGTCTGGTGTGAATGGACTGCATTGACCACAATCCCTTGCAAATCATATTGACATATGCACTTGCCAAGACTGTGAACGTTCTCACCCAGGCAGCCGTCTGACAAATGGCGTAGTTTTTCGGATTGCTTTTGCACAAAGGGGATTTACTTGCTGAGGATTACAACTAAAGTTCAAGTTTAAAACTGGAAAAAAAGATTTTCCCTCAACTGCACTTTGGAGGAGAAGTGGTGGTTCCAGGAAGCTGTCCCAGGAGGAAAAGACCCTGTGCAGAGCTGGATTCATCACTGACACAAGGTAATAAGTACCTGGGCATGGCTAGTGGTGGATGGGAGTAAGGCACAGGGGTAATTAAAAAAAAAAAAAAGTAGAAAAAAAACACACCTCTTTGGAAGGTGGAGCACTTTGGGGTTTTTTTTGTTTCTTGCAGGGATCAAGATGGATCCGAGGGAGATGGCTAGCTGGATGGCAGCCCAGTTTAGCAGGCAACAGGAGCTAGCACAGCAGGCTCAGGACACTGCTATGAAAGCCTTAATGGAACAGCAGAGGCCAGTGCTTGATCTGGTGCAAGCCCTAGTTCAGCTGCAGAACCAAAGTGGAACAGATGCAAGACCAGCAGTAAATACTGGTACACCACATGTGGACAGTGTGGGACTCAATCAAGGGATTGGGGCATTTAGTTTTGGGAAGCTAACTCTAGATGATAATGTTGATGATTTTCTAGAGTCTTTTGAAAGAGTGGCACAAGCATTAGCATGGCCAGAGACCCAGTGGGCAGTAAGGCTGGCAGCCTCATTAACTGGAGAGGCGCTTGCAGCTTACAGAGCAATGCCAGCAGCCCAGGCTTTGAATTATAAGGATGTAAAGGCTGCTATTAGAGATCGCCTAGGGTTGTCTATTTCAGAGTATAGGCGAATGTTTAGAGCTGTTACATTGAGAGTGGGTGAAACACCCAGGGCTCTGAGTCAGAGAATCAGAGGTTTAGCTGTAAAATGGTTGGAGCCTGAGCAAAAGACGGTAGAAATGTTATTAGACATTATAATGCTTGAACAATTTATGTCTGCAGTCCCTAAAGATTTGCACACTTTCCTTATACAGCAAAATTGCCAAAATTTTGGAGAGGCAACCATGCTAGCAGAGAGATTCTTGGAAGCCACGCAGGCTTGCCATAGAATGGGTGGCCCTCTGAAGATTGGTGCTGAGGCAAGATGTGCTGTATCAGAAAAGAAAATAATTAAAAATGTTTCTGAAAATGAATGTACTGTATCAAACCAGATGACACAGTGGAAAAGAAAGAAATGTTTCAAGTGTGGAAAATGGGGACATTTAGAAAAGAGATGCCAGACACACACTAGCTTAGTGGGTGTGGATTTAAAACAGCCCAAAGAAGGATTTCTTTTGATGGTTGATGTGCAAGGAATTACCACAAATGCTTTGTTAGACTCTGGGGCAGACCAGAGTATGATGTCAAAAAGGCTTTGGAAGAGGATAGAGGCCCAAGAAGGATTTGTGCCTAAAACCCCTGAAAGCCAAGTTCACATCAGATGCATTCATGGTGCTGCAACATCATATCCCACCTATAGGCTAAAGGTTAAGTGCCTGGGGGAACAAGAGGAAGTCCTGTTAGCAGTAGTGCCTAGGCTACCCTTTGATTTGGTTCTAGGAAGGGACTGGCCAAGATTTAAGCAGGGTCTAGTGGAAGGACTAGGAAAGAAGGAGGGAGAAGGAATAATGGAAATAGCTCCCGGGCCTTTCTTTGGAAGTCCTCAGTCCCTAGCTAAAAAGATGGTTAAGCTTCCAGAAGGCCAAACTATAGGTACTAAGAGGGGCCTTGTATCCACCCGCTCGCAGGCTAAGGTAGAGAGCCAGCAGAAGGAGGAGGGGGAGCAGGCAGAGTTATTAGGAGACTTACCCTCTCATGATGATTTAATAACCCCATCATCTGGTAAAGTAAGAAAGTTGAAAGCACAAAAGCGGCGTGAGAGACTTTGCAGAGCACAGGGTAGGGCTGAGATATTAGCTGGTCAAAGTTTACCCTGGGTGCCAGCTGAGTTAGTGGCAAAGTTTCCTAACTTTCCACAAGAGCAGCGAGCTGATCAAGCTCTCACCCGAGCTTTTAAGTATGCTCAGGAGGTCAGGAAGGAGTTGCCCAGATTCAGACTAGATAATGACATATTATATAGAGAGAGTCAGGACCCCAGGAATGGGACCATACGTAAACAATTGGTGGTACCCACAACTTTCAAAGGGCTAGTACTTAGACTAGCACATGATCATCCAGTGGGAGGTCATAAAGGGATGCAAGGAACGCTGGATCAAATACTTATGCGTTTTTACTGGCCAGGTATTTTCAAAGAAACTGCCCAGTTTTGTGCTGCATGTCCAGCGTGTCAGCGAGTTACAGTGGCTCAGCCACCGGTGGTGCCTTTGATTCCCATGCCAATTATCACAGACCCAATTGGTCGCATTGCCATGGATATTGTAGGCCCATTAGTCAAAACGCCCCGAGGTTTCCAATACATCCTAGTTATGGTAGATCAGGCAACAAGGTTTCCCTGGGCCATACCATTGAGGAATGTTTCTGCAAAAACAATAGCTTTAGAGCTAGTAAAATTGTTTTGTGAAGTGGGATTCCCAAGAGAGGTGTTGACTGACCGAGGGTCCAATTTTGTATCCAAATATTTGGCCCAGGTCTGGGATGCCTTTGGCATTCTTCACGTGAAAACCTCAGCCTACCATCCACAATCAAACGGTTTGGTGGGGAGATTCAACCAAACTCTCAAACAAATGTTGAGAAGGGGGTTAGCAGGAGAGGTAAAAGAATGGGATATGTTATTGCCCTTTGCCTTATATGCCTGCAGGGAAAGAATTCAAGGGTCCCTAAGTGTAACTCCATATGAATTGATGTATGGTAGGGCTCCACGGGGTTTGTTAGATATTTTGAGGGAACAATGGATTGATCCTGAACCAGGAAGTCAGGAGGTGCCACAGTTTCTACATGACCTGAGAGCACGTTTGAAAAGGACCTCGCAGGTTGCTGAGAGGAACCTGCAGGACAGTCAAGTGCGCCAGAAAGGGTGGTATGATAGGAAGGCCAAAAGCCGCCAATTAAGCATTGGTGAAAAGGTTTTGGTTCAAGTAGCAGGTACAGCCCCAAAATTTGAAGTACAGTGGAAAGGGCCATGGAAGGTTGTTAAACAAGTGAGCCCAGTGTCTTATATGGTAGAAAATGCAAGAGGGCGTAGGCAGACCTACCATATTAATGTACTTAAGTCTTGGAAGGAGAGGCCTGTAAATAATAATGACCCTGAAGCCAGTCAGGAAGTAAGTGAGCTTCAAAAAGATAACACTCTCGTAGGTATTACGGACTGTAGGAAAGAAGTTTCACCAGTTAAACCAGTCCGTAATAACTTAAGCAGGGGGGTATGTGATAAGGAAGCTTATCATAGCTCAGGAAGGAGCTATAGAAAAGGTGAAGTGACTCTGAACAAGCAACCTGTCAGTTCTGGTAGAAATAAGAAAACAGAATTTTCCCATAAAAGACTACCAGTCCCAGAATGCACTAGGTTTCCAACAGCCATTAGAGGAGCTGAAGTGGGGAAACGTGTGTTCAATCAGGAGGGCTATGAGGTAATCAAAAGCACTCATCTCAAAGGGCAGGGCCTGATTCAGCACAGCTGCGCTGTATTAGGGGGGAGCACTCATCTAGGCAGAATAAAGGTAGAGTTTATTCTACAGAGAATTATCCTCATTATCCTGAGAATCAGCTTGAGCTTGATCATCAGTTTCATCTGAAGGATCATCAGAAGCAGAAGCCAAACCGGACGGACAGAGAAGAAAAGAAACCCTTTGGAAGAAGGAAGAGAAAAGTCTTTGAGAGGTCTAGAAGAGTCCAGAGCAGTACGTATACTGGGAGGCATTTCAAGGGCCAGCATACACCATTGGACTGGGGAAAGCCAGAGGAATGGTGCTGCAGAGCTAGGAATCTCCAGACGCTACCTGTGAGGGAGACGGCCGAACGTGGAAGGGACCCTAAGACCTGTGCCAGAAGGTATGTGAAGAGAGATCCAGTGTCCAGGGATCTGGATTGGAAGGCTGGACATAAGAACTGGACTACATACTGGCCAGGCTATATAGAGAGGAACTCTAACAGCAATGGAAGCTCAGGTATGAACACTGATCTATGCCCTAGCTATAACCTTGAAAGACATCAGGGAAACAAGTATTCTCCTGAAAGTGCTCCATTGAGAGATTCATCTGTGCCAATCCATGATATTGAACCCATGCTGGTTGAAGAAGGGGGAATGATTGCAGATGAAGAATGTGTTTATATGGACTGCTCTCTGTCCAAACTCCTTTGGTGATTTTCTGTTATAAAGTACAGCAACCATCACAAAGAAATACAAACTTGTTCTTTAATCTACTCAGAAAAGCTCCTGAAGCAGGATTTGACCCACACAGTAGAAAGCAAGCCAGCTAAGGGGTTTCAGCTGGATAACTGCTAGCAATTGAGCCTTACCTAATTGCTTGTGAGCTAGGAGAGAATCACTTCTGAATCTATGTGGGAAGTTATCAGAAGTTAACCTGAAAAGAATAGTTTTTTTCTTTCTTTGTGGCTTTTCGTTTGTTTGATATGCTAAGAAAACATTAGCTAATGCCTGACAAGTTTGAATGTTGTTTTCCTGATTTTGATTTTGTTTTTCCAAGGTAAACACTGGAAGCAAGTAACCTGATTTATGTGCTACCAAGCATGTCTGTGTTGGGAGAAATAACCCCATAAATAAATATCTTATTGGCTTTACACTTGAGCACAACTAAATTATTGTTAGCAGCTGTGTCTGGTGTGAATGGACTGCATTGACCACAATCCCTTGCAAATCATATTGACATATGCACTTGCCAAGACTGTGAACGTTCTCACCCAGGCAGCCGTCTGACACACCGCATTCGGGTGTCGCGGAGTATGCAGGTTTACTTGGGAGTTCAGAATGATTTTCTGAAAGATTTCAATGGGACATCGGTGATGGTGGCGGAAATTTCCTGTTTTGACTTGCAGCTATTTATGGATGCGGCTGGGGGCTTGGGATTGAGTATCTACTTTGGAGGCTCCTGGTGTGCGGGTGGCTGTCCACAAGCCTGGCAGGAGGCAGGCTTAACCAGCAATATAGCCTTTTTAGAGCTGTTTCCCATCTTGGTGGTTTTGGAATTGTGGCCGGACAGGCTGCGCAATTGAAAAGTGGTGTGGTGGTGCGACAATGCAGCAGTAGTTATTGTGATTAATCGCTACAGGCTGCGCTGCAAACGGGTGGCGGCATTAATGTGGGAGGTGGTACCAGCCTGTTTGAGATTGAATGTGTCGGTGAAGGCCCGGCATATCCCAGAGAGTACTAACCAGATTGCTCCTAACCAGATTGCTGATGCTGTTTCCCGTTTCAAGTGTGACCTGTTTCGGAGGTTGGCACCAGAGGCGGATGAAGAGGGATTGTAGGTCCCGTAGCAATTATGGCAACTTGGTCTGCGGGAATGTTGAATCTGTTGCGGGGCTCGGTGTCAGCAGTGACGTGGTTGGCGTATCGTAGAGGTTGTGGCTGCGTGGTGGATTTCCTGGTGGTGCAGGGATGGCGGTACGGACCGGTATCAGATCAGCTCATGGGGCAATATGTTCTGGCAGCAAAGGCGTCAGCAGCGTTGAGATCAACAGCGCGAACACAGTTGGCGGGGTTTGCATTTTTCGCTAAGTCGGTGGGTTGGGGCGCGCTGAGCAAAGGATTCTTGACACACATGCTGTTGCAGGGGTGGGAGCGGTTTATCCCCTCTCCGGGTGACAGTAGGATGCCAATCACGCACAACTTGCTGTTGAGGTTGTGTGCGGCATTACCCCGGGTGGCCGTGTCCCTGTACAAAGCCACTCTTTTCCAGGCAGCTTTTTGTGTGGCCTTTTTTGGTGCTTTCAGAGTGGGCGAGTTGGTAGCTGCGTCCAGCTGGGCAAGAACTGGAGGTGGCCTGCTAATGCAGCACGTAAAGGTAGAGGGGGATGACCTACGAATATGGCTGACAAGATCCAAGATGGATCAGAGGGGAAAAGGTGCTTGGGTGATTTTGAGAGCGGTAGGTGGCTCCTTGACATGTCCGGTGGCGGCCTTGAATGCCTACCTGCGAGTGCGGCCAAAAGGGGACGGCTATCTCTTTTTGCATGAGGATACACACGTGCTGACGCAGTTTCAGTTTTCAGCGGTATTACGGCTGACGCTGCGGCAGATAGGTGTGGACCCGCACCAGTTTGCCCCGCACTCCTTTTGGATTGGTGCAGCTACTAGTGCAGCAGGGGCGGGGCTGCCCGGACATGAGATTCAAAGGATAGGCAGATGGCGGTCCCAGGCATTCCAAGGGTATGTGAGGCTATGAGGGGAGCTCACTATGGCTGCTGTCATTTTTCTTTCAGATGCAGGCTGGAGTCCATGTCACTGCTGGGTGATTGGTCATTCGTTTGTTTATTGGGCCGGGCAGCGAGCAGCAATACGGCCGGTGGGGCCAAATATTGGGCTGGAAGCTTCGGAGGTGACCATATCATGACTGGGCGAGCGTGGTCTGCACTGGATGCAACTCTTGCCTTTGCTTCGGCACCACGAGCGCGGCCTGGGGTCGCCGGGTATGCTGCTGCTACATCTGGGAGGCAATGATTTACGGTCCTGGACTTGTAAGCAGTTGATCAGAGCAGCGAGAAGGGACCTGACTGAAACGTTGTTAATGTTTAATGAAGTAGTTCTGTTTTGGTCAGATATAATTCCAAGACCTGCATGCTGAGACCAGTGGAGGTGGTCACGGGTGTTGACGAAGATAAATCGTCAAATAGGACGCTGGGTGTGTGAGCATGGTGGTTACCAGATATTGCATCCCTGGGTGGAGGTAGAGTATGAGGGTCTATATAGGCCAGATGCAGTACACCTTTCACCTGTAGGGGTGGATTTGTTCCTGAATGGCTGGCAAGAGGCCTTGGAGTATGTTATGGAAGGGAGGTTAGCTGGTCGCAGCTTGGTTTTGGGGGCGATTCGGGGACAGGTGTTGCCTGAGCTGGTGGTGGGATCCCGGAGGTTCTGGGGTCCGGAGCCGTAGGCAATACCCAGGGCGGGAATGGGGTACCCCCGACTCGGACAACCCCTCGGGGCTTTTGCTAATAATATGGTGAAGCCGGAAGAGGGGGGTATGCAAATAGCCGTGGGCTGGGACACGGCAGAAGCGGAAGGGAAGTCACCTTGCTATTCACATGGCTGATGAGGCCTCATTCCGCTGATGGGATCATGATGATGCGGGTTATAGAAAATGTTGTTGGTTGATGTTAAAATGGTTAATAAAGCTGTGACCAGTTTAATTACCAATTTGGTGCTAGTGTGATTATTGGAAGAGGGGGGTGGAGTTGGGGGAAAAGGGGGCAGGGTAAACCGGGAGCACCGCATCGGCCGTACCTCACTTACGAGAAGGCCGCCGGGCCACGTACCTGACGGCCGCCATTAACCGAGTGGGCAGCACGGTGCGTGGTCCCGGCATGGATGAGGCTAGGGAGCGAAGGACGGCAGGAGAATAGACCACATCCTTTAAATGCATTGGTTCCCGCAGATGATGGAGCGACCCGGGAGCCAATGAGGGGGACGATAGGTGGCAAGGGGTTGCACGAGGCACAAGCAGGCGGGACGGCAGTCGCTGAGGGATGAGGCGGTGCAGGCGGCTGGTGTCCCACCCTCCTGCCCCAGTTTGTTTCGGGGTTGGGGAGGAGGGGGATAAGGGGGTTGCAGCTGGGGGGGGGGGGAAATCGGGATCCCAGAGGTTCTGGGGTCCAAAGCCGTAGGCAATACCCAGGGCAGGGGTGGGGTACCCCAACCCGGACAACCCTCATGGCTTTTGCTAATAATATGGCGAAGCCGTAAGAGGGGGGTATGCAAATAGCCGTGGGCTGGGACACGGCGGAAGGGAAGTCACCTTGCTACTCACATGGCTGGTGAGGCCTCGTTCCGCTGATGGGATCATGATGATGCGGGTTATAGGAAATGTTGTTGGTTGATGTTAAAATGGTTAATAAAGCTGCGACCAGTTTAATTCCCAATTCGGTGTTAGTGTGATTATTGGAGGGGGGGGTGGAGTTGGGGGGAAAGGGGGCGGGGGTAAACCGGGAGCACCGCGTCCTCCGTACCTCGGTTAGTGACCATTTATGCATGTATATGACTAAAATACTTAGATTTATGCAGGTTGTTCAGGTGCAAATACAGGTGACTTTTTATAAAATTACCTCTATATGTCTATAAGAAACAAGCTGTTTGCAGAAGCAAACAGAATTCCAGGCAAACAAGAAGCAAAATTACCTGCAAGAACCTACTACAGGCTCATTTAAAAATTTGGAGTCTCAGAAACTGGTTCACTTTTACAGACAACCCATTGTCCAGGCGAACGTTAATCAGTTAAAGTTGAGCCAAATGAGAGGCATGATGAACTGGCTAATTCTCTCTGCAGTTATACTGTAGCAGGAATAAAGTGAACCACTTATCTTTATTTGATTACATTCAACAACGCTCATTGGATGGGTTCTCTCATTTAACATCTAATAAATGTTTACCAAGTAAGTTATCTGGCTAACCTTAATCAAATCTGATATACTGAAGCCAACATACTAAAAACACAGGTACAAATAAACTGCCCCAAAATGTTGTATGCCTTTCAAAAATTCATACATTAAAAAAAAGCTAACACTAAATCCAGTAAGAAAATAATATGAAAATGTATCAGGTTTTTAAAAACCGAGATAAACAATGAATGCAAAACTACACACCTTTTTGTATCAGAAGATGGCTAATAATGGTTCGAGAATCCTTAACTTTAGTTCTGTTTTTAAGACTTGTGGTTAGGGGGGGAAATTAAATCTCAGACCTCCATTGATTTAAAAAAAACTGAAGGCTCTCCAGTCTATCCAAGGAACCCTGAGTCATAGACATTCTGCCCTGGAACCATCATTTCATCCTCTTACCTATCCCCACGCCATCCCAACCCCACAACTATTCACTAATCCCTACCCTACCTTCAGTTTACACATCTCTTACACTTAGCACTCCTAGCTCCTCCGCTGCTCTGCACCAGCCATTTATAAAGAGCGGGGATTCAACTGGGATCATTAGTAGTGCTAAGGAAAAGTTGGTGAGTGGGGGCAGGTGGTTAGGCAGGTAGAGGTGGGCTAGGGGATAGATGGAGATAGTGATTAGTTGGCAGTAACTAGGTGGGTGGTGTGCTGTCTGAGAATGATAGGCATGTGTAATGTTCTGACTGCTACAGATGCCACTGGTTAAATGTACACTGCTCTTTCTTGCTTTCCCAGCTCTGCCTGCAGTGGGGCATATAACTGGGGACTGCCTGCCTACTAGATGCTATCTTAGTAGTTGGATGCTAAGAAATGCAGCAGCCTCTAGAACGCCACCTTTTCAACGAATTGCAGGAGCTGGTCATTTCGACCACCATTTCATTACCAGACTTGATTTTTCCCCTTTTCTTGGGCATTGTTTTGGTTTGCTCCAGACATTCATTTTGATAAAAAAGTTTTAATGCCTTGAACATTTTAGCAAATTGATTGAAAATGCATTAATTTGTAGGTTAACATTCATTAAAATATTTGGCATATACTACATTTTTAAGGTATGCTAACAAATTTTATTCAGTTTAGTTTATTCATTAATTTGATTAATCACTTTTCATTTTCAAATAAAATCAGAGCCCTGTGGGTCAGTAATGCTGAACAATACCCCAGGTCCTTCATGGTGACTTGCTTACATGGGCATCAGACCTCTTGCCATGCCACAGGGGCTGAGTTTGGGAAATAGACTCTCTTCTTTGTAGCTTTCCAGCCACTGCTATTTACAATGCAAGATTGGGTCTTCAGTCTAGTACCAGCACCCAGTCTCCCCTCCTGAACCCAGCTAGAATGTGTGTTTCTACAAATGATGCACCTTGGTACTGTTCAAAAGATGGCCCAGTAGCTTTCATTTACTAATGGCCTTTCAACAGTGCTCTTTTTATTATGGGACATCTTCTCTGCTTCCTTGGGGGTCTACTGTTGCCAGAACTATGGTTGAGGGAAGACTAAACAATGAAAGACCAAAGTCATCTTTACAGTCTCCATTACCTGCTCTACCTGTAGGGTGCTCTTGGCCCTGGTTGTATCATTTCCCACCTCCTCACTACTTAGCATGATAAGAATTAGATTTTGAAAATGTTCCTCAGCTGCTAAATGTTCAGTATCTGATTATTCTGGAAATCTCTTACATGATGAGTCAGTATCTGCCAAAACCCACCTCAGAGAAATCATAGCAGGGAACAGAGAGTGACTGATACTCTGCTCTGCTGGCTTTACCTGTTGCTGTTCTCCTGCTCTCACAGCCTCCATGTGCCTTGCCTTCTTTTGCCCTTCTGTGGAAATGGGAGCAGCAACTGGACTTTCACATGGTTCCTGGAAGCTTCAGCTATTGTCACTTTCTACAAAATCTCTATTTAGCTTGACAAGTAGCATATGGGGCATGAGAAATTGTTCTCTGTTCATAGAAACATAGAAATATGACGACAGAAAAAGACCACATGGCCTATCTAGTCTGTCCTTCCATATCAAGAACTAAAACAGTCCTCTTTTTACCTTTAGAGATCCTCTGTGTTTGTCCCATGCTTTTTTGAATTCAGTTACTGTCCTCAATGGAGGGGTTGCGCTCTATGTTAGAGAGGGCATTGAGTCAAAAAGGATTAAAGTTTTGCAGGGAACAAAATATGCTGTAGAATCTCTATGGATTGAAATTCCATTTATGAAGGGGAAGGTGATGGCAGTGGGAGTATACTATCGACCACCTGGCCAGAATGAACAAATGGATGATGAAATGCTCAAAGAAATCAAGGAAGCTAACAAAAGCCACAACAGAGTAGTAATAATGGGTGATTTCAATTACCCCGGTATCGACTGGGACAGTGTCACAGCAGGACAAGCTAAAGAGATAAAGTTTCTAGATGAAATAAATGACTGCTTCTTGGAGCAGCTGGTTCATGAACCGACCAGAGGGGAAGCCATACTGGACCTAGTCCTTAGTGGAACACCAGATCTGGTGCAAGAAATAAGGGTGTTGGGACCACTTAGCAATAGTGATCATAGTATGATCATGTTTGATTTAATCAGTGGAGGACAGATAGTAAAGGAATCCACAGTACTACCTTTTAACTTTTAAAAGGGTGACTATGATAGAATGAGGAATATAGTTCGGAAAAAACTAAAAGGAGCGGTTCCAAAGGTTAAAGACTTACAGCAAGCTTGGGTGTTATTTAAAAATACTATCCTCGAAGCCCAGACCAGCTGTATTCCACGCATTAAGAAAAGTGGAAGAAAGTCCAAAAAACTGCCAGCATGGTTTAAAGGTGAGGTCAGAGAGGCTGTTGCTGCCAAAAGAGCAACCTTCAGGAAATGGAAAAAAGAGCCAAATGATGAAAACTGGAAACAGCACAAGCACTGGCAAGTTAAATGCAAAGCATTGATAAGGCAGGCAAAGCGGGAATTTGAGAAGAAACTTGCTACGGAAGCAAAAAACACTAAATAAAGACTTTTTTCAAGTACATTCGTAGCAAAAGGCCTGTGAGAGAGTCAATTGGACCATTAGATGATAGAGGGGTAAAAGGGGCAGTAAGAGGAGACAAGGCTATAGCAGAGAGACTGAATGAATTCTTTGCTTCGGTCTTTACTGAGGAAGATGTAGGGGTGTTACCCAAGACTGAAGTGGTATTTAAAGGTGATACTGCAGAGGAATTGAGAGAAATATCGCTACACCGGGAAGATATATTACAACTATTTGATAAACTGAATAGTAGCAAATCACCTGGACCGGATGGTATACATCCCAGAGTGTTGAAAGAACTGAAATATGAGGACTGCAGACCTGTTATTGGTAATCTGTGAACTTTCATTAAAATCATCTGTAATACCTGAAGATTGGAGGGTCGCCAACGTAACACCAATTTTTAAAAAGGGTTCCAGGGGTGACCCGGGAAATTACAGACCGGTGAGCCTGACGTCAGTACCAGGGAAAATGGTAGAAGCCATCATAAAGAACAAAATTACACAGCATGTAGATAGTCATGGCCTAATGGGAGACAGCCAACATGGCTTTAGACAAGGAAGATCTTGTCTTACTAATCTGATCTGTTTTTTTGAAGGTGTGCATAACAGGTAGACAAAGGTGAGTCGGTTGATATAGTGTATCTGGACTTTCAGAAAGCTTTTGACAAGGTCCCCCATCAGAGACTTTTGGCGAAGCTAAAAAGTCATGGGATAGGAGGCAGTGTACTATTGTGGATCGGGAACTGGTTAAAAGATAGAAAGCAGAGGGTAGGGCTAAATGGCCAATATTCCCAATGGAAAAAGGTGAATAGTGGAGTACCCCAGGGATCTGTACTGGGTCCGCTACTTTTTGACATATTCATAAATGACCTGGAAAAGGGAATAACTAGTGAGGTAATCAAATTTGCAGATGACACAAAACTGTTTAAAGTTGTTAAAACCCAAGAGGATTGTGGAAAACTGCAGGAGGATCTGGATAAATTGGAAGACTGGGCATCCAAATGGCAGATGAAATTTAATGTGGACAAGTGCAAAGTTATGCACCTAGGAAAGAACAACCCACACTATAGTTACAAGATGCAAGGCTCCACATTAGAAACCACCACCCAGGAAAAAGATTTAGGAGTCATCGTGGATAACATGTTAAAACCCTCCGCCCAGTGTGCAGCGGCGGCCAAGAAAGCAAATAGAATGCTAGGTATCATAAGGAAAGGGATGGAGAATAAAACAAAGGATATTATAATGCCTCTGTATCGCTCCATGGTACGACCGCACCTTGAATATGTGTGCAATTCTGGTCACCGTATCTTAAAAAGGACATAGAGTTATTAGAAAAAGTACAGAGAAGAGCCACCAAATTGGTGAAGGGGATGGAAGGCTACTCCTATGAAGAGAGGCTAAAAAGGTTAGGGCTCTTTAACCTAGAAAAGAGGCGGCTGAGGGGAGATGTGATAGAGGTGTATAAATTAATGAATGGAGTGGAACGGATAAACGTGGATAAATTGTTTACGCTATCAGAATATAGAAGGACTAGGGGGCATGTAATGAAGCTACAGGGTAAACTATTTAAGACAAATAGGAGAAAATATTTCTTCTCTCAACGTGTAATCAAACTCTGGAATCTGTTACCGGAGGATGTAGTAAGGGCTGTTAGTATAGCTGGGTTTAAAAAAGGTTTGGACAAGTTCCTGGAGGAAAGGTCCATAAACCACTATTAAAAAGGGACCCAGGATATCAATGCTTGGCCTAGTACAAGCACTGCAGAACCTGTGTCTTTTGGGGAAACTGCTAGGTACGTATGACCTAGATTGGCCACTGTTGGAAACAGGATACTGGGCTTGATGGACCTCGGTCTGACCCAGTATGGCATTTCTTATGTTCTTATGTTCTTATGTTCTCATCTCTACCACCTCCACTGGGAGACTATTCCACGGATCCACTACTCTTTCCGTAAAGAAATATTTCTGCATATCACTCCTGAATCTATCTCCCTTCACCCTCATCTCATGTCCCCTCGTAGCAGAACTTGCTTTCAATTGAAAAAGGCTCTCTCCCTGAACATTTATGCCACGGAGGTATTTAAACATCTTAATCATATCACATCTATCCCGCCTTTCCTCTAAGGTGTACATATTAAGATCCTTCAGTCTGTCCGCATATGCTTATAATATAGACCATTTTAGTAGCCACCCTCTGCACCGACTCCATCCTGTTCACATCCTTTTGAAGGTGCGGTCTCCAGAATTGCACACTATACTCCAAATGAGGTCGCACCAAAGACTTATACAGAGGCATTATCACCTCCTTTTTTCTGCTAGCCATTCCTCTCCGTATGCACCCAAGCATCCTTTTGGCTTTTGCCATCGCCTTTTCTACCTGTTTAGCTACTTTAAGATCATCAGACACAACCATGCCTAGGTCCCGCTCTTCTTTAGTGGACAAAAGTACTTCACCCCCTATACTATATTGCTCCCTTGGATTGCTGCAGCCCAAATGCATGACCTTACATTTTTTAACATTAAATCCCAGCTGCCAAATTCTAGACTATTCTTCAAGCTTAGCTAGATCCCTCCTCATGTTATCTACACCTTCCTGGGTGTCTACTCTATTGCAGATTTTGGTATCATCCGCAAAGAGGCAAACCTTACCCAACAGCCCTTCCGCTATATCACTAACAAAGATGTTAAAAAGAATCGGACCATGGACAAATCCCTGGGGCACACCACTGGTAACATTCTTCTCCTCAGAGTGAGCTCCATTTACTTGTACTCTTTGTCGCCTCCCACCCAACCAATTTCTAACCCAAGCAGTAACTTTAGGGTCCATCCCTAGGGTGCTCAGTTTGTTTATAAGTCGCCTGTGAGGAACAGTGTCAAAGGCTTTACTGAAATCTAAATACACCACATCTAGGGCTCTCCCTCGGTCCAACTCCCTGGTCACCCAGTCAAAGAAATCAATCAGATTTCTCTGACAAGACCTGCCTCTGGTGAATCCATGCTGCCTCAGATCCTGTAATCCGCTGGACTCCAGAAACCTCACTATTTTCTTTCAGCAGCGTTTCCAATAATTTACTCACCACTGAAGTTAAACTCACCGGCCTGTAGTTTTCAACCACATCCTTATTTCCGCTTTTGTGTAAAGGCACCACATGAGCCTCTCTCCAGTCCTTTGGCACCACTCCCGACTCCAACGAGGCATTGAAAAGGTCAGTCAGTGGAGTTGCTAGAACGTCCCCAAGTTCCCTCAGTATTCTAGTGTGTATCCCATCCGGTCCCATCCGGTCCCATCGCTTTGTCTACTTTAAGTTGAGCTAGTTTCTCACGAACACAGTCTTCTGAAAATTGTTCAAGATGTCCCTGTTTGTGGGTGTTTTCTGAGGTCCTGCTCCTGGTTCTTCATCTGTGAACACAGAACAAAAATATTTGTTAAGGAATTCTGCTTTATCCTTATCAGCTTCTACATATTCCTCCCCTGCACCCTTGAGTCTGACAATACCACTTTTGCCCTTCCTCTTCTCACTAATATATCTGAAAAATGTCTTATCCCCCCCCCCCCCCCCATTTTATTGCATTGGCTATTTCCTCCTCCTTTTGAATCTTTGCCTTTTTGACTACTTTGTTAGCTTCTCTAAGTTTTTCCAAATACAGATGCCTGTCTTCCTTTCTCTGTGATCTCTTGTATTTCATGAAGGCCTCCCTCTTTTTCTTCACTTTTTCAGCTACTTCTTTCAAAAACCATAGCGGTCTCCTTTTCCTTTTACCTTTATTTACCATTTTAACAAAAAGGTTGGTTGCCCTTAAAATATCCCCTTTCAGTTTTGCCCACTGTTCATCTCCACTAGTGCTGCTGTTGGTCCTGGATATACTGCATTGGGATCATCAACGACCTTTTGTCCTCTGCTTCTATTGCCATTTATATACCTATCACTTTCAATGACTAGATTGTTAGCTCTGTGGAGGAAGGGCTCTCTCTTTAATATACATTTGTGCAGTGCTGTATAAGCTGCATAGCACTTCAGAAATGTTAAGTAGTAGCTGTAATAGTAAATAACTGTCTGCCTATCTCTGGCCATCTGTCCTGTATGTTTTTTTGGGGTTTCTTTTCTCTTTGATTTCACTTCACATTCTGTCTGGATTCACAGAGCCTGAGAAATTTTCTAAACTCACTTTTCTATGTCACTGAGACAGAAGCTGTGCTGCCCTACTTTCTCTCAGAGCCCAGTGTTCCCTTTAAATGCTTCCCTATTAGTTTAATCCCTTTTAGACTTTAGCAAAATAACTTTCTGAAGTCATCACTTCCCTATCAACTTCTCTCTTGCACTGCTTATGTTTTCAGTTTAGTGCTGAGTCATTGACATCAGCCATGGGATTTGGGAAATATGAAGGAGGGATTGGCTTATTTGGCTACTTGTTAAATAATTTTCAACTTAAGCAGGAGCCATTAGACCAATTCTTTCTTCTCTCCCTCACCTCCCCAAGTGACTCTGTTTGACCTATAGTCTTCAATAGTGCTGAAAATGAATGGTCACATAATTTTCAGCTGATTCCATCCTCACGGCCATTCAGGTTGTGTTTTGTTTTGTTTTCTAAGTATATAAACCAAAAATGCTCCCATTTCTGGCATTTTGCTAATTGTTTAAAAATGTGCAACTCCTTCCAGTCTAGAAGTCCCTCACAGTGGCTATCTACAGCTGTTCAGCAGACTGGGAGCACGATACCATCCTTGCAGGCTTTACTCACTGGAAATTTGGGACCAGTAAAAACTGGAAGGCTGTTGGCATCTTAGATCTACTCACTCCAGTCTTCACTCACTCACACAAGTAACTCAGTCCAGGTCAGAATTTGGTTGTTCTGAACCAAGGTTTTACTGAAAAATATTAAGGGATCACGAACAACAAAATACTGGCAGATAGTCAGAATGAAAATCAGAGTTTAGTTAGACTCTCCCTTCTAGATGGAGAACCCTTCCTCACTAGCTCCTTTCCTCTTAACTACTTCCTCAGAGTACCTTTGTAGAGCTGGATGTTGGACTTGGATATGATTATAGACTTTGCACCCCTTAGGCCTAGTCTTTCTTGACTTTGTTCCAGGAGACAACCTCTGTATCCTTATTGTCTCTCATTTCAGAATCAGAGCTCCCTGATACTCCTTCCATCTCCAAAGGTTCTCTCCTGCTATCTCCTTTATTCCTTAGTTTGTAGTACAGAAGCTTAAGCTGTACTTGTCACTACTTTTGTTGGTTGGTTCCCTGGCTAAGTCAATCAGGAATCCATCCTCCATTCCTATGATGCATGACTGTGGTGCTATAGGTACCTGCTGCTGTGGTACAGTGGCTATGTCAATCAAAGACTGCTTTTGGGCTTGATATCTATATTAGTCAGGCTTTCCTCCAACTGAGCTCTTCTCCTGCCATCACATCACTGGTCAGGAGAGCCTTCCCTTATTCTGGAAACGCTGGGTGGCATAAAGGGTTCATAATGTAGTATTTTTAGAGCGCCACTAGAAGTCTCTGCTGCTCAAATAAGGCAGAATCTGAGATATCCCTACAAATGAATGGATATTCCTAGTGAAAAGAATCACAATTCATAGCAGCTGTATAGAGAATGACACTAAAGCAATGATCATTAAGCTGGGAAAGGATAACAAAACAGGAGAATTATGGGGAGTAAAAGATAGTGTGCTTGAGATTATAGAGTATCTGGAACTGGAATTTCTTGCAGTTTGTCATCCATTGTGGAGAAAAAATATTCATTCTGCGGAGTCAGAAAGTCAGACAGCAATTAATGTTTAAAATCTAGTTAGAAACTGCATTTATTCCATACCTGCAAAAACATGAAATATTTTTTGAATTACAAGCCAAGATACCACTAAATAATATCATATAATCACACTGATCAGGAAAAGGAAACTGATATTCTAGCACACACTGGAGATCAACTAGCTTAATAACTTAAGAATATAAAATAAAACTGCATGCTTGTATTTTGTCACCTTGAAGCATTCGATTGACTAAACTGAATTGCTGCATTCAGCTACAAAAATCGGATTTTTAAGCAAATGGTAATTATATTGGAACTCATTTATACTGATATATTCCCAGTTAGCTGCTAGCATCAAACTGAGATTTGATCTTTGCCACATCTTGTTTTCACTTGGTTATTTTGTTTAAGGAAACACAGGTTTTTAAGGATAAGGGTTTTTCATCAACCCGTATCCCTTCACATATCTCAAATAACTTCTGTGTTTTCAATACAGATTTCTGTATCAGATTGGGTTTGAAAGATTTAAGTACACCCAGGTCAAATAAATCATTTTATGTTACTGTCTTGCAAACACACATTTGAATTCATGTCCATGAATCAGTGGATAGGAACGCAATAAAACCCACACATGAATTATAGAACACTGCTTGAATGGTTCATGAATCAGAAACTACAGATCAGAACATCTCATTCATTTCTACTAATTGGCCAAAATATCACTCAGTGGATTGCCTTTTCTACTATTAAACTTTCAGGGGTATGTTTACTAATCGGTGGTAGCGGCTTCTGTGCGATATCGGAATTCAATGGGGCCGTGGCTCTGATATCGCACGGAAGCCGCTACCGCCAATTACTAAACATACCCCTTATAGTTAATTCAAAACTCATCCATCAAATCAATTACCCATTCAAAAAGGTTTGACTGTATTATCCTCCTTTTAAAAGGGGATCATTGGTGCCCAATATCCTAAAGAACAACATTTAAGATGCTACACTTATTCCACAAAGCTTTTCTCCGGCTTACCAACTTACCTATCTGATTGCCGTACTTCCTACATACCTTCCAGAACACTTCAATCCCTAAATCAAAATTCTCATAATCCCCCCTCCCCCCAATAATCAAGCAATTCATGAAATAACTTGACAATCAGATTTTTTTTCTTTCTAGCTCCCACTCTCTGGAACTCTCTCCCTACATATAGTAGAACTGAATTGTCTTAAAAAAAGTAAGAAAGCTCTGAAAACTTAGGGGGCATATTCATTAGCAGCAGCTAGGCTATTTAAAGCACTTAGCCACTGCCAATTCAAAGAAACCTAGATATTCAGCAGCGGAACATATCTGGTTTCCATTGCTGAGTATTCAGACTCGCCAGTGATTGGCAGTGATATTTAGCTTAACGAGATAGCGCTATCCATAGTAACATAGTAAATGATGGCAGATAAAGACCAGCATGGTCCATCCAGTCTGCCCAGCAATATGGCAAGAGTAGGTTCACCTGTCGCTCCGTCCAGGCCACCCCTCCCCATGTTCTCGTCTAGGGGTGAACCCACCACTCCATGTAGGACACCCCTATTTGTTGAGAAGTTAGATGGTTCAGTTTATTTTGTTTTTATCCTGTTGCTGTAAAGGGATCCACTGTGCTTTCCGCATGCCATTTTGAATTCTGTCACCATGTTTGCCCCCACCACTTCCATCAGGAGGGCATTCCAAGCATCCACCACCCTTTCAGTGAAAAAATATTTCCTGACATTGCCTTTCAATTTTCCACCTTGCAGCTTCATGTTATGCCCTCTAGTTTTACTGCTTCCCCGTCTTTGGAAGAAGTTTGTTTGTTCATCATTTCTCTAAGTATTTAAAGGTCTGAATCATATCTCCCCTGTCCCTCCTCTCCTCCAAAGTGTACATATTTAGGTCTTCAAGTCTCTTCTCATAAGGCTTCTGACGCAGGCTCCAAATCATTTTGGTTGCCTCTCTCTGAACAGTTTCCAGTCTTTTTACATCTTTTGCAAGATATGGTCTCCAAAACTGAACACAGTATTCCAAGTAAGGCCTCACCAGTGACCTGTACAGTGGCATAAGTACCTCTTCCTTTCTGCTGGTAATCCCTATTTGTATGCAGCCCAACATCCTCCTGGCTTTTGCCACTGCCTTGTCGCACTGTTTTGCCACCTTGAGATCATCAGAGATAATCACACCAAGGTCTTTCTCCTGAATCATTCACACCAACCTCTCACCCCCTATCGTGTACATTTCCCTTGGATTTCTACTACCTAAGTGCATGACACTGCACTTTTTCGCATTAAATCGTAATTGCCAAGCATTAGACCATTCTTCCAGCTTTTGTAGACCTTTCCTCATGTTATCCACTCCCTCGGGGGAGTCCACTCTGTTGCAAATTTTTGTGTCATCTGCAAAAAGACAGACTTTTCCATTCAGTTCTTCAGCAATATCACTCACAAATACATTGAACAGTGCCGGGCCCAGGACTGAACCCTGGGGCACCCCACTAATCACCTTCCTTTCATCCAAGTGAGCTCCATGTACCATCACCTTCTGTCATCTGTCAGTCAACCAATTTCTAATCCAGTTTACCATCTTGGGACCCATCCCCAAGCTACTGCATTTATTGACAAGCCTCCTATGAGGAACAGTATCAAAGGCTTTGCTGAAATCCAGGTAGATGACATCCATCACATGCCCCTGATCTAGTTCCTTGGTCACCCAGTCAAAGAACTCAATCAGATTTGTTTGGCAAGACCGTCCTTCAGTAAAACCATGTTGCCTTGGATCTTGCAACCTGTTGGTTTTTAGAAAGTTCACTATTCTCTCTTTCAGGAGCGCCTCCATTACTTTTCCCGCCACCGAGGTAAGGCTCACGGGCCTGTAGTTTGACACTTCTTCCCTGTCACCACTTTTCTGTAGAGGTATGACATCATCCATTCTCCAGTCCTGAGGAACCTCTCCTGTTTCCAAGGATCTGTTGAACACATCCTTTAATGGTCCTGCTAGAACCTCTCTGAGCTCTTTCAGTATCCTGGGATCTATCCCATCCGGTCCCATGGCTTTGTCCACTTTCAGTTTAGCAAGTTGTTCCAACACCTCATCTTCTGTGAATGGTGTGGTGTCTACTTCATTCCCATTTTTATATTTGGGAGTCATAGCTGGTCCATCTCCAGAATTTTCTTTAGTAAAAACAGAGCAGAAGTATTTGTTTAGCAATTTCGCTTTTTCAATGTCACTTTCCACGAGTCCTTTCCCAGCACTTCTGAGTCCTGCAATTCCAACTCTGATCTTCTTCCTTTCTCGAATATATCTGACAAAAGTTTTGTCACCACTCTTAACATCTTTAGCCATCTTTTCCTCTGCCTTTGATTTTGCTATCCTTATTTCTCTTTTTGACTCTTTGAGTTTGATCCTGTATTCATTTCTGTGTTCTTCTTTTTGCAAGCTTTTGAATTTTGCAAAAACTGTGTTTTTTTCTTTTATTTTAGCAGCCACTTCTTTGGAAAACCAAATAGATTTCCTTCTCCTCTTGTTTTTAATTACTTTTCTTACATATTTATCTGTTGCCCCTTTTATTGCCACCTTTAGTTTAGCCCATTGCAATTCCACTTCCCTTATCTCCTTCCACCCCGTCATCTCCTCCTTTAGGTACTCGGCCATTTTATTGAAGCCAATGTTTTTGAAGTTTAGGACTTTGAGCTTGCTATGTTTGGCCTGTACCTTGGCTTTTATCTCAAACCACACCCTGTGATGATCGCTGTTGCTCACAGGGGCACTCACGCAGACATTCGACATGCGATCACCGTTGGTGAGCATTAAATCCAGCATTGAGCTTTCCCTGGTTGGTTCCATCACCATTTGTCTAAGTAATGCATCTTGGAGAGCATCTACAATTTTTTTGTTTCTTTCCAGATGTGCTGAAGGAGTAATCCAATCCACATCAGGTAGATTAAAGTCACCCAAAATGATCGCTTCCCCCTTTGTGGCTATCTTGGTAATATCTATAATCAATTCGTTATCTATCTCTTCAATTTGAGTCGGAGGTCTGCAGACTACAGCAGTATGGATGACAGTGCCATCTCCTCTTTCCAACACAATCCAGAGTGCTTCTTCTTTTCCCCATGCCCCCTGCATTTCAGTAGCTTTAATATTGCTTTTGACATACAAGGCTACTCCTCCTCCTTTTCCATTTTCTCTGTCTCTTCTGAATAGATTATAGCCAGCTATGGATATATCCCAATCATGCGATTCATTAAACCATGTTTCTGTAATGGCCACAATGTCCAAATCCATTTCCACCATTAGGGCTTCCAGGTCCGGAACTTTGTTGGCTAAGCTTCGAGCATTTATGCTCATTGCTTTCCAGCATTTACCTGGCTTGTGTGTATTTTGCACTGATTTTTTTCTGCCCGCTTCTTCCCACTTGTTTTTGATGTGTGGTTTAAAAGTGTGGCTGCTTCTGATGTTATTCTGCTTTTGCAGGGGATGGCGTGCAGATCTTGACCTTCCAGATCCATCACCCCCTTTTCCTAGTTTAAATGCATATCCACATACTGCCTGAATTTTTCACTTAGGATTCTTTTCCCTGCGACAGAGAGATGTTACTACTCTACTAATAATTATTTGTAAAGCACTACAAAGTGTAAACAGCACTGTATAGATGCAATAATGGGATTCAATTAGTGCCATCTATTGAGGCACCTACTGTTCTGCATTATTTGCTACGTTAACATTTAGCTGCCCTGTTATCTGCACGTTAATTGTAAGGCACAATCCTCATCTGTTCACCATTCATTCTTCAACCATTCCCCACTCCATTTTACATTAGGAAGTTAATGTGGGAATTAGCATATGCTAACTGTCTAGCTGCCGGGCTGTTGACATGCACTAATTCCTGCATTGAGAGGATAATATTATAAGAGATCACATAAACATCTAAAGATATTCAAGCACAAATCCTGCAGCCATCATGCTTACATTGAAGATGCTGACATTTACACTTACCTGGTGCAAGTGTAGATCTTAGTGCATTAAGCACATAAAATACACATAAATCATGACTCCACCCATGGTCTGCCCAGACCCCTGCCTTGATTATGTCTATTCTACAGATACGTATCTAATTGCATCGTGTGTACTTTTAGACGTGACCTAATTTTAGGCCTTTTATGTGCATAAATCAGCATTTTACATGTGAAAAAAGTTCCTAAAAATACCTCGGTTCTCCTTAATGTAGTGTGAAGTGGAATATTAGAAAGGAAATCCTCGTTCAATCAGGAATGTCCAGGGTGGAACATGAGAAAACCTCAGGGATGTCGATCTCCAGCTCTTTTTATTAACATAGACGTCCCACTTAGGAAAAAGTAGGGTGGAGACGTCCATCTCATGCAAGCTAGGATAGGGACATCCAGCATCATAGCAAAAGAAAGACATGTCTCCATTCCCCGTCAGTGTTCACTGACAGACTATCAAATAAAGGAGGTAGTAGAGTAGCCCCTTCTCCACACATTCCAGACATTTGCCTGACAAAATGATCTCTTTTCAGATGCCTGTTCATGCCTGGAGTAGATTAACCTTAGACTTGACTCCGGATGTCCAAGATGATTTGGAGATCAGTCAGGGATGGCCAAGTTCTTGGGAGCATCCTGGCTATGCCTTCACCACATCCCCATTCAGACTTAGACATCCTTGCTCTGGGGATGTCCACAGAAGCGGCTTTAAAAATGTCTCTGTGCTTTGGATGTCTCTATGCCCGTTTTCAGATTTCAAAGCACGAATAGGGCTTCTAAAATAATCCCTCGATAACTAGGCTTCACAGAGTCCAAAATGCACTAGTTCAAGGAAAGTAAACAAAATTAGAATTTGGGATAGGCAGGTTATAAATATATAAATAAATAAAATGTGTACACTTGCTTCTGTGGCCTAAAGAAATGACATTATTTTAGTCTGATTCCAAGTTAGAAATAATTGAACATTTTGTCAGTGTGAAAACTTACACTATGTTGATTTGTATTGTGCCTGTTTATTGAAGTTCAGTAGAAATTCTATATTGAGAATCAGTGAATAGAAAGTTATGTCGATAACCAGCAATAGACATGATTGGTCATGTCCTCCAAAGGGAGATCAGCATCAAACTGGGGCAATTCAATTTTCCTGCCAAAAAGTCTCTTTATTAATTCTACCCATCCCTTGGATACTGCACCCGACTGTCCAGAGCCGTGAAGGCATGGTTCATGGATGAAAGTAAGGGATTGTTTCATAACTATTTGGGGAGAGATCCTCCATGCAAATGATATAAATTTAAAAGGTGCCACTAAGATGTGTTCTAGATCAATCCATCCAGGTTTATTATACTTTAAATCCAGGAGAACCCCATAGCACCACTGGCTAAATAATAATGCAAGAATTTGGGGAAATTCCATTCCCCTATATGTTTTTGAAATTTTCACTTTGGCAGGGCTATCGGGGGGGGGGGCGGGGGGGGGCCGGGGGGGGGGATGGGGAGGAGGGGGAGGAGGAGGAGGAGGAGGAGGAGGGGGGAGGGGGGGGGTGGGGGAGCTTTTATGCCATAAAAAGTTGAACAAAATTCTGTCCAGTTATTTATAAAAGATATGTGGGCAGCATGCTGAGTGTATGTAGTTCCATTGGGGCGATGGCCATCCTGATGGTTTCCATGCTGTCCTACCAAGATAGAAAACCAGAGACTTAAATGTTAGGTTAGCAGCATAAATACCTTTAATGAGAAGGTTCTGATAGGTTGCTAAGGCAACGGATTCCAATGCCAGATTAAATGATAAAAGGAAAAATGGGCATGAAAGACAAGTACCGTACTTCAATAGAGAGAGTGTCCTCATTATTTGTGCACTGTCTCCTAGCCCTGCCATTGGCTCATCAGCACCCTCTTTGCAAATGGCTGTTTCTCCACTTGCCTATACCTCTACAGGTTGTTGCATCTGCCTTAGGTTGGGACCAGCATGCAAACTATGGGCATTTGGCCATCTGGTGCCCCTGCATCATCTTTGTGAGTAAGGTGATGGAATGTATGCAGGCGACATCTCTAGACCCTGCACTCTGCCAGTTCCACTTCCAATGTGCACTGCGGAACATATGGTTTGCTGTGGACATGCAGATTGTGTGGCTTTGAAGGGCATAGTTGTTTGACCCTACCCATATTGAGTTTGCCCCTGGTGGGGATGGGGGAGTGGGACTTCGAAAGTGGGAGGAGGATAGGTTTGAGAAAGGCACTTAATACACTGCAGAGAAACAAATGGTGCCTCAAAGGACACAAGACAAAAAAAAAAAAATCACAAGCCAAACTCCAGTCAGCAATGCCACAAGCAGTCCCGACAGACAAGAAAGTCCCATCTTTATTATGATATAGCAGGTGTAGATTGACATAATTAAAAACTCTGCCCTGAGTGTCACTGACCTATGCAAAATACAGCATGGGTGTGCAGGCACCAGCACTGCCGAGGCTGCCGCTGGCAAAGACATGCAAAAATCAACAGGCTTAGCATGGAAACATGTATCTTGCAGCTTTTCTAAGATGAATTTTGGATGTTTGGATGTAAGTGTGGCTGCCACAGTATTCTGGCACCACATTTGCATTTAAAATGCACATAAGCCTTTTAAAATAACCCCCTTCAAAATTTGCTTGACCACCGTTCTAATAAAAGCCAATCATGGTGGCTTACAATCCACATCCATGCACGCCATCCGGGCAGCGGCCCCATTTAAGGAGAGCGCCATCGGGCGCACCCACGCCTGAGGGCCTCGCCAGAGGGCCCTTTGGCGTGGCCCTCAGGCAAGGTCTGGTGCGAGACGTCTACCCCAGCACTAGCGATTCGCCTGGGAAGTGGCAAAGAGCAGCACCCCAACCACATGAAGTAAGCACACACCATTGTTATTGCTACCCACAGCCTAATGACTCCGTTGTTACCCTTTGCTCCCTCACTACCACAACCCCATCACCTGCAATTAATTCTGCACTAAACTTGCTTCCCATTGCTTGTATGGAACTGGCTACCCATTGCTTACATTGAACCTTGTCTCACAAGCCATAGTCTCCCCACTTACCTGCATTGAACTGGCTACCCACCGCTTGCACTGAACTGGCTACCCATTGCTTGCACTGAACCTTGTCTCACTAGCCATAGTCTCCCCACTACCCATTGCCGGTACCTTAACCTATATTGCATAGGCTGCATAGCCCCCACTACTCCTCTTCTATGGCCCCTCATCACATTGTCCTTCTCTTCCACATACTCCCCAACTGCCTCCCCTCTTACCAGCACCCCCACTCCTTCTCCCCCTACTCTCTCTCTACCTTCCTCACTTCTCCCTCCATTCTGTCTTCTAACCTAGCATCTACCCTGGAGTTTCATCACACCCTTCTCCTCATTCAACCAGCCCCTCTCTCTTTAAGGTAACCCCACCCTCGCTTCCGCCGTACTGCCTCCGCTTTTCCCCGCTCTCTACTACTCCTTCTCCTTCTCTCATCAGGTAATATCAACCCCAACCCTGGCACCCCTTGACTTCCTTCTCACTCCAAGAAGAGCTCTTCACATACTTTATCTAATCTCATCCATATCCCTCTCCTTTCCCCTTCCACCCCCCCCCCCCGCATTCATGCCCCAATCTCTTTACCAGAATTACCGACCCCAACCCCAACCCTATCCCCTCTAGAGTTCTGTCTCACTCTAAAAAGAAATCTTCACATAACATATCTGATGTCATCAATATCCCCCTTCACTCCCCTTTTACCCATCCCTCTTGGACAGCACACTCATCCAGTGACACCCTCCCATACTTTGGTCCCTCTAGATCTCTGTATTGCTCTGGAAATAGATCCTCAAGTAATGGCCCCCCTAGATCTCAGTCTTACTCCAAGAAGAAATCCTCACGTAACTTATCCAACCTTATCCATATACCTCTCCTTCCCCCCTCCACTCTCCCGTTCTCATGTGCCCTTTGGAACACATGCTCAGTCTCTAACAAACTTCCTTTCACTCATGATCTCTTTATTGCTAATGCACTACACCTTCTTGCCCTAACTAAGACCTGGCTCCTCCCAGATGACACTGCTTCCGCTGCTGCTCTCTACCACGGGGGCTACCAGTTCTCCCATACACCTCGTTCCACTGACCACGGTGGCGGTGTTGGGCTTTTACTTTCTCCCTTTTGCCAATTCCAACCCCTCCTGTTGCCTCAATCACACTCCCCCCTCTCGTTTGAGGTCCACTCCATTCGCCTCTTCATATCAATTCCCCTCCGAGTAGCTGTCATCTATCGCCCACCCGACAAATCCAAATCAACCTTCTTTACTGACTTCGACTCCTAGCTTTCCGCCTTTCTGGATCCCTCTTCCCCCACTCTTATTCTTGGCGACTTTAACATTCACGTCAATAATCCCTCTTAACCTCTAACTTTGCTCCACTGCCCCCACCCACCTGCATGGCCACTGCCTTGATCTGATACTCTTCTCTAATTCCTCTCCTTCAAATTTCTGCAACTCAGTCCTCCCTTCATCTGACCATCACCTTTTAACCTTTAATCTCCAACTTCCGCTGTCTCAACCTCATCCTGTCTCCTCCGACCTATTTAGAAACCTTCATAATATTGATCCCTTAACTCTCTCCTCCACCATTTCTCCATTTCTTTCCTCCATTATGTCCTCCAAGTCCATTGATGAGGCAGTATCCTCTTATAATGCTCCACTATCCTCGGCTCTTGACACCCTGGCCCCACCCACCCCACGTCCTGTTAGACGTGCTACTCCCCAACCCTGGCTTTCATCCACAACCCGCTATCTACGCATTTGTGCCCATTCTGCTGAAAGTGCTTGGACCAAATCCCACCCCCCGGAAGACCTTCTACACTTCAAATTCATGCTTGGCTCCTTCCAATCAGCCATAGCACTTGCCAAACAAAATTACTATATCCATCTGACTGACTAACTCCCTTGCCTCTGATCCTCGTCACCTCTTTAATATCCTCAATTCTCTCCTCAAGGTGCCCTGCCTCCAATCCCGCCCTCCCTTTCTGGCCAAACCCTAGCCGACTACTTCCATGACAAAGTCCACAAGATTACCCTCAAATTTCCCACTCCATCATCTACCTCCCCCCTCCCCAAGTCTCCCCCCCCACACACTTACTTCCTCTGCTACCCTCTCCTCCTTCCCTTCAATCTCCGAAGAGGAAACCACACTCCTTCTCTCCTCCTCCAAACCTACCACCTGTTCCTCTGACCCTATCCCCACCCATCTCCCCAACCATTGTCCCCTCCATCTCTATCCTGCAACTTTCTCTCTCCACTGTAGATTTCAAACATGCTGTTGTCACACCTCTCCTCAAGAAACCCTCACTCGATCCCACCTGCCCTATCGACCCATCTCCCTCCTTTCTTTCATATCTAAACTACTAGAATGAGCAGTCCACTGCAGCTGCCTTGACTTCCTCACCTCCCAGGCCCTCCTGGACCCACTACAATCTGGCTTCCATCCCCAACACTCCACTGAAACGGCCCTTACAAAGGTCTCCAATGACTTGTTCCTCGCTAAATCTAAGGGCCTCTACTCTGTCCTCATCCTTCTTGACCTCTCTGCTGCCTTTGACACTGTTGATTACAATCTTCTCCTCACCACCCTCTCCTCGCTTGGTTTCAAAGGCTCTGTATTACCCTGGCTTTCCTCCTACCTCTCCCATCGCTCCTTTAGTGTATGCTCTGGTGACTCCTCCTCCTCTCCCACCCTGCTCCATATTGGTGTACCCCAGGAATCTATTTAATTTTAATTTTAATTTTAATTAACAGGTTATTTATATACCGCTCCTTCCATTTGATCAGGTGCGGTTTCCATATAACAACATTAAACAGGGTGATCTGTTTTTACATATAACAAGTTTAAAGTTAGGTAATTACAGTTAACAAATAGCAATTAACAATAGTGAACTATGTACAATTAACTATATACATATTTTTGTTTTACATTTTCTTAATCACTTCGTCTTAGGTTACAGCGCTTCATTCTTTTGTTGAAATAGTGTAATTACCCGGTGTCGGATTATCCTTTATCTAGCTGGGGGGTGAGAGAAGAGCTGGTCATAGAACCATAATGCTTTGTAAATAAGTGTGTTTTGAGTTTTTTTCGGAACTCCATTATGTCAGGTAGTTGTCTTAATTCTATTGGGATTGTGTTCCACAGGATGGGGGCTGCATGTGAGAAGGCTTTCTTGTTTGTGGATTTATTGGCTCTAATGAATTCTTTTGGTGGTGTTAATTTATTTAATTGGTCTCTCCTTTGGAGATTATGTGTAGGTTCTATTTTGATGAGGTTATTTATGGACAGGGGTGCTGTTTTTGTTATAGCTTTGTAGGTAGTTAAGATAGTTTTGTATTCAATACGGCTTTGAATCGGGAGCCAGTGTAGATATTCTAATATTGGGGTTATGTGTTGGAAAGGTGGGGCCTTCGTAATGGTCCTTGCTGCGGCATTTTGTGCTAATTGAAGTTTTTTTATGGCTTCCTTAGTTACGCCAAGTAGGATTTGATTTGCGAAATCAAAATGTGGGGTTATGATTGCTTGTATGACGCGTTGAAAATCCTGTAGGTGCATTAGTGGGCGGAGTTGCTTTAATATTTTTAGTTTAAAGTAAACTTTTTTTGATATATTTCTTACATGGGTGTCCATGCTGAGATGTTTGTCCAGAATAACACCTAGGTAGCGTATTTCAGATTTTAGTGTGATATTATTATTTTGCAACGTAATATGAGAAGGGGGAATGAATGTTGTGCATTTAGTTACTATTAGGGCTTCTGTTTTTGAGTGATTGATGTACAGATTGTTTTCATTTAGCCAGGTGTTGATTTCAGTGAGGCAGTCGTTAATGAGTTGTATAGGGATATTTGGGATTTTGAATGGGACATACATCATTATGTCATCCGCGTACAGGTGATAGAGGACATTGAATTTTTTAAATATTTTGCATATGTGTTTTAAATATATGTTAAAAAGTAACGCGGACAGTGCTGAGCCTTGTGGAAGGCCTAGTTCTTGTTTGTATGTATTTGATGTGAGATTTCCGATTTGTACCATTTGAGATCGGTCTGTTAGATAAGAAGTAAACCATTTTAGAACAGTGGATTTTATACCTATTTGTTTAAGTTTATTAATCATTGTTGAATGGTGAACGCTGTCGAAGGCTGCAGAAACATCAATGAATATGAGTAAGAATGCTTGTTTGGGTTTGTCTATTCCCCTCACAAGTGTGTCGATTAGCACGGTTAGGAGTGAATCTACTCCGTGTCTGGGGCGAAACCCGTATTGCTGGTCATCAAGTGGGGCTGAGCTATCTATGAACTCTTGTGTTTGAATTTGTACGGTTTTTTCAATTAATTTGGCCATGAACGGAATACTCGATATGGGTCTGTAAGAGTTAGGTGATGATTTGTCAAGGGTAGTGTTTTTTAGGATTGGGCGGATCTGTGCGTGTTTTAGTGTAGGGGGTAGGTATCCGTTTTTAGGGAGAGGTTTATTATTGGGAGGATAAACTGAGATAATACAGATAGAGAGTTCTTTATCCAGGTTACTGGACACGGGTCAAGTAGTGAGGTTGTAGTATTTATGTTTGTGATGATGGATTTGAGCTCTACCTTGGTTAAGGGTTGAAATACAGACCATTCGTCTGAGTTAGGTATTTGAGAATTGTCTACCGGTTTAGGTAGTAGGGGATGGTGCTTTGTCTTGTTCATGTAGTAATTTGCCAGTGTCTGTGGGGTTATGTCTGTGATTTCATTGCTGGAATTGTGATTATTATTAGTCAACTTTTGGACTATTGAGAAAAGTTCTCTAGGTCTATTTATTGCGTTGTTTATGATGGAGGTGTGGTAATTTTTCTTGGCATTGTGTAGTAGTATCTTGGGCCCCCTCCATTTCTCTCTCTATACCCAATCCCTCGGCATGCTCATCTTCTCCCATGGCTTTCAGTACCATCTCTACGCTGATGACTCCCAAATCTACCTCTCTACATCTGATATCTCTCCAGGGATCCAGATCAAGATCTCTGCCTGCCTTTCTGACATCGCTGCCTGGATGTCTCATCGTCGCTTGAAATTGAACATGGCCAAGACTGAACTCCTCGTCTTTCCCCCCAACTCTTCCCCCCTTCTCAGTCTCCGTGGATGGATCTACGATCCTTCCTGTTTCCTCGGCCCGCAATTTGGGGGTTGTCATTGACACCTCTCTCTCCTTCACCACACATATCCAGCTCGTAGCTAAAACCTGCTGCTTCTTTCTGTACAACATCAATAAAATGCTGCTCGACTAATTTTCCACCACTCTTGCCATGCCCACATTACTCCTCTTCTCAAGTCGCTTCACTGGCTCCCAATCCAATTCCGCATCCAATTCAAACTTCTCTTAATGACCTATAAATGCATTCATTCTATGGCCCCTCAATACCTCTCATCTCTCCCTACATCCCCTCTCGGCAACTTCGCTCCACTAACAAACTACTTCTATCTAGGCCTTTCACTCACAATGCTAACTCTCGACTTCGCTCCTTTCACCTTGCTGCACCCCATGCCTGGAACAGCCTACCTATGTCCATACGCCAGGCACCCTCCCTGGATCTCTTCAAATCCAGGTTAAAGACCCACCTCTTCACTGTTGTGTTCAGATCCCGATTCCTATTCTTCATCTTAACCTAGCCCCATTATTTTCATAACCGAACTGTAAATGACCACTTGGTGCTTTGCACTGAATTGACTAATGCTCTGTATTGTCAAGTCTAGATTGTAAGCTCAAACAAGCAAGACTCTGATGAGCAGGGACCGTTTCTTGTAATTATGGGGCATGTTTACTAAAAACCGCACAATTGCGCGCCGCACAATAACGCACTAAAAGCAACACTTAAGTGCTCTTAAGCGCCCCGCACACGTGTGATGAACCCCCGCGCATGTGCGCGACACACTAACGGGCCCCGCACAAGTACGGGCCCGCAAATGTCCGATAGAGGCGTGGAAAGGCTAACGGAGGGCGGAGGAAGGGACCCGAGGGGCGGAGAGACGGGGTTAATGGACGGGGAAGGGGAGGGGAGAGGCTCCCCGCACAGTATCGGGGCCGAATTTACAAGTTAAAAATAGCTCGAGTGAAACACTCGCGGTAGAGGGCATTTAAAGGGAAGAGAAACCATTTCCATCAGCAATGTACAGCAAAACCGGGGAAACCTACAAAATGTGAGCAGTGTGATACATGTGCACAGAACAAAAGTGCATATAAAACCCAAAATGACCACAACAAAAATGTTTAAAAATTATAATCCAGCTGGGCAATAGTGCTAGCAATGGGCAAAACTAAAAAACACACCCAGGAAAGCTACAAAAAAAAGAAATGAATTTTGGGGAGGCGGAGCCTGCTGGGAACAAGATGGCTGCCTAGTTCTCCTCGTCGTCTCTCCTCCCTCTGGTAATCTGAATTTTTCCCTGGTTCAATATTGTGCTTTCTCCGACTGGAGCGTGGCAAACTACATCTCATGATGGCTGCTAGTAAACCTACTAAACTAGATTACACCACCGCCCCGAATGCCGGTGTAAAGAGGCCCAAACCCGATCCACCTTCACCGCAAAAAGCCTCGGGTGCACGTGAAAACCCGGTCGCTCTACACGATCTGCTGGCAGAGATACGGGCTGTACGCGATATGGGGGCGACTAATGGCATCACGCTGAGCGGTGTACAGGCGGACATCGGAGAGTTAAAGGAGATCAAGGAGCAAGTATGCGCCCTCACAGAGTGAGTGGGCGGGCTAGAGCTCCGAGTTGATGCCCAGGAGGAACGCTTCAAGCAGGTCAGTGCTAACAGCAAGAAAATCGGGTTGCTCGAGCGCAGTCTTGAGGACCTCAATAATCGCACAAGGAGGAACAACATCCGACTGATCGGAGTCCCGGAGGGGGCCGAGGGGTCGAACCTAAAGGCCTTCCTAGTAACAACCACGGCCAGCTTGTTAAAGATCAAATTTGAGCTACCTTTTGAGATTGAGCGCGCCCACCGTATCCCAACTCATACAGGCCCCAACGTGAAGCAACCGCGTCCTATCATCATGTGTGTGCTACGGCACTCCCATGCTATACAGATTCTGGCGGCTGCTAGAGCAGCAGGGCCCCTCAAGTATGAGGGCAGAAACGTGGCATTTTATCCTGACTTTCATAAGGCCACCGTGCAGAGAAGGAAACTCCTTTTGGCCTTCCGTCCAAGATTACAACATCTACAGGCCCGTTATGGGTTGTTTGCACCGGCGAGCCTGCGAGTCACCCTCCACAACCAGACCCGCACCTTCGAGGATCCAGAGCAACTGCGGCTGTTCCTTGAGGAGAAGGAGGCCTCAAGTATGCATTGAAGAGGACTGTGTGCGGCAGGAGTTCTCTTCTTTTTTTTTCTTGCACCAGGTCTAATGGCTGTGGACTAGCTGGGACGGTTCTGTGTGCCCAGAGTGGGCTCGGGGGTGAGCTTCAAGCGGCCGGAGAAGGGAAGATAGCGGGATGTTTGCCCGTAGATCTGGCTGTGGACAGGCCGGGGGGCTAAAGCAGTCTTGCAACTGAGGGAAATGTTTCTCAGGGAAAATTTATCTCATCTGTTTCTTGATGTTAATGAGGAGGGGGGGGGGAGTATTGGGTGGGTTCTTGTCTCGTGGGTTCGCCCGCTTGATGTTGTCCCTTTGGGGGGGGTACTTGTCTCCTTGTGGCGGGGTAAGAATGGCTGTGTACAATATTATTAAGCTGCTGTGGTGGAAGCTATGTCTACTTATGCATAGGATGCTGGTCTTTTATGTTTTTATGTATTATGTCACCCATGGGTTCTCTTAAATGTTTATCCCTTAATGTTAAGGGTATTAATAAGGGTATACAAAACTGTCTAAATAAATAATAACCCAATTAAGAGGAAAAAGATTCTTTTATATTGTAAAAAGGAACAAGCGGATGTGGTCCTCCTACAGGAGACTCGCCTCCAGACTTCGGAAGCTTGAAAACTGGGGTTAGGTCAGTATGTAGTGGTCTCCCACTCCCCAGCCTCGCTAAAGAAGAATGGTGTGGTTACACTGGTCAGGAAAGCCCTTGCCCCCGTGGTGGAGCACACTCGTGCGGATTTGGTGGGAAGGTGGGCGTCAGTGGCCCTGCAAATTCAGGGTAGGAAACTCGCTTTTTTAAACATATATGCCCCCAACCAGGATGATGTCGTGTTTTTTCAGCAGATAGCGGAGTTGGCTCATACTCTCTCTTCCTATGACATTGTATTGGGTGGGGACTTTAATTTGGTGTTAGACCCCTTGTTAGACTGTGTGCCTTTCAAACGCCACAGGATGCAGCAAGCTACGCTGGTGATTCACTCGTTTATGCGAGATCTCGGTCTGGCAGATATCTGGCGGCTAAAGCACCCTGCGGATAGAGACTACTCATTCTTCTCTCTCCCTCATAGGTCTCATTCCCGCATTGATTTTTTTCTCATTTCCAAGGCTCTGATCCCTGCGGTAGATAGGGCGGACATCTGTGCTATGCAAATATCCGATCACGCAGCTGTCACCTTTCAAATGTCTCTGGGAATGCAGGATGAGCGATCCCCCTTCTTTGTCCTTCGAAGGGCATTGCTGGATGATAAACTATTTCAAGCTCACATAACCTGTAGTATCCGGGAATATTTCGCTACGAATCTAATGGGAGACACGGCAGGCTGGGCGTGGTGGGAGGCGTTCAAGGCCTTTATCAGGGCCCAGTTTACTAGCTATACGATAAAGATAGATCGCGAAAAAAAGGCCAAGCTCTGTGCACTCGATGCCCAGATTAAAGCTGGGGAACGATTGCTGATTATGCGATCGGAAGCTGAGATTCTAGTGAGACTCCAAAGATTACGTTATCAGTATAACCACATACTCAGTGAGGAAGCTGATCACTTATATGGGCAGCAACAAGCCAAATATTACATAGAGAAAAACAAGGCAGGCCGCTTGCTTGCAAACACACTGCACCCACGGTCGGCTAAACTTCGAATTGAGATTATACGGACGGATAGTCAGGAAGATATAACCCAGAATCAGGGGATCGTAGAGGCCTTTCGGGGTTTTTACGAACAGTTGTATCACTCTGAGAAGACATGTGATCCGGAGGGTTTTCAGACATTGACTGCAGGCGTGCCTCATCCTTCCCTCTCTTCGTCGCAATCGGTGGAGTTAGAGAAGGAATTTTCGGATATGGAGGTCCGAGAGGTGATAGCCTCAATGGCTAAGGGTAAAGCGGCGGGCCCCGATGGCCTGCCGGTTGATTTCTATCAAACGTTTGGGATTGAGTTGCTGCCCCATCTGATGCAATACTTCCATTTGTTGGCAGAGCAGCTCCCGATGACCGGCGCCTTTAGCGAGGCGAACATCGTGGTATTGGAAAAGCCGGGCCGGGATCCATCTAAGGTGGGAAACTACCGCCCTATTTCTTTACTCAACGCGGATTATAAGATCTACGCAGCAGTTTTGGCTCAGAGGCTCGCTAAAGTCCTGCCGACTCTGATTCATCCAGACCAATGTGGTTTTATTGCGGGCCGCTCGACCTCGGACAATGCCCGGCTGTTATTAAATGTGTTTGCTATTGCCGAGAGTAAAGAGACTCCGCTCGTGGGATTGTCCTTAGACGCAGAAAAAGCTTTCAATTGGCTGGAGTGGGAGTTTCTGTTCTGGACCTTGCGGTGGTTTGGCTTTGGGGAGCGGTTTCTCTGGCTCCTGCAAGTCCTCTATGCAAGGCCGACGGCCCGTATATTTGCCAATGGTATCGTCTCGTCCCCTTTGTGTTTACGTAGGGGTACCAGGCAAGGTTGCCCTCTTTCCCCACTTTTATTTAATATCGCGTTAGAACCCCTTGCCTTATTAATTCGTCATTCTGGGGAGATCCGGGGAATCGAGATAGGTGACCTGCAAGTCAAATTGTCGGCTTACGCGGATGATTTGCTCTTGTTTGCTCAGCCAACTTCCTTGCAGGAGCTCATGAAGTTAATCGGGGAGTACTCGTAGCTCTCCAGGTACAAGATTAACTGGTCTAAATCTATAGCGTTTCCTTTGAACAAATGGACGTATAAGGCAGGACTTGCGGATACGCCATTTGCCTGGGTCGTGGATACGTTTAAATATCTGGGGGCCCGATTTTGTCGGCATTTGGACGAGATGACAAGGGTAAATATGCAAGTGATGTTGGACATAGCCAAAGAATTGACAGTGAAGTGGTCCCCCTTGCACTTGTCGTGGTGGGGTCGACTTGAGTCTATTAAAATGGTGTTGACCCCAAAGATCAATTATATATTGGAGATGCTTCCTATATCCTTTCCAGTTACGTTTTATAAAGCCTTGGAGCGATTGCTCTCTAAGTTTCTGTGGCAGGGTAAGCCCCCGCGGATTGCTCTGCGGAAACTCTGAGCAAAGAAAGATTTCGGGGGGATGCAGGTGCCGGATTTTAGGGTGTACCACCAGGCATTTAAGCTGCGACAGGGCGGGATGTGGACCATGGCGGATCATCTGGAGAGCGGTCCAATGTGATTAAAAGTGGAGGAGCAAATTGTAGCACCTATACCTATCGCCCTTTTAATTGGCATGAGACTTCCCAACTCCTTCACAGTGGGTCAAATAGTATTGGCTACGCAGATTGCGTTTCGATCTCTTGATGAGGGGTTGACCAGGGACGACCCTTTATCCTTGCAGTTGCCGATATGGTACAATACTCGGTTTAAAATTGGGCATAAGCTCAATATGTGGAAATCCTGGCAGAATAAGGGGATCTGGACTTTAGATCATCAAGTAGACTCCCGTGCTTGGAAATCCTTTGAGAGGTTGAAGAATGAGTATGATCTTTCTGCGGGGTGCTACTATCAATGGCTGCAATTGCGGCACTGTCTCGCTAAAGCCCAAATAGACCCAGGAAAATTAGTTCCAGACTGGAAGCTGCTGCAAATAGTGGACTCTTGCTTAAGTGTCAAAGGGGTCAGCTCCTGTTTTTATGCTATGTTGCGGGATGGGTTCCCTCCCCAATTGTCTGGGTTAGAGAAGGCGTGGGAAGGAGATCTGGAGCTTTCGATGTCTCGGGTGGAGTGGAAGAAGCTCTGGACTCAGGTGCACAGGATTTCTAGGGGGGCCTCGCTGACACAAACTTTATTTTTCTTAACTCATAGGGCCTTTTTCACTCCTGCGAGGCTGGGCAAGTGGGATCCCAAAAATAATAATAGCCAATGTTGGTCTTGTGGGGGGTCCCCCGGTACTTTGCAGCATATATTGTTTAGGTGCCCGCATGTATACGAATTCTGGAGGCAAGTGTGGGACAGGATCCAAACCGTACTCTGCTTTAAGGGACAGTTGACGTGGAGGACTATCATCCTGCGGTCTGTGGATGCTGGGGTAGCCCTGTCTAAGGATAAGTTTCATGAGTTTAACTTTATGATGGCTACAGCCGTCAAGGTTATAATGCACTGTTGGAAGGATTCCTCTAAATTGAACTTCATGTACTGGTGGAACTTAATGTGTATGTATGTTAGGTATGAAAAAGTCCAAGACAGGGCTCTGCAACTTAGAGCAAGGACGGATTGTAATAAATGGTCCTATTTAGATAAGTTTGCGGCAATGGCTGGGGTGACTACCTAAAAGTATTTTTATGCTTATCTAGCCTCCTTGCTGATCCCTGTTTGCTTTTCTTTTCCTCTTAATAAGTAGGTAGCTAATATGAGTCGTCGGTGTGCTGGCCACAAGGAGACGGGGGGAGGGGGGGGAAGGGAACAGAGGGGTGTTGGGGAGAGAGGAACTGTTGGGGGGGGGTATAGAGGTGTGGGGTTGCAGTAGTAGATCGTGATTGTTTTGTAGTACTGTTGTTTTTTTTTTTTGTATGTGTGGTTGGAAAACTGTAAATATTAAATAAAAAAAAAAAAAGAAATGAATTTTGGAAGGGTCTACGGAGCGGAGACCCTTCCAAAAATCATTTCCTTTGTGTGGAGCTTTCCTAGGTGTGTTTTTTATGTGTGCCCATTAATATCACTGTTGGCCAGCTTGGTTATATTTTTACCCCCGTTTTTCGCGTTCAGTTGCAGGTTATATTTGCACTTTTGTCGCCAGACACGGTGAATGAGCCCACAGTAAAAATGTGGAGAGCAGGACTCCCTACTCTTTTGGTCAGGTTTCCTATCTCCAGGGACTGCACTGTCTCTGTGGCCACAGTGTGGTGCAGCGGACACAGCCAGTACCTACAGAACCAGAGAGACACAGGTTCAAATCTCAGCTGTGGCACCTACCAGCCCAGTCCCCACATTTTACCCACCACTAAACAGAGATAGTAAAGACACCCCTTTATTGCAGAGTACAGAAGCATGGTGCAAACACCCATATATTACCCTACACCGCTCACACACCATGACAATAGGCATTACCTACAGCCAAGTCCCCCAAATGCAGTCCGGGAGTGCCACAACTCAATCAGGCCATATGCGTTTACCAAGATAAGGACATGCCAGCATGTTGGCGTAAGGGGACAGGTGGTGGGGGGGCAGTGGCTGCTAGCCACCGAAGACAGTGGCCTATCCATGTGCAGGCTGGCACTGTCCACTGCAACAGACAGGCCCTGTCGTATGTAAAGTCATGGACTTCCCAGGGAATCCAGTCAATCTGTGGCAACACGGTGGTGCAGTGCACCCAGACAGTGTGTGTGCAACAACAGAAGGTCAAAGGTTCAAAGCCCAGCTGGGACTACTGCCAATCCTGTCCACATATTTTTAACACAACTAAACCATGATAGTATGGACAAACCAGGATTGCTGGGGACATACGCATTGGTATTACGCCTATCTTTTCGCACACCGATCACAGACACCATGAACAGGGGCATTACTTAGAGCAGAGTCTCCCAAATGCAGTCCTGGAGGACCACACACCATTCAGGCTCCTTGCTGCCGCTAATGCAAATGCCTGTGCTGCATATCTATGCACCACCCCTATGGCATGTAGATGTAGCTCATGCATACCCATGAGGGACAGCAGGGAAACCCGAACAGTGGAAGGCACACCAGGACTGGAGTTGGGAAACTCTGCCGTAAAGCAACATCCAACAGAGGCGAACATACCCACACCCACAGGCCCCATTGGCCAATGCCTCCTGGAGAGGCAGGACATTGGGCCCTGCGTGCATCTCCCAATACTAGCACCTGCATACCTTAGCAATGCCACCCTACACCTGGGTATGCGGTGGACAGCTCTCAAACGTTTGCTATGTGTACTGGCAGGTAGACTGTCCTACTTAAAGCACATTTGGCTCTCTGATCTCCAACATAAAATCTGTCTGATGTCTGCGGTGCGTGCTTCAGGTCTGGTCTCTGACAGTGTTTACCACCCTGGGGAGTGACCACCAACTGTACTGCGTAGCATATCCATGCCTGTACCGTGCCCAGGACTGGTGTGGTGGGCAAGGCTGATAAACCCTTCTATAGTGGCACAATGCTGGCATACGTGTGGGAGTGTGTGTCTGTCTATACCAGGGGTGTCCAAACCTGTCCTGGAGGGCCGGAATCCTGGCAGGTTTTTGGGATAGCCCTAATGAATATGCATGAGATATATATGCATTAGAGATATCCTGCCAACCTGACTGGTTTGTGGCCCTCCAGGGCTGGATTTGGAGACCCCTGCCTTACACCTCTGTCATTTAAGATCGTGAGTGGACAAGGTGCAGATGTCCAAGACATCAAAAAGGTTAGATAGAATTTGTCACAGTCCTCCTCACTTCTCACCACCACCTAAAAATTGTCTATTAGCCACCTTTTGGTGGTGGTGAGAATCGAGGAGGAATGTGACACATTCTATATACCCTTTCGATGTCTAGGACATCTGTATCTTGCCCACTCACGATCTTAAATGACAGAGGTGTAAGGCAGGGGTCTCCAAATACAGCCCTGGAGGGCCACAAACCAGTCAGGTTGGCAGGATATCTCTAATGCATATATATCGCATGCATATTCATTAGGGCTATCCCAAAAACCTGCCAGGATTCCGGCCCTCCAGGACAGGTTTGGACACCCCTGGTCTATACAGTATGTGTTGGCTGCAAACACCTTCCACAGCCCACACTGCCAGCACTGTTGCCAGTATTGGCCTGACAATGTGCATAATGAGCAGCAAGGTACCATGGGTATAGCTCAGACAGGGTGTGCTGGCCAGGATGCATCTGCACAGGGCATAGGGCACTGGCAGAGACATTGTAGTGGCCGGACACCACCTACACAGACAGGGTGACCTCTGTATGTGCTGCTGGGGGTACACTCCACCCTGACTGTGCAGTGACGCCAGCATGGCTAGGCACCCCCATAGTGCTATATAGTATTTCTCTCATGTGATATGTATGGGTTTCCTTGTGGGGCCCAGTCACTGACTTATCTGCTTGTGTGTGCTGCCATCCCAGTTCTGGGTGCATGCATTTCCACCAGAACTAACTAGCAGACTGTTCTCAGCTGGTATGTGTCTTGATGGAGCGCCTTGCAGGGTGCAGCGGCTGAAGGCCTGCTGCAGGAGAATATCAGATAGTGGTGGGGTGCAGCTTAGCATAATCCTGGCCTAATGTCTGTCTGATATTGTGTTATGGATGTGTATAGGGCTGCTTTGGATGCCCTGTAGGGTGTCTGTTCCCCAGCAGGACAGGGGTTGATGGTCCACTCTAATGCCACCATTGTAGGGTGGTAGAATGTGGATCTGTTGATAGGGGACCCTGTTTTTCACCTGCAGCCTAGGGGGGGACTGGTGGTACATAGCCCACCTAGGGGTCCATAAGGGGTTCCACTGACTGACACAGAGTAATCCAGGGTGTTTCTGCAGGACCTACCTATCTCTCAGATTACTACTGCTTTGGAGCTCCAGCATGGCCTCTTTCAGCCATGGCAGGTGTTGTGGACCTGGTCCTGGGCGCCTCATCGCACCCTCAGGGTGAGCACAGTACCCGCACAATGTGACGGTGTGTAGCTACTCTGTGCCAGTAAACCACCCAGTCAGTACCCCCTACCAGGCCGAGGTGCTGTGTGGGTGCACACGGACACTTCCCCCTACCAGGTCGGGGAGCTGTTGGGGTGCATTCCCCATCTTGTGTTCATCTGTGGACAGCTGATTTGCATGTGCAGTGCATTATGGGTACGGGTGGCCTAACCCTATCCTGGTTCCCATAGAAGACTGTCTGTGTGGTGATGTGACAGCTCTCTGCAGCCAGCCAGGGGCTTGCTGGGAGCTGTAGCCCAATGGTTATGTCACTCCCTGTGAAGCCAGAGGTCATGGGTTCAAACCCACAGTGGGGTTCTTTTAGAGGGTTGTCCAATGTTTTTTCTAACTGTCATGTACATATGTTGTTGCCAGCGAAAACACCCTCAGCGTACTGTACCCATAAGGTGCCTCTGAGGGTGCTTTATAGGGCACCCTATAGGGCACCTTATGGTTGCCGTCCATATAAGGTTCACTATACATTACCCTGTACCGCAACATATATGGGGCCCTATAGGGGACATTCTAGGGTGCCTTGGCGGACAGTGAACGTTAACATGTGCCTTATGGGCCGCCTTATGTTAACACGCTCTGTGAGTGTGTTTGCTAGTAGTGTTAACTGAGATAAAAATTAACCTGCCCCCTACAGCACTCATCCCCATAATACATAATGCCTCTGTGAGCCTTCTTCATTGGGCACCTTGGGGGATTGAACCCATGGCCCTTGCACCATTGGTCAGTGTCGTAATCATTGTGCTGTGGCTCTGTTCCTGTACTTGCACATCGGTGTGCCGCCTTCTGCTGCACAAAATTAGGCTCCCTCCTAAAACAATCCTCCCCATAATAGGTACTGCCTGAGCCAGCCTTGTTCATTGCACCCAGTGGGTGTTTGAACCCATGGCCCCTGCACCATTGCTCAGTGTCTTCACTGTTGTACTATGGCTCTGTTCGTTTGTGTGCCCAGCAGCACGACACTTAGCCTTCCCATGCGCTAATACGGACCCCGCACAGTTGCACGACGCGCACAAGTACGGTCGCTTTCTCCCGTTTTTTTTTCTTTTTTCTGTCTGAACCGCCCACTCCTTATATGGCACAGGCACACTAACGGGGCCACGCACAATTTCGGAGTTTAGTAAACATGTCCCTATGTCTGTACAGCGCTGCATGCGTGGCACTATATAAGTGTTTAATAGTAGTAGTAGTACATGAAAATAACATAAAACAAAGGTCACAAAATACAGCAAAACAGGCATAGCTATATGTATGATAAGAGACTTGAAGACCTGAATATGGATATGTTAGAGGAGAGGAGGGACACTTAAGAAATATTAATGAACAAACAAAACTTTTTCAAAGACAGGGAAGCTGTAATAACAGAGGTTAAATTGAAAGGCAATGTCAGGAATATCTTTTCACTGAAAGGGTGGTGGATGCTTGGAATGACCTCTTGATGGAAGTGGTGGGGCCAAATACAGTGACAGAATTCCAAATGGCATGGGACAGACACAGTGGATCTCTTTGTAGAAACAGGATAAAATCAAAATAAACGTAACTGTCTCTGATATCGCAACAAGTAGAGGTGACCTGCACGGAGCGGTGGGTACACCCCTAAACAAAGGTAGTGGGAGGGGTGACCTGCACGGAGCGGCGAGCACACCTACTGTTGCCACCTTGCTGGGCAGACTAGATGGGCCATGCTGGTCTTTGTCTGCCCTCATATACTATGTTACTATGCCAAAACAGTAGATACAGAAATATCAGCTGCTGAAATCCTACATCTCTAAGCCAAAAGGTTGTTGATATGCTCCAAGTTGTTGATTAAATTTGGACAAAGAAAGCTCTTGATGTATAAACAAGAAATGCATAAATAAAGCTTTAGTTGGGATCACTCAAATCAAATATTGTTTAGAACAGTGCTTCCCAGCTCTCTCTTGGAGGCATAGCTAGCCAGCCAGCTTATCGGGATTTGAATATATTGGATACCCCATTGTATGCAAATACAGCTTCTTTGTGATAATCCTGAAAACCCGGCTGACAAAGTGAACCTCCAGGAGAGGGCTGAGAAGCAGTGATATAGAATGTTAGATTAAGTGCATTTCAGACAGATACTTCAAATGCAGTCCTGTAAAAATATCAGATAAATGAACCGCTAACAGATGCATGTTATCCGGAATCTGGTATGTGGGCAATGTATGGCGGCAGTCTGAAGCTATCTTAAGTATCAGCTTTCAAAATGCAACTAATATATTGGCGTTAACGACTCTCTCTCTCTCTAAAAGAATATTGCTGAGATGTCTGGCTAGGAAGCATACTACAACTTTTTATTTTTTGCTATTGTGGACCAAATAACAAAATGTAAATATATTTCTTTCACTCATTCTGGTCTTGTTGAATTTGCTAAAGATTATCATAACAGTTTAGAGCTAGTTTTTAGTAGCACTTTAAACCTGAGCTGGAAAATTATGACCCAAATATTCAAAAAGACTTATACTGACAAGGACCACATTAAAAAAAAAAAGACTTAACTGTGCAGGTTATACATATAATTTTACATGTAGCATGTGCAGGGAACACAGGCTATGTACATTACCATTCAAGGCCAGAAAACTAAGGGACATGTTTACTAAACTGTCCTAATATTACCGGTGCTAGTTAAAGAATGCCATATAAGGAGTGGGTGTTCCAGTCCTAAGGGAGCAAGAATCTGTATCACGAGATAGTTTGCGCCGTGGCACGTTAACGCGCGTTAAACCTAAGCACATGCCAGCGCAGTGTTAGAAGCTATAGCGATGTAGCCAACTGGTTACTGCAATGACTGTAGAGGCAGAGGTCATTGATTCGATCCCGCAGTGGTGTAATCTAAAAAGGCTGTCTGAGGCATTTTCTTTTAATTTAAATCAGTGCTGCCAGCAAAAACACCCTCGCAGTGCCGTAACCTAAGGTGCCCCATAGGTCACATTATAAAGTGCCCTGTCTGCCAAGGCACCCTATAATGTGCCCTATAGGGTGCCTTAGAGGGCGCCCATGAGGCACCTTAGTCTACAGCACTGTGAGGGTGTTTCTGCTGGCAGCACTGATTGAAATTAAAAGAAAATGACTCAGACAGCCTTTTTAGATTACACCACTGCAGTATTGAACCCATGACCTCTGCCTCCACAGTCATTGAGGTAACCAGTAGGCTACATCTCTATAGCTACTACCATACTGCTGGCTGGCTACAGAAAGACTGCAGGTCACCACACAAAGTGTCTGCTGTGGTTACCAGGATAGGGTAAACCCACCCATACCCATGATGCACTGCACATGCAGATCAGCAGTCTACAGCTGATCACATAATGGGGTATGCACCCCCACAGCACCTAGGCCTGGTAGGGGAACTGACTGCTGTAGAATCTCTATGGATTGAAATTCCATTTATGAAGGGGAAGGTGATGGCAGTGGGAGTATACTATCGACCACCTGGCCAGAATGAACAAATGGATGATGAAATGCTCAAAGAAATCAAGGAAGCTAACAAAAGCCACAACAGAGTAGTAATAATGGGTGATTTCAATTACCCCGGTATCGACTGGGACAGTGTCACTGCAGGACAAGCTAAAGAGATAAAGTTTCTAGATGAAATAAATGACTGCTTCTTGGAGCAGCTGATTCATGAACTGACCAGAGGGGAAGCCATAATGGACCTAGTCCTTAGTGGAACGCCAGATCTGGTGCAAGAAATAAGGGTGTTGGGACCACTTGGCAATAGTGATCATAGTATGATCATGTTTGATTTAATCAGTGGAGGACAGATAATAAAGGAATCCACAGTACTACCTTTTAACTTTCAAAAGGGAGACTATGATAGAATGAGGAATATAGTTCGGAAAAAACTAAAAGGAGCGGTTCCAAAGGTTAAAGACTTACAGCAAGCTTGGGTGTTATTTAAAAATACTATCCTCGAAGCCCAGACCAGCTGTATTCCACGCATTAAGAAAAGTGGAAGAAAGTCCAAAAAACTGCCAGCATGGTTTAAAGGTGAGGTCAGAGAGGCTGTTGCTGCCAAAAGAGCAACCTTCAGGAAATGGAAAAAAGAGCCAAATGATGAAAACTGGAAACAGCACAAGCACTGGCAAGTTAAATGCAAAGCATTGATAAGGCAGGCAAAGCGGGAATTTGAGAAGAAACTTGCTACGGAAGCAAAAACACGAAATAAAGATTTTTTCAAGTACATTCGTAGCAAAAGGCCTGTGAGAGAGTCAATTGGACCATTAGATGATAGAGGGGTAAAAGGGGCAGTAAGAGGAGACAAGGCTATAGCAGAGAGACTGAATGAATTCTTTGCTTCGGTCTTTACTGAGGAAGATGTAGGGATGTTACCCAAGACTGAAGTGGTATTTAAAGGTGATACTGCAGAGGAATTGAGAGAAATATCGCTACACCGGGAAGATATATTACAACTATTTGATAAACTGAATAGTAGCAAATCACCTGGACCGGATTGTATACATCCCAGAGTGTTGAAAGAACTGAAATATGAGATTGCAGACCTGTTATTGGTAATCTGTGAACTTTCATTAAAATCATCTGTAATACCTGAAGATTGGAGGGTCGCCAACGTAACACCAATTTTTAAAAAGGGTTCCAGGGGTGACCCGGGAAATTACAGACCGGTGAGCCTGACGTCAGTACCAGGGAAAATGGTAGAAGCCATCATAAAGAACAAAATTACACAGCATGTAGATAGTCATGGCCTAATGGGAGACAGCCAACATGGCTTTAGACAAGGAAGATCTTGTCTTACTAATCTGATCTGTTTTTTTGAAGGTGTGCATAAACAGGTAGACAAAGGTGAGTCGGTTGATATAGTGTATCTGGACTTTCAGAAAGCTTTTGACAAGGTCCCCCATCAGAGACTTTTGGCGAAGCTAAAAAGTCATGGGATAGGAGGCAGTGTACTATTGTGGATCGGGAACTGGTTAAAAGATAGAAAGCAGAGGGTAGGGCTAAATGGCCAATATTCCCAATGGAAAAAGGTGAATAGCGGAGTACCCCAGGGATCTGTACTGGGTCCGCTACTTTTTGACATATTCATAAATGACCTGGAAAAGGGAATAACTAGTGAGGTTATCAAATTTGCAGATGACACAAAACTGTTTAAAGTTGTTAAAACCCAAGAGGATTGTGGAAAACTGCAGGAGGATCTGGATAAATTGGAAGACTGGGCATCCAAATGGCAGATGAAATTTAATGTGGACAAGTGCAAAGTTATGCACCTAGGAAAGAACAACCCACACTATAGTTACACGATGCAAGGCTCCACATTAGAAACCACCACCCAGGAAAAAGATTTAGGAGTCATCGTGGATAACATGTTAAAACCCTCCGCCCAGTGTGCAGCGGCGGCCAAGAAAGCAAATAGAATGCTAGGTATCATAAGGAAAGGGATGGAGAATAAAACAAAGGATATTATAATGCCTCTGTATCGCTCCATGGTACGACCGCACCTTGAATATTGTGTGCAATTCTGGTCACCGTATCTTAAAAAGGACATAGAGTTATTAGAAAAAGTACAGAGAAGAGCCACCAAATTGGTGAAGGGGATGGAAGGCTACTCCTATGAAGAGAGGCTAAAAAGGTTAGGGCTCTTTAACCTAGAAAAGAGACGGCTGAGGGGAGATATGATAGAGGTGTATAAATTAATGAATGGAGTGGAACGGATAAATGTGGATCAATTGTTTACGCTATCAGAATATAGAAGGACTAGGGGACATGTAATGAAGCTACAGGGTAAACTATTTAAGACAAATAGGAGAAAATATTTCTTCACTCAACGTGTAATCAAACTCTGGAATCTGTTACCGGAGGATGTAGTAAGGGCTGTTAGTATAGCTGGGTTTAAAAAAGGTTTGGACAAGTTCCTGGAGGAAAGGTTCATAAACCACTATTAAAAAGGGACCCAGGATATCAATGCTTGGCCTAGTACAAGCACTGCAGAACCTGTGTCTTTTGGGGAAACTGCTAGGTACGTATGACCTAGATTGGCCACTGTTGGAAACAGGATACTGGGCTTGATGGACCTCGGTCTGACCCAGTATGGCATTTCTTATGTTCTTATGTTCTTATGTGTGTAACTGGCACAGAGTAGCTACAGACCGTGATATTGTGCGGGTCCTGTGCTCACTCTGAGGGTGAGGTGGGGAACGCAGCACCTGGCTTAGCTGAGATAGGCTATGCTGCAGGTCCCCATCAATGCCAGTGTGTGATAGATAGTCCTTGCAGACACACCTAGGGTACACCTGTGTCCATCTGTATTTACCAGTCACGTCTAGCCCTTGTGGACTATGATGCACCCAGAATAGTGCATATCCTGTGTGGATGCCTTGGTCACATGTTATAGGTGAAGGGGTGTGTTTGGACCCAAAAGCGGATTATGTAGCACCACCCAACCCACTCTCTGTGGCTCAGGGGGGGGGGACAGTATCTCCCACCAACAGATCCACATTGTACGTAACTGCAATGGTGGCAGTAGAGAGGACCATCAACCCCAGTCCTGCTGGGGAACAGGCACACTACAGGGCAGTCAATGCAGAACTGTACACATCACATAAGGCAATGGCAAACAGGCAGAACACTACAGAAGCTCAGATGCCCCCCACCACTATTTGACATTCACCAGCAGAGGGCACAGTAGGTCTCTACCCACTGCACCCTGCAAGGTGTTCCAGCCATACACATGCTAACTGCAGACAGTCTGCTTGCTAGTACATAGTGCATGTCCCTGGAGGAACTGTGTGCACCCAAAAATGGGATGTGAGCACACACACCAAGCAGGTATGTCAGTGATTGGGCCCTAGAAAAGAGAACCCATAAATACCACTTGAGAGAACTGCTGCATAGCACTATGGGGGAACCTAGCCATGCCGTGATCACTGCTCAAAGTCTAAAAAGAATATATCCCTCCAAATACAACAAGAGATATATAGATTAAAGTTTATCACTACCAACTGCGACCATTCCTTTAATCACAGAAGAGCGTTAGAACCTGGGGTCTCAGACCGTGACAACAACTTCCTGGGCTTTTAGCTCCTATAAGGAAGATGTGCTCCTTTGCATCAATGACCTCTCCAGTTCAAAAAATTACATGATAATCTTAATATCTCTTGAGTTTTGTTAAAGTTGTAACTTCTCAATAAATGTTCACACTCATTTGTAATTTAATCTCAAAAAATTGTCAAAAAATCTTTGAATAAATGTGCTTATCTCAGAACAAGAAAGACGAGTTGCCCCAACGCCACCATTCGGGTGCCGGCCCTGCGTTTCCATTCTTCCTCAGGGTGGGTCATCAATTCATGAAATAGCACTAGCAATAAAAGAGAAATCTTACAATTTGTAAAAGCTCAAAACATAATGCCATTGTCTGTATTTCAATGCGAACATAAAACCATTCACTTTTACCGTTAGATCTTTATGGTTAGGAATCTGAAAGTAACAAGCAATCATTCGGCCACTCACAGGCTCACCGATTAGCTTTCAGACGCCGCGCATGCGTGTCAATATCGCAGCTGGGATTTAAATAACCCTGCACTGACGTGCATTGACTGCAAAAAAGGTGAAGCAGTCACCGCACTTTTTTCAAGAAAGACAGGATTAAATACAGGCTCTCCACTCGATCATATTATTTAATTGATGCAAAGGAGCACATCTTCCTTATAGGAGCTAAAAGCCCAGGAAGTTGTTGTCACGGTCTGAGACCCCAGGTTCTAACACACTTCTGTGATTAAAGGAATGGTCACAGTTGGTAGTGATAAACTTTAATCTATATATCTCTTGTTGTATTTGGAGGGATATATTCTTTTTAGTCTTTGGTTATCCAAACCCCTCTGATAAACGTGACCGCATTTATTGTGTGTGATCATTGCTCAGTCAGGGTGAGAGTGACCACCCAGCATGACATGCTGTGGCCACCCTGTCCATGCAGGTGGTGGTCGGGCACTACAATGTCCCAGCCATTGCCCTATACCCTGTGCAGATGTATCCTGCCCAGGCCACCCTGTCTGGCCCTTACCCACAGTACCTTGCTCCTCATTATGCACATTTGCAGGCTAACACTGGAAACAGTGCAAGCAGTGTGGACTCAGTAAGGTGTAGGCAGCCATAACACACTGGATAGACAGACACACCCTCCCACACCTATGACAGCATTGTGCAAATATAGAGGTTTGTGGCAGCCCTGGCCGCCACACCAGTCCTGGGCACAGTGCAGGCATTGCTATGGTACGCAAAACTGTTGGGGTCACTCCCTGGGATGCTAAACACTGTCAGAATCAAATTGAAACACACTCCACAGATATCAGAAAGATTGCTATGATGAATCTCTATCAACAAATCGTGTTTAACTTAGGATTTGTTATCTGACATTAATCATAGCGACCTTTTAATATATGTGGAACATGTTCCCAAGCTTAGGACGGCATTGCTAAGGTATGCAGGTGCCAGTATTGGGAGATACTGCTCCGCGCAGGGCCCAACAGCCTGACTCTCCATGAGGCGTTGGATAGTGTAGCTTGTGGGTGTGGGTGTTTGTGCCCCTGTTGGCCTCTGCTCTAGGGCTGAGTTTCCCAACTCTGGTCCTGGTGGGCCAAACACTGTTCAGGTTTTCATGCTGTCCCTAATGAATATGCATGAGATACATTTGCATACAATGGGGGCGGCGCATACAAATGCAGCACAGGCATATTTATGAAACCTGAAAGGTGTTTGGCCCTCCAGGACTGCATTTGGGAAACTCTGCACTAGGGATTGCACATGTTTATGGTGTCTGCGCTCTGTAGGGTAAAATATAGGTGTTTTAGGCATGTTTATTTTATCTGCAATAAAGGTTCCATCTTTATTACCACGGTTTAGTACTGGGTAAAATATGGGGACAGAGTTGGCAGGAGCCCAGTTGGTGCTTGAACTTGTGACCTTCTGCTCCTGAACACACTGGCTGTGTGTACTGCACCAAACTGTTGCCACAGGGGCAGATCATTCACTGGGGATACCATGACTGTTCATCAGACAAACCATGCCTGTTGCAGTGCACGGCACTCACCTAAGCGGAGCTTGGCCGTGGTCTGCGGTGGGCTGATGCCACTGCCCCTTCAGCCACCAACATCCCTCCGCCACCATGCAGACATGCCCTTATGAAGGTGGTGCTGGTGGTGCGCAGTCCCAGGCCATCCAGTGTGCTGGTAGGCAGCTGCCTATGGTGTGGGTTCTCGGGTAAGGATGCCTACATGGACATGCGCGCTTCCCTCCGGCACCACCTGCCAATGTTATGTGCCCTTGGGGGTACCTGCTGGGTAATATCCCCTGTGACACTGTGGGACACACACTCGTGGCCATGTTGGACCTTCGTCAGTTGCTGTCTTGCTGCTTTACGGTTGCGGCATTCCTATGTGCCACCTAGGCGTCTGCCTAGTCCGCACTAGACCACAGCATGAGACGCCTGCAGCCCCCTGTATCCCATTTACAGCATCAGTACAGTTGCTCTTTCCTAGGTGCCCACTCTGCTGTTGCTGCACATGTACACGCCATAGCAAACCTGCCCAATATAAACAACAAAAACCCTGATCATATTTCAATGTGGGATCATTCACTTTGTAGGGGGACAGAGAATAGACCCTTCCAAACATGATATCTTCCTTTTTACGCTTTGTCAGTAGTGTTGCTTTATGTTTATAATTAATATCACTATTGGCCAGCTTGGTTATTGGGATTTCAAATGTGGTTTTGGTCATTTTATATGTTTATTTGCCTTTTTGGTTCCTGCACATGTATCACTACTATCACTTTTCTGGGTTTCCCTGCCTTTGCTGTACATTTCTGAGTGAAATGTTTTTTCTCTCCTGCAAATGTGCCTCTAGCTCGAGGTTTGCACTGGCGGTAATTTTCAGACCTTCATTTTACGGTGTTATTGTGCATGGAGCCTCTCCCTGCCCACTCTGCGCCCATTGACTCCTATTTCCGCCCTCTGGGGAGCATTACTCCACCCTTCAGACCTGGCTTTCACAGCGTTAGTGTGCCTTAACGCTGCTGCCAACGTTATCGCATGGTAACGTTGGCGTTGCTACGTTAAAACGGTTTAGTAAACATACCCCTAAGATGCACGGATTTATGTAAATTTGTACATGCAAAAACATTGGGGTCAATGTTCAACTGCCGCAGTCACATGTTTTTAAAACCATATGTCCTGACTGAAAAAAAAATCCAGATATTCAGTGCCAATATCCAGATTCTGACCAGCTCTGATTATCTGGACATCGAGGTCAGAGGCGCTGCTGTCTGTATTTTAGTGATTCTCAGTGCTGCTATACAGCTAGTCTATTTGAATAGCCTTAGGATGACTATCCTATCCCATATACATCAGAACTGAATATCCCTGATATAAGAGTAATTGCCAGCTCTGCCCTACACCACCCATTCCATTCCCCCCTCCCCCCCAGCACTATCTGAATAGTACCAAGTTGGTCTGTAATAATATTCTGTGCACTACCCATAGAGTGCTGTTGAATATCCTGGACAGTGATACTTCTCTGGATAACAGGCGCTGTTAACTAGATAAAGGGCACTGAAATTTGATCCGACTCATACTAATTCTCTTCTTTATGGCAGAGGTTCTCAACCCAGTCCTCACGACACACCTAGCCAGTAAGATTTTCAGGATAAATGAATGAACGAATGCATAAAAAATAAATGAATGAATATGCATAAGAGAGATTTGCATACAATGGAGGCAGTGCATGCAAATCTCTTTCATTCATATTCATTGTGGTTATCCTGCTAGGCGTGTCCGGAGGACTGGGTTGAGAATCCCTGCTTTAGGGGGGAACCTCTGCCTGATTTTTAAGGCCACTTAGCAGGGTTTGTCAGGATGAATGGTGTCTTTTCTGTAGTGTGAGCATGTGTCTCAGAAATAATCATCATTCTCAACAAATTAAAGATATTTTATGCACCATTTTTCATTGGAAAGATAAAACATAATAGCACAAAAGCTCAAGGCATTGCATTTATAGCCTCAGGTGAAAACATTGACATTCAAAACTATCTGCTAGGTAAAATAATTTATTTGCAACTTGGGGGCTGTCAAAAGTGCCATAGAAATGCTGTACATTTGTAAGCCTTTATTAACCCTTTTCACTCGAATACATTTTTTTATGTTGCACATGTCAGATCAGAATAAATTTTAAAAAGAAACTCACCAAATTACAAACACTTGACATACACATTCTACAGTAAACAGTCATGTTGTATTTTGGGCCATAAATTAGCATGTTATTAATATGTCTCCTAGGGTAACAGCCCTAGTTACCTGTGTAAATGCCTTATCTGGGATTTTCAAAAGGGTACCTACACGGGTAGTGCCTTTCAAAAATCCTGGGTTTGTCCCTAATGGGCCAAGATGCTATGCGGTTAGCATCAGGAAATGTTGGAAGCGTTCCGGGGCAGAGCAGGGGCGGAGGAAAGGGCCAAGTGGGTAGCAGCAATTTTTATGCTCCCTGCTTAGCCCTCTGTGGCTTAAAGATAAGCAAGGTTTTTCCTCACCTATCTTTAAAGAGCAAGGGCTAAGCAGGTAGCATTAAAAATCATTGCTACCCGTTTAGCTTCAGCAGCTGCCGTCCAGCATAACCCAGATTTTCGCCACGGAAGTGATAATCCGGGCTAAAGGGATTGGGCGGCAGGCTATATGCCAACGCAACACATAGCTTGCCTAAAGAAAATCAGGCCCAATATTCTTCTCCAGCACCATAATTTAAAGGCATCAACATTCTTCCTGTCTTTACTGTCCAACTTTTGCATCCATATGATGTCATTAAAAACACCATGGCCTGGACAAGTTGAATCCCTGCATGGAGGGAGATATCTCTGCCCTTGAGCATCCTGTCTAGGTCCCCCACAGTCACCTCACTAAGAGCAATGCAACATCTGACCTCCTGATTGCTTGTCATTTCTTCACCACCCACTGGTCCAAGCAAGTCAAAGTTGTCCACCATCTCAACCTCCTCTCCATCAATGATGAACTCGCTGATCTTGCCAGTCATCAGGATCTTCAATCTTCCCTATGCCAAGATGCAGGCCCATTCTAAGAACATTCTCCTTGGTCATGAGAAGCTAACATTTCAGATCGTCCCCACCTCCAGCCAGCACCATGACACCATCAGCACAGCGAAGGCTGCCAACAAGTCTTCCACCAATCGCCACATCTCAGTTGCCTTCATACAGTCCTGCTTCTCTAATGATTTGTTCTGCATATAAATAAAACAGGTAGGGGGAAAATATGCAGCCTTGTCGCACACCTTTGCTGATTTTAAACCATTTTGTTTTTCCTTGTCCCGTTCAAACTGTTGCTTCTTGATCAATGTAAAGGCTGTAACTATCAGATGTTCTGGTATGCCCATGCTTTTTAATGTGGCCCAGAATTTCTCATGGTTTAAGCATCCATGATGATGTCTCTCATTCCTTGCCCTTTCCTGAACTCTGCCCGCACTTCAGGAAAATCTCATTACAGGTATGAATGTAACAGAGCAACATAATATACGATGGTAGTGAAGACCAATTTGGTCCATCTAGTCTGCCCAGTAAGGTGGCTAGAGTGGTTGTAACTGCAGCTCCGTGCAGATCACCACCTCTCTATGTCTGTCTTTAGGGTTATACCTACTGCTCCATACAGGTCTGCCCCCTTCTATTAAAAGATATTTAAGTTTACTTTGATTTCACCCTCTTACTTTAAAAGGGATCTACTGTCCTATGCCATTTTGAATTCTGTCACTGTATTTGCCCCCATCACCACCATTGGGAGGACATTTCATGCATCCACCATCCTTTCAGTGAAAAAGTATTTCCTGATGTTGCATTTAAGTTTACTGCCTTGCGACTTCATCGTATGCCCCTCTCTTGCAGCTTCCCCTTTGAAAAAGGTTTGTTCGTTCATTTATATCTTTTAAGTATTTAAAAGTCTGTATCACATCTCCCCTGTCCCTCCTCTCCTCTAGGGTATATATAGTTAAGTCTTCAAGTCTCTTCTCATACATCTGTTGGCAAAGGCTCCGAATCATTTTAGTTGCTTTCCTCTGAACTGTTTCAAGTCTTTTTATGACCTTTGCCTTATGGTCTCCAAAACTAAACCCTGTACTCAAAGTGAAGCCTCACCAATGACTTGTACAGGGGTATTAATATCTCCTCCTTTCTGCTGGTTATTCCTCTATGTATGCAGCCCAGCATCCTTCTGGCTTTAGCTACCACCTTGTTGCATTGTTTCTCCACCTTGAGATCCTCAGACACTAGTACTCTGAAATCCCTCTACTGGTCCTACTCTCTCCTCCTATTGCATATATTTCCTTTGGATTTCTGTATCCCAAGTGCATGACACTATATTTCTTTGCATTAAATCATAACTGCCAAGCATTAGACCATTCTTCCAGAGTTTTTAGATCTTTCTTCAGGCTGTCCACTCCCTCAGAAATGTCCACGCTGTTGCAAATTTTTGGGTCATCTGCAAAAAGGCAGACTTTTTCACTCAGTCCTTCTGCAATGTTACTCACAAATACATTGAACGGTATCATTCTCAGGACCAATCCCTGAGGCACACCACTATACACCTTCCTTTCTTCTGAATGAGTTCCATTTACCACTACCTTCTGTGTTGTCTGTCAGTCAATCAATTTCTGATCCACTTCACCACCTTGGGACCTATCCCTAGGCTGCTCAGTTAATTGATAAGTGTCCTATGAGGAACAGTATCAAAGTTTTTGCTGAAATCTAGGTATATCTTGTATATATGTACATTGCTCACTTTGTATATAGCTCACTGATAAAATCTAGCACTCTGCAACCCACATCACTCTTCTTGATCTCCCACTGCATGCTACTGACCACACAATTACCTCGATTGTTTGATGTGCTAAACCGCTTTGATTTAATGATAAAGCGGTATACTAAATGCATCTAAATAAACAAAAAATAAATAAATATCTTATCCATCACACGCCCTTGATCTAGTTCTCTGGTCACCCAGTCAATGAACTCAATCAAATTTGTTTGTTATGATCTTCCCCTGGTATAACCATGTTGCCTCAGATCATGCAATCTATTGGTTTCCAAAAGGTCCACTATTCTTTCTTTCAAGAGCACCTCTATTACATTTCCCACTTTTGTGAAGAGGTACCACATCAGCCCTTTACTAGTCCTGCGAAACCTCTCCCATCTCAAAGGATCTATTAAAAACATCCTTTAAAGGCCCTGCCAGAACCTCTCTGAGATCTTTCAGTCCCATGGCCTTCTCCATTTTCAGTTTTGCAAGCTGTTCAAACATAGTAATATAGCATATGCGGCAGATAAAGACCAGCATGCTCCATCTAGTCTGCCCAGAAAGGTGGCAAGAGTAGGTGTGCCCACTGCTCCACTGAGGTCACCCTTCCCAATGCCTTGTTTAGGGGTGTACCCACCACTCCATGCAGGTCGCCTCTATTTGTTGAGATATCAGAGACAGTTAAGTTAATTTTGATTTTATCTTGTTTCTATAAAGGGATCCACTGTGTCTGTCCCATGCCATTTTGAATTCTGTCACTGTATTTGCCCCCACCACTTCCATCGAGAGGGCATTCCAAGCATCCACCACCCTTTCAGTGAAAAAGTATTTCCTAACATTGCCTTTCAGTTTACTCCCTTGCAGCTTCAGGCTATACCCTCTGGTATTACAGCTTCACAGTCTTTGAAAAATGTTTGTTTGTCTGTTCATTAATACAGACCTTTAAATACCTAAAGAGTATCATTTCTCTCCTGTCCCTCCTCTCATCTACAGTATATATATTTAGGTCTTGGAGACTCTTTTCATATGTCTTCTGATGCAGGCTCCAAATCATTTTGGTCTCCTTCCTCTGAACCATTTCCAGTCTTCTTATATCCTTTGTGAGATGGTGTATCTACTCCATTCCCATTTGTATATTTGTCACTCATATGTGGTTCTTCTCCAGGATATTTTTGGCTGAAAACAGAAGTATTTGTTTAGCATTTTGTCACTTTCCTCCAATCCGTCCTCGGCACACTTGAGTCTTGCAATTCCACCTCTGATCTTCCTCTTCTCCCGAATGTACCTGAAAAAAGTTTTGCTTCCATGCTTCACATCTTTAGCCATATTTTCTTCTGCCTTTGTGTTTGCTATTCTTATTTCTCTCTTTTAGCTTTATCCTGTATTCCTCTTTTTGAGATCTTCTGAATTTTGTGAAAGCTGTATCTTTTGCCTTTGTTTGTGCAGTCACTTCTTTAGAGAACTATATAGGTTTCCTTTTCCTCTTGTTTTTATTTACTTTCCTTACATATATTTCTGTTGCCCCTTTTATGGCCTCTTTTAGTTTAGCCCACTGCAATTCCGCTTTCCTTATATTCTCCCACCCTGCCAACTTCTCCTTCAGGTACTTTCCCATTTTAATGAAGTCAGCATTTTTGAAATTCAGGACTTTGAATTTGCTGCTATTGGACTCTGCCTTGGCTTTTACCACAAACCATACTGTGTGATGATCACTGCTGCTCAAATGGGCGGCCTCCCAGACGTTCAAAATGCAATATCCATTGGTGAGTACTAAATCCAGCATTAAACTTTCCCTGGTCAAGTCCAGCACCAATTGTCTGAGCAATGCTTCTTGGAAGGCATCCATATTTTTTTTTATTTATTTATAGTATTTTAACAATTAAATCAAGAAAGTTCACAAAACATTATTGAACAAAAAGAGAGGATACAATTAGAGACAACCATATTTCAATAATTACAGTACAAAGTAACCCATTTGGAAACAATATATCTACTCACCCTAGCCCACAATATAAGAGGGGAGAGTTACAAATTAAATTATCAAACAGACGTGAAGAAAATAAATGCAGCTGACTAACGCCAGTACTCATTGAGAGAGCTCAGGTGAGGCACGAATAGAGGACTCCAGACGCCTAGCATTAATAAAAACTGTTAGTTGAGAGGGTTCATAAAAAATATAGAAACAGCATTATCTTTCACTAAACATTTACATGGATGTTTAAGAAAAAAAAAGCCCCCCCCCCCCAACTACAGGATACCAGGGCGCAACAGGAGAAATTCCCTGCGACGCCTCTGCGTTTCCCTGGCTAGATCTGGGTACACACGAACTATTAAGCCTCTGAACAAGAAATTTCTTTTCCTAAAGAAGAGCTTAAGGAGCCACTCTCTATCAGAGAGTAGTGCAAAAGTAACCAACAGCATAGACGGAACTGGAATCTCACTTTCAGAGCTTTCCAAGAGATCCGTAACATTCAAAACATTTCCTTGGTCCTGGTCCCCCCCCCCCCTAAATTAACCACACCAGCTGTTAATTCATCTTTAGGGAAATAAATCCTAAAAGGCGGTATTAATTCAGGGGCGACCCCCAACACATCCACCAAATATTGTCTAAACATTTCTCTAGGAGATACAGTCATAAGCCTAGGGAAATTAATTAATCTAAGATTATTATTTCTAGAGAGATTGTCCAGATATTCCAATTTAGCTTGTATAGAGAAATTCTTCCTAAATTCATCTGATATTTCTTCAAAAGCAGTAACTTTTTTCTGAGACTCCGTCACTTTGGATTATGCTGCCAGTACCTTCTGTTCCAGTTCCTCCACAACGACCACAAAGTTGTTCAATTTCCGCTCCAGCGATGTAATCTGAGGCACCAATGCTTCTCTTAAGTAAAGAATTGCCTGCCAGATAGCCTCCAGAGTAAAATTCTCCGGACGCTGTAGAGAGAACACCATACCCGGACCAGACACTGATGAAACAGCTTCCATTCCAGCTACTGGCGTTTGACCTCGATGTACCACAGGAAACTCCTGCACTGCGGTCACTTCTTCAAACGGCACCGATGTTGTAATAGAGTCATGCTGCTGTTGGACTGCACTCTCCTGGTTCTGCAGTCCCTCCGTTCCTGGCCCGCTCGAGCCACCAGCTTCCTGCAACTTTGAAGGGGAGCCTAGCTCCAGGAACCATTCGAGCAGGGGCTGTCCTCGGAAAACCTTCGGTGCCGGGCTCACTGGGGACAAAGATGCAGCCGAAGCAGACGCCAAGTCCCCCAACTCCGGAACTACTACAACTCAGCGTTCTTCCCCAGCATCCACCGGAGTCTGGTTAATGCGTACAACAAAAGCATCTAAAGGACCAGTAGAAACTGGCGTAGAGGTATGGGGGAGGTTGAGAGGGCAACAACCCACCCTTCCCTTTATGTTTCCTACCCATTCGGGAGCAAGAATTAACACGTTCACTCCAAACAGTCAGCAACAGCCATCTTAGTTAAGACACTCCCACCCATAATATTTTTACTTCTTTCCAGATATGCAGAAGGAATGCTCCATCTATTGCCCCAGTTGCCTATGGGGTAGATTCTGACACGTGTTTAGCGGGGCTATACATCACGGCCGGATGTATAATCCCCACTAAATGCCCAGCTGCAATTCCTAACACAGAGCTCCCCATACATACAGCTGATATCTGTGGGGAGCTCTGTGTCAGGGTGGGAGGTGGTGTTCTGGAGGAGCTGGGGGCAGGCCGGAGGCATGACCCTGACCCCTGACATACAGGGCCAATTTCGGTGATGGCTCTGTACATCTAGACTGGGTTACTTAGATGAGGGACTTATTTCACCTCTGAGGTGGAATAAGTCCCCCCCCCCCCAGACGCCAGTGGCCATCCAACCTGGGATAACCAAAGGAGGGATAAGGGCAGGGGGCTCCCCGCAGCTTGATCCTAGCCCTGGAAGGCCTGATTGGGGGTCAAGTGGCTGGAAAAAGGGCATTTTGGTGTTGCATGGGCAATCGGGGCTCCTGCATGGAGCTGTGGTGCCATGGCTCCATGCAGGAACCCAAGCTGCATTAGTCGGGGAATCTGTGTGATATCTAGTAGGGTAGAATCGGGGCATGTCTGGGACGTCCAGGCCCTATGCCCCAATTCTGCTCTCGCGGGGCCGTCTATCCCCCATGGGAGCAGAATTGGGTGCATATCCAAGCCATTCAGATTTTGGTCATCTGGATGGCCTGGACGTGCTCGGATCGGAATTGGCCTCTATGTGTCTAAATCCATCTCATATACACCAAGTTTGGCGCCACATATTAAGGTTGATTATGTGATATAGTGTCTCTTCCCCCTTATCATGAACAGGTAGAACTTCTGAGTATGCTATACTCTTGACAGTGAGTTTACATTTCCCTCTCAAAAGCTGAAAGTCCTTTTGTACTGTAGAGATACTGTTTCTAGCCAGGAACTTTTACCCAAGTGGATATCAGCTTTGGCATGCTTACTTTCTGCACTGACTATGCCAACAGTTTAGTTTGTATTCCTGCTGGCTGAAGAGCCTGGGAGGCATTTGACTATCTTTTGTCCTTTGAACTGTGTTCCCAAGTTAATCCCTCTGATGATGGAATCTGCAAGTAGTAACAGTTTCCTGTTTTGCAATTTTTTTTTCCATGTTTGATGCATTATCAGTAGATTGGGCATTAACCTTCTCTTTTCAGGCCACTTCAGTTTTGACTAATTGGGCACTCATTTTCCAAGATAGAGAAGGCATTATGCAGGGATATCTCTTAATGGAGAGATCTCCATGTTACAGGTTGCAACCTACCAGGGCACACTGCGATTCATTTGTTCCTGGGATGTTTGATTCTTTGCAGGAACAGTGGTGGTTTGCTTTGAATTTGTACCCGAGGGAAAGTACACTTAATTGTAGCTAATTCTTCATGCATAGCAGATAGCTTGAGACATATAGGGCAAGCTCTAAGGCTCCAAATGATTCTTCTCAGAATGAAAGCACCACAACAATTGAATTGAATACACAACATGTTGATTAAGATGGCTATAAAGCAGTTTTAGCACAATGTGTGTGTGTGTGTGTGTGTGTGAAATGCTTAGCAAATCAGGTTCTTAATACTGTCCTACAGGCCACTGATTCCTATCAATACAGCAGCACCTGGCTTTTCTTGGCAAGTTATGATCCCAAGTAGATTGCCTGGCCTTTTCTTTCAAGACAATGGAGAGTAAAGTGACTTGCCCAAGGTCAAAAGGAGTGCTACTGGGAATCAAACCCTGATTTCTTGGATACTATACTGTTGCTCTAACCACAAGGCTATTCCTCTACTCTATTGTAGATTCTGCTGAATAATCTCAAGTAGAATTTTGCTGGCATGTGGGATCAGAATGATTATACGATAATTTCCACAGTCAGTTGGATCATATTTCTTCAGTATTGGTATAAATACAGATCTTTTCAAATCAGTTGGCCATGATGTTGTCTTCCAAATTTCCTAGCACAGCCTTGTATAGTAACAGCCACATCTGATTGCTGTAATACTTCAGTGGGAATGCCATCAATATCTAGTGTTTTGTTCTTTGATAAGGCTTTCAATGCGGCTTTGATTTCTTCTTTCATCACCAGTGGTTGATGTGGCTGAAATGGCTGTTGGTCCACTTGATTTTTATGATATGACGACTCTGTATATTCTTTCTATCTTTTCTTGATCTTCTCAGCATCATTCAATATGGATCCTTGAGCATCTTGTAGCATGGAGTGGAGGAGTGACCTAGTGGTTGGGGCAAGGTACTTCAGGCTTGAAGGTTGGGGGTTCAAATCCCACTAGAGGACAGCAACCTTGAGCCAGAAGAACTGGGGTTTCTAGTCCCACAGGTGCTCCTTGTGGTCTTGGGCAAGCCACTTAACCCTCCATAGCCCATGTTCCCTGTAAAATAGTTATCTCCAAGTTATAATACCCTGTTCAATGTAATTTCAGTTTATTCAATATAAACCACACTGATGCAGAATAGCACAGTATATAAGAGAATATAAATAAATTCCAATTCAAGGCTGTCATTTTCTCTTTAACTTTCATAGCTTTAGGAAATCTGATTTTGTTCTTCCTCTAATAGCTTCTGATTCTATTTCCTTGCATGCATCATTGTAGTACTTCTCCTTGTCTGATCTTGCTGCACATTGGAAATCTCTGTTGAGTTCTGTGATTGTGGTAGTAGGAACATCAATAGCCACAGGTGCTAGAAGAAGTACCATGCAAGAAAAGGATCTAGGCGTCATTGTGGACAATACATTGAAACCTCTGCCTACTGTGCAGTGGCAGCCAAGAAAGCAAACAGAATGCTAGGAATCATAAGGAAAGTAATGGAGAATAAAACCAAAGATTATTATAATGCCTCTGTATCATTCCATGGTGAGAACACACCTTAAATATTGTGTGCAATTCTGGTCACCATATCTTAAAAAGATATAGCATAGAGATGTCCAAAACACAGAGATGTCTTCAGAGTCATTTTAAAAACCAGGCCTATGGATATCCAACTCTTAATGGAGGTGTTCCAAGGAACCGGGATGTCACTGCCTAATCTCAGAAACATCTTGGATTCCAGAGTCACATCTAGACCTGCTTCAGGCATGAATACGCATCTGGAAACTGCTCATTTTGGCTGAAAAATATCCAGATGGTGTAGAGAAGATAGAGAACTATCATCCTCAGTACTCAGTGCAATCACCATGGTGTTAGTAGTGGGATTTGAACCCTGGCTTCCCTGGTTCTAGCCTACCTTACTTTAATCATTAGGCTACTCTTAGATGTCTGTGTTCTGAAATACTAGATCCTATTCTGGAGACATCTATGCAGATGTCTCTGCAGCCATCCATGTAGGCACACCCATTTTTGTGAAATCATGTCTGCACCTGGATGTGCCTGCCTTTTTTTAAGAGGTTCTGGCTTAGATGTCCCAGACTGATCTTGGACATCTTTTCTAAAATCCCCCTCCATTTGCCCAAAATTTGACTTGTCAAAGAGAGGATAGATTAGAGCAGTGGTTCTCAACCCACTTCTTTGGGACTTCCAGGTCAGTCAGGTTTTCAGGATATCCACAATGAATATGCATATGATAGATTTGCATATGATGGAAGCAGTGCATGCAGATCTATCCCATGCATATTCATTGTGGATATCCTGAAAACCTGCCTGGGGGTGCCAGAGGACTAGGTTGAGAACCACCAGATTAGAGGTATGCTGGGCATGTGCTTAACTTTTAATTAAACTAAGCTGATATATGGTACCATCTAGTTTACAATAATAATAGTCTTCGTCCAAATAACTTTTCAAAGGGGATGATTTAGGACCTTACCTCTCAAAGTTAGTAACCTAAATTATTTGAATATCAGCCTTTTAGTCTATCATAACTGACACAAGCTGATAAGAACATAAGGTTTACCATACTGTGTCAGACTAAAGGTCCATCCGTTGCAGTATCCTGTTTCAAATAGTGGCCAATCCAGGTCACAAGTATCTGGCAGAATCCCAGAAGGTAGAGAGATTCCATGTTGCTTTTCCAGGGATAAGCAGTAGATTTTCCCCATCCACCTTAATAATGGTTTAGTTTAGTACAGTTTAGTTCAATGAATCTCATCCCAGACCTCGGGATATACCTTGCCAGTCAGGTGTTTAGGATAACCACAATAAATATGCATTAATGTGGTTTACATGCACCACCTCCACATATGCAAATCTCTCTCATGCATATTCATTGTGGTTATCCTGAACACCTGACTGGCTATGTGTGTCTTGAGGACTGGGTTGAGAACCACTGGCTTAGTTTATTGACATTCTTGCTATTCTACTCTTTGAAAACAGCAAAGCAGTTTACAAAGAATAATTAGAGTAAGCATAGAAATACATAGACATAAAACAAAAACACAGCAAAGAAACTGAAAACAAACAGAAAAGTAACACAGTTAATCAGAATAAATCATAGACAAACCACAAACCAGCATAATAATTTGGCACAAAACAACCTTCTATCTGTAGACTTTTCCTTCAGGATCTTCTCCAAACATTTTCTAACTCAGCAACACTAACAGCTTTTACTACATCCTCTGGCAAGGAATTCCAGAGCTTAAGAATGTATTGAGTACAAAAATCATTTTCTTTGATTAGTCTTAAATGCACTTCTTTGTAGCTTCATTGTGTGACTCCAGTCTTTGTAGTTTTTGAAGGAGTAAACAATCAATTCATGTTTACTTGTTCCATTCCACTCATTATTTCATAGACCTCTATCATCTCTCCCCTCAACCATCTCTTCTCAAGCCTTTTCTCATAGGGATATCCTTCCATCCTCTTTATCACCCTTCTCTGTCTTTTTTTTTTATAGAATTTGCAAATTATACATTTCCACTTTCAAAAGGAAAAACATCTTACAATCCACAAAAGAAGAAAACAATCACATTACATCAAATCAAAAGAAAAGATGTTCAAGCCCACATCTCAGGGAATTTACACCATCAAAAAAACACAAAGACAATTAGGCACAAAAATTAGGAGGATTTCTATACTTCCAACCAACACAGCCCAACTCTACTTCTGCCTATCAGTCAAGAACTTTCCTAAATGAAAAACATCAAGGAAAACATATAAATATCTTATTACCTTAAAGGGACAGTCCGAAGGAAATCATAAATAAAACGCTGCACCCAGGGAAAGAACTCTCTCCCTCAAAGCAAGAAACTGTTTCTGACATGCTTGAGTTGATCTAGTCACATAAGGAAATGCATTTTTTTTTTACCACAAAACAAAACATCCTTATACTTAAAATACTTGGAGTGGAGGAGTGGCCTAGTGGTTGGGGCAAGGTACTTCAGGCTGGAAGGTCAGGGGTTCAAATCCCACTAGAAGACAGCAGCCTTGGGCTAGAAGGACTGGGGTTTCTAGTCCCACAGGTGCTCCTTGTGGTCTTGGGCAAGCCACTTAACCCTCCATAGCCCATGTTCCCTGTAAAATAGTTATCTCCAAGTTATAATGCCCTGTTCAATGTAATTTCAGTTTGTTCTGTATAAACCACACTGATGTGGAATAGCACAGTATATAAGAAAATAAAAATATAACTTCAAGATTTTTACCTTCACTGCCACAGTAGCAAAGGTAACCAATGAGGTGTTTCTCTTTGTGATCATATCAGAAGAGTCCTCCAAGAATTCAGTAAGATTCTGGCTTACAGTCAGACGAAGGGAATCAAACTTCCCTTCATCCAATGAAGCCACCCGAGCTTTAGAGGGTATATTAGCCAAGTTGAATTTCCTGTTCATATGTAAACACAAAGTACTATTGGAAATGTGTGTGTTCATTGTTTACTGTAAACCGCGCTGATGCTGAATAGCGCGGTATAAAAGAGACTATAAATAAATAAATAAATATAATATAATTGAACAATATCCACAGATTGAGGCAACTTCAAGATCTCAGTAAAATATTTAAGAAGAAGAATTTCTGGTGCTAATAAATGCGTAACTGGAAAGTTTAAATAACACAAATTATAGGCTCGAGAGGCATTTTCCAGTGCCTCAATACGAGCATGAACCATCAATGAATCCTTAATCGAAGCCACCTGCGCAGTGGAAACCAACTGCACCTGAGCTTCCACTTGGACCACCAAATTTTGCACCCTAAACAACTTAGCATCCATTTCAGATATCTTTTCCACAGCACCCTGAATAAAAGTACATAATGAAACTACAGTAGAAGAAAGTTTAACATCAATAGCACTAATCGCACACCACAAATCTTTAAGTGTGACTTCCCACATCCAAGGGTGCCATCACAACCTATAAAATTTACAGGCTTTGGAATTAAAAGCTGAGTGTCTCCAGCAACCTCCCCAGGGGACCCAGTTCCCAATAACATTGATGACAACACAAGCAGGGGATGAGGTGGCAGCGTCAGAGCTCTGGAGCTCAAAGAAGCTCCATCAGGGGAGGGCTGACCACACTGCAAAGGAACTAAATGTTTATCTAGTGGACCAACAATTTTACCTGCCAAAGATGTCCCAAGGTCCATTTTCACCCCTCCACCTTGGTTTTTCCATTTCCCCATCTCACTAAAATCCACCAATTCAAACATGCCATCGGTACGCTGAAGGGATGCCAAAGGGGCATGTCCAGCTTCTTTGGTCACACCCCTTCGGTACACGACCCACGGCCAAAGGTATCAGGAAATATATAGAGCAGGGGGGGGGAGGGTCCTCCTCAGTCACAGCTGCACAGTGACGGCTGCACAGGGAACCAGGAACAGCAGCAAGTAGGAGTAACACAGAGCAGTTCACAAGCCCCTCTCTTCTTCCACGATGTAACAATTCAGTTCCCCTCTGTACTTTTTAAAATTCTGCTATATCTTTTGTTAGATGTGGCAACCAGAATGCACACAATATTCAAGGGGGTATGTTTACCAAATCATACTACCAGGGCATCGTAGGGTTAGCACACAGTCTAGGTGCCACACTAAAAAGTCGCATGGGACCCCCATGCTAAAAATGTGTGCTACCTTGTTAGTCCACATCAGTGTAGAGAATGGGTAGGACAGGCGCATTCCCAGCATGTTGTGACTAGCACAGGCATTAAGGGTTCATGCTAATTGCAATTAAAACTGGCAGAGTGGGTGCAACTAACACAGGCTCAGTAGTTCCACTCGTGGCTGGCTCTCCATGGTATTGCATGACTTGTCTGCACTAACTTCAATGGGTCAAATGTACATGCTCCCCTGTGGTAAGAGATGAGCCCCACACTGGTAACATGGTCCACCTGCACATTTATTAGTAAATATGCCCCAAGGAGGGGTTGCACCATGGAGCAGTACAGAGGCATTATATCATCCTTTGCTAAGGAAAGCAATGGTGAATAAATCATTCTTTTAGCTTTCTTGGCCACCAATGCACACCAAGCAGAGGATTTCAAATTATTATCCACAATGACACCTAGATCCTGGGTGGTGAATCCGAATGTGAAACTTTGTATCATGTAGCTATAGTTTGGGTTGTTCTTCCCTGATTGCATAGCTTTACCCTTGTCCACATTAAATTTCATCAGCCATATGGATTCCCAGTCTCCTAATTTCTCAAGGTCCCCTTGCAATTTTTCACGATCTTATGATTTAACAACTTTGCATAAATTTGTCTCATCTGCAAATTTGATCATTTCCATTCATTTTTCTCATTTCCTGGTTATTTACAAACATAAAGAAAATTACAATAAACTACGTATATCAAGGTCGGAGCATGTAATACTTTCTTTACATCTAAACAATAGATAATGTTTAATCTGATAGATCATTTAGGGTTTAACATCGGCGCTACTGAGGAATAATCCTCAATATTAAGAGATGAGTCCAAAGGGGCTTCTATGCTCCTCACTTCAGTTTGAAATCGAAGGGAACATCTAAATTTACTTGACATTTCACATTTAGCAAATCTCTCCCAGTTACCCATAAAACCTATGTTTTGGTAGAATTTAATTTCAGCCTATTAGCCTTTATCAAGCTCAACATAGAGATTAAGCATTGATTTATAATCAAGACAGTCTTAGGGGGCAATATAACTGGACATCATTGGTATAGCATTGCAACTTAAAACCATAAAATCGAATTATTTTCATGAAGGGATGTAGAGAAGTATTGAATAGTGTGTATGATAAAACAGTTTGTTGTACTTATACTTTTATTTAACCAGGAACAACTGAGGACAAAGAAGTGTGTTACTCTCGCTCTTAGTCCCACCCTTTTTGCAAGGATCAACAGAATACCTTTTTGTTTAGGGAGGAAGAAAAATCAACTTTGCCCTTCCCTGAAGCTCCCTAGTTACTGTTGCTGTGTGGAATAAAAGGTTAATTGGGCCGTGCTTGTAGGTGAATGGAGGCTGGGGAATGTTGAGGCCTACACACAAGGAGTAAAAGGTGCATGTGTTGCAGCTTTGAGGCAGGGAGCCTGAACCGGGAAAGCACTTTAGTGATAAACTGGAAGGGTCAGGAGTAGGGTGGCCAACTGGCTCCAGATATGAGAGAGAACCTGATCCAGTCTTGGTTTTACTTTGCTGATTTCTCTAAGGAAATCCAGATAGCAAGTCCATACAGCTTAGGGTTGCCAACCGGCCGGTTTTCAGCCGGCCTGGCCGGTTTTTCCATGGCCAGGCCGGCTGCCGGCACAGATGTCAAACCGGCCGTTGAAAAGCCGGTTTTTTGCTCTGGCCGCAAGATCGGGAGCAGCCAGAACAAAAAACCGGCTTTCCTCCCGAAGTCCGCGGCGCGAATGCGAACGCGAACGCGATTCCCCATAATAGTGCAGCCGCTGCTTCTGCTTTGTACAGAGCAGCGGCTGCACTACACTTACTTTGAAAAGTAAAGAAACTGTATGAGGAGCCCTCCTGTCATGGCAGAGCCCGAGGAAGTGATGTCATGGGGGCGAGTTCCTCACAGGCTGTCTTTCCTTTCAAATTAACTTTATTGCAGCTAAAGTTAATTTGAAAAGGAAAGACAGCCCGTGAGGAGCCCGCCCCCATGACATCACTTCCTCGGGCTCTGCGATGACCGGAGGGCTTCTCACACAGTTTCTTTACTTTTCAAAGTAAGTGTATTGCAGCCGCTGCTCTGTACAAAGCAGAAGCAGCGGCTTGGGCAGGGCAGGGGTGTGAGTGAACCAGCAAAGGGGGAGGGGGGAGGGGGGGTGATGGTATGATTAAACCAGCAGGAGGGAGGGAGGGAGGGAGGGAGGGAGGGGGGGGTTTGGTGTGAGTGACCCAGCAGGAGGGGGTGAGTGAGTGACAGGGGGGTGGGTGAGTGAACCAGCAGTGGAAGGGGGTGGTGTGAGTGAACCAGCAGTGGAGAGGGGGGGTGTGAGTGAATCAGCATGGGAGGGGGGTTGGTGTGAACCAGCAGGGGAAGGGGCGAGTGAGTGAACCAGCAGGGAGGGGGGCGAGTGAGTGAACCAGCACTGAGGGGGGGGTGTGAGTGAATCCTTGGTAATTTTTGTGGGTGGGGCTGGGGGCGGGGCAGGGGCGCGACTGGGGGAGGAGAATGGGTGGAGCATGGCGAGCCACAGGTGTCGGGTTTTTCTCGGTGAAAAAGTTGGCAACCCTAATACAGCTAGTAAGGTAAAACCAGAACTGGATCAGGTTATTACTCAAATCTGGAGCCAGTTGGCCACCCTAGTCAGGAGCCTCACTGTGTGGAACTGATACTTCAAGGGGGATGTGCCGTGGGTATAAGCGCTATAGAAGACCAAAGGTGGGTTGCTGTCATCACTGAGATACAAGTGGATGCAGATGGTGTAGCAGTGGTCAGAAGACCTATGGTTAGGGGATGCTGTTGGGAAGATAACCTGGATGACCCCATGCAGGCCCTTTGAAGGTGAAGAATTGTTAGATTGGCTTAGGAACATATACAATGTTTTGTTGGTTCTGCTCATATCCTATGCTACATAGTGTCTGCTGATGGTAGAAGGACCATTGACTGCCAGTTAGTGTAAATTAAGCCTTGTCAAACCAATAATTGTTATTTTTAAATACTTGCCCTCAATAAAGATTCCTAATGGAGCCATAAGAATATGTGTAGGACATTAAACACAGCAGAGCCCAGTGGCCTTCAGGCAGTTAAACCCTCACTCTAGCATCCTTGCAGCACTCTCCATCAGTTCACTATCAACAGGTTTATGTGTTTAGCAATCACTACATAAACTTATGCAACCATTATCCAAATTTACTTTTCTCTTAGATTGGAGGTCATGATCAGGGCTACACAAACACATGTATATCTGGTTTCAATCTGCTAGCAGCTTTTGCAAACACAGAATAAAGTGTGTTAATTTGGCTGTGAGCATTCCCCCTCCCCCCCCCCAAGTAAAGCAGTTTGCATTTCAGTGAGCCCACACATTATGAGTACTTTCTAAACTTGCATCCGTTGTCTCCGTATATTTGTAACTAATTTATATAAGAAGAACTTCATGTAGACGTTAAAAACAGGGGGAGGGGGAATATTCAGCGCGGCAGCTAGTTGCCGCCATTGAAATTTAAACCTGGATATTCAATATCGAGGCCATATCTGGCCACCGGCATTGAATATCCTGATTGGTTGGATAGTGCAGAAGCTAAATGGGCAGCAGTGATATGCAGGTGCTGCCAGGTAGCTTCAGAAGCGAAAGGTAGGACGGCCTTTCAGATGCCTAACTTTTGCCACTGAGGGATAAGGAGCTAGTGGCTGAATACCGCTGCTCGCTGGTTATCCCCAGGTGCTGCCTTCGAACGCCCGAATGCTAGCTGGCTAGTAGGGCTAGTGCAGTGTGAAGAGAGAAGTAGAAGTGTCAGGGAGCTGAACTACAGGGACAGAGACCAGCACAAGGAGCAGCCAGTCAGTTAGTAGGGCAGAAGAGATGAGGGGCGAATGTAGAATAGAGGGAATAGCAGGCAGGCAGACAGGTAAAAGTAAAGCTTGCTTGAAACATTGACAATACGAATGTAAGTACAGCAGAGAAGAAGATGGGAGAGGGAACAGATACGAGGATAAGACATGGGACACTGGGGCTCAAGGATACTGAACACCTGAGCAGTGGAAACAAACATGAAGGGACTCGAGGTGACCCAGAAAGGCCGAGTGAGATCGATAACACATGCACAGAGGTCATTGCAAAGCAGGGCCTCCTGCGCACACACCAAAGGAGGCATGGGAACAGGATGGAAAGATTTCACTGCCCACCGACATGTCTACAGCTAGGATGACAGAAGCCTCCTAGCACTGATGAAAGGTAAAGAGTGGTACTGTAGATGGAGCAAGACATCGGGAAATATCTTGCATGGGGAAAACAACTACAGAAACCTATTTCCCCACTTTAATAAAAGTGTGAGAAAACAGCAGCCTGGACTCAAATACACAATAAAACAGCCTTGTTTCATTTCATTTCAAAATAGAATGCTGAAAAAAAATAAATTAAATAGGCATGCTATTTCCCAAACCAGATGAAATGGGCCCCAAAATAAAATTAACAAAATGACATTATTGTTGTGATGAAATAAGCAATATGAAAGAAAGGAACGATGCAACTACGCACACCCCTAACACCATCAGAAACGGAAAGGCCATGTAAGAAGTAAGCAAACAGTGAGAAACACTGCAACAAGCAAGCAACATGCAGAAAGCAGACGACAGAGACACAAAGGAAGAGGTGACCCATGGAGAAAGAAATTAAACACCACTTTCAGATCAGTAAGAAGTGTCTATTGCATCATGTACATAAACATCTATTCAGTTGAATGTATGTGTTCCTATAAAAAAAAAAAGAACACTGTACACATCCCTGTACACTTTCTGGGTGCAAATATTTTTTTCTTGTTCTCACCAAGCATTGCACAGACCCCTGTTGGGTATCCCAGATCCTCATGCCCTACAGCTTTCTCCATATTGAAGGGATTGCTAGAATTGTGTGGAGACCCCCTAGGGCTCCCCCACTGTAGGTGGTTTATATGCATGACAGGAACTGCCCAGAGCTGGAAGAAGTGATACAAGTTGGAGGGGCAGACCCCAGTGGGAACACTACGAGGCCCGAGTATCCTGCAATTATTATCAAGAAGCTTGAGGATTGGATTTCAGGTGCATGGGAAATCTTTAATTCCTGAGAACTGTGCATGATTTGAAGAGTGGGGCTATAGAAGTATCAAGTACCTTTCTATATTTTTTCAACCTTTTCCTGGATGTGTTATTGATTTGGCCTAGGAACAGGCAAAATCTGGATTAAATTTTTTTTTCTTTTTTTGCGAGCAGGAGGCTTTAATCTGTTTTAAGTAAACTTTTCCTTGTTTTGGAACAGCAATTTGCAGTGGAGATTCTTTTATTGAGTGACCGTGTGTGGTCACTTTGGGTTGCACAGTTTATAGTGCTCCTTTTGGAATATACTGTAACATACTATTCTAAGGTCTACCCAAACAAACCACCCGTCCCCTACAAATACAGGACACTGCTACCTGCATCATTGCTAGCGCTTCAAGACAAGACTATATAACTCCAATACTACATGATCTGCATTGGCTACCAATATCATCATGTGCAAAATATAAATCAGCACTAACCATCTTCAAAATTAAAAAACATGTCAGCAGAAATACTACAGGAACTTATCGGAACCAAAACAAGCAAAAGACCAGACAGAAACAGCACCAAAAACAATATACCAACCCCTAACCTATTCACAAGAACCAACAAATCCACATCCATGAGAGCCTTGCTGCCCCTGCTATCTGGAATGTCCTCCCAGAGAAACTAAAATCAACAGCAGATATAAAAGAATTCAGGAAACTACACAAAACCACCCTACTCATGGAACAATTCATTGAAGACCACCAATCACCCTAATCACAATACAGACCTCTCAAAGACACGACACATACACCAGACAAACACCCCATTACTCTCATTAAGATGTATATAGTTTAGACAATGTTACAAGAGACTACTCAGGTTGTTGAAGTTATATTGTTACTGTTGATAATTACAAGTTCTTTGTATAAGTTAACATTTTGCAAGTTCTACGTATAAGTTGAAGTTTATTGTTAACCGCCTTGATTGAATGAAAAGGTGGTATAGAAAAACGGTTAAATAAATAAAAATAAATATCCTGATCTTGGCGTAAATCCACTTTTTACCTACTGCACAATGCTCAAAGGGGATCTCTTGCCCAGAGAGTATCCTAAGAAAGGCAGCTTTCATTATAAATGAAGTCACTGGTTTTTGTAAAGAACAATTGATGTGGAATTTTAAAAGAAGGAAGTTTAAAGCACATATAGAGCCCTGTTTTGAAAAGAACAATTCATACCTTGGTGAAATTATGAACCAGAGTGAAGTTTGGGATAGCCATAGGGGGCTAATATACCCCAAATGCTGTGGGTACTATTGCTGAAAGTAAGAAAGAGAATTAGGCTTATGTTGTAAGCATTTCATTATCAGTTTTTTCAGTAACAGGCCAATAGTGAAAGAAAGCTGAGCCCCTGACAAAGATGGGAACCTGAAGTTAAGCAACATTTCAGCTGAAGTCAGCTACCTAGGTGTTGGACTGAAAATTCTCCTATCTTTAGGCTCCTAAAGCATCAGGGGTCTTTTACTAAAGGGCGCTAGATGACAGCACATGTTCTGGCGGGTGCTGAAGGAGAGCTGGGACATGCTTAGCCAGCTAACACGGAGCCATGACAGCACAGGATGATTCCCACAGACAGACACCAGTGATGACCATTTTCAAAAGTATTTCTGCATGTTACATGCAGAAAAGACTTTTACAAAATCACTCTCCTGATAGATGGCTAAACTTACATGAGAACAGTCTGTACACACATTTATGTAATGTTTCTTCTATACCGCTTTTCGTGATATCAAAGCGGTTCATATTGAACTTAACTTTTATACAATGAACAAGGTGTAACAGTTACATGTAACATCCTTATATTGGGAAAGTTATGGGGTTATGGGCCATAATGGTGAGGGACAGGGAGGGTTATAACTTATGTACAAGCAGATACACATAACTTTACCTGGACCTTCTTGAGACAATCTGAGGGGCTGTGTGTGTGTTTAAATGAACCTGACAAATTTGTGTGAGGTCACGAGTAGGTGTAAACATAAATGCATAAAGTTTCCTGTTATAATAGCAGAGCAGAGTAGCAGGGAGGAGTGGCCTAGTGGTTGTGGCAGATGTTCAGGCCAGAGGTTCAGGTGTTCAAATCCCACTAGAGGACAGCAACCTTGGGCCAGAAGGACTGGGGTTTCTAGTCCCACATGTGCTCCTTGTGGTCTTGGGCAAGCCACTTAACCCTCAGTTGCCTCAGGTACAAAAACAGATCATGAGCCCTTGGGGACAAGGGAAAAATATATATACAGTACCTGAATGTACACCACTTTGACAGTAGAAAAGCAGTATATAAACCTAGAAAAATGAATAAATTTTTCACAATAAAAATACCTGCATACTATTGTTTTGCAAATTCATCAAATCCCGCAAAGGGAAGAGGGCACAGGCTTTTTATCGGAGCACCCCACTATAAAATTACCCCATAAGAGTCCAATTAATTTACTTTCAAACAGGTAAGTTTACTATTTCTTTGAAGCAAACAACTTTTATACTTCAGCCACACACCGCTGATTTAGCATTTGCCTCAGTATGAGAAGTAGGGACAAACTGGCAGCATGGACTCTTCTGCTATTTCAGGTGTGAAAGATGGGATCTCAGCATGAGCAGAAAGGTCTCTTATGTATTTAGACAAATTTAAAAATATCTTCCCCCCATGAGTTACAGCAGTTTACAGCAAAAAAAAATGCAATACATGCAACACACAAACCATAACTATAATAAAATAAAATAAACAAATAAAAAAAACAAACCCCTAAACCTTCAAATTAATTCAAAAGCTACTGAAACATAGAAAAATGACGACAGAAAAAGGCCACATGTCCTATCTAGTCTGTCCTTCCATATCAACTACAACAGCCCCCTTTTTTCCTTCAGAGATCCTCTATGTTTGTCCCATACTGTTTTGAATTCAGATACTGTCCTCATCTCTACCACCTCCACCGGGAGACTATTCCATGGATACACCACTTTCCGTAAAGAAATATTTCCACATATCACTCCTGAATCTATTCCCTTTCACCCTCATCCCATGTCCCCTTGTAGCAGAACTTGCTTTCAATCGAAAGAGACTCTCCCCCTGTGCAGTTATGCCATGGAGGTATTTAAACATCTCAATCATATCATCTCTATCCCACCTTTGCTCTAAGGTGCACATATTAAGATCCTTCAGTCTGTCCTCATATGCTTTATAATGAAGACCACTAACCATTTTAGTAGCCACCCTCTGTACTGACTCCATCCTGTTTATATCCTTTTGAAGGTGTGGTCTCCAGAATTGCACACTATATTCCAAAAGAGGTCGCACCAAATACTTACACAGGCACTATCATCACCTTTTTTCTGCTAGCCATTCCTCTCCGTATGCAGCCAAGCATCCTTCTAGCTTTTGCTGTTGCCTTTTCTACCAATTTAGCCACTTTAAGATCATCAGACACAACTACACCTAGGTCCTGCTCTTTTTTCGTGAACAAAAGTACTTCACCCCCTATACTATATTGCTCCTTTGGATTGCTGCAGCCCGAATGCATGACCTTACATTTTTTAACATTAAATCCCAGCTGCCAAATTCTAGATCATTCTTCAAGCTTAGCAAGATCCCTCCTCATGTTATCTACACATTCCTGGGTGTCTACTCTATTGCAGATTTTAGTATCATCCGCAAAGAGGCAAACCTTACTCGACAGCCCTTCCGCTATATCACTAACAAAGACGATAAAAAGAATCGGACCAAGGACAGATCCCTGGGGCACACCGCTAGTAACTTCCTTCTCCTCAGAGTAAGCTCCATTTAACTGTACTCTTTGTCGCCTCCCACTCCACCAATTTCTAACCCAAGCAGTAACTTTAGGGTCCATCCCTAGGGTGCTCAGTTTGTTTATAAGTTGCCTGTGAGGAGCAGTGTCAAAGGCTTTAATGAAATCTAAATACACCACATCTAGGGCTCTTCCTCGGTCCAACTCCCTGGTCACCCAGTCAAAGAAAATCAATCAGATTTGTTTGACAAGATCTGCATCTGGTGAATCCATGCTGCCTCGGATCCTGTAATCCCCTGGACTCCAGAAACCTCACTAGTTTCTCTTTCAGCAGCATTTCCAATAATTTACTCAGCACCGAAGTTAAACTAACCGACCTGTAGTTTTCAACCACATCCTTACGTCCGCTTTTGTGTAAAGGCACCACGTGAGCCTCTCTCCAGTCCTTTGGCACCACTCCTGACTCCAACGAGGCATTGGAAACGTCAGTCAGTGTCGCTGCTAGAACATCCCCAAGTTCCCTCAGTATTCTAGGGTGTATCCCATCCGGTCCAATCGCTTTGTCTACTTTAAGTTGTGCTAGTTTCTCCCAAAAACAGTCTTCTGAAAATTGTTCAAGATGCCCCTCGCTTCTGTTCCTGTTTGTGGGTGTTTTCTGAGGTCCTGTTCCTGGTTCTTCATCTGTGAACACAGAAGAGAAATATTTGTTAAGCAATTCCGCTTTATCCTCATCAGCTTCTATATATTCTTCCCCTTCATCCTTGAGTCTGACAATACCACTTTTGCCCTTCCTCTTCTCACTAACATATCTGAAAAAATGTCTTATCCCCCCATTTTATTGCATTGGCTATTTCCTCCTCTTTTCGAATCTTTGCTTTCCTGACTACTTTGCTAGCTTCTCTAAGTTTTTCCAAATATAGATTCCTGTCTTCTTCTCTCTGTGATCTCTTGTATTTCATGAAGGCCTCCCTCTTTTTCTTCACCTTTTCAGCTACTTCTTTCGAAACCCATAGAGATCTCCTTTTCTTTTTACCTTTATTTACCATTTTAACAAAAAGGTTGGTTGCCCTTAAAATATCCCCTTTCAGTTTTGCCCAAAGTTTTTCTACATCCCCCAGCTGTTCCCATCCCACTAACGACTCCCTGAGGTATTGGCCCATCTTCGCAAAGTTAGTCTTCCTAAAGTCTAGGATCCTCACCTTTGAATGGATTCTAACAGCCCCAGTCCTAATACTGAACCACACCATCTGGTGATCACTGGATGCAAAATAATCTCCCACTACAACATCAGAAACACTTTCACCATTGGTAAGCACCAAGTCCGGTATGGCCCCTTCACGTGTGGGGTCTGTTACCAATTGCCTGATTAGTTCTCCCTGTAGAAAATCCAGGATCTCCTTACTTATAGATGATACTGCAGCAGGAATGGGCCAAACATCTGGCATATTGAAATCCCTTTTCCTAGCAATGCTGAGTATGTCTTCAATTAACTCTCTGTCCACCTCTTCCTCTTGTGAGGGAGGTCTGTATATCACACCAATGCAAATAGATTTCTCTTTCCCTCTTTCTAGTTTAACCCACAATGTTTCCTCTCTCCCATTTAAGCTCTGTAGTTCCAAAGCTTTAATATTATTTTTTACATATAGTGCCACTCCTCCTCCCCTTCTTCCTATCCTGTCCTTTCTGAATAAAGTATAGCCTGGTATAGTTACATCCCAGTCATGGTTGTCTGTGAACCATATTTCTGTAACTGCCGCTAAATCCAAGTTGGCCACTCCCACCAAAGCTTCAACATCAGAAATCTTATTTCCCATGCTACAGGCATTTATACACATCACTTTCCATATGTTACCCCTTGTATCCATTTCCATAAAGGTATTTAATGTATCACTTACCTGGGGGCTTTCTTTACCCATCCCCAACGAATCTAGTTTAAAGCCCTCTTCAGTAGATTAGCAAATCTACTACTGAAGACGTGTCAACCTTTCTTGGACAGACGGACACCATCTCTGCTCTGCAACCCTTGGAACAGCATCCCATGGTCCAGGAAACCAAAATGCTCTCGATGACACCATCCACATAGCCATGCATTCATCACCAGGATGCGAGCCTCTCTGCCTTGGCCTTTACCCTCAACAGGGAGGATTGAAGAGACCACCACCTGTGTACCTATCTGCTTCACCCTCTGTCCCAGAACCATGAAGTCACTTTTGATATGCTCAGAGGGATACCTGGCAGTATCATTTGTTCCAACATGGATTAGCAACATTGGGTAATAGTCAGTGGGCTTGATGAGTCTCGGCAAACTCTCTGTAACATCTTGGATTTTGGCACCAGGCAGACAGCATACCTCTCTGGACATCAAGTCTGGTCGGCAGATGGATGCCTCAGTATCCCTCAGAACAGAGTCACCAACCACCACTACCCTTCGCTTCCTTGTGGTCACCGATTCTGCAACTTTGGGGTTCTTGAGCTCTGGTTCTTCCCTTTACAGGGATGCTTTCACCTCCTCCACTTCCAGGGCTGCATAATTGTTCTTCAATTCAAGGGCTGGAGAAGTTGTATTGGTGATTCTGAAGGCCCTGGTGACTTGTGTCCAACCTTCGTCATTCTGTAGGCACCCATCTTCTTCTCTGCTGGAGATCTTGGTTGCTGCAAGAAGCATTTCATCAATGTACTTCTCACTGTCTTGAATGCTCCTCAGCCTCGCCACCTCTGAGTTCCTCCACTTTTTTCCTGAGAGCTTCAGCATGCAGACACCCTGCACATGGAACCGGTCCTTCAACTGGCATGAAGGTTATGGCTAGTCATAGTAAAGTGGGTTTATTAGGCACAGTAGTGACTAGTCCATATTTCTCTAAACATATGGTTAAATTATTTAAATGTGACACATAAAACGTAAAAAAAGGCTCAGAAAATATACCAGGTACAAAACCATCAATCATATTCATTGCAATGCACCTTTATTCAAGCACATTCAAATGTCAAGAACCAGTCAATAACATTTAAAATGATAAAAAAAAAGGCTAGGTTAAAGCCGTATCGCCTAGAAACACTTCAGAATGATGGCTGTTCAATGTCTAATTGGTTCATCCTAAATCCATGCTGTGCAGCAATACAGTGCAAACCATAGAGGTGAATAGATAATACTCACGGTCAGTGCAAGAATATGAGATGCCTAGGCTAGCCTGCCCCCATGGCTGCTGCTGCCTCCCCTGTCCGCGACCTGCAGTGGTGGCATCACAGTGCTTGCTATAATCTCCAGCACTGCGGTGCTCTTCCTGCTTATGCTCCCTCTGATTCCACTTCCTTTTGCATGGGGGTGGAAACAGATGGACCAGTCGCCCATGAAAACAGGAAGTCTGTGTCAGGAGGGCAGAAGCACAAACAGTACCGCAATGCTGGAGGTTTTGGTAAGCGCTATGGTACTGCTTAAACACTTTGCCACCACTGCAGGTACCTGAGAGGGGTGGCAGTAGTGGTAATGGGCCTCCCTCAGATCATTGGCACTCTAGGTGACTGCCTAGATCATCTAATGGTAGTGCCAGCCGTGATCTTAACAGATAAAGCCATGTTACAATTCTCAGATTGCAGTGGATCATCATCCCTCGCACATGCGGCTCTAGACAAGCTTGGTCTAAGAATATATGGTCTAGCCAGCAATTACTTTTACCTGCCTGAAAAATAGTAGTTTGGAATTTTCTGCTATAAGTTCTCCTTTTGGATATGTCATCATCATTGCAGCATTTCACAAAGATACTACTTAGCTGTGATAAACAGAAGCACTCACCAGAACCAGAACAGAATCTCATTTCAAGGCAAACATGTATGAATAAGTTTGCAATGCCTTTAAAATTATCTTAATTAAATGCTACAGAATTAGGAGGACAGGATAAAAATTGGGTGTGTTTGCTCTTCTGGCCGATTAACCGGAAAGTAAGGAAACAGTAGAGACGGGCAGCTAGGGGACAACCAGGAGACAGGAACAAGTACAATGAGCTGGTTAATCCAAGACAAATGCTTCACAAAATCCTGCAGGAATAAATGTTTTCATGGCAGTCAGTCAGTCCTTTTGTTGACAGAGGCCTAAATATATCAAAATGATCCAGTACTTCAGGACTGTGATTGAGATGTTTTTGCAGGTTGTTTACTACAGTCAGGGCAGAACAGGTATTTTCAAAATAGCACACCAAAAAAATTCCAACCAGATTCATTTAAAATTGATATGAACCATAATATTTGTCAGTGCTCATGGATATATTTATAGAAATTTTCAAACTACTTGCATTGCTACAAAATCCATATTGGCTCTATCTGCAGGCTTTACAGCAGTTTTCAAACTGAAAGTATTCATATACTGTCACGTGGAAAACTACTTAAGGTAAAGTACCTGCAGACAGCTGCTCCTATTTCACTTGCACACAGAGTTGAGAGCTTTCAAATAGCCTTTTAACCCATGTAAAAATCCAATTGCATGAGTAAATAGCTTAGGAAAATTGTCCTTTAAAAATACAATTCGCACTAGTCTGTTTCATAAAAATGTCTCTCGAATGGCTAATGAATATACTGACTAATAGATAGAAAAACTAAAAACATCACCACATGTAAATCAAGGCAAGGAAAGAAATGCAGACATTTGAAAGTCTATGTGGCCAATCTAAAAAGCCATGTTAATGCTTCTGTGCATGGTAAATCTTCTTTACTTAAAATACGTGGAGCCCGATTCAGAGATGGGAACATCCTGACCATCTGGATGTCCCAGAGGATGACGGGCCCATGGTGCACATAAATCAGAACCATGGACAGCCTGGCATGCCCCTGCCACCTGTGGGAACGTCATCCCCGCAGGCACCCCCAACTTCCGCAGCTTAGGCTCCCCTCTCCCCTGCCACAGCTGGTCAGCAGGGGTCTGGATCAGGCAGCGCAGACTCCCCTTCACCCAGCCCCGGAGAGGGATCCCTGGCCGTTATTTCTGGGTTGATGCTGCTTAACACATCCCTACAGACCCCGCAGGATGTACAGAGATGTGACCTGAATCGGCCTTGCATGTCCTGCTGGGCTGGCCCACCCCCACTCCGCCATGACCCTGCCCCCTCCCACTGGCTCTCACCGTCCTACTGCTCAGGACATGCGGGGAGAGTAGGAGGGGGAATTGGTGTCCCGAAGGCTTGCGGAGCTGCACTTCCCACCAGGACGTGCAGCCCTGCAACCCATGCCTTTAAACTGGGCCCATTCGCACACTATATTTTGAAATACCACTTGGAATTTGCAATTACTATCTGAAGATCAAATACATTGGTAATGGAGGAGATCAAACCTAAACTTTGCTTGGAGGTTCAAATGACAAGACTTCCACTTATGCAAAGAGAAAGATCACTAGAAAATGCATAATGCATAGCAAGGTTGAAAGTTATTATAAAAAGGAGGAAGAAAGGCAATGTGATGGATCGATAAAGCTATAGATATCACTCCACCCAGGAGCTTCTGGGTCGCCAGGAGTCAGGACTGACTCGAAGGCACACATTGCATTGCATCACTCTACCAACATTTAGAGGCAATTTCCATACAGGCCATGCAGCCCCTGTGCGGCTGATCAGAAGCAGGACCTACAGAGAGAGACCTGATTCTGATCCCGTGGGGGCTAGACGAGCCCATGGGATCAGAATTGGGTCTACGGCCTGGACATGCAGGCCAGGCCCCGATTCTGATTGAGCTGCACATCCAGCCGCACACCCGGTTACCTCAGGCTGGCTGCTGAATAGAGCCACAGCGCCATGGCATCCTGTTACCATGGCACTGTGACTCCATTCAGGAGCCGCGATCTCCGATCAAGCTCTTTTTCCCACCACAGCCTGACCCCTGATCTGGCCCTCCAAGGCCTGGGTCGGGCTGTGGGGAATCCCCTGCACCCCCTCACTGCACCCCCAGGTCCCGCATCCTGATCCCCTTCCATCAAGGGGGATCTTCTTTCACCTTCGAGGTGGAATAAGTCCCCTGTCTAGATTTGAGGCCCCAGACATACAGGGCTGACCTCTGAATCTGTCCTGAATGTCCGGGATCATGGCCTGCCCTTGCTCCGCCTCTGGAACACCCCCTCCCACCCCATCTAGGCCTCCTCATACAAAGCTGCTGTTCGTATGGGGAGGATATTGCCGGGGCCGGCAGGGGAACAAATATTCGTGGGACAGAATGAACCCCTTAGCACCTGACTGAAGATCAAGTACAGTTTTGGACATCTATCCCAGAGGGTCAACATTGACTCAATGACACTTAACAAAAGCAAGTTTAAGCATATTTTTCCAGACCCTCTAAATCTGATACAACACCAATATGCTAATGAGCCATTGCATGGAAATGCATGCAAAGAATTCTGTTGGCATGCTGAGCAGTAGTGCTATGATCAAAAATTCTTATGTACCGTATCATACTGAGGGTCCCTTTTGCTAAAGGCTATTAGTCAGTTAATGTGTATTTTAAAATGCGGCAACTGTCAAGGGAGAACACTAGAAACATAGAAACAGAAATATGACGACAGAAAAAGACCACATGGCCTATCTAGTCTGTCCTTCCATATCAACAACTACAACAGTCCCCTTTTTTTACCTTTAGAGATCCTCTGTGTTTGTCCCATGCTTTTTTGAATTTAGTTACTGTCCTCATCTCTACCACCTCCACTGGGATACTATTCCACGGATCCACTACTCTTTCCGTAAAGAAATATTTCCGCATATCACTCCTGAATCTATCTCCCTTCACCCTCATCCCATGTCCCCTCGTAGCAGAACTTGCTTTCCTTTCTAAAATTCTTGAAAATCTTGTCTTTCATCAACTCACTGCACACCTCAACTCCACCATCTCTCTACACCCCCGACAATCAGGATTTAGGGCTTGGCATAGCACAGAAACTATCCTCGTGGCACTTCTTAGCAAACTGCACCGTTCTCACGACAGGGGTGATTTCTCTATTGCTGTATCCTTGGATCTCTCTGCTGCATTTGATGTTGTCGACCACCGTACACTCCTCACCCGTCTGTAAGATCTTGGTGTTCATGGTACAGTCCACCAGTGGTTGCAGTCTTTTCTTTCTTCTCGAACTTTCGCTGTCCAATCTGGTTCCACCACCTCTACTTCCCTCCCTCTGCATTGTGGTGTCCCTCAGGGCTCCATCCTCGCTCCTCTTCTCTTCAACATTTTTCTCGCCCCCCTTGCCCTTCTCATACAACAGACCAGTATATCTGCCTACTTTTGTGCAGATGACATCCTCCTAATTCATCACACATCTTCCTCAGCCCCAGATCTCTCTCCCCTTAATATCTGTCTTGCCTCCATCTCTGATTGGTTCCTTATCAATTTCCTTATTGTTAACCCTTCAAAGTCAGCAGCTACCTGGTTCACTTTACGTGCTCCCTCCCCCACTCTGACTCTGCATATGTCCAACTCACAAATCCCCCTGGTACAAACTCTTCGTTATCTTGGTGTTACCCTTGATCCATCACTCGCATTTCACCAGCACATCTCTGGTGTGGTGCACAGTTCTTTCTTCCATTTCCACAGGATTAGGGCCGTTCGACCTCTTCTTCCACTTGCATCCCTTACCACTCTTGTTCTCTCTTTGGTGATCACCTGGCTTGACTATTGCAATTCACTCTTTGCAGGTCTCCCCCAACATCAACTTCGAAGACTACAATTAATTCAAAACACAGCCGCCCGTCTTCTCACTTTCTCCTCCTCCCGTGATCATGTCACCCCCTGTCCTCTCTCTCTCCACTGGCTCCCTATCAAGGCCTGATATCTTTATAAGCTTTTCATCATTACCCACAGGGCCCTCCACACCAGCACACCCCAGTATTTAGCTGATCTTATCTATCTCCAGCCTGCTCATCGCCTACTCCGCTCTGCACATGGTAACCATCTCTTTCTACCATCCCCCACTCAGGCCCACCTTGAATCAACCCATCATGCTGCTTTCTTTTTTGTAGGTTCCGCCCTATGGAATTCTCTCCCGCACTCCCTTCGCACTGAATTGTCCTTCTCTCAGTTCAAGGCCCTTCTCAATACCTATCTCTTCTGTCAGGCTTTTGATCTTCCCACTCCTCCCAACTACCGGTAATATTACTTAGCACACCCTTCGTTAGCATTTATCCAATGTCCTAATCATCCCTCATTCCCCATTTCCCCTCCTCTCCAATCCACCCCCACTCTCCTTCATGTCTTATTTTCTGATGTCTTTGTTAATACCTGTCCTCTACTGTCTTTCTCCCTTTTCTCTCCAACCACTTAACTATCAATTCAATGACATTCTTTTTCCTCCTTTACTTTCCTGCAGCCCTAACTTTTTATTGTACACTTTGGTAATGGGCGGTATATCAAATGTCACAAATAAAGAATAAAGATAAAGATAAAGAACTTGCTTTCAATTGAAAAGAGGCTCTCTCCCTAAACATTTATGCCACAGAGGTATTTAAACATCTCAATCATATCACCTCTATCCCGCCTTTCCACTAAGGTGTACATATTAAGATCCTTAAGTCTGTCCTCATATGCTTTATAATGAAGACCACTAATCATTTTAGTAGCCACCCTCTGCACCGACTCCATCCTGTTCACATCCTTTTGAAGGTGCGGTCTCCAGAATTGCACACTATACTCCAAATGAGGTTGCACAAAAGACTTATACAGAAGCATTATCACCTCCTTTTTTCTGCTAACCATTCCTCTCCGTATGCACCCAAGCATCCTTCTAGCTTTTGCTGTCACCTTTTCTTCCTGTTTAGCTACTTTAAGATCATCAGACACAACCACGCCTAGGTCCCGCTCTTCTTTAGTGGACAAAAGTACTTCACCCCATACTATATTGCTCCCTTGGATTGCTGTAGCCCAAATGCATGACCTTGCATTTTTTATCATTAAATCCCAGCTGCCAAATTCTAGACCATTCTTCAAGCTTAGCTAGATCCCTCCTCATGTTATCTACACCTTCCTGGGTATCCACTCTTTTGCAGATTTTGATATCATCCGCAAAGAGGCAAACCTTACCCGATAGCCCTTCCGCTATATCACTAACATCCTTCTCCTCAGAGTGAGCTCCATTTACCTGTACTCTTTGTTGCCTCCCACCCAACCAATTTCTAACCCAAGCAGTAACTTTAGGGTCCATCCCTAGGGTGCTCAGTTTGTTTATAAGTCGCTTGTGAGGAATAGTGTCAAAGGCTTTACTGAAATCTAAATACATCACATCTAGGGCTCTCCCTCAGTCTAACTCCCTGGTCACCCAGTCAAAGAAATCAATAAGATTTTTCTGACAAGACCTGCCTCTGGTGAATCCATGCTGCCTCGGATCCTGTAATCCGCTGGACTCCAGAAACATCACCATTTTCTCTTTCAGCAGCGTTTCCAATAATTTACTCAGCACCGAAGTTAAACTAACCGGCCTGTAGTTTTCAACCACATCCTTACTTCCGCTTTTGTGTAAAGGCACCACATGAGCCTCTCTCCAGTCCTTTGGCACCACTCCCGACTTCAATGAGGCATTGAAAAGGTCAGTCAGTGGAGCTCCTAGAACGTCCCACACATTCCCTCAGTATTCTAGGGTGTATCCCATCTGGTCCCATCGCTTTCTCTACTTTAAGTTGAGCTAGTTTCTCACAGTCTTCTGAAAATTGTTCAAGATGTCCCTCGCTTCTGTTCCTGTTTGTGGGTGTTTTCTGAGGTTCTGCTCCTCTTTCTTCATCTCTGAACACAGAACAGAAGAAGTATTTGTTAAGCAATTCCGCTTTATCCTTATCAGTTTCTACATATTCCTCCCCTGCACCCTTGAGTCTGACAATACCACAGTTGCCCTTCCTCTTCTCACTAACATATCTGAAAAATGACTTATCCCCCCATTTTATTGCATTGGCTATTTCCTTCTCCTTTTGCAACTTTGCCTTCCTGACTACTTTGCAAGCTTCTCTAAGTTTTTCCAAATATAGATGCCTGCCTTCCTCTCTCTGTGTTCTCTTGTATTTCATGAAGGCCTCCCTCTTTTTCGTCACTTTTTCAGCTACTTCTTTCGAAAGCCATAGCTTTTCCTTTTACCTTTATTTACCATTTTAACAAAAAGGCTGGTTGCCCTTAAAATATGCCCTTTCAGTTTTGCCCACTGTTTTTCTACATCCCCCAGCTGTTCCCATCCCACTAACGACTCCCTGAGGTATTGGTCCATCTTGGCAAAGTTAGCCTTCCTAAAGTCTAAGATCCTCACCTTTGAATGGATTCTAACAGCCCTAGTCCTAATACTGAACCACACCATCTGGTGATCACTGGATGCAAAATGATCTCCCACTACAACATCAGAAACACTTTTACCATTGGTAAGCACCAAGTCCAGTATGGTCCCTTTACGTGTAGGGTCTGTTACCAATTGCCTGACTAGTTCTCCCTTTAGAGAATCCAGTATCTCCTTACTTCTAGATGATACTGCAGCAGGAATGTGCCAAACAACATCTGGCATATTGAAATCTCCTATCAGTAGCACTTCCCCTTTCCTCGCAATGCTGCGTTTGTCTTCAATTAACTCTCTGTCCACCTCTTCCTCTTGTGAGGGAGGTCTGTATATCACACCAATGCAAATAGATTTCTCTTTCCCTCTTTCTAGTTTAACCCACAATGTCTCCTCGCTCCCTTTTAAGCTCTGTAATTCCAAAGCTTTAATAGTAGTTTTTACATATAGTGCGACTCCTCCTCCCCTTCTTCCTACCCTGTCCTTTCTGAATAAAGTATAGCCAGATATAGTTACATCCCAATCATAGTTTTCTGTGAACCATGTTTCTGTAACTGCCACTAAATCCAAGTCAGCCACTTCCACCAAAGCTTCATCAGTGATCTTATTTCCCATGCTACGGGCATTTATACACACTGCTTTCCATATGTTTCCCCGTTACCTATTTCCATAAAGGTATGTATCATCTACCTGGGGGCTGTCACCTAGTGTTAGCCATCGCATGCTAAAAATCCTATTAACATAAGAACATAAGATATGGCATACTGGGTCCATCAAACCCAGTATCCTGTTTCCAACAGTGGCCAAACCAGGTCAGGTTCCCAAAAAATATACATATTCCATGCTGCTTATCCAGAGAGTAAGCAGTGGATTTCCTGGTCCTTTTTAATAATAGTTTATGGACTTTTCCTCTAGAAACTCATCCAAGCCTCTTTGACAAAATTAATCGGAGATCACAAAATGGAGTGACGAAAGGGCAGAGATTGGGCATAGAGAGTGCATCACTAATGCCAGGGCAATTGCCATGTGCTCAGCCGTATCTTGGTTTTTAATGTGGGTTCACCTAATGACTCCTCTATTGAAGTCGTTAAGTGAACCCGCCTTAGCAGCGCGCACGTTCAAGTAGCCTATCACGTGTTAACTGCCAGGAAAGCATAGTTACTCATCTGTAACAGGTGATCTCCGGGAACAGCAGGAATTTAGTCCTCACATATGGGGTATCTTCGGTACCAAAGGAGCCTGCACGGGAACGCTCCCCAGCGTCCAATCAGAAAGCTTTTGGGAGCATCCCACAGTGCCTGCATGCTGCCTTCCCGCCTTTCCCAACTGCCTCTCACCAGTTGAGTTTTAAAGCTGAGACAAAGAGAGAGAGAGGGAAAGGAAAGAAAGAGAGATAGAGAGATACAACTCCTAGGGGAGGTGGGTGGGTTGTGAGGACTAAATTCCTGCTGTTCCCGGAGATCACCTGTTACAGGTGAGTAACTATGATATCTCCAGGAACAAGCAGGAATCTAGTCATCACATATGGGGACTCCCTAGCTTTGGGTGCCAGGGAGAAACCCCAGAAGTTGTGTGTCCCTGAGAAGGGCTCCACTTCCTCCCATGGATCTCTGGCATCCTATCAGGGATGGTGGGTAGGAGTTGATTAAGTTGGAACAGGTGTTTGAGAACAGCCTGACCAAACAAGGCATCCCGGTAGGAGTCCTTGTCCAAGCAGTAATGGGCTGTGAAGGTATGAACCGAGGACCAAGTGGCTGCTCGACAGATGTCGTCAACAGACACAGAGTTCAGATGAGCCATTGAGGCTGCCATGGCTCTCACATTGTGAGCTGTGACATGGCCCTCCAGAGAAAGGTTCTTACTCTGATAGGCGAAAGAAATACACTGAGCAATCCAGTTGGATAGTGTTCTTTTGGAGACTGGCAGTCCCAAATGAGAAGGGTCAAAAGCAACAAAGAGCTGAGAAGACTTTCTATGTTGCTGTGTCCTCTGTAAATAAAAAGTCATAGCTCTTTTACAGTCCAGGGTATGAAGATTCCTCTATGCACTTGATGCATGAGGTCCTGGAAAAAATACAGGTAGGTAGACCTCCTGGTTGAGGTGAAAAGGCGAGACCACCTTGGGCATAAAGTGTGGATGATTCCTAAGGACTACCTTGTCATGATGAAACCTTGTATAAGGTGTATTAGCTACTAGTGCTTGCAATTCACTAATGCGGCATGCTGATGTGATTGCAATGAGAAAGATAACCTTTCAAGAAAGAAATTTCAAGGAGGTGGTAGCTAAGGGTTTGAAAGGTGGCTTCATGAGCTGCCCAAGAACCAGATTCAAGTCCCATGCCACCGGAGGTGGTCTAATGGGAGGCTTAGTTAGAAGGAGGCCTCTCATGAATTTTACTATAAGAGGATGAGAGGAAATAGGTTGTCCATTTAGAGGTTAAGAGAAGCTGCAATAGCAGTCAAATGGACTCTTACTGAATTTGTCTTAAGGCCTGCATTAGACAAATGGTGGAGATACTCCAGTAAAGATTCTAGAGGTATAGCAAGGGGGTTAAGACCCTTTTCTGAAAACCAAATAGTGAACCTTTTCCACTTGAAAGCATAAGAACGTCTAGTGGAAGGTTTCCTAGAAGCATGAAGAACATCTTTCACTTGCTGAGAAAGATGAAGATCTTGGAGATCTAGGCCTTCAGCAACCAAGCCCTGAGATGCAGGGACTGGAGATTGGGATGCCATAATATTCCGTTCTCCTGAGATAGGAGATCTGGAGCAGACCCTAACTCCAGGGAGGGAGCTTGAGAGAGATGTAGAAGCAGAGGGTACCACACTTGCCGTGGCCAATGTGGTGCTATGAGAATCATGTGGCCTCTGTCTCTCTGAAGCTTGAAGAGGGTTTTGGGAATTAGGGGAATTGGTGGAAAGGCATACAGGAAGTCTTGACTCCAGTGAAGGAGGAAAGCATCCTTTGCCTGAGCCCCCTGGAAAAGAACCGGGGAAGTTTGGCATTCCACGGACTTGCAAAGAGGTCTATGTCCGGGGTTCCTCAAAGTTGAAAAATCTTGGCCACCTGGTCTGCATGCAGAGACCACTCGTGTGGAAGAAGAACTCGACTGAGTCTGTCTGCCCAAGAATTTTGAACTCCTGGAAGATACACTGCCAGAAGATGGATGTGATGCTCTCTGGCAAGGGCCCACAGTCACAGAGCTTCGTTGCAAAGCGACAGAGAGCCTGTTCCCCCCTGCTTGTTCACATAGAACATGGCTACTTGATTGTCCATATGAATAAGGACTGTTTTGTAGTTGAGCAGGGTGTGGAACACTTGCAGAGCAAGGAAGATTGCTCTGAGCTCCAAGAGATTGATATGCAGACAACTCTCTTGTGGAGTCCAAGTTCCCTGGGTAGAGAGGTCTTGCAGATGAGCTCCCCAACCCATTGGAGAAGCATCTGTTGTAAGAGTTGCTTGGGGCAGAGGTTGCTGAAAGGGGGACCCCAGCAACAGGTTTTGAGTGGACTTCCACCATTGGAGAGACAAAACGAGACGACTTGTGTTTGCTATTCTGTCTGACAGGCAACCTGATGCCTGGGTCCATTGGGTGGATAAAGTCCACTGAGCTGCCCTCATGTGAAGGCGAGCATATGGTACCACATGCCCGGTGGATGCCATGTGGCCTAGCAACTGCAACATTTCTCAAGCAGTTAAAAAGGGCTGCTTGAGAAGCTAACTGCACCAAGCGAAGGCAACGGGCTTGGGGAAGGTAGGCCCTTGCCTTTGTGGTATCCAGCAGGGCTCCTATGAACTCTAGAGACTGAGTAGGAGTTAGACTGGATTTTGGGATGTTTATGACCAGCCCTAAGTACTGAAGGATACGCATTGTGCAGGATAGAGAAGTCCTGGCCTCTGACTGTGCTGGAGCTCGAATGAGCCAGTCGTCCAAGTAAGGGAAGACAAATATTCCCAGAGTGCGTAGAAATGCTGCTACCACAGCCATGCATTTCGTGAACACCCTTGGTGCAGAGGCCAGACCAAAAGGAAGCACCCTGTATTGGTAGTGCTTTTCTTGAAACAGGAACCGAAGGAACCTTCTGTGGGTTGGATGGATGAGAACATGGGTGTACGCATCCTTGAGATCTAGAGAACAAAGCCAATCCGGACTCTGAAGGTATGGAAGCAGAGCTCCGAGAGAAATCATTTTGAATTTCTCCTTGACCAGGAATTTGTTCAATTCTCTAAGATCTAAAATAGGTCTGTATCCCCCTGTTTTCTTTGGGATAAGAAAATAAGGGGACTAGAACCCTGTGCCCTGTTGATGAAGAGGCACTTCTTCTATTGCCTCTTGGGCAAGAAGGACGGTAACCTCCTGACCTAACAGGTCAATGAGAGAGGTCGGAGAATTGAACTGCTTCACTATTGTGGGAGGGGGCATGCTTGAAAAATGAAGTTTGTACCCCTCTCTTATGATGGAGAGTGTCCAACGCTCTGCTGTTATTTGCCCCCATCTGGGAGCAAAATGGCATAACCTTCCTGGAATGGTGGACGGTTCTGGTCCTTCCAGAGCCAGAAAGGCTAAGTTCTTTAGCTGAAAGTCAAAGGCCCTGAGGAGGCTGAGGCTGCTGAGCCGGTTGAGGCCTAGCAGCCTTTGCTTTCTTCTGTTTGGGTGGTTGCTGACGTTTGGTTGAAAACTGACCTGCAGAAGATGCCTGCTGACCATAAGCAGGATGAAATCTCTTCTTCTTAGAAAAAGGTGTTTTCTTGAACAACTTTTTCCTAACAGGATCAGCAGTAGATTTGGATAGTCTATTCAAAGTGGAATTTTCAGCATCCATCTTATTGGCTTTTTCTCACCAGTACAAGGGATATTTCCCAATTTATCTTGTACCCAGAGCTCTAAATCAGATGCTTGGAGCCAAGCAATTCTACGTGCACCTATGGCAATAGCCGAGGCCCTGCTTATACATTCAAAGCAGTCGAAGGCTGCACGGTTGGAGAATTTAGAGACATCCTGGGCATGTTTGAGCCAAGTGAGAAACTCCTGCCTTTTATTCTCAGAGATGAAAGGACTTAAAGTCTGTAGATGTTTATGTTTATGTTTATTTCGAATTTGATATACCGCTCAGGCCAGAGGCATTAGAGCAGTTTACAATGCTATATCATTCGAGGAAATAGGAAAAGAACGCCATTTATATGACAGGACAGAATAGAGGACAGAGACAGTCAAATAGATTAGAGAAGGAGAGGAACATGGAACAGCAAGTTACCATGAAATAGAAGCACGTCAACCCAGTCCATGTCACCAATGCAACCCTCAGCAGCAGACGCCACGGACCAACGCCTAAGGGCCATGCCAAAGGGCCCTCTAGCGAGGCCCTCAGGCGTGGGCCCGCAAGGCGTGGGCGCGCCTCAGAAGCGGCGGTTTTTGTGCCGTTGAAGAGGGCCGCTGATAGGCAGGTAAGGGAGGTGAGTAACTTCCTTTAGGAACATTCCCATGTAGAGACTATAGGAACTGATTCTTGCAGCAAGCATGGAAGCTTGAAAGACTCTACGTCCAAAAGCATCCAGAGTTCTGCATTCATCCTGGAAGATTAGAGGCATGTCTTTTTGCACTTCTAATCCTTCTCATAGCAGATTCCACCACAATGGATTGGTGGTGAAGCTGAGTTGTATGGAAACCAGGACAAGGAGGGACACGATACATAGTATCTAACCTACGAGAATGAGGAGAGGTGGTAAGCGGTGTTTCCCACATCCTCAACATGAGATCATATAGATTCTCATGAATGGGTAGGGTAGCTGCCTCCTTAGGAGTTTTGGGATATTGTAAAATATCCAACTCCTTGGCCCTTGGCTCTGTTTCAGGGGTCACAATGATGGACAGGCCCTGAGCCACCTCTCGGATGAAGTCTTGGAAAGACATGTCTTCTGGAGGAGACATCCTGCGTTTAGGGGAGGAGGGCTCCTGTGGAAGCATCATCGCTGCATCGACAGAACTTTCAGAAACCTCAGATTCTTCTGAGGAATCAAAGTATCGCCTGTCTGGATGCTCTTGCAGAGCCCGATACCCGTACCGAGCAAAATCGGTATCGGGAATAACCGGTACCGGGGAATCAGTACCAGCGGGCATCGAAGGACAGAGTACCGGCATAGCAGGCATCGATGCCGATGCTGATGCTATCGGTACTGGTTGCAATACCGATACCGGTGCCGGTACCGGTACCGATACCGGTGCTGGTACCAGTGGAGTTGTCTGTCGCGGTACCAAGGGCGTCGATGCCACAAGGAAAGCTGCTAGACTGCGTTCTATGGACAGAATTCTCTGGTCCATAGATTCTACCAATGCCTGGAAACCGGTACCGGTGGAAACTGCCGGTATCCCAGAGCATGGCACCAGGAGATCTGTCAAGGCCGAGCCATCAAGAACATCCTGGAACCCCGATGATGGTGCTTTGGAAGCCGAATCCTCCCGTCGGGGTAATTTTGCCGGTGCAGAATCCTCGAGGGCAACGCCAGAGGCATCTCGATGCTTAGAAGGAGATCTACCCTTTGAGGACCGGCTAGACTTATGTTTAGTTACCTGAGATCCACGGGAAGAAGAAGCCCTGGAAGACGTCGATGCCACCGAAGCCGCATCAGAGGGAAACAGGGTACTGAGCTTAGCAGCTCGGTTCTGTCGACCCCTTTTAGACATCATAGCACAGGACACATAATCTGTGATGGAGTGGTCAGGACCTAAACATTTTAAACACCATTCATGGGTGTCGGTGACGGAAATGGTACCACCACATTTTGTGCACTTTTTAAAACCTGAAGCAGGTTTTTCCATATTAAGGAAATTTCTGGGCCTTAAGGCCCAAAAAGACAGGTGCACCTGAAGAAAGTAAAAGAATGGATAAATTAATTTTTTTAAAAGAAAAGAAATACCGGTGGTACCAGTAGAGCGTCGGGGAAGGCAGACGCGACCACAAAAAGAAATAAAGAAATAAGGAAATTCTTCTGCGGTGACAGGAACACGACCTGCTGGCTCTGTGGAAAAAGAAGAACTGGAGAGAGGCAGTTGGGAAAGGCGGGAAGGCAGCATGCAGGCGCTGTGGGATGCTCCCAAAAGCTTTCTGATTGGACGCTGGGGAGCGTTCCCGCGCAGGCTCTGTCGGTACCGACGATACCCCATATGTGATGACTAGATTCCTGCTTGTTCCTGGAGATCATACTGTTCATGTACCTGATAGATAACACAGAGGCTTTGCAATTAACATACATTTGTTTGGCAGGTTAGCAGGCTTTAGTGAAAGGGGCCCTGAGATACAGTAATTGCTTGTACTTCAAGAGGTGTAGATGAATTTTCCCTATGTATATTTACAGACAGACATTGCTGGAGATACTACCAGGGTGCCATTTAAAGGGGCTAAAAAATATATATATTGAATATCAGCTTGTGGAAAAGATTTTTGGATGATATTGGCCTCTAGACTATCTGCAGCCTGCATACCTTTAAGATTGTTTCCTCAGATTGCTGAGCTGGTTCTGCATAGAAACTATTTTTGGTTTAATGGCAAATGTTACCAACAGAACCATGGGGTAGCAATGGGTGCAACTATGGCTCCTTTGATTGTCTCATTGTATGTGGCTGAGTTTGAAGAGACATGTTTGACAAATTTTCCATATATATTGAATATCTGCATGTGGAAAAGATATTTGAATGATGTTTTCATCCTGTGAAAGGGATCCGAGATCGAGTTACTGTCCTTCCACTCGTGGGTGAATAAGCTGGATGGTAACCTTCAGTTTCTTTTAAATTATCATGCTACATCTATTGATTGTTTGGATGTTCGAGTTGAGAGATTTTTGGATATGCAAACTTCTATTTTTCGCAAATCGATGAATCAGAACAACTTATCTGCAATTTAATAGCTGCCATCCTATTAAGCTGAAGTCCAATCCCCCTACTACAGTAGCTAATTTTTGCGTGCTCGTCACATTTGTTCAATGGAGGAATCATTTAAATCTGAAGCTCAAACTCTGAAATTGCATTTTTTGCATAGAGGATATCAAGCTTCCACTAGTAAAAATGCTTACTATCAAGCTAAATATGCGCAATGTGATTTATTATTACACAGCATACAACCTGAACAGGATGATGTGCTTGTTTGTGTTTGGCCATACACCTCGGGTGTTTATAAAATGGTAAATATTATTCACAAACACTGGAAAGTTTTGAGTTTGCATCCATGCTTCACTGATTTCTCCCACATAGCTTTCAAACGTGGTAAGAATTTGAGAGAATTACTTATTAATTTTGTTGAGCCTACTGAAGATGACTCCCAGCCACTTACTAGCCACTATTCCTGTGGTAGATGTAAGTGGTCTACATATGTGCTGGCTGGATCTAATTGGACTCACAGTAGTAAGTTCTCCCACTAGGGTAACACTATACAACTTGTGAGGCTGAGTGGATAAGATTATGTGCCCATGTTCCCTCATTTATGTGGAACGGACTTGCATCTGACTGAACATAAAAGCCATATAAATACTAAAAATTTAGAGACTGCTCCATTCATCTCTGACTGGATACAATACCATCATCAGATCTGAGACTTATGGTGGCAAATACTTGATCATCTTCCCCTATCGTGGCATGGGGGTGACAGGCTGAAGCAACTTGCCATTCGGGAACACACCTGGATGTTTTGTTTAAACTCTATTGAGCCATTGGGTCTCAGGTTGTTGACTGGATTTTCCTGTTCCGATTGTCTGTTCTGTCCATGTGGTTGCTCTTGAGCCATATTAAATACTCTCATGTCGATGGTGAATGGAGAATTCAGCCAGCTGGAGTTTTGCTCTTTGGATTTTCAAATTTTGGGCTTTTTTCCCCTGATGCAGATAAGTTTATTTTCCTTATCGAAACACAATATTATGTTGGGTTTGAGTTTACTAATGGTTAGAGAGTATGAAGATATAGTATATACACATTTTCACGATAGGTTAGATTGTGGACCTATGATGAATATCAAGCATACTAGCACTGGAACATAGTCTTAAAATGGGCCTGCACCTCAATGTAAAGACGACAAAGATCCTGACAACTGGCAAAATCAATAAGCTCATCGTTGATGGAGAAGAAATTGAAATAGTTAATCCAAGTAGGTTAAAACTGTTCACTATCAATAAAGAAACAACAAGCAGTCAGGAAATCAGATGATACATTGCTCTTAGCAGAATGGCTATGAAGGACCTAGATAAGATTCTCAAGAGCAGAGATGTCTCTCTCCTTACAAAGATTTGATTTGTTCAGGCCATGGCATTTTCAATAACGTCATATGGATGCCAAAGTTGGACAGTAAAAAAGGTAGAAAGGAAGAAAATTTATGACTTTGAATTATGGTGCTGGCGATGCATACTGTGTATCCCATGGACTGCCTGAAGAACAAACCAGTCAGAACTAGAGATCATCAAACTTAAACTTTCCTTAGAAGTGCAGATGACAAGACTTTGACTTTCATACTTTGGCCACATCATGTGAAGAGAGATCATTAGAAAAAGACAACATGCTTGGCAAGGAAGGTCAGCGCAAAAGAGGAAGGCCAGTTATGAGTTGGATCGATACAATAACAGCAGCCATGGATGTCACTCTATCAACAAGCTGCCTGACTGAAGACTGAACACAGTTTGACAACTATCCAAAGGGTCACCATAAGTCGAGACAGACTTGATGGCAATCAACAACAACAACATAAGTTGAATTATAGTTTTTTGGAATCTGGTTTCTTTTTTGGCTGTTGATCATCAAAAATGGTGCCAGCTGAGCAAAGAATCCCCTTTGCCCATGTGACTGGATGGTATACTCGCTTTTGTCCCCCCTAGATTTCGGAGGAACGCACACCGTCTCTAACAAACTAGCTTTTGCCCCCCCCCCCCCCCATATTTCGGTCTCCCTCTGAGAAGAGATCCTCCCGCAACCTGTCTCATCTTATCCATATCCCTCTTCTTTCCCCTTCCACTCTCCCTCTCTCATGTGCCTTATGGAACGCACACTATGTCTCTAATAAACTCACTTTTACTCGTGATCTCTATCTCCAATGCTCTACATCTTCTTGCTCTGAGACCTTGCTCCTCCCAGATGATACCGCATCTACTGCTGCCCTCTGCCACGGGGGCTATCAGTTCTCCCACACGCCTCGTCCCACTGGCCATGGTGGTGGTGTTGGGTTTCTACTTTCTCCCTCCTGCCAATTCCAACCCCTCCTGCTGCTTCAGTCTCACTCCTCTCTCTCTCTTTCGAAATCCACTCCATCTGCCTCTTCTCTCCACTTCTTCTCCAGGTAGCTTATTTATCAACCTCCTGATAAGTTTTTTTCAACCTTTCTCACTGACTTTGACTCATGGCTTTCCTTCTTTCTGGACTCCTCTTCCTCCCCTCTTATTCTTCGGGATTTTAACATCCATGTCGATAACCCCTCTGATCCTCATGCTTTAAAGCTCCTCTCCCTCACCTCCTCGTTTGACCTCCAACTTTGTTCCACTGCCCCCACATACCAGCATGGACCTGATATTTTTCTCTAGTTCCTTACCCTCGAAGTTCCATAACTCAGTTCTTCCCTTACCTGACCATCATCTTTTAAGCTTTAATCTTCATCTCCCGCTGCCTCAGCCTCATCCTGTCTCCTCCAACCTATTTAGAAACCTTCATGCTATTGATCCCTTGTCTCTCTCTTCCACCTTTTCCCCATCTCTTTCTTCCACTATGTCATCCAAGTCTGTCGATGAGGCAGTAACTTCCTATAATGCTGCACTCTCCTCAGCTCTGGATGCTCTCGCTCCACCCACCCCACGTCCTGTGAGACGTTCTGCACGCCAGCCCTGGTTTTCATCCACTACCCGCTATCTATGTTCCTGTGCCCATTCTGCTGAGCATGCTTGGCTCAAATCCCACTCCCCTGAAGATTTTCTTCACTTCAAATTCATGCTTGTCTCTTTCCAGTCAGCCATAGCTCTTGCCAAACAGGACTACTATGTCCATCTGACTAACTTTCTTGCCTCTGATCCTCACCGTCTCTTTACTACTCTCAGCTCTCTCCTTAAAGTGCCTCCGCCTCTGATCCTCCCTTTCTGCCCAAACTCTGGCTGACTATTTCCAGGACAAAATCCACAAGATCACCCTCCAATTCCCAACAAAATTTGGCTAGTTCCTCTCCTCCCCCTCTCCACTCCCAAATCTCTCCCCCATCCCTCACTACCCTCTCGTCCTTTCCTGTCATCTCTGAAGAGGAAACTGCACACCTTCTTTCTTCCTCCAAACTCACCACCTGCTCCTCTGATCCTATCCCCACCCATCTCCTAAGCACCATCTCCTCCACCATTGTCCCTTCCATCTCTCATATTCTCAACCTTTCACCCTCCACTGCAACTGTCCCTGCAGACTTCAAGAATGCTGTGGTCACACCTCTCCTCAAGAAACCCTCACTTGATCCCACCTGTCCTAACTATCGACCCATCTCTCTCCTCCCCTTCATTTCTAAACTACTTGAACATGTGGTTTGTCAGCATACATTTCATGCAGCTGTGGACTCTGGTGACTTCAGTCTCCAAAGGTAATAGGACAGTTTACAAGATGAGATTAACTCTGACCCCCTGGTGATTTCAGTCAAGGCCTGTCTGAAGCCCCTCCTTGCTAAATCAAGAATAGCAGACCTTAAAGGGAGTGGCTAGCAGACCTCAAGGGGAAGGGCTGGAGAGGATTCAATTCACTATAAAAGACAGAAACACTTCCTCTCTTTCTCTTTCTCTTCCACCATTCATCGGACATGAAGGACAGGAGGCTCTGATAATCAATTCCCTTCACCCCTCCCCCTCTCTCTTGCCATGAGGCTCTGACCCACATGTTCTGGCCTCTCTCTCTCACACACTTCACACATGCACATGTACACACAGATTCATTGATGCACACTGAAACAGCTCTGTAACAATCACTATATACCGGAAGTGCTGGAGAGGATTCAATTCACTATAAAAGACAGAAACACTTCCTCTCTTTCTCTTTCTCTTCCACCATTCATCGGACATGAAGGACAGGAGGCTCTGATAATCAATTCCCTTCACCCCTCCCCCGCTCTCTCTCTCTCTCTCCCTTGCCATGAGGCTCTAAACACATGTTCTGGCCTATCTCTCTCTCACCCTTCACACATGCACATGCACACACAGATTCATTGATGGACACTGAAACAGCTCTGTAACAATCACTATATACCTCTGTTCAATACCTATGTATTAAGCCTATTTCTACATAAAAAACCTTTCTCCAAGCCACACTTGTTTGGTTGTTTTATTACAAGCCCCACTGCCTCTGTGAAGTGAAATGAACCCAGGACCTACCGAAGAGTAACTGGACCATATCTTATATGGTTCACCTCCGCTGTCTTGACTTCCTCTCCTCTCATGCCCTCCTGGATCCCTTACAGTTTGGCTTTCATCCTTTACACGCTTCTGAAATGGCTCTTGTCAAAGTCTCCAGTGACTTGTTCCTGGCAAAATCCAAGGGCCTGTACTCTGTCCTCACCCTCCTTGACCTCTCTGCTGCTTTCAACACTGTTGACCACAACCTTCTCCTCGATACCCTGTCCTCACTTGGCTTTAAGGGCTCTGTACTATCCTGGTTCTCCTCCCATCTCTCCCATCGCTCCTTCAGTGTGTGTTCTGGTGGCTGCTCCTCCTCTGCTACCCCGCTCCCAGTCGGTGTACCCCAAGGATCTGTCTTGGGTCCGCTCCTTTTCTCTCTCTATACCCAGTCCCTTGGTGCGCTTATCTCTTCCCATAGCTTTCAGTACCATCTGTATGCCAATGACTCCCAGATCTACCTCTCTATGCCTGAACTCTCTCCGGCAACCCAGACCCAGATCTCTGCCTGCCTTTCTGACATTGCTGCCTGGATGTCCCACCGCCACTTGAAACTGAACATGGCCAAGACTGGACTTCTTATCTTTCCCCCTACAACCTCCTCTCCTCTTCCTCCTTTTTCAGTCTCTGTGGACAACTCTGTACTCCTTCCTGTTTCCTCGGCCCGCAATCTGGGGGATGTCTTTGACGCCTCCCTCTTTCTCCACACATATCCATTTCGCAGCTAAGACCTGCCATTTCTTTCTCTATAACATTAGCAAAATCCTCCCTTTCCTTTCTGAACACACTACTAAAACGCTTATCCACTCCTTAATCACCTCCCATCTTGACTATTGTAACCTACTCCTTGCTGGTCTCCCTTTGAGTCATCTCTCTCCCCTTCAATCTGTTCAACACTCTGCTGCACGGCTAGTCTTCCGCCAGCCTCATCATACCCATATTACTCCTCTTCTCAAGTCACTTCACTGGCTCCCTATCCATCTCCACATCCAATTCAAACTTTTCCTGCTGACCTATAAATGCATTCACTCTGCGGCTCCTCAGTACCTTTCTTCTCTTATCTCTCCTTACAAACCCTCCCTGGAACTCCGCGCTTCTAAACAACTGCTTCTATCTGTGCCCTTCTCTCCCACTGCCAGCTCCAGACTTCACTCCTTTCACCTTGCTGCACCTTACGCCTGGAACAAACTACCTATGTCTGTATGCTAGGCACCTTCTTTAACCCTCTTCAAATCCAGATTGAAGGCTTACCTCTTTGCTGCTGCCTTTGGATCTTGACTCACCTGATCTCCTTTTCCTTCCCTCTGTTTACACCTTCTGTGTTTGTCTTGATTAGATTGCAAGCTCTGATGAGCAGGGACTGTCTCTTACATGTTTGTACAGCGCTGTGTATGACTGGTAGAGCTATAAAAATGCTCAGTAGTAATAGTAGTATAGATTTTTTTGAACATATTCACTGAATGAACAATAGTCAAATCCCCCAAAATATATGGAGAAGTGTCATCTGAGAAAAATACCTATTGGTAAGGCATAATTGGAATTCAAGGATGCTTGTTAAGAGATATGAATGCTTTTAGAATACATAGTAACAGTAATGTGAGGTAGCACATTTTTGGCGGTGGGGCTTATCCTGGTCCCACCAAGTGGCCCTCTGACCTTTGTGACAACAGCTTGGGCAGGGTAATCAATAGGAGCAGGCAAAAAGGGTAGCCATTTGGGGGCAAGGTTTGATTTTTGGGGATTGTCCCTGATTTTAGAGCTGTGTCCCAGGGAAGGGGAGCATGACCAAGATGATGGGACTTTGCTAGACATTGGCAGCTGTGTTTTTTTCCCTGTATCTTGTTTCCTGATAGCTCTGAAGAAGAATTGTGGGAAAAGGATGGCTAAAGCTGCAAAAAGCCTTCCCAGTACTATCTAAGCAACTGACCATTGATGCTCAATTGCGGAATATCCCCGATGAGAAATTGGCCACAAGTGAGTCCTCTGCTGCAGTGTAGGTGAGTGGAGGCCTGGCATTACCTGGAGGTGTTCCATCTGAGGAGCTATGGCTGCCCTTGACTCCGCTATCAGAGCGGCCTGCCCTGGACAAGAAGGATGTGGTAAAGGAAGATCCAGGCTCTCTGAGAGAGGAAGTGGGAGTCCTGCCAGCCTGAACTCCGTCTCCATTATTTGTCCAGATGGAAAAATGGATCAGACGGCAGCAGTACAGAAGGTTGGGGGAACCAGTGTACTGGGATCTTTGCAGAAGCAAACTAAAGTTTCGCTGCCTCAGTCAATCAGTCCGCTGGTTCAGGGTGTTGGAAAGCAAGGTATGTCTGGAATTACTTTGCAAGCCATCTCACAGAGTGCTGTAGACAAACTCCCTTGTGTCATCAGTGAGCCAGCTAGCCCAGAAGACGGAGAATATCAGCTCTGAACTTAATCAGAAGATTTTGTACTTAGAAAAAAAAGTTAAAAGTTCTGACCAACTGGTGGAAGCTGTGGTAAAGGATAAGGCTGTAATACATAGGAAAACTGAACAATTTGAGAACCAAACAAGACATTTGAATCTTCGCGTTTTGAACTTTCCTAAGCTTTCACATTTAACACTTAACAAGCTTTTCAAAAAATTTATGATAGAGATGCTGAATATCCTGAATTCGGCTATCCCTACCTTGAATAAAGCTTAGTAGCTACCATCAGGGAAATTACAGGATGAAAGAAGTGACCACCAAGCTCTGGATGCATCCATTTTGATTGAGTTCTTTTACAGAAGGTATGGACAGAGCTACTCTCTTGGTTTCTTTTGTCTTTAAGATTTAGTTTTCTGTTTGTATTTTAAAAAGATCTCAGAGTCCTTTCTGAGCCAGCCAGTAAGGATTTTTCCCAATGTTCCTCATGCAAGACAGGAGAAAAGAAAATTCTTCTTATATACGAGGCAAGAGACACTAGTTTAGGGTGCTACATTTGCCTTACGGTACCCTTGTAAGTTTTTAGTAAGATTTTTGAATATTAGATATGTTCTTCTTTTACCTAAGTATTTGTAGACATTTTCAGATTAAAAAAAAGAAGGAAGCTCTCTCCAGTCTCTCCTACTGCTTAATCTTACTATTGAGTGTTTTAGGGAGGAATGGCAGTAGTAGACGCCTAGGGCCTAGTTTTCTTATATTTCTTATTTCTTTTCTCTACAATATTCTGTTTGGAGGAGTAGCCTAGTGGTTAGAGCAACTGCCTATTACCCAGAATTCCCACTACCACTCCTTGTGACCTTGGGCAAGTTACTTTACCCTCCATTGCCTCAGAAGAAAAGGCTGGCAATCTACTTCCAGTGATACATTGCCAAGAAAATCCAGAGGTAGCTGGGTTACTATGAGTCAACACTGACTTGTTGGCACAAAAAAAAAAAATAATAATATTCTACCTTTTTTTTCTGATTCCCCCTCCCTTTTCTTATTGGTGGTAGAGATCACCAACTACTATTATGTAAACTCAAGTTAAGTTGAAAAAGAGCAAACCACTCATGAATGTAGCAAAATATGACCTTGAGAATATACCACCAGCACAACCCACCATATGGCCGCCTGGACCCTGATACCCCACTGCCCGACTCCAACAGGGGTGACCAGTGCCCCGATTTGGCAGCGGGGACCCACCTTGGCCTGTCACATGCTCCTGAAGGGTGCTGGCTATCTCCAGCAGGAGCTGCCAGGAAGGATTGGGGGCGGCCGGCGCTTAGACAGACAGCTCCCCCGGCAACTCCTGGATATACAGGGCCATGAACAGAATCGGCCCTGTGTGTCCGGGGGTTGGTTCTACCCACTCTCCACCTCCGGCATGCCCCCATCCCCCACTGTACGCACAGCTGCCCATTTTCAGTACATTATGCACTGAACATATTTATAGCCATCATCTTTTCAAATCCATACATTTGGCAAACTGTATTCCGACAGTAAGGGAAAGATATAAAAGAACATTTTTCCAATTAGCCAGAATCATTTGAAGAATAGTTACAACAAATCAAACAGCCCAGAATGATTAACAGCCAAAACAGACATTAGCAGAGACCTAAATAATAACTACTGTTTATACATGTTTTTAATACAAATATTTAAGAGAATATCTTTGCTTTAATATGATTAATAGAACAATGTGAATACTTTTTTCCATCCATCAACTGTACAATTATAATAGTGATAGCAGGGGCAACTAGCCCTAAATCATCTCAATAATGTCTGTGCTAGACCCATCATCACACATGGGTACATTCATAGAGGCTATATAGAGTCTATATCCCTTGCCAGTTGTAGTCTGGCAGAGACCAAAAATCATTAATATGACTTCATTTGAATGATTTAAGATTTGGTCAAGAAAGGCTGGAATATCGCTAACTAGACTTTATCAACTTTTGTTGCCAAATGCTTGAAAACAGAGCTCTTTCCTTTGTGGGGCTCGAAAGAGTGCTGTGTTGCTTCTTCCCGGCTTTGACTACCAGCTAAGTATTCTTTTGTGGCTTTTTCCTCTTGGCCTTTCAAATGTGATTTTATTTTAGTGTTTGATGTGTTTGTTTTTTGGAATTGTTTTTATTTTTTATTTTATTTTTTTTACTTTGCACAACAAACATTCCGCCATTAAATTAACGATTTTGCTCTTTATTTTGCTTTGACCTTTTTATTGAGATTGATTCTGCAGTCTGGAACTTGGGTTTATATTTATTTTGAACTTTTATAAAAAACAGACACCTTTCTGGACTTCTCATATAGGCATCCTGTTATAAAGTTACCTCTAGACTTAATATGCATGTGTGCACCTTCACAAAATATTCTCCCAGAATAATCCCCAGTAGAACACAAACTAACATCTGCTCCATCGCAACTTTCTGCATATACTATGTGTGGACATGCATGTATTTCATAAAGTTCTTATGTATTTTATAACTTTGTCCTATTCCACTCACACTATGCCTCCAGCAATGCCTGCTTGAGATCCACATAAAAGCATGCATACTTTTGTTGGTATGCATAATTGTATGCATGTTTATCCCTATACAATTTTATAACAGTCATTTCTTGCATGTAAAGCATACTTTACATATGGAAAGGTTTTTTTTATAAAAAATTACCCCTCCCTCTATTATACTGATTCACAGGACAATGGGATACATTTTGCAGGTATTGCTTGTTCCCTCTTTGGTAGTGTATTTCAAAGCAAAGGTGCAATCTGGTGCACCATGGAGCTAGCAAAACAACTACAGGGCAAAGTTGTGAAAAGGCACAGCTTAGATGTATATAGGCATAAAAGAACGGCAAAGTTCCTGAATATCCTTGAAGATGTACAGCATCACCAAGGTCCTGCCTAGATCAAGCCGTTTCTCCAAACCGGATGACCAAGCAAGGAGATTGATCAGGGATGCAATAAAGAATCCAATGGCAACATCGAAAGAGCTAAAGACTTCCTTGGTCAAGACTAGTAAAAGTGTGCATATGACAATATCCCAAAACCTTTACAACCTTTGGCCTATATTGTAGATTGGCAAGAAAGTAAGCACTACAAGAAAGCTCACCTTAAATCACATTTGAACTATGCAAGAAACAATGAGGAAATACTAAAGTCATGTTGGTAAAAAAAAAAAAAAATCTTTGTAGTCTGATGAAACTAAACTGGAATTCTGTGGCCCGAATATAAAGACTTGTTTGGTCTCAACCACTGGTGCAAATTCAGCCTAAGCAGCCTCCGCAATGCAGGGAGGTCCAAGCAGAAAGGGGGCCACACACTGGCAGTGGCAGTAGTGTGCCAAACTTACTTTAACATATTTGCCATACTATTCCACTCTTGTAAGTTTGCTGCGGGAAATGTGGGCCCAGTGACTGTTCCCCATTGGGCTGAAGTCTCACAAGACTTTGGCCCAGTGGGGAACCACCACCAGGCCCGCGTTCCCCATGGCAAACTTACAAGAGCAGAGCAGCTTTGATTGTTTGATAAGGCAGTATATAAATACTATTAAATAAATAAATAAAATAAATAAATAAAGTAAGTTTGCCGTGCTGCTGCTGCCGCATGTGGGGGGCCTACTGCATGAAAAGGGGGCCTGCATGGGGGGCATGCCACTGCCACGACCATGGGGGGGCTCTCAGCCAAATCTTACTTGAGGGTCCCCAGCACAGCACATCACCCAGAGAACACCATCCTTACTATGAAGCATGGCGGTAGCATCATCATGCTATAGAATGTTTCTCATTTGCAGGAGCTGGAACACATCAGGAAGAAGAGGCAATGAATGGAGAGAAGTACAGAAAGTCAAGAAAAACATGCTGCTCTCTACAAGAATGCTGAAACTGGGATAGAAGTTCACCTTTAAGCATGACAAGGACCCAAAGCATACTATCAAATTAGAGTGGTTAAAATACAAAACGTTAAATGCCCTTGAATGACCCAATTAGAGTTTTATCCTAAGTACAACCGAAAAGCGGCATAACTTGAAGATTGCTGTCCATCAATACTCCCCAAGGAACTTGACAGGGCTTGAACAGTTTTATAAAGAAGGATTTATGTATATGTTTTTCCCCTTCTTTTTTTTTTTAAACTTTTATTTTCATTTTGCAACAAACAAAAGAAACAACACACCAAAAGAGACAAAACAAGTATACAATAAGGAAAAGCAAACCCTATTACCCCCCACCCCCATGCTTCTTCTCTAACCGACAATATCAGCATGTGAGCGCTTCCAAACAACAGTGATTGTACATCAAAACGAACAGAAATAGTATCTGCGATACAGAATGATCATGGGACAGAGATTTATACAAATTTAAACAGTCAGATGAGAGCATTTAGCAGTGTGAACATAGTCATTGAGCATCTTCCATTTAGACAGATGATGAGGAGTCTGAACGGAAGAAGCAAACATACGAGGTATTTGTTCATATTTACTGTAGAGACAGACATGATTCCACCATTCATTGGGGCTCAGATGGGAGCTATTTTTCCAGTATTTCGTAATTAGGGAAATAGCGATGCCCAGCATAAAGTCTAAAAGGAAGTAAGCCGTTTTTGGAAGAGAGGGGATCCCCGCAGCCGAGCGGAGTCCCACTATCCTCCAAGAAAGGGGCTCTTGAAAGTGCAAAATAGATTGGATACGACCCCAGACCCGACGCCAGTAATACTGTAGTGCGGGACATTCATACATAACATGAGGTAGTGAACCAATGGCCGCATGGCATGTCCAGCAGCTATTGCCCTGAGTGGTGTTCCATTTGGCTAATCTGTCAGGAGTATAGAAACACCGGTGGGCTAGAAAGAAGAGTGTCTGAGTGAGTGAGGCGGATCGGGAAACCCGTGTCACTCTACTCCAGACGAGGCTCCATTGCTCCGGGGTCAAAGTTAAATGCAATTCTCGCTCCCATGCTTTCTGTGCTATAGGGGTACCTCTATTTATAGCATTACATAAGGTTTTGTAAAAGTTAGATGCTACGCCCGGTGGACTCCCGATAGATCGGATAGTCTCCGACAATCCTTGGGTAGGGGATTCCGATGGCGGGAGCACCTTAGCACTCCGAAGACAATGCTGAAGTTGCACCAACTGAAAGTAGTGTTTCGCTGGGAGACCAAATTCAATTTGCAATTCGCTAAAAGTTTTCCAACGACCATTATGGAACAACTGGTTAGGGATCCAAATGCCCCTAGTGTACCAGGGGCTCCACGCCATCGGTTTATTTTGTATTTGAAATCGAGTATTGTACCAAAGCGGGAGCCTGTCTAATGGACAGAGTCGGGAGTCTAGAGATTGCATAAGAGTATTAAAGGCACCTAAAGTGTCTAAAAGCATTGGTGGATAGTGGGAGTCTGATGGGAGAGTCATACCAGGGAGATAAGTAAGAGGAATCGGTTTGCAAAGGTCCTCCTCTATGTCTAGCCACACAGGTCTACTCGGTGCTAGATCTTCCAGCCAACGAGCGCCTTGTTTGAGAAGAAAAGATTGATGGTATTTCAGGAAATCAGGGAATCTGACACCCCCATTTTCCTTATCTGCTTGCATCTTATGTTTCGCTATCCTAGGTGTCTTGTTTTGCCATAAGTATCTAGTCAGAAGGCCCTCTATATCTTTATATGTACGTCGAGGTAGGAGACAGGGCAACATTTCTAAAATATAATTCACTTTAGGAACAACCATCATTTTTATGGTTTCTAGGCGACCCCACCAGGTAAGTGTTAAAGGAGTCCAACGGTGAGTAAGCGCCCGGACTTTAGAGGTTAAGTCTTTGGCATTAAAGGAGATAGTGTCTTCCAAAGGAGAGCAGTAGTGAACCCCAAGGTATTTGACCATGCGAGGTTGCCATAAAAAGGGAAAGGGTTGCATATCTGCCTGATGAAGCAGAGGATTTAGTGGAAAGGCTACCGACTTGGTCCAATTTATCTTATAACCCGAGAGTTGTGAATATTTACCAATTTGCTATAGGACAGCCGGCACTGAGTCTAGAGAGACAAAGAGCATAAGGTCATCAGCATATGCTGAAATTTTGATTTCCCTATGAGGGAAGGGGACTCCATGAATCTCCTCCGATTGCCGGATTAGTAAAGCTAAGGGTTCGAGTGCAAGATCGAAAAGAAGTGGAGACAGTGGGCATCCCTGGCGAGTACCGCGTTGAAGGGGAAATGGCTGAGACTTTAAAGCATTAGCACAGATACTGGCTGTAGGCTGTGCATACATGGTGCGGAGACAACGGAGAAAACCTTCTCCGAATCCGTACCAGCGGAGGGTTGCAAACAGGAAGGGCCATTCTAAGCGATCAAAGGCCTTCTCAGCATCAAGTGAGAGGCCAACAAATGGGCGATCAAGATTAACTGCGGCAGTCAGTACATGACATAGAGTCCGAGCATTGTCAGCAGTTGATCTACCGGGAATGAAACCGCATTGATCTGGGTGTATTAAGGTAGACATCCTATCAGAGAGCCGGGTGGAGAGAATGGTGGCAAATATTTTATAGTCCGCATTTAGGAGGGAAATTGGACGATAGTTAGCTGTTAGTTGCGGGTCTCTCCCCTCTTTCTCAAAAACTACTACGTTTGCCATTGAAAAGGACCCAGAAAGAGATCCCTCCTCGGCCAGAGCAGAAAAATAAAGCTTCAAAACTGGAGCTAAGTCAGCGTTAAAGGTTTTGTAGAATTCAGCAGGGAGACCGTCTGGGCCTGCAGCTCGACCTGTGGCACATCTCTTGATAGCAGAATGAATTTCTGATAAAGTGAATGGTTTGTCCATGGCCTCTCTATCTTCGTCAGATAGGGTCGGTCTTTGGACCCCTGAAAGTAAGCGTTCAAATACTTCTGGCTCAAAATCACATTCAGATTGATAAAGCCGAGTATAAAAATTGCGAAAGAGTTCTAAGATTTCTGTATCTTTAGTGACCAGGCCCCCCCCCCCCGACGGATTACGGAGAGCGGTGACACGCTTGGCTTCTTTTTGACCTTTCAGGGCATTTGCTAACAATTTGCCAGCACGGTTATTTTCCCGGTAATATATCCCTTGTTGTGACTCAATATTTTTAGCAGCAGCAGTATACAAAAGCTGATTGTATTGAAAACGCAGGCGTTGTAAACGGAGTAAAATACATGGGTCAGTACGGGACGTGAGGAGACGCTCCCCAGCCTGTATCTGTTGCTCTAGAATCAGTAAGTGTTGCTTTCTTTGTTTCCCCTGTCGAATTTGATAGCTGGTTATAGTTGCACGGATAGATGCCTTAAAACCCTCCCACCAAGCCCAGCTCGCTGTGTCATGGGGTGAGTTAAAATGAAAATAATCTTGGATAGCGGCCTTTATATCAACCTGAAAATCTTTTTGATCTAGTAGGGATCTATCAAAAAACCAAGCTCGGGGAGAATCGTCTCGCGTAGTGACATGTAGTGAGAAAGATATGGCAGCATGATCTGAAATATGGAGAGGATGAGTCCTAGCCGTGTCCACTTGAGAAATCAGTGCTTTGGAAATGAGAAAGAAATCTATTCTAGATTGTGAGTGATGGGGGGCAGAAAAAAAGGTAAACTCTAAGTCGGAGGGGTGAAGCAGCCTCCATATATCTACTAGCGCAAGATCTTGCATCAGAGCTGTAAGGGTAGCAAGACTCTTGGGTGGACTACTCGTTCTAGGCGGTTGTCTATCTATCAAAGGGTCTAACACTTGATTGAAATCGCCACCAAGTATTAATGGAGTATTGGCAGAGGCCTGTGCCAACTGCGCAATACTTGCATAGTAAGCAGGGTCGTCCACATTCGGGGCATAAATACAAATACACGTGAATTCACTATCTCCAACCTTAAGGTGTGCACGGGCCCATCTACCCTCCTTATCAGAGCTAGTATCCATTACAGTAGCTTGCAAAGACTTCTTAACCAGGATGGCTACCCCACACCGTTTGGAAACGGCGGGAGAATAGGCAGCCACCATGTAAGGCTTAGCATTGAGTTTCAGTGTTTCAGCAGAGTTTAGATGCGTTTCCTGAAGAAACACTAAATCAGCATGCTCATGGCTAAGATAGCTAAGGATTTTCTTTCTTTTGATTGGACTATTGATGCCTTTTACGTTAAGTGATAAGATCTTACATAAGGCCATTCAGAAAGGTTAAAAATTCTGAGCATGATAGCGCACATAATTTCACAATGTCCCTCATATTAACTGTATCTGGCTGTACACATGACATGAAAGAAAATAAGCTAATGTAATACAATGAAGCGCCCCACATTAAAAAAGAAAAACCGCGATGCGGTAGAGAAGAAGCAGAACCCCAGAAATCACTGGCGACCATGTGTCTGCGGGGAGAAACCCCAGAGAAGGCCGAAATTGAAAAAACATATAACCTGTATAACTGTGCGTGCTCCGAATCCGACCGAGGCACACATCATGGAGGGATAGGAGACCAAAAAAGACATATTGAGAAAGAAAGAAAGTCCAGGTAGTCTCTGTGCTTGGCTATGACCACCGCGTCGGGCCCTTCAAAATGGCGGACAGAGCCGGTAGATAATAAGTCCAAGTTGTTGGATTAGCGCATCTGCTCTGCTTCTTTGGAGTCTAAAAATGTTGATAGTAGATCAGGATCTTCGAATGTCCTAGTTTGATTGTGGAGAGTCACTCGGAGCTTCGCTGGATACAACAGGCCAAAGCGAGCCTGTAGCTGTTGAAGTCGTGGGCGAAAAGCAAGGAGTCTCTTCCGACGGTCAACTGTGGGCTTTGCCAAATCAGGGAAGAAGGAGACTTTATGACCTTCAAATTCCAGATGACGATTCGCCCGGGCAGCATTTAAAATTTGTTCCACTTGTTGATATCGTAGTAATCGAAAGATAATAGGCCGGGGGGTCGTTCGGTTAAGCGCCATGTGGGTAGGAACACGATGTGCTCGATCGATTTCCAGATCTCTATGAAAAGTAATCTTCAGCAAGGAGGGAAGAGTTTTGAGCAGGAATTCTCTTATATCTCCTGCTTCCGCCCCCTCCGGAATGCCAATGAGCCTCACATTGTTGCGACGGGCTCGATTATTGCTATCTTCTAACTCTTTTTGAAGATTCTGTATCTGGCGCTCAGCCTTGTCCAGTTTGCCCAAGCGCACCGCGTGCGAGTCGAGGACCCCCGCCATGTTGTCCTGCCGTAATGAAAGACTTTCAAGTCGGTCCTGGAGCACACCGAAGTCTTCTCGCATGGCTCGAAGCGCTTCTCCGTTGGACTGCACCAGTTCCTTCACGCCGCGTATTTCCTCTAAAATCTCCAGGTGCATTTCGGGGTTTTCACGAAGTGGAACCATCTTCTGTGGGGAAGACACCTCTGTTTTGGAGCGTTTTCCGTGTGAAGAAGAAGGAGACCCGAAGTCCAAGCGCGCTGGTTTATGGGCCGCCATCCCCCCCGAGGTACCCCGGTAAGCTCGGAGCAAAATATTAAGTTTGTATAGGTATTAAGTCAGGATTCTGAGTAGGCCTCTCGGGAGCTTCAGCGCGAAGCGTCTTACCCGCTGGACATCAGGCTCCGCCCCCCTTATGTATATGTTTTTATTTAAATATTTTTATATACCGCTTTATCATACCATCAATGCGGTTTACATTTAACCAAGAACAAGAAGAGTTACATTATCACAAAGTTGAAATTATATCTAATAAAACACAGGTCATGGGGGTGAACTTGGAATGCAAGGGGGTGGTTACAGTGGTAACGGTATTACTGCATTAGTGGATAATCAGTGGGTGGGGGGGGGGGATTATCCTCCATGGTCTGATCCAAAGTATCCGAGGAAAAGGTACGTTTTTAGAATTTTTCTTAGTTCAGGAACAGTGAGTGCAGAACATGGGTTTTCAGGGAGCGAATTCCAAATGGCAAGTGCAAATAGTGTAAAGTTTCTGTTGCAAGTTTGTGTGTACTTTGTTTGCTTGGAATGGAATGGAGAGGAGGTTTTGTGTTTTGCGCTGTCGTAATCTCGTATCTGAAACTTTGGTTATTAGGTTCTGTAGATCAGTTGGGAGTTGGTTCTGCAAGAACTGATATTAGAATGGCCTACTATTGACAAATCTAGGTGTGCAAAGTTGGCGGAGACCTAATCCCATAGACTCACAGCTGCAATTGCTACCAAAGGTACTTCCAGCAGGTAGAGACTCAGGGGAACTGTTGCATTTCTGTTTTATCTAGGTATTTGCTTTGTCCACTCCCCCCACCCCCTATAAGAAAGCACTCTGAGAAGTGTGGTATATGGTTTGTGCTTGCAAATCTGTTGCACTGGCACAACAAAGTGTGAAAAACATTCAAGGGTGTGTAACTTTCTATAGCCACTGTATATAGTAGGTAACATGAACCCAGCTTTGTTAAATGACCTAAGAAAAAAATCGAATCTGGACTCCTCTCCTTTCCCTCTTCAAGGGGAAGGTGCCTTGCGATAAGCACGATTACTAAACTAGCACCCAATAGAGGCAATGCATGCAAATCTATCTCATGCATATTCATCATGGTTATCCTGAAAATCTGATTGGCTGGGTGAGTCCAAGGACTGGGTTGAGAACCCCTGCCAAAATAAGAGAGTTAAAAATCCAAAGAAGTATAAACTAGGTACATGAATAGCGGTCCTAAATCTAGGTGCTATCCCTATGCTCTGAAGCTATGATCCTCTCCCTTCCACCATCTGATACAAAAAAGCTCTTTGTGGCTTGTCCCCCTCCCCCCCCCCCTCACACACTTCTTTGCAGAACCAAAGAAATCCAGTCACCCACTGTTACCCTTCTGGAATCTCTGCTTATGATTCTGGAGGGTCTTCCCTCTTCCTCTTGCTCTTGCTGGCAAAAGGGACCTGTATTTTCAGAACACAATTACATCAAATGAGACATATGAGAATGTGGTCATCTTAATGAGGTACAAAATTCCTTATGACTCATTTGATATGGATAAATGCATCTGTGTTTTCAGAACCTAAGTATTGGAGAGGAGGTAGATGAAAGGGATGACAGCATTTGATTCTAAGCATTTGTATTTTTATGAGTTTTCATGTTTAAATGTGTCACTGTAAAAGGCCAGGCGTCTTCTTGGAAGCTTGCTTTTAATTCATTGATGGGCAGATTGGATAAATTATAAAGTCTTTATCTATTTATTTAATGGGGGGGGGGGGGTTATACCACTTTATCATTTCAGTCAAAGAGGTTTACATTGTAACTTAAACTTGGTAATGAACATTAAAAAGGGACATTGATAACTTGGATTTTTCTGCTGTTTTTATATCCTTCCTGCCAGCACTGAGGGGGTTATTATAGAAACTCTATTCATGTTTTGGACATATGAAAATGGGCATAGAAATGTCTAAAGCACAGAGACATTCATGGAGCCGTTTTAGAAGCTGGGTCTACGGACATTCCCAGCGTAAGTCAGAACAGGGCATGGTGGAGGTATGGCCGGGGCGTTCCCAGGAACTTGGACGTCCTCACTCAAGTTCAGAAATGTCCTGGACTCCCTTAGCCGCTTCAAAGATTATACCTACTTCAGGCACGAATAAGCATCTGAAAAGTGCTCATTTTGTCAAGCAAATGTCTGGAGGATGTGGAGAAGGAGGTACCCTCATATGCCCTTTACTTTATAATTTGACAAACACCGACGGGGAATGGGAGCTTGTGTTTTTGTTTTGCCATGCCTTTGGATGTCCCAGCATGCAACCTTGCTCAAGATAGGCTTCCTTGCTACCTGGATTCATAGCAGGGTCATCTATATGGATGCCAGTATGGGCATCCGCATCGGAGAGTGTTTTTAAAATTGGGCCAAATCATAGACATCCCTAGTGTTTTGCTGCACATTCTGCCCTGTACATCGCAGACTGTTCTTAGACGCCCCCTAGTGTATGCCACCCGTAGCTGACAATCCTTTAATTTAGGGTGTGAATTAATCAATGTCCATCTCTTCTGTAAGGTAGACACTATACGTCGAGACAAACTAGAATGTTGTAATACACAAGTGACCATTTGTCCTGTTTCTGCAATAGTATCTGTAGATGCCAATAACCACTCCCTGTGGTTATAAGGTGCGCGCTTATAAGCCCGTGAAATAAGTTCCTTAGGATATCCTCTATCAAGAAATTTCTGCTGCATAACACGTGCCTTTGTTTTAAATTCTGAAGTAGTAGAACAAATCCGGCGGCAGCGTAAAAATTGAGAATAAGGTAAATTTCTTCGTAAAGGTAACGGATGGAAACTGTTGAAATGTAGTATTGTGTTCCTGTCCGTTGGTTTAGAATACAATGTAGTCTCAAAACCAGTAGATGTTTTAGTGATAAGCACATCCAAAAAATGAAGATTATGAGTATGTGCTATCATCTCGAATGAAATACAAGATACACAACTATTTAAATATTCCAAAAATTCATTCAATTGACTAGATGTCCCCTGCCAGAGGAGAAATATATCATCTATATAACGATACCATTTAGCTATATAGATGGCATATAAAGAAGAATAAACATATCGGGTTTCAAAAACTCCCATATAAAGATTTGCAAGAGCCGGAGCAAAGGTAGCGCCCATGGCGGTGCCTGAAATCTGCTAGTAAAAACTATCACCATACACAAAATAATTCCTCTGTAAGGCCAATTCAGCCAATGCAACTAGAAAGGGAGTAGGAACTTCATGTGGTGCAGGACGTGCATCCCAGATTGAGCGTAAAACTTCAAGTGCCTCTAACTGTGGAATTGATGTATAAAGAGAAGCAACATCCAAACTAGCCATTAAAGTAATCTGAGAAGGACAATCCATCTCCGCCAAAATTTGCAAAACATGAGTAGTGTCTTGCAGAAATGAAGGCAATTTGCATACCTCTGGTTGTAAAAATTTATCTAAATATTTACCTATATGTTCTAATAAAGAATCATTACTGGACACGATCGGCCGTCCTGGTGGTGATACTAAACTTTTATGTACTTTAGGTAAAATGTAGAAAGCGGGCACTTTCGGATTCAAAGGATTCAAAAAGGCTTTCTCCTTATTTGTCAAAAAGCCTTGCTCAATCGCCTGGGTAGTCAGATCCTTAACCAACACTTGTAGTTCCTCCGTAGGATCAGAATTCAATCTTAAATAATTCCCCTCATTATTCAATTGTCGCATAACCTCATTATGGTAATCTACAGAGTTCAGCACCACCACGGCGCCACCCTTGTCAGCTCTCTTAATAACAATATTAGTCATAGCCTGTAATTCCTGAAGTGCCAAAAATTCAGCCTTTGATAAATTTTTAGGAGTATTACAAAAAGACCTTTCTAATACTGTCAGATCAGAAAGCACAAGATGTTTAAAAGTATACAATACTGGATCTAAAGGGCCAGGAGGGCACCAAGTAGATTTAGGCTTAACAACGGACAAGTCTACTAAACTAGGTCTATCCTGAAAAAAACATTTTAACTGAAGGGAGCGAACTAAACGTTCAATAGTAACTCTACTAGAAAAACTATCATAATGAGGACCATAAACATATGATAGTCCTTTAGATAATAAAGTCATTTGTGCTGATGTCAAAACTACCTCAGATAAATTAATAACCACCGACTTCACTGGAATGTCACCCCGTCCTTCTTCTTCCGGGATCGTGTTGAATACCCGGGAAAATCCGCAGATTTATCTCGTTGTTCCACTGCCAGATCTACAGTTTTATGCCCTTTAGGACGAGATTTAGAATCAAACCTCTTGCTATTCCCAGTAGAATCAGATGAATAAGTAGAAGAATCACTAGTACTGTTTCTCCAATATGTACCTTGTTGTCTACGTCGAAGATGCCAATTATAAACAGGACCTTCCTTTGTTCGCTTCTCATCCTTCAAAAACTTTTTAATCTTAACTTGTCTTAAATCATTCTTGTACTTATCTAAAGCTTTAGTAAATTCATCCAGTTTCACTGTAAATTCATCTGTATCTTTCAGATCAGCAAGATCATTATCCAGTTCCTCCTTCAGAGATACATTCTTAGCATGTGCCGTCTCAATCACCAATAACATTAAGTCCAGGGAGCATTTGTGTAACAGTGGGCCATTTGTTCTGCTGGCTGGCCTGTGTAGCTCCGCCCCCTGCTTTTGTAGTGATGATGTGGCAGATTTTGATTGGTGGGTGAATGTTTTGAATGTAGGTTGATTGCTGTGATGTGTCTTTCAATGTGAGGAAAAGTTTGTTAGAACTAGGCTTTTTTGTTCTATTGCTGTAAGCCCTTTTGATAAAGCCTTTTGGCGAAACGGAAGCTTGCGTCAAGGGCAAGCATGGAGAGTTAAAGTTTTGCGTTTAGAGCCTGAAAGAGAAGTGTTTTTTCCTCAGTTTAGGCTGGTTCATTGAGCTGGCTTTTGGCAGTGTGCTGAAGAGCCGGTCCCGTTGAGATTGTGTGCTGTTTATGCTGTTTACTTCAGATAAGTACAGTGTGCTCTTATTTGTGAGCCTTATATTTACTTGAAAGTAATTTTGTGTTATGTTTTTGCAGCTTTGGGACTGTACTGATGACTCTAGATTTACTGCTATGATCATTATAGCTAGACGCTTTTAATGGGTGTGTGGTATGTATGAGGTGAATGTTTGTGACGATTACTAGATATGAGTTCCTAAGTGAATTGGTTGGGATGTATTAAGCTTTGTATAATTGGTTATATCTATATGGTTGGATGGTATAGGCTATTTGACCACTGATGTGAAGCGTCTGCTATTTCCCTAAAGTGACTTGTCACTGGATGAGGGATATTAGCCATCCTGAGGTCATTTTTGCCTGATAAAAGAATTTCTTGTAATTAGATTAATGTTGGTTGTTAATTTTTGAGTTAAGCATAGTACAGGGTTTGATTTGGATTTTGGATTATTGCTGCCCTGAGACAGCTTTTTGGTGTTTTACTGGACTTTAAATCATGTAAATGCCTTTTCAACAGTGGACCCATACAGTTTAACATAAAACAGTTAAGGTATAACTATTTACAATGTATTAATGGGTTGAGGTTGTTGCTTAGCCAGGTATTCCTTGTTCAGTATCTGACCCATAATACTCTAGGAACAGAGTCTTTAGGTTTTTGAGGAATTGTCTGGTTAGCTGGATGGATCTAATCTGTGGTGATAGCGAGTTCCAAAGGGTGGGGGCATATAGTGAGTATGCCCTGCTGTTGGTTCTTTGGCTGTTTTCAATGTTTGTTTGTGGGTATTTCAAGCCTGTTGATTGTAGCTGTTCTCCTGGGTCTGTCGGAATTGCTGTTTTCTATTAGGGGGGTGAAGCTGTTCACCGATGGTTTGGTTAGAATTTTGTGGGTGTTTAGAATGATCTTGTACTTGATCCTGCTTGTGATGGGAAGCCAGTGGAGATGTTTAAGGAGTGGTATGTTGTGAACCTGTTGAGATTTTGCCAATATGGTTCTAGCTACTGTATTTTTTGCTAGCTGTAGGGATATAATGTGCTCTTCAGAAGACCCTGGTAGGGAGTTGCAGTAATCAAGAACTGTGATGATTACTGAAACTGCGTGGAAATCCATTGGGGAGAAGAGTTTGCATAGGTTCTGTAATGTACGGATCTCGAGATAAGCCAGATTACCAAATTTGTCTATTTGTGGCTGAAAGTTGAGTTCTTGGTCAAGTGTGATGCCCAGATAATTAATTTGGGTTTTCACTATGAGGGGGGTATTGTTTATCATGATTGATGGTGGCTGATTGAACTGATTATTTCTTGTAATGTGGAGGGCTTCCAATTTGTTTTGATTGATTTTGAGGTTGTGTTCTTTAAGCCAGAGGTTGATGGATGAAAAACAGTTTATTTATTTTATTTATTTATTTATTTAACACTTATTTATATACCGCATCTTCCAGCGATCAGTTGCGGTGTACATTTAACAACAATTAACAATGCAGAGCTTGTTTTACATAGAACAGTTATAACTTTTTACAATGAACATCTTAACTTGAACAACAAAGTGTATGTAAAAACTATGCGAAATAGTTCAATAAATCAACTAACACAGATTGGAACTAACAAAACAGTTGGAAATTTTGGTATAGTCTGGTGCTTTGGTGGAGAAAGGGGTGAAGATCATTATGTCATCTGTGTAGATTGGGTAGACAACATCATGGCTTTTGATGATTGAGCAGAAAGGTTGTATGAATGCAGACCCTTCCGGTACTCCTTGGTTGAGGGGGAATAGTGCAGATGTTAGAGTGACAATTTTGATGTGCCACCCCCTAGACAGGTATATGTCACTGGGACCATAGCACTGTGCTGTGTGGAGGTTTGAAAGCGCACATCCAGGCAGCACTTCATGGAACTGGAGGGACATAACAAAAGATAGGCGCTATATGGGACCCCTGGGGATGGTTGCTGTACAAGAGTGTGCCACCGTAAATGGAATCAGTGTTATACAATGTCTGACAGGGGAGCAAGAGCAATATAATGGATAGACGCAATCCAGCAAACCGCAGTAGTGGGAAAGACAATACATGACCCCAAACCCCATTTATAGAGTATAGTGCAGGTGGCCAGCAAAGGATAGAGAAGGCTGACTGGGGAATACTGTATGTGTCCCCTGCTGCTGAGATCAGAGATATGGGCTAAAGTACAAGGGATGGAGCAAGCAGTTAACTAGAGTTATGTGTGATTCAAAGTAGGTATACATAGGGAAGTAGAAATTTTGCACAATATGGGGGTAATTTTATAGACAGCCACATAAAGTTACACGTCATGGATGTTCATAAATTATGATATTTTAGGGATTTACACTTGGTAATGAACATGTATGTGTTTATTTAGCATACGTATAGAATGGTGACCTGCATGTAAGTTCGATGACAAGTACTTTCATGGTGGGCTTATACATTAGAGGAGTTTAGGAAGAGTGGGTGAAGCTTTCAGGTACATGCATATAATTTACATGCTTGCCTGACAAATCTACATAGGACAGGTGTAAGTGATTGCGCCTAGATTTAATACACGTTTTCCCCAACTTATGCCCCTAATTTATAAAGTAAAGTACGTGCGTGTTTTACTTTATAAAACAGGCATGAAGTTAGTACAGAAAAACATGTGTTACCTGTTTGAGACTTTATAAAATTACCTTCCACTTGTATTGCTATTTAAAATACAGAATAATATACTTTGAAGTACCACCCAATACACACCCCCTTAAATTTCTGCATGCTGCCACCTCCACCTATAAGTATCGCCTTTTCTGAGGTCACTACTTACATGTGTATGTCAACTTCCATAAGTAAATCAGCTTTTATATGCATAAAAGGCACGGAACCCTCCTAAAATCACCTCCATAGGATTTAGTACTATAGAGGTTCTAGTAAGTCTTTAAAAAAAAGACAAGGAATCCCAAAATAAGTGCATTGCCATACTAGATTCTGGAGGTCTTTTACTAATGGGCACTGGTTGGCAGTACATGTTCTGGCATTGCTGAAGACGTGCTGTGACACGTTGCCAACTAGAACAGGGAGGTGACAGATAGCACGGGATGATTCCACGCTGTACAACCAGCATTAGGGTTGTCAATGGGCAGCTTAAGGGTGGAAAGTGGGCATGGTGAGCTTAGCACAGTTAGTGCTGGGTTCACACTGCGCACTATCTGCATCCAGTGAGATTAGCGTAGGTTCGCCTAACGCCTCCTCAATAGCTGGAATTAAGTGCATCCATGCTAATATGGCACATGTCAGGGGAAAGTGCTCTGTCTTAACTGCTGAGGAAATATTTTTCACACCACCAACAGTTCACACGGTCATACTGTACCTAATGTGCAATAGTTGTTAGGTACAACATCCTTGCGCCCTTTAGTTAAAGGGACCCTATATTTTATAATTCTAGAATTCATTATGGAAATAACACAAAAATAGTATTGCCAAGAAATTATGTCATAAAATCTTTGCTTAGCTCCTTTGCTTTCACAGGCTGCGTGTTTATGTAGCCGGAGCCTGAATACTGGGGATATGCCTTTGATTTGTGGTTTTAGGTCAGAAAATTTTATGTGCATAAAAAATGTGCACTAAGTCAGCTTTACATGCATTAAAACAGCCACAAATTTGATTTCATGCCTTAAAAATGTTATACATATTAAACAAATGTTGCATGCATTAACTCCTGAAACAAACAAAATGTAAGTCCAACCCCCCCCCCCCTCTAAAAGTGACCTGAAAACGAATTGAATAGTTTTATGTGGCAATTAAGAGAGATGTCAAATCTACAAGGACTAAAAATAAAACTGCTTAGCATGAGTTTTAAATTCACCATGCATTTGTTCTTAATACATTTATAATGATTTCTTGACAAAAATGTTAAGGAGAAATGAAATGGTACCGAGAAGGAGGCTATCAGGTTTCTACCGACTCAACCTTTCAAAAGTGTACCACAGTAATGATTTCACTAAGCACAGGCACCAGGGCTATTTAAAAAATAATTTAACTTAATTTCACAATTATATACCACTGCTCTATGATGATATCCCAGTCAAGGTTAACAACCTACAACAAATGGGGTAGAAAAGTACCTGATTTCACAATAGGAATCCTGATGGACAGCAACATAAAACAAATACCCCTCCCCTGAAAATCCAAATCCAACTCCGACTTATCTTCTCCCAATCAAAGGCATTACCCTCCCCCCATCACCCCAAAAACAAACAAAAACAAAAACCTGCTTAAAGCGAAATAGACTCATCCAATCTAGGCCAGGTACTTAAAAATAATTGAGGGATCTAACTTACAGAGATATTCTTTCCAGGAATGTGCATTCATGTGGATGGTTATGTGTGGCATTCGATTGGGATACCTTTGCTATTTAGCTTGTGATATGCAGTTGGGTTCCCTGATGCCGTGGCCGCTTAGCTTTATGTGTACGGTTTAAATCCCTGAAGCAGCCCTGGCAGAACGCCCGGCGTCCGAGTTAGACCAGTTGCTTGTTGCTGCTCAAGCTAAGTGTGAATTTTTGCTAAGGGGATATGTGAGCCATTTTTTGGAATGCTTTAGAGACGGTTGTTCACATTTTGGTTATTAATACTGGAGGGTTTTTTATGACCTGTGATGTTAAAGGGTATATAATCCATTATATTGAATTGGCAATAGCCATTGTGGAGAGATTAGTGTGTTATACACTGTTTCACACCATTGCATTGGTGTGTATAACCCTGAGGTCTTTCTCCTCCAGTATTTTATTGTGTTTTCTGTTTTTGTTCACGTGTGCAGGCTTTTTGTTTTGTTATTTTTGGACCCTGTATATTGCTCTTTGTATACGTCATTCATTTAGAATGACATAAGAAATGAAAACAATATTTCCCATGTCATTTCATATCATTGTTTATTTATTTATTTAGCTTCTCTTATATACCGCACTATTAACATATCAGTGCGGTGTACATTGAACAGAACAATATACTGTGCGGACGGACCACATAGAGTTTACATTGAACAGGGATTAAAACTTGGATTTAAGAGGGGTAACATTTCTATAGTTTATTTACAACGTTGTCCATGTTTTAGGCTATAGGCTGTCCAACACAGGGCAATTTATCACGTGATACAGGCACACAGTACAAAACGTGATAAGGTGGAAAAACACTTTATTTGAAATCTCGGACCTAGCAACCCGACACAGGCCGTGTTTCGGAGACCTTCATCAGGGGTTGTCTGAATAGGTACTATAAACATAAAGACAAACAATATTAAAAAACAATTTAAAAGTGAAAGAACAAATAGGCATGGACATACATTTAGCTCTAAACATACAAAAATAAAAATCATAATAATAATAATAATAGTAGTAATAGTAATATAGTCAAATAATAATAAATATCTCATAATAAATAATTATGAATTAAATAATTAAATTAATAATAATAATAAAATATAGTAATAATAATAATGGTAATAAAACTCTAATGCTCAAAATGCGATACCCAATTGTAATTAAACCATAAAAAATAAATAAATAAATAAATAAATAATATTATAAAATGAAACTAGTAGACCACAAATAATATCCATAAAGACACAATCAAATACAATCCTTATAGGAGGTGACAAGCATATAATTGTGATATTGCTACCTTCTTTGTAGAAACGATGATATGCAAACCTCACATGGAGGCCCACAAACTTATTTGTAGAGGCGATGACATAAACACTTGCAAGGTGGTAAAAAACTAAAATGAAGAAGACACAAGGTAAAGCATATGTATACCATTGGAGATAGTTTAATCAGAGCCTAAATCCAAAAAGAAGCTTGAAGACTGAAATATAATTAAAACGCAGTAGGCATGGATGGGGGAGGAGGGCACGGCCAAGAAAGACACAGGTATTGATTACTCTTCCACTATAGCTAAAAAAATAATATAATAAAATAATATAGTCTATTTTTTAAAAAAACCTTTTTGTCAAAAATAACAGTAAAAAACAAAATATACTATAGAATTAGCAGTAAAAAGGGGGGGGGGCAAAGTTTCAACGGAGGGCCAAAACCATTCACATAAATCTAAATAGTGTACGGGAAGAAAACCTAACATCAAATTGCTAGGGGATTCTTAAAAAGCATGGGGAAGCAGAGAGATCTGTACAAATGAAGAGGTACTAAACTGTTGTATCTTCCTAAGATATCTCAAAGGCTCATAGCGATGTTGAACGGATATTATATGGAACGCTGCTCTATAACTCATTGCCCATATCCAATCAGTGATTCTTAGAAATATAAGAAGTCCTTAGAATTGTGGATATTCTCTCTTACCGTTTTGGATCGCTGAATATTTATACACCGCTAACTTCAAACTTCTATCCCTTGCCGATTTTAACCCGATGTTATGTAAAATCACCACTTTGAGCTCATATTAAATCGGGAGTCCTTAGAATTGTGGATATTCTCTCTTACCGTTTTGGATCGCTGACAGGAAACAATCTCACGGACATTGATAACTGAGAGTCGTCATTCAGACTGTCAGCTCATTTAACTATCCAAAAAAACGCCAGCACATGCGCGGGCCTATTGTTCGTCCCGAGAGCGGGAAACAGAGGGGGCGTGGCTAAACTCGAAGCAATTATACAGATCCAATAGTCAAACCTGACTTCATACTAGCCTTCCAACTGCAACGCTCAAGTAAAAAAGAAAAATGTGTGACCTTGCACTCTCTCTGTAACTTGCCAACCCAAGAACAACCCGAGGCATCAAGTCATCAGTAACCGCATCTGTAAAGGTGCTTATTATAGCAATTGGGACCCTCTTTGTTATTATTTTGTTCTCCTTTTTCGTGTCACTCAAAAAGCTTACCATCTCATCAAACCAAATGGAACAGTTAAAATTATATCATAATTTCTATAATCAAAAATAAAAAATAAAAAATAAATAATAGATAATATTAAAAATGATAATATTAAAAATGAAATATATATTAAAATTATACATATAAAAATATAAATAAGAATAAGAAAAATAAAACAAAAAATATATAAAAAACAAAAACAATAATTGTGTATAAAAAATTAATTAAAATTATATATAAATTTTTTTTTTATTTTAAAATAAAAACAATAAATAGTTACAATTCAAGAATTTAATAATAGCACCATCAAAAATAAAAAAATAAAAAGTAAAAATAAAAAATAATTAAAAAAATAATAATTAAAAAATAAATATTTAAAAAATAAATATAATAAATAAATAAAATATGTATTAAAAATATACATATAAAAATATATAATAAGAAAATTAAAATATATTAAAAATCATAAAAATTAAATAAAAATGATGGATAATAACTTTATAAATAATAATATCCATAAAAATAAATATAAATATAAAAATAAAAATAAAAATACTTATGGAATTAATAATAAACTGGGGATGGTAACCCAATTCAGGGACAATTAGGTAAAAAATTAAAGTATCCATTCATTGGTACATCTGTTGGTTGTCTTATGGCTATGGAGAGGATGAAAATATTCTGATTATAAAAAGACAGAGAAATCTTGATCTAAATTAAGACCATGTGGAGCAAGAGTATTCAACTGAAAAATATATCTCTGCTCGAGCTGGAGAATGGTCTTGTTCACGTCTCCCCCTCGTCTTTCTTGGCCGTGCCCTCCTCCCCCATCCATACCTACTGCGTTTTAATTATATTTCAGTCTTCAAGCTTCTTTTTGGATTTAGGCTCTGATTAAACTATCTCCAATGGTATACATATGCTTTACCTTGTGTCTTCTTCATTTTAGTTTTTTACCACCTTGCAAGTGTTTATGTCATCGCCTCTACAAATAAGTTTGTGGGCCTCCATGTGAGGTTTGCATATCATCGTTTCTACAAAGAAGGTAGCAATATCACAATTATATGCTTGTCACCTCCTATAAGGATTGTATTTGATTGTGTCTTTATGGATATTATTTGTGGTCTACTAGTTTCATTTTATAATATTATTTATTTATTTATTTATTTATTTTTTATGGTTTAATTACAATTGGGTATCGCATTTTGAGCATTAGAGATTTATTACCATTATTATTATTATTATTACTATATTTTATTATTATTATTAATTTAGTTATTTAATTCATAATTATTTATTATGAGATATTTATTATTATTTGACTATATTACTATTACTACTATTATTATTATTATTATGATTTTTATTTTTGTATGTTTAGAGCTAAATGTATGTCCATGCCTATTTGTTCTTTCACTTTTAAATTGTTTTTTAATATTGTTTGTCTTTATGTTTATAGTACCTATTCAGACAACCCCTGATGAATGTCTCCGAAACACGGCCTGTGTCGGGTTGCTAGGTCCGAGATTTCAAATAAAGTGTTTTTCCACCTTATCATGTTTTAGGCTATAGACTATTCAGAGCTGGTCTTTTTGGGTTGGTTATTCCTTGTCTTGCTGGGTGTGTTGTTGGGAGGCTCTGAATGTTTGAGGTGAGTGCTCGTTGGTTGATTTCTATAGTTAGTTTCAGGATAGTGTCTTATGAAGAGATGATGTTTAAGAGCCTTCCTGAATTGAGTTAGGCTAGCCATGACTCGCATGTCTGTAGGGAGGGCATTCCAGGCTCTGGGTGCGTATATCATGAAGGCTCTATTGGATGTTGCCTTTGTGCACGTTGTCATTTCTTTCGGGATAGTTAGTGTGTTCACCGTAGGGGATCTTCTGGTTCTGTTTGGGTGTATAATGTGGATCATCTCATTGATGGATGTAGGTGGGTGACTGTTTAGGGCTCTGTTAACCCTAAAAGGAAAAAAACCCTGAAATTTCAGGTTTTCCAGTGTTTTTAAGAGTGGGCCATGTTTACAAAAGTATGATATCTGCAGTTACCAAACCTTAACCTGCAAAGTTAAGCTTCAGTAAGTGCAGAACCTGTGCAGTCAATGCAGGAAGCATGCCCAGCTTCTGCCCTGCATTTAGTGCATAGGGCAAACACTGCACGAGCCATGTTTTCTGCTGAGGCAGGGAATGCAGCCCCAGAACCACAAAGTCAAGCAGCCCTGGCTGCAATGTTGGGTCCCCCCTATCTCCATTCCCCTGTAGCCCAACCCCTCCTAAACAGTGCCCACCCATGCATCAATTTCTCCCATGATCTGTTCCCCTATTAGGAACCTCCTCCAGGTGAGCATAACTCCCCAACCCTCCCTCCCCCCCCCCTTTTCAAGCTTTCCCTCTAGAAATTAAAGGTGCTATGAACTCAATGCCCCCCCCACAGGCCTCTCAAACCATATCACCACCTCCCAACCCTTCCACCCACCCCCCACCCCCATATACAGAGCCATAAGCCCAACCATATCTCCTCCTTGAGCCCTCTAATCCTGGCCCCTAATGGTCACTGATGCAGGAGCGGATCCCAGCTGGCGAGTGATCCAAAATGTGCTTCATCCCTAGTGGTAGCATCACAGTAACCGTTTCCACACTTCAGTAAACATGCCTCAGTGTGTATTATTAATGAACATTGACCAATGGTGTGCACTAAGCACCTATCAAAGTACTCAATAGGCACTTGTTGCTTCCAGAGGTACCTGTAGGTGCCTGTTAGAGTGCTCAATAGACGCTTATTGAAAAACAGTGCACCTACTGATAAACAGTGATTGTTATAGCGCACTAGTGGATACTATTCATAAAATTTCCCAAAACAAAACTTTTAGCACAACTAACTAAATTGTTTTTGCCTGCAGACATTTAGGGGAGCATATTCAAAATGGTAAATAGGGTTAGCAGACTTGCTAACCACGTCAATTGCAGCGAGTGGGAAATTCAGGGGCACATAGCTCTTTTACACCGCTGAATACCCCCTCCTAACCCCACTGTATGCTCCAATACTAACTGCATAGCATTGGTGAGTTCTTGAGGCGGCACTGAAATTAGCCAGGCAGCAGGGATATTCAGCTACTGGCCAGTTAACTTAAACTAGCTAAAGTTAGGAACTTAAAAGGTGTGGCTTCTTAGCCGGTTTAGCTAACTGGGCAGCAGCTGAATATCACCGCTGCCCGATTAGCTAAAACACTAACCAGGCACACCACTCTGACACTTATGCACGAGCAATATATCAAGCCTTGCCAATAAAGATAAAGATCCCAGCATTGAATGTCCAGTCTTAATTTAAAGCAACGCCAGCCAGCCACTAAGTGTGCCAACAGCGGCCGCTGAATATCAGCCTCTTAATTACTTACTGTAAATCTATTTCAAAAAGCTAGTTTTCATTTTTTTCCATAGTAGCTATATTAGAAACAAAACTGTGAGGGAAATTGATTCCACAGTAATGGGGCCTTCTCAGATAAGACCCATGTTTATATTTGACCTTATTCATAGCAAATAAGTTCTGTTGTTTAGAGATGATTTGGCATTTTAAAAACACCCTTGAGATGCCTGGACAGATCTAGAGGAGAGGTCCTATACTGGCTTACCATGGCATATTGCATTTGCTTAGCAAGCATCATGCTCCACAATTTAGCCCTGATGCACAGGCAGCCTTGTCCTGAGGGATGTTCACCAGATCTTCCCATCGGGGACATAGGGGTATGTTTACTAAACCGTCTTAAAGTGCGCTCTGCAACGTTATCGCGCGATAAGGTACCTTATCGCGCGATGATGGCGCGTTCTAAGGTGCACAGGTACCATATCGCACGATAACGCATGCTGCGGCGCAAACGAGCGCTGAAGGCGGGGAAAGGCCCCCGGAGGGAGGAGGAAGGCTCCCCAGGGGCGGAGAGAAGGGGTCAATGGGCGGAGAGTGGGAGGGGAGAGGCTCCCCGCACACTAACGCTGTGAAATCCGAGTCACAAAACTAGTGCCAGTGAAACCCTGGCGTTAGAAAAGATTTAAAGGGAAGAGAAAACATTTCTGTCAGCAATGTACAGCAAAACCAGGGAAACCTACAAAACAGTGATAAGTGTGATACATGTGCACGGAACAGAAGGGTTAAAGAAACAGTGAAAAGGACCCTAACAAAATATAGGAAAAACATAACCAAGCTGGGTAAGAGTGATAGTAATGGGAAACAGCAAAAAATACCCCCAAGAAAGCACCCAAAAAGAAATATATGAAATGCGGAAGGGTCCACACACCATCCCCATACAGGATGAATGATCCCACAGGGATATTGTGCTGTGCAGGGTGTCCCTCTCCATTGGACAGGCTCCCTGTGACGTGCACATGTCCCACAACAGCAGGGCGGGCATGTCGGAATGGGCAACTGGACAGATGCTGGGAAAGGGGACACAGAAGGCCGCAGGCGGCACATGCTGTGGTGCAGCTGGGCCACAGTGCAGATCAGGGTGATGCCTAGGTGGGCCATAGGAATGCTGAAACAGTAGAGCAGCCAGACAGCAAATGATGAGGTTTTCTTGGCAGTGTCACTGGAGGTGGTTTGCCAGGAACGTCTTCAAGGTGCTGGCAGGTGACGTGACTTTCCCTGGGCCACAAGGGGCGATAGGTGGATTTTAACACTGTTTGGTTGCTGACCCTGACAGTGTTCTCACCACTGGGCTACTCCAACAATCTTTCATCCCACCAACACTTGTATGTAGTGTTTCTCTGGTCATGTACATGGCCTACCTGTGTTCACGTCCTTGTATGGTGTCAGCTGTCTGTCTGCTAGCCATTTGCATTATCACTGGGTATTACAGGTCCCCATACACACCCTTCCCTTGTGGGGCTCTTTCTGCATTGTTCTCTGTGTTCTCATTGTGTTTGTTTGGATTAGTTGTTTAGAGCATATGATCTAACACCATTGGTTGCAGGTTTGATCCCCTCATGGTTTTTTGTTTGGCTTTTGTGCTAATATGACCACTAATTACCTGCAGGTTCATCACCTCTGCACACACACCTCCATCCTTTCACAGAACACCAAGGTGTGCCCTCTGAGTTGCCTACCCATCACATGTTAGCTGTTACATATGTCTCGTTATTTAAGGTGTGTACATGGCAGTCCGGTTGGAGGTTTCATATTGCTGTGTTTCAGCTGGTGTGTAGTGCACCTGTTTGCAGGTTCACTTCTCTCTTTTACAGGTACAGTTTCTGCACCTACTCCACAGAACATCCCCTGCTGCCCTTGGGGATTCTTTTCTTTCCTCTTTGGCATGCTGAATCCACTGCATTACCTTTCATTGTGTGTGTACAAGTGTCCCTATGTGTGTGTGATCCCAGTTACTGACTTTGATCTGCTCTTTACACAGCAGATCTGCATATGCATTTCATCATTGTTACTGTTGGGGCTATGCCTATCCGGAGGGACAGCAGGTGTTTTGTGATGCCCTCCAGTACATTTGTATGCAGCATTTGCTACTGGGTTGACACTGGTGGTGTGGCCTACAGGTTTGTGCATTGCCATTTGTGCTACTGGTCATGGCCTGGTTCCTCTCTGTTCTCTTTCATTTGTCTGCCTGTCCTGCACAACCACCTTTCATCCCTGTAACAGTCATATCTGTGCAGATCTGTGCTGTGAGCACATTGTACCCTCATCACAGTTGTGGGCCATCCTTCTGTCCATCTATGTGTGTCTGCCAGCTGTGTGCCATCCTACCCTACTGTGCATGCTGCTACCCCCACATCCTGCACTCCTATACATTCCTGCATTGCGGCTCTCTCTGGTTGCATCTCCTGTGTGTCCTCTGCATGGCACAGCTACTCCACTGTCATCATGACATTCTTCCTATCCTACCATGTCTACCTCTTCAGCTGCACATGTCTTCCCATCCTCTGCCACACACTGTCATTATTGCATGGTACATTACCTTCCCTCTGTGCATCGCTGCAGCTGCCCCCGATATGTTTGTGCAGCTTTCAGGCGGCCACAAGGGCTGGACACTGATTCGTCTGGTCCATCAGATTTGCTCTACGTCCTTCCTTTATTTATGCATTGTCTTTCCTTGTTGCTCTGTGTAGAGTTAGGGTTACAGGTCTGTTTGCCACATACCTCTCTTGCCCTTCACATTGGGGGACCGTACTGCATTTGGGCAATGTTTTTGGGTTCACCTAAACATCCTTGGGGCATCTTGCATCACACCATCCGTTCAATAGCTTCTGGAGTGCCTACTATGGTGCCTTGGGGGTTTGCAACCTTTCATCATGGCCTCTGGGGCACATCATAACCCGTCTTTGCTGACATGGTTGTTTAGGATATGCCCTCTGGTGCACCCTGAAAAGGTGCATGGTTTTATGGCACTCAGGTTTGGTTATATTTCTGATGGCAGCACAGACTGATAACAGAAGAGGTAATTTCCTCTATCAGCCTTACTCATTTGGCACACTGGGGACTTGCACTCATACCCCCTGTGCCATCACTCATTGTATTGACCATTGTGCTACAGCACTGTTGCTGTATTTGCAGGTTGGGGGGCCTTCTTCGGCTTACCACACTTTTACATGTACAGTGCTGCCATCAGAAACTGTGCTGTACCCTTACCGTGCCTAATTGGACATTCTATAAGGCGCCCTATGGGGGCCTTATAGGAGACCCTATAGGATGCCTTGGCGGACAGTGCACTTTATACTGTACCCTCTGGCGTGCCTTATTGGGCACCTTATATTACAGCACCTTGAGGGTGTGTTTGCTGGCAGCACAGGTTTAAATTATGGCCTCATATGCCTCAGACAGCACTACGTAAAGGTAAGGGGTACTGCCTCAGAGTGCAATGGGTGGATGTTGTAGGTACTGCCTCAGCCAGCAGTGGGTAAAGGCTCAGACAGCCTTCTTCAGCAGTCCCACTCGGGCGTTGAGCCCATGACCCCTGTACCATCAGCCATTGTATTAACCATTGTGCTACGCTGCTGTTGCTGCTTGTATGTCAGCTCACCTAGTTAGGATGACCAGGGGTTACCATGTGCAGTGCTTCCATCCACAGCAGAGTTGTACCCTTGCAGCGGCTCATCGGGCACCCTATACAGCACCCTCTAGGGTGCCCTATAGGCAACAGTTTAGGGTACCTTGGCATACAGTGCACTTTAAAAGGTGCCCTCTGGGGCGCCTTGGGAGGCGCCTTCTGCAGCATCTTCTTTTACGGGACTTTGAGGGTGTGTATGCTGGCAGCACAGATTTTTTTTTTAAAAAGGGAAGGTGCCTCAGCTGGCAGTGGGTAAATGCAATGGGTACAAGCTCAGACAGCCTTCTTCAGCAGTCCCACTTGGGAGTTGAACCCATGACCCCTCTAACATCAGCCATTGTATTAACCATTGTGCTGTGCTGCTGCTGCTGCTGCTTGAATGTTAGCTCACCTACTTAGGATGACCAGGGGTTACCATGTGCATTGCTGCCATCCAAAGCAGTGCTGTACCCTTGCAGCGGCTCATCGGGCACCCTATACAGCACCCTCTAGGATGCCCTATTGGCAACAGTTTAGGGTACCTTGGCATACAGTGCACTTTAAAAGGTGCCCTCTGGGGCGTCTTGGGAGGCGCCTTCTGCAGCACCTTCTTTTACAGCACTTTGAGGGTGTGTATGCTGGCAGCACGGTTTTTTTTTTAAAAAGGGGAGGTGCCTCAGCTGGCAGTGGGTAAATGCAATGGGTACAGCCTTCTTCTGCAGGCCCACTCGGGAGTCGAACTCATGACCCCTGTACCATCAGTCAGTGTATTGACCATTGTACTACACCTTTTTTGCTCTGTTTGCTGGTCAGTGCGCCTAATTGTGCTCACCGCGCGTCGACGTGCGTTACGCATCTTATCGCACGATAGTGTGCGCAGCGCACATTATCATGCGCTGACACGTGCTTGCGACATTTAGACTGCAACACCCACTCCTTTTATGGCATCCTGCACACTAACGCTGGGCGCACTTTAGGACGATTTAGTAAACGCAGAGAAGCTAAAGCCAGAGGAGAAAGAAAGACAATTGCAGAACTCAACAGAGATTTCCAACGTGCAGCAAGACAGGACAAGGAAAAGTACTACAATGACACTTGCAAGGAAATAGAAGCAGAAACTTTTAGAGGAAGAACAAGATCGGCTTTCCTAAAGCTACGAGAGTTAAAGAAAAAGTTCCAGCCTCAAATTGGAATGTTACAAGATGCTCAAGGTTCTATGTTGAATGATGCTGAGAAGATCAAGAAAAGGTGGAAGGAATATACAGAGTTTTTATATGATAAAGATCAAGTGGACCAACAGCCGTTTCAACCTGTACCTTATGATCGGGAACCATTGGTGATGAAAGAAGAAGTTGAAGCAGCATTGAAATCCTTATCAAAGAACAAAGCACCAGGCATTGATAGCATTCCCATAGAAGTATTGCAGCAATCTGATGCAGCTGTTACCGTACTCACAAGGCTCTGCCAAGAAATATGGAAGACAACATCATGGCCAACTGACTGGAAAAGATCTGTGTTTATACCAATACTAAAAAAAGGTGATCCAACTGACTGTGGAAATTATCGCACAATCGCTCTGATCCCACATGCCAGCAAGAATTTACTAAAGATTATTCAAAAGAGGCTAAAACCATACCTGGAACAAGAACTACCTGATGTGCAAGCAGGGTTCAGGAAAGGGCGAGGAACAAGAAACATCATTGCAGATGTGAGATGGATCCTTGAAAAGACTAAAGAATACCAAAAGGATATCTATTTGTGCTTTATCAACTATAGCAAGGCTTTTGACTGTGTAAACCATGAGAAACTCTGGACCACATTAAGAAGCATGGGTATACCAGAACACCTGATCGTTCTCTTGCGCAATCTGTACATTGATCAAGAAGCAACAGTTCGAATGGAACAAGGAGAAACAGAATGGTTTAAAATAAGCAAAGGTGTAAGACAAGGCTGCATACTTTCCCCCTACCTGTTTAATTTATATGCAGAGCAAATCATCAGAGAAGCAGGATTGTATGAAGACAACAGAGGTGTGAAGATTGGTGGAAGACTCATCAACAACCTTCGCTATGCTGATGATACCACATTACTGGCTGAAAGTGAAGATGATCTGAAACATTTGCTTCTCACAATCAAAGAACATAGTCTCAAAATGGGCCTGCACCTTAATGTAAAGAAGACAAAGATCATGACAACTGGCATAATCAACAGGTTCATCGTTGAAGGAGAAGAAATTGAAATTGTGAACAACTTTAACCTACTTGGATCAACTATCAATAAAGAAGCAACAAGCAGTCAAGGAATCAGACGACAAATTGCTCTTGGCAGAATGGCTATGAAAGACCTAGATAAAATTCTCAAGAGCAGAGATGTCTCTCTCCATACAAAGATTCGACTTGTTCAAGCCATGGTATTTTCAATAACATCATATGGATGTGAAAGCTGGACAGTAAAAAAGACAGATAGGAAGAAAATTGATGCCTTTGAATTATGGTGTTGGCGGCGAATACTGTGTATACCATGGACTGCTCAAAGAACAAACCAGTCGGTACTAGAGGAAATCAAACCTAAGCTTTCTTTAGAAGCTCAGATGACAAGACTTCGACTTTCATACTTTGGACACATCATGCGAAGAGAGAAATCATTAGAGAAAGACATTATGCTTGGCAAGATAGAAGGTCAACGCAAAAGAGGAAGGCCAGCAATGAGATGGATCGATACAATAACAGCAGCTACGGGTACCAGTCTGTCAACAATGAGCCGCCTGACTGAAGACCGAACACAATTTAGGATAGCTATCCAGAGGGTCGCCATGAGTCGACTCCGACTCGACGGCACTTAACAACAACAGTAAACATACTCCATAGTGGGCAGTGGCTACAAGAAACAACTTGATTCACAAACAGTCAATGTGAAGAAGTGCCTTTATATATACTGCAAGGTTACAGAACTCAATATTTTCAGACAGCTACCAGAGGGTCCTGTAGTCTTTCCTTACAGAGGGGTTTGGTCTGAGGCTACAACTTTGAACTTCTTTAGCACTACACCTCAGGGAAGAAATCACCTTAAAGAAATTTTAAAAATAATTGAGTACTCATTATTTTTGGCAAGCCTTCAGCATTAACGAGTAACTAAAACTAGAACTATAGCCATTGGCATAAAGTCTGCCCAAGCAGCCCCTGCACTGCAGGGGGGCCAGGCAAGAAGGGGGTTCACATATCCCCAAGACCCACACTGCAGCAGCCAGGCAAAACACAGCAAACACCTTACTTTAAAAGAAGTTTGCTATGCTGCCTCCCATCGCTGCTTGTAATGCTTTTATTGCCAGCGGCTATTACTTCCACTGCCAGGCTGAAGTCTTATGAAAATAGCTGTGAAATCCTGCAGTGGGAAGTAATGCTGCCGGGTAAGAAAAGTATCACTTACAATCAGGGACAGAAGGATGTGCGGCAAACTTCATCTAAATTAGCTTATTTGCTGCACTGTGGGGGAGACAGAGTGAGGGAGGAAAGACAGGCTGGCCCTCTCCTCCCCCCATAATTGGGGCCGCCACTGATTATGATATATAATGGCCTCGCTACCATTTTAGCCTTCCTACCTTTACATTCTCTCTGTCCTACTCATATCTCCTAAAGCAGACTCAAGGCTTTGGTAGGAGCCTCATCTAAAAAAACCTCTTTCACACCTGAGGATGGTGGACAGGTATCTTCCATCTCCTCCTCTGCCACCTGCTTGTCCTCTAACCTCAGAACGATTGATGGCTATACCAGCTCCCCATCTTCTACAGTTGATGTTCCTTCCATGATGAAAGATTGCCGTTGTGAAGGTATCACACTCCGATATCTTCCTGCTCGTCTCCATGGTGATGACTGCATGGCACCTCCTCAGGCAAGGCCCCATCTTCTCTTGCCAATAGGACAAAAGCAGAAATACACAAGAAACCTGGAAATTTCATAGTGAAGGCCTATTTTTGTTGCCCTTAGCAAAGTCATGGAATTTTTCATTTCTGGTCATATTCTGAAATTCTGTGGTATTTTGGAAGCACTCTGGGATGTATCAATCTTCTGCTAGACACCATTTGGAAGTTAAATTATAACTTGCGGTAGAAAAAAAATTACTTCTCTAATTTTTTTTTTTTTGTGTATGTGGGGGAGGTTAGGTTAAATAACATGCACAAAGAACTGCTGCTGCTTTAACTGGCAAGTCTCTAATGCTTCCTGGAACCCATCAGTCTGTAAACTATGCTATCTTTGTAGTAGATCCAGCAAGGAAGAACAGCAAGTAACATGCATAAAAAAAGTTACAACTTCTATAGGTCATTCCTACAGAGTCTCCCATTGCAAGCAAGATCCTTCTGTGGAACTTGAATGTAAACACTATGCCCGAGAGCTCTTAAAAGGGGGCTTTTTTCATTTTTAATTGCTTTTTCTGCTGCATTGCTTAGTGAATAGTAGCTGTATTGCAAAAAGAGTATTTTTGTGTTCTTAGGCAAAGCTTTTTTCTGTTATCGTTTTTTTTCTTCTCCTCTAGCCTTCAAATTCAAAGAGGAAGGCAAGCTCCCTTAAGTCATTATCTTTTTCAGGTTTTAGTGTTCTTAATTAGTTGAGTGCTGAAGGAAAAGATCTACAGTGCCTTCCACTAACTGCCATCCCTACAGGGTCTCCATTGCAAGCAGGTACATCTGTAGCACTTGAATACAAACTCTCTGCCTGAGAGCTCTTAAAGGTGGCTTTTGCATTTTTGCAATTGCTAACTTTTTCTGCTGCTTTGCCTAGTGAACTGTAGCTATATTGTGAAAGGGGTACTTTTGTGCTCTTAGGCTAAGCTTTTTTTCTGCTGTTATATGTTTGTTTTTTTCCTTCTTCTCCTCTAGTCTTCAGGTTCAGAGAGAAAGGCAAGCTTTTTGAAGCCACTGCCCTTCTCAGGTGTTAGATTCCTCCTTTCCCACCCAAGCTTTCACCCACCCCGTGTGAGAAGTCATGCTATATAGGACAACTCACCAATTAGCTCGTTAGCAAAGATAACAGATTTTTTTTTATTGGTTGGTAGGGAAAATCTAGGAAGTAAATAGTTCCACATTTGAATATCTACTAAAAGTAAACAATTTAATATTCTTGAAGGAGCTTTGATTAGGTAATTTTACAAAAAGGAACATATTTAACAATATACCTCAGACGCATATCATCAGAATTTAGTAGTGTAAAATAATAGCCATTTAGCAAGCAGGAGTACATACAGGTATACAGAACAGAGCTGTTAGAACACACATAAAAGAAGCTAGCTGATCTTTCTCTGAGGAAAAGTTGGTAGATCTTTCTCATTTCCTTCAGCAGGTACCACAGCTCCATTGACTGAATGATGGCTGGGAGAATTGTATTGCCACAGCTATTGTCCCTGTTGCAGCTTCTGCCTCTGTCCTGACAGACAGTCTATTCCCAGTCAAGGGATGAGTTCAGATGCATGATGTCTGCAAGTTAAAGTCCTCATGAAACAAGTGGAGGAGGTTTCTGGAGTCCAATGGATTACAGGATCGGAGGCTGCATGGATTCAGCAGAGGCAGGTCTTATCAGAAAATCGAATTGATTTCTTTTACTGGGTGACCAGGGAGTTGGACCAAGGGAGAGCCCTAGACGTGGTGTACTTGGATTTCAGTAAAGCTTTTAGCACCGTTCCACACAGGTGACTTATAAACTAAGCAGCATAGGGATAGACCCTAAAGTTACTGATTGAGTTAGAAATTGGTTGAGTGGAAGGCACCAAAGTGTACAGGTAAATGGAGCTCACTCTGAGGAGGAGGAGGTTACCAAAAGGAGTGCCACAGGGATCTGTCCTTAGTACGATTCTTTTTAACATCTTTGTTAGTGATATAGCGGAAGGGCTGTTGGGTAAGGTTTGCCTCTCTGCAGATGATACCAAAATCTGCAATAGAGTAGACACCCAGGAAGGAATAGATAACATGAGGAGGGATCTAGCTTAGTCTCTGTATGTCTTTGGTGAGACCTTATTTGGAGTATTATGTGCAATTATGGAGATTACACCTTCAAAAGGATATAAAACAAGAAGGAGTTTGAACAGAGGGTAGCTACCAAAATGGTCAGTGGACTTCATCATAAGGCATATGGGGGCAGATTTAAAGATCTCAATATGGGGAAATTTTCACTTACCGTTAATTTCCTTTCCTGGTATCCTGCTACACCAGTCCAGACAAGCAGGTTTAGCTCCCCTACCAGCAGATGTTGGAGACATAGAAAAAGCTACCAGCAGCCTGATTGGCTGTTCCCTGGTAATATATAGCTGACCCCTGTAGAGGGCAGTCCAGTATTGTAAAAAGCCATAATCAAACGGATGTAAACATGAACCGGAACTAAGGAAACCAGAAAAAAAAAAACTATATAAGAGGCGACAGCACTGCGCTGCAAAGTCTTTGCTCCTCAGCAACACACCTCTCAACCAGATAGCCAGAATAGGGAGGGTCCTGGACTGGTCTAGCAGGGTTCCAGGAAAGGAAATTAATGGTAAGTGAAAATTTCCCCTTCCAGTTCATCCTGCTAGACCAGTCCAGACAAGCGGGAAGTACCCAAGCTAACTGCTCTTTGGGTGTGAAGACACAGCCGTCGAGAACAACCTTTGTTCCGAACTGCGCCTTTTCCCGAGTTTGAAGATAGAGCCGATAGTGATGCACAAAAGTGGACAGGGAGGACCAGGTGGCCACCCTACAGATATCAAGAGGATGAACCTGAGAGTACTCCGCCCAAGATGTAGCCTGCACTCGCATAGAGTGCGCCCAGAGACTGAAAGGGACAGTCTCTCTGGATGGGCTGACCTCCAGAAAAGGCTCCTTGGGTGGACTGTCTGGCTGGTCAGTGGGAAGATTTTGTGGAGTCGGAGAACTTAGAGGACGCCAAGTAAGACTCAGATCCCTTTGGGCACCCTGAAAAGATTGTGCCCTCTAAGCAAAATGCCCAGTTGCCGAAGAGGCGGAAGGTTTTCTGGGACGGTAGTGACGAGCGTCGCGATACCTGGAGGTGTGTTGCGAGGTTGGCGAGGACTGCCTAGTAGTAAATTTAGGCTTATCTTCCAGAAGATACTGAGGCCAAACTTCCCCTAGGTCTTTGACCAATTTGTCAAGGTCCTCCCCAAACAGAAACTTTCCCCTGAAGGGAAGTCTAGAGAGACGTGCTTTAGACGCAGAGTCTGCCGACCATTGCTGAAGCCAGAGCCATCTTCGAGATACTGTAACTGCCACCACTGATCTAGCAGAGAGGCACAAGAGATCGTAGAAGGCATCTGCCAAAAAGGCTGTGACCGATTCCAGGTGAGCCAAAGCTGGATCCTCTGGCAGTCGTTGAATCCAGCGCAGAAGGGCTCGTGCCGTCAGACCCCCACAAACGGAGGCCTGGAGAAATAAGGAGGAAGCTGAAAAGGCAGACTCTCCACCTTCCTATCCTGTTGATCACGAAGCTCTGCACCATCCTCCACCGGGATGGTGGTGTGCTTTGTTACTCTGGTCACCCACTTTGGGGTATGTCAGCCATTTATCCAGGTCAGGCGGTGCCCAGAGGTAAAGCTGACCTAGGCAGTGGGCTGTACAGAGGGGGATATCCGGAGAGTCCCATTTTCGAGACACCATTTGTTGTAGCTCCGCCGGGAATGGAAAAGCTCTAGACAGCTTGCAAATCGCTTGCAATATCGGTTCTAGCTGGGGGATAGAAGAGGACTGCGGATTCTATTGCTTTGGCTGATCCATCAACCGTAGGGCTTCGACAACCTGAACAATTAGGGCTGGCAATTCCTCTTTTTTGAAACAAGCGTATGTCCTGTGTCTCACTTTGGCCCTCTGCAGAGAACTCTGAGGGGGACCATTCCCCTTCCTCACGGTCCGACATGCCCTCGGCTCTCGTCCGCTGAGGACAACCCTTCCTCTGGTTCTTTTGACCAAGCGTCAGTAGCCCAGGAAACCTCCTTAGGTGGCCATGCATCCACCAGATATGTCTTCTTGTCTAGAATGCTTGTAGGACCCTGCACCCGAAGACTGAGGGATCTGAGTCAGGGCATCCACCGTAGTAACAGGAGAATTAGACCACCAGAGATCCCAGGCTTGCCTAAAGAGGGCTAAAAATTGGGTATCCAAGGCATGCATCGGCTCTTGCTTCCCGAAAGACTCCGTACAGGAGGAGTTAAGAGAGGAGGAGAGAGAGGTTCTCTTGCAGAAGGAAGTTGTCTGGGTTTCTCTAGGCCCTGAGGACGTGTAGTAGGACTGTTTCTGTCCCAAGACCCCCTTGGCTAATGTCGCTGAAGTCTCCCCAGTGTGAGCAAGGCATGTAGTACAAATGCCATCCCTCAAATCCTTATGTTTCTTTGTGCAGACCATGCACTGTTGAAGGGAGGGCATATTGCAGGCGATTTGTGATGGAACGCGGTCACCAGTGACTACAAAAAACAAAAAATGTTGGCTATAGCAGTTGAAAAGGGTTCAGACAGGCAGATCCTGGCAGGGAAAAAAACAGAAAATAAAGTTTCCACACAAAGCCCACCAAAAATGAAGCTGCCCTGCAAAAAATCACGGAAACAAAATGGAAACCGCTACTACTGCCGCCGAAAGGATTGTAGCCGCGAATGCTGCGAGCACAAGGTAAAAAAATCAAATAAATCAGAGATGCTAGGGCCATAGAAAACTTAAAAGAAGTGTTTCCTCCAAGTTCCCGGAGAGAGGTTGCCCCGACAGCGTCCCGATCAAGAGCGGGTGGGAGAGGGGGAGGGGGGAAATTTCAAGTATCACTCACTGCGCTGGAACAGATGAAGTGCCAAAGAGCCAAGGCCAACCTGAAATCAGGCAGCAGCAAGGAGGTGTTGAAGAGGCTGTCAACAAAGCTGCAGGCTCCCCCGATTACCGGCTGCTCCCCCAATTACCGGCTGCTCAGGTCCTAATGAGCTGACGCTGGTTTCCTCCCTGACAGAGAGGGAAGCTCACGTGGTCCTCCTGACCAGGAGCTCAACCTCAATCTGTCTGAAAATGCCCGAGGCCGCCGGGCCGGGTCCCGCGGCCGACGGTAATCTGGGCCCGGGCCCGGCCTCGGCCGTCTCACGTGGCGGGGGTTTGCGGGGGGGGGGAAGGATGAGAGCGGCAGGCTGGGATCGCACCATGGCATTGTGGGGCGATCCCATTGGCCGTGTGGCAAAGGGGGGCGGTCCTTAATACTCCGAGGAGCCGCGTGGCTCTGTCTTTTTGCCGCAGCTCCTCGGAGAGAACAGGCGTGTTTTTGTCCAGGCGCCGGTTCGAGCAGTGCGGGCCTGCTACCGACGGGTTGCTGGAAGACATTGACTGCTGCCGGGTGAGCCGGGACGCGGTGCGAAAGGGGTTTGGGTGTGCGGGAGTTCCAGGTGGGTTGGGGGGCAGTATTTTCAATTTGAGTTCGTGGGTAATTTAAAAATAAATAAATAAGTAAATATCGTGGCCCCACGCGGATCATGGGGCGGGCAAAGAAAGGAGTGAAGGGGAAGCAGCGGGCTCAGCCTAGGGGGAGGGGTGTGGAGCCACAGGGTGTTAGTGCCTCCAGCAGAGCACGTGTGGGGGGGCAGAATGCCGGTATGGCTTCCCTGCCAGTTGGTCCCAGGGGTAGGGGAGGCCGTAGGGGCAGGGGGGAGATGGAGGTGAGTGCTTCCACCTCTGAGTCTGGAAGGGGGGGGACTGCCGGAGCCCGTGGTCCTGAGCAAGCAGGGCCAGCGCCGGGTGAGGACGGTGTGGTTGGGGTTGACAGATCTGAGCTGGTTAGAGCATTGGGGCAGAGGGGCAGTAGCGGTGAAGGGGGGGAGCAGGGGGTGGGGTCGAGGGGTGTACAAGAGGCTGAGGCAAGCCACTTAAGGGTTTCATCCGGGATACCTGGGGAAGGAGGGTTCGCTCCATGGAGGCAGAGTGGGCAGGTATTGCAGTACGCTCCAGGGGGGGGTTGGATGTGTGTGCCACATGGAGGGGGCAGCCGATGGCTAGGGGGCCATGGGGGCCCGGCTGGGGGGATTGGCCCAGTATGGGTTTCCCATGTATGGGGGTCCAAGGGGCATGGGAGGGGCCTCGGTGGGCAGGGGGTGGGAGTACCTCAGCTTGGCAACCCGGGGGAGGGATAGTTTGGGGAGCAGGGCAATATGGCTTGGGTACGGCTGTTGGTGGTTCTTCTCTTCCTCTGCAGGTGCCGGTGAGTGGAACGCCAGTGGTCGGGAGCGCGGGGACCGGTGCAGTGGCGATGGCTCAAACCATGGAGCAGATCGGTTCGGCTGGGGCATCAACGGAGACCAGCGAGCAAGGTGCACAGGGTGAGTGTATTGGGGGTTCGGGTGCGCCAGGCGGTGAAGGAGTTGCGGCTGAGGCAGCGGCGACAGTGGGGCGAAAAGCTAAAGCTAAGCGGAAGCACGGGTGTCGTTGTCGGCGCGGTTCGTCGTCATCGTCATCCTCCTCCTCCACCGGGAGTTCATCGAGTGATTCGGCGGCAGGAAAGGGACGAGGGGACAGAGCGGGGTCTTCGGTGGTACGTTGCGCAGAGTTGTGGGAGAGTGTACCGCGCAAGTTGCGCAGGCGGATTCGAAAGAGAAGATACATTGATATCTTTCGGCTCTTGGAGGGAAGGAAGCGTTCGGGAGAGAGTCGGAAGAAGCGTAAGGAGGACAAGAAGGCGGGGAGAGTGCGGAAGGTATCCCGTAACACATTGAACTGGACGCGAGCGTTCTTGCGTTTGGCGAGTGTGTGTGGACATTCGGATCCGGAGTTGTATGGCGAGTTGTTGGCGTATGCGGACGCGATTTTGGCTGCGTCTCAGGCGCATGAAGGTTGGGCATGGCTCAACTATAATGAGGAGTTTATGGACATGATGGAGGAGAACACGCAGTTGTCCTGGGGGATGAGAGATATTAACCTCTGGCTGACACAAATGTCGGCCAAAAAGGTTGGTGGGAATGTCAGCGGTGGACAGGGGAAGCTTAGTGGGCAGAGTTCGGCGGCCGGTTTGCGGTCCTTTCGGGCGGCGGGCTCGGTACCGGGATCGCCTAATGGGGGGGCGGCAGGAGATCTCTGTTGGCGCTACAATAAATCGTCTTGTCCCTTCCCGGATTGCAAGTTCCGCCACGCTTGTTCAATGTGCGGGGGGAGCCACGCGGCCACGAAATGTATCAGGAAAGGAGTGTCTGGAGCAGGGAGTGGGGGCAAATGAGGGGGTGCTCGGGGGATGGCGCCTACCCCCATTAAGACACAGGCGCTGCAGCCATGGCTGGAGCGTTACGGGAGGCGTCAACGTGGCAAGGCGGCACAGTTGTTGTGGTTGGGTTTTTCGGAGGGTTTTCCTATTCCGTATCAGGGGGAAGTCACGGGAGTGGTGGCTAGTAATCCTAGCTCGGTGCGGGTGCTGATTGAGGTGGCCCGTCGAAAAATTGCGACCGAATGCGCATTGGGCAGGGTGGCTGGGCCTTTTGATCATCCCCCATTTTCGCCGTTTATCGTTTCACCCTTGGGGGTCATACCTAAGAAGGAGCCGGGGCATTATCGTTTAATACACAACCTGTCCTTCCCGCCAGGGGACTCGGTAAATGACCATATTCCGCCTGAGCGATGTTCTGTGCGCTATGCGCCGTTCGATGTGGCAGTTGACCTGCTGCGCCAGTGTGGCAGGGGGGCCTTGATGGCGAAGGCAGACATCAAATCGGCTTTTAGGCTCTTACCAGTTCACCCCTCGGCATTTCCCTTGTTAGGCTTCCAGCTGGATGGCCAATTTTACTTTGACAAGTGTCTGCCGATGGGTTGTGCGATTTCATGTGCCTATTTCGAGACCTTCAGTTCCTTTTTGCACTGGGTGCTGGTTCAGCGGGCGGGTAGTAGTTCTATCGTACACTATTTGGATGATTTTCTGTTTGTAGGCCCAGCACGGAGTGCCGCGTGCGCATCCTTGTTGCGATTGTTTCAGGCGATGGCTGTAGAATTTGGGATACCGTTGGCAGCAGAGAAGACGCTTGGGCCGGTCACGTGCCTTTCATTCTTGGGGATCGAGTTAGATTCAATTGCCTTTGAGGTTCGCTTGCCAGCGGAAAAGATTGAGCGACTGAAAGCATTGGTAGCGGAGTGGGGGCTGCGTCGAAAGTGACGTTGAAGGCTTTGCAGGCGCTGGTAGGGCACTTGAACTTTGCGTGTCGGGTGATCGCGATGGGACGGCCGTTCGCACGGCGGCTGTCCTTGGCCACGGTGGGGGTACAGCGCCCGCATCATCGTATTCGGGTGATGGCGGGGATGCGGGAGGATCTGCGGGTTTGGAGTGCTTTTCTTGCGGACTTCAATGGTTGCTCGCTAGTCCAATCGGCAGAGTTGTCCAATGTCGATCTGCAGCTCTTTTCGGATGCAGCGGGCGGTTCAGGGTTTGGGTTGTTTTGTCAGGGCTCATGGTGTGCGGCGGCTTGGCCTGCATCGTGGATGGAGAGTGGTTTGACTCGTAATGTGACCTTCTTGGAGTTGTTCCCGATAGTGGTGGCGTTTTGGGCGTGGCCAGAGAGGTTGAGGAACAGGAGGGTGGTCTTCTGGTGTGACAATGCGGCTGTAGTGCAGGTGATCAATCGGCACTCTCCTAAGTGTCCGAGAGTGGCTGCTCTCATGCGGGTTTGGGTGCTTGCATGTCTGCGCCTTAATGTCACGGCTAGAGCACGACATGTTCCGGGTTCGTGTAACTCCATTGCTGATGCTTTGTCTCGTTTCCAGTGGGCGAAATTCCGGGCTTTGGCTCCACGAGCGGACGAGACGGCGACGGTAGTGCCGGAGCACCTTTGGCAGCTTGGGACCCTGAAGTGATGGGGTTGTTGCGGTCTTCTGTTGCTCCAGGTACGTGGGCGGCCTATACGCGAGGATATGCCAAGGTATGGGCTTTTCTGCAGAGTAAAGGTTGGAGTGGGGGGAGAGTAGATGGCCAGCAGGTGGGTGCGTTCATAGTTTGGGCGAAAGGGCAAGGCTGGTCGCGGTCGACTGCGCGGGCAGCAGTGGCGGGATTCTCCTTTTTCAGCAAGGTGGCCGGTTGGGGTAACCCCAGTGCTTCGTTTTTGGTAAAACGGCTGTTGGCGGGGTGGGTGCGCGAGAGGCCCCGGGGACGGGATTGGCGGCGTCCAGTTTCTCACGAGTTGCTCTTGAAGATATGGAGCGTGTTGCCGGAGGTGGCAGCGTCGGAGTTCGAGGTGGTATTATTTCGTGCTCTGTTCGTGACGGCCTTCTCTGGCGCATTTCAGGTTAGCGAATTGGTTCCGCGGTCCCACCGGCGGGAGGCGCTGGGGGGTTTAGAAGCGCGGCATGTAGTCTTAGAGGCGGCATCGGTGCAGATCTATCTCAAGCGGTCGAAGACTGACCAATTGGGTGTGGGACGCAGGGTATTGTTGAAAGCGATCCCGGAGCTGTGTTCATGCCCGGTGAGGAATTTGTGGACCTATGAACAACGGCGGCCTCCGCTGGCGGGCCAATTTTTTCGACACGCGGATGAGCAGCCGGTAATGCAGTTTCAGTTTACGGCGGTGCTGCGCTTGGCCTTGCGGCGGTTGGGCTATGAGGAGCGGCAGTTCGCGTCTCATTCCTTCCGGATAGGGGCGGCGACGAGTGCTGCAGCGGCGGGTTTGGAGGGGGAGGTGATTCAAAGGACTGGAGGATGGAGATCTAGGGCATATGCGGGTTATGTCCGGCCGGAGCGGCTGTGATCATGACTCTGACTGGAGTGCAAGAGGGGGGGGTGCGGGGGGGGGTACTAATGATGTGTTTCCTGTTTCAGGTGGGCTGCTGCGAGGTCCGGTCCTGGACGGGGGTTCGATTGAGTGCACAGCGAGCGAATGGTGGATCGTCGGGCACTCCTTTGTGTACTGGGCGGAGCGGAGGGCTCGGCTGCGCCCCCTGGGAGAGCATCTGGGCCTGGCGACCTGCAACGTTCGATTGCTGTGGATTGGAGAGCGGGGCATGCGCTGGTGGCAACTTCTTCCTTTGGTGCGGCAACAAGCGGACCGGCAGCAGCGCCCACGTGGAGTGTTGATTCACTTGGGCGGCAACGACTTATCCAGTTGGACTTGTCGACAGCTCATTCGAGCAGTGCAGCGGGACTTAAGGGAGCTGCAGGTGGAGTGGCCAGGGGTGGCCGTTATATGGTCTGACATTATACCAAGGCCGGCCTGCCGGGACCAGCGGCAGTGGTCGCGTGGCCTAGCAAAAGTTAATCAGCAGATCGGGCGTTGGGTGCAGCAGGTGGGTGGCTGGCAGGTGCAGCACCCCTGGGCGGATGCACATTGTGCGGGCTTGTACCGGACTGATGGGGTACACCTATCTCCTGTCGGACAAGATCTTTTGTTAAATGATTGGCAAGAAATGTTGGAGCAGTTGGTTGGCCGCAGCTTTATGGGGGTGGGTCGGCGTGAGGATAAGTGAATACCTCGCGCCGGTGGCGGGTAGAGGGCCAGCGCTCGCCCAGGCGGCGCAGCGGTAACTGATTGAGGAGCTGGTGGGGAGCGAAGGAGCTCCCCGGAGTGGGGCGAGACATCCCGGTTGGGGGGTCTCGGCCCGGTAGCAGGGTGGGTGTGCCGGCCTTTGCTACTAGCATGGCGAGGCAGGCGGTGGGGGGGGTGGTGAGGATGATGCTCAGCCTTGCTAATAGTATGGCGGGTGAGGGCATCGTCCGGAAAAGGGGTGGGGTGAGGTTGATCATGTTTTGCCCATGTTGGGCGGGTTGTTATATGTATTAATAAAGCTGCGACCAAGGTTCTACCATATTATTGTGTTGGTGTATTTGTTAAGTGTAAAAGAATGGGGGGAGATGGGGGAGGAAAAGGGGTGAAGGAGGACGAGGAGGGCCTCCGGGTTACCAGAGTTAATGCCCGAGGCCGCCGGGCCGGGTCCCGCGGCTGACGGTAACCTGGGCCCGGGCCCAGCCTCGGCCGTGTCACGTGGCGGGGGTTTGCGGGGGGGGAAGGATGAGAGCGGCAGGCTGGGATCGCACCACGGCATTGTGGGGCGATCCCATTGGCCGTGTGGCAAAGGGGGGGCGGTCCTTAATACTCCGAGGAGCCGCGTGGCTCTGTCTTTTCGCCGTGGCTCCTCGGAGAGAACAGGCGTGTTTCCCGCCCACCCTCCCTATGAGAGTTTGGGGGCGTGATTGTCGCCGCGGGGGGCGGGGGGGTAGCGGGCCAGCGCTTGCCCAGGCGGCGCGGCGGTAACTGATTTAGGAGCTGGTGGGGAGCGAAGGAGCTCCCCGGAGTGGGGCGAGACATCCCGGTTGGGGGGTCTCGGCCCGGTAGCGGGGTGGGTGTGCCGGCCTTTGCTACTAGCATGGCGAGGCAGGCGGTGGGGGGGGGTGGTGAGGATGATGCTCAGCCTTGCTAATAGTATGGCGGGTGAGGGCATCGTCCGGAAAAGGGGTGGGGGTGAGGTTGATCATGTTTTGCCCATGTTGGGCGGGTTGTTATATGTATTAATAAAGCTGCGACCAAGGTTCTACCATATTATTGTGTTGGTGTATTTGTTAAGTGTAAAAGAATGGGGGGAGATGGGGGAGGAAAAGGGGTGAAGGAGGACGAGGAGGGCCTCCGGGTTACCAGAGTTAATGTAGCTGGGAAACCCAGAGGGGCAACTAAAGTGCATCCTGGATGCATCCAGCAAGATTAATAAAAATAAAATTAAAATGATCAGCCCTAACAGACAGAAAGATTAAACCCCATCATCTGCTGGAGTCTCTTTCAATTGAAAGGTCTGTAGTGAGGGGGTATAAGATGAAGGTGAAAGTAGATAGACTCAGGAGTAATATGTGGAAATATTTCTTTATGGAAAGAGTGATAGATTCATGGAACAATCTCCCAATGGAGGTAGTAGAGACCAGAACAGTATCTGAATTTAAGAAAGCATGGGACAAACACAGAATATCTCTAAAAGAAAAAGAAAATGGACTATAGTAGTTGGTATGGAAGTGAAGACTGGATAGGTCATACAATCTTTTTTCTCCCATCATGTTTCTAAGTTTCTATGTAAATTACTTTTACCCTGGAAGGGTGTAGTACATTTTCTCTCTCTTTAATATACAGCACTTACTAACATCAAGTACTCATGATAAGCATTTCAGATGACTTCAAAGATATGTGAAGTGGCAATTTAGAAGGGACATCTAGTTAAAATCTGGGACGCCCAGAGCAGATTGTCCAAAAACTGGAGTGGTGGCAGTCAAGTCTTCTGGAATTGCCCTGTCTCCAAACTGAAAAATGAATGTCTCAGTAACTGGTTCTGGAGACAGGCCCAACACAGATAGCAAGGCTGACTACATACATGGGTATTAGGGTGGTCCATAAAAATGAATTCCTGAATTCCTTGGCTCCCTGGCCTGATTCTGGTTCCATTTAGGTAGAAAACACTGTGTACAAAGTTTGAAGCCAATCAAATAATATTTAGGAGTGGCTCAACAAGTTTTGAGATTTCCCCATGGGAGCAGATGACTAAATGTTGCATCATCTTGTATCATCCACTCAGTTCCACGCTGATTACATTTGAGTGCGCCATATTTGAACTAATCTCGTCTCTGAGAGGTGGCAAAGACATTGTACTATTATCTTTGTATCTTTATTCTTTTCATATGGCGAAAAAACGTGGTTTTTATCTCATTGAAGAAATGTCCACCACAATTCTGGGGGCCAAGCTCCCCAGCAAGGAGCAAGTGTTAAGTGTATTTTTACATCATATGACATTAAACAAAGGCGTTAGTGAAAGTGCATCTATTGTAACAAGTGAAGTAGAAGCTTACTGGGAAAAGGCCAGGCTTCCTGTTCAAAGAAATGACAAAATTCAAGAAAAAGTAAAGAAATTGTTCAATCAGTGAAAACTTTTGAAGAAAAACAAAGGGAGAGGAGGGAAACAAGAGGCAAATGAAAAAGAATTCCAGCTTGCAATGAAAACCCTATTTGATGTGGCGCATGCCAATGCAATGTCTTTAATTCATATTCAAGAAGACAAAGAATTCTTAATAGCGCAACGAGAACCAGGGAGCCGCAGCTCAATGGGCGCGATGGACAAGAAACTGGCCAACACGGAAGCAAGATCGCAACAGCGAGAAGAAGAACTGAAAAGGCGTAGACAAATCTTGAATCTTTTGCAACTCGCAAGTCAATCCGTTTCCTGAAGCACCTCGACATCAACAGTGATTTTCTTAATGCAGACCCATAAGACTGGGAAGAGAATGCATCATTCAAAGAAGGTCTGAAGAAAGTAAAAAATCTTCCAGTGATCAACGATGTGGCTGAGCGAGGGGTCAAACTCATTGAGGAGTTCAACGGCCGACACACCACAAAAGAAGAGCAACTCCAGTTCCTTCTGGGTGTTGTCTCGCAACACCGTAAGATGTTCCCCACATCGTCAAAGTCCTTACTAGCATCTGGACCACTTTGAGTGCTTGGCAAGCATGATACCCCCGTCTATGAGTGGATAATACCCAGTGGTCTGATGAACCCTGGGGGGATCCAGGGGCCTACTAGATAGGGACCTTGAGCCACCCCTAAATATTATTTGATTGGCTTCAAAATTTGCACACATTGTTTTCTACATACATGGAACCAGAATCAGGCCAGGGAGCACAGAAATTCCTACTTTTATTTTTCACCCTATGTCAGTGGACCACCCTAATGATATGGAAGACCCCAAAGTTCAAACCCACAGAGCTGGTACTTGGATGTCCAAGCCTGGGTAAGTCACAGGAGGTTGCATCTAAGTTATGATACTATCATGTCCTGCTGTGTCATTTCAGATACTCAGACATGTGGTGGAAGGCCAATAATATGATTGGTGTGTGTGTTTACAGGCAGGTTTCTTTGGCCAGGAAATATCAAACACTGTGATGTTAGCACATTTTGCTGTTCCCTCTGGAAGCATTGAAGCCATGAAACAAGCACTTTTTTGCATCTTATTCATGCCCAGCAGGACCATACAAAGAACTGTGCAAGCAGCGAGGCAACACAAGGCACAAATACTAAGAGGGCACTGATAGAAACATAGAAATATGATGACAGAAAAAGACCACATGGCCTATCTAGTCTGTCCTTCCATATCAACAACTACAACAGTCCCCTTTTTACCTTTAGAGATCCTCTTTGTTTGTCCCATGCTTTTTTGAATTCAGTTACTGTCCTCATCTCTACCACCTCCACTGGGAGACTATTCCACGGATCCACTACTCTTTCCTTAAAGAAATATTTCCGCATATCACTCCTGAATCTATCTCCCTTCACCCTCATCCCATGTCCCCTCGTAGCAGAACTTGCTTTCAATTGAAGAGGCTTTCTCCCTGAACATTTATGCCACAGAGGTATTTAAACATCTCAATCATATCACCTCTATCCCGAATTTCCTCTAAGGTGTACATATTAAGATCCTTCAGTCTGTCCTCATATGCTTTATAATGAAGACCACTAATCATTTTAGTAGCCACCCTCTGCACCGACTCCATCCTGTTCACATCCTTTTGAAGGTGCAGTCTCCAGAATTGCACACTATACTCCAAATGAGGTCACACCAAAGACTTATACAGAGGCACTATCACCTCCTTTCTTCTGCTGGCCATTCCTCTCTGTTTGCACCCAAGCATCCTTCTAGCTTTTGCCATCACCTTTTCTACCTGTTTAGCTACTTTAAGATCATCAGACACAACCATGCCTAGGTCCCGCTCTTCTTTAGTGGACAAAAGTACTTCACCCCCATACTATATTGCTCCCTTGGATTGCTGCAGCCCAAATGCATGACCTTACATTTTTTAACATTAAATCCCAGCTGCCAAATTCTAGACCATTCTTCAAGCTTAGCTAGATCCCTCCTCATGTTATCTACACCTTCCTGGGTGTCTACTCTATTGCAGATTTTGGTATCATCCGCAAAGAGGCAAACCTTACCCGACAGCCCTTCCGCTATATCACTAACAAAGATGTTAAAAAGAATCAGACCAAGGACAGATCCCTGGGGCACACCACTTGTAACATCCTTCTCCTCAGAGTGAGCTCCATTTACTTGTACTCTTTGTCGCCTCCCACCCAACCAATTTCTAACCCAAGAAGCAACTTTAGGGCCCATCCGTAGGGTGCTCAGTTTGTTTATAAGTCACCTGTGAGGAACAGTGTCAAAGACTTTACTGAAATCTAAATACACCACATCTAGGGCTCTCCCTCGGTCCAACTCCCTGGTCACCCAGTCAAAGAAATCAATCAGATTTGTCTGACAAGACCTGCCTCTGGTGAATCCATGCTGCCTCGGATCCTGTATTCCGCTGGACTCCAGAAACCTCACTATTTTCTCTTTCAGCAGCGTTTCCAATAATTTACTCACCACCAAAGTTAATCTAACCAGCCTGTAGTTTTCAACCACATCCTTACTTCCACTTTTGTGAAAAGGCACCACATGAGCCTCTCTCCAGTCCTTTGGCACCACTCCCTGCTCCAACGAGGCATTGAAAAGGTCAGTCAGTGGAGCTGCTAGAACGTCCCCAAGTTCCCTCAGTATTCTAGGGTGTATCCCATCCGGTCCCATCGCTTTGTCTACTTTAAGTTGAGCTAGTTTCTCACGAACAGTCTTCTGAAAATTGTTCAAGGTGTCCTTCACTTCTGTTCTTGTTTGTGGGTGTTTTCTGAGGTCCTGCTCCTGGTTCTTCATCTGTGAACACAGAACAAAAATATTTGTTAAGCAATTCCGCTTTATCCTTATCAGTTTCTACATATTCCTCCCCTGCACCCTTGAGTCTGACAATACCACTTTTGTCCTTCCTCTTCTCACTAATATATCTGAAAAATGTCTTATCCCCCCCATTTTATTGTATTGACTATTTCCTCCTCCTTTTGAATCTTTGCCTTCCTGACTACTTTGCTAGCTTCTCTAAGTTTTTCTAAATACAGATGGCTGTCTTCCTCTCTCTGTGATCTCTTGTATTTCATGAGGCCTCCCTCTTTTTCTTCACTTTTTCAGCTACTTCTTTTGAAAACCATAGCGGTCTCCTTTTCCTTTTACCTTTATTTACCATTTTAACAAAAAGGTTGGTTGCCCTTAACATATCCCCTTTCAGTTTTGCCCACTGTTTTTCTACATCCCCCAGCTGTTCCCATCCCACTAATGACTCCTTGAGGTATTGACCCATCTTGGCAAAGTTAGTTTTCCTAAAGTCTAAGATCCTCACCTTTGAATGGATTCTAGCAGCCCTAGTCCTAATACTGAACCACACCATCTGGTGATCACTGGATGCAAAATGATCTCCCACTACAACATCAGAAACACTTTCACCATTGGTAAGCACCAAGCCCAATATGGCCCCTTCACGTGTGGGGTCTGTTACCAATTGCCTGAATAGTTCTCCCTGTAGAGAATCCAGGATCTCCTTACTTCTAGATGATATGGCAGAAGGAATGTGCCAATGAACATCTGGCATATTGAAATCTCCTAACAGTAGCACGTCCCCTTTCCTAGCAATGCTGCGTATGTCTTCAATTCATGGCCGGCCCGTCCATTGAAGAAGAATGTTTTTTGCACAGGGTCCCGCGTTTCAGGGGGCCCCGCGCAAAGAACATTCTGCTTTTTCAAAATTAAATAAATAAATAAATAAAAGCTGGCTGCTGCCGCCACCGCCGCAGCAGCAGCAGAATGGAGTGTCCCGCGGGGCCCCCTCTGCCCAGCTGAGCCCCTCTGCGCCGGCTTTCAGATACGCGAAGGGAGAGTGTCTCCCTCGCGTCTCTGTTAAGCCCACAGGGGCTGATGGGAAGCAGGGGCTGATGGGAAATTTCCCATCTGCCCCTGCGGGCTTAACAGAGACGCGAGGGAGACACTCTCCCTTCGCGTATCTGAAAGCCGGCGCAGAGGGGCTCAGCCAGGCAGGGAGAGCTCAGCCGGGCAGAGGGGGCCCCGCGGGACACTCCATTCTGCTGCTACCGCGGCGGCAGCGGAAGCGGCAGCGGCAGCAGCCGGCTTTTTTTTTTTTTTTTTTATTTGCCATGAGCCGATGGGGGGGGGGAGGGATAGGACTGGTAATGGGCTATGGAGGGGGTTAGGACTTGACTTGAGGTGGGCTGTAGGCTGTTGGGGGGGGGGTTAGGACCATTATTAAAAAGGGACCCTGGATAATCAATGCTTGACCCAGTACAAGCATTGTGGAACCTGTGTCTTTTGGGGATATTGCTAGGTACATATGACCTAGATTGGCCACTGTTGGAAACAGGATACTGGGCTTGATGGACCTCGGTCTGACCCAGTATGGCATATCTTATGTTCTTATGTTCTTAGGACTGGTAATGGGCTATGGTGGAGGTTAAGACTGGTAATGGGCTGTGGGCTGATGGGGGCTGTCTCGAAATGGGGTGATGGGGGGTTAGGACTGGTAATGGGCTATGAGGGGTTAGGACTAATAATGGGCTATGGGGGGGCTAGGACAGGAAATGGGCTGATGGGGAGTGGTTAGGACTTGAGGTGGGCCGATGTGGTTAGGACTGGTAATGGGCTGTGGGCTGATGGGGGGTTAGGACTGGTAATGGGTTATAGGGGGGGCTTAAACTGAAAATGGGGTGATGGGGGGGTTAGGACTGGAAGTGGGTTGATGGGGGGCTAGGACTGGAAGTGGGTCGGGGGGTTGCTAGGACTGGAAATGGGCTGAGTGGAAGGGGAGGCTTGAACTGCAAATAGCTGATGGGGAGGGGGCTTGGAATGGAAATGGGCTGTGAGGGAAGGGAGCTAGGACTGAAAATGGGCTGATGGAGCAGCTAGGATAGGACTGGAAATGGGCTGTTGGGGGGAGCTAAGATTGGAAATGGGCTGTGGTGGGGGCTTGAATTGAAATGGACTCATGGAGGGGCTAGAACTGCAAGTAGGTTCATGGGGGGCTTGGACTGGAATTGGGCTGTGGAGGGGAGCTAGGATTTGACATGGGCAGAGATGATATGACTGAGATGTTTAAATACCTCCATGGCATAAATGCACAGGAGGAGAGCCTCTTTCGATTGATAGTAAACTCTACTATGAGGGTACACAAGATGAGGGTGAAAGGGGATAGACTCAGGAGTAATCTGCAGAAATATTTCTTTATAGAAAGAGTGGTAGATGCGTGGAATAATCTCCCAGTGGAGGTGGTAGAGATGACAGTATCTAAATTCAAAAAAGCATGGGACAAACAGAGGCTCTCTAAAGGAAAAAAGGGGACTCTTGCAGCGGTTGATATGGATGGGCAAACTAGATAGAAATATGGCAGCAGAAAAAGACCACATGCTCTAGGTTTCTATGCTAACCCTAAGAAGCCCTTTTACTAAAGGGCGGTAGCTGGTTACTTGTGTTCTGGCATATGCTGAATGCACATTGAGACATTTATTGCCAGCTAGCATATGGCAAAAACCGCACATGCTCCTTTCTACGCTAACTGTCCAACACACGTTGAGGTTGCGAGTGGATGGGACTGGGGCACAGAGTAGGTGTGGTGCGTTCTGCGCTGTTAGCGCATGTTGTGAGCACCGCACCAACTGCATTAGCGAGGGATCACCTAACACATCCTCAATAGGAGGCGGTAGGTGCAGCCACACTAACGCTGTGTGCATTATGGGACAGGGCTTCACGTAAACTGGCAGGCAAATACTTTCCATGCCCCTGACAGTTAACGTAGTGATGTTGCATGTAATGTGCCATCGTTTCAGTGCTTTTGCTACATTAGACACAACACCAAAGCACCTTTAGTTAAAGTGCCTCAGTCTCACTTACTAAACATGTGCATGGCTCTAATCTTGTATTTATGTATATTGCTCACTTTGTATATAGCTCACCAGTAAAATCGAGCACTCTGCACTCCATATCACTCTTCTTAATCTCCCACTGCATGCTACTAACCACACAATTATCTCGATTGTTTGATGTGCTAAACCGCTTTGATTAAATGATAAAGCGGTATACTAAATCCGTCTAAATAGATAAACACGTCGCTTTCTCTCTCCCTTTTTTTACTAACTTCAATCTTTTTTGCTGTCCTATCTGGATAGTTATGCCAATAGCAGTCTCAGTATCATCACTCTCCAAATAGCAGTGTTACTTGCCATTTTATCAGGTTATTCAGCGCTGGCAGCTATCAGATTTTATTTAAATGTCATGGCCTCTGTTTAAAAAAAAGTCAAATCGCGGTGAGGCCACAAATCTAGTAATAAAGCCCTTCACATGATTAATAAGTGAAAGAGACAATTAAAGATGTAGGGCCCAATATTCATCAGGGCAGCTAGAGCAATTACAGTGGCTAGCTGCTACCATTGAACTCTAAACCTAGATATTCAATACTAATATCCAGGCCAGCTTTCTGTGCCTAATGTTTGCCATTGAGGGATAAATGGGTAGCAGCTGAATATCACCACTGCCCTGTTATCCCTGGGTGCTGCTCACGGAGGCCCCCAAAACGACTCAGTACTAACCAGTTAGCATCAGGGAGCTTAGCAGCATACGCTAAATAATCTATTCACTGCAAATAACAGTTAATCGCTTTGAATATCGGGACCATACTTTTTTCTCAGGATATCTATGCTTATGGCTCTTCTGGAAGTTAGTTAATAAGTAAGACAAGTGATGACGACTCTCAGCACATGGTACACAAAAGTCCTCCCAGCTGGCATGCTTCCTATAAATATTTGGTGGAAATAAAGGTGAATCATTAAAAACAAGAGGAATATAAGGTGATAGTCCAATACAAAGGTATCGTCATATTCATTTTTGGTTTATGTTTATTGATTCATCTTTATTTCTATTCATGTACGTGGACTAACATGGCAGCCACACTAATTTATCCATAGTAAGATAGTAGCATAGCAACATAGTAAATGACGGCAGATAAAGACCACTCTGCTCCATCTAGTCTGCCCAAGTAAGGTGGCTAGAGTTGTATCCGCCATTTCAGGCAGGTCAGCACTCTCCTTTTCTGAAGTTAAGTTGTTTTGATTCCATCCTCTTCCTACATAGTGATCCTCTGTGTCTGTCCCATGCCTTTTTGAATTCCGTCATTGTTCTTGCTCCTACCACCTCCTTTGGGTGGGGGGGGGGGGGCGCATTTCAGGCATCCACTACCCTCTCTGTGAAAAAGTATTTATTAATTTTGCTTTTAAGTTTACCTCCTTTCTGCTTCATTTCATGTCTAGTTCTACAGCTTCCCCATCTTTGAAAAAAAGGTTTGTTTGTTCATTAATGCCCTTAAAGTATTTAAACGTCAGTATCATATCCCTCCCCTCCCCATCCCTCTTCTTTTCTAGGATATACATATTTCAGTCTTCACATCTTTTCTCATATACCTTCTGGTGCAGGTCTCATATCATTTTGTTTGCCCTTCTTTGAACCATTTCAAGGATTTGGGGTTTGTCTTTTTTATATCCTTCGCAAGATATGGTCTCCAAAACTGAACACAGGACTCCAAATGAGGCCTTACCAATGACCTGAACAGGGACACTAATACCTTTCTTCCTGCTGGTTATTCCTCTCTGTATGCAGCCTAACATTCTTCGGACTATTGACAGCCATGTTGTCACACTGCTTTGCCATTTTGAGATATTCAGACACTATCACTCTGAGGTCTCTCTCATGGTTCGTATACACCAGCCCCATGTCTCCCTATCAATATACAACTCCTTTGAGTTTCTGCATACCAAATACATCAGACTGCACTTCTTTGCATTAAACCTTAATTGCCAAGCATTAGACCATTCTTCTAATCTTTGTAGATCTTTTCTCATGTTGCATACTTCTTCTAAGGTGTCCACTCTATTACAAATCTTCATGTCATCTGCAAAATGGAAAACCTTTTTAACCCTTCGACAATATCATCCAGCAAGACACTAAACAGTAGCAGTCGCAGGACCATTCCCTGAGGCACTCCGCTACCCTCCTTTCTTCAGAGTGAGTTCCATTCACCACTGTCATCTGCCAGTCAACCAGTTCTTCATCCAGCTCATTATACTGGGATCCATCTCTAGGCTGCTCAGTTTATTTACAAGCCTCCTATGAGGACCAGTATCATGACCTCAGAATGATAGTGTCTTAATATCTCAAGGTGGCAAAGCAGTGTGACAACATGGCTGCCAATAGCCAGAAGAAGTCTAAGTAGACCACATCCATTGCATGCCTTTGATCTAATTGGCTAGTTCCCCAATCAAAGAATCATGCTGCCTTGGATATTGTAAACCATTGGCTTCCATAAAAACCACTATCCTTTCTTTCAGTAGCATCTCCATTACGTTTCCCAGTAGTGAGGCAAGACTTACCAACCTGAAGTTTGCCATGTCTTCTCTGTTCCACTAAAATGTAAATACACTCCAAGTATATCAATTATCAAACCAGCAGATGATATCTTCTATGTCTCTCTCGTAGGTAGTATATGTAATGAACTACACTTTTAGTATATCGCACGAGGTCTCAGACTGAAGGGTAGAAGACGGGGCCAACATTGACCCTCAACAACTCCCGATTTGCATCAATGACCTCTGCTTGGATAACTTTAATTCAGTGTAATATCAAATAAACTTCTCCCACTAAAAATCGAGTACTAATATAGAAAAATAGGAAATTCATAAAATACAAAACTCTCTTGGTAAAGCTAAATGCTTATCGTGTGTTCTATTGTTGACAATTCTCTTATACACGGTCATTGACAAAGTCCATTCATAAACTTCTTCTCAAACTTAGAATTTCCCAATGCCGTTCAATGGCATTGCCTACGCGTTTCTCCACACGGTTCTTCAGGAGCCAATCACCAGAATCAAACTGTCCACTGCACTTCTGCTTTTACCTAATAAAAAATCCAAACAAAAACACAACTCTTAACCTATCACCCACTAAACTCCACACTTAAAACTCTTCTGAAAATGACATGTAATTATATCTGTTGCTCTTAAAACTTACTCGTTGCTGCCCACGTTTATCACCAGTACTGTTCTGTTCCTCAGACAAATTAACCAACGATCTGGAAAAAACGCCGTGCATGCGGGGTGACCCACCAGCAGGGCCGGCCCGTCCATTGAGCAAGAATGTTTTTTGCACAGGGCCCCGCGTTTCAGGGGGCCCCGCGCAAAGAACATTCTGCTTTTTTTTAAAATTACTTAAAAAAAAAACTGGCTCTGGCTGCTGCCGCTGCTGCTACCACCGCGGCAGCGGCAGAATGGAGTGTCCCGCGGGGCCTCCTCTTCTCGTTCAGCCCCTCTGCAAAGGCTTTCAGATTCGCGAAGGGAGAAAGTCTCCCTCGCATCTCTGTTAAGCCCGCAGGGGCTAATGGGAAATTTCCCATCTGCCCCTTTAGACGCGAGGGGCTGATGGGAAATTTCCCATTAGCCCCTGCGGGCTTAACAGAGACGCGAGGGAGACTTTCTCCCTTCGCGAATCTGAAAGCCTTTGCAGAGGGGCTCAACGAGAGAAGAGGAGGCCCTGCGGGACACTCCATTCTGCCGCTGCCGCGGTGGTAGCGGCAGCAGCCAGAGCCAGTTTTTTTTTTTTTTAATTTTGCCATAGGCGGCGGCGGCAGCGGCGGGGGGGGGAGTTTAAGACTGGCAATGGGCGGGGGAGTTTAAGACTGTCAATGGGCTGGGGGGGGTGTTAAGACTGGCAAGGGGCTGGGGGGGGTTTAAGACTGGCAAGGGGCTGGGCTGGGCTGGGCTGGGCTGGGGGGGGTTAAGACTGGCAAGGGGCTGGGGGGGGTTAAGACTGGCAAGGGGCTGGGCTGGGCTGGGCTGGGGGGGGGGTTAAGACTGGCAATGGGCTGGGGGGGGTTAAGACTGGCAAGGGGCTGGGCTGGGCTGGGCTGGGCTGGGCTGGGGGGGGTTAAGACTGGCTTGGGGGGGTTAAGACTGGCAAGGGGCTGGGGGGGGTTAAGACTGGCAAGGGGCTGAGCTGGGGGGGTTTAAGACTGGCTGGGGGGGTTAAGACTGGCAAGAGGCTGGGGGGGTTAAGACTGGCAAGGGGCTGGGCTGGGCTGGGCTGGGGGGGTTAAGACTGGCTGGAGGGGGGTTAAGACTGGCTCGGGGGGGTTAAGACTGGCTCGGGGGGGGTTAAGACTGGCAAGGGGCTGGGCTGGGGGGGTTAAGACTGGCAAGGGGTTGGGCTGGGCTGGGCTGGGGGGGTTAAGACTGGCAAGGGGTTGGGCTGGGCTGGGCTGGGGGGGGGTTAAGACTGGCAAGGGGCTGGGCTGGGCTGGGCTGGGCTGGGCGGGGGGGGTTAAGACTGGCAAGGGGCTGGGCTGGGCTGGGCTGGGCTGGGGGGGGTTAAGACTGGCTGGGGGGGTTAAGACTGGCAAGGGGCTGGGGGGGTTAAGACTGGCAAGGGGGGGATGGGGTTAGGACTGGTAATGTGCTATGGGGGGTTAGGACTGATAATGGGCTATGGGGGGGCTAGGACTGGTAATGGGCTATGGGGGGCTGACTGGAAATGGGCTATAGGGGGGCTTAAACTGAAAATGGGGTGATGGGGGTTAGGACTGGAAGTGGGTGGATGGGGGGCTAGGACTGGTAATGGGTTGGGGGGTTGCTATGACTGGAAATGGGCTGAGTGGAAGGGGAGGCTTGAACTGCAAATAGCTGATGGGGAGAGAGCTTGGAATGGAAATGGGCTGTGAGGGAAGGGAGCTAGGACTGAAAATGGGCTGAGGGAGCAGCTAGGATAGGACTGGAAATGGGCTGTTGGGGGGAGCTAAGATTGGAAATGGGCTGTGGTGGGGGCTTGAATTGAAATGGACTCATGGAGGGGCTAGAACTGGAAGTAGGCTCATGGGGGGCTTGGACTGGAATTGGGCTGAGTGGAGGGGAGCTAGGATTTGACATGGGCTGATGGTGGGGCTAGGAAATGACTAGAAATGGGCTGATGGGGGCTAGGATTGGAAATGAGCTGATGGAGGGACTCAGACTGAAAATGGATGGGGGAGCTAGGACTGGAAATGGGTTGATGGGGGGCTAGGACTGGAAATGGGCTGATGCAGGGACTAGAAGGGAATGGATGCTGGAAGAGACTGGAACTAGAAGGGAGCTGATGTTGAGGAAGGATTAGAATGGGATGGGGCTGGGAGAGTAAAATGGAGAGGGGAAAAATATATTTTGTGTGGGAGGGATGAAAAATCTACAATTGGCCGGGTATTGGGAGAGTAAGTGGGGATTGAGGATGGAGGGGTAAAATTTGTGTGGATGAAATAGGAATGAGGAAAGAGCAAAAGGAGAAAGATTAGTATGTTAAAGCAGATGTAGAGAGAGAGAATGGAAAAAAAAACTAGAAGAGAGAAGAAAGAACAAATGGACAGCAGACGATGGACAGTTAGCAGAAAATATGAAGAAACCAGAAGAAAGTGGCTGGAGCAATTGCAACTGAAAAAAATGCACAAAAGGTAGAAAGATATCTCTTTATTTTGAATTTATTAACTGGAATATGAAAACTCTGGGAAATGTGCATCATTAACGTCTGCGCTTTGTTTTGTACAAGAGGAAATTAATTTATAGTTTTATTTCTACAGTGGTGTTGTACATTCCAAGTTTGGCTTTTGGGGTTCCCAGTTTAATTATTGCCTTCCTGTTTCTAAATTGTGATTCCTTGTTTGGTGATGGTCTATGTTCTGCATGTGTAACTGAGCTGAGGTATTCTATTTATGTAATTCCTATTTGACATTGCCACTTGTTCTCTTTCCCCAGTATTCTCTGAAATGTATTGGTTTAATATTTGCAGTGTTGCCTTTTGATAGGTAGGGTATGGTGCTTTGTGAGTCCTGGTAATGCTGTCAGGGTACGGCGGGTTTGCTATGGGTTCTAAATGGGCAGCGTTTGTAGTAGTTCCTAATGTGCCTGGTGGTTGGCACTGGATTATAGTAATGTAGAAATCTTTTAGTCTTTCTTTATCCATACACTCATTAAGAGACATGTTTACTAAAAGTTAGTGTATGGTAACATTATGCAAATATTTATGCAAATAAGGCCACTTATGCAAATGAGGCCCCGCACCGAGTCTCCGCACATGGCCCCGCACCCCCCTTGGGCCGCCCCTGCCCACCAGCTGGGCTTTAAACCTATTGTCTCTTAAGGGATCGTCGTCAAGTTACTATTACTTCAAGGGACTGCCGTTCGTTTAGAACATAAGAACATAAGATATGCCATACTGGGTCAGACCAAGGTCCATCAAGCCCAGTATTCTGTTTCCAACAGTGGCCAATCTAGGTCATATGTACCTAGCAGTTTCCCCAAGGGACACAGATTCCACAATGCTTGTATTGGTTCAAGCATTGATATCCTGGGTCCCTTCTTAATAATGGTTTATGGACCTTTCCTCCAGGAACTTGTCCAAACCTTTTTTAAACCCAGCTACACTAACAGCCTTTACTACATCCTCCGGTAACAAATTCCAGAGTTTGATTACACGTTGAGTGAAAAAATATTTTCTTTTATTAGTCTTTTTTTTTTTTGAAACTTTTATTTTCATTTTGCAACAAACAAAAGAAACAACACACCAAAGGAAACAAAACAATTATATAATAAAGAAAAATAAACCCAATTACCCCCCACCCCCACGCTTCTTCTCTATCTGATTATGTCAGCATGTGAGCGCTTCCAAACAAACGTGATTGTACATCAAAACAATCAAAAGAGTATCTGCGATACAGAATAATCAGGAGACAAAGATATATAAATTTAGACAGTCAGATGAGAGCATTGAGCAGAATGTACATAGTCATTGAGCATCTTCCATTTAGACCGATGATGAGGAGTCTGAATGGGGGAAGCAAACATACGAGGTATTTGTTCATATTTACTGTAGAGACAGACATGATTCCACCATTCATTGGGGCTCAATTGGGAGCTATTTTTCCAGTATTTCGTAATTAGGGAAATAGCAATGCCTAGCATAAAGTCCAAAAGGAAGTAAGCCGTTTTTGGAAGAGAGGGGATCCCCGCTGCTGAGCGAAGTCCCACTATCCTCCAAGAAAGGGGCTCTTGAAAGTGCAAAATAGACTGGATACGGCCCCAGACCCGACTCCAGTAATACTGTAGTGCGGGACATTCATACATAACATGAGGTAGTGAACCAATGGCCGCATGACATGTCCAACAATTATTGCCCTGAGTAGTGTTCCATTTGGCTAATCTGTCAGGAGTGTAAAAACACCGGTGGGCTAGAAAGAAGAGTGTCTGAGTGAGTGAGGCGGATCGGGAGACCCGTGTCACTCTACTCCAGACAAGGCTCCATTGCTCCGGGGTCAAAGTCACATGCAGTTCTCTCTCCCATGCTTTCTGCGCTATAGGGGTATCCCTAGTTATAGCATTACATAAGGTTTTGTAAAAATTGGATGCTACACCCGGTGAACTACCGATAGATCGGATAGTCTCCAACCAACCTTGTGTAGGGGAGGCCGATGGCGGGAGCACCTTAGCACTCCTAAGGCAATGCTGAAGTTGCACCAACTGAAAGTAGTGTTTCGCTGGGAGACCAAATTCAATTTGCAATTCACTAAAAGTTTTCCAGCGACCTTCATGGAACAATTGACTAGGAATCCAAATGCCCCTAGTGTACCAGGGGCTCCACGCCATCGGCTTATTTTGTATTCGAAATCGAGTGTTGTACCAAAGTGGGAGCTTGTCTAACGGACAGAGTCGGGAGTCTAAAGATTGCATGAGATTATTAAAGGCACCTAAGGTGTCTAAAAGCATTGGTGGGAAGTGGGAGTCTGATGGGAGAGTCATACCAGGGAGAAAAGTAAGAGGAATCGGTTGGCAAAGGTCCTCTTCTATGTCTAGCCACACAGGTCTACTCGGTACTGGATCTTCCAGCCAACGAGCACCTTGTTTGAGAAGAAAAGATTGATGATACTTCAGGAAATCAGGGAATCTGACACCCCCATTTTCCTTATCTGCTTGCAGCTTATGTTTCGCTATCCTAGGTGTCTTGTTTTGCCACAAGTATCTAGTCAGAAGGCCCTCGATATCTTTATATACGTCGAGGGAAGAGACAGGGCACCATTTCTAAGATATAATTCACTTTCGGAACAATCATCATTTTTATGGTTTCTAATCGACCCCACCAGGTAAGCGTTAAAGGAGTCCAGCGGTGAGTAAGCGCCCGGACTTTAGAGGTTAAGTCTTTGGCATTGAAGGAGATAGTGTCTTCCAAAGGAGAACAATAGTGAACCCCAAGGTATTTGACCATGCGAGGTTGCCATAAAAAGGGGAAGGATTGCATATCTGCCTGATGAAGCAGAGGATTTAATGGAAAGGCTACCGACTTGGTCCAATTTATCTTATAACCGGACAGTTGTGAGTATTTACCAATTTGCTCTAGGACAGCCGGTACTGAGTCTATAGAGACAAAAAGCATAAGATCATCAGCATACGCTGAAATTTTGATTTCCCTATGGGTGAAGGGGACTCCATGAATCTCCTCCGATTGCCGGATTAGTAAAGCCAAGGGTTCGAGTGCAAGATCGAAGAGGAGTGGAGACAGTGGGCATCCCTGGCGAGTGCCGCGTTGAAGGGGAAAAGGTTGAGACTTTAAAGCATTTGCACATATACTGGCTGTAGGCTGAGCGTACATGGTGCGAAGACAACGGAGAAAACCTTCCCCGAATCCGTACCAGCGGAGGACTGCAAACAGGAAGGGCCACTCTAAGCGATCAAAGGCCTTCTCAGCATCAAGTGAGAGGCCAACAAATGGGCGATCAAGATTAACTGCGGTAGTCAATACATGGCATAGAGTCCGAGCATTGTCAGCAGTTGATCTACCAGGAATGAAACCGCATTGATCTGGGTGTATTAAGGTAGGCATCCTATCCGAGAGCCGGGTAGAGAGAATGGTGGCAAAAATTTTATAGTCCGCGTTTAGGAGGGAAATTGGACGATAATTAGCTGTTAGTTGCGGGTCTCTCCCCTCTTTCTCAAAAACTACTACATTTGCCATTGAAAAGGACCCAGAAGGAGAACCCTCCTCGGCCAGAGCAGAAAAATAAATTTTCAAAACTGGAGCTAAATCAGCGTGAAAGGTTTTGTAGAATTCAGCGGGGAGACCGTCTGGGCCTGCGGCTCGACCTGAGGCACATTTCTTGATAGCAGAATGAATTTCTGAGACAGTAAATGGTGTGTCTAAGGCCACTCTATCTTCGTCAGATAGGGTCGGTCTTTGTACTCCTGAAAGTAAGCGTTCAAATACATCTGGCTCAAAATCACATTCAGATTGATAAAGCCGAGTATAAAAGTCACGAAAGAGTTCTAAGATTTCGGTATCTTTAGTGACCAAGCCCCCCCCCGACGGATTGCGGAGGGCGGTAACACGCTTGGCTTCTTTTCGACCTTTTAGGGCATTTGCTAATAATTTGCCAGCACGATTATTTTCCCGATAATATAGCCCTTGTTGTGATTCAATATTTTTAACAGCAGCAGTGTGCAAAAGCTGATTGTATTGAAAACGCAAGCGTTGTAAACGGAGTAAAATACATGGGTCAGTACGGGACGTGAGGAGACGCTCCCCAGCTTGTATCTGCTGCTCTAGAGTCAGTAAAAGCTGCTTTCTTTGTTTCCCCTGCCGAATTTGATAGCTAGTTATAGTGGCACGGATAGATGCTTTAAAACCCTCCCACCAAGCCCAGCCCGCTGTGTCATGGGGTGAGTTAAAATGAAAATAATCTTGGATAGCGGCTTTTATATCAACCTGAAAATCCTTTTGACCCAGTAGGGATCTATCAAAAAACCAAGCTCGGGGAGAATCGTCCCGCGCAGTGACACGTAATGATAAAGATATGGCAGCATGATCTGAAATATGGAGAGGATGAGTCCTAGTCGTGTCTACTTGAGAAATCAGTGCTTTGGAAATGAGAAAGAAATCTATTCTAGATTGGGAGTGATGGGGGGCAGAAAAGAAAGTGAACTCTAAGTCGGAGGGGTGAAGCAGCCTCCATATATCTACCAGCGCAAGATCTTGCATCAGAGCTGTAAGGGTAGCAAGACTCTTGGGTGGACTACTCGTTCTTGGCGGCTGTCTATCTATCAGAGGGTCTAACACTTGATTAAAGTCACCACCAAGTATTAATGGAGTATTGGCAGAGGCCTGTGCCAACTGCGCAATACTTGCATAGTAAGCAGGGTTGTCCACATTCGGGGCATAAATGCAAATACATGTAAATTCACTATCTCCAACCTTAAGATGTACTCGGGCCCATCTACCCTCCTTGTCAGCGCTAGTATCAATTACAGTAGCTTGCAAAGATTTCTTAACCAGAATGGCTACCCCGCACCGTTTGGAAACGGCGGGAGAATAGGCAGCCACCATGTAAGGCTTAACATTGAGTTTCAGTGTTTCAGCAGAGTTTAAGTGCGTTTCCTGAAGAAACGCTAAATCAGCATGCTCATGGCTAAGATAGCTAAGGATTTTCTTTCTTTTGATTGGACTATTAATGCCCTTTACGTTGAGTGATAAAATTTTACATAAAGCCATTCAGACAAGTTAAAAATTCTGAGCATGATAGCGCACCTAATTTCACAATGTCCCTCATATTGACTGTAGCAGGCTGTACATATGGCATAAAAGAAACTAAGCTTAGATAATACAATGAAGCGCCCCACATTAAAAAAGAAAAACCGCAGCGCGGTAGAGAAGAAGCAAAACCCCAAAAATTACTGGCGACCATGTGTCTGCGGGGAGAAGCCCCAGAGAAGGCCAAAATTGAAAAACACATAACCTGTAGGACTGTGCGTGCTCCGAATCCGACCGAGGCACACATCATGGAGGGAGAGGAGACCACAAAACAAGAGTCATAGAAAGAAAGAAAGAAAGTCCAGGAAGTCTCTGTGCTTGACTATGACCGCCGCATCGGGCCCTTCAAAATGGCGGACAGAGCCGGCGAATAAAAGTCCACGTCGTTGGATTAGCGCATCTGCTCTGCTTCTTTGGAGTCTAAAAATGTTGATAGTAGATCAGGATCTTCGAATGTCCTGGTTTGGTTGTGGAGAGTCACTCGGAGTTTCGCGGGATACAACAGGCCAAAGCGAGCCTGTAGCTGTTGAAGTCGAGGGCGAAAAGCAAGGAGTTTCTTCCGTCGGTCAACGGTAGGCTTTGCCAAGTCAGGGAAGAAGGAGACTTTGTGACCTTCAAATTCCAAATGATGGTTCGCCCGGGCAGCATTTAAAATTTGTTCCACTTGTTGATATCGTAGCAAGCGAAAGATAATAGGCCGGGGGGTCGTTCGGTTGAGCGCCATGTGGGTAGGAACACGGTGTGCACGATCGATTTCCAATTCTTTATGAAAGGTGATCTTCAGCAAGGAGGGAAGAGTTTTGAGCAGGAATTCTCTCATATCTCCCGCTTCCGCCCCCTCCGGTATTCCAATGAGCCTCACATTGTTGCGACGGGCTCGATTATTGCTATCTTCTAACTCCTTTTGCAGATTCTGTATCTGGCGCTCGGCCTTGTCCAGTGCGCCCAAGCGCACCGCGTGCGAATCGAGGACCCCCGCCATATTGTCCTGCCGTAATGAGAGACTTTCAAGTCGGTCCTGGAGCACTCCAAAGTCTTCTCGCAGGGCTCTAAGCGCTTCTCCATTGGACTGCACCAATTCCTTCACGCCGCGTAGTTCCTCCAAAATCTCCAGGTGCATTTCGGGGTTTTCACGAAATGGAACCATCTTCTGTGGGGAGGACACCTCTGTTTTGGAGCGTTTTCCGTGAGAAGAAGAAGGAGACCCGAAGTCCAAGCGCGCTGGTTTATGGGCCGCCATCCCCCCCGAGGTACCCCGGTCAGCCCGGAGCGAAATAGTAAGTTTGTATAGGTATTAAGTCAGGATTCTAAGTAGGCCTCTCGGGAGCTTCAGCGCGAAGCGTCTTACCCGCTGGACATCAGGCTCCGCCCCCCTTCTTTTATTAGTCTTAAATAGTTTACCCTGTAGCTTCATTGCATGTCCCCTAGTCTTTCTATATTCTGATAAGGTAAACAATCGATCTACGTTTACCCGTTCCACTCCGTTCATTAATTTATAGACTTCTATCATATCTCCCCTCAGCAGTCTCTTTTCCAGGTTAAAGAGCCCCAACCTTTTTAGCCTTTCTTCATAGGAGTATCCATCCATCCCCTTTACCATTTTGGTGGCTCTTCTCTGAACCTTTTCTAAAATCGCTATATCCTTTTTAAGATACGGCGACCAGAATTGCACACAATATTCAAGGTGCGGTCTCACCATGGAACGATATAGAGGCATTATAATATCTTTTGTTTTATTTTCCATGCCTTTCCTTATGATACCTAGCATTCTATTTGCTGTCTTGGCCGCCGCTGCACTCTGGGCCGAGGGTTTTAACATGGTATCCACAATGACGCCTAAATCTTTTTCCTGGGTGGTGGTTCCTAATGTGGAACCTTGCATCGTGTAACCATAGTTTGGGTTGTTCTTCCCTAGGTGCATAACCTTGCACTTCTCCACATTAAATTTCATCTGCCATTTTGATGCCCAGTCTTCCAATTTATCAAGATCCTCTTGCAATTTTCCACAATCCTCCTGGGTTTTAACAACTTTAAATAGCTTTGTGTCTTCTGCAAATTTGATAACCTCACTCGTTATTCCACTTTCCAGGTCATTTATGAATATGTCAAAAAGCAGCGGACCCAGCACAGATCCCTGGGGTACACCACTATTCACCTTTCTCCATTGAGAAAATTGGCCATTTAGCCCTACCCTCTGCTTTCTATCTTTTAACCAGTTCCTGATCCACAATAGTACACTGCCTCCTATCCCATGACTCTTTAGTTTTGCCAAAAGTCTCTGATGAGGGACCTTGTCAAAGGCTTTCTGAAAGTCCAGATACACAATATCAACCGAGTCACCTTTGTCCACCTGTTTATTCACTCCTTCAAAAAAACATAACAGATTAGTAAGACAAGATCTTCCTTGTCTAAAGCCATGTTGGCTGTCTCCCATTAGGTCGTGACTATCTACATGCTGAGTAATTTTATTCTTTATGATGGTTTCTACCATTTTTCCCGGTACTGATGTCAGGCTCAACGGTCTTTAGTTTCCCGGATCACCCCTGGAACCCTTTTTAAAAATTGGTGTTACATTGGCGATCCTCCAATACTCAGGTATAAGAGATGATTTTAATGATAGTTCACAGATTACTGATAGCAGGTCTGCAATCTCAAATTTCAGTTCTTTCAACATCCTTGGATGTATACCATCCGGCCCAGGTGATTTGCTACTCTTCAGTTTATCTAATAGTTGTAAGACATCTTCCCAATGTATCGATATTTCCTTCAATTCTTCTACACCTTTAAATACCACTTCAGTCATGGGTAACATCCCTACATCTTCCTCAGTAAAGACCGAAGCAAAGAATTCATTCAGTCTCTCCGCTATCGCCTTGTCGCCTCTTAGTGCTCCTTTAACCCCTTTATCATCTAATGGACCAACTGACTCTCTCACAGGTTTTTTGCTACGAATGTACTTGAAAAGGTCTTTATTTCGCGTTTTTGCTTCCGCAGCAAGCTTCTTTTCAAATTCTCTCTTTGCCTGCCTTATCAATGCCTTGCATTTGACTTGCCAGTGCTTGTGCTGTTTCCAGGTTTCATCGTTTGGCTCTTTTTTTCCATTTCCTGAAAGATGCTTTTTTGGCAACAACAGCCTCTCTGACCTCACCTTTAAACCATGCTGGCAGTTTTTTGGACTTCCTTCCACTTTTCTTAAAGCGTGGAATACAGCTGGTCTGGGCTTCCAAGATAGTATTTTTCAACAACACCCAAGCTTGATGTACGTCTTTAACTTTTGCAACTGCTCCTTTTAGTATTTTCTTAACTGTTTTCCTCATTTTATCATAGTCTGCCTTTCGAAAGTTAAAGGGTAGTACTGTGGATTTCCTTACTATCCCTCCTCCACTAATTAAATCAAAGGTGATCATGCTATGATCACTATTGCCAAGTGGCCCCAACACCCTTATCTCTTGCACTACATCTGGTGTTCCACTAAGGACTAGGTCTAATATTGCTTCCCCTCTGGTCGGTTCATGAACCAGCTGCTCCAAGAAGCAGTCATTTATTTCATCTAGGAACTTTATCTTCCTAGCATGTCCTGTTGTGACACTGACCCAGTCGATGCCGGGGTAATTGAAATCACCCATTATTATTACTGCACTGTAACTTTTGCTAGCTTCCTTGATTTCTTTGAGCATTTCATCATCCATTTGTTCATTCTGGCCAGGCGGACGATAGTACACCCCCACTGCCATCGCCTTCCCCTTTTTACATGGAATTTCAATCCATAGAGATTCTACAGCAAATTTTGTTTCTTGCAAAACTTTAATCCTTTCTGACTCAATGCCCTCTCTAACATAGAGCGCAACCCCTCCACCAATTTGATCAGCTCTATCATTACAATATAGTTGGTACCCAGGTATCACAGTGTCCCACTGGTTGTCCTCCTTCCACCATGTCTCTGATATTCCAATCATATCTAACCTCTCGTTTAGTGCTATATATTCTAACTCTCCCATCTTGTTTTGTAGACTTCTAGCATTTGCATACAAGCATTTTAGAGACTGTATTTTATTCATATTAATTTGGCTATTGGTAGACATGGGTAATTTGGGATCTTTAAGCTCTGTCTGCTCCATACTCGAGGGCATTTGGGCTACTTTACTCTTTTTTGGAACCTCTCTGCTTTTTGTAGTATCCTTCAAGGATACATTCTTCTGAACCATGCGCTCTTGGGCGACTGTCGGCTTTCCCCTATTATCTAGTTTAAAAGCTGCTCTATCTCCTTTTTAAAGGTTAATGCCAGCAGCCTGGTTCCATCCCGGTTAAGGTGAAGCCCATCCCTTTGGAAGAGCCCCTCCTTTCCCCAGAATGTTCCCCAGTTCCTAACAAATCCAAACCCCTCATCTCTGCACCATTGTCTCATCCACGCATTGAGACTCCGGAGCTATGCCTGCCTTTTGGGTCCTGCGCATGGAACGGGAAGCATTTCGGAGAACGCTACCCTGGAAGTTCTGGATTTCAACTTCCTACCTAAAAGCCTAAATTTAGCTTCCAGAACCTCCCTACCACATTTTCCTATGTCATTGGTACCGACATGTACCAAGACAGCAGACTCCTCCCCAGCACTATCTAAGACCTTATCTAGGTGGCGTGTGAGGTCCGCTACCTTCGCACCAGGCAGGCATGTTACCAGACGATCCTCACGTCCACAAGCCACCCAGCTATCTACATGCCTAATGATCGAATCACCAACTATAACTGCTGTCCTAACCCTTCCCTCATGGGCACTTGGCCCTGGAGAATCCTCCTCGGTGTGAGAGGGGTTTACATCACCTGGAGGAGAGGTCCTAGTTACAGGATCACTTCCTGCCACACCAGGGTGATGCTCTCCTGTCACGTGACCTCTCTCCTCCATGGCAACAGGGATGCTGCCAGACTGGAGGTGGGACTTCAGGACTATATCCCTGTAGGTCTCGTCTATGTACCTCTCTGTCTGTCTTATGTTTTCCAAGTCTGCTACTCTAGCCTCTAGAGAACGGACTCGTTCCCTGAGAGCAGAGAGCTCCTTGCACCTAGTGCACACGTAAGACCTCTCACCAGCTGGGAGAAAATCATACATGTGACACTCAATGCAAAAGACTGGAAAGCCCACATCCCGCTGCTGGACTGCTGTCTGCATCTTAGTTTTAAGTTTGTGTTTAGATCCTTAAGTTCTTTATGTACTAAAGGGTGCTATGGATATTTATACCACTAAAACTGTACCTAAGAAGTTTAATATACCTTGTTCACCTGAAGCTTAATTAATCTCAGGTCCTTAGTGTATGACTGATTTGGGTAATGAGCTTCACCTGAGAGCACCTCCTGTCTTTTAAGTTGTGCAAGTACCTATAAAGCTGTGATTATCCCAGGGGAGGGTGTGTGTGTGGAGGGAGGGAGGGATATAACACTTATTAAAAGAGGTCTGCTACACAGTACCCTGTCCTGTGCTGCTGAGGTAAGCTATATTCTGATTTGATTTAAATTATAGCTCTTTGCTGCTGCTAGGCTCTAACCTATTATTTAATTAATTTAATTTAATTAGCAGGTTTTTATATACCGCAACTTCCATAGATCAGCTGCGGTTTACAAAGAACAACAATGAACAAGCAAGACTGTTACTCCAATTCAGAAAGGCCCTCAAACATTACCTATTCCTTATATACTTCCCAGTGAGTGCAGAATCACGACCCATCTCTGTTAGTTATAGAAACTCTGAATCACCCATTGACCCTGAATTCCCCACTTAGTAAGTTCAACGCTCAACTGACCATTACGTCTCAACGGTGCCTAACTTATAGATGTAAATAGTTTACATTACAATCAAAGTTTATTTACCTGAGTTTTAAAATCACCCTGTTATCCAAGTTGTTAACCCTGTTTAATGTAACTCAGACATTTTTGTGTACTGAAATGTTTTGTTCGATGTAAACCGCGCTGATGTCAAATAGTGCGGTATATAAGAAATGTAAATAAATAAATAAATAAATAAATATAACAGTGTTAACAGTAATAACAATTTCGGTAATAACAATAATGGGTTCAATCTATCAGAACAGGTTGATAGTTGAGAACTATATACATTGAACATGTTTAGAACTAAAATACAGTTTTAAATAGAATCTCTGGTTATTTTACAAGGTATTAGTACACATTCCAGGTCAAGGGTCAATTATCATTGCTGGTGCGGCTATCCCTTTTCATGTTGTGTTGGTGAGTTTGATACGGAAATTATTATGAAATTTAAACTACAAGCTCTCTGCTGGATTCTAAATTTAACCAGAAAGCTCTCTTCTGTGTTTTAATTTGAAACTAAAAGTACTTTGCTGATGCTAGGCCCTAACCTATTATGAAAATTTAAACTACAAGCTCTCTGCTGGATTCTAAATTTAACCAGAAAGCTCTCTTCTGTGTTTTAATTTGAAACTAAAAGTACTTTGCTGATGCTAGGCCCTGAGTGACTATGAAATTTAAACTACAGCTCTCTACTGGGTATGAAAGGTAACCAGAAAGTTCTCTTCTGTGTTTTAAATTGAATCTTAAACTGTTGCTACTAGGCCCTGACTGATTTAACAAAAAATAGTGGGTTCACAGATTAATTAGCTTTAAAAGAAAAAAAAATTCCTTTCAGAAAAATTTCCAGAAGTATATACTCACAATTTCAGATTTCTCTCCAGAAGTAACAGCCCCCCTTTCTATTCCTTCAAGATTGAGGGTCACAGAGCTCTGGTTGAGCTATTTATGCTTGTGCTGCTGATATAAGCAGTGACCTACTTCCTGGGTAATTAACAGTCCTTGCTTGGATAGAAGGAGTCTTTCAAAATGGCCCTTTGAACTGCCAGCTGGTGTTAACACCTATTGAAAAAGCTTCACAGGTCGCTTGCCCACTAGGTAGAAGGCCTCTTTGTAAAGGTCTCTAGAAGATTTTATATGCTGCTCAAGGAGAATTGACCTTGTTTTGCCTTTGTTTCACAAAGCCCAGGCACTTACAGATTAAACCTACATCAAACTATATATGCCCACCAGTCTATTTGCATATTCAACCCCCCTGGCGCTACAGAATCAAGTTCAAAGATCCACCATTGTTCACGCATGGTCAGCCACTGATCTAAAGACCTGCCCTGTTAGCCCCGATGCACCTTTTCTATGCAAAAACACTGTAAATCAGTGAACAAATGTTTAAATGTTAAACAGTGTTGCACCATAGGGGCCTCCAGCTTGTGATGTTTAAGCCGGCTCCTATGTTCGGCCATACGTAGTTTAAATGCTCTATTAGTCTTCCCTATGTATAATAGTCGACAGGGACACTGTACTACATAGACTACATGAGTTGACGTACAATCTGAACTATGACGCAAATGATATTCTTTATTCCTATATTGAAAGGTATCCACTTCACAAGTTATCGGACAGATCTTACAACTCCCGCACCTACGATGACCCTTGGCAACTTGCTCATTGCCCTCCCGAGGTACCCTTGTCTTCAACTGTGATGGGCTCAAATATTCTTTAAAATTCTTTCCCCTCTGCCAGACACATCGAATGATCTTATTTCGAAGGGCTGGTACTAGCTGCAGCACGGAACTATGCTTTTTCACTATTCGTTGAATGAAACCACTAAGTGGTGAATACCGGGTAATAAGATTTATATTCTCATCCCCATGTTTTGTACCACATCTTGAAACCCCTTGATGGAGCAGATCTCGATCGTTATTTAAAGCCCTCTGATACGCCCTCTTAACTATTTGATGCGGATAACCCCTATCCAAAAAATTCTGAGTCAGCTGTCGGGATTGGACTTTATAATCTCGCCTATCTGAACAATTTCTCCTGTACCTCAAGAATTGGGAGAAGGGGAGACCCGTTTTTAAATGAGGAGGATGAGCACTATGAAAGTGCAGAAATGTGTTTCGATCAATCACCTTCCTAAAAAGAGTAGTTACCCAACCCCCCTCTCCCTTAGTTACTCGAACGTCCAAATAAGTTATTTCTTCCCTATTACACTCATATGTAAACTGTATGTTAGTATCACAATTATTAAGCCAACAATAAAATGCCTCAAATTGTTCTGTTGATCCTTCCCACAGCAAAAAAATGTCATCTATAAATCTCTTCCATAATTTTATATGGAGCTTATAGGGGTTAGACTGAAGACACCTCTCTTCATAACGCGCCATGTAGAGGTTGGCTATGGATGGGGCACAGGTAGCACCCATAGCCACCCCCGACAACTGATGATAAATTGAATTTTCAAACCAAAACTAATTCTGAAAAATGGTAATATCTTTCAACTGTAAAAGAAAGGCTAAATGATCAGCTGTAAGATCTCCCCTAGATTGTAAAAACAACTTCACTGTGTCAAAAGCCGCTGCCTGAGGGATACTTGTATACAGGGAACTCACATCAAGCGTAACCAATAGAATATTGTCTTTCTGGGCCCAACCATGGTTCAATTCCAAAGACCTGTACTGTCTAGATGTTGTTAAGTACTTCTATGTTGTTATGTACCCCTATGTTAAATGTAACCCTCCTATTGTGATGTGACCACTTTGATTGAAGGATAAGGTGGTATACAAATCTGTTTAATAAAGTTTCAGGGTAGATACTACTACTACTACTACTGTATATAAAAGCTACAAAATTAGAATAACTCCTGCAACTCAGAATGGAACAAACTGTTGTAGAATGCCTTAAATGAAAGTATGGCTTTTTCAGGGAGCATTTTATATTTGAATTTTTATGAGAATGCTCTGTTTTGTAGACAGGGGAAAGGTTTTCAAGAGTCACAAAAATGCTGATATTTTTGTAATCACCTAGAAACTGGGAAATGAGAGGTGGATATGCCAATGCCAGTTTAGATAAATGTTTCCCAAAATACATATGGATTTAGTCCATAATTGTGAAAAAATACAGGCATTTAGCATTTAACAGTGCCAGCAGATTGCACTCTGTTTCATAAGAGCTAAAAGAGTGCATTCCCAATTCAGCTTTCCTGTAAATCTTTTTTCTAAGGAAATTTACATGTTGCAGTAAGGGTCAATGGTTTGCAGTTGCTACAGTTACAACTACTACATTCACAATATCTTATCAAAAATTCTCTCTGAACTGATGACTTTCTACTAAAAGAGGGAAATGCTGTACACTTAAGCAGAAGCCCCTTATTTCAAACCCTGGGTAAGATTTTCGGCTGCTTGACTGGCTGGGGTTGTAAATGCAGCAGAGGCAATATCAACTTGAGGTGGAGAGAATCATGGTTGCTTGCTGAAGAGGTCTCGTGCTGACCAGATTCAAGGTCCATGATTGCAAGGCTCTGCAAGAAGCCCTAATAGAGAACAGTCACTACAATGACCAGATTAGAAGGTTCATGTACTACATTATACCATGTTGCATGTGCTAATAAGGAATTTTGCATGTAGTTTTACAACAATACTGATCAACTGGATAGAAAATATGGCATCCAAAATTTAGCTACAAAATATTTTGCAGAACAAATAATTAGATTTCAGTGAGGTTTTTTGTTTTTCTTTTTGCAAAAAAACATTTTGCAAACTAAATTTTACATATAATTTATTACACATTGATATTATGAGATGTTCTGCATAATTTTGCACTCATTAATTATTAAATATAATTTTACCATTAACATAAAAACATAAGAATTTCTATACTGGGTCAGACCAATGGTACATCAAGCCCCGTATCCTGTTTCCAACAGTGGCATATCCAGGTTACAGGCAGGCTCCCAAAAAGTGGCAAGATTCTGTGTTGCTTATTCTCAGGGATAAGCAGTGGCTTTCTCAAATTTACCTTATGCACTTTTCTTCTAGGAACTTGCCCAGACCGGGTTTTTTTTTGTTTGTTTGTTTTAAATCCAGCTATTCGAACTGCGTTTACCACATCCTTCGGCAAGGAGTTCTAGAGCTTAATTAGGGGTCGAGTAAAAAAAACCAAAACCCACACACGTTTTCTCCTATTTGTTTTAAATGTACTACTTTGTAATTTCCTAGCATGACCTAGGGGCATGTTTACTAAAGTCCGCAAATCTGCGCGCCGCAAAATAGCGCACGGCAACGCGGCATTTAAACGTGCAGAAACGCGTTTAAATGCCCCACACACGTGCGTGTCACCCCCGCACAGGTACGCGGCACAGTAACGGGCCCCGTACAAGTGCGGGCCCGCAAATGTCCGATAGAGGCGTGGAACGGCTAAAAGAGGGCGGAGGAAGGCTCCGGAGGGGCGGAGGGACGGGGTCAATGGGTGGAGAGTGGGAGGGGAGAGGCTCCCCGCACAGTATCGGGCCCGAATTTCCATTTAAAAATTAGCGCGAGTGAAACCCTCGCGGTAGAGGGCATTTAAAGGGAAGAGAAACCATTTCCGTCAGCAATGTACAGGAACACCGGGGAAACCTAAAAAACGTGAGCAGTGTGATATATGTGCACAGAACAAAATTGCAAATAGAACCTGAAAATGACCACAACAAAACTATTATAAATAGTAATCCAGCTGGGGAACAGTTATAGTGATGGGAAAATATACAAAACACACCCAGCAAAGCTCCAGAAAAAAGAGATGAATATTGGAAGGGTCTACGGAGCGGAGACTCTTCCAAAAAACATTTCCGTTTTTGGAGCTTTCCTCGGAGTGTTTGCTATGGTTGCCCATTAATACCACTGTCGCCCAGCGTGGTGATATTTTGTCCCCCATTTTCCCGTGGTCATTTCTGGTGCACGTTTGTCACCAGACAGGGTGCATATGCCCACAGTAAAAATGAGTAGAGCAGGGTTTGTGACTCCATCCTGCCAGGCTTACTGCCTCCAGGGGCTGCACTGTCTCTGTGGCCAAAGTGTGGTACAGCAGACAGAGTCATTACCTCTAGGACCAGAGGGCAGAGGTTCAAAACCCAGCTGGGGCACCTGCCAGCCCAGTCCCTATATTTTACCCACCACTAAATAAAGATAGCGCAGACACCCCTGTAGTGCAGGGAACATAAGCATGGGGAAAACACCCATATTTTACCCAACACCGCACACACACCACAACAATGGGCATTACCTACAGCCAAGTCCCCCAAATGCAGTCCCGTACTGCCACATTGCAATCAGGTCAACTGCTTTTTCTGAGAGAAGTTCATGCCAGCATGTTGGCGGACAAGTACATGTGGTGCAGGGGGCAGTGGCTGCTAACCACAGAAGACAGAGGCCTAGCCATGTGCAGGCTGGCACAGTCCACTGCAACAGACAGGCCCTGCCGGATCCACAGTCATGGACAGTCCAGGGAATCCAACCAATCTGTGGCTACACAGTGGTGCAGTGCACACAGACAGTGTATGCAAGAACAGAAGGTCACAGGTTCAAAGCCCAGCTGGGGCTACTGCCAATCCTGCCCACATATTTTTCCCACAACTAAACAGTGATAGTAAGGACACACCTTTCATGGCGGGGACATATGCAATGGTAAGACATCTATCTTTTACCCCACTGAGCACAGACACCATGAACAGGGGCAGTACCTAGAGCAGAATCACCCAAATGCAGTCCTGGTGGGCCACACACCAGTCAGGTTCCATGCTGACACTCATACAAATGCCTGTGCTGTATATCTATGCACCACCCCCATGGCATGTAGATGTAGCCCATGCATATGCATGAGGGATAGCAGGAAAACCCGAACAGTGTGATGCAAACCTGGACTGGAGTTGGGAATCTGTGCCGTAAAGCAGCAGCCATCAAGGGCAGACACACCCACACCCACAGGCCCCATTGGCCAATGTCTCCTGGAAAGGCAGAACATTGGACCGTGCATGCAGCACCCAAAACGAGCACTTGCATAACTTACCAATGTCACCCTACACCTGAGGTATACGGTACACAGCTCTGAGACGTTTGCTAGGAGCACAGGCAGGCAGATATCCATACGTTACGTACATACTGCTAGTTGACCCCATCCAAACAATCTGTTAGGTGTTTGCGGGGCATGCTCCAGGCCTGGCCTCTGACGGTGTTTACCACCATGGGGAGTGACCACCAGCTGTAATGCGTACCATATCCATGCCTTGCCGTGCTCAGGACCGGTTTGGTGGGCAAGGCTACTTACCCCCTCAATCGTAGCACCATGATGGCAGAGGTGTGGAAGTGTGTGTCTGTCTATACAGTGGGTGTTGGCTGCAAGCCCCTTCAACAGCCCACACTGCCAGCACTGTTGCCAGTATTGGCCAGCCAATGTGCATAATGAGGTGCAAGGTACCATGGGTATAGCCAGGGCAGGGTGGCGTGGCCAGGATGCATCTGCACTGGGCATAGGGCCCTGGCAGGGACATTGGCTGGGATATTGTAGTGTCCGGCCACCACCTACACAGACAGGGTGGCCAAAGCATGTCCTTCTGGGGGATCACGCTCACCCTGACTGTGCAGTGACCACAGCATGGCTAGGCCCCCCCCATAGTGCTGTATAGTAGTTCTCTCATGTGATAGATATGGGTTTCTCTTTGGGGCCCAGTCACTGATCTATCTGCTTGCTGTGTATGCAGACAGCCCAGTTCTGGGTGCATGCATCTCCATTGGGAACATACACTATGGACTAACCAGCAGACTGTTTGTAGCTGGTAAATGTCTTGCTATAATGGCTTGCAGGGTGCAGTGGCTGTTGGCTTGCTGCAGGGGAATATCTGGTGGTGGAGTGCAGCTTACCATACCCTGGGCTTATGTCTGTCTGCTATTGTGTTATGGCTGTGTATGGAGCTGCCTGGGGGGGGGGTGTTCCTCAGCAGGGCTGGGGTTGATGTTCTTTACTGCCACCTTTGCAGGGAGGTAGTGTGTGGATCCCTTGATGGGGACCATGTTTGCCACTGGGGGGGTGTGCCCCCAATGGGGGCTGTGCCTGATGGTGGCAGACAGGGATAATCCATGGTGTTTGTGCAGAAACTAGCTATCTTACACATTAACACTGCTTTGGAACGCCCGCTTGGCCTCCATCAGCCATGGCAGGTGTTGTTGACCTGGTCCTGGCCACCTCATTGCACACTCAGGGTGAGCACAGTACCCGCACGATGTAACGGTGTGTGGCTACTCTGTGCCAGTAAAACACCCGGTCAGTGCCCCCTACTAGGCCAAGGTGCTGTGTGGGTGCACCCGGTCACTTCCCCCAATAGGGCCGAGGTGCTGGGGGGTGCATTCCCCATCTTGTGTCCATCTGCGGACAGCTAATTTGCATGTGCAGTGCATCATGGGTACGGGTGGCCTAACCCTATCCTGTTGACACCAGCAGACTGTCTGTGAGGTGACGTGTAGGCTATCTTCAGCCAGCCAGGGGCCTGCTTACAGCTATGGAGCTGTAGCGCAATGGTTACATCACTGCCTGTGCAGCCAGAGGTCATGGGTTCACACCCACAGTGGAGCCCTTTGGTAGGGCTGTCCACAGCTTTATTTTTATGTACTGTACATATGTCTATGCCGGCAAGACCACCCTCAGCTTACTATACCCATTAGGTGCCTCTGAGGGTGCTTCATAGGGCGCCCGGTAGGCCACCTTATGGTTGCCATCCCTATAGGGTGCACTATACATTATCCTGTGTCGCAACATACATGCTGCCCTATAGGGGACATTCAAGGGTGCCTTGGCGAACAGTGCACTGTAACATGTGCCTTATGGGCCGCCGTATGTTAACATGCTGGGAGAGTGCGTTTGCTAGTAGTGATAACAAAATAAAATTATACAGCCTCCTACAGCACTCCACAACATAATACATACTGCCTCAGCAGGCATTTTTCACTGGGCATTGTGAGGAGTTGAACCCCTGATCCCTGCACCATTGGTCAGTGTTTTAACCATTGTGCTGTGGCTCTGTTCCTGTGCTTGTGCATCAGCGCGCCGCCTTCTGCCACCCAAGGGGACCAGTGCGCCGCCTTCTGCTGCCCAAAAATAACTGTGCGCCGCCTTATGCCGTTCCAAATTAATTTGCCTCCTAAAACAATTTTAATCATTACAGTTACTGCCTCAGCTGACCTTTGTCGTTGCGCACACTGGGGGATTGAATCCATGGCCCCTGCACCATTGGTCAGTGTCTTCACCGTTGTACTATGGCTCTGTTGTTTTGTATACTCAGCAGCGTGCCACTTTGTCTTTCCATGCGCTAATGTCGAACCCCGCACATTAGCGCGACGCGCACACATCCGGTTGCTTACTACCGTTTTTTTTCTATTTTCTGCCTGAACCGCCCACTCCTTATATGGCACAGGCACACTAGCGCGGCCCCGCACGTTAGGAATGTTTAGTAAACATGCCCCCTAGTCTTTGTACTTTTGGAAAGAATAAGCAATCTATTCTGTTAACCATTCTATTCCACTCGAGATTTTCTAGACCTTTATCATAGCTCCTCTCACCTCTCTTCTCCAAGCTGAAGAGACCTAACCTCTTTAGCCTTTCCTCATAGGGTAATCATTCCATCCCTATGATCATTTTGGTCATTCTTCTCTGCCTCTGTTGATACTGCCAGGTTCCTGTCTGGGCATATCAAAAGTGATTTTCTGGTTCTGTGAGAGAAGGTGAAGTAGTTAAGTGTGCAGACGGTGTTCTCATCAATCCTCTCTGTCAAGGTCAGTGCCAAACCTGAGAGGCTTGTATTCTGGAGATGAATGCCCAGTGGTGTATATGGTGTCCACATGAGCGTTTTGAATTTCTGGACCAAGGCATGATTTATCAAAGACTGCTAAGCAGAGATCTTATCTACCTAATTGAAGGGCTGCCAACCACCTCTATATTTCCACAATGCTGAAGTAGGTGTGGGAGTGTGTGTATGTCTATCAAGTGTTCTGTGGCTGGCCATACCTTGAGGCGCCCACAATGCTTGCACTGTTTCCAGTGTTAGCCTGCCTATGTGCATAATGGGGAGCAAGGTACTGTGGGTATGGGCCGGACAGGGCAGCCTGGGCAGGATGCATCTGCACAGGGCATATGGCAATAGCTGGGACATTGTATTGGCTGACCACCACCTGCATGGACATGGTGACCACAGCATGTCATGCTGGGGGTCACTCACACCCTGACTGAGCAGTGACCATGGCATGGCTAGGTCCCCACATAGTGCCATACAGTGTTTCCCTCAAGTGATTTCTGTGAGTTTCCCTGGTTGGGGCCCAATCACTGATATACCACCTCTGGGTGCGCAGTTTCTCCAGGAACATGCACTATGTACTAGCTAGCAGACTGTCTACAGTTAGCGTGTGTATGGCTGGAGCATCTTGCAGGGTTAACACTGACAGTGCCCACTGCTGGTGAATGTCAGATGGTGGTGGGGGGCATCTGAGCATATACAGGCCTACCGCCTGTCTGCCAGTTCCCTGTGTGATACAAACAGATCTGCATTCACTGCCTTGGAGGGTGGCCCTTCCCCTGCAGGACCGGGGTAGCTGGTCCCACAGCCCTTCATCATGTCCCTCCACTGCCGCCATTGCAAAGATGTAGAGTGTGGATCTGTTGGTGGCAGAGCCTGTCCCCCCACCCTGAACCCGAGAGTGGGGTTGGTAGGTGCTGCCCCCTGATCCGCATGTGGGTCCAGATACCCATCCTGCCCTATAGGGTGCAGTAGGTGATGGCAATCAGTCTTGAAGGACTAAAAAAGGGGACTGTTACTTCTGAAGAGAGATCTGCAATTGTGAGTATATACTTCTGGGAATTTTATGAAGGGAATTCTTTCTATTAAAGCTATTTAATCTGTGAACCCACTTTTGTTAAATCAGTCAGGGCCTAGTAGCAGCAGTTTAAGTTTAAATTTAAAACACAGAAGAGAGCTTTCTGGTTAAATTTGGAACCCAGCAGAGAGCTGTAGTTTACATTTAATAGTCACTCAGAGCCTAGCATTAGCAAAGTACTTTTAGTTTAAATTTAAAACACAGAAGAGAGCTTTCTGGTTAAATTTAGAACGCAGCAGAGAGCTTGTAGTTTAACTTTCATAATAAGTTAGAGCCTAGCAGCAGCAAAGAGCTATAATTTAAATCAAATAAGAATATAGCTTACCTCAGCAGCACAGGACGGGGTACTGTGTAGCAGCCCACTTTTAATAAGTGTTATTTCCCTCCCTCCCTCCCCACACCCAACCACCCCTGGGATAATCGTAGCTTTATAGGTACTTACACATCTTAAAAGACAGGAGGTGCTCTCAGGTGAAGCTCGTTACCCAAATCAGTCATACACTAAGGACCTGAGATTAATTAAGCTTCAGGTGAACAAGGTATATTAAACGTATTAGGTACAGTTTTATTGGTATAAATATCCATAGCAACCCTTAGTAAGTAAAGAACTTAAAGATCTAAACAAAAACTTAAAACTAAGATGCAGACAGCAGTCCAGCAGCGAGATGGGGGCTTTCCAGTCTTTTGCATTGAGTGTCACATGTATGATTTTCTCCCAGTTGGTGAGAGGTCTTACGTGTGCACTAGGTGCAAGGAGCTCTTTGCTCTCAGGGAATGAGTCCATTCTCTAGAGGCTAGAGTAGCAGACTTGGAAAACATAAGAAAGACAGAGAGGTACATAGAGGAGATTTACAGGGATATAGTCCTGAAGTCCCACCTCCAGTCTAGCAGCATCCCTGTTGCCATGGAGGAGAGAGGTCACGTGACAGGAGAGCATCATGCTGGTGTGGCAGGAAGTGATCCTGTAACTAGGACCTGTCCTCCAGGTGATGTAAAACCCTCTCGCACCGAGGACGTTTCTCCAGGGCCATGTGCCCATGAGGGAAGGGTTAGGACAGACGTTATAGTTGGTGATTTGATTATTATGCATGTAGATAGTTGGGTGGCTTGTGGACGTGAGGATCGCCTGGTAACATGCCTGCCTGGTGCGAAGGTAGCGGACCTCATGCGCCACCTTGATAAGGTCTTAGATAGTGCTGGGGAGGAGTCTGCTGTCTTGGTACATGTCGGTACCAATGACATAGGAAAATGTGGTAGGGAGATTCTGGAGGCTAAATTTAGGCTTTTAGGTAGGAAGTTGAAATCCAGAACATTCAGGGTAGCATTCTCCGAAATACTTCCTGTTCCATGTGCAGGACCCAAAAGGCAGGCAGAGCTCCAGAGTCTCAATGCGTGGATGAGACAATGGTGCAGAGATGAGGGGTTTGGATTTGTTAGGAACTGGGGTACATTCTGGGGAAAGGAGGGGCTCTTCCGAAGGGATGGGCTTCATCTTAACCGGGATGGAACCAGGCTGCTGGCATTAACCTTTAAAAAGGAGATAGAGAAGCTTTTAAACTAGATAATAGGGGAAAGCCGACAGTCGCCCAAGAGCGGATGGTTCGGAAGAATGTGTCCTTGAAGGATACTACCAAAAGCAGAGAGGTTCCAAAAAAGAGTAAAGTAGCCCAAATGCCCTCGAGTATGGAGCAGACAGAGCTTAAAGATCCCAAATTACCCATGTCTACCAATAGCCAAATTAATATGAATAAAATACAGTCTCTAAAATGCTTGCATGCAAATGCTAGAAGTCTAAAAAATAAGATGGGAGAGTTAGAATATATAGCACTAAATGAGAGGTTAGATATGATTGGAATATCAGAGACATGGTGGAAGGAGGACAACCAGTGGGACACTGTGATACCTGAGTACAAACTATATCATAATGATAGAGCTGATCAAATTGGTGGAGGGGTTGCGCTCTATGTTAGAGAGGGCATTGAGTCAGAAAGGATTAAAGTTTTGCAGGAAATAAAATTTGATGTAGAATTTCTATGGATTGAAATTCCATGTAAAAAGGGGAAGGCGATGGTAGTGGGGGTGTACTATCGACTGCCTGGCCAGAATGAACAAATGGATGATGAAATGCTCAAAGAAATCAAGGAAGCTAACAAAAGTTACAGCTCGGTAATAATAATGGGTGATTTCAATTACCCCGGTATCGACTGGGTCAGTGTCACGGCAGGACGTGCTGGGGAGATAAAGTTCCTAGATGACATAAATGACTGCTTCTTGGAGCAGCTGGTTCATGAACCAACCAGAGGGGAAGCCATATTAGACCTAGTCCTTAGTGGAACACTAGATCTAGTGCAAGAGGTAAGGGTGTTGGGGCCACTTGGCAATAGTGATCATAGCATGATCGCCTTTGATTTAATTAGTGGAGGAGGGATAGTAAGGAAATCCACAGTAGTACCTTTTAACTTTCGAAAGGGAGACTATGAGGAAAATAGTTAAGAAAAAACTAAAAGGAGCAGTTGCAAAGGTTAAAGATTTACATCAAGCTTGGGTGTTGTTGAAAAAATACTATCTTGGTAGCCCAGACCAGCTGTATTCCACACTTTAAGAAAAGTGGAAGGAAGTCCAAAGAACTGCCAGCATGGTTTAAAGGTGAGGTCAGAGAGGCTGTTGTTGCCAAAAAAGCATCTTTCAGGAAATGGAAAAAAGAGCCAAACGACGAAACCTGGAAACAGCACAAGCACTGGCAGGTCAAATGCAAGGCATTGATAAAGAAGGCAAAGGGAGAATTTGAGAAGAAGCTTGCTGTGAAAGCAAAAACGCGAAATAAAGAATTTTTCAAGTACATTCGTAGCAAAAAACCTGTGAGAGAGTCAGTTCGACCATTAGATGATAGACGAGTTAAAGGGACACTAAGAGGTGACAAGGCGATAGCGGAGAGATTGAATGAATTCTTTGCTTCGGTCTTTACTGAGGAAGATGTAGGGATGTTACCCATAACTGAAGTGGTATTTAAAGGTGCGGAAGAATAGAAGGAAATATCGATACATCGGGAAGATGTATTACAACTATTAGATAAACTGAAGAGTAGCAAATCACCTGGGCTGGATGGTATACATCCAAGGATGTTGTAAGAACTGAAATATGAGATTGCAGACTTGCTATTAGTAATCTGTGAACTATCATTAAAATCATCTCTAATACCTGAAGATTGGAGGATCACGAATCTAACACCAATTTTTAAAAAGGGTTCCAGGGGTGATCCGGGAAACTACAGACCGGTGAGCCTCACGTCAGTACCGTGAAAAATGGTAGAAACCATTATAAAGATTAAAATTACTCAGCATGTAGATAGTCATGGCCTAATGGGAGACAGCCAACATGGCTTTAGACAAGGTAGATATTGTCTTACTAATCTGTTATGTTTTTTTGAAAGTGTGAATAAACAGGTGGACAAAGGTGAGTAGGTTGATATAGTGTATCTGGACTTTCAGAAAGCCTTTGACAAGGTCCCTCATCAGAGACTTTTGGCAAAACTAAAGAGTCATGGGATAGGAGGCAGTGTACTACTGTGGATCAGGAACTGGTTAAAAGATAGAAAGCAGAGGGTTGGGCTAAATGGCCAATTTTCCCAATGGAGAAAGGTGAATAGTGGTGTACCCCAGGGATCTGTGCTGGGTCCGCTGCTTTTTGACATATTCATAAATGACCTGGAAAGTGGAATAACGAGTGAGGTTATCAAATTTGCAGATGACACAAAACTATTTAAAGTTGTTAAAACCCAAGAGGATTGTGGAGAATTGCAAGAGGATCTTGATAAATTGGAGGACTGGGCATCAAAATGGCAGATGAAATTTAATGTGGACAATTGCAAAGTTATGCACCTAGGGAAGAAAAAACCCAAACTATGGTTACACAACGCAAGGTTCCACATTAGGAACCACCACCCTGGTTGTGGTTCCTAATGTGCTAGGTATCATAAGGAATGCTAGGTATCATGCTAGGTATCATAAGGAAAGGAATGGAAAATAAAACAAAAAATATTATAATGCCTCTATACCGTTCCATGGTGAGACCGCACCTTGAATATTGTGTGCAATTCTGGTCGCCGTTTCTTAAAAGGATATAGCATTATTAGTAAAGGTTCAGAGAACAGCCACCAAAATGGTAAATGGGATTGAAGGATACTCCTATGAAGAAAGGCTAAAAAGGTTAGGGCTCTTTAACCTGGAAAAGAGATGGCTGAGGGGAGATATGATAGAAGTCTATAAATTAATGAACGGAGTGGAATGGGTAAACGTAGATCGATTGTTTGCGTTATCAGAATATAGAAAGACTAGGGGACATGCAATGAAGCTACAGGATAAACTATTTAAGACTAATAAAAGAAAATATTTTTTCACTCAACGTGTAATCAAACTCTGGAATTTGTTACTGGAGGATGTAGTAAAGGCTGTTAGTGTAGCTGGGTTTAAAAAAGGTTTGGACAAGCTCCTGGAGGAAAGGTCCATAAACCATTATTAAGAAGGGACCTGGGATATCAATGCTTGACCCAGTACAAGCATTGCGGAACCGGTGTCTTTTGGGGAAACTGCTAGGTACGTATGACCTAGATTGGCCACTGTTGGAAACAGGATACTGGGCTTGATGGACCTTGGTCTGACCCAGTATGGCATATCTTATTTATTTATTTATTTATTTATTTAACAGTTCTTCTATACCTTCTATATCTTATGTTCTTATGTTCTTATGACCTCTGGCTTGTTGGTCATTGTATTAATTGTATCTATATCTGTGTGTATACTTGCTTAGGCTTTTTCAGGCTTTTGCCACCTGTATTGGCAGACGGATATGTTTTTGGGTACAATTCATGACTGATGTGTGTTGATCCCTCATCATGCACTGCCTAGTGTCTACATGTGACTAGGGCATCTGGGACATGCAGCAACAAGTGGGGGGTGGGGGGATACTGCATAGTGAACACCGTGCAGCTACGACACATTATCTCTCCTGCCCATCATCTGTAGACGTGCCAGTGACTTTGGGGTGACATGTGGGTAGCTGGCATGCTCAATGTGTTTTCAGTTTGTTCACTGTAAACCAACCACCTTGATATGATGACAGGCGGTATATATGATATGTCTACTGGTGACCACAATAAAATTATGTGTTTGACCCACATTTCTCTCTGCTGCTGCTTGACCACACTGACACATGTCTTTCGTTATGTTCTGGTAATGTACGTGGCCCAACTGTGCTCACATCCTTGTACGGTGGCAGCTGGCTATGTGGCAGCCGTCTGACACATCACAGGGTGCTACGTGTTTCCATACTGACATTCCCTTTGAGGGGACATATTTGGGTTGTGCTTGCTGTGGCTGTTTGGGGTAGTGATTGCAGACATGCGTTGGTGCACCATAGGTTGTGGGTTTAAGTCCTACATGTTCCTTCTCTTTGCCCTTTTTTGGTGCTAACCTGACCAGGAGCTGCCTGATGACTGATCACCTCTCCGCACACCCTTCCATCTCTTCACCTTACACCACAGTATGCCCTCAATGCAGCCTATCTATCACATATTGGTTGTTACATATGGCTCTTTCTTTGTACTGTCCATGTCGGCTGGGGGGATTGGCATTGCTGTGGTTGATCTGATGTGGTCCATGTCTGTTTGTAGGTTCATGTCTCACATGCTTGTTTTCCGTTCTGTTCCCCATTTTGCCCTGCTCCACAGAGCATCCCCTGCTGTCCATTGGGTTTAGCTTCTTTGCTCTTTTGCATGCTATGTCCACTGCATAACATTTCATTGTGTGTGTGTGCATGTGTTTATATGTGGCTGTCGTCCCAATTACTGACTGTGATATGAGCTGTACACACCGGTTCTGCATGTGCATTGCATCTTTGTGACTGTTGGGGTTGCCCTATCCTGGCAGCCAGCTGTGTTTTGGTGTGGTGCCCTCCAGTGTTCTTGTAAGAAGCCTTTGCTGTGGCACTCATGTTGGTGTTGTAGCCTACTGGTTTGTGCATTGCCATTTGTGCTACTGATCATGGGTTTGATTCCTCTCTGTTCTAATTATTTTATGCCTCTCGTCCACACGTACTTTGCATTCCTGTTACAGTCCTATCTGTGACGATCTGTGCTGCTGGCACATTATACCCTCATCACTGTTGCCAAACATCCTTCTGTCAGTCTATCTGTGTCTGCAAGCTCTGTGGCGTCCTGCCCTACTGTACAGGCTGCTACCCCATGTACTGCACTGGCACACTTTTCTGCATTGCAGCTCTTCATGTTTGCCTCTCCTGTGTCTGCTCTGCATGGCACTGCTCTCCTCTGTCCTCCTGTCATTGCACTTATCCTGCCACCTCTACCTCCTCTGGTGGCACGTATCCCCATCCTCTGCCACACACTGTCATTGTTGCACTGTACATTACTATCACCCTGTACATCGGTACAGTTGCCCCCGATATGTTTGTCCACTTTACCTGCTGCCACATGGGCTGCACGCAGATTTGGCTGGTCCATGAGCTCCATCATCTACTTCCTTCCATCACTTGTTCATTGCCTTTCCTTGGTGCTCTGTGCAGTGTTATGGTTACATCTGTGTTTGAGCCATACATTTCATGCCTGTGACCTTGGGGCACCTTTGTGCCCCTGGGCACCATCTCCTGTGTCACCTTAGCATCCCTGGGGCATCTTGCATGGCACTTAGGTTTGGGCAGCTTATGGGGTGCCTTATATGCTTCCTTGGAGGGTGCCAACCTTTTCTGCTACCCTCTGGGGCACATTATGACCTGCCTTGGATGACATGGTGCATTATGATGTGCCTTATGGTGCACCCTAAAAGGTGATTTAGGTTGCAGCACTGGGCTGAGGCTTTTTTGGCTGGCAATGCAGATTGTTGGGATGTGTCTGACTGTTACAAGCAGGAAAAGGGATTGCCTCAGATAGCCTTTTAACTGAGCCCACTGAGGGATCAAACTCATGACCACTGTATCAGCAGTCAATGAATTAACCAGTGTGCTACACCTCTGTTGCTGTGATTGCAGGTCAGCATGCCTAATTATGGCTAACGTGCATTAATGTGCCACGGCATCCCTCTATCACGCGATAACGAACTTTATCACGCGATAACCCAAAATTCTACCTTAAGACCAGAACGCCCACTACCTTATATGGCATTAGTCACAGTAAGACTGCAACTAACGCCGGTAACATTAAGACGGTTTAGTAAACATACCCCTAAGAGGCTCTTTTACTAAAGTGTGTGAAGCAATTGACATGCATTGCTCTGTGTGCTAACTGTGCGCAAGGACCCATGATTACTTTTATCATTAGACTTTCCTAACCAGGACTCTACAGATCAACAAATGGTAAGGATTTGAGGGTTTGTTTGTTTGTTTTTATTTTATTACATTGCTAGCTCTTTGACTGGGAGCTCTTAAAAGGGTTTTTTGTATATTTTTTAAAGCAAGGTTACTTTCTTTTTGGTGCTTTAGGGGAACTTTCCTTGAGCACAGTAGGTTGCTGAACTCTAGTAACCTCCTCAGGTTTAGTAACTGCTAACACCTAATCAGGAGTTAGTGGGCCTGATTTCCTGAGTGCAGCTGAGGCCTGCATAAAAGGCTCCAGTGCCCTGCCCTGTTGAGGCTTTCCTAACCAGGGCTCTACAGATCAACAAACAGTAAGGATTTGAGGGTTTGTTTGTTTGTTTTTATTATATTACATTGCTAGCTTTCTGACTGGGAGCTCTTAAAAGGGTATTTTGTATATTTTTTAAAGCAAGGTTACTTTCTTTTTGGTGCTTTAGGGGAAGAACTCTAGTAACCTCCTCAGGTTTGGAAACTGCTAACACTAATCAGGTGTTAGTTCCCTCCCTACCCACCCCGACTCCCACCCAACCCTAGTGAGCAGTCTTGCTTTATAGGGCACCTCCCCCTTTAACAAATCACAGAGAATTGGACCAGCACATTTTGAATATAATTAAAGAGATTTAACTGCTTATTCTCTGAAAGGACAGCTGGGAAACCGGCTGGTACTTGGTAGATCTCTCTCTTTTGCTTTAACAGATACCTAAGCTCCACGAACAGAACAATGGCTGGGAAAAATCATATTGCTAAAGCTGTTGCCCCCGTTTCAGCTTCTGCCTCGGTCCAGACAGAGGTCCTAATGCCAGTTGAAGGACCAGTTCCATGTGCAGGGTGCCTGCATGCTGAAGCTCTGAGGAAACAAGTGGAGGAACTCAGAGAGGAGGGGGCGAGGATGAGGAGCATTCAAGACAGTGAGAAGTACATTGATGAGATGCTTCTTGCAGCAACCAAGCTCTCCAGCACAGGAGAAGATGGGTGCCAACAGAATGTCGATGGTTGGACACAAGTCACCAGGGCCTGCAAAATCACCAATCCAACTTCTCCAGCCCTTGAATTGAAGAACCATTAAGCAGCCCTGGAAGTGGAGGAGGTGAAAGCATCCCTGGAAAGGGAAGAACCAGAGTTCAAGTACCCCAAAGTTGCAGAATCAGTGACCAGAAGGAAACGAAGGGTAGTGGTGGTTGGAGACTCTCTTCTGAGGGGTTCTGAGGGGTACTGAGGCGTCCATCTGCCGACCAGACTTGATGTCCAGAGAGGTATGCTGTCTGCCTGGTGCCAAAATCCAAGATGTTACAGAGAGTTTGCCGAGACTCATCAAGCCCACTGACTATTACCCAATGTTGCTAATCCATGTTGGAACAAATGATACTGCCAGGTATACCTCGGAATGTATCAAAAGTGACTTCATGGCTCAGGGACAGAGGGTGAAGCAGTTAGGTGCACAGGCGGTGTTCTCTTCAATCCTCCCTGTTGAGGGTAAAGGCCAAGGCAGAGAGGCTCGCATCCTGGAGATAAATGCATGGCTGCGTGGATGGTGTCATCAAGAGCGTTTTGGTTTCCTAGACCATGGGATGCTGTTCCAAGGGTTGCAGAGCAGACAATCCTAAACAAGACAATCCTAACCCAGACCATACACAATCAACCCACCCAAACATCTCATGACCCTTGTAACATCACCCTCATCAATGCTAGATCAATCAGGAACAAGACACACATCATCTACGACATCATTAAGGATGAGCAGCCTGACATCCTCTGTATAACAGAAATATGAATCTCAGACTCTGACTCAGCAATATTGAACCAAATAAGCAAGCCAGGATACAACCTGTACAACTGCCCTCGCAACAACAAAAGAGGTGGAGGAGTTCTCATCGTAGCAAAGACCAACCTACAACTCTCAATCACATACCTGAAATCAGATGTAGACATCGACTTGCTTAAAGTGGAAAACACAGCCTTATCCATCTGCCTGATTTACAGAGCCCCCTCGCCGCACCATGAAACACTTGCCACAGCGCTAGAAAACACAGCCTCCACACAGCCCAAGAAATTCCAAATCATCCTAGGAGACCTAAACCTTGCATCGATCCCAACTATGCACGCTAATACCTTCTTAGAAGCCATGACCCAACTAGGGTACCAACAACTAATAAATGACGCCACCCACAACAAGGGACATATTCTTGACATGGTCTTCACCCCCACCGTAAAACTAAGCAACAAAGAGGAACCTCTGATAAAGATAACTCCAAAACCATGGTCCGACCACCACCAAATTGACATCCAGATAAAGCTACCCACACTAACCAAGGACTCAAAAGCACAGAGAGTGATACACCAACAAAGAAAATTCAACAAACTCAATCTGGATAATCTTATAAGTACCATTACAACTCACATAGATTTGGAAAACAAGGACCTCGATGCTCTAACAAACAGCTGGAACACCGGAATCCAGGAGGAAGTGCACCCCACATGGAACACCCCCCCAAATCAAACGAAACACCAATCTGAACCCTGGTACACAGAAACACTGACCAAAATAAAGCAGGAACTCAGAAAACGCGAAAGAAAATGGAGACGAACCAAATCCATCGAACACAAGTCTGAGTACCTAAATCTCCTCTCAAAATACAAAGATGAGGTCAACGCCACCAAGAGGACCCATCACACCAATCTATTGAATAAAGCTATTAATAAGCCCCGTGAGCTGTTTGAACTAGTGAAATCTCTAACCAAAACAGCCCAAGCAGACCACTATGATAACGCGATCAAACCCCAAATCCTTGCTGACCACTACGCAAGCAAACTGACTGCAACCCCGTCCACTATTTGTCTGAACACAAAACATCGGAAAACCAGTATGGAACAAGATCAGGCATGGAGCAAATTCCACAAAGTTGATGATCAGCAAACTATCAACATAATAACAAACATCAATTCCACCACTTCCCCGCTAGATCCCTGCCCAGCTGCATGGGTCAAGGCGGCAAAAAAAGAGATTGCCCAACAAGTCTCGCATATTGTGAACCAATCCCTACAACAAGGAATCATGCCAGCACAACTCAAGAAATCCATAATAAGACCAATTCTAAAGAACACATCACTCAACATGAGCGACCCAGCATCCTACCGCCCCATCTCCAGCATATCTTTCCTAGCAAAGATCATTGAAAAGGCAGTACTTATACAACTACAAGATCATCTGGATGACCACGAAATCCTGGATAAACAGCAATACGGATTCAGACAACATCATGGGGTTGAAACGCTGTTAATAACACTCCTTAACAGCCTCCTCAAAGGCCTTGAAGACAAAAAGAAGATGTTTATACTCATCTTCATTGACATCTCTGCAGCCTTTGATACAGTCCATCATGGAATCCTCCTTAACAAGCTCAAATCAATAGGAATAGTGGGAACCCCCCTAAAATGGTTCTCCTCCTACATATCAAACAGAATGCCACAGGTTCAATTCAACAGTGAAAAGGCAGAAGCATTCCTTCAAACGCAAGGCATTCCTCAGGGATCAGCTCTCTCGGCACTACTTTTCAACATTTATATGCAGCCCCTCTGTGACATTTTCCAGCAACATAATATCAAATACCATATTTATGCTGATGATATCATGCTATACACACAACTGGATACCATCAACCCTAACTATAGTCAGCTCGAAACATGCCTCAACGAGATGTTAATATGGTTACAGAAAAACAACATGACAATCAACCATAAGAAAACTGAGGTGATGTATATCGCCAATAAACCAAACTTGGAACCGCCTGCGACAACCACTCTGTGTAACAATACGTACATTACAAAGAATGAAATAAAATAAAATATCTGGGAGTTACATTGGACAACAACCTAAAGATGGAAAAGCACCTACGAAAAACCAACAAGGCCATCTTCCACAAACTTAGAGTGTTACAACCTCTTCGGAGCATCCGCGACCATCATGACTTTAGGTCTGTTGCGCAAGCACTCATTATACCTCACTTAGACTACTGCAACGCCATCCTTCAGGGTCTCCCAAAAAAAACACTAAACATCCTTCAACTGGCCCAAAATGTAGCGGCGAGAATCATCATGCAAAAAAGTTTTACTGAGCACATCACGCCCGTACTGATCGAACTGCATTGGCTCCCCATCACCGCTCGGATACAATACAAAACCCTGATAACCACCTTCAAACTCGTACATAACATCGCTCCATCCTATCTCTCCACCCTTATCAACACGCAACGGCCCAACAGAGTCAGAAGAACCGGCAACTCAGACACACTACACGTGCCGACCGATATCAGATCTGTCAAATACAGTACTAGCCGCCGAGCATACACATACTCTGCCCCGACACTCTGGAACCAACTTCCACCTGACCTACGTGCGACCAAAGACCTTATTGCTTTCAGAAAAAAACTAAAGACACATCTATTCCAGTGTCAATATAATTTGATGTAAAATCCCAGGGAGCTACGAGATGTCCTAAAATTGAAAGAATGCCTGTATATAAAAAGTTTGTAAAATTATGTAAAAATGTACATATGTATCTTCTGAACCTCCTCACGACTTTATCACTGTGTGCCGTGCCTTCCTGTTTAATCAATGTGTGTATACCCCAAAATTTCCCGTCATGATTGACAATTCCCACGCTGTAATCAAACCGCTGCGGATCGCTGGAAGTAGCGGTATACAAATGTATACTAAATAAATAAATAAATAAATGGCAACTATCTGTCCAAGAAAGGTCAACGCATCTTCAGTAGTAGACTGGCTAATCTACTGAAGAGGGCTTTAAACTAGATTCGTTGGGGATGAGTGAAGAAAGCCCCCAGGTAAGTGAAAGCCACCAGGTAGGTGATACATTAACTACCTTTATGGAAATGGGTAATAGAGGTAACATATGGAAAGCAGTGTGTATAAATGCCCGTAGCATGGGAAATAAGATCCATGATGTTGAAGCTTTGGTGGGAGTGGCTGACTTGGATTTAGTGGCAGTTACAGAAACATGGTTCACAGAAAACTATGATTGGGATGTAACTATACCTAGCTATACTTTATTCAGAAAGGACAGGGTAGAAAGAAAGGGAGGAGGAGTGGCACTATATTTAAAAACTACTATTAAAGCTTTGGAATTACAGAGCTTAAAAGGGAGAGAGGAGGCATTGCAGGTTAAACTAGAAAGAGGGAAAGAGAAATCTATTTGCATTGGTGTGATATACAGACCTCCCTCACAAGAGGAAGAGGTGGACAGAGAGTTAATTGCAGACATACGCAGCATTGCTAGGAAAGGGGAAGTGCTACTGATGTTGTAGTGGGAGATCATTTTGCATCCAGTGATCACCAGATGGTGTGGTTCAGTATTAGGACTAGGGCTGTTAGAATCCATTCCAAGGTGAGGATCTTAGACTTTAGGAAGACTAACTTTGCGAAGATGGGCCAATACCTCAGGGAGTCGTTAGTGGGATGAGAACAGCTGGGGGATGTAGAAAAACAGTGGGCAAAACTGAAAGGGGGTATTTTAAGGGCAACCAACCTTTTTGTTAAAATGGTAAATAAAGGCAAAAGGAAAAGGAGACCACTATGATTTTCGAAGGAAGTAGCTGAAAAAGTGAAGAAAAAGAGGGAGGCCTTCATGAAATACAAGAGATCACAGAGAGAGGAAGACAGGCATCTGTATTTGGAAAAACTTAGAGAAGCTAGCAAAGTAGTCAAGAAGGCAAATATTCAAAAGGAGGAGGAAATAGCCAATGCAATAAAATGGGGGGATAAGACATTTTTCAGATATATTAGTGAGAAGAGGAAGGGCAAAAGTGGTATTGTCAGACTCAAGGTTGCAGGGGGAGAATATGTAGAAGCTGATAAGGATAAAGTGGAATTGCTTAACAAATATTTTTGTTCTGTGTTCACAGATGAAGAACCAGGAGCAGGACCTCAGAAAACACCTACAAATAGGAACAGAAGCGAGGGACATCTTGAACAATTTTCAGAAGACTGTGTTCATGAGAAACTAGCTCAACTTAAAGAAGACAAAGCGATGGGACCGGATGGGATACACACTAGAATACTGAGGGAACTTGGGGACGTTCTAGCAACTCCACTGACTGACCTTTTCAATGCCTCGTTGGAGTCGGGAGTGGTGCCATAGGACTGGAGAGAGGCTCATGTGGTGCCTTTACACAAAAGCGGAAGTAAGGATGTGGTTGAAAACTACAGGCCGGTTAGTTTAACTTCGGTGGTGAGTAAATTATTGGAAACGCTGCTGAAAGAGAAAATAGTGAGGTTTCGAGTCCAGCGGATTACAGGATCCGAGGCAGCATGGATTCACCAGAGGCAGGTCTTGTCAGACAAATCTGATTGATTTCTTTGACTGGGTGACCAGGGAGTTGGACCGAGAGAGAGCTCTACATGTGGTGTATTTAGATTTCAGTAAAGCCTTTGACACTGTTCCTCACAGGCGACTTATAAACAAACTGAGCACCCTAGGGATGGACCCTAAAGTTACTGCTTGGGTTAGAAATTGGTTGGGTGGGAGGTGACAAAGAGTACAAATAAATGGAGCTCACTCTGAGAAGAAGGATGTTACCAGTGGTGTGCCCCAGGGATCTGTCCTTGGTCCAATTCTTTTTAACATCTTTGTTAGTGATATAGCGGAAGGGCTGTCGGGTAAGGTTTGCCTCTTTGCAGATGATACCAAAATCTGCAATAGAGTAGACACCCAGGAAGGTGTAGATAACATGAGGAGGGATCTAGCTAAGCTTGAAGAATGGTCTAGAATTTGGCAGCTGGGATTTAATGTTAAAAAATGTAAGGTCATGCATTTGGGCTGCAGCAATCCAAGGGAGCAATACAGTATTAGGAGGTGAAGTACTTTTGTCCACTAAAGAAGAGCGGGACCTAGGCGTGGTTGTGTCTGATGATCTTAAAGTAGCTAAACAGGTAGAAAAGGCGACAGCAAAAGCTAGAAGGATGCTTGGGTGCATACGGAGAGGAATGGCTAGCAGAAAAAAGGAGGTGATAATGCCTCTGTATTAGTCTTTGGTGCAACCTCATTTGGAGTATAGTTTGCAATTCTGGAGACCGCACCTTCAAAAGGATGTGAACAGGATGGAGTCGGTGCAGAGGGTGGCTACTAAAATGATTAGTGGGCTTCATTATAAAGCATATGAGGACAGACTTAAGGATCTTAATATGTACACCTTAGAGGAAAGGCGAGATAGAGGTGATATGATTGAGATGTTGAAATACCTCCGTGGCATAAATGTTCAGGGAGAGAGCCTCTTTCGTTTGAAAGCAAGTTCTGCTATGAGGGGACATGGGATGAGGGTGAAGGGAGATAGATTCAGGAGTGATATGCAGAAATATTTCTTTACGGAAAGAGTAGTGGATCCATGGAATAGTCTCCCAGTGGAGGTAGTAGAGATGAAGAAAGTAACTGAATTCAAAAAAGCATGGGACCAACACAGAGGATCTCTGAAGGTAAAAAGTGGACTGTTGTAGTTGTTGATATGGAAGGACAGACTAGATAGGCCATGTGGTCTTTTTCTGTCATCATGTTTCTATGTTTCTATGTTTCTATCATGGAGTCATGACAGTTACCACATGCTGATTCTCTTGTTAACTGGCAATTGTGCGTTGGGGTGGTGAATGGGCGAGTTAAGGATGGATAGTGGATGTTGAGAGCACATAGCAGGTAGGACATATCGCGTGCTAACAATGTAGCAATTAGCATGGATACAACTAATGCCACTTCAATAAATGGAGTTGGGTATACTGGTATTAACTGAACTGTACATTAGGATATGTATCTGCGCATTAACTGCCAGGACTAGGCTCGCAACGCCTCCAAAAGTTACTGCGGAGGCTTTGCACTTAACTTATGCTAGTTTTTGTGCTAAATGCAGCATAAGTGTAAAGACCTAATGCATTTTAGTAAAATGACTCATAAGACTATCATTTCCTGCCCTGTGCTCTATTTCATAACCACTACCTGGCTTGAAGTCTGATCTTATGTACTTGTGTTCCATGTTATGATTAAGAAAGGTTGCAGCTAACTCAGCTTGGATGTTATGTTTGGGATGATTATTTATGTATTTATTTAATTGTTCTTTTATACCTTTTTTCTTACCAGGGCAATGTGGTGTACATTTTAACCAACAAATCATCACAATAAACAATAGGAGCTTATATACATGAACTGTTGACAATGTGGAACTTATGTGTTGTTAAGTGCCGTCGACTACGAGTCGACTCATGGCGACCCTCTGGATAGCTATCCTAAATTGTGTTCGGTCTTCAGTCAGGCGGCTCATTGTTGACAGACTGGTACCCGTAGCTGCTGTTATTGTATCAATCCATCTCATTGCTGGCCTTCCTCTTTTGCGTTGACCTTCTATCTTGCCAAGCATGATGTCTTTCTCTAAAGATCTCTCTCTTCGCATGATATGTCCAAAGTATGAAAGTCGAAGTCTTGTCATCTGAGCTTCTAAAGAAAGCTTAGATTTGATCTCCTCTAGTACCGACTGGTTTGTTCTTCGGGCAGTCCATGGTATACACAGTATTCGCCGCCAGCACCATAATTCAAAGGCATCAATTTTCTTGCTGTCTGTCTTTTTCACTGTCCAGCTTTCACATCCATATGATGTTATTGAAAACACCATGGCTTGAACAAGTCGAATCTTTGTATGGAGAGAGGCATCTCTGCTCTTGAGAATCTTATCTAGGTCTTTCATAGCCATTCTTCCAAGAACAATGCGTCGTTTGATTTCTTGACTGCTTGTTGCTTCTTTATTGAATAGTTGATCCAAGTAGGTTAAAGTTGTTCACAATTTTAATTTCTTCTCCTTCAACGATGAACCTGTTGATTATGCCAGTTGTCATGATCTTTGTCTTTTTTACATTAAGGTGCAGGCCCATTTTGAGACTATCTTCTTTGATTGTGATAAGCAAATGTTTCAGATCATCTTCACTTTCAGCCAGTAATGTAGTATCATCAGCATAGCGAAGGTTGTTGATGAGTCTTCCACCAATCTTCACATCTCTGTTGTCTTCATACAATCCTGCTTCTCTGATGATTTATTCTGCATATAATTTAAACAAGTAGGGGGAAAGTATGCAGCCTTGTCTAACACCTTTGCTTATTTTAAACCATTCTGTTTTTCCTTGTTCCATTTGAACTGTTGCTTCTTGATTAATGTACAGATTGTGCAAGAGTACGATCAGGTGTTATGGTATACCCATGCTCCTTAATGTGGCCCAGAGTTTCTCATGGTTTACACAGTCAAAAGCCTTGCTATAGTCGATAAAGCACAAATAGATATCCTTTTGGTATTCTTTAGTCTTTTCAAGGATCCATCTCAGATCCGCAATGATGTCTCTCGTTCCTCACCCTTTCCTGAACCCTGCTTGTACTTCAGGTAGTTCTTGTTCCAGGTATGGTTGTAGTCTCTTTTGAATAATCTTCAGTAAAATCTTGCTGGCATGTGGGATCAGAGCGATTGTTCTATAATTTCCACAGTCAGTTGGATCACCTTTCTTTAGTATTGGTATAAACACAGATCTTTTCCAGTCAGTTGCCAATGATGTTGTCTTCCACATTTCTTGGCAGAGCCTTGTAAGTATGGAAACAGCTGCATCAGATTGCTGCAATACTTCTATAGGAATGCTATCAATGCCTGGTGCTTTGTTCTTTGATAAGGCTTTCAATGCTGCTTCAACTTCTTCTTTCATCACCAATGGTTCCCGATCATAAGGTACAGGTTGAAACGGCTGTTGGTCCACTTGATCTTTATCATTTAAAAACTCTGTATATTCTTTCCACCTTTTCTTTATCTTCTCAGCATCATTCAACATAGAACCTTGAGCATCTTGTAACATTCCAATTCGAGGCTGGAACTTTTTCTTTAACTCTCGTAGCTTTAGGAAAGCCGATCTTGTTCTTCCTCTTATAGTTTCTGCTACTATTTCCTTGCAAGTGTCATTGTAGTACTTTTCCTTGTCCTGTCTTGCTGCACGTTGGAAATCTCTGTTGAGTTCTGAGATTGTCTTTCTTTCTCCTCTGGCTTTAGCTTCTCTGCTTTTCTGGGCAATTTTCAGAGTTTCTTTCGTCATCCATTTTGGCCGCTTTTGCTTTTTCACCTTTTGTAGAGACTTCTCGCTTTCTTCCAACACAAGCTTCTTGATGTCATTCCATAATTCTTCCGGAGCTCTGTCATTTGTATCTAAAGCAGCAAATCAATTTTGCAGGCAAACTTTAAATTCCAGTGGTATATTCTCAAGGTCATATTTTGCTGCATTCATGAGTGGTTTGCTCTTTTTCAACTTTAGCTTGAGTTTGCATACTGGTAGTTGATGATCTGTACCACAGTCAGCTCCAGGTTTTGTCTTTGTTGATGTTATAGAACTTTTCCATCGTTGACTTCCACAGATGTAGTCAATTTGATTTTTATACAATCCATTGGGTGATGTCCATGTGTACAGTCGCTGCTTGTGTTGCTGGAAGAAGGTGTTTGAAATGAATAGATCATTGGTATTGCAGAATTTTATCAGTCTTTCTCCAGCTTCATTTCTGTTGCCAAATCCATATTTTCCAACTACTTTGCCTTCTTCTTTGTTACCAACTTTTGCGTTCCAGTCACCCATGACTATCAGGACATCCTGTTTGCATGTTCTGTCAATTTCAGCTTGTACTTGTTCATAGAACTCTTCAATTTCATTCTCTTCTGCAGCTGTTGTTGGGGCATATACTTGAATTATAGTTGTGTTGATAGGCAATCCTCGTAGACGAATAGAGATTAAGCGTTCGCTGACTGCATTGTATTTCATTACAGTTCTTGCAAGTTTCTTCTTTATTATAAGTGCAACACCATATCTTCTTTGTCTTTCATTTCCAGCATAGTAGACCATGTAATCATCTGATGCAAAGTGCCCGATGCCAGTCCATTTCAGTTCGCTGACACCCAACAGATCAAGTTGTACACGTTCCATTTCATTCTTGACCACCTCCAACTTCCCTTGGTTCATGCTTAATACGTTCCATGTTCCAATGCATAAGACATCTTTACAGCTTCTGACTCTCATTTCATGCGCAGCTACATCAGCAGTCAGACTTCCCGAGGGCTTTGATCCAACCACATCATAAATGCTGGCTTTACTCTAAGAAGTCTTCAGCTCTTCCCCAGTAGCTAGTTGAGTGCCTTCCGACCTGGGGGTCTCATCTTCCAGCACCATAGCACAATTTGTTTTGTTGTAACTATCCATTGGGTTTTCATGGCAAGATACAGAAGTAGATTGCCGGGCCTTTCTTCCACGCAGTTTAAGTTTGGTGTTGTTGCCGTTGTCACAAAAATGTGATCCTCCGCCGTCAACACTGTCCCATTCTGCTGCTGTCCAGATGGGTGGTTTGTCGTGTCCTGGCACCTCAGCTGAGACCTGTCCATCTTGGGAGACCCTGCCAGTAGTTAAACTACCGATAGTTTAGCTCTCAGCATCACTGATGCACACAAGCCCTCACAGCACGACAAGCTGCAAACAAAGTGAGAGGGAACTTATGTACATCTACATTTTACATGGTGATTGGTATAGATGAAAGGGAGGGGAGTAAGAGAAGGGGTAGGGGGATGTGGGGGAAATCCGGAAGAAGGTGGGTACAAGGGGGTGGATTACTAGGGGGGGGGGGTTCGGGAGTGAGTGGGAAGAGTTCATGTGGTGGGTCCGAAGTGCTCAGTGAATAGGAAGGTCTTGAGCTTTTTCCAGAAGGTGGTCAGATCATCAATGTTTCTGAGTTTTTCATGTAGAATATGAGGTAGAGGCTTGGAGCATATAGCTCAAATGTTCTTGTGCAGGCATATTGGCTGCTCTTGATATTTTCATGGGGCATGGTTAGAATGTTCTTTTCTCCCTAAATCCTCCTCTCCCCTTCCTCCTTTCTCAGTCTCTGCGGAAAACTCTCTATTCCTCCCTGTCTATTCAGTTTGCAACCTTGGGGTTGTCTTTGACTCCTCTCTCTCCTCCACAAACATCCAACTCATAGCTAAAACCTGCCCTTTCTTTCTCTGCAACATCAGCAAAATTGCCCATTCCTTTCTGAACACACTACTAAGACACTTATCCACTCCTTAGTCACCTCTTGTCTAGACTATTGTAACCTACTCCTTGCTGGTCTCCATCTTACTCATCTCTCTCCCCTTCAATCTGTTCAATACTCTGTTGCGCAGTTAGTCTTCCGCTAGCCTTGTCATGCTCATATTACTTCTCTTCTTAAATCACTTCATTGTTTTCCTATCCATTTCCACATCCAGTTCAAACTTCTCCTGCTGACCTATATGTGCATTCACTCTGCAGCTCCTCACTACCTTCCCTCTCTTATCTCTCCTTATACCCCTCCTCAAGAACTCCGCTCTTCCAGAAAATCGCTTCTATCTGTGACCTTTTTTTTCTGCTAACTCCAGACTTCACTCCTTTCATCTTGCTGCTCCTTATGCCTAGAACAAACTACCTGAGTCTGTACATCAGGCGCCTTCTCTGACCCTTTTTAAATCCAGGCTGAAAACTCACCTCTTCACTGCCACTTTCGGATCTTGACTCACCTGATTTCCTTTGTGTTTCCTTACCATTCCCCCTAGACATATCCCCTGTCTACAGGTACTGGGTTGTCTATCTTGACTAGATTGTAAGCTCTGATGAGCAGGGACCATCTTTTACATGTGTCTGTGCAGCACTGCATACGTTTTATAGCGCTATACAAATGTTCAGTAGTAGTAGTAGTAGTAGTAGCTTGTCTTTTTGTCCTGCTGGACTTGCTGATGCTTAGTAGAGATTGTAAATAGTGGGAGGATTGGTTGGTGATGATTTTGAAGGTTAAGCATCATATTTTGTATCTGATGCAGTTTAATAGTGGAAGCCAGTGGACTTGTCTCATTATGGGGGTTACATTGTCATATTTAGAGGCCCCTTGGATGATGTGTACAGTTGTGTGTAGCACGGTGTACAGAGGGAACAGAGTGGATTTTGGTATGCCTTGGTAGATTGAATTGCAGTAGTCAAAATGTGGTCAGATAATGGCCTGAAATACTGAGCATAAGTCAGAGAGCTCTAGCAGAGGGCAGAGGTGTTGAAATGTTCAGATATGTGGTAGATTATCCTCATTGTAATATCTATGTGTGGCTTCAGTGTTAGTTGTTGGTCTAGGGTGACACCTAGATACTTGACTTTTGTCTGGACTCTGACATTGATATTGTTTAATGTCATGGAAGTCGGGGGGGGGAATACATCATCTTTTATGATGAAGAGTATTTCTGTTGTTTATAGCTGATTTTCAGTGAATTCAATGCTAGCCATTGGATGATGTCTGTGAAGCAACTTACTGTTCCTTCATATGAGGGTTTGTTGGTACAGAACGGTGCATAAAATATTAAGTCATCTGTGTAGATGTGAAAATGTATGTTGTAGGAATGGATAATGGAGCATAGTGTTTGAAGGTAGGCATTGAAAAGGAGTGGTGATAATGATGATCCTTGAGGGATGCCTTTGGTTTGTGGGAAGAGATATGAGGAATTATTGCCTATTTTCACGTGTTGTTGTCATTCACATAGATAGGAATGAAACCATTTTAAAACTTCATTTTGTATTCCGGTGGATTGTTGTGGTTAACTGTGTCAAAGGTGGATGAGATGTCCAGAAATATTAGTATATATCTATGGTGTGGTTTTTGCATTACTTTTATTAATATGTTCATCAATGAGGTAAGGAGAGTTTCAGCTCTATGGTGAGGTCTAAATCCATACTGCTGAGGATCTAGGCAGGCATGGTGGTCAATTTAATCTTGGAGTTGTTATAGGATGTTTTTTTCTATTATTTTGGTCAGGAATGGCCGGCTGGCAATGGGTCTGTAAGATATGAAGTCATTGGGGTTGAGGTTTGTGTTTTTAAGTGCCGGACAGATGGAAGAGGTTTTGAGGCTTTTGGGTATGTAGCTTTGTATGAGTGATAACTTGATAATTTTCAGGAGGAATGGGCTAAGTTTGGCTTTGGTTGCTTTGAAACAGCTGACTGGGTATGGATCCAGTGGGGAGGTAGTTGTATTTAAGGCAATGATTGTTGCTTCTAGGTTCTCTTTGCTGATGGATTTGAAGGAGGCCCAAGTATTGTCTGTAGTGTTAGAGGGTGGCATCTGGAGGGACTGTGGTAGTAGGGATATGTTGATTGTTTTGTAGTGGTTTGCATGGGGATTGAAGGTAGTGTTCTGCTTGTTCATGGGGTGAAGTTTATTAGTTTTTTTACTATATCAAATAGATCCCTTGGGCGATGTTTCATGTATTGATTAGCTTTGAATGCACTTATTGGTCTCTAAGCAGTATTCTGTTAGTAGTGGCATGTAGGTTTGTCTGTCATTTCTGCATTTGATTCTCCTCCACTTGAGTTCTTGTTTTCGTAGTTGTCTTTTGAGGTCTTTAAGGTCTGCTGTGTAAAGGTTAGGGCTCTTTAACCTGGAAAAGAGACGGCTGAGGGGAGATATGATAGAAGTCTATAAATTAATGAACGGAGTGGAACGGGTAAACGTAGATCGATTGTTTACGTTATCATAATATAGAAAGACTAGGGGACATGCAATGAAGCTACAGGGTAAACTATTTAAGACTAATAAAAGAAAATATTTTTTCACTCAACGTGTAATCAAACTCTGGAATTTGTTACCAGAGGATGTAGTAAAGGCTGTTAGTGTAGCTGGGTTTAAAAAAGGTTTGGACAAGCTCCTGGAGGAAAGGTCCATAAACCATTATTAAGAAGGGACCCAGGATATCAATGCTTGACCCAGTACAAGCATTGTGGAACCTGTGTCTTTTGGGGAAACTGCTAGGTATGTATGACGTAGATTGGCCACTTTTGGAAACAGGATACTGGACTTGATGGACCTTGGTCTGACCCAGTATGGCATATCTTATGTTCTTATATACCATGGAGTCTTCTGGAGTCTCGTGGTGGATTGTTGGGTTTGTAGTTTTTGTAGCTCCTTTGCTGATAATCTGGTTCCAATTTAGTGTGAGAGTGTCAATATCAATTGTGTCTATGTCAAGTAGAGGGAGTACTTTTTCAAGTAATGCTTTTTTGTCAAGTTGTTTGTAGTGTCTCATTGTATGATGCTGATTGGCATGATTTCCAGTTGGGGTGCATGGGATTTTGAAGTTTATTAAAATGTGATCAGACCGAGGGATGGGAGGCAGGTGTGGTGGTGGAAGAGGTGTGGAGTGGAGGGGGTTTTGGGGATGAAAATGAGATCAAGGATGTTGCCTTTCTCATGTGTTGGCTCTTGAATGAGTTGGGAGAAATCCATAGAGGACATGGCTTTTAAGAATTTTGCTGCTTGAGTGGCTAAGACTGAAGGGAGGTGAAATCACTGAGTAGTAAGAGGTCCTTGTTTGTTTTTGTGATTTCCAGGGCTATTTTCAGTATATTTGAAAGGTCGTTGGATGGAGTGGTGGGAGACCTATAGATGAGCCAGATGGTTAATTGTCTGTTTGATACTAATAGAGTCTAGTCCTTTTGTGCTATCAGATTTTTGGTTATGGAAGTGTAGATGAGATTTTTTTAGTATCAGTACTCTCCCTCCTCCTCTTTGGGTCCAAGGGCAGTTGAGTCTGTGGTTAGGTGGTTTGAGTAGGTTCATTAAGACGGTGTCCATTTCCAAGAACCATGATTCTGTGATGTATATGTTAAGGTTGTGGGATGTGATGTAGTCCTTGATTGGCATTTTGGGGTATGTTTACTAAACTGCGTTAGTGCAAATCGCGTTAGGAGCCGCGTTAGTGAAAGGAAAGCCAAAAAAGGACATGGGCGGGACATCGTAACCACTAACGCGCCTTCCAAAAACTAACGAGCGTTACAGGGCGCTGTGGCGCGTTACTGCGCGTTAATCGTATGAAGGCGTACAGACACAAATCACTGAAACAGAGCTGTAGCACAATGGTTAGTGTACTGACTGCTGTTACAGGCAGCATGGGTTTGAGTTCCCAATGTGCCTAACGCAGAAGGCTGGCCCAGGCATCACCCTGTACATTACATAGGGAATGAGGAGGCATGTTTTTCTTTACGTTGAGTAGTGGTGTCAGAAACACACCCTCGCAGTGTGCCTAGCCATGTACGTTGGTGCGTGCGTACAATCGTGCATGGGTACATGTGTTTTTACCAGCGTGGGCACCTTATATTACAGACTCTTTAGGGCAGGGGTCTCAAACTCAAATTGCTTTGAGGGCCGAATGAGGACTTGTAAAGTAACCCGGGGGCCGCATAAGACGCGGGGCCTCATTTGCATAAGGGGCCTCATTTGCATAAATATTTGCATAATGTTACCATGCACTAACTTTTAGTAAACATGCCTCTTTAATGAGTGCATGGATAAAGAAAGACTAAAAGATTTAGAAACAGGAAGACAATAATTAAACTGGGAACCCCAAAAGCCAAACTTGGAATGTACAACAACACTGTAGAAATATAACTATAAATTAATTTCCTCTTGTACTAAACAAAGCGCAAACATTAATGATGCACATTTCCCAGAGCTGACATATTCCAGTTAATAAATTCAAAATAAATAGATATTTTTCTACCTTTTGTGCATTTTTTTTCAGTTGCAATTGTTCCAGCCACTTTCTTCTGGTTTCTTCATGTCTTCTGCTAACTCTCCATCGTCTGCTGTCCATTTGCCCTTTCTTCTCTCCTAGTTTTTTTTCCATTCTCTCTCTACATCTGCTTTAACATACTAATCTTTCTCTTTCTCCTTTTTCTCTTTCCTCATTCCTATTTCATCCACTCAAATTTTACCCCTCCATCCTCAATCCCCACTTACTCTCCCAATACCTGGCCAATTGTAGATTTGTCTTCTCTCCCAGACAAAATATTTTTCCCCTCTCCATTTCACTTTCCCAGCTCCATCCCATTCTAATCCTCCCCCAACATCAGCTCCCTTCTAGTTCCAGCCCCACCCAGCATACGCTCCCTTCTAGTCCCTGCATCAGTCCATTTCCAATCCTAGCCCCCCATCAGCCCATTTCCAATCCTAGCCCCCCATCAGCCCATTTCCAATCCTAGCTCCCTCCCCTCACAGCCCATTTCCATTCCAAGCCCCCTCCCCATCAGCCATTTGCAGTTCAAGCCCCCCTTCCAATCAGCCCACCTCCAGTCCTAACCCCCATCTGCCCATTTCCAGTCCTAGCCCCCACCATAGCCCATTACCAGTCATAACCCCCCCCCCCTGCCAATAGCCCACTTCCAGCCCTAACCCCCATTACCCCATTTCAGTCAGCCCCTCCATAGCTCATTACCAGTCCTAACTCCCCCCATCAGCCCACTTCCAGTCCTTCCTAACCCCCACCTGCCCATTTCCAGTCCTAGCCCCCACCATAGCCCATTATCAGCCATACCCCCCCTGCCAATAGCCCATTTCCAGTCATAACCCCCCCCCCCCGCGCCAATAGCCCATTTCCAGTCATAACCCCCCCTGCCAATAGCCCATTTCCAGTCCTACACCCCCCTGCCAATAGCCCATTTCCAGTCCTACCCCCCCCCTGCCAATAGCCCTTTTCCTGTCATACCCCCCCCCGCCAATTGCCCCTTTCCACTCCTACCCCCCCCTGCCAATTGGCCATTTCCAGTCCTACCCCCCCCCCCTGCCAATAGCCCATTTCCACTCCTACCCCCCCCCCCTGCCAATACCCCATTTCCCGTCCAACACCCCCCCCCCTGCCAATAGCCCATTTCCAGTCCTACCCCCCCCCCCCCCCGGGTAAATAAAAAAAACACCTGGCTTCTTCTGCTGCTGCTGCAGCAGAAAATCAGCTGTCCCGCGGCCCCTTCCTCTCTGCCCGGAGATCCCTCATTGTGCTTCATCAGCGTGTGCTTCTTAAGCCGCGAAGAGAGTATTTCCCTCTCGCGCGGCTTAAGCCTATTCACTTGTCAAGCCTCGCGAGAGGGGAATACTCTCTTCGCGGCTTGAAAAGCACACGCTGATGGAGCACAATGAAGGATCTCCGGGCAGAGAGGAAGGTAACGCAGCACAGCTGATTTTGCTGCTTGAGCAGCAGAAGCCCGTTTTAAAAAAAAAATTGACAGTCGATTCTGCCGCTGCCACGGCGGCAACGGCAGAAGCAAGGCTTTTTTTATTTCCCTCCGTCGCGGGCCGCACAACCTTCTCTCGCGGGCCGCGTGTTTGAGACCCCTGCTTTAGGGTGTCTTGCACCTATGCATTATGCTAACAGATGTACGTGTGATGGCCTATGGTTTATCTGAGCCTGTGAGCAGGTGCTGGATTTACCCAGGGTTGGATTGTGCCAGTCACACCCATGATTCACTGCACATGCAAATCAGCCGTCCACAGATACACACCATGGGGAATGCACTCCCACAGCATCTCGGCCTGGTAGGGGGAAGTGACCATGTGCACCCCCATAGCACCTCGGCCTGGTAGGGGGTACTGACCGTGTGTTGTACTGGCACAGAGTAGCTACATGCCGTCACATTGTGCGGGTACTGTGCTCACCCTGAGGGTGCAGTGAGGCACCCAGCACCAGGTCCACAGCACCGTCCATGGCTGAAAGAGGCCATGGCGCAGGTCTAAAGCAGTGTTAAGGTGTGAGATAGGTAGTTTCAGCACAAACACCTTGGATATCTCTGTCTGTTTCAGTCAGGAGTTGCCCCCATGGACCACCCAGGTGGCCCACATACCACCACCACCACCCCCCCCCCCAGGCCAAGGGCAGCAAACAGGCTCTCCCAACAATAGATCCACATTCTACCTCCCTGCAAAGGTGGCAGTAGAGGGGAACATCAACCCCAGTTCTGCTGAGGAACAGACACCCCACAGGGCAGTCAATGCAGCTCTGTACACATCCATATCACAATAGCAGACAGATATTAGGCCTGGATATGGTATGCTGCACCCCACCACCATCTGATATTCTCCTGCTGCAAGCCATCAGCCACTGCACCCTGCAAGCCACTCCATCATAACACATACCAGCTGCAAACAGTCTGCTAGTTAGTCAATAGTGCATGTGCCCAGTGGAGATGCATGCACCCAGAACTGGGATGTCAGCATACACAACAAGCAGATAAATCAGTGACTGGAAAAAAAGGCAACCCATATCTATCACATGAGAGAAATACTATGTAGCATTATGGGGGTGCCTAGCCATGCTGTGGTCAATGCACAGTCAGGGTGAGAGTGATCTCTCAGCAGGACATATTGAGGTCACCCTGTCTGTGTAGGTGGTGGCCAGGCACTAAAATGTGCCTGTCACTGCCCTATGCCCTGTGCAGATGCACCCTGGCCAGGCCACCCTGTCCGGCCTATACCCATGGTACCTTGCTCCTCATTATGCACATTGGCAGCCCAATACTGGCAACATTTCTGGCAGTGTGGGCTGTGGAAGGTGTTTGCAGCCACCACACACTGGATAGATAGACAGCCACCCCCACACCTATGCCAGCATTGTGCTACTATAGAGGTGTTCAGCAGCCATACCCACCACACCAGTCCTGGGCACAGTACATGCATGGATATGGTACCAAGACTGTTGGGGGTCACTCCCCAGGGTGGTAAACACTGTCAGAGACCAGACCTGCAGCACACACCGCAGACATCAGAATGATTGTTATGGTGGAGCTCACTGAGCAAAATGTGCTTAACGTAGGAATTGATATCTGCCAGTTATCATAGGAAACGTTTGATAGCTGTGTACCATATACCCAGGTGTAGGGTGGCATTGCTAAGGTATGCAACTGCTAGTATTGGGAGATACAGGCAGGGCCCAATGTCCTGCCTCTCCAGGAGGCATTGGCCAATGGGGCCTGTGGGTGTGTGTGTGGGTGTGTCTGGCCCTGTTGGCTGCTGCTTTGCGGCAGAGTTCCCCAACTCCAGTCCTGGTGTTCCAAACACTGTTCGGGTTTTCATGCTGTCCCTCATAAATATGCATGAGCTACATCTGCATACCATGGGGGTGGTGCATAGATATGCAGCACAGGCATCTTTATTAGAGGCAGCATGGAACCTGAATGGTGTGGGGCCCTCCAGGACTGCATTTGCGAGACTCTGCTCTAGGTAATGCGCCTGTTTCTGTTGTCTGTGTTTGGTGTGGTAAAATATAGGCGTATTAACCATGCATATGTTCTCTGCAATAAAGGAGTGTCTTTACTATCACTGTTTAGTGGTGGGCAAAACTATGGGGACTGGGTTGACAGGAGCCCCAGCTGGGATTTGAACCTGTGACCCTCTGGTCTTATAGGCACTGGCTGTGTCCATTGCACCAGACTGTGGCCACAGAGACAGTGTAGTCCCTGGAGATAGGAAAACCGGCCTGACGAGTCAGAAACCCTGCTCTGCACAATTTTACTGTGGGCTCATTTACCTTGTATGGAGACAAAGTTGCAAATAAACCTCAAAAAAGACCTCGAAAAAAGGGGCAAACACCCATAACCAAGCTGGGCAACAATGATATCATTGGGCAACATTACAAAACACTCCCAGGAAAGCTCCATTACAATGAAATGATCTTTGAAAGGGTCTACGGAGCGTAGACCCTTCCAAACATCATTTCTTTTTTTTTGGTGCTTTCCCAGGAGTGTTTTTCATTGTTGCCCATTGCTTTCACTGTTGCCCAGCTGAATTATAATTTTTACAATGTTTCTTGTGGTCATTTTTAAAGTTTTATGTGAAATTTTGTTCTGTGCACATGTATCACACTGCTCACGTTTTGTAGGTTTACCCGGTTTGCTGTACATTGCTGACGGAAATAGTTTCTCTTCCCTTTAATATGCCTTTAACGACAGGTTTTCATTCGCGTTGGAATTGAGCTCAGAAATTCAGCGCGTTAGTGTGAGGGGAGCCTCTCCCCGCCCACTCTCCGCCCATTGACCCCTTCTCTCCGCCCACTCTCCACCTTCTGTGCTGTTTTAACGCGCCACGGGGGTTTACGATCGTTAACTGCGGTTAACGCGCGTAACGTGCACTTAACGATCGTTCGCACATCAGAACACGCGTTCTGACGTGCAAACAATCATTAAGTGTACGTTATGCGCATTATTCACGATTACCGCAGTTTAGTAAACATACCCCTTTGTTTCTTGCAGAGCGTGCATTTATGAATGCACATTTTAAGTTGTGAGTGTTGTTCGTGATTTTGGTTGTGTACTGGAGGGCATGTGTTTTCAATGGCATATTTATCAGATTATCCATATTTACCAAGTTCCTGAAGGGTGTGTAGTGTGACATAACACTAGCAGCCAGGAATCTGTTTGACTACTCACAGTACAGGATTCCTTGTGTGGATTACTTTAATGAGAAATAAAACAAGACCTGTGAGCTGTCAGATGACATGGTCCAGATAAGAAGAACTGTGATTTTGAATGAACAATAATGGGTCAGGCAATCTGTTATCTAGACACTAATTGGCAATATAATGAAGCAAAAATTATTGTCATAAAACTGAAAGGTCAATTTGTAACAAATGACTTTTCTGTACATAATTTGTAGCTCATTCAAAGCTTGAGAAAACAAAGCATATGCTACTTTTTTTTAGTGATGTGTTTCTGAAACACATAAATTATGGCTGACACATAATAGTTTCTTCATGATGCAAAACTAACAGTTTCTTTTTACTGTTCAATGGAGTGATGTGGATTTGAATGCCAGAGTCACTGACATTCATCACTAATATCAACAGGCAAATTCAATGTTCACTACCAGGGCTAGAAATTCCTCAGATAACGCTGATGTGTGTGTTTTGCTTAAATTGCCTCAGCAATTATCAATGTGGTATAATGAGAACAATCTCTTTAAAAAAATACCTGTAGAAACACTATATACCCGGGTGGTTAATATTTTTTAGCTGAGTACGTCTAGGTGGGGGAAGGAAAGGTTCCTCCGTGATCCATTGCTACCTCTTCTGAGAGAGAACTATCGAGAAAGATCTTGTCTTTGGTTGGTGGGGAGAGGGGTGGGTGACAAATAAATGCTGTTCTTGTGGAGGTGAGAAAAGCATCCCCCCCCCCCACCAGCAACAAATCATGCTTTTGCCCTGCTTCATCTGTCCAGCACACTGCTCAGAAGGTAACTGTATAAACCTTTTTTGCATATAAAATGCTGATTTACTTGCATAAAATGTCTCTTATACAATTAAATCACACCTAAAAGTACATGTAGTGCAAGTAGGTGGATATTTGTAGAGTAGGCATGCTCAGGAGAGGAGCTGGGGAACAACATGGGCAGAGTCATGATTTGCACACATATTATGCAAGATCCATGTAGACGTGAATATGGGCTTACATTTACTTCTGCTCCCAAGCTGGGGTGAATATCCATGCTACATTGTAGGCATGATTTCTTCAGGATTAGTTTTCTAAAGACCCCTAGGATGCCCATGGGCCCTTTTACTAAAGCCCACTAAGATTTTGCACTCAGTTTGAATTAGAAATGCACAATTAGTGCAAGGCCTCAGCATTGTTTGTTGGGGGCATGACCAGCATGGTCCTGGCACCCAATGCATGACTGCGTACCTTGACAGGACCCATGTAGGTAGGTGCACCTAATGACACCCCTAGAGGCATTGGTAGGTGCATTGTTAATGCCTAGAGGTATTAATGGTCACATTAACTGCACTCGTGTGCTAATGTGCTCTCCGTGCCCACATTCCACCTCTAAACTGCCCACTCTGCACGTGACATGCGAGTGCCAGTTAACGTGCATTTTGGTGGTTGTAACTGGCATGCCCATGAGTTGGCATTCACTGCAGCCACTTATCACACACTATAATGCATGTTAACTGATTAGTGGCACTTAGCAAAAGGACCCCTTTGTGTGAAAATGTTCACTCACAGCCTGCTGTTTGCCACATAGAAGGTCGCACCTGCATTTTATATTGAATCCCCTTCTCATTTTCCTGGAGTGTGGTCCTTTAGGAATTGACAAGCATTTCAAGAATTATTGTTAAAAACCATGGTGCCGATATTCAGAGCGATTAACTTGCTTAGCAGGTCTGATAACAATGTCAATCCCCTTATCCGGGATATTCAGCGGCACTAACATGGTACTATTGATTAATAAGTCACATTATATGAGCAATAGGATGCACTACTGAGTAATAAGATGTGTTATTAGAAACATAGGACCATGACGGCAGAAAAAGACCACATGGCCTTTCTAGTCTGCCCTTCCATATCAACTACTGCAATAGTCCCCTTTTTTCCTTAAGAGATCTTTTGTGTTTGTCCTATTCTTTGTTAATTCAGATATTGTCCTCATCTCTACCACCTCCACTGGGAGACTATTCCACACATCTACCACTCTTTCCATAAAGAAATATTTCCACATATTACTCCAGAGTTCATCCCCTTTCATCCTCATCCTATGTCCCCTCATAGCAGAACTGGCTTTCAATTGAAAAAGTCTCTCCTCCTGTGCATTTATTCCATGGAGGTATTTAAATGTCTCTATCATATCTTCTCTATCCCATCTTTCCTCTAAAGTATGCATTTAAGATCCTCAAGTCTATTCTCATATGCTTTATAACAAAGACCACTAACCATTTTAGTAGCCATCCTCTGCACTGACTCCAACCTGTTTATATGCTTTTTAAGGCGTGGTCTCCAGAATTGCACAAAATACTCCTAATGAGGTCACGTCAAAGACTTATACAGAGGCACTATCGCCTCCTTTTTTTCTTCTGGCCATTCCTCTCCCTATGCATCCACGCATCATTCTAGCTTTCGCCATCACATTCAGACACAATCATGACCAAGTTCCGCTCTTCTTTTGTGGACAAAAGTACTTCACGCCCTACACCCCCTAGGATTTTCATGTCCAAATGCATTACCCTGCATGTTTTAGCATTAAATCTTAGCTGCCAAATTTTCGACCATTCTTCAAGCTTAGCTAGATCCCTTCTCATGTTATCTACTCCTTCCTGGGTGTCTATTGCAGATTTTGGTATCACCTGCAAAGAGGCAAACCTTACCCGACAGCCCTTCCGCAATATCACTAACAAATATGTTAAAAAGAATCAGGCCAAGTACAGATCCCTGCAGTATACCACTGGTAACCTCCATCTCCTCAGAGAGAGCTCCATTTACCTTACCCTTTGTCGCCTTCCACTCAACCAATTTCTAACCCAATCAGTAATTTTAGGGTCCATCCCTTGGGGGGCTCAGTTTGTTTATAAGTCGCCTGTGTGGAATGGTGTCAAAGGTTTTACGGAACTCCAAGTACACCACATCTAGGGCTCTCCCTCAGTTCAACTCCCTGGTCACCCAGTCAAAGAAATCAATCGGATTTGTCTGACAAGTCCTGCCTGTGGTGAATCCATGGTTTTCAACCATATCCATAGTTCTGCTTTTCTGTAAAGGGACCATATGTGCCTCCTTTTGTCCTCTGGCACCATTCCCATCTCCAAAGAGGCATTAAAAAGTTCAGTCAGTGGAGCTACTAGAATGTCCCCAAGTTCCTTCAGTATTCTCAGACGTATCCCATCTTGTTCCATCGCTTTGTCCACTTTCATTTTAGCTAGTTCCTCATGAACATCGTCTTCTGAAAATCTTTTGAGACCCCTGTCACTTTTGTTCCTATTTCTGGGTGTTTTCTGAGATCCTGCTCCTGGCCCTTCACCTGTGAATGCAGAACAGAAATATTTGTTAAGCAATTCTGCTTTATCCTCATCAACTTCTACATATTCCTCCCCTTTACCCTTGAGTCTGACAATACCACTTTTGCCCTTCCTCCTCTCACTAACATATCTGAAAAATGTCTTATCCCCCCCCCCCCCCTCATTTTATTGCATTGGCTGTCTCTTCTTTTGGTATCTTTGCTTTCCTGCCTACTTTGCTAGTTTCTCTAAGTTTTTCTAAATATAGATGTCTGTCTTGCTCTCTCTGTGATCTCTTGAGAGTAATAGTATGCACTATTGATGACAATGCTCCTAAAAATGAAAAAAGTTGGAAAATAAAAAGACCTGGTATTGTCATGGGAAACTAAACAAAATTAAAATTGTAGGCCTATATACTCCTATAAGGAACTCCTTGTGCTTCTGACCCCTAGTGATAGTCTTACAGTATTACTGCTAGGAGTTTGTTGTTAAGTGCCATCAAGTTGGTGTCGACTCATGGTGACCCTCTGGATAGTTGTCTTAAACTGTGTTCGGTCTTCAGTCAGATGGCTCATTGTTGACAGAGTGGCACCCATATCTGCTGTTTTTGTATTGGTCCATCTCATTGCTGGCTTTCCTCTTTTGTGTTGACCTTCTTCTTTACCAAGCATGATAATGATCTCTCTATTTGCATGATATGTCCAAAATATGAAAGTTGAAGTCTTGTCATCTGAGCTTCTAAAGAAAGATTAGGTTTGATCCCCTCTAGCACTGACTGGTTTTTTCTTTGGGCAGTCCACGGTATACACAGTATTCGCCACCAGCACCATAATTCAAAGGCATCAATTTTCTTCTATCTTTTTCACTGTCCAACTTTTGCATTCATATGATATTATTGAAAATACCATGGCTTGAATGAGTTGCATCTTTGTATGGAGAGAGACATCGCTGCTCTTGAAAATCTTATCTAGGTCCTTCATAGCCATTCTGCCAAGAGCAATGTGCCATCTGATTTCTTGACTGCTTGTTCTTTCTTTATTGATAGTTGATCCAAGTAGGTTAAAGCTGTCCACTATTTCAATTTCTTCTCCATCAACAATGAACTTATTAATTTTGCCAGTTGTCAGGATTTCTATCTTCTTTACCTTAAGGTGCAGGCTCATTTTAAGATTATGTTCCTTGATCTTGAGAAGCAAATGTTTCAGATTGTCTTCAATTTCAGCCAGTAATGTGGTACCATCAGCATAGCGAAGGTTGTTGAGTCTCCCAACAATCTTCACACCTCTGTTGTCTTCATACAGTCCTTCTTCTCTGATGATTTGTTCTGCATATGAATTAAACAGATAGGGGGAAAGTATGCAGCCTTGTTGTACACCTTTGCTGATTTTAAACCATTCAGTTCCATTCAAACTGTTGATTCTTGATGAATGTAAAGATTGTGCAAGAAAACGATCAGGTGTACTGGTATACCCATGCTTCATAATGTGGTCCAGAGTTTCTCATGGTTTACACAGTTAAAAGCCTTGATGTAGTCAATAAAACACATATAGATATCCTTTTGGAATTCTTTAGTCTTTTCAAGGATCCATCTCACATCTGCAATGTTATCTCTCGTTCCTCACGCTTTCCTGCACCCTGCTGGCATTTCAGGCAATTCTCGTTCCAGGTATGGTTGTAGTCTCTGCTGAATAATCTACAGTAGAATCTTGCTGGCATGTGGAATCAGAGTGATTGTGCAATAATGTCCACAGTCAGTTGGATCACCTTTCTTTGTATTGGTATAACACAGATCTTTTCTTGTCAGTTGGCCATGATATGTCTTCCAAATTTCCTGACAGAGCCTTGTAAGTATGGTAACATATGCATCAATTGCTATAATACTTCACTGGGAATCCTATCAATGCCTGGTGCTTTGTTCTTTGATAAGGTTTTCAATGCTGCTTTGACTTCTTCTTTCATCCCCGATGGTTCCAGATCATAAGGTACAGGTTGAAATGACTGTTGGTCCACTTGGTCTTTATCATATAATAACTCTGTATATTCTTTCCACCTTTTCTTGATACTCTCAGCATCATTCAACATGGATCCTTGAGCATCTTGTAACATCTGAATTGGGAGCTGGAATATTTTTCTTTAAACTCTCGTAGCTTTAGGAAAGCCAATCTTGTTCTTCATCTAATAGTTTCTGCTTCTATTTCTTTGCATGCGTCATCGTAGTACTTCTTCTTGTCTTGTCTTGCTGCACATTGAAAATCTCTCTTGATTTCTGTGATTACCTCTCTTTCTCCTCTGGCTTTAGCTTCTCTGCATTCCTGGGCAATTTTCAGAGTTTCTTTGGTCATTCATTTTGGCTGTTTTTGCTTTTTCACCTTTTGTAGAGATTTCTCACTCTCTTCCAACACAACCTTCTTGATGTCATCCCATAACTCTTCTGGAGCTCTGTCATTTGTACCTACAGCAGCAACTTAATTTTGCAAACAGTCTTTAAATTCCAGTGGTATATTCTCAAGCTTATACTGTATCTGTGACCTGAGTGCCCAGCCTGTATATAGTTACCCACGTTAGTCCCAAGTTATATCACCCATTCATTGTAAGTACAGTGCAGGTTTCTACCACACTGTACAGGTTATTATTTGCCTGTAAACCGCACTGATTTCAAAGAGCGCAGTATAGAAAAGATATTAAATAAACAAACAAATAGATAATAAATTGCTACATTTATGAGTGGCTTGCTCTTTTTCAACTTTAGCTTGAGTTTGCATATTAGTAGTTGGTGATCTGTATCACAGTCAGCTCCAGGTTTTGTATTTGTTGATGTTATAGAGCTTTTCCATCATTGACTTCCACAGATGTAGTCAATTTGATTTTTGAAGAATCCATTGGGTGAAATCCATGTGTACAGGTGCCTCTTGTGTTGCTGGAAGACGGTGTTGGAGATAAATAGATTGTTGGTCTTGCAGAATTCTATCAGTCTTTCTCCAGCTTCATTTCTGTTGCCAAGTCCATATTTTCCAACCACTTTGCCTTCTTTGTTGCCAACTTTTGAGTTCCAATCACCCATGAATATCAGGATATCCTGTTTGCATATTCTGTTAATTTCAGCTTGTACTTGTTCATAGAATTCATCAACTTCATCCTCTTCTGCAGCTGTTGTTGGTGCATATACTTGAATTATAGTTGTGTTGATGGACATTACTCGTAGAGAAATAGAATTTAAGTGTTCACTGATTGCATTGTATCTCATTACAGTTCTTGCAAGTTTCTTCTTAATTATTAATGCAACACCATTTCTTCATTGTCTTTCATTTCCAGCATAGTAGACCATGTGATCATCCTATGCAAAGTGCCCGATGCCAGTCCATTTCAGTTTGCTCACACCCAACAGATCAAGTTGTACATATTCCTTTTTATTCTTGAACACCTCCAACTTCCCTTGGTTCATGCTTCATATATTCCATGTTCCAATATGTAAGACATCTCTGCAGCTTCTGTCTCTCTTTTCATGCGCAGCTACATCAGCAGTCAGATGTCCTGGGGGCTTTGATCCAACCACATCATAAATGCTGGCTTTACTCTGAAACGTCTTCAGCTCCTTCCCAGTAGCCAGTTGAGTGCCTTCCGACCTGGGGGTCTCATCTTCCAGCACTATAGTGCATTGTGTTTTCTTGTGATTGTCTATTGGGTTTTTGTGGCAAGATACAGAATTAGATTGCCAGGCCTTTACACACAGTTTAATTTTAGTATTGTTGTTATTGCCACAGATATGTGACCCTCCGCCACCAATACTGTCCCATTCTGCTGCTGCCCAGATGGGTGGTTTGTCTTTGTCTTGCACCTCAGCTGAGACCTGTACATCTTGGGAGACCCTGCCAGTAGGTAAGTTACAGATAGCTTAGCCCTCAGCATCACTGATGCATACAAGCCCTCACAGCATGAAAATCTGCAAACCAAGTGAGGGCTGCTAGGAGTTACACTGTTGAAAAAGGGCACACAACCCCTGGTTTGGTAGCTTGACCCTTAGAGGTAGCGCTACGAGAACATGGCTAGAGACTATTTTTAACCCAGGCACCCAATGGAGCAGGAATGACCAGGGATCATTTCTTCTCTCTGCTAGACATTAGAGAAACCCTGGTAAGAGATGAGAGGGATTCAGGGAATGATAGGGTTCAGGGGAAGGTATCAAGAGACACATTAGGATTTAGTGGGGTCCAGTAAAGGTGATGGGTCAGGAGGGGTGTACTAGTAATCATACTGAGCCACACTAAGTGACATGTTTACAAAGCCCTGTGCCAGTAACACATGTGTAGGCTGTGTTACTAGCACAGGACTACTAGCAAACTGTATGCAGGAAACAAAAAGACACAGCCCACTTTTACTGGTCTCAATTCACGAAGACGCAGAAGGACACAAATTCAACTGGGACACAAGGAAATTTTAGTATGGTCACAAGCAAAAAGAGAGTTTCTGGAAGCTGGGTTTTCTGCCACAAATTCAATAAACAAGCACATTGATATAAACCTGATCTTCCAATCCCTTTGGACTAAAGAGCTGAGACAGCCTCATTAAAACTTAAAAATGGGAACTACATCACAACAACCTTCAGAGAAACCAATCAACCAGAACATTGATGTTCACTCGTTCAAATCAACCAACCAGAACATTCTACGTCAACCAATGGCTTATGAGTATCTGTTCAATTCAACCAAACAAAACACTCCACATCAGCCAACAGCATACAGAACCGAATATAAGTACAAATGCAAGCATTTGAGCACATTACCATCCTAAACCTCGCATTGATGATGTCCACTCGAATGGTGATGAAACATCTGCAATCAAGTTGCCAAGCTCAGAGAACAAACCAACACTAGGAAACAAAATACACAGTTTTTGTAGGAAATAAAATATACTGTAGAATCTCTATGGATAGAAATTCCATATAAAATGTGGAAGGGAATGGCAGTGGGGGTGTACTACCATTTGCCTAGACAGAATGAACAGAAAGATGCTAACAGAAATTAAGGAAGCTAGCAAAGTTTACAGCACTGTAATAAAGGGAGATTTCAATTAGTCAGGTATTGACTGGGTCAATGTCACATCAGGACATGCTAGAGAGATAACGTTTCTGGAAGAAATAAATGATTGCTTCATGGAGCAGCTAGTTCATGAACCAACATGAGAGGATGCTATTTTAAACCTAGTCCTCAGTGGAACACAGGATCTAGTGCAAGAGGTAACTGTTTTGGGGCTGCTTGTTAATAGCGATCATAACGATCACATTTAATTTAATAAATGGAGGGAGGATAGCAAAGAAATTGACTGTGCTAGCATTTAACTTTCAAAAAGGAACTATAATAAAATGAAGAAAATGGTTAAGAAAAAGGAACAACTGCAAAGGTTAAGAGTATAACTCAGGCCTAGGCTAGAAGCCCGGACTAGATGTATTCCATGCTTTAGAAAAAGGTGGAAGGAAGGCTAAAGGACAGCTAGCATGGTTTAAAGGTGAAGTTAGAGAGGCTGTTATAGCTAAGAGACAATCTTTCAGAAAATGGAAAAAAAGCCAAATGACAAAAGTAGGAAACAACATAAGTACTGGCAAGTTAAATGTAAGGCATTGATAAGGCAGGCAAAGAGAAAATTTGAAACGAATCTTGCCGGGAAGCAAAAGCACATAATAAAAACTTTTTCAAGTATATCCATAGCAAAATACTTGTGAAGTAGTCAGTTACACCATTAGATGATGGAGGGGTAAAAGGTGTACTGAAAGAGGACAAGGCCATAGTGGAGAGTCTGACTGATTTTTTTTTTTTTTGCTTCAGTCTTTACTGAACATGTAGGAAACTTATGCACACTTGAGAAAAAAATCCTTTCCACGTCACTAAAAATGTTCATCAAATTCATCAATTAGCAGTACATTCAGAAAGTCATATTTTAGTCTCTACATATTAGGAAAAAGGAAAATAGACCTTAGTACTTTTATGCTTGTACATACCAGTGTTCGCAGTACTGTATACTATCATTGGTCATAAAAAAACCTTCTTCAATTATCACTTAATAAAGTAGGAACTGCCTGAATGTACTGATAATTGGTGAATTTGTTGAACATTTTTAATGACTTGGAAAATTGAAATTACACTTACCTGGTAATTGTAGTTCCTTGAGTGACGACAATTTAGTCCTCCACCTCTGGGTTGTGCACCTCCTCTTGCAACTTGGAGACTGGCATGTCAAACTTGTGACATCACTGTATGTAGCCTGCTGGAATCTCCCATCAGCCCCAGTGAACTATTGACAAAGCAGACTCAAAAGAGCAACAAACACGTAGCCAACATCGTAAAACTAAGCTTATCTTAAATGAAAGGCATAACCAAAAACAAGAAAATTATGGCACTATTAAACTCCCCTTACAAGACAAGGGTGAGATTTACCCATTTATCCCTCTTACCCCTGCCGAACCAGAGCCTAGGAGAGGGATAGCCGCAATAAGCATGAAAACAACAAAGTAGCATCTTAAGGTAACACTCACCTAAAAACGTGCCTGACGCTCGATAAACTTACCCTGTTAAGAAAAAATAGACCCTGGGTGGGATTGAGGACTAAACTGTCGTCACTTAAGGAACTACAATTACCAGGTAAGTGTAATTTCAATTTCCTTATCGTTCCTCCAGTTTAGTCCTCCACCTCTGGGATGTAACAGAGCAGTACTAATGGGTGGGACCCTTCCAGCCGGGCGTAGCAACGCCGACCTGAAACAGGCATTATTTGCCGCTAGCACATCAAGATGGTAGTGCTTACTGAAGGTATGAAGCGAAGACCAAGTGGCCGCCCTACAAATCTCAACCGGCGGCACTAGGCTGTATTCCGCCCAGGAAGCCACTTGCGCTCTAGTGGAGTGAGCTCTTAGCCCCACAGGCGACGGACGACCCTGCAAAATATAGGCTGAAACAATCGCTTCCTTAATCCACCGGGAAATGGAAGCTTTTGCTGCCACCTCTCCTTTCCGTTGACCGCCAAACAATACAAACAGATGATCTGACTTGTGGAACGACTCGGATACCGCCAAATACCGACGCAACACCCTTTTTACGTCCAGGCGATGCAACCCACGATCGTAAGAATGTTCTGCCTCCGCCTGCAAGACTGGCAAAGACACCGCTTGATTTAAATGAAAGGGAGAGGCCACCTTTGGCAAAAAGGAAGGAACTGGCAGCAGAACCACCTTTTCTCTGGAAAAACACAAAAAGGGTTCTCTAGATGACAGGACCTGTAGCCCAGAAATGCGCCACGCCGAACAAATAGCTACCAAAAATACCATCTTCAATGTCAAGTCCTTGATGGAAGCTTAACTTAAAGGCTCAAAGGGACTCTTTACGAGCATCCCCAAAACCAAGTTGAGATCCCATGGGGGAACTGAAATCCTATGTGAGGGCCGCATTCTGGAGACTGCTTTAAGAAAACGCACCACATCAGCGTGAGCTCCTAATGACAAACCTTGGACCTTACCTCTATAACATGCTAGGGCTGCCAAGTGAACTCTCAAGGAAATGGCAGACAAGCCTTTCTCAAATCCGTCTTGTAGAAAACTCAATACGCACAGCACGGAGGCCGTAGCAGCGCGGACTTGATGCCTTGAACACCAGTCTTCAAATATGCGCCAGATGCACACATAAGCCAACGACGTCAACTGCTTCTGCGCCTGCAGTAAGGTCACAATAACTGCTCTGGAATAACCCTTCTTTCTTAACCTTGTCCTTTCAATGGCCAGGCCGTAAGTGAGAACCGATCCACTCGGGGCATTAGAAGTGGTCCCTGCCTCAGCAGGTTCGGAGAATCCAGAAGCCTCCACAGCACCCCATCGAGCAACCTCACCAGGTCGGCGTACCACGGACGCCTGGGCCAGTCCGGAGCCACCAAGAACACCCGTCCCCGATGAGCTGTTATCCGCTGAACCACGTGACCGATGAGAGCTCACGGAGGGAAGACATAAAGCAGACCCGTCGACGGCCACCGCTGTATCAAGGCGTCAAACCCTTCCAACATGGCCTCCCTGCGCCTGCTGTAGAAACGACTCGACTTTGCGGATTGGAATGTTGCCATCAGATCCATGACCGGAGTCCCCCATCGGTGAACTATTTGCACAAAGACATCCGGATGCAACTCCCATTCTCCTGCATCCACCTGGACTCTGCTGAGAAAATCCGCCATGATGTTGTCCTTGCCCGCAATGTGAGCCACCGAAATCGCTTGCAACCGAGGCTCTATCCACAAGAACAGTCTCTCTGCCTCCTCCTGCATGGCCACGCTTCCGGTCCCGCCTTGCCGATTTATGTCGGCCACAGTCGCGGCATTGTCGGAGAGTACTCGCACTGCTCGCCCCGTCACCATGGTTTTAAAGCTTTGCAGTGCCAGAGACACCGCTCTCAACTCCAAGCGGTTGATGGACCAAGTGCTTTCTTCCAACGACCAAACGCCTTCAGGCTCTGTCGGTCTGCTGAGGCCTTCTTTTTGCAGTGGCTGTTGTTCTTGGCACCAAAATTCGTTGGCAAAGGGGCGGCCATTTTCTCTCTAGGTATTTGGACTGCGTGGCGGGAGTTGCAGCGAGCTGCCTGTGTGAGGAAGACGACAGGCAGAATAGCTAGATTTTTAGGTCTAGTGTTTCTTTCTTTTGTTTGTAAGTTTGTCGGTGTATCCCACTGCTATTTCTCTGACTTCAGGAAGGCTGGGGGGGGGGGCTGCCTGTGTGTTTCATAGCTCCACTTAGCATGCCCTTCCCAGGAAATTCTCATCTATTTCTAGAGCCTATGCTGTCAGAGCAGGGCTTTAAGCACTTAGCAGGGGCACTGACCCGTCTGTGCCATCTTGTTAAAGGGCCTGTGCTGAGGGTGAAGAGAAGGACGTCTAGGTAGCACAGGTTCCCAACTCCAGTCCTGGTGGGCCAAACACTGTTCACTGTAGTGAACCTCCTCCTGCAGCTTGGAGACTGGGCATGTCAAAAACTCATGACATCACTGGATATAGCCTGCTGGTCTCTCCCATCAGCCCCAGCCGAAGCAACGCCCACTGTAAGGGCCTCATATGAAATGTGGCCCACAGCATGACTTCCAGGGTCGCTGCCATTGTCCCTAGTACCCGCAGGTAACTCCATGCCGAGGGCGCCGGAGCCGCTCTGAAACTTTTCACCAATCTCCGCAGAACTTGGGCTCTGCGTTCCATCAGAAATACTGCTCCTTTCCAAGTGTCGAACCACACTCCCAGATATTCCAGGACCTGATATGGAATCAAATGGCTCTTGGCCAAATTCAACACCCAGCCAAGGCTCTGCAAAAAGGCTATGACCTTCTTCGTGACCATCTCGCTCTCCTGCTTGGACTTTCCTCTAATCAACCAATCGTCGAGATATGGATGGACCAAGATCCCTTCCTTCCGTAGGGCCGCTGCGACCACCACCATGATCTTGGTGAATACCCGAGGCGCTGTTGCAAGCCCGAATGGCAACGCCTGAAACTGGTAATGCCCCCACACCGCCTGCCAATGTTATGTGCCCTTGGGGGTACCTGCTGGGTAATCTCCTCTGTGACACTGTGGGACACACACTCGTGCCCATGTTGGACCCTCGTCAGTTGATGTCTTGCTGCTTTACAGTTTCGGCATTCCTATGTGCCACCTAGGCATCTGCCTAACATGCATTGTGCCCCAGCTGGACCACAGCATGTGCCACCTGCAGCCCTCTATATCCCATTTACAGCATCAGTACGGTTGCCCTTTCCTACGTGCCCACTCTGCTGTTACTGCACATGTGCATGCCATAACAAACTTGCCCAATATAGACGTGAAAAAACCCTGATCAGCACTATTTCAATGTGGGATCATTCACTTTGTAGGGGGACAGAGAATAGACCCTTCTAAACATGATATCTTATTTTTGAGCTTTGTCAGTGGTGTTGCTTTATGTTTATCATTAATATCACTTTTGACCAACTTGGTTATTGGGATTTTAAATGTGGTTCAGGTCATTTTCTTTGTTTATTTGCCTTTTTGTTCTGTTCACATGTATCACTACTATCACATTTTTGGGTTTCCCTGGCTTTGCTGTACATTGCTGACTGAAATGGTTTCTCTTTCCTGCAAATGTGTCTTAACGTGAGGGTTTCACTGGCGTTAGTGTTCAGACCCAGATTTCACAGCGTTAGTGTGCCTGGAGCCTCTCCCCTCCCACTCTCTCCCCTTTGACCCCTTCTCTCCGCCCTCTGGGAAGACTTACTCCACCCTTCAGAGCCGGATTTCACAGCGTTAGTGTGCCTTAACGCCGCAGCCGCGTTATTGCGCGCTAAGTGACGTTATCGCGTGATAATACCACCACTGCGACGTTAAGACGGTTTAGTAAACATACCCCTAATAGTAGGTCTGCAGTCTCATATTTCAGTTCTTTCAATACCCTTGGATGTATACCATCCGGCCCAGGTGATTTGCTATGCTTCAGTTTATCAAATAGTTGTAATACATTGTCCTGGGGTATCGACATTTCTTTCAATTCTTTTGTGGCATCACCTTTAAATACCATTTCAGTCATGCGTAACATCAATACATCTTCTTCAGTAAAGACCTAATCAAAGAATTCATTCAGTCTCTCCGCTATGGCCTTGTCCCCTCTTAGTGCTCCTTTTAACCCTCTATCATCTAATGGTCCAACTGACTCTCTCACAGGTTTTTTGCTATGATGTACTTGAAAAAGTCTTTATTATGCATTTTGGCTCCCACAGCAAGCTTCTTCTAAAATTCTTTCTTTGCCTGCCTTATCAATTCCTTGCATCTAACTTGCCAGTGTTTATGTTGTTTCCAGTTTTCGTCATTTGGCTCCTTTTTCCATTTCCTGAAAAATGTTTTTTTGGCTACAACAGCCTCTCTGACCTCACCTTTAAACCATGCTGTCAGTTTTTTGGACTTCCTTCTGCTTTTCTTAAAGCACGGAATACAGCTGGTCTGGGCTTTAAACAACACCCATACTTGATGTAAATCTTTAACCTTTGCAACTGCCTCACATGTATAGATTTTAAAATGTGTGTGTTTTAGGCAGCTCTGTACAGGAGAAATTAAGGAGGGTTGTCCTTTTTAACCCTCCCCCCCCCCTTCCTTGTTTATTTCCCCCTCCAAAATGAAATGAGTTAAAGATACCATCCTCTGTAGGTAATTAGCAACAGCTGCACATCTAAGTATGCAAAATGGCTTACATACACATGTAAGTGCTGAGATTTAAACATGTAAGTTACCGACTTTTTCCACTGATTTTTCGCATGTGTAAATTTTGTAAAATGGTGCCTCCTGCTACTCGTGGATGTCAGTCAACATGTGTACCTGCATTTCGTTCTATGTATTTTAGAAACAGCTCCACATTTTGCAGAGCCATTTCTAAAATACCATCAAAATCGAGAACCTCCTGACCTCAACGTCCCAATTCCCGTCTTCATTTGCTAACATGTGCCTTCAAGGTTAATTCATCTCTCACTATTTTTATTTAGCCTTAAAATTATCAGTATAAATTCACTTATATTTTGTAAAAGTAGTTTCAAATTAAATGAAAATGATTGATCTTAGAGGTAGATGTACAAAAAATCAACTGAAAATAAAGTATTTCTCTGATAAACTAAAGAGCATGTTTACTAAAGGGAAGCACAGTTAGGGGTATGTTTACTAAACACCGCTAACGTCTCAGCTGCGATGTTATAGCTCTATATGTGACGTTATCGCGTGATAATGGTGCATTACCATGTGAGAACGTCACGTATCGCATGATAATGTCTCCTGCTGCGTTAAGGTGCGCAGAGGGTGGAGTAAGGCTCCCCAGAGGGTGGAGTAAGGCTCCATAGGGGCAGAGATAAGGGGTCAATGGGCGGAGAGTGGGCGGGGAGAGGCCCCATGCACACTAACGCCGTGAAATGAAGGTCTGAAAATTAGCGCCAGTGAAAACCTCATGCTAGTGGCACATTTGCAGGGGAGAGAGACCATTTCAGTCAGCAATGTGCAGCAAAGCAGGGAAACCAAGAAAAGTGATACATGTGCAGCAACATCATAGTGCCCAAGTACGAGAGGGCATTACGGTGAGGCTGCAAATGGGGTACAGGGGGCTGCAGGTGGGACATGCAGTGTGGCAGCTGGGGCACAGGGTGGGCTAGGCAGATGCCTAGGTGACACATAGGAATGTGGAAGCAGAAAACCAGCAGGACAGCAACTGACCAAGGGCAGACATGGCCACGAGTGTCTGTGTCCCACAGTGTCCCAGGGGATAGTACCCAGCAAGTACCCCAAAGAGCACATAACATTAGCAGGCGGTACCGGGGGGAAGCGTTGATGTCTATGCAGGCACCCCTACCCCATATCACGCACCATAGGCAGCCGCCTACCGGCACACTGGATGGCCTGGGACTGCGCACCACCAGCACCACTGGCAGAAGAGCATGTCAGCATGGTGGCAGAGGGGTGCTGGTGGTGGAGGGGTGGAGGGGCTTGGCCACAGCAGACCACGGCCAAGCCCCATTTAGGTTGGTGCTGTGCACTACAACAGACAAGGTCTGTCTGATGAACAGTCATGGTATCCCCAGGGAATGATCAGCCCCTGTGGCAACAGTTTGGAGCAGTACACACAGCCAGTGTTTTCTGGGGCAGAAGGCCACAAGTTCAAGTCCCAGCTGTGGCTCCTGCCAACCTTGTCCCCATATTTTACTAAGGTGGTAATAAAGACGGAATCTTTATTGCAGATAAAATAAGCATGCCTGAAACACCTATATATTACCCTACCGGGCACAGACACCAAAACATGTGCAATCCCTATAGCAGAGTTTACCAACTGCAGTCCTGGAGGGCCAAACACCATTCAGGTTTCATGCTGTCCCTAATAAATATGCCTGTGCTGCATTTGTATGCACCACCCACATTGTATGGAAATGTATCTCATTCATATTCATTAGGGACAGCATGAAAACCTGAACAGTGTTTGGCCCACCAGGACTGGAGTTGGGAACCTCTGCCCTAGAGCAGCAGCCAACAGGGGCACAAACACCCACACCCACAGGCTCCACTATCCATAGCCTCATGGAGAGTCAGGCTGTTGGGCCCTGCATGGAGCAGCATCTCCCAATACTGGCACCTGCATACCTTAGCAATGCCGTCCTAAACTTGGGAACACGTTCCACATATATCAAAAGGTTGCTATGATTAATGTCAGCTAACAAATCCTAAGTTAAACACGATTTGTTGACAGAGATTTATCATAGCAACCATTCTGATATCTGTGGAGTGTGTTTCAGTTTTTGCTTCTGACAGTGTTTACCACCCCGGGGAGTGACCCCAACAGTATTGCGCATCATAGCAATACACGCACTGTGCCCAGGACTGGTGTGGCAGCCAGGGCTACCACAAACCTCTATATTTGCACAATGCTGGCATAGGTGTGGGAGTGTGTGTATGTCTATCCAGTGTGTGGTGGCTACCAACACCTTACTCAGCCCACCCTGCTTGCACTGTTTCCAGTTTTAACCTGCCAATGTGCATAATGAGGAGCAAGGTACTGTGGGTATGGCCCGGACAGGATGGCCTGGGCAGGATGCATCTGCACAGGGCATAGGGTAATGGCTGGGACATTGAAGTGCCTGACCACCAATTGCATGGACCGGGTGGCCACAGCATGTCCTGCTGGGAGGTCACTCTCACCCTGACTGAGCAATGACCACGGCATGGCTAGGTTCCCCCATAGTGCTGTACAGCATTTCTCTCAAGTAATATTTATGGGCTTTGTTTTCTGGGACCTAATCACTGACATAACTGCTTGGTGTGTGTGCTCACATCCCATTTTGGGGTACACACAGTTCCTCCAGGACCATGCACTATGTACTAGCTAGCAGACTGTCTGCAGTTAGCATGTGTATGGCTGGAACACCTTGCAGGGTGCAGTGGGTGAAGACTGACTGTACTCTCTGCTGGTGAATGTCAGATGGTGTGGTGTGGTGTGGTGTGGTGTGGTGTGGTGGTGGTGGTGGTGGTGGTGGTGGTGGTGGTGGGGGGGGGGGCAGCTGAGCTTCTCCAGCATTCTGCCTGTCTGTCATTGCCTTATGTGATGCGTACAGATCTGCATTGACTGCCCTGTAGCTTGTCCGTTCCCCAGCAGGACTGGGGTTGATGATCCCCTCTACTGCCACCATTGCAGAGATGTAGAATGTGGATCTGTTGGTGGGAGATTCTGTCCCCCACCCTGATCCACAGAGGGCGGGTTGGGTGGTGCTACATAATCCGCTTTTGGGTCCAAACACCCCCCTTCACTTGCTATGCCACCCACACAGGATATGCACTATTCTGGGTGCATCATTGTCCACAAAGGCTAGACATAACTAGGAAGTACAGATGGACACAGTTGTATCCTAGGTGTGTATGCAAGGACTACCTATCACACACTGGCACTGATGGCGACTTGCAGCATAGCCTATCTCAGGCCAAGCCAGGTGCTGCGGACCTGGTGCTGGGTGCCCCACCTCACCCTCAGGGTGAACACAGGACCTGCACAATGTCATGGTCTGTAGCTTCTCTGTGCCAGTAACACACATGGTCAGTTCCCCCTACCAAGCCGAGGTGCTGTGGGGGTGCATACCCCATCTTGTGAACAGCTGTAGACTGCTGATCTGCATGTGCAGTGCATCATGGGTGTGGGTGGGTTTACCCTGTCCTGGTAACCACAGCAGACAGTTTGTGTGGTGACCTGCAGTCTTTCTGTAGCCAGCCAGCGGTGTGTTAGTAGCTATAGAGATGTAGCCTACTGGTTACTTCAATGACTGTGGAGGCAGAGGTCATGAGTTCCATCCCGCAGTGGTGTAATCTAAAAAGGCTTTCTGAGCCTTTTCCTTTTAATTTAAATCAGTGCTGCCAGCAAAATGCACCCTCACAGTGCTGTAACCTTAAGGTGCCTCATAAGGTGCCCTATAAAGCGCCCTATAGGGCACATTAGAAGGCACCTTGGCAGACGGGGCACTTTATAATATGCCCTATGGAGTGCCTTATAGGGCGCCTTATGCGGCACCTTATGTTTATTTATTTATTTTATTTATTTAACACACATTTATATACCGCATCTTCCAGAGTTCAGTTGCGGTTTACAATAAACAACAATCAGCAAATCAGGTTTGTTTTACATGGAACGTCATATTATAAAGATCAATGAAGAACAAAGCAACATATGTTACGGCACTGTGAGGGTGTTTTTGCTGGCAGCACTGATTTAACTTAAAAAAGGAAATGCCTTAGACAGCACTGATTTAGATTAAAAGGAATTGCTTCAGACAGCCTTCTTACATAACACCACTGCAGGATCAAACCCATGGCCTCTGCCTCTACAGTCATTGCAGTAACCAGTGGGCTATATCTTTATAGTTTTTAACACTGCACTGGCATGAACTTAGCGTTAATGCGTGTTAACGTGCCATGGCGCCCACTATCATGCGATACAGATTCTTGCTACCTTGCCGCTGGAACGCCCACTCCTTATATGGCATTCTTCAAATTATCGCAACTAGCGCCGGTAACATTAAGACGGTTTAGTAAACATACCCCTTAGTGTGCAGTTTCAGTGTGGAGCTAGAAAGTAGCATGGAGGCCAGAGTCAAAAACCTTGTGCTACCCTTGTAACGCACATCGGTGCGGTAACTGGGCGGGATGGAGGTATTCCTGCCAAGGAGCAGCTAGCACGGGCATTTGTAGACTATGTTACCTGCACTCGGCTCAAGTGTAACTAATGCTACCTTAATGGATGGCATTAGTTGCTCTTGAAGCCAATTTACCATGTTGATGCATAGTAACCACAAGGGGATGGATGTACCCGTCCTTCCTGCAGTTAGGCTGAAGCCCTGCTCTGGTAACACAGCCCACATGCGTGTTGCTAGTATGCGGCTTAGTGAGCATGTCTAAACTGTATATCACTATTAGTTCTCTTTTGATACTGTAGGAAGAAGAGACAATGCAGTGATTGCACAAGCACTTTTAACACGCAATGCTTTTAACATAGAACATAAGTGCCTATGCATCTTAGACAACATATTTAGGAAGAACAAACATTTTTCCTGAACTTACAAGTAAATTCCCTAAAGCCATTCTGTACAGTAGCAAACCATCTGTCCAAACACTGGCAGAAAAAGTTGATACTTAAAAAGAAAACCTCGTCAAATTCCAAGACACTGCTGGTGTTTTGGGAAATGTAATGAGTAGAAATTCACAGATGGGTTCTTTCATGTCATGACTTTTCAAAAATAGACAGTGCCTAAGTATGCAAGGTTGCCAGCAAAGGCAACAAACGATCCTGCATCTGCTGTCCTTCACTGTAGTAGGCCTGTCCCCTTCTGATATCAGTTGTCATTTTCAAATGATCCAATTACAAAAAAAAAAAAGAGGACGGAAATCCTTCAGTGCAAGAATTTACAGTACACAGAGCTTATTTCAATTCCATTTGATTCTTGCCTTTTTATGTGTAGTATATCCTAGAACTTTTCCTTCACCCCTACCTCTCAAGCCACTCTTCCTACCTCTCAAGTCACCCCCTACCTCTAGTCACCCCCACTGTACATACGTTAATGTAATTAATCATTTTCTGTTAAGCTCATTTCTTCAATTGTATCTCCTGTTTTCGTTATTCTCCAGTTCTCCGTAATCTTTTATGCAATTGAGTAAATTGTAAACCGCTGTGACTGGTAGATACAGTGCTATAAAAAAGTTGCTAAATAAATAAGTCATTAAAGAGGCAGTTAGACAGATTTCCAGTAATTTTCTCTAGAATACAGAGGGTACATGAGAATTTTTGACTGCATGAAGCATGGCCTTTGCAGACACATATTCCTTCATTGTTTCCTCAAATGCATCCGTCCCATGCAAATCAACAACTTAAGAGGGATTCAGAATTGCTCAACTGTGTTTGAACTTTCACGACTTAACTCAGCCTACACACGGAAATGGTCTGCTCAGACTTTGAACAGCTCTAAATTAATGTACTGCTTTACTTGCTTGCAGCTATTAAAAATGTGTGCTTGTTGCTCATGGCTGCTGAAAATGGTGTATTTCTTATTTATGTAGGTTGTAAACCAGGGTCTGCCTCACATATGGAAGCTGAAATCATTCACTGCAACCAAACAGGGTCACAGAATGACTAGGGTCAAGAATGGTCAATCTGACTAAAATTAAGAGCCAAACCAAATCTTTGGAGGGAAATTCAGGGCAGCAAGTCAAAGCTGAGTTGCACATCAATGTCTCAATTAATTATTTATGAGCTGACTGTCCTCTGTAATTATGTGTATGACTATAATCGGTTTAAGAAAACTGTATGCCTTATCGTTCTTTTCAATGGGCTTTCAATTGAAAAGTTCTACTGGTTTTCTCGAGAGAAGTGGGGAAGAGAAGAGATATGATGGAGACATACAAATGCTCAAAAGATTATGAAGCTGCAGTGCAAAGAAATCATGATATGAATCTGAAAGCAGAATATGGAGCAATATCAGAAAATATTTTTCCATGGAAGGATGGTGAGTGCATGGAATGGCATCCCAGTAGAGATAATCTATCCGAGAAAACAGTGACAGAATTCAAGAAAGTCTAAGATAAGCTCAGAATCCCATTCTTAGGGGAAAGCCAGAGATCAACTGGGGTGTACGATGTTCAACAGGATGCCTATTGGGCAGATCCGATGGTCTTTAGTATCTTTATCTGCTGTTATATTTTATGGGATCAATTTTCAAAAGCCTGTACAGTATCTGGATAACCACAAAGGGTGTTCAGACAAGGGCACTAAGGGGTATGTTTACTAAACTGCGTTAGTGTGATTCGCGTTAGGAGCCGCGTTAGTGGAAGAAATGCCAAAAAAGGACATGGGCGGTACATCGTTACCGATAACGCGCGTTATAAGGTGCCACGCAGCAACGATCGTTACAGGGCACGTTACTGCACGTTAAGCTTAAGAAGGCGCGCAGACACCCAAAAGCAGAAACAGAGCTGTAGCACAATGGTTACTATGCAGACTGATGGTACAAGGGTCATGGGTTTGATTCCCCAGTGTGCCTAATGAATAAGACTGGCTGAGGTGTCATGTGTAACCCTTTGAAGGCCTACTATAATATTTTAATCCACATTCTGCAGCCAGGTTAATGTTTGCATATGTCAGGAAAATTGTACCCGTCTTATTCAATATGTTCCAATAGTGACGTTCCCTCTGCCATGGTCATGTATTATATACCATTTGATAGGAATATTTAGGCAGAAGTTTGGATCCCGAAAGTTTTGGGCTTGGCCTGGAAAGGGTTAAGTATTGGGCTGTGAGGAAGTTTAGTTGTACTTTAATAGTGCTGCCAGCAAACACACCCTCACAGTGGCGTAACCTAAGGTGCCACATAAGGCACCCTAGAAGGCACTCCAGAGGGCACATTATAAAGTGCGCTGTCTGCCAAGGCACCCTATAATGTCCCCTATAGGACACCATATAAGGCGCTTTATAGGGCGCCCTATGAGCCACCCTAAGGTGACAGTACCCTGAGGGCGTTTCTGCTGGCAGCACTAATGTACAATAAAAATAAACAATGCCTAAGACAGCCCTATCAATGAACCCCACTGTGGTTTTTGAACCCATGACCTCTGGCTCCACAGGCAGTGAAGTAACCAGTGGGCTAGAGCTGCTAACAAACACCTCGCAGGCTACAGGAGGACTGCAAGGCACCACACCCACATTCTGCTGTGGTTACCAGGATAGGGTCAACCCATCCGTACCCAGGATGCACAGCACATGTAAATCAGCAGTCTACAGATGATCACAAAATGGGGTATGCACCCCACAGCACCTCAGCCTGGTAGGGGGTGCCGACGGTGTGTGTTAGTGGCACAGAGTAGCTACAGACCGTCACAGTGTGCGGGTCCTGTGCTCACCCTGAGGGTTAGGTATGGTGCCCAGCACCATTGTCACAGCACCTGGCTTTGCTGAAATAGGCTATACTGCAGGTCTCCATCAGTGCTAATGTATGATAGGTAGTCCTTGCAAACACTCCTAGGATATGCCTGTGTTCATCTGTATGTCACATTTAGTCCTTGTGGACTAAGATGCACCCAGAAAAGTGCATACTCTGTGTGGGTGCCATGGTCACATGATGTAAGTGAATGGGGGTGTTGGGACCCACAGGGAGATTACATACCACCACCCAATGCACCCTCTGGGGCTCAGGGTGGGGGGGGGGACAGGATCTCCCGCCAACATCTCCACTTTCTGCCCCCCTGCAATGGTGACAGTAGAGGGGACCATCACCCCAGTCCTGGTAGGGAATCAAACACCCTACAGGGCAGGCAAAGCAGAGCTGTACACATCCATAAAGCAATAGTAGACAGAAGGCCTGGAAACACACAGCTGTCTCTCTCTCTCCCCCCCCCCCCCCCATTTGACATTCTCCAGCAGCAAGCCTCCAGCCGCTGCACCCTGCAAGGTGTTCCAGCAATACACATACTAGCTGCAAACAGTCTGCTAGCTAGTCCATAATGCATGGTCCCGGAGGAGATGCATGTAACCAAAACTGGGAGGTCAGCATACACACCAAGCAAATAAGTCAGTGATTGGGCCCCAAAAGAAAACCCATAAAAATCACAAAAAAAATACTTTACAGCACTATGGGGGAACCTAGCCATGCCGTGGTCACTGCTCAGTCAGGGTGAGAGTGAACTCCCAGTAGGACATGCTGTGGCCACTCTGTCCGTGCAGGTGGTACCGGGCACTACAATGTCCAAGCCATTGCCCTATGCCCTGAGCAGATGCTAGGCCACCCTATCCAGGCTATTCCCATGGTACCTTGCTCCTCATTATGCACATTGGCAGGCCAATACTGGCAACAGTGCTAGCAGTGTGGGCTCTGGAGGGTGTTGGCAGCCACCACACACTGGATAGACAGACACACACTCCCCACACCTATGCCAGCATTGTTCAACTATAGAGGTGTTGGGCAGCCCAGGCCACCACACCAGTCCTGGGCACAGTGCAGGCATGGCTATGGTACGCAATACTGTAGGAGTCACTCCCCAGGTTGGTAAACACTGTCAGACACAAGACCTGTAGCACACTCCACAGACATCAGAAAGGTTGCTATGATGCAGCTCACTCAGAAAATTGTACTTAACCTAGGAATTGCTATCTGCCAGTAATCATAGCAACCTTTTGATAGATGTGTACCATATTCCCAGGTTTAGGGTTACATTACTAAGGTATGCAAGTGCTAGTATTGGGAGATGCACGCAGAGCCCAAAGTCCTGCCTCTCCAGGAGGCTTTGGATAATGGGGCCTGTGGGTGTGGGTGTGTCTGCCCCTGTTGGCTGCTGCTTTACGGCAGAGATTCCCAACACCAGTCCTGCGGTGCCAAACACTGTTCGGGTTTTCATGCTGTCCCTCATGAATATGCATGAGATACATCTGCATACCATGGGGGTGGCGCATAGAAATGCAGCACAGGCATCTTTATCAGAGGCAGCATGGAACCGGAATGGTGTTTGGTCCTCCAGGACTGCATTTGGGAGGCTCTGCTCTAGGTAATGTGCATGTTTATGGTGTGTGTGCTCTGTAGGGTAAAATGTAGGTGTTTTGGGCATGTTTACGTCAGCTGCAAGAAAGGTTCTGTCTGTATTAGCACGTTATAGTAGTGGGTAAAATATGAGGACTGGGTTGGCAGAAACCACAGCTGGGACTTGAACCTGTGACCTTCTGCTTCTGAGTACACTGGTTTTGTGCACTGCACTACCATGTTATCACAGAGATGGTGCATTCCCTGGTGATACCATGACTGTTGGTCAGACAGGGCCTGTCTGTTGCAGTGCATGGCACCCACCTACACAGGGCTAGGCCACGGTCTGCTCTGGCCAGCTGCCACTGCCCCCTCCACCACCAGTATCCCTCAGCCACCATGCTGACATGCCCTTCTGCTGGTGGAGCTGGTGGTGCGTCATCCAGTGTGCAGTGTGCAGTCTCAGGCCATCCAGTGTGCAGGTAGGCAGCTGCCTATGGTGCGAGTTCTGGGGTAGGGGTGCCTGCATAGACGTCCACGCTCCCCCCAGCCCCACCTGCCAATGTTCCGTGCCCTTGGGGGTAGCTGTTGGGTACTATCCCCTGTGACACTTTGGGAAACACACTCGTGCCCATGTTGGGCCTTCAGCAGTTGCTGTCTGGCTGCTCTGCTGTTTCAGCATTCGTATGGGCCACCTAGGCATCACCCTAGTCCGCACTGGGGCCCCGCTCCACCACAGCATGTGCCGCCTGCGGCCCTCTGTATCCCCTTCTCCGGCATCTGTCCAGTTGCCGTTCCGACATGCCTGCCCTGATGTTGCGGGACATGTGCTGTGATAAGGAAGCTTATCATAGCTCAGGTAGGAGCTATAGAAAGGATGATGTGACTCTGAACAAGCAACCTGTCAGTACTGGTAGAAGCAAGAAAACAGAGTTTTCACATAAAAGACTACCAGTCCCAGAATGCACCAGGTTTCCAGCAGCCATGAGGGAGGCTGAAGTAAGAAAATGTGTGTGCAATCAAGAGAGCTATGAGGTAATCCCTAAGCACTCATCTCAAAGGGCAGGGCCTGATTCAACACAGCTGCGCTGTGTTAGGGAGCAGCACACATTAGAACAGGATAAGTATAGAGCTTATTCTTCAGATAACAGCTACAGAGGGAGGAAGAGATACAGAGACAGCAACGGCTACAAGCACCAGTATCACCTGGAGAAACAGAAGCCAAGCCAAGCAGATAGAGAGAGAAGGAAACTCTCTGGAAGGAAGAGAAGAAAGGCCATTGGAAGGTCTGGGAGATTCCAAGGCAGTACTCATACTGGGAGGTATTCCAAAAGCCAGCAGAGTCCATTGGACTGGATTCAGCCAGAGGAATGGAGTGGCAGAGATAGGAATCACCAGTGGCTACCTGGAAGAGAGAAGACTGCATGTGGAAGGGACTTTCAGACCAAGGCCAGAAGGTATGTGAGAGAAGATCCAGCGTCCAGGGATCAAGATTGGAAGGCTGGACATCAGAATTGGATTACATATTGGCCAGGCTATACAGAGAGGAATAATGATAGCAGGAGAGGCTCAGGTATGAACACTGATCCAGACCCTATCTATAATAGAGAATGGCAGCAAGGGAATAAGCATTCTCATGATAGTGCCTTAATGAAAGACTCATCTGTGCCAATGTATGATATTGACCCTATGATTGTTGATGCAGGGGGAAATACAGCAGATGAAACTATTTACATGGACTGTTCTTTATCTAAATGCTATTGCTAGTTTTCTATGAGCAAACACATCAGCCATCACAAAGAAACCTAACTTTGTTCTTTATTTCCACTGCAAACAGCTCTTAAAGCAGGATTTGGGTTCACACAGTAGCAGCCAGCCAGCTAAAGGCTTTCAGCTGGTCCATTGATAGTAATTAGGGCTGCACCTGATTGTGTGGGTGAGCAAGGGAGAATCACTGCTGAGATCGGCGTGGAAAATAAGCAGAAGTTAACCTAACCAGCAAAGTTTATTCTTTACTTTGTGCCTTTGTATTTGGTAATTACTTGCTAAGAAAACATTAGCTAATTGCCTGACAAGTTGAAGGTTGTTTTCTGGTTTACTTTGTGACTTTTTGTTATCCCTTTAAACACTGCAAGCAAGTAACCTCATTTATAGTGCTATCAAGCATACATGTGCTGGGTGAATTAAACCCCATCAATAAAAGAAGTATTTTATTGATCTTACCACTTGGTTTCACAACTCAAATTATTGTCATCAGCTGTGTTTGGGAGTGAATGAACTACAATACCCACAATACCTTGCAAGAATCATATGAATATATGCATCGTCAAGATTGTGTAAGTTCTCACCCTAGGCAGCCGTCTGACAAATGGCGTAGTTTTTCGGATTGCTCTTGCACCAAGAGGATTTACTTGTTGTGGATTACAAATAAAAGTCAAGTTTAAAGCTGTAAGAAGATTTCTTTCCCTCATCTGCACTTTGGAAGAAAAGTGGTTGTTCCAGGAAGCTGTCCCGGATGAAAAGACCTGTGCAAAGCTGGATTCATCACTGAGACAAGGTAATATGTACCTGGGCATGTCTAGTGGTGGATGTGTGTAAGCACAGGGGGTAATTGAAAAAAAAAAAAAAACACACCTGGTTGGAAGGTGCTGCTCTTTGGTTTTTTTTTTTTCTCTTTTCTTGCAGGGGTCAAGATGGATCCGAGGGAGATGGCTCAGTGGATGGCAGCCCAATTTAGAAAGCAGCAGGAGCTATCACAGCAGGCCCAGGACACTGCTATGAAGACCTTAATGGAACAGCAGAAACCAGTGCTTGATCTGGTGCAAGCTCTAGTTCAGCTGCAGAGCCAAAGTGGAACAGATGCAAGACCAGCAGTTAGTACTGGTACACCACATGTGAACACTGTGGGACTCAATCAAGGGATTGGGGCATTTAATTTTGGGAAATTAACTCCAGAAGATAATGTTGATGATTTTCTAGAGTCTTTTGAAAGAGTGGCACAGGCTTTAGCATGGCCAGAGACCCAGTGGGCAGTAAGGCTGGCAGCCTCATTAACTGGTGAGGCACTAGCAGCTTACAGAGCAATGCCAGCAGCCCAGGCTTTGATTTATAAGGATGTAAAGGCAGCTATTAGAGATCGCCTAGGGTTGTCTATTTCAGAGTATAGGCGAATGTTTAGAGCTGTTACATTGAAAGTGGGTGAGACACCCAGGGCTCTGAGTCAGAGAATTAGAAGTCTAGCTGTAAAATGGTTAGAGCCTGAGCAAAAGACAGTAGAAATGTTATTAGATAGTATAATGCTGGAACAATTTATGCTTGGGGTACCTAAAGATTTGAATGTTTTTCTTATACAGCAAAATTGCCAAAATCTTGGAGAGGCAACCATGCTAGCAGAGAGATTCTTGGAAGCCACGTGGGCTTGCCATAGAATGGGTGGCCCTCTAAAGATGGATGCTGAGGCTAGATGTGCTGTATCAGAAAAAGGAATAATTAGGAATGTTTCTGAAAATGAATGTACTGTATCAAACCAGATGACACAGTGGAATAGAAAGAAATGTTTCAAGTGTGGAAAAGTGGGACACTTAGAGAAGAGATGCCAGACACACACTAGTTTAATGGGTCTGGATTTAAAACAGCCCAAGGAAGGATTTCTTTTGATGGTTGATGTGCAAGGAATTACCACAAATGCATTATTAGACTCTGGGGCAGACCAGAGTATGATGTCAAAAAGGCTTTGGAAGAGGATAGAGGCCCAAGAAAGATTTGTGCCTAGAACCCCTGAAAGCCAAGTTCACATCAGATGCATTCATGGTGCTGCATCATCATATCCCACCTATAGGCTAAAGGTTAAGTGCCTAGGGAAACAAGAGGAAGTCCTATTAGCAGTGGTGCCTAGGCTACCCTTTGATTTGGTTCTAGGAAGAGAGACTGGCCAAGATTTAAGCAGGGTCTAGTGGAAGGACTAGGAAAAAAGGAGGGAGAAGGTTTAATGGTAGTAGCTCCCGGGCCTTTATTTGGAAGTCCTCAGACCCCAGCTAAAAAGATGGTTAAGCGTCCAGAAGACCAAGCTACCCCAAAGCAGATATTCGTCCTAAAGTACCATAAGGTCTCTGAGAAGGCCCAAGCTCCTAGGCGGGCAACCCCTCAGTCTGCTGGGTTTGACCTGTGCAGCATAGAAAATGTGATTGTACCTAGCCAAGGGAGAGCCCTGGTTGACACCGGTCTCCAAGTGGAAATACCAATTGGATGTTATGGGAGAGTAGCCCCAAGGTCCGGATTAGCCCTTAAATATTTCATCGATGTGGGTGCGGGAGTAATTGATCCCGATTACAGGGGCAATATTAAAGTTCTGTTGTTTAACTTTGGACAGAATGAGTATCATGTGAAGACAGGAGACAAAATTGCCCAATTGATTTGTGAGAGGCTGGGTTTTCCACCTGTGGAGGAGGTCACATCCCTAGAGAATTCTGAACGTGGAGCCAAAGGCTTTGGTTCTACTGATGTCAAAGGGGTTAAAAGCTTAGCTGCCACCTGTGCCCGAGAGAGGGAGGTGAGTGAAGAGGAAGATTTGGGACCCCAGGTATCTGATTGTAAAGAAAAATCAGAGCCCCAAATAGGTGAGGACCTGACAATGGTACAACAGGAAGAAATTAGGAAGTTGCTTAAGGAATTCCCAGATGTGTTGACACCCATACCTGGGGAGACCCATTTGGTGGCCCATGAAATAATAACTCCACCTGAGAAATTGGTTCGTCAAAGGCCATACCGCTTGCCTGAAGCCAAAAGACAGGAGGTAGTGGCACAAGTCCAGGAGATGTTGGACATGGGGGTAATAGAGGAGTCAAAGAGTCCCTGGAATAGCCCCATAGTCCTGGTGCCGAAGCCTGATGGATCCTTAAGATTTTGTATTGACTTCCGGCAGGTAAACGCCATATCAGTTTTTGATGCATATCCAATGCCAAGAATTGAGGAGCTGCTAGACCAGCTGGGACAGGCTCAATACTTAACCACCCTTGATATGACAAAAGGATATTGGCAAATCCCGCTCACCAGGGATTCGAAGCCGAAGACTGCGTTCAGCACCCCCGTTGGCCTTTTCCAGTTCAAGAGGATGCCTTTCGGACTGCATGGAGCAGCGGCTACCTGCCAAAGGTTAGTGGATCAGGTACTTCGACCCCACCAAAGTTATGCTTTTGCATACATGGATGATGTCATAATCCATAGTAACACCTGAGCGGAGCATTTGAAGAGGATCAGGGCAGTCTTGTGCTCTATGAAGCAAGCGGGAATCACTTTAAACCCGAAGAAGTGTGCCTTTGCAAATAGGGAGGTAAAATACCTAGGCCACCTAGTGGGAAGAGGAAAAATTAAACCTCTATTAAGCAAAATAGATAGCATCAGGAATTTTCCTCCTCCAACAACCAAGAAAAAACTAAGAAGTTTCTTAGGACTTATTGGATACTACCGCCGGTTTACACCGCAATTCGCAGAGAAAAGTGCCATTTTCACGGATATGCTGCGAAAGAATTGTCCAAACCAGATAAAGTGGACACCAGAAGCTGAAAAAGCGTTTTCAGTATTAAAAGAAAAATTGTGTACAGGACCGGTACTGAAAGGAGTAGACTTCAAGAAACCCTTTCTGGTTCAAACCGATGCATCGGATGTAGGGCTAGGAGCAGTCCTGTCCCAGTGCCATGATGGGGAGGAGCATCCTGTGATGTACCTGAGCAGGAAGTTGTCACTGGCTGAACAAAAGTATTCCACGATAGAAAAAGAGTGTTTGGCTATCAAGTGGTCAGTGGAGGCGTTAAGGTTTTACCTTACAGGGAGAAAGTTCCAGTTGGTCACGGACCATGCCCCACTTAAGTGGTTGCAGCAAATGAAGAACCACAATGCCAGGTTGACACGCTGGTACATGGCCTTACAGGCGTTTGATTTTCAGGTTGAACATCGTGCCGGGAAGTTACACAAGAATGCGGATGCACTTTCCCGTATTACGGACTGTAGAGAAGAAGTTTCACCAGTAAAACCAGTCCGTAATAACTTAAGCAGGGGGGTATGTGATAAGGAAGCTTATCATAGCTCAGGTAGGAGCTATAGAAAGGATGATGTGACTCTGAACAAGCAACCTGTCAGTACTGGTAGAAGCAAGAAAACAGAGTTTTCACATAAAAGACTACCAGTCCCAGAATGCACCAGGTTTCCAGCAGCCATGAGGGAGGCTGAAGTAAGAAAATGTGTGTGCAATCAAGAGAGCTATGAGGTAATCCCTAAGCACTCATCTCAAAGGGCAGGGCCTGATTCAACACAGCTGCGCTGTGTTAGGGAGCAGCACACATTAGAACAGGATAAGTATAGAGCTTATTCTTCAGATAACAGCTACAGAGGGAGGAAGAGATACAGAGACAGCAACGGCTACAAGCACCAGTATCACCTGGAGAAACAGAAGCCAAGCCAAGCAGATAGAGAGAGAAGGAAACTCTCTGGAAGGAAGAGAAGAAAGGCCATTGGAAGGTCTGGGAGATTCCAAGGCAGTACTCATACTGGGAGGTATTCCAAAAGCCAGCAGAGTCCATTGGACTGGATTCAGCCAGAGGAATGGAGTGGCAGAGATAGGAATCACCAGTGGCTACCTGGAAGAGAGAAGACTGCATGTGGAAGGGACTTTCAGACCAAGGCCAGAAGGTATGTGAGAGAAGATCCAGCGTCCAGGGATCAAGATTGGAAGGCTGGACATCAGAATTGGATTACATATTGGCCAGGCTATACAGAGAGGAATAATGATAGCAGGAGAGGCTCAGGTATGAACACTGATCCAGACCCTATCTATAATAGAGAATGGCAGCAAGGGAATAAGCATTCTCATGATAGTGCCTTAATGAAAGATTCATCTGTGCCAATGTATGATATTGACCCTATGATTGTTGATGCAGGGGGAAATACAGCAGATGAAACTATTTACATGGACTGTTCTTTATCTAAATGCTATTGCTAGTTTTCTATGAGCAAACACATCAGCCATCACAAAGAAACCTAACTTTGTTCTTTATTTCCACTGCAAACAGCTCTTAAAGCAGGATTTGGGTTCACACAGTAGCAGCCAGCCAGCTAAAGGCTTTCAGCTGGTCCATTGATAGTAATTAGGGCTGCACCTGATTGTGTGGGTGAGCAAGGGAGAATCACTGCTGAGATCGGCGTGGAAAATAAGCAGAAGTTAACCTAACCAGCAAAGTTTATTCTTTACTTTGTGCCTTTGTATTTGGTAATTACTTGCTAAGAAAACATTAGCTAATTGCCTGACAAGTTGAAGGTTGTTTTCTGGTTTACTTTGTGACTTTTTGTTATCCCTTTAAACACTGCAAGCAAGTAACCTCATTTATAGTGCTATCAAGCATACATGTGCTGGGTGAATTAAACCCCATCAATAAAAGAAGTATTTTATTGATCTTACCACTTGGTTTCACAACTCAAATTATTGTCATCAGCTGTGTTTGGGAGTGAATGAACTACAATACCCACAATACCTTGCAAGAAGCATATGAATATATGCATCGTCAAGATTGTGTAAGTTCTCACCCTAGGCAGCCGTCTGACAGTGCACACCATAGGAACCCTGTCCGATGGTGGGGAAAATCCTGAGCAGCGCTATTTCACTGTGGGCTCATTCACCTTGTATGGGGACGGAGTATAGACCCTTCCACGATTTATATCTGTTCTATGGAGCTTACTCGGGGGGGGGAGGGGTTGATGTTTCTCATTGATACCACTATTGGCTAGCTTGGTTATTGTTTTTTTCTAGTTTGTTGGGGTCATTTTCAGTGTTTCTGTGCCCTTTTGTTCTGTGCACATGTATCACACTTATCACTTTATTTTTGTTTCCCTGCCTGGGCTGTACATTGCTGACACTGAAATGGTTTCTCTCCCCTGTAATGTGCATTTAACGGCAGGTTTTCATTCGCGTTGGAATTCAGCTCTGAAAATCAGCGCGTTAGTGTGAGGGGAGCCTATCCCCGCCCACTCTCCGCCCACTGACCCCTTCTCTCCGCCCTCTCTCCACCTTCTGCGGTGTTTTACCGCGCCGCGGAGCATTACAATCGTTAGCGCATCATAACGCGCGTTATGATGCGCTAACGATCGTTAACGTTACATAACGCGCGTTATGTACGATTACCGCAGTTTAGTAAACATACCCCTAAGAGATATTCAGTGGCACTATCTGAAGAGTGCTGATGAATATCTCCATAGACTGCCTCAGTACTATCCAGAGAGCATCAGGGTGGTCCGTGAGTGGTGCTGGCCACTATCTAAATAATTGTTGCACTTATCCAGAGAGTGTTTTTTTCATCTGCTATCTGGGTAAGTTATCCATGTTGACCATGATCTTCTCCTTGACACTTTGTCATCACTTGGCTTTAGGGACTCTGTTCTCTCCTGGTTCTCCTCATATCTCTCCCATCGCTCCTTTACTGTATGTTCTGGTGGCTCCTCCTCCTCTGTTACCCCACTCTTGGTTGGTGTCCCCCAAGGTTCTGTCTTGGATCCCTTCTTTTTTCTCTCTATACCCAATCCCTTGGTGCGCTTATTTCCTCTCATGGTTTTCAGTACCATCTCTATGCTGATGACTCCCAAATCTATCTCTCTACTCCTGATCTTTCTTCTACTTTCCAGTCCCAGATCTCTTGCTGTCCCTCTGCCATTGCTGCCTGGATGTTCCATCGTCGCCTGAAATTGAACATGGCCAAGACTGAACTTCTCATTTTTTCTCCTAAAATTTCCCTTTCTCCTTCTTCTTTTTCAGTCTCTGTTGATGGCTCTGTTCTCCAACTTGTTTCATCTGCTAGCAATTTGGGTGTTATTTTTGACTCTTTGCTCTCTTTCTCCTCTCATATCCAACTCATCGCTAAGACCTGTCGCTTCTTTCTCTTCAACATTGGCAAAATCTGCCCCTTTCTCTCTGAGCTCAGTACTAAAGCCATCATCCATTCCCTAATCACCTCCCGTCTTGATTATTGTAACCTCCTTCTTGCTGGTCTCCCTCAGTCTCATCTCTTCCCTCTTCAGTCTATTCAGCAATCCGCTGCCCATTTGCTTTTCCATCAGCCTCGTTTTGCCCACATCACTCCACTCCTCAGATCTCTTCACTGGCTCCCGATCCATTTCCGTATTCACTTTAAGCTTCTCCTGCTGATCTATAAGTGCATTCACTCTGTGGCTCCTCAGTACCTTTCTTCTCTCATTTCTCCCTATTTCCCCCCTCATGCACTCCATTCTTCTTCCCAGTTGCTTCTTGCTATGCCGTTCTCCTCTATTGCCAACTCCAGATTCCACTCTTTTCACCTTGCTGCTCCTTACGCTTGGAATAAACTTCCTTTGTCTATACGTCAGGCATCTTCTTTGCCCCTCTTCAAACTCAAGTTAAAAGCTCAACTTTTCGCCTCTGCCTTTGGCTCTTGATTTTGCTGTTCTCCTTCCCCTCTTTTATTTCCCCTTTCTTTCTTCCTCTTACACTTGTTCTTACCTCTTTTCTTTGTCCTGTCTCTCCTGCTCTTGTCTCTTTGCCCTTGTTCTTATCTTTTTTTCTACTCCTTTTCTTGCTTTGGGGTATGTTTACTAAAACCCCGGAAATGTGCGGGCCGCGCTAGTGTGCGGGTGCCATATAAGGAGTGGGCGTTTCTTTCTGAAAAAGCAAAACCAGGATTTAAATATGCACTAAGGTGCGCCCCGCACATTAGCGCATGAGAAAGCTGCGCGGGAGGCATAAGTGGCGCGCTGATGTGCAAGCAAAAGAGCAGAGCCACAGCACAATGGTTAAGACATTTACCATTGGTGCAGGGATCAGGGGTTCAATCCCCCAGAGAGCCCAATGAAGACAGCTGGCCGAGGCATCACTTTAGGAGCCAGTTTAATATTGGGCCTGATGGACATAAGGCAGTGTGCTATTGCTTTAGGAGGCATTTTAATATTGGGCGGCATAAGGTGGCGTGCTGATGTGCAAGCACAGGAGTAGAACCACAGCACAATGGTTAAGACCCTGACCAATGGTGCAGCAATCAGGGGTTCAATCCCCCACAGTGCCCAATGGACAAGGCTGGCTGAGGCATTACATATTATGGAGAAGATTGCTTTAGGAGGCATTTTATTTTTATTTTAATTATCACTACTAGCAAACGCACTCTCAAAGCGTGTTAACATAAGGCGCCCCATAAGGCACATTTTAAAGTGCACTGTCCGCCAAGGCACCCTAGAATGTTGCTTATAGGGCGCTTTATAGGGTGCCATATGAGGTACCACAAGGTCAGAGTACTGTTTTTGATGGCAGCACTGTGCAGTGTAAGGAATGAAAAGCATAAGTAGGTGCGCTGACATGCAAAGAGGAGCAGCAGTGGAGCACAATGGTTAAGGCACTGACTTATGATACAGGGGTCATGAGTTTGCTCCCCAGTGTGCCTAATACATAAGGCTGGTTGAAGCATCAGTTTGCTCCCCAGTGTGCCTGAGGCATCAGCTTTGCAATGTATGTTTTGTTTCTTGCAGCACTTTATTTTTATTTTATTAATTGCTGCCAGCAAACACGCCCTCACATGCCGTAATTGAAGGTGCCGTATAAGGCACTCCATAGGGCACATTATAAAGTGCACTGTCTGCCACGACACCCTAAAATGTCCCCTACAGGGCACCCTATAAGTTGCATCAAAGGATAATGTATAGTGCACCTTATATGGACGGGAACCATAAGGTGCCCTATAGGGCGCCCTCAGAGGCACCTTATGGGTACAGTACGCTGAGGGTGTTTTTGCTGGCAGCAAAAATGTACATTAAAAAGAGATAATGCTTTGGGCAGCCCTATCAAATAACCCCACTGTGGGTTTGAACCCATGACTTCACAGGTAGTGAAGAAACCATTGGGCTACAGCTCTATAGCTACTGGCAAGTCCCTGGCTGGCTGCAGAGAGCCTGCACATCACCACACAGACAGTCTGTTGGGGTCACCAGGATAGGGTTAGCACACCCATACCCATGATGCACTGCACATGCAAATCAGCTGTCCACAGATGAATACAAGATGGGGTGCCCTGTAGGGGACATTTTAGGGTGCCGTGGCGGACAGTGCACTTTATAATGTGCCCTATGGAGTGCCTTATACGGCACCTTCAATTATGGCACGTGAGGGCGTGTTTGCTGGCAGCAATTAATAAAATAAAAATAAAGTGCTGCAAGAAACAAAACATACATTGCAAAGCTGATGCCTCAGGCACACTGGGGAGCAAACTCATGACCCCTGTATTAACAGTCAGTGCCTTAACCATTGTGCTCCACTGCTGCTCCTCTTTGCATATCAGCACACTTACTTATGCTTTTCATTCGTTAAACTGCACAGTGCTGCCATCAAAAACAGTACTCTGACCTTGCGGTACCTCATATGGCACCCTATAAAGCGCCCTATAAGCAACATTCTAGGGTGCCTTGGCGGACAGTGCACTTTAAAATGTGCCTTTTGGGGCGCCTTATGTTAATACGCTTTGAGAGTGCGTTTGCTAGTAGTGATAATTAAAATAAAAATAAAATGCCTCCTAAAGCAATCTTCTCCATAATATGCAATGCCTCAGCCAGCCTTGTTCATTAGGCACTGTACCCCTGAACCCTGCACCATTGGTCAGTGTCTTAACCATTATGCTGTGGTTCTGTTTCTATGCTTGCACATCAGCGCGCCGCCTTATGCCGCCCAATATTAAAATGCCTCTTAAAGCATCAGCGCACCGCCTTATACCGCCCAATATTAAACTGGCTCCTAAAGTAATGCCTCAGCCAGCCATCTTCATTGGACATTGTGAGGGATTGAACCCCTGATCCCTGCACCATTGGTAAGTGTCTTAACCATTGTGCTGTGGCTCTGTTTGACTGCTTGCACATCAGCGCGCCACTTATGCCTCCCGTGCAGCTTTCTCATGCGCTAATATGCGGGGCGCACATGGGCGGGGCGCACCTTAGTGCATATTTAAATCCCGGTTTTGCTTTTTCAGAAAGAAACGCCCACTCCTTATATGGCACCCGCACACTAGCGCGGCCCGCACATTACCGGGGTTTTAGTAAACATACCCCATAGTGTCCCGCTGGTTGTCCTCTTTCTACCATGTCTCTGAGATACCAATCATATCTAACCTCTCATTTAGTGCTATATATTCTAACTCTCCCATCTTATTTTTTAGACTTCCAGCATTTGCATACAAGCAATATAAAGACTGTATTTTATTCATATTAATCTGGTTATCAGTAGGCAGGGATAATTTGGAATCTTTAAGCTCTGTCTGCTTCGTACTCAAGGGCATTTGGGCTACTTTTCTCTTTGTTGGAACCTCTCTGCTGATATGCCCTAACTTCATTCTTTTGGTAGTATCCTTCAAGAATACATTGTTTCAAACCATGCGCTCTTGTGTGACTGTCAGCTCTCCCCTATTATCTACTTTAAAAGCTGCTCTATCTCCTTTTTAAAGGTTAATACCAGCAGCCTGGTTCCATCCCGGTTAAGGAGAAGCCCATCCCTTCGGAAAAGCCCCTCATTTCCACAGAATGTTCCCCATTTCCTAACAAATCTAAAACACTCATCTTTGAACCATCGTCTCATCCACACATTGAAACTACGGAGCTCTGCCTGCCTTTTGGGTCCTGCGTATGGAACATGAAGCATTTTGGAGAATGCTACCCTGGAAGTTCTGAATTTCAACTTCCTACCTAAAAGCCAGAATCTCCCTACCACATTGTCCTATGTCATCAGTACCAACCTTTGCACCAGGCAGGCATGTTACTAGGCGATCCTCACGTCCACCAGCCATCCAGCTATCTTCATGCGTAATGATCGAACCACCAACTATTATGGCTGTCCTAAACCTTCCCTCATGGGCACATGGTCCTGGAGAAACCTCCTTGGTGCAAGAGGGTTTGACATCATCTGGAGGGCAGGTCCTAGATGCAGGATCACTTCCTGCCACACCAGGATGATGCTCTCCTGTCACGTGACCTCTCTCCTCCATGGCAACAGGGATGTTGCCAGACTGAAGGTGGGACTTCAGTACAATATCCTTCTAGGTCTTGTCTATGTACCTCTCTGTCTTCCTAATGTCCTCCAGGTCCGCTACTCTAGCCTCCAGAGATCAGACTTGTTCCCTGAGAGCAAAGAGCTCCTTTCACCTAGTGCACATGTAAGACCCCTCACCAACTGGAAGAAAATCACACATGTGACACTCAACGCAAAAGACTGGAAAACTTCCATCTTGCTGCTGGACTGCTGTCTGCATCTTGGTTTTAAGGTTGTGTTTATATATTTAATTTCTTTACCTACTAAGGGTTGGTGGGGATACTTATACTAATAAAACTACACCTAATATGTTTAATGTACTTTGTTCACCTGAAGCTTAGCTAATCTCAGGTCCTTAATGTATGCCTGCTGAGGATAAACAGCTGCAGCTGAGTGTGAATATGGCACCTCCTTTCCTTTGAGAGGTTTATGCACCTATAAAGCTACAGTTATCCTAGGAGTGGGTGGGTGTCAGGGAGGGAAGGAAAAAAACTTATTAAAAGCTGGCTGTTACAGAGTACCCAGTCCTGTGCTTCTTTTTTTTTTTTTTATTGAAAGGCAGCACTTAAGTCCAAAATAAAACAATAGTATCATGAGCTATATGCATAATACAATAGCAGAGGAAAACAATGCCAAAATCGCAAACAACAGAGAATAATCCAGCAAAACACCCCCCCCTTTTTTTCCCCACACTCGCCATCTGTCAGCAAGTAGCACTCCCAAAGCACTCTACCTACCCCCTCCTCCCTCCAAACCCCCACCCTCCTCCCAGCCCCTTCCTATCTTCCCCCCCTCCCCCCACCATGAACCTCCATGCCAGCTAAAAGTGAAGGGAGCGCCCCAAAGAACCAGACCACATGAGGCAGCAGGGGGACCCTGGGACTCCATCTCATGGGAAAGCACAAGGCCAGCCCCCCCATGGGGTATACATTACACTCGAGCAATCATGAACCATACTGTAGGACAAAAGCTTCCCACACTTGCTCAAAGCGTGACAACCGCAGCTTACCGACTGCCACCCCATGCTCCATTGTCCAGCCCTGTGCTTCTAAGGTAATCTGTGACCAATTTCCAGTGGGAGTCCCACAGCCCTTGCTTGGATAGAGGGAGTCTTGGGGGTCTAAATTACGCCAGAAAGTTCTCTGCTGGGTTTTATATTTAAACCATTTTGTTCGGTACTGATGTTAGACTCACTTGTCTGTAGTTTACCGGGTCACCTCTGCAACTCTGTTTATATATTGGCATTAAATTGGCCATTCTCCACTTTTAATGATAGTTCACAGATTGCTAATAGTAGGTCTGAAATCTCATATTTCAGATCTTTCAATACTCTTGGATGTATACCGTCCGGTCCAGGTGATTTGCTACTCTTCAATTTATCAAATTGCTACTATTCAATTTATCTAGATAAGGTCTTAGATAGTGCTGGGGAGGAGTCTGCTGTCTTGGTACATGTCGGTACCAATGACATAGGAAAATGTGGTAGGGAGGTTCTGGAGGCTAAATTTAGGCTTTTAGGTAGAAAGTTGAAATCCAGAACTTCCAGGGTAGCATTCTCTGAAATGCTTCCTGTTCCACGCGCAGGAAACAAAAGGCAGGCAGAGCTCCAGAGTCTCAATGCGTGGATGAGACAATGGTGCAGAGATGAGGGTTTTGGATTTGTTAGGAACAGGGGAACATTCTGGGGAAAGGAGGGGCTCTTACGAAGGGATGGGCTTCACCTTAACCGGGATGGAACCAGGCTGCTGGCATTAACCTTTAAAAAGGAGATAGAGCAGCTTTTAAACTAGATATTAGGGGAAAGCCGACAGTCGCCCAAGAGCGGATGGTTCGGAAGAATGTATCTTTGAAGGATACTACCAAAAGCAGACAGGTTCCACAAAAGAGTAAAGTAGCCCAAATGCCTTCAAGTATGGAGCAGACTGAGCTTAAAGATCCCAAATTACCCATGTCTAACAATAGCCAAATTAATATGAGTAAAATACATTCTCTAAAATGCTTGTATGCAAATGCTAGAAGTCTAAAAAATAAAATGGGAGAGTTAGAATATATAGCACTAAATGAAAGGTTAGATATGATTGGAATATCAGAGACATGGTGGAAGGAGGACAACCAGTGGGACACTATGATACCTGGGTACAAACTATATCGTAATGATAGAGCTGATCAAATTGGTGGAGGGGTTGCTCTCTATGTTAAAGAGGGCATTGAGTCAGAAAGGATTAAAGTTTTGCAGGAAACAAAATCTGCTGTAGAATCTATATGGATTGAAATTCCATGTAAAAGGGGAAAGGCAATGGCGGTGGGGGTGTACTATCGGGCGCCTTGCCAGAATGACCAAATGGATGATGAAATGCTCAAAGAAATCAAGGAAGCTAACAAAAGTTACAGTGCAGTAATAATAATGGGTGACTTCAACTACCCCAGTATCGACTGGGTCAGTGTCACGTCAGGACATGCTAGGGAGATAAAGTTCCTAGATGAAATAAATGACTGCTTCTTGGAGCAGCTGGTTCATGAACTGACCAGAGGAGAAGCCATATTAGACCTAGTCCTTAGTGGAACACCAGAGATAAGGGTGTTGGGGCCACTTGGCAATAGTGATCATAGCATGATCGCCTTTGATTTAATTAGTGGAGGAGGGATAGTAAGGAAATCCACAGTACTACCTTTTAACTTTCAAAAGGGAAACTATGATAAAATGAGGAAAACAGTTAAGAAAAAACTAAAAGGAGCAGTTGCAAAGGTTAAAGACGTACATCAGGCTTGGCTGTTGTTCAAAAATACTATCTTGGAAGCCCAGACCAGCTGTATTCCACGCTTTAAGAAAAGTGGAAGGAAGTCCAAAAAACTGCCAACATGGTTTAAAGGTGAGATCAGAGAGGCTGTTGTTGCCAAAAAAGCATCTTTCAGGAAATGGAAAAAAGAGCCAAACGACAAAACCTGGAAACAGCACAAGCACTGGCAAGTCAAATGCAAGGCATTGATAACGCAGGCAAAGGGAGAATTTGAGAAGAAGCTTGCTGCGGAAGCAAAAACGCGAAGTAAAGACCTTTTCAAGTACATTCGTAGCAAAAAACCTGTGAGAGAGTCAGTTGGTCCATTAGATGATAAAGGGGTTAAAGGAGCACTAAGAGGCGACAAGGCGATAGCGGAGAGATTGAATGAATTCTTTGCTTCAGTCTTTACTGAGGAAGATGTAGGGATGTTACCCATGACTGAAGTGGTATTTAAAGGTGCGGAAGAATTGAAGGAAATATCGATACATCGGGAAGATGTATTACAACTATTAGATAAACTGAAGAGCAGCAAATCTCCTGGGCCGGATGGTATACATCCAAGGATGTTGAAAGAACTGAAATATGAGATTGCAGACCTGCTATTAGTAATCTGTGAACTATGATTAAAATCATCTCTAATACCTGAAGATTGGAGGATCGCCAATGTAACACCAATTTTTAAAAAGGGTTCCAGGGGTGATCCGGGAAACTACAGACTGGTGAGCCTGACATCAGTACCGGGAAAAATGGTAGAAACCATCATAAAGAATAAAATTACTCAGCATGTAGAATAGATAGTCATGACCTAATGGGAGACAGCCAACATGGCTTTAGACAAGGAAGATCTTGTCTTACTAATCTGTTATGTTCTTTTGAAGGAGTGAATAATCAGGTGGACAAAGGTGAGTTGGTTGATATTGTGTATCTGGACTTTCAGAAAGCCTTTGACAAGGTCCCTCATCAGAGACTTTTGGCAAAACTAAAGAGTCATGGGATAGGAGGCAGTATACTATTGTGGATCAGGAACTGGTTAAAAGATAGAAAGCAGAGGGTAGGGCTAAATGGCCAATTTTCCCAATGGAGAAAGGTGAATAGTGGTGTACCCCAGGGATCTGTGCTGGGTCCGCTGCTTTTTGACATATTCATAAATGACCTGGAAAGTGGAATAACGAGTGAGGTTATCAAATTTGCAGATGACACAAAACTATTTAAAGTTGTTAAACCCCAAGAGGATTGTGGAAAATTGCAAGAGGATCTTGATAAATTGGAAGACTGGGCATCAAAATGGCAGATGAAATTTAATGTGGACAAGTGCAAGGTTATGCACCTAGGGAAGAACAACCCAAACTATGGTTACACGATGCAAGGTTCCACATTAGGAACCACCACCCAGGAAAAAGATTTAGGCGTAATTTTGGATACCATGCTAAAACCCTCGGCCCAGTGTGCAGCGGCGGCCAAGAGAGCAAATAGAATGCTAGGTATGATACGGAAAGGAATGGAAAATAAAACAAAAGATATTATAATGCCTCTATATCGTTCCATGGTGAGACCGCACCTTGAATATCGTGTGCAATTCTGGTTGCCGTATCTTAAAAAGGATATAGCGATTTTAGAAAAGGTTCAGAGAAGAGCCACCAAAATGGTAAAGGGGATGGAAGGATACTCCTATGAAGAAAGGCTAAAAAGGTTGGGGCTCTTTAACCTGGAAAAGAGACGGCTGAGGTGAGATATGAACGGAGTGCAAAGGGTAAATTAATGAACGGAGTGGAAAGGGTAAACGTAGATCGATTGTTTACCTTATCAGAATATAGAAAGACTAGGGGACATGCAATGAAGCTACAGGGTAAACTATTTAAGACTAATAAAAGAAAATATTTTTTCACTCAACGTGTAATCAAACTATGGAATTTGTTACCGGAGGATGTAGTAAAGGCTATTAGTGTAGCTGGGTTTAAAAAAGGTTTGGACAAGTTCCTGGAGGAAAGGTCCATAAACCATTATTAAGAAGGGACCCAGGATATCAATGCTTGAACCAATACAAGCATTGTGGAACCTGTGTCCCTTGGGGAAACTGCTAGGAACGTATGACCTAGATTGGCCACTGTTGGAAACAGAATACTGGGCTTGATGGACCTTGGTCTGACCCAGTATGGCATATCTTATGTTCTTATGTTGTAATATGTCTTCCCGTTTTATCAATATTTCTTTCAATTCTTCTGATATATCACCTTTATATACCATTTCAGGCACAGGTAAATTCCCTACATCTTCTTCAGTAAAGCCTGAAGCAAAGAATTCATTCAGTTTCTCCGCTATGGACTTGTCCTCACTTAACGCCTCTTTTATCCCTTTATCATCTAATGGTTCAATTGACTCTCTTACAGGTTTTTTGCTACAAATGTACTTGAAAAAGTTTTTATCATGCATATTTGCTTCCATGGTTAGCTTTTTTCAAATTCTCTCTTTGCCTTCCTTATCAATGCCTTGCATCTAACTTGCCAATGCTTATGTTATTTCCCATATTCATCATCTGGCTCTTTTTTACATTTCCTGAAAGATGCTTTTTTGGCAGCAGCACCCTCTCTCACCTTGCCTTTAAACCATGCTGGCAGAGTTTTGGCCTTCCTTCCACTTTTCTTAAAGCATGGGCTTCCAAGATAGTACTTTTAAACAATGTCCATGCTTTGTGTAAATCTTTAACCTTTGCAGCTGTTCCTTTTAGTCTTCTCTTAACTATTCTCCTCATTTTATCATAGTCTCCCTTTTGAAAGTTAAATGGTAGTACTGTGGATTTCCTTACCATCCTTCTTTCATTTATTAAATCAAATGGATGAAGGCAAATTAGTGTTGCGAACAAGCTTGGTTAAAACAATGTTGTGATCAACTTTTACCGATGTATTGTTTCTGTTCACACTCAGCTGTATTTTATACTTGACTACTTTTTACTTGCATTTGTCATCACAAATGGAATCCTCCAATATATGTGACTGACCTTTGATGTAGGCCTCAGTGCTGCAACTTGGCCAAGTAGGGTCTCCTTAATAAACTTGTTTGGTTTGTGAAGACATACCTGGTGTGGCCATGGTCTTTCTCTGCTCCTGGGCTGGATTCTTCATCTTGTACCATAAGGGCTTTCCACATAGCTCACTATTCTTCATGTGCACATAAGATCCTTAACATGCATTGGCCCCTTACTTTAATAACAGTAATAGGAAAATTATCCCATTAATGTTTTTAGTTCATATGATATTTTCCAGTTTTTGTTTGTTCAGCTTTGCATACTTAAATATAAAGCTTATCTAATCTTCCGTTGGTAGGTCTCCAATTATCATTGCTGAACATTATACATTTTTGAACATTAATCTTTTGGCCTTCAAAAGAAGAATCAAATGCATTATGCAATATACAATCAGTGGCAAATCAATCACTGGGTGGAGTCTCCAAAGAGCTATGGGGGTGAAAAAAGAGCAAAATGGTTTAGCTTGATAGCTAACCGGCTAAATCCCAATGATCCCGATATTCAGAGGTACTATCCAAATGGTGCCGCTGAATATCCCCACAGACCGCAGAAAACATGCCCAATTAATTCCGGGGTGGTCTGCGAGTGGAGCGGGGGTGGTCACGGCTGCTAACCAGTGTACATTAAGTTTGGATACGTCAATGGCTGGCCTAACTTTATGCAATTTAGTTATCCGGTTAGTGGCTCATTATCACCACTGACCAGATAGCTGCTGCGATCGCTGGAGAAACCAGATGTTCGTTACCAGATGCTGGATAGGCTCTGTCACTGAATAATTGGTTCTTTTTTTTATTTTTATTTTTATTTATAGTTTTATGTTAACATTACATGTAACAAATACAGATAAAACATAATTGAAAACAACAATAATTCATCTTTCTCATTTCAAAGCAGATAGGTAGCATCCTTAATAAGCATTATAGATTGTACAACAAAGGAAGGGAGGAACATATGTAGCTCTTTACCTATTTCTCGAATAAGTGATATATTTATCTAAAGCAGACCATTTGTTACTTTTCCCATCAAACCTCTGAGTCAAAATTATAACACTACATTCATAACGGCTATATTGAAAGAACATATTCCATCACTCACAAAAATTGAATAAACTCAAATTTTTCCATTGTGTCATAATTTGATTCCAAGCCCAATCATAAGGTCTAATAAATAATAATTTGACTTCTTTAACATTGGAATCCCTGCTAAAGATCGGAATATCACTATTTGCCACGTAATTGGAGAATTAATCTTTAGCATTCGTTCCCAGATTTGATGCCAAAAGGCTTGGACTATTGGGCATGAAAACAACATATGGTGAAAAGTGCCAATATCTTGCTGACATGACCAACAGCAATTGGTGGAGGTGGTTTTCCATTGAAAGATCAGCCATGGCGTTATGTAAGCCTAGTGGGCCAGAAAATACAATGTTTGTGCCAAACTAGCAAAGTGGGATATTCGAATAACTGAACTCCAATATTTCTCCCACCACAGGGGGGAGAGTAACAGACTAGTCTCTAGTTCCCATATTTTCTGAATGCCCCTGTACACGACTGTCTTGTCCCCAAAGCTTTATGTATAATAGCGAGATTATTCCCTTTTTTCCCACGGTGTCTCGGGTGTCCTCCAATAGCGCACATTTTTGAGTCAACTGTACAGGGTTGATTATTTTCTGAATACAATTTTTCAGTTGGGCCCATTGAAAATATTTGGAGCTAGGGAGGCCAAATTCTTCCTGTAACATAGGGAAGGATTTGAAGGATCCCTCTTTAATAAGCTCTCCTATTGTCCATATTCCTTTTTGTTGCCAACTTTTCCAAAAAAAGGTTTTATGTGCAATTTTAAACATTGGGTTATACCAAATGGGGAGATTAAGCTATTTCCTGGTGTTTTCTAGGGACACTGAAACCAAAAGGTCACATAATTCCCAGAAATCACACCTACAAATCAAATTTTAAAAAGTTACTATTTGTCACTGACTAGTAGAAATGTTAATGCCAAAAATGTTCTGTATTTATTAGTATTCATCCGCAGGCCCCATTCAGTTAATATTCATATGCTGAATCGTTCATGCATTCATCCTGTCCCTTCCCATTCAAGTCTATGGGGCAAGCTCTTTTATAATGATATTTTTATGTTCCGGCCTCTCCTATTCCATGTTGTTCTAATTTGACCTGAGCTGCTCACATAGAGTATAAATTTACCAGCACCCTTGAGTTTTGTCTTCCTTCCTTTTTTAGTGCCAGAGCAAACAAAGCAATTAATATGTTTCTTTTACTGAATGGCATCTAAGTTCATTCCAGGGAGTTCTCCAGTCTCACCACATCAATGCTGCATTTTTAGGATTACCACAGTGAATATGTATGAAATAGATTTGCATGCAATGGAGGAAATGCGTGCAGATCTATCACATGCATATTCATTGTGGTTATCCTGAAAACCTGACTGGTTAAGAGGTGCTCCAGGACCAGCTTGAGAAACACTTCACTAAAGCATGGTACAGTAACTCCCAGTGACATTAGCACAGGTCGTGCTAATTCTACTGCAGGTAAATGCCTGCAGGTTAGTAAATCAGCCCATTCACTATAGTAGGGCTGCATTAATTAATGTGGGGAATAGCCCTTGCTAATTTGCTGACTGTGATCAGGAGACATGTGCGTAGGATTTTTACCACAGAGCCTTGCGCTAACGTTTAGTGTGGCATGCTTACTATGTACTATACCCTGTGCTAGCGGTTAGCACGGTTTAGCAAATATGTTCCTCAATGAGAAATCTCTGAGTAAGTCTGTAGGAAAAAGATTCTAGTTCACAGTGCTGGTGAGAGCTGCTCATCTGGTGATCTGGGCGTCAAAGTCCAGTAGTTTCACTTAGGGATGAGCATTCATTGACATGCATTCAGTTCATTAGTTTACCTTAAAAAAATAGTGCATGTAAAATCAATTCAACATGCATCAGCCTACAAACTAATGTGCATAAAATCAATATGCATGTGTAAAGACCTTCTAGAGAGTGATTTTATAAAGTGTCCCTAAGTTAATGCATGTTTTTACATGAGTCAATCACACTTATTTTATAAAGTCATATAAGTGAATACTTTATTTTATAAAATAAGGGTGTATGTAGTGGAAATGCATTTCAAATCCAGGTGTGATCACTTACACCAGCCTTATCTTTGTTGTAACTGACTGTGCATGCCTTACACACACAAATGCTGACTCCACACAAACTCCGCCTATCTGAATGCCCACAGTGGAAGCACACATCATCAGCCTAATGCACTTACTTATACAATAGTGACCAGCTAAAGCAGTGGTTATCAAACCAAGTCCTCTGGGACCCCCAGGCCAGTCAGGTTTTCAGGATATCCACAATGAATATACATGAGATAGATCTGAATGCACTGCTTCTATTGTCTACAGATCTATCTCATGCATTTTTTTTTGTGGATATCTTGAAACCCTGACTGGCCTGGGGGTCCCAGAGGACTGGGTTGAGAACCACTGGGCTAAAATAAAAGGCCCATTGAGATGCGTAAGTCATTGAAAATGCATAATTTTAGCATGTAGATGGCGCATAACATTTATGACTCCTTATGAAATTACCCACCTAATGTTTGTTACAAAATTATTAAGCCAAATATGTGAAACAAACCGAAAAAAGCCTAAACATTCAGAAAAAAAATCCAAAAAATGAACTGTTTTTCCTGTTCACATCATTGATTTCTCCTGATTCAGCTGATACCAGAAATATGCCTGAAAGCTCAGGAACTCCAGTCAGACTTGACTTCACTTAACCCTAGTTGTCCTTCTAATTATTAACCCAGCTCCCTTCTTCCCTTCATCCCTAAATTTCTTGAATGTGCAGTCCTCTGCCATTGTTTTGAATTTCATTCCTCTCAAGCCCTGGTGGATCCACTTCAATCTGGCTTTTGTCCTTTATATTCTACCGAAATGGCACATGCCAAAGTGTCCAGTAACTTATTCCTGCCAAATCCAAGGGCCTTTATTCAGTCCTCATCCTTCTTGAACTTTCTCCTGCTTTTGACACTGTTGATCACCACCTTCTCCTTGTTACATTGTCCTCATTTGGTTATAGAGGGTCTGTACTGCCCTGGTTCTTTTCTTATCTCTCCCATCAGTCTTTTAGTGTTTGTTCTGCTGATTCCTCTTCTACTACTATCCTTCTCTCAATTGGTGTACTCCAAAGGTCTGTTCTGGGTCATCTTCTTTTCTCCCTCTACACTCAGTCCCTCAGTGCTTTCATCTCCTCCAATGGATTTCAATATCATCTTTTATGCTGACGATTCTCAGATCTATCTTTCTACACCTGATATTTCCCTGTAACTTCAGGCCCGCATCTCTGCCTGCCTGTCTCACCGCCATTTGAAATTAAACATGGCCAAAACCAAACTTCTTATTTTTCCCCCTAAACCTTCCTCCCCCTTCCTTCTTTCTCTACTTCTGTAGATAACACTTTTCTACTTCCTGTTTCCTAAACCCATAACCTTGGTGTCATCTTTTACTCCTCCCTTTCCTTCTCCTCACATATTCAATAGATCGCTAAAACTTGTCATTTCTTTCTCTATAACATCAGCAAAATTCACTCCTTCCTTTCTGAGCACACTGCTAAAACTCTTGTCCGTTCTCTAATTACTTCCCTTCTCGACCACTGCAACCTCCTTCTTGTTGGCCTCCCTCTGAGTCACCTCCCTCCCCTTCAATCTGTTCAGAACTCTGGTGCACGACTAATCTTTCACCAGCCACAATATACTCATATAACCCCTCTTCTGAAATCACTTCACTGGCTTCTCTTCTGTTTATGTATCCACTTCAAACTTCTCCTTCTGACCTTTAAATGCATTCATTCTTCTGCCCCTCACTACCTTTCCTCTCTCCTCTCTCCCTACACCCTTCCTCATGAACTCTACTCTTCTATTGGTTTGCTTCTCTCAATACCCTTTTCTTCCACTGCTAACTCCAGACTTCAGTCCTTTCACCTTGCTGCTCCTTATGCCTGGAACAAACTACCTGAATCTGTACATCAGGCCTCAACTCTGCCCCTTTTCAAATCCATGCTAAAGACACCTCTTTGAGGCTGTTTTTGCATCCCGATCCCTTATTCTTCTTGTGTCTCCTTACCCTTCCCTGTTCTGCCCTTATACTTATCTTTTGTCTTGTCTGTCTTAATTAAATTGTGAACTCTAATAAGCAGGGACCGTCTTTATATGTGTATGTACAGCACTGCATAAGCCTTGTAGTGCTTTATAAATGATTAATAATAGTAGTAGTGTGTTTTTTTGTATTCTGCCATTGCAGGTCTTTGTCCACTACTGAAGCAAACTGTACAAGTGCTGAACTGAAATAACCTCATTCAGCGTCTTCAGTAAATAAAGACACAGAAAGGAGCAGGTGTAGTCGATATGGCAGTCAAACAACTTTATTAAGAAGACCCCGACACATTTTGGCTAAAAAACTTCCTGCATGGGTACAGACCTCGAAAACAAACATAACTGACATGCAAGACATCCCGTAGTAGCAGGAGATGATTTGAACTTAAATACTTCTCCTGCTACAGGGCTAGTTAGGGGGTTCAAAATGAAGGGGTTCACAATAAAGACTGGGAGGCAGTGAGGCAGCTTGTCTCCTTTATTTGTGTCAGTAGGGACTGAAGACCCCTGACGGCACCAGGAGAAAGAATAGATCTCCAAAAGATCTTTCATTTTGCCAAGAAAGATACTACTCATACAAGGCTGAATTAAGGAAGACGAAACAATTATTATTTGGCTCAAATTCACTCTGGCACCAACTGCTCTTTAGGGTCATTTTGGAATTATCCAGTGTTCCACAATGAAGGGAAAGTCAGACATCTTTTTCAGCTGAGTAATTTATTGATTTTTTCCCTTGCTAAAGCTATGACAGTTAGAAATAGTCTATTTACATCTTCCTCTTCTCCAGATACTACGACTATTTCAACTTCACGCAGTAGCTTGACATCTTCTTAGCACTTGTTCCATATATCATCAAATATATCTCTCTGAAAAATTATTTCCATAGTAAGGCCAGCATCTTCATCTTTAGCCATCTTCTCAGCCAGGCTAATTAAAGAAGCCAAATTAGGCCTATTTCCCTATTCTCCATGGTTAATACTAGCCTTCTGGAAAGAACCTTTCCTGTGGCATTAAAGGCCTCACCATTGAGAACACATTTAAAAAAGACTGACCTGGATCCCACAGTTCTGTCCAGATACTCACCAGCCTACAATTTACAATTCATTTTGAAAGTACTAGAAAAGGTTATTCATGGACCACTAGCGGACTTCTTAGAGAAAACAAATTAAATTCATCCCTACCCATCTGGCTTTAGACCTGTCTTGTTGCCATGCTTAATTGAATCAGGCTGAATATTGGTAAGGGAAGAGACACCAGACTGGTCTCTTTAAATTTTAGTGTGGCTTTCAATTTCTTTGGTCATTGAATAATGTTAACAAGATTAAAGACATTAGGCCTTCCTGGTGTCCTAGATCTTATTAACTTGTCTGAAACACCTCCAATTCCTGTTGCAAAGAAGAAGTTTGTGTGGTCCCTCAGGGTCCATCCTGTTGCTCACACTGTTCAGTCTTTTTCTTACTCCTCATGCTCCTGAAAGGTTTTGGAGTGACTGTTTTTTCTTATGCAGATGATATAGAATTTTTATACAGTTGTGACCCTGCTTCCCCTGACAATACCACTAAATCACTGCTTGGATGCAGCTGCCGAATAGCTAGAGGCCCACAAATTAAAGCTTAACATGGAGAAAGCATAGGCCATTTGGTTCCAATAAGGTGCAAATTCTCCTCCCTGGTGCCTTCAGTACAGAATATTCCTTTGGTTATTAAAGACACAATGAACGTATTGGGTGTAATACTTGACTCATATTTGCTATTTGAGAAGCAAGTCTTATCTGTTGTTTGTGCCTTATTCTTTTCCCTATGGAAAATTTGGGCAGTTAGATCCTTGCTACACCAGAAGGATCTTCAATGCCTTTTTCATTTCTTTATTTTCAATTAGCTCAATTACTGCAGATCGGGGAGGGAACCTTATGAAAAAGATCCAAGTACAGTGCCTTGTGAAAGTATTCATCCCCTCAGTTTGTGTCCTGTTTTGTCACATTACAACCTGTAATGAAAATGGAGGCTCATTTGGATGTCAAGTAATGGACCTAACAATATAGTTCAAATTGGTGAAGTGGAATGACAATAAAATATCTTGTATATATAAAAAAACAAGTAAAAACTGAAAAGTTGTGAGTGTATATGTATTCATCCCTTTTGCTGTGAAACCCCTAAATAAAATCTGGTCCAACCAATTAACCTCAGAAGTCACATAATTAATTGATTAGGGTTCACCTGTGTGCAATCAGTGTCACATGATGCCTGTATAAATATACCTATTCTGAAAGGACCCTGATTCTGCAACACCACTAAGCAAACAACACGAAGACCAAGGAGCACTCCAAACAGGTCAGAGACGAAGTTGTGGAGAAGTATAGATCAGGATTGGGTTATAAAAAAATATATCAAATTCTGAATATCCCACGGAGCAACATTAAATCCATTACAACAAAATGGAAAGAATATGGCACCACTACAAACCTGACAAGAGAAGGCAGTCCACCAAAACTCACAGACCGGCAAGGAGGGCATTAATAAGAGATTCTACAAAGACACCAAGAATAACACTGAAGGAGCTGCAAAGATCCACAGCAGAGATGGGAGTATCTGTCCATAGGACCACTTTAAGCCGTACACTCCACAGAGTGGGGCTTTATGGAAGAGTGGCCAGAAAAAAGCCTTTGAATATTGGGACCATAGACATACCAAAGACAGGGCATTGTAGACATTTCCTTGATGCATTAGGTTTCCTCATTTTTTTTAATACCTGGATTTTTACAATATTGGCTTTTTTAGCATGTGGCAGCAATTACCATAACCATGCTAACTGCTTAGCATGCGTTAAACCCTGTGATAAATATTACTGCCCTGTAGTAAACATTCCCCTTACTGTATTACTTTATCTTGATTTATCTTTTCATACTTTTCAGATAAAATGCCTTTTTGGTTGTATTCTTATATTTTCTACTTTTTGTTAAAGTTTCATTTTTCTAGATTTTGACTGGCCTGTGTGCTAGTTTATATTTTTATTCTATTTAGCTTTTGCAGTTTATTAGTGAGCTTCAATTTTATTGATACATCTATTTATATCAATCATTTTTTATCAAGTCCTCAAGAAAATTTGCTATCCAAAGCAATGCATGTTTATTTTTATTATAAATCTTTCAATACAGTCTTCCATACAGAAATAGCAAAGCAGCATTATTTTCTCAAAGAGTTCATTTATGTTCATTTTTTGTCTTTCTATGGAATATTTCAGGAATCAATCTATAGCAGAAAAATATTTCAGGGTATTTAAATAAATATAAAAGCTAGAAATCAAACTAATTTTGTTCCATAAAATTTACAGTTACAGCTAAAATGGAAAACAAATATGTTATCCCATGGGTTGGCAACTTTCAGTAACAGGCTGTAGTTGCAGGCCCCGGGTAATTTGCATTTGTGGGCTGCCCTGCAAGCCAGTTTTCCAAAGAAACTTCCCATGAGCTGCAGTGCTGCCAGCATTCTTTCAACCCACATAATTTTCATGGCTAATTAAACATCAACTTACCTTGAATCAAGTTGGCTTTAGCCTGCTGATGCTGATACTGATACCGGTCTGTTTGGCAGAAAATGCTGCAGGAGCTGCCTGTGGGATTTTTAGATTTGTAGGCCCTCAGGATTCAAGGTTCTAGCTACTGAAAGGGAAAGAGAATGGGATATAGTTCATGCCTTTTCTGAGAAGTTCAAGACAAGTCCTCATGGTACCAGCCGAATATAAGAATTGCAAATCCATTACTTCCAAGAGAGCCTTCTCACTATATGCACCACAATTATGGAATTCCCTTCCTGAAAATTTAAGAGCCATCAAGGATCCAATAGCCTTCTGTAAACATCTAAAAACATATTTATTCAAAGAACACTTTGGTGAACTAATCACCTAAACAGAAAACCCTTACAAAATAGCCACTCCTTACAAAGTTATTGAAAAAGAAACATTCACTCTCAGACTACCAAGATCATACCATCACCGACGTGATTGCCACATCCATATAAATAATTATGAGAGGACATTAGCAGTTGATAAAAAGTTACATTTTCCTCCCCCGTTTCTCCCCAAGTTACTTGTTAATTTATGTAAAATTTGTTTAATGTTTAAATGTTTAATGTATAATTCCATTAACTCTGTTTTAATGTATTGTTTTAGTTCTATGTAAACCGCTTTGATTCACAAAAGGTGGTGATAAATGAAAATAAATAAATAAAATAAAGTTACAGGAAGGATCTTTCTGTCCCCAGAGGGTTTATAATCTAAGTTTGTACATGAGACAGTGGGGTTGTGACTGCCCAAGATCACAGGAGGAGTAGTGGGATTCGAAGCGGGCTTTGCTGGTTCTCTGCCTGCTATTCTAATCATTAAGTTGACTCCTCCACACTGTCCCCTCTGCTGGCCCTGGGATCCCATCCTCAGGAAGGAATGAAGATAATTCAGAAGCCAAGTGTGGCATCTTTATTTATTCCCCATGACTGACAGTCTGCTGATGCCAATGCCCTATCGGCCATTCTGTGGCCCTGCCCTTCCTACTAATGCTATCACATGTTGACAAAAAAGTGTGACTTATGGTGGGAGTGGGTCACCACTGGCAGGTCATAACCGAAGAAGCAACCAACTGGAGGTGAGTTTTTACCCTTGCGGGGGCTCCTTTGGGAGCAACTGGGTGAACTTAGTTGCTGGAGTAAGTCATATGTGTCTGGCTCCTCTTCCTTCCTCTTCCCTGGTCTGGGGTGGGATTTGGGGGGAGGAGGGAGGAACAGAAACACCCTGCTTCGCCACACCACCTTCTCCACATACAAGGTTTCCTACCGTCTACTATAACTGCTCACGTTTCTCCAGAATGGTTTACGTGGACGGCTTTGAAATGGCTGTATGCAGTGATTCAGTTTAACATGGCCATTTTAATACAGCTGCATTCCACTTATTATCATTTTAGTGATCCTGTGTTAAAGCGGGACATAAAGCATGTGTTAAAAGTACCAAGCGACACAAATTAGCTTCAGCATATTTTAGCACACAGACCCCCAACTTCATGATACTACCATCTTTCCTCTAAATCACTTACATATCTAGGGTGCACATTACATTTTGGCGTGTTTGAAATTAAGAAATTATGGGGCCAATATTCGGTGGTGGCAACCAGCCCACTTCAAGTGGCTGGCATTGCTGTTTTGAATTAAGACGATGCTCAATGCTGAGTCCATATCCAGCCATTGACATTGAATATCCAGTTTGCCTGGTTAGCTAAACTGGCTAAAGTTGTCCAGCCTTTTAAGTGCCTAATTAGTTTAAGTTAATCAGCCAGCAACTGATTATCACCACCCCCACAATGCCCCGATGAGAGGTGGTTAGTATCGGGGCATGCAACGAGTTTAGCAGGTCTGCTAACCATGTTAATCATTTTGAATATACCCCCGAATAGTCACTATGAAAACTGGCACAATAAATTGTGAAAGAAGTGTTCTGCTTTGGTAACTCTATAATATTGTGATATGCTTTTGTAATTGTGGTCCGTGATGTTTTATCACATGGAAAGAAAATAGAGGAAAAGAGAGAAATGAAGAATGAAATAAAGAGATCTATAGAAATGGTACAAGATGTTAACCAGACATATGACCTGAAAAAAAAAATAACATCAGAAAAATGAACACAATTTGCAAATTCAGAGTCAAAATATTCTGTGGGTCTATCTAAAATGTGTTTCTCATTAGACGTTCGTCTTGACCCCAAGATTGACCAAAGAGTATTTTTCCTGCAAAAACATTGGTTCATCTCAAACACTGGCAGTTCTCACAGTTTCAACAGAATGGATTTTTCTAGTATGGTTTCATCATAAAATGCTGGCAAATCTTCTTAGCATTTGGGATAAAATTTTGCTTACCCAGCTAAAACTTTAGATCTGGCAATGATTGTGAAACTTCATCAACTTAGACCCTCATCAGAGCAAAGAAAATAATAATGTTCAGATTTTATTCAAAGTTAAATGTTTCTTTCCCACAACTGATGGCAACTGAGCCAAAAATAAGCAAACCCCGAATGGCTTTATGTTTAGCTTCCATTAATGAGTTGCTATTCCCATGTGGACTGTTTGATTTGCCCTGTACTGCATACTAAAGCATATCTATAAAACATCTTTAACTGAATGATCAAAATAAATCCTCTAAGGTTTAGGTAGGATTTCACTGAACATCACTGAGTTAGTGCACCAGAAAATGAATGCTTAACAATGCCCAAAGCTGACCTGAACCATCTAGTCTGGGAGTGGACTGCCTGGTGGTGTATAATGGAAATAATGCATTCAACTATTGCAATTAAATTCACCCATTTCTTCCTTTATTTCCACTCTCCCTCTTGAATTTGATTTGTGCCGATATCATTTATTTCTTCTGGTCTACATTGGTTTCAGAAAAAATGAAGATAGATCTTTGTTCCGCTCGTTGGGAGAAAGGAAGATCCCTTTTGTTGAACAGCAGGCAGTTTAATTATTAAAATGATGTCACTGTAAAATGCAGGGTGCTAACTAGCCATTACCATACCGGCCCAGCCAGAGTTGATTATTGTTGCTATAAATTTTGCTTTGAACTAAAACAGCCTTTGCTATGTTCTTTCCAAGGTTACTGTTCTGTTGACGATTGCTATGGCAAATAATCAGAAAACATGATTCACATTAAAGCTGCTATTCAGATTTATGGTTCTGCATAAAAACCATTAAATTTCTATTTAAATGTCCTCTAGGAGAAGACAAGGTACATACCAAAGAGCAGTGCTATTGCTGTCCCAATGCTGACTAACATTAGTCTCTGAAGTTTGCCTCCGGCCTTGAAATTTTATTTCTGGAAGTCTCATATGTAATCTCACAATCTTTGAGACATACACATTCTGAGAGAACCTTCCCTTAGACTGCTTTTCATCTGAAAGTGGCCTTTAGGTGAAAAGCAAATGCAATATAAATTGCAAAAGCCAGCAGGGATTTTTCAAAAATATTATCATCAAATGAATGAAAAGTCAGTGATACCATAGAAAAATGAAATGAATGAAAAGTCAGTGATACCATAGAAAAAAACTGAAAACTGAAAACCCATTTATTCTCATTGCATTACAGCCAAGGATCAGAGACTGGCCAGACGACACAAAGAGACGCAGGTTAACTACTACAATTCAAACAACATATACCCACGTGCCTGAAGCTTATATAAAGTATACAACCACACGCGACATATGATACAATTTGTATATATTTACTATGTATATATGTTTAATAGTTTAATGTTATAATAGTTTAATAATTTACTGTTTAAACTTTATACTGTTATCTGTACCTAGTTCATCTGTTCTATGTAAAATGACTTGGTATGATACTATCCATACCATATAACATACTGTTCATTGTAAACCGCACTTGATACTTGTGAAAGAGTGGTATAGAAATAATTGTTAAATAAATAAATAAATAAATCTCCCAAAGAATCAGACTAAAGTCTATTATATTTCACATCATACATTAGTTGAATATGTAACAAGAACTATGGGAAATGGGTCTAGGAATATTTTATGTGATGTAATTGCAAATCGCGGAATGTTAGGAAGAAGTTCTCTGAGGTGTAGATTTTGAACCACTTTTGAAGCAGAGAGAGGTAAAAATGGCAGCAATTTACTAGTATATGATAACCAATTTTAAATTCAGAAATGTTAGGAAGAAAACAAGCTTTCCATTTGTTTTATTTCTATTCATACTTAGAAATTTCTGAGATTTTCTCCACCCATATTTGTGGACAAATATTGGATGAGTCCATCATTTACAGTATATTCCATTTACCTATCAAGACACTTTGATAATGCAATTAAATAATTATTATAAATATAAAGTTTAAAAACATTTACTGTAAGTTGTCCAAGAAGAATAACATAGGAAAGGTTTTTGGTTTTCAACAAAGGGGTATGTTTACTAAAGTGCATTAGTGCAAATCGCGTTAGGAGCCGCGTTAATGAAAGGAAAGCCAAAAAAGGACATGGGCGGGACATCGTAACCACTAATGCGCGTTCCAAAAACTAACAAGCGTTACAAGACACTGTAGCGTGTTACTGCGCGTTAAGCGTATGAAGGCGTAGAGACACAAAGCACTGAAACAGAGCTGTAGCACAATGGTTAGGGTACTGACCACTCTCACAGGCAGCATGGGTTCGAGTCCCCAGTGTGCCTAACGCAGAAGGCTAGGCTAGGCATCACCGTGTACATTACATAGGGAATGAGGAGGCATGTTTTTCTTTACGTTGAGTAGTGGTGTCAGAAACACACCCTCGGAGTGTGCCTAGTCACGTACGTTGGTGCGTGCGAGGCTGCGTGCGTGGTACGTGTGGTTTTACCAGCATGGGCACCTACTATTACAGACTCTGTAGGGCAGGGGTCTCCAACTCCAGTCCTGGAGGGCCGCAAACCAGTCAGGTTTTCAGGGTATCCCTAATGAATATGCATGAGATATATATGCATTAGAAATAGCCTGCCATACTGACTGGTTTGTGGCCCTCCAGTGCTGGATTTGGGGACCCCTGCCGTACACCTCTGTCATGTATGATTGTGAGTGGGCAAGGTACAGATGTCCTCGACATCAAAAGGGTAGATAGAATGTGTCACATCCCTCCCTCCTCGTTTCTCACCACCACCAAAAACTTGTCTAATAGACAATATTTTGGTGGTGGTGAGAAGCGAGGAGGTATGTGACACATTCTATCTACTCTTTTGATGTCGAGGACATCTGTACCTTGCCCACTCACAATCTTAAATGACAGAGGTGTAAGGTGGGGGTCCCCAAATCCAGCACTGGAGGGCCACAAACCAGTCAGTTTGACAGGCTATTTCTAATGCATATATATCTCATGCATATTCATTAGGGATACCCTGAAAACCTGACTGGTTTGCGGCCCTCCAGGACTGGAGTTGGAGACCCCTGCTGTAGGGTGTCCTGCATCAATGTATTATGCTAACACAGGGGTCTCCAACTCCAGTCCTGGAGGGCCGCAAACCAGTCAGGTTTTCAGGGTATCCCTAATGAATATGCATGAGATATATATGCATGTGGTCATTTTTAACGTTTTATGTGAACTTTTGTTCTGTGCAAATGTATCACACTGCTCACGTTTTGTAGGTTTCCCCGGTTTTGCTGTACATTGCTGACGTAAATGGTTTCTCTTCCCTGTAATATGCCTTTAACGGCAGGTTTTCATTCGCGTTGGAATTGAGCTCAGAAATGCAGCACGGTAGTGAGAGGGGAGCCTCTCCCCGCCCACTCTCCGCCCATTGACCCCTTCTCTCCGCCCACTCTCCACCTTCTGCGCTGTTTTAACGCACCGCGGGGCTTTACGATCGTTACGTGCGGTTAACGCGCGTAGTATGACGTTAACGGTCGTTGGCGCGTGATTACGCACGTTATACTGCACTTACGATCGTTAACGTCATACAACGCGCGTTATTCACGTTTACCGCACTTTAGTAAACATACCCCTAAGAATAATTTTTCTAGAAGAAGGATGTTGCCTTTATTTGGCATCCTGATCCATGGTGATAGTACTGCGAGACTACTGCTAGGAAGCTAAGGTGGCCATTTTGAGGCAGAAGTCACCAGGATAGGAGTACTCCAGAATCACTTTGGCCCACCCCTTCTCACTAGAGTGACCCTGGTAGGTGGCAAAGGAGTATGGGGAGTGGAACAAAGATTTGGGGAATAAGGAATATTGGAAATAGGATTAGAGTAGAGGATTTTATTAGTAGGCAAAAGCCAGCCCTTTTAAAGATAATAATTCCAACTTGAGACTCACTGTTTTTGCATTGCTGCAGCTGGGAATGTCGAATATACCAGGCTGCAGCAATGCAAAAATAAACTTACTACTGGATTCATTAACCCATGATAGTGGGATAATGTGGGTTAGTAAACCTGTAGTAAATGTTCATGCTGTAAAATAGCACACAAAGCACTATTTTACCTTGGGTTAGTAAATAGGCCTCTAATTTTATATTACAAAGGATGTCTACATACTATCAAATAAATACCAATCAACTATCAACAAAGCGTTTGTTAATTTCGCCCCCAGATGCTGGAATAAACTCCCTCCCGGCATTAGAGTGATCAGGGACCTTAGACACTTTAGAAAAGCCCTCAAACACCACCTTTTTACCACTCACTTTAAGCTTCTGGACATACCTCCCCCACTCCCACCCTTACCCTCTCAACCCCATACCTTTCCTATATGAATGCATAAAGCTGATATATGTCCCAACAGGTAGTTTCTAAGATTGTATATAGTTCCACTGGTTTACCTCCATGTTAATTTCCCTGTTATCTGTAAACGAAGGCCAAATTATCTGGCCTATGTGTTTTATTGTTACAATGTAAACCGCACTGATGACAAATAGCGCGGTATATAAGAAATGTTAAATAAATAAATAAATAAATAAATAATACTGTATATCATTGTCTAGTTTTAGACAATTTTCAGACTCGCCATACTGCTTGCAAATACCCCAGTACAAGCAGATTCCTCATGGAGTTTCCTTTGAAAACATAGAAACATGATGACAGAAAAAGGTCACATGGCCTATAGTTTGTCCTTCTATATCAACCACTACAACAGTCCCCTTTTTCATTTAGAGATTCTCTGTGTTTCTCCCATGCTTCTTTGAATTCAGATACTGTCCTCATCTCTACCACCTCCACTAGGAGACTATTCCATAGATCCACCACTCTTTCCATAAAGAAATATTTCCTTATATCACTCCTGAATCTATCCCCTTTCATCCTCATCCCATGTCCCCTCATAGCAGAGCTTGCTTTCAATCAAAAGAGGCTCTCCTCCTGTGCATTTATGCCACAGAGGTATTTAAACATCTCAGACATATCACTTCTATCCCGCCTTTCCTCTAAAGTCTACATATTAAGATCCTTAAGTCTGTCCTCATATACTTTATAGTGAAGACCACTAACAATTTTAGTAGCCACCCTCTCTACTGACGCCATCCTATTTATATCCTTTTGAAGGTGTGGTCTCCAGAATTGCACACAATACTCCAAATGAGGTCACACCAAAGACTCATACAGAGACATTATCACCTCCTTTCTTCTGCTGGCCATTCCTCTCCCTATGCACCCAAGCATCATTCCAGCTTTTGCTGTCACCTTTTCTACCTGTTTAGCTACTTTAATATCATCAGACACAATCATGCCTAAGTCCTGCTCTTCTTTAGTGGACAAAAGTATTTCACCTCCTACACTATGGGGTATGTTTAGTAAACTGCGATAATCGTACATAACGCATGTTATGTAACATTAACGATCGTAAGCGCATCATAACGCGCGTTATGCTGCGCTTACGATCGTTAACATTACATAACGCGTGTTATGAGGCGCTAACGATCGTAATGCCCCGCGGCGTGGTAAAACACCGCAGAAGGTGGAGAGAGGGCAGAGAGAAGGGGTCAGTGGGCGGAGAGTGAGCGGGGAGAGGCTCCCTTCACACTAACGCGCTGATTTTAAGAGCTGAATTCCAACGCGAATGAAAACCTGCCGTTAAATGCACATTACAGGGGAGAGAAACCATTTCAGTGTCAGCAATGTACAGCCCAGCAAGGGAAACCAAAACAAAGTGATAAGTGTGATACATGTGCACAGAACAAAAGGGCACAGAAACACTGAAAATGACCCCAACAAACTGGAAAAAAACAATAACCAAGCTGGCCAATAGTGGTATCAATGAGAAACAGCAACCCCTCCCCACCGTGTAAGCTCCATAGAACAGATATAAATCGTGGAAGGGTCTATACTCCGTCCCCATACAAGGTGAATGAGCCCACAGTGAAATAGCGCTGCTCAGGGTGTTCCCCACCATCGGACAGGGTTCCTATGGCGTGCACATGTCCCGAAACATCAGGGCGGGCATGTCGGAACAACTGGACAGATGCCGGAGAAGGGGATACAGAGGGCCGCAGGCAGCACATGCTGTGGTGCAGCTGGGCCACAGTGCGGACTAGGGTGATGCCTAGGTGGCCCATACGAATGCTGAAAAAGCAGAGCAGCCAGACAGCAACCGCTGAAGGCCCAACATGGGCACGAGTGTGTTTCCCAAAGTGTCACAGGGGATAGTACCCAACAGCTACCCCCAAGGGCTCGGAACATTGACAGGCGGGGCTGGGGGGGAGCGTGGACGTCTATGCAAGCACCCCTACCCCAGAAACTGCAACATAGGCAGCCGCCTACCTGCACACTGGATGGCCTGATACTGCGCACCACCAGCTCCACCAGAAGAAGGGCATGTCAGCAAGGGATACTGGTGGTGGAGGGGGCAGTGGCAGCTGCCCAGAGCAGACCGTGGCCTAGCCCTGTGTAGGTGGGTGCCGTGTACTGCAACAGACGGGCCCTGTCTGAAAAATAGTCATGGTATCACCAAGGAATGCACTGACTCTGTGGCAACAAGGTGGTGCAGTGCACAAAACCAGTGTATTCAGAAGCAGAGGGTCACAAGTTCAAGTCCCAGCAGTGGTTCCTGCCAACCCAATCCCCATATTTTATCCACTACTACAACGTGCTAATACAGACAGCACCTTTATTGCAGATGACGTAAACATGCCCAAGACACCCACAGTTTACCCTACAGAGCACGGACACCATATACATGCACATTACCTAGAGCAGAGTCCCCCAAATGCAGTCCTGGAGGGCCAAACACCATTCCGGTTCCATGCTGCCTCTGATAATGATGCCTGTGCTGCATTTCTATGCGCCACCCCCTTGGTATGCAGATGTATCTCATGCATATTCATGAGGGACAGCATGAAAACCCGAACAGTGTTTGGCACCGCAGGACTGGAGTTGGGAACCTCTACCGTAAAGCAGCAGCCAACAGGGGCAGACACACCCGCACCCACAGGCCCCATTATCCAAAGCCTCCTGGAGAGGCAGGACTTTGGGCTCTGCGTGCATCTCCCAATACTAGCGCTTGCATACCTTAGTAATGCCACCCTAAACCTGGGAATATGGTACACATCTTTAAAGAGGTTGCTATGATTACTGGCAGATAGCAATTCCTAGGTTAAGTACAATATTCTGAGTGAGCTGCATCATAGCAACCTTTCTGATGTCTGTGGAGTGTGCTACAGGTCTTGTGTCTGACAGTGTTTACCAACCTGGGGAGTGACTCCTACAGTATTGCGTACCATAGCCATGCCTGCCCTATGCCCAGGACTGGTGTGGTGGCCTGGGATGCCCAACACCTCTATAGTTGCACAATGCTGGCATAGGTGTGGGGAGTGTGTCTGTCTATCCCAGGGGTGGGCAAACCTGGTCCTGGAGGGCCGCAGACCAGTCAGGTTTTCGGGATATCTCTAATGAATATGCATGAGATATATATGCATTAGAGATATCCTGCCAACCTGACTGGTTTGTGGCCCTCCAGGGCTGGATCTGGAGACCCCTGCCTTACACCTCTGTCATTTAAGATTGTGAGTGGACAAGGTGCAGATGTCCAAGACATCAAAAAGGTTAGATAGAATTTGTCACAGTCCTCCTCACTTCTCACCACCACCAAAAAATTGTCTATTAGACAACCTTTTGGTGGTGGTGAGAATCGAGGAGGAATGTGACACATTCTATATACCCTTTCGATGTCTAGGACATCTGTACCTTGCCCACTCACGATCTTAAATGACAAAGGTGTAAGGCAGGGGTCTCCAAATCCAGCCCTGGAGGGCCACAAACCAGTCAGGTTGGCAGGATATCTCTAATGCATATATATCTCATACATGTTCATTAGGGATATCCCGAAAACCTGACTGGTCTGCGGCCCTCCAGGACCGGAGGTGCCCACCCCTGGTCTATCCAGTGTGTGGTGGCTGCCAACACCCTCCACAGCCCACACTGCTGGCTCTGTTGCCAGTATTGGCCTGCCAATGTGCATAATGAGGAGCAAGGTACTGTGGGAAAAGCCTGGATAGGGTGGCCTGGCCGCATCTGCACAGGGCATAGGGCAATGGCTCGGTCATTGTAGTGCCTGGTACCACCTGCACGGACAGGATGGCCCTAGCATGTCCTGCTGGGTGGTCACTCTCACCCTGACTGAGCAGTGACCATGGCATGGCTAGGTTCCCCCATAGTGCTATATAGCATTTCTCTCATGTGATGTATATGGGTTTTCTTTTGGGGCCCAATCACTGACTTATCTGCTTGGTGTGTATGCTGACATCCCTGTTCTGGGTGCATGCTGCTCTTCCAGGACCATGGACTAACTGGCAGACTGTCTGTGGCTAGTATGTGTCTTGCTGGAACACCTTGCAGGGTGCAGCGGCTTGAGGCTTGCTGCTGGAGAATGTCAGATAATGGTGGGGGGCAGCTGAGCATTTCCAGGCCTGCCTTTTGTCTGCTACTGTGTTATGGATGTGTACTGCTCTGTCTGTTTCCCCAGCAGGACTGGGGTTGATGGTCCCCTCTACTGCTACCATTGTAGGGAGGTAGACTGTGGATCTATTGGTGGGTGATACTGTTTCCCACCCTGAGCCCCAGAGGGAGGGTGGGTTGTGTGGTGGTACATGGTCTGCCCATGGGTCCATACCACCTCCTCCTTCACCTGCAGCAGGTAATGATGGCACCAACACAGGATATGCACTATTCTGGGTGCATCATCGCCCATAAGGACTAGACATGACCGAGACATACAGCAGGGCACAGATGTATCCTAGGTGTGTCTAACGCAGAGGTGTCCAAACCTGTCCTGGAGGGCCACAATCCTGCCAGGTTTTGGGATAGCCCTAATGAATATGCATGAGATATATATGCATTAGAGATATCCTGCCAACCTGACTGGAATGTGGCCCTCCAGGACTGGATTTGGAGACCCCCTGCTTTACACCTCTGTCATTTAAGATGGTGAGTGGGCAAGGTACAGATGTCCTAGACATCAAAAGGGTAGCTAGAATGTGTCACATTCATCCTCGATTCTCACCACCACCAAAAAGATGTCTAATGGACAATATTTTCGTGGTGGTGAGAAGTGAGGAGGAATGTGACAAATTCTATCTAACCTTTTTGATGTCTTGGACATCTGCACCTTGCCCACTCACAATCTTAAATGACAGAGGTGTAAGGCAGGGGTCTCCAATTCCAGTCCTGGAGGGCCACAAACCAATCAGGTTGGCAGGCTATCTCTAATGCATATATATCTCATGCATATTCATTAGGGCTATTCCAAAACCTGGCAGGATTGTGGCCCTCCAGGACAGGTTTGGACACCTCTGGTCTAACAGAACTACTTATCATACACTAATGGGGATCTGCAGCATGGTGTATTTCAGCCATGAAAGGTGCTGTGGACCTGGTGCTGGGCGCCCCACCTCAACCTCAGGGTGGGCACAGTACCTGCACAATGTGACTGTCTGTGGCTACTCTGTGGCAGTACCACACACAGTCTGTTCCCCCTACCTGGCCGAGGTGCTGTGGGAGTGCATACCAAATCTTGTGCCCATCTCTCGACTGCTGGTTTGCATGTGCAGTGCATCATGGGTACGGGTGGGTTAACCCTATCCTGGTAACCACAGCAGACAGTTTGTGTGGTGATGTGCAGCCCTGCAGCCAGCCAGGGCTTTGTTTATAGCCTTATAAGCTGTCCTATAGGGGACATTATAGGGTGCCTTGGTGGACAGTACACTTTATAATGTGCCCTATGGAGTGCCTTATGGGGTGCCTTATGCAGCACCTTAGGTTATGCTACCGTGAGGGTGTGTTTGCTGGCAGCACAAATTAAAATACATGTCAAATGCCTCAACAATCACTACTTAAATGTAAAGGGTGCTGCCTCAGCCAGCCTTATACATTAGGCCCACTGGAGAATCGAACCCATGACCCCTGTACCATCAGTCAGTGTTGTAACCATTGTGCTACAACTCTGTTGCTGTGATTGTATGCCTGCGCTCTTTCTTAAGATTAACGCGCGGTAACGTGCCCTGTAGCGCTCTTTCATTTATGGCGCCTTGTAGCGCGTGTTCTCGGCAACGATGTACCGCCCATGTCCTTATTTGGGGCTTCTGTCTCTACCGCGGCTCCTAACGCGAATCGCACTAACGCAGTTTAGTAAACATACCCCTATATCGCTCCCTTGGATTGCTACAGCCCAAATGCATGACCTTGCATTTTTTTAACATTAAATCTCAGCTTCCAAATTCTAGACCATTCTCCAAGCTTAGCTAGATCTCTCCTCATGTTATCTACACCTTTCTGAGTGTCTACTCTATTGCAGATTTTGGTATCTTCCGCAAAGAGGCAAACCTTACCCAACAGCCATTCCGCTATATCACTAACAAAGATGTTAAAAAGAATTGGACCAAGTACAGATCCCTGGGGCACACCACTGGTAACATCCTTCTCCTCAGAGTGAGCTCCATTTACCTTACCCTTTGTTGCCTCCCACTCAACCAATTTCCAACCCAAGCAGTAACTTTAGGGTCCATCCCTAGGGTTCTTAGTTTGTTTATAAGTCGCCTGTGAGGAACGGTGTCAAAGGTTTTACTGAAATCTAAATACACCACATCTAGGGCTCTCCCTCGGTCCAACTTCCTGGTAACCCAGTCAAAGAAATCAATCAGATTTGTCTGACAAGACCTGCCTCTGGTGAATCCATGCTGTCTCAGATCCTGTAATCCGCTGGACTCCAGAAACCTCACTATTTACTCTTTCTTCAGCGTTTCTAATAATTTACTCACCACTGAAGTTAAACTAACTGGCCTGTAGTTTTCAACTACATCCTTACTTCCGCTTTTGTGTAAAGGCACCACATGAGCCTCTCTCCAGTCTTTTGGCACCACTCCCAACTCCAACGAGGCATTTATTTATTTATTAACATTTCTTATATACCGCACTATTCGACATCAGCGCGGTTTACATGGAACAGAAACATCCGACAAATTGCATATGTCTGGTCATTACAGTTAACAGGATATGGAACTTGGATAACAGGGTAAACTATATACATAAGAAGCATAGCGAGAAAAGGGTACTGTTTGGTGTTTTACATTGTTGGGGACACATGTTGCGAGGGCTTGCCTGGTTGACTACTACTATTGCTGAAGTTCTCGCTATTCATGTGGGACTGAGGTTCGGTGTTGTCAGTGAGATATTTGATGAAGAGGAAAGATTGAAAAGATCAGTCAGTGGAGGTGCTAGAAATCCCCAAGTTCCCTCAGTATTCTAGGGTGTATCCCATCCGGTCCCATCACTTTGTTTGCTTTAAGTTTAGCTAGTTTCTCACGAACACAGTCTTCTGAAAATTGTTCAAGATGCCCTTCACTTCTGTTCCTGTTTGTGGGTGTTTTCTGAAGTCCTGCTCCTGGTTCTTCATCTCTGAACACAGAACAGAAATATTTGTTAAGCAATTCTGCTTTATCCTCATCAGCTTCTACATATTCTTCCCCTTCACCCTTGAGTCTGACAATACCCCTATTTGCCCTTCCTCTTCTCACTAACATATCTGAAAAAAGTCTTATCCCCCATTTTATTGCAGCGACTATTTCCTCCTCTTTTTGAATCTTTGTTTTCCTGACTAATTTGCTAGCATCTCTATGTTTTTCTAAGCACACAGCATGGGCTTGAAAGATATTTTATACATTTTAAAAATTCAAGGTCCAGATATTTTAAAAGATTTATCTAGATATCAGCACCAGGCATTTAATTATAGATAGATAGATTTCGCACCACTACCTGGATATATGGAAACTGGCTCTGGATATACCGATAATGAGCTCTGCATCAGAATCATCCGGATAGCAGCAATATAAAGTCCACTATCCAGATAACATCCGGATAGCTTTAAGACAGCAAAAAGGCTGAATGGATAGCGGACTGAATATTGCCAATATATGGATAATTTCTGAGACTGTCCATGCTCTATTCCCACACCATATAGACAGTATCAGGGCAGTCAGTAATGATTTTTAGCGGCACTCTGGCTAGTGCCACTGAAAATCAACCGATGCAACTGGCCAGCAGCACTTATCTGGGTAATAATTGTTTGCTGTTCTAAAGCTATCCAGATAGTTATCCAGGTGGAGGCCATTTCAGTGATGTGAGTCCCCAGGCCGTCGGACATCCAGCTCTCTGGACAGCCTGGGGATGCACCTGATTGTGCTCTCTCAGGGGCTAGACGATTCAGGCACCCCAGACATCCCGACACTTACCCGGCTAGCCTAGCCAGACTCCTGCATGGAGCCGCAGTGCCATGGCAGCATGTTGCCATGGCACAGTGGCTCCATGCAGGAGTCGCGATCCCGGCAGACCTCAAAAACATGCTTTCCCCATAGCCCAACCCTTGATTGGACCTGCTGTGACTAAGGTCAGGCTACTGGGTACCCCCCTGTGCCCCTTCACCTCACTTTGCATGCCCGGGTTTTCAATCTTCCTCCATCCAGGGGGACTTATTCCACCTCTGAGTCTGAAGAATAAGTCCCCCATACAAATGGATGACCACAGACGTACAGGGTCGACCTCAGAATTGGCTCTGTATGTCCGGGATTAGGTTCTTTCCCACTGCCTGCCCTCTCTCCACCTCTGGCCCAACTCTTCATCCCAGAAACAGAGCTCCCCGCACATCTTGCCTATATGTGCGGGGAGCTCTGATGACTGTAGCAGTACCCCCGTGTTTAGAGGGGATGGACATCTGAACAGGACATCCATCCCCGCTAAATGCAAGCTGGAATTACCCCATAGTGGACTGACTATCACTGCTATCTAGATAGCTCTGGTACAGATATCATTACAGGTATATTCAGTGTCAGCTGCTATCCAGATAGTGGCAATGTATTTTATCTAAATTCCATTGCTGGCATTCAAAAAAAACAAAAAAATGATGACTATGGTGTTTAAATAATGACCCACAAATCTTTACGATAGCTAAAAAATATTTTGAAATGTCATATTAAATAGATAATCCTAAAATACAATAGAATTAGCAAAGCAAACTGAACTGAACTTCCAGCTGGACTCCATCCTTTATATATAGCCAGCAGTTTTATGGGTAGCTTCTTAAACTAACCATTTTGGCCCCTATTTACTAGAGTTTGGTAAGGTTTTGGAATTACCAGTCTTTGCTAACACACAGTAACTGCAAAATATCCACATTATTTATGGGGCGGGGGGGGGGGGGTCGTTCCCTCCATTTTTCAAAGGACTGTCATGCAGTTGATGTTGACTGCATGTTAAGTGCACAGCAGATAATGCACAATGCAGTTAGCTATACCCCTTGAGGTGGTGTTAACTGCTCTCAGTTATGGGCCATGTTAAGCAGCATGCTAATGACTTCTGCGTTAACTCTAGGGTGCAGTCCTTAGCCATTCCTCACATGTCCCAAGTACGACAATGGCATTTTCTGCATTCGTTGTTTAACATGAGAATCAGTGCACACTAAGGGGCATGTTTACTAAACATTCCTAACGTGCGGGGCCGCGCTAGTGTGCCTGTGCCATATAAGGAGTGGGCGGTTCAGGCAGAAAATAGAAAAAAAACGGTAGTAAGCAACCGGACGTGTGTGCGTCGCGCTAATGTGCGGGGGTCGACATTAGCACGTGGAAAGGCAAAGTGGCGCGCTGCTGAGTATACAAAACAACAGAGCCGTGGTACAATGGTGAAGACACTGACCAATGGTGCAGGGGCCATGGGTTCAATCCCCCAGTGTGTGCAACGACAAAGGTCAGCTGAGGCAGTAACTGTAATGATTAACATTGTTTTAGGAGGCAAATTAATTTGGAACGGCATAAGGTGGCGCACAGTGCTTTTTGGGCGGCAGAAGGCGGCGCACTGGTCCCCTTGGGTGGCAGAAGGCGGCGCGCTGATAGGCACAAGGCGGCGCGCTGATGCACAAGCACAGGAACAGAGCCACAGCACAATGGTTAAAACACTGACCAATGGTGCAGGGATCAGGGGTTCAACTCCTCACAATGCCCAGTGAAAAATGCCTGCTGAGGCAGTATGTATTATGTTCTGGAGTGCTGTAGGAGGCTGTATAATTTTATTTTGTTATCACTACTAGCAAACGCACTCTCCCAGCTTGTTAACATACGGCGGCCCATAAGGCACATGTTACAGTGCACTGTTCGCCAAGGCACCCTTGAATGACCCCTATAGGGCAGCATGTATGTTGCGACACAGGATAATGTATAGGGATGGCAACCATAAGGTGGCCTACAGGGCGCCCTATGAAGCACCCTCAGAGGCACCTAATGGGTATAGTAAGCTGAGGGTGGTCTTGCCGGCATAGACATATGTACAGTAAATAAAAATAAAGCTGTGGACAGCCCTACCAAACGGCCCCACTGTGGGTTTGAACCCATGACCTCTGGCTGCACAGGCAGTGATGTAACCATTGCGCTACAGCTCCATAGCTGTAAGCAGGCCCCTGGCTGGCTGCAGATAGCCTACACGTCACCTCACAGACAGTCTGCTGGTGTCAACAGGATGGGTTAGGCCACCCGTACCCATGATGCACTGCACATGCAAATTAGCTGTCCGCAGATGGACACAAGATGGGGAATGCACCCCCACAGCACCTCGGCCCTGTTGGGGGAAGTGACCGGGTGCACCCACACAGCAGCTTGGCCTAGTAGGGGGCACTGACCGGGTGTTTTACTGGCACAGAGTAGCCACACACCGTTACATCGTGCGGGTACTGTGCTCACCCTGAGTGTGCAATGAGGTGGCCAGGACCAGGTCAACAACACCTGCCGTGGCTGATGGAGGCCAAGCGGGCATTCCAAAGCAGTGTTAATGTGTAAGATAGCTAGTTTCTGCACAAACACCATGGATATCCCTGTCTGCTGCCATCAGGCACCCCCCCCCCAGTGGCAAACATGGTCCCCATCAAGGGATCCACACTCTACCTCCCTGCAAAGGTGGCAGTAGAGGGCAACATCAACCCCAGTCCTGCTGAGGAACACCCCCCCCCCAGGCAGGCAGGCAGCTCCATACACAGCCATAACACAATAGCAGACAGACATAAGCCCAGGGTATGGTAAGCTGCACTCCACCACCAGATATTCCCCTGCAGCAAGCCAACAGCCACTGCACCCTGCAAGCCATTATAGCAAGACATTTACCAGCTACAAACAGTCTGCTGGTTAGTCCATAGTGCATGTTCCCAATGGAGATGCATGCACCCAGAATTGGGCTGTCTGCATACACAGCAAGCAGATAGATCAGTGACTGGGCCCCAAAGAGAAACCCATATCTATCATATGAGAGAACTACTATACAGCACTATGGGGGGGCCTAGCCATGCTGTGGTCACTGCACAGTCAGGGTGAGCGTGATCCCCCAGATGGACATGCTTTGGCCACCCTGTCTGTGTAGGTGGTGGCCGGACACTACAATATCCCAGCCAATGTCCCTGCCAGGGCCCTATGCCCAGTGCAGATGCATCCTGGCCACGCCACCCTGCCCTGGCTATACCCATGGTACCTTGCACCTCATTATGCACATTGACTGGCCAATACTGGCAACAGTGCTGGCAGTGCGGGCTGTTGAAGGGGCTTGCAGCCAACACCCACTGTATAGACAGACACACACTTCCACACCTCTGCCATCATGGTGCTACGATTGAGGGGGTAAGTAGCCTTGCCCACCAAACCGGTCCTGAGCACGGCAAGGCATGGATATGGTACGCATTACAGCTGGTGGTCACTCCCCAGGGTGGTAAGCACCGTCAGAGGCCAGGCCTGGAGCATGCCCCGCAAACACCTAACAGATTGTTTGGATGGGGCCAACTAGCAGTATGTACGTAACGTATGGATAACTGCCTGCCTGTGCTCCTAGCAAACGTCTCCGAGCTGTGTACCGTATACCTCAGGTGTAGGGTGACATTGGTAAGTTATGCAAGTGCTCGTTTTGGGTGCTGCATGCACGGTCCAATGTTCTGCCTTTCCAGGAGACATTGGCCAATGGGGCCTGTGGGTGTGGGTGTGTCTGCCCTTGATGGCTGCTGCTTTACGGCACAGATTCCCAACTCCAGTCCAGGTGTGCATCACACTGTTCGGGTTTTCCTGCTATCCCTCATGAATATGCATGGACTACATCTACATGCCATGGGGGTGGTGCATAGATATACAGCACAGGCATTTGTATGAGTGTCAGCATGGAACCTGACTGGTGTGTGGCCCACCAGGACTGCATTTGGGTGATTCTGCTCTAGGTACTGCCCCTGTTCATGGTGTCTGTGCTCAGTGGGGTAAAAGATAGATGTCTTACCTTTGCATATGTCCCCGCCATGAAAGGTGTGTCCTTACTATCACTGTTTAGTTGTGGGAAAAATATGTGGGCAGGATTGGCAGTAGCCCCAGCTGGGCTTTGAACCTGTGACCTTCTGTTCTTGTATGCACTGTCTGTGTGCACTGCACCACTGTGTAGCCACAGATTGGTTGTGTTCCCTGGACTGTCCATGACTGTGGATCCGGCAGGACCTGTCTGTTGCAGTGGACTGTGCCAGCCTGCACATGGCTAGGCCTCTGTCTTCTGTGGTTAGCAGCCACTGCCCCCTGCACCACATGTACTTGTCCGCCAACATGCTGGCATGAACTTCTCTCAGAAAAAGCAGTTGACCTGATTGCAATGTGGCAGTATGGGACTGCATTTGGGGGACTTGGCTGTAGGTAATGCCCATTGTTGTGGGGTGTGTGCGGTGTTGGGTAAAATATGGGTGTTTTCCCCATGCATACAGGGGTGTCTGCGCTATCTTTATTTAGTGGTGGGTAAAATATGGGGACTGGGCTGGCAGGTGCCCCAGCTGGGTTTTGAACCTCTGCCCTCTGGTCCTAGAGGTAATAACTCTGTCCGCTGTACCACACTTTGGCCACAGAGACAGTGCAGCCCCTGGAGGCAGTAAGCCTGGCAGGATGGAGTCACAAACCCTGCTCTACGCAATTCTACTGTGGGCATATGCACCCTGTCTGGTGACAAACGTGCACATAAACCCCGGAAATGACCACGGGAAATGTGGGACAAAATATCACCACGCTGGGCAACAGTGATATTAATGGGCAACCATAGCAAACACTCCCAGGAAAGCTCCAAAACGTGGAAATGTTTTTTGGAAGAGTCTCCTCTCAGTAGACCCTTCCAAAATTCATTTCTTGTTTCTGGAGCTTTGCTGGGTGTGATTTCTGTATTTGCCCATCACTATAACTGTTCCCCAGCTGAATTACTATTTTTAATAGTTCTGTTGTGGTCATTTTCTATATTTATTTTCACTTTTGTGCTGTGCACATGTATCACACTGCTCACGTTTTGCTGGTTTCCCCGGTTTTCCTGTACATTGCTGACGGAAATGGTTTCTCTTTATTTATTTATTTATTTATTTTATTTATTTATAGTCTTTTCTATACCGCGCTATTCAGCATCAGCGCGGTTTACAGTAAACAATGAACACACACATTTCCAATAGTACTTTGTGTTTACATATGAACAGGAGATTCAACTTGGCTAACATGGGAACTATATACAATAACAATATATACAAATCACAGAATAGTCTCTTCCCTTTAAATGCTTTCTACTCGCGGTAGTTTTTACATGGAAATTCGGGCCCGATACTGTGCGGGGAGCCTCTCCCCTCCCACTCTCCACCCATTGACCCCGTCCCTCCGCCCCTCCGGAGCCTTCCTCCGCCCTCCTTTCGCCGTTCCACGCCTCTATCGGACATTTGCGGGCCCGCACTTGTACGGGGCCCGTTAGTGAGCCGCGTACCTGTGCGGGGGTGACACGCACGTGTGCGGGGCGTTTAAATGCGTTTCTGCGCGTTTCAGTGCCGCGTTGCCGTGCGCTATTTTGCGGTGCGCTATTTTGCGGATTTTAGTAAACATGCCCCTAAGAGTTAATATGCAGCACACGGGAATTCCCATGTTAAACAGCTAATGCAGAAAATGCCATTTTAGTGTTTGGGACGGGCCCCTTTAAAGATTGCATAGACCAAAAGCCAAGGTATTCTCTCCAAGCATTTATCCCCTTTTTATAGCATAGTATACTAAAGATCTTACAGTGACAGCATGCAGTATCTGTAATTCTTACTGGCCTGAGGACCCTCATTGAGAAGCCATTGGCCTTTATTTATTTTATTTATTTATTTAACTGGTTTTATATACTGCCTTATCGTAACATCAAAGTGGTTTACATGGAACAATTAGAACTTAATTTAGTTTAACTTTACAAAGAACAGCTTGGAATTAGCTTAACTTAATTAGCTTAGCTAAACTAGTTTGGTCTAGCATACATGGAACAGAGTAATATTAGTAGCAGAACAGTAATTACTTGAATAACTTAATAGTAAGATGTGTCGATAGTGAACAGCAGGGTACAGCATTAGTAGCATTGAGTTATAGGTCTGTTGAGCTGTTGTGAGGGTGGGTAAGCCGGGGAAGTGGAAGGAGGGGTGGAGGCAGGGGGGGGAGGGGGAGGGGAAGGTGGATTTAAATTACATAGGGGCTTCACCGAAGTGTTCCTTAAATAGATATGTCTTCAGTTTCTTTTGTGGCATGGATGTCAGGTGGTTGAGTATTCCATAGGTGTGGAGCATAAAGTGTGAATGCTCTGAAGTCACGTGGCTGCTTTTTCTGCATGGTATGGGATGGTCGGTGTGAATTGTGCATTGGTTCTCCTCAACCCATCATCTGGAGACTTTTGGATTAGTGAATGCAAGTATTCTGAAGAGAGGTTATAGTAAGCTTTGAAGGTTGTGATAATAGCTTTGTATTTGGTGTGATTTATTAGGAAGCCAGTGGAAAGTTTGAAGTATAGGTGTTATGTGTTCATGACTGGAGACACCATGTAGGACGCAGGTGGCGGTGTTCTGGGCCTCCTGCAAGGGGTGGGTTACGGATGCTGGTAGGCCTTGAAGAATTGTTACAGTAATCCAGATGTGGGAGTACCAATGCCTGGAAAACAGTGCAGAAGTCATGGCTGGCAAGAAATGGTTGAAGACCACAAGCTGTCTTTATTTTGTGGTAGATTTGTTTGAGCATGGTATTGATGTGTGGATGCAATGTTAAGCCTTAGTCTAATATGATTCCTAGATAGCGCACTAGCGGTTTTACTTGGAGCTGTGCATTAATTCTGTTTAGGTGCGTGAGTGGTGTGAAGTTTGTATCTTTGGTAACATGGAGGACCTCAGTCTTCTGAAGGTTTACAGATAAGCTGTGGTTTGTTAGTCATCATTTAAGTGCAGTGAAGCAGCTGGTCAGTGGTGAGTAGTCAGGCTTAATATGTTGAATGGGATATAAATCATTATATTGTCAATGTAAAGATGGTGTAGAACTTTATGTATGATAGCACAAAGGGGTTGTATATATAAGTTGAACAGAAGAGAGGATAGTGCAGATCCTTGGAGCTTGAATGGTGCAGAAGTACTGCTTGCTGATCACATCCGTTCTTGTAGTTCAGTTAGGTAGGAGTTAAACCATTTTATAGTTGTGCCACGGAGACCTATGTCTTGTAAGCGGTGAAGTAAGGTCTTGCTGGAGATGAGACATTGACTCCCATTCAAATTGAAAGTGCCAATGGGCACAGGATCAAGCAGCCACCACCACCAGCGAGCTTCCCCAGAACGGGAAGCAAGACTCCTCTCCGCACCGCGGCTCTGGCCCAATTGGAGGAAGCCAGCTCCCATTCAAATTGAAAGTGCCATCGGGCACACCTACGCCTGGTGGGCTTAATCCTGAGGGCCTCACCAGAGGGCCCTTTGGTGTGGCCCTTAGGCAGGGAATGGAGGCTGGTCAATGAAACCTTACCTAGAATCACTGAAATAGCTACACTGAGGGACAAAGACAACACGGAATAAACGGAAAACGCCTTGCTCTGCCGTAAGCAACATCTACACAAGCTCATAACTTTTTCTACAAAGAAAACAGCTAAAACCTAAAACAACTCTTGCTGATCAATGCTACTCTATCTGAACATCCTGACCTATGTCCACTTACCCACCTTGCTCATGGAATTAAGGAACGTGCTTTCTGAAATAGCATTATTCACCGGCCACCACTTAAGCCCACCTAGTTACCTACTGGGCGTTCAGCGAACAAATTTACACTGCCGTCATACATAAACTTCCCCAAGGATTCCCCTTTGTTCCTTCCAGTGCACCCCACACACATTAAGGATGTGACATATATAATCTTTACCAAATCCGCAAAGTGTCTATAAGGAATCTACTGGTTGGTATCTACAAATGTGCTTATGATGTGACATTTCTAATCTTTATTGGTCTGTACCCACAAATGTGCTTAATGATGTGACATTTCCAATCTTTAGCAAATCTTTAAAGTTGTGAGTAAGTAATTTACTGTTCTGTAGCCACTAAAGTGCCTTACACCATTCAGTACAATCCTCTTTTTGACCTCTACACAGAGCTGACTGTATGTGGACACTGGACTGCATTTATAAAGCTGTCTAACCACCCCATTCAGTATAATACAATGTTGACTCTAATATGTAATTACAAATCTTCCTAACTGCTTCATACTGTACAGTCCAAATTTTGCTTAACCACTTACCTGCATATTCATATGACCCTATACTGATGCAATCTTGCATTATCCTTATAGCAGACTGATACACATCTTTCTTTAGCAAAGTAATTGCATAACCATTCATCCTGCATTGTCACAGCCAGACTACTAATCGTAATGGAACCAAGAACAATGCTCACACACACCATACTCATCCTACTTATAGTCTCTCAGACACTTAAAGCACTATCCCCATCTGACGAGCCTCTCCAATCTTTCCCTATCCACATCCATTATCAACACCCCAGACAAAGCAGACTCCCATTGATTTATGGATACAATTTTTACAAGTATGCCCTCAACCAAAAGAGACACTATCATAGATTAATCGAAATTAACACCCTCACAAACACACCCCAACACAGCACCCTAAAACCCACACAATTAAGCTTCATACTAATAACCATAAGATCCATAGAAAACAAAATTCCACATAGCAGACGAGAAACCATATGTTCTCTGTATTACAGAAACATGGCTCACTGATACAGACAATATGCCCCTGAACCAATTAAAAGTACCAGGGTATAACTTCTCTAATTACTCCAGAGATCGAAAAAGAGGAGGAGGAGGAGTACTTGCAATCCCCAAAGAAGAACTAAAAATGTCCCTTAGCATATGCACTAACCACAAAGGTTTAAACTTACATAAAATAGAAAATAAAAACCTAGCAATTTGTCTACTATACAGACCTCCCTCAACCTATAACCAAAACCTAACTACTATACTTGAATCAGTCTGTGCCTCCACCATTAGGAAGCCATACATCATACTAGGGGATTTTAACCTCACATCCCTCGTGGACACACAGTCAAATGCATTCATTGAAGCGATGGATGAAATGGGTTTTCATTAAATAATCCAATGCCCCACCCACAATAAAGGCAACACGCTTGATCTGGTATTTATCCCAAAACACTTATCAGATCAACCAGCCCACTGCGCCCCACTAACATCCCAAATGCCCTGGTCATACCACTTCTTAATTCATTTTGCCTTAACTCTGTCACTACCGGTTACACCCATGACCCCCTCTCCTTTAATAAATATACACCAAAGCAATCGATACAGACCCTCTGACCGAGAAAACTTTATAAATTCTACAATAACTCAACTTGATTTAACATCCAATGACCTTGAAGAAATAATAACAAAATGGAACACATCAATCACGAATGCAGCTAAAGCTACACCCAAACCACAAAAACCTCAGCGCAGATAATCTGAGAAATGGTATACCCCCAACCTAACTAAGATTAAAAAAGAACTCAGAAGAACTGAGAGTAAATGGCAAACAAAAAAACACAGAACTAAAAACGCTATACATCTCAATACTCAACATCTACAAAGAAGAGATAAACAAGGCAAAAAGAAACTACTACACTAAAGTTCTAAACAAAGCATTCAACTGCCCAAGAGAACTGTTTGAAATTGTCAAATCAATAACTAAATCCCCATTCGACAGTTCAAATAAAATAACCATCCACCTCCATACCCTAGTGGGTTACTATACCCACAAGCTAACACCCAAGAGTATGGCAGTTTCACCCGATCCCCCAACAAATACAGATAATCCCATCAAATGGCAGTCATTTAGCACCATTGACTTATGTCAAATAACTGACATAACATGAAACTCAATACAACAACATTCTCACTAGACCCCTGCCCTACTGCATGGATCAAAGCAATAAAAGATGAAAAAGCCCCATACCTTTTAAACATTGTCCACCAATCCCTCCAACAGGGAATCATGCCTAACCCACTTAAAATTTCCACAATTCACCCCATTCTAAAGAAAAACTATCTCAATAAAGATGAACCTTCTTCTTATAGACCTACTGCCAGCCTTCCATTTGTAGCCAAAGTTATAGAGAAAGTGGTCCAATGACAGTTACAAGATTTTATTGGTTCACATACCCCATTAGGTAATCAACGAAACGGATTTCGCCCCTTTCACGGGGTTGAAACACTCTTGCTGGCATTATTTGACACACTAATTCAAGGAATGGACAACTCCAAACAAGTATTCATGTTCATTTTTCTGGATATTTCAGCTGCATTTGACAACATAAGTCACTCTCAAGACTCAGTCACCTAGGCATGAATGGACAAATCCTCAAGTGGTTCAAATCGTATATTTCCGACCGTTAACAATATGTGCAAATAGATCACAAAACATGCCCAACTTTCCCTCAAAATCAAGGTATCCCACAAGGTTCTGCCTTATCTGCTCTACTGTTCAACTTATACATCCAGCCAAATTGTCACATATTCAAAAAAAGCAATATAAGATACCATATATATGCAGACGATATTATGGTATACTCCCCACTAGACATCCATAACCACAACTATGACAATTTAGAAACCTGCCTATCTGAAGCTGAAAACTGGCTCCAATCAAACAACTTGAGTATCAGCCTCAAGAAAACCGAAGTCCTATTCACAGCAAGGCACTCAAACTTCACCCCACCACCACCATTAGCATAAATAAAACACCCCTCACAGTAAAACTGGAAGTAAGATACTTTGACATCATCTTAGACAAAACCCTCAGTATGGTTCCTCACCTAAGGCACATAAATAGGACCATATTTTACAAATTAAGGATTATCCAACAACTCAGACTACTCATAGATCTGAATGACTTCAGAACAGTTGTGCAGGCCCTCATAACACCTCACTTTGACTATTGCAACAGTTTTCTCCTTGGCTTACCAAAAAAGAGTCTGAACATACTTCAAATAGCGCAAAATGTTACTGCCAAGGTCATATGTAAGGCAAGACTCTCTGACCACACCATCCCCATAATGTACCAACTCCATTGACTCCCTATTGCTAGCAGAATAAAATATAAAACCATTATGATAATTTTCAAACTAACCAACAATATTACCCCCTCCCATCTTAAAACATTGATCCATCTCCAATCGGACACCAGACCTAGCAGAAGAACAAAACTTAACTCCCTATCAGTAAACTCCTTATTTCGCAAGACCAAACAAATCACCAGTAACAGGGCCTTCACATACACAACACCCATGATATGGAACGCCCTCCCAGACACATTAAGAACAATGAAAGATCTTCAGATGTTCCATAAAGACTTAAAAACATACCTAATCATTGAATACTATAACAAAACCCCATCAACACACTAGCCCCCGATTCCACCTCAGACATTGAACCTCCTATTCTCACCCCTCAACCCCACCTCCCACTTAAAATTTGCTCCCACTCCGCTGTATTTTCACAAACAGAAATGCGTTGTAAACAAAATCTTACATTGCTAAAGTAAATCCATGTAATACTATATGTACATAGTTCAATATAAATAATTGTTTGAATACTGGAGTGGAGGAGTGGCCTAGTGGTTGGGGCAAGGTACTTCAGGCCAGAAGGTCAGGGGTTCAAATCCCACTAGAGGACAGCAACCCTGGGCTGGAAGGACTGGGTTTCTAGTCCCACAGGTGCTCCTTGTGGACTTGGTCTTGGTCTTCCCTGTAAAATAGTTATCTCCAAGTTGTAATGCCCTGTTCAATGTAATTTCAGTTTGTTCAATGTAAACCGCACTGATGCAGAATAGCACAGTATCTCCAGGAACAAGCAGGAATGAGTCTTCACATATGGGTATCAACAGAGCCTGCGCGGGAACGCTCCCCAGCATCCAGTAAGAAAGCTTTTGGGAGCATCCCACAGCGCCTGCGTGCTGCCTTCCCGCCTTTCCCAACCGCCTCTCTCCAGTTCTTCTTTTCTGCGGAGCCAGCAGGTCATGTTCCTGTCACCGCAGAAGAAGTTCTTTATTTTTTCTTTATTCTTTTGTGTCGTGTCTGCCTTCTTCGACGTCGGACCGGTACCGCCGGTCTTTTCTTTCTTTAAAAAAAAATATTAAAAACCCTTATACTTTCTTCTCTGTGCATTTCAGTTTTTGGGCCTTAGGCCTAAAAATTTTTCTCCTCATGGAAAAGCCCGCCTCCGGGTTTAAAAAGTGCACAAAATGTGGCGGTACTATTTCTGTCACCGACACCCATGATTGGTGTCTAAAGTGTTTGGGTCCTGACCATTCCATCACGGATTGTGTGTCCTGTACCATGATGTCTAAGAGAGGTCGGCAGAACCGAGCAGCCAAGCTCAGTACCCTGTTTCCCTCTGATGCAGCTTCAGTGGCATCGACGTCTTCCAGGGCTTCTTCTTCCTCCCATGGATCTCAGGTAACCAAGCATACGTCTGGCCGGTCCTCGAAGGGCAAATCTCCCTCTAAGCATCGAGATGCCTCCGGGCTTGTCCTCGAGGATTCCACACCGGCAAAATTACCCCGGCGGGAAGTTCCGGCTTCCAAAGCATTGTCTATGGGGTCACAGGTTGACATCGATGGCTTGGCCTCGACCGATCACCTGTTGCCGTGTTCTGGGGTACCGGTGGCTCCCACTGGTACCGACATCCAGACTTTGGTGGCGTCGATAGATCAGAAGATTCTGACCATGCAGCGCACCCTGGCGGCATTCATGCAGGCTGCGACGCCTCCGGTACCGCAACAACCCCCGTTGCCGGTACCGGCTCCGGCACCGGCATCATTCCCGGTGCCGGTACCGATTGCATCGACATCGGCTTCGGTGTCGACCGCAACGGTACTCTGTCCTATGATGCCCATCGGTACCGATCCAGTACCGGTTACTCCCGATGTTGATCCCACTCGGTGCGCATATCGGGCTTTACAGGAGCATCCAGACAGGCGATACTTCGATTCCGCAGAAGACTCTGAAGAGTCTGAAGGATCTTTCGAGGCATCGATACTTCTTCCTCAGGAGTCTTCTTCTCCTAAACGAAGAATGTCTCCTCCAGAAGACTTGTCTTTTCAAGACTTTATTAGGGAAGTGGCTAGGGGCCTCTCCATCACAGTGGCCCCTGAGTCAGAGCCTAGAGCCAAGCAGCTGGATATTTTGCAATATCCTAAAGCTCCTAAAGAGGCAGCTACTTTACCTATTCATGAGATTTTGTATGATCTCATGTTCAGCATGTGGGAGACACCTCTTACCACCTCTCCTCATTCTCGCAGGCTAGACACCATGTATCGTGTCCCTCCTTGTCCTGGCTTTCATAAGACTCAGCTTCCTCACCACTCTATTGTGGTAGAGTCTGCCATGAGATAGATAAAGAGTGCAAAAAGACACTCATCTAATCCTCCAGGACGTGAATGCAGGACCCTAGATGTTTTTGGCCATAGGGTTTTTCAAGCTTCTATGCTAGCTGCCAGAATCAACTCCTATAGTCTCTATATAGGGATGTTTCTAAAAGAAGTCACAGATCATCTGCAGACTTTGACCCTTTTATTTCAGAAGATAAAAGGCAGGAGTTTCTCACTTGGCTCAAACATGCCCAGGATGTTTCCAAATTTTCCAACCGTGCAGCCTTTGACTCTTTTGAGTGTGTAAGCAGAGCCTCGGCTATTGTCATAGGTGCACGCAGAATTGCTTGGCTACAAGCTTCTGATTTGGAACTCTGGGTCCAAGATGAATTGGGAAATCTTCCTTGTACAGGTAAAAACCTTTTTGGCAAGGATTGGCAAGCAAAGGCCACTCAGATAGATGCTGAGAACTCTGCTTTGGATCGACTTTCAAAGTCCACCTCTGTTCCTGCTAAGAAAAGATTGTTCAAAAAGACATCTTTTTCTAAAAAGGGAAGATATTATCCTGCTTATGGTCAGCAGGCATCTTCTGCAGGTCGTTTTGCTGCAAAACGTCAGCAAACACCTAAACAGGCCAAGTCAAAGGCTGCTAGGCCTTCCACGGCCCAGCAGCCTCAGCCTCCTCAGGGCCTTTGATTTGCAACTAGAGAACTTAGCCTTTCTAACTCTGGAAGAACCAGAGCCCCTCACCATTCCAGGAAGGTTGGCTTACTTTGCTCCCAGATGGGAACAAATCACAGCAGAGCAATGGACCCTCTCCATCATAAGGGAAGGGTACAAGCTTCATTTCTTAAACCTTCCTCCTCACACCATGGTGAAACAGTTCAATTCTCCAACATCTCTCCTCAACCTTCTGGGTCAGGAGATTGCCACCCTTTTTGCCCAAGGGGCAATAGAAGAAGTACCTCTTCTTCAACAGGGCTCAGGGTTCTACTCCCCTTATTTTCTTATTCCAAAGAAAACAGGGGGCTACAGACCCATATTAGATCTCAGAGAATCGAACAAGTTTCTATTCAAAGAGAAATTCAAGATGATTTCTCTCGGTGCTCTGCTTCCATACCTTCAGAGTCAGGATTGGCTTTGTTCTCTAGATCTCAAGGATGCGTACACCCATGTCCTCATCCATCAACACACAGAAGGTTCTTTCGGTTCCTTTTTCAAGGAAAGCACTACCAATACAGGGTGCTTCCTTTCGGTCTGGCCTCTGCACCAAGGGTGTTCATGAAATGCATGGCAGTAGTAGCTGCATTTCTACGCACTCTAGGAATATTCGTCTTCCCATATCTGGACGACTGGCTCATTCGAGCTCCATCTCAAGCAGAGGCCAAGACTTGTCTAACCTGCACAATGTGTGTCCTTCAATATTTGGGACTAGTAATAAACATCCCAAAATCCAGTCTCACCCCTACTCAGTCCCTCGAGTTTATAGGGGCTTTGTTGGATACCACAACTGCAAGGGCCTATCTTCCTCAGGCCCGTTGCCTATGCTTGGTGCAGTTAGCCTCCCAAATACAGTTAAAGCCCCTTTTAATTGCTCGGGAAATGTTACAACTCTTAGGCCACATGGCATCCACTGTGCATGTGGTTCCATATGCTCGCCTTCACATGAGGGCAGCTCAATGGACTTTGTCCACCCAATGGACTCAGGCATCAGGTTGCCTGTCAGACAAAATATCAAACTCCAGTCGCCTCTTTTGGTCTCTCCAGTGGTGGAAGTCCTCTCAAAACCTGTTGCTGGGGTCCCCTTTTCAACAGTCACTTCCCCAGGCAACCCTTACAACAGATGCCTCTCCAATGGGCTGGGGAGCTCATCTGCAAGATCTCTCCACCCAGGGCATCTGGTCTCCACAGGAGACTTCACTACATATAAATCTCTTGGAACTCAGAGCAATTTTCTTAGCTCTCAGAGTGTTCCACTCCCTGCTCAGCTACAGGACAGTCCTCATCCACACGGACAATCAAGTAGCCATGTTCTATGTAAACAAGCAGGGAGGGACTGGCTCTCTGTTGCTTTGCAACGAAGCTTTGCGACTGTGGGCCTTCGCCAGAGAGCATCAGATTCATCTTATGGCTGTATATCTTCCAGGCGTTCAAAACTCTTGGGCAGATAGACTCAGTCGAGTTCTGCTTCCACACGAATGGTCCCTCCACAGGGACCAGGTAGCCAGGATTTTTCGAATTTGGGGAACGCCGGACATAGACCTATTTGCAAGTCCGTGGAATGCCAAACTTCCCCGGTTCTGTTCCAGGATTCCGTGTCAGGGAGTTCAGGCCAAGGATGCCTTCCTCCTTCACTGGGGTCAAGACTTCCATTATGCCTTTCCACCCATTCCCCTAATTCCCAAAACACTGTTCAAGCTTCAGAGAGACCGGGGTTCTATGATCCTCATAGCACCACATTGGCCACGCCAAGTGTGGTACCCTCTACTTCTGCATCTCTCTCAAGCTCCATCCCTAAACCGCCTAAACAATGTATGTATGGAATATGTTTTTTGCACCACTGTATATAGCCCACTCTGTACATAGCTCATACCAATCCAGCACACAATTCAACACACACTCAACTTCACCCTCACTGCATGTATAACACACTCACTTTACTCGATTGTTTGCTGTGATACCACCTTGATTATTAAGATAAGGCGGTTTAGAAATACTGTTAAATAAATAAAATAAATAAATAAATCCCTGGAGCTGGGCTCTGCTCCAGATCTTCTCTCCCAGGAAAACGGAATGTTGTGGCACCCAAACCCCCAGTCTCTCCATCTCAGGGCCTGGTTGCTGAAGGCGTAGACCTTCAAGTTTTCCATCTCTCTCAGCAAGTCAGAGATATTATTCATGCTTCTAGGAAGCCTTCCACTAGACATTCCTATGATTTCAAATGGAAAAGGTTTACCATTTGGTGTTCAGAGAAGGGTCTTAACCCTCTTGCAATACCTTTGAATTCTTTACTAGAGTATCTTCTGCATCTTTCCCATGCAGGCCTCAAAACGAATTTGGTAAGAGTCCATTTGAGTGCTATTGCAGCGTCCCTCAAGCCTCTCAATGGACAGCCTGTTTCCTCTCATCCTCTTATAGCAAGATTCATGAGAGGCCTTCTTTTAACTAAACCTCCCATTAGACCACCTCCAGTGGCATGGGACTTAAATCTGGTTCTTGGTCAGCTTATGAAGCCACCCTTTGAACCTTTAGTCACCACCTCCTTGAAATTTCTTTCTTGGAAGGTTATCTTTCTCATTGCAGTCACCTCAGCACGTCGCATCAGTGAGTTGCAAGCCTTGGTGGCTAATCCTCCTTATACAAGGTTCCATCATGATAAGGTAGTCCTCAGGACCAATCCACACTTTATGCACAAAGTGGTCTCGCCTTTTCATCTGAACCAGGAGGTATACTTGCCTGTCTTTTTTCCAGGACCTCATGCATCAAGTGCAGAGAGGAATCTGCATACTTTGGATTGTAAAAGAGCTCTCGCCTTTTACTTACAAAGAACACAGCAACATAGAAAGTCTTCTCAACTCTTTGTTGCTTTTGATCCTTCCCATTTAGGACTTCCAGTTTCTAAGAGAACACTGTCGAACTGGATTGCTCAGTATATTTATTTTGCCTACCAGAGTAGGAACCTTTCTCTGGAGGGCCATGTCACAACTCACAATGTGAGAGCCATGGCAGCCTCAATGGCTCATCTAAACTCTGTGTCCATCGACCAAATCTGTCAAGCGGCCACCTGGGCCTCGATTCATATCTTCACAGCCCATTACTGTTTGGACAAGGACTCCCGCCGGGATGCCCCGTTTGGTCAGGCTGTTCTCAAACACCTGTTCCATTCCTAATCAACTCCTACCCACCTACCCTGGTTGGATGCCAGAGATCCATGGGGGGGAGGTAAAGTCCTTTTCAAGGACACACAACCTGGGGTCTTCCCCTGGCATCTGCAGCTAGGGAGGCCCCATATGTGAAGACTCATTCCTGCTTGTTCCTGGAGATAGCACAGTTACTTACCTGTAACAGGTGATCTCTGGGAACAGCAGGAATAAGTCTTCACAACCCACCCACCTCCCCTAGGAGTTGTATCTCTCTATCTTTCCTTTCCTGTCTCTCTCTTTGTCTCAGCTTTAAAACTCAAACTGGAGAGAGGCGGTTGGGAAAGGCAGGAAGGCAGCGCGCAGGCGCTGTGGGATGCTCCCAAAAGCTTTCTTACTGGACGCTGGGGAGCGTTCCCGCACAGGCTCCGTCGGTGCCGACGATACCCATATGTGAAGACTTATTCCTGCTGTTCCCAGAGATCACCTGTTACAGGTAAGTAACTGTGCTATATAAGAGAATGTAAATAAATAAATAAATAAATGCTGTTTCAATGTTCCATGTAAAATCCTTGTTCAATGTAAACTGTCCCTGATCTCTGGAAGGGGCGGTATAGAAAAATGTTTCAAATAAATAAAAATAAATCGTGGATCCACTCACTCCACACCCCACCAGTTCCAATAACTTAGCCAAGCCAGGTTTTGTTCTGAACCAAAAGTTTGCTGAACATCCTTAATGGTGAAAAATTGGAAGGGTATGAAAAATAGAAGAATTACAAACATCTTCCTTCGACTGGGACTTTCCCTGAGTCATGGAATCCCTCTCATTCACTCCATGAATACCTTCTAGATCACTGCCCACCTGTAGGACCTGGCCTGCCTTGCCTCAGTTCCAAGGTTCATCTTCTGTATCATCTTCCTCACCTTTTCCAGGATCAGTAATGCCCCTTTCCTTCTTGATATTCAGAAGCTTCCTCCTGTCAAACAACTTGTTGAACATCCTTAAGCAAGATGTAGTGCAGTGGTCTAAGCTGCCCTTGTCACTACCCTTATTCTGGTTCAAGAGCTGAGTTAGCCAGAGATTCTTACTTCATCCTTGTGATGCAATGACTGTTAACTAAACACCAATCATTGTGGTACAGAGGCTAAGCCAGCCAGAGACAGGAAACAGCCTTGGGACTGGGTTTTTATACCAGTTAGATTTCCCTTCAACCAAGTTCTCCTCCTACCATTACAACTCTGGTTAAGAAAACCTTCTCTCTTCAGGAAACAGAGTGGCACAAAAAGTAAAAATACACTAATTTGGTAGAGCCACTAGAGGTCTCTGCAGACTCTTATGATTCTCTAAATGTGTAATCCTGAAAGGAGTGCTTCAACTAGTAAACTGAACAGATATTTTCTTGTACATTTTCAGAACAGCCTTACATAGATCATGAAAATGTTATTAAAAAAAAATCCCACACAAAGGCTGGTTTTACCTTACAGACCAGTGGTATTCACTGTCAGTCTTTGAAGACCACATATGGGGCAGATATTTAGGATGAATATGCATGCAGGCCACCTCCACTGCATGAAAATAAATCCCATAAGAACAAAAGAACATAAGAAATGCCATACTGGGTCAGACCAAGGTCCATCAAGCCCAGTATCCTGTTTCCAGCAATAGCCAATCCAGGCACAAGTACATGGCAAGTTCCCAAAAAGGTACACGGGTTCCGCAATGCTAGTCCTGGGGTAAACAGTGGATTTCCTGGATTCTCTTTAAAAATGGTTTATGCTGGAAATACCTTTTTCCTCCTCCTGCCCATGAGAACGTGTAGATAACTCCGCAAGCTCCAAAGGGGCTCCAAAGGGGCATGGCCTGCCCCTTTGGTCACGCCCCTTTGGGCACGCACCAGCGGGTATTTCCAGTTATTGCTGCCAAGTCTGTGAAGACTGTTGGCCCAATGGATCATCATCTTTTGGAAGCTGGACTTGAATGTTCGGAGAAAGAACATTCGGGGGAGTCCGTGAGTACTATGTCAGATTTATCCTCTAATACGTTGGGTGCTGCCCAGCCCAGAAAGGAAGTGTTTGTTGAGGATTCCCCTTCCAGGGAGGCTACACCTGGTGTGGGTCCCCATTTTCATCAAGAATTCTCTTTGCCACAGTCGTCGGGGGAACAGAAAGTTAAATTACCGTCTCCGGTGGTATTTTCCTCTAAGTTAGTGGATGTGACAGTTCCTGCTGAGGTATCATTGCGTGATATTTGGGAATTGGTTGCACGTATGGAGGGTTTGCTCCGTGCTTCCCTTTCCCAAGTTGCGCAGTTTTCTACGGAAGTGGTACAAAAGCTTTCTGATCATGAAACATTGCATGTTAAGAATAACAAATCACTTAATAAGTTGGAGGGGCGGTTTTCAGTATTGGAGGCCACGGTCTCTTCGTCTATTAAGAATAGTGCTATTATACATCATCAGTTAGAATCTTTAGAAAATGTTAATCGTTCTAGGAACCTGCGTTTTTTAAATTTTCCTTGTACTCACTATCTAGCTCCAGTGATACTGTTGCAGAAATATTTCAAGGAGGTTTTGTTAATTGAAGATGTGGAGTCTATTAAGGTTTCCTCAATTTATTATGTTCCGTTGGTTTCTTCTGGTATAACCTCCTCTCCAGTGCCTGAAAGGAAAGGGAACCCCAATATAGCCGAGTCATTAGATGTTTCTCAGTTTTTGGAGTCCTCTTTGGACACGATTCCTCATCGAGCTACCTTAATTGTTTCTTTTCTATCTCTTCAGGATAAGAACTTGATATTACGGTTGTATTTTTTGAAAAAAGATCAAAGGTTTTGTGGTGATACTATTCAGATAGTTCCAGATGTGAGTAGGAATACTCAGATTCGTAGGAAAACGTTTTTGGCATTGAAAAATCGGACTTTGGCAATTGGGGCTTCCTTTTTCTTAAAATATCCTTGCAAATGTATTTTGGTATTGGATGGTGTTAAATATGTTTTTCTTGACGTTGGGCAATTAGAGGCTCTCTTGATTAGTAAAGAAAATATTTGATTTCTGTTCTTTTTTCCTTTCCATGTTTAAGTAGGGCTAGATTGTAATTTTGGATCCTGTTTCCTTATTTTATTTTTGATGTCTGCTTGGGTGACTTTCCTCTTGATGTGGACTTAATTGTATTGCTACTTTATTTATATAAATAAAGATTATTGAAAATTTAAAAAAAATAAAAATAAAATAAAAATGGTTTATGGACCTTTCCTCCAGGAACTTCTTGAAACCTTTCTTAAACACAGCCACACTAACAGCTTTTACTATATCCTCCAGTAAGAAATTCCAGAGTTTGATTACATGTTGATTGAAAAAATATGTTCTCTTATTAATCTTAAATGAGTTACAATATAGCTTCATTGCGTCTCCCCTAGCCTTTCTACATTTTGATGGCATAAACAACCAATCTATGTTTATCCATTCAACTCCATTCATTAATTTATAGTCCTCTATCATATTTCCCCTCAGCCGTTTCTTTTCCAAGTTGAAGAGTCCTAACATTTTAAACCTTTCCTCTTCTCTGTACCTTTTCTATTTCTGGTATATCTTTTTTAATATATGGTGACCAGAATTGCACACAATATTCAAGGTGCGGTCACACCATGGAATGACACAAAGGCATTATAATATTCTTTGTTATATTCTCCATTCCTTTCCTTATGATTCCTAGCATTCTATTTGCTTTTTTGGCCACCACTGCATACTGGATGGAGGGTTTCAACGTATTATCCACGATGATGTCTAAATCTTTTTCCTGGGTGGTGGTTCCTAATGTTGAACCTTGCATTGTGTAACCATAGTTTGGATTGTTATTTTCTAATACATAACATTGACCATGTCCACATTAAATTTCATCTGCTATTTGGACATCCAGTCTTCCAATTTATCAAGATCCTCTTGCAATTTTTTACAATCCTCTTGTGTTTTAAGAACTTTGAATAATTTTGTGTCATCTGCAAATTTGATCACCTCACTCGTTATTCCCATTTCCAGGTCATTTATAAATATGTTAAAAAGCAGCGGGCCCAGCACAGATCCCTGGAGTACTCCACTGTTCACCTTTCTTCATGCTTGTTCATTAGGGTTATCCTAAAATCCTAACCACTGGCAGACCTTGAGGACTGGGATTGAAAGTCACTGGTCTATTCCATGTCCACATCCTTTTACATTGGTTTTGCTTCCACAGATTAACATGGCTATCCTAGTGATAATTTGGTTTGAGTAATTCAGCATGGTAGGGTGCTCACTTGATTTTAGTTCATAAAAGTGGGTCAGTTTTCCAATTCTAGTTTTGAAAATATCCATAGTTCTCTCTAAAAGAAAAGATTTGAAACATAAAAAGAAAATCTAAATTGACTAGCTTTTTCAAATTGAACAGGAACCTGAAGGATACATTTTTCAGCCTATGTGCATATGTTCTTAATGATGAACACCAAAAGGAAGACTATACTGTACGTTGAGCTGTGTTCATTTTCACATCATTCCCTTTATTCTCACAAGCTTATCAAAAACTTTGGTTTCTTGAGCAGAGATAATATATCCATTATTTGGTTTAAAATTTCAGTCAAAATACATGCAGAAGCAACTGGTAGCAATTAGCAAATATTTTCCAGAACATGATCTTCCTCTAATAATACTGACACGTGTGCAGTGCACAGTGGTGAATCTGATGTTATTACTTTCTCATATATCTTTCCTTATATGCAAACGCACACAAGTAATGGAATGTGGCATAAAAATATTAAAGCACATTGATGTACAGAACATGTGGCATGTGCATAAATTTCAGTGATTTAGAACGTAGAAAAAATGATCTTATATAACATATTTCCATGTTTTAAACAGAATCAAAGCTAAGCAGAAGATCCTATAAATGGCTTTCCTCCAAACTCCAATTGCTCAATGTAAAGAAGAATCTTTATTAATACTTTAAAGATACAGTCATCTTGAAGGTCAGCAAGAAATCTGCTGAATAGGTAAGCAACACCCTTTGAAGTTTAGACCCATTTATTAGGAGGGATCTATATGGATCTTGCACTTTCCTTCCTTCTTCCCGCCCATTGGACTTCCTCTCTGCAGCCATGACAAGTTACAGCTAACAATTTAAAAGAGCAAACAATGCAGGGCCTTTTGGGAGGAGTAGCCTAGTGGTTGGGGCAAGGTACTTCAGGCCAGAAAGTCGGGGGTTCAAATCCCACTAGAGGACAGCAACCTTGGGCCGGAAGGACTGGGGTTTCTAGTCCCACAGATGCTCCTTGTGGTCTTGGGCAAACCACTTAACCTTCCATAGCCCATGTTCCCTGTAAGTATTAGTGTATCTGTCTCATATCCCTGCGTGTTAAATGTATCCCCCAATTGTGCTGTGTCCGCTTTGATTGAAGGATAAGGCGGTATACAAAACTGTCAAAATAAATAAATAAATGTGCTGAAAACTAGTAAATGAGCTGCCTGGACAAATAAACTACATGGCTATTATGTGACATGGCTGTGATTATGGTATTGTATCATAGAACAAGATATTTGCCTACATTAAGGAAGAGTCAGAACAAGATTAGTATGAAGTTGTGGAAAAGCATCATTAATATCGGTTTCAGTAGTAAATTAATTGCTTGTTGAACACTTTCCACGGAACATTCTACAAAACTCATATGTAGTAAACAGTATAAAATTACTGATTTATTCAAACAGTGAGTTGCTGGGGAAAGAACAAAGCAGGGAAAGGAAGATAAGATTTAGCTAAATAACCACAAGGGTTTAACCTGAGTTCGACAAATCCCAGGTGCCAGGTCACCATGGTGCCTAGAAATTGCAACTTGGTTCCTGAGACTTCCTACTCCCAAATCTTTTGTGAAGCTGCAACACAGCCAAAGAAAGTACATTGGCTACTTCTCTGTGAACCAGCCCTTTGCAAGCTTGAGCTGCACAGTCCAGAAAGTTGGGGCTTGTCTCGTGGTTTCAACTCTCTTGAGACAAGATCCTCCGGCTTCATGTACTGGCAAATACGTGTGCAGTTCTGCACTATTTTAGAAAAGGTGCCACCTTTAGCCGAGTCTTTTCTAAAATACTGTATTATTGGAAATACCTAGTCTCAGTTCCATTTGCCACATAATAAAATGTGCCTTCACCGTATAGGCACCGAAACCATTGCCTGAACATGTAAAGTAGAATTTTACAAATGATGTCCAAGTGCAATCTGGGACATTCAAGCCAAAACATCTGCAAAAAAAGCAGGCATGTCCAAGCTCAGGCACCATTTCACAAATGTGGATGTCTACATAGTACCCCCTAGAATACTATCGCAAAGTATTCTAATGGTCACCATAGTGGACTAGGACCATGGAAGCCCTGGTTCAAATCCCATTGCTGCTACTATATCATTATGATTGTGCAGAGTACTGGGGATGGGGGAGTACCATCTTCTTTACACCCTCTGGATGTTCCATGGCCAAAACAAGCATGTTCCTGGAGTATGTATAATCTTAGAAGTGACTCTGGGTGTCCAGACTTATAGGAATGCACTGGCCATGTCTCCACCATTCTCCTGTTTGCTGCGTGTCTACAGGTATAGACGGCAGTTTGACATTATTTTCCACTAAGGGTCCTGCAATGCATGAATCTTGTGTATGTTTACCTAGCCAGTCTCCAAACAACATGATGTAAGACTGCCTTTTTAAACGGCCTTCAACAGAGTTTTATGCCTAGTTAGCCCCTGACAAAGGGTGACGAAACATGGCCTGTGTCGGGCAGTCAAAGGCTTAGTAAAGAGCTCTGTCTTTCCACATAATCACACTTTGGACTGTTTTTTCTTCGCTCTGCGTGATTTTTGCTTCTGCAGTGTTGTATTCCACCATTCTCCTGTTCAGACTTGGATGTCCACAGACCCGGCTTCTAAAATGTCTCTGGAGAGGACTCCATGCTTTGGATGTCTCTATGTCTGTTTTCAGACATCCAAACCACAAACAGGGCTTTTAAAATAGCCCCCATAAGCTGTGCATACTTGCGACTTCTTCCCCAGAACACTCCAAACCTGTCAAAGAAAATGAAAATAAAGTTGCTGCTCAAGTAATTAATCATCATTATCAGCATCCATCCACTATCTTCCCCCAGGAAAATAAACATGTGCAATATTTCTCCGAGGGGATAACTGCCGTACTGGTCAGAGGGCGCCAAGCCCCATAGTGCCTGCCCTCTCTAAATATTTCTAAATTGGTCAATGTCTTCATAAATTTCATTTCATTTTGAATGTGTTAATTGAGTTAAATTTGAAACATGATTTCTAAAGCAAATATATATAGTGTAATTACTTGTTCACATTTTCTAGTACAAATCCGTCAGCATTGCTTTTCCCATGTCACTCCTCTTCTCAAGTCCCTTCATTGGTTTCCCATCCGCTTCCGGATCCAATTCAAACTCCTCCTCTTGACCTATAAATGCATTCACTCTTCAGCCCCCCACTACCTATCATCTCTTATCTCTCCTTACATCCCCTCTCGCGTTCTTCGCTCTTTGAACAGCCTTCGTCTATCTATGCCCTCCACTCATACTGCTAATTCTAGACTTCGCTCCTTTCACCTGGCTGCACCCTTTGCCTGGAACAATCTACCTCTGTCTGTGTGCAATGCGCCCTCTCTGGACCTCTTCAAGTCCAGATTGAAAACCCATCTCTTCTCTATTGCTTTCTGTTCTTGATTCTTGTTTTTGCTCTTCTTGTTTATTGTATACTTTGTCTTACTTGATTGTATTTGTATTTTGTGATCTTCTTGACTAGATTGTGAGCACTGATGAGCAGGGACTGCCTTTTCTTCATGTATGTATAGCGCTTCATACGTTTGAAGCGCTTTATAAATGTTAAATAGAATAGAATAGAAAAATCCAGGCGTGGGAAAGGGGTATAAAGTCTCTCGGATTAATAAAAGAAAATTTTTCCTAACTTGTTTTTCACTCTAAAGAAACTGATCACACAAAATGTGCATGTTTGGTTGTCTGCCGTAATGCTAGAATATACAATCCTACATGTCCCGAAATTGGAGCTTTAGGATCCAAATACAGTCTACCAACTGTTTTCACCAGCCTCTGGACAATGGCCACGGTAGACAGCTATAGCTCACAATCCCATTGATTGTATATAAACATATGGATTGTTTTTTTCACACAGTGTGCTTTAAATGCAAGTGCTTAGATCTTAACAACCAACACTGGTAATCAGGACAAAAAATTTCACAAAGAATGCATCTTACCCTCAAAATCAAATGTCTGATCTGCTTATCCTTGTGGTGCTAAGTCACAGCTCATCAAGGTCACTGATTAGATATTGAATAATCAGCTTCTTACTAATCTAAAGACAGTATAGTACTGAGCCGGTGCACTTTGACGATTGTTCTAAACCCCACTGCTGGAGTGAAAGTGCAGGCAAGGACTAATAGCAAAATATGTAAAGCTGGATATTTAAATCTCTCTAAGTATTATGTCCTCAAAAATAGGGGGAAAACCATTTAGGTGTTTGGAACAGCATTGAGGTCTAAGTGATTTTTTAAAAAATTGAGGGGTAGATGTTTAGTTTGGTCTGCTGAATTGCAGGCCTAAACTAAACGGTGATGGTGGCAGTCAATGGCCAATGCGTATATTAAGCACTGCTGACTATACATGTGGAGGCACATTCTAAAATGTGCGTCTAGGCCGCTGTGCGCCCGATCGGAATCAGGACGCACAGAGGCAGACCTGATTCCGATCCAGCAGAGGCTAGACATGCCCTGTGGGATCAGAATCGGGTCTGGGCCTGTACGTGCAGGCTGGAAGCTGATTCTGATCAGCCTGCACGTACAGACCTTTGCCTGGCTAACTCAGTCAGGCTCCTGAATGGAGCCACGATCCCCGGTCGCTGACCACTTTCTCCTTTCCCAGCAGCCCAACCCCCGATCTGGCCTTCCATGGTCAGGGTCAGGCTGCGGGGAAACCCCTGCGCCCCCTCTCCATTCCGCTGCTGCCCAGGCCTGCCATCCCCCGATGTCCACAGGGACGTGTTCCACCTCTGAGGTGGAATAAGTCCCCCATCCAGTCTGTCAAACCTGGATGTACAGAGCCGACCTCAGAATCATCCCTGTACGTTCAGGGTCACGGACCATCCATGCCCTACACTCGCTCCGCCTCAGGAACACCTCCTCCCCCACCCCGCCCCCAGACTAAGGAGCTTGTTTACAAAGCCGTGGTAGCGGTTCGCGATCGTTATTGGAGCCGCAGCCCCATTTCTGGGGCCGCGGTTGCAATAACGATCGCGAACCGCTGCCGCGACTTTGTAAACAAGCCCCTAAGTCTCCTCGTACAAGCTCCTTGTTCATACGGGGAGACCTGCCAGGGATGGAAAGGGGGTGAATAGTGGGGAAGGACGTCCCAAAAGGACATCCATCCCTGCTATTCACATTACAGAATAGACCCTATAGTGGTACAGAATACAGTGCATGCCATGGCCAATATTTAGAATAAAACACTGATTGCTGCTATTGGATATTACTTTCCTATGTTTCTGTTTAGCTCACCCCTTGCCACTCGCAGTTTAAGGCAAGTTCCATTCAAGTAAAGTATTCCCCTGTCCCTGAAGGACTTACAGTCTAACAGTCCAATTCAGAAACATATGCTGCCATTAACGCAGCCATCTGGGTAGTGTTTACACCAAATTTCCTGTGCTAGTATGAATGCAGAATCCTTTGCTAGTATGAAAAAGGAATCTAACGGAAGTGTAAACATTGCAGACGCCTGTGCTAACTGCAGCGCAGCACGCATTCAATTCCAAGGGTATGGATGGTAATGAAGCAATGGGCTTTGCAGTGGCACATGCAGAAGACAGGAAAGCTGAGATTTTAATGCAAGATCTAAGGAGATGTTAAGGGTGAGCTCAAGGTCTGATGTCGGTACTGGTAAAGAATGTTTGCCTGTTTCTTCGGTGTACAGCCCCTGCAACCTTTTTCTAGCTTTGCTGAAGAAATTGCTGAAAACCAACGGCAGGGGAAGCAATGCAGGAACAATGTTATTATGCACATGTGCAGGATTGCTGTGCGGTGCATAAACAGCAACATTATTCTGAGCTGAACTTCTGCCTTTTTGTGCACTGGGTATAGGTGCTGCTAACGCACGTGCCTGGTTTCGCACAGACTTTTTATGCAGAGCTAATTTCGTGCTGTTTGCTTACAGTATCGTTGTTCAGAACTTCTATTCTAAACCTACGTGAGGAATCCCTGCACTAGGGCTCTAGTGTAGTTAGTGTTTTTTGCATCGAGCTGTAAGTTTGTAACTAAGGCAATGATGGGTTAACTGACTTGCCCAAAGCGCTTGCAGTGAAAATTGACTGTACACTTTGCTGGCTCCCAGTCCACAATTCTAACCACCAGCTTACTCATTCCTTCTATGTGTTATATCTTATATGCACCCTATAACTGTTCTTCTATTCCAGTATTAACCTCTGGACAGTCTCTGCCAAAATGCTTTAATTCAGTGCTTCCTTTTATTTAGATAGTGGGGCCACACACACTGCTCCACCAATCATCTTGGGACAGATGTACTAAAAAGTACAAAATTGCTGATTGCACAGCTTCATAGCCAAAACATAATAGTGTCTTAGAAAGATTAGTACATAGAAAAAAAAAAGAAAGGTCCAGCTGCCGATTTTGTGAGATCACAATGCCCTCCTAGAATGACAGTCTGGCTTATGAATATTACAGTAGTTCAAGCTGTTCTGTTTCTGGTGGATAGGATGTTCCTATATTGAGGCATCATTCATTTTCCATGACAAAAATGTTATCTAAACTACAATAACATCTTTTAAAAAAGTATCTTATGATGCCTCCATAAGATGGTGATGCTGTTGGTTCCTACTTTTCAAAGAGTGACGTCTCAATTATATGCCAAAATGAGGCTGCAAACGTTTCACACTCATCGCATCGCTACATACAGCTATTATAAAGGTTTTAGTGTATGGCCGCATGTTTTATAGCTATGAAAAATGGCTCTAAGTAGGGCTGTGAACAGGGCAAAAGTGTTCGCTTTAGTTCATTTGGGCATTTTTCCCAATTTCAAGACTTTTTTTTTTGTTTCACACATTTATTTTAATTAAAATCGTTTACTGCACATTAGAACTTTATAACGTGCATTAATTTGTAGGTTAAGGTGCATTAAATTGATTTAGTGTATACTAAATTTTTTAAGACACACTAACAAACCAAATGCATGCTAATGAATGTCTATCCCTAACTCCAAGGTATAAAACTGGGTTTTGTGGACACTGCAAAAAACTATTGGATGTAATGCATCTATAATACCTCTTGAGACTGACATACAGTGAACTATGCTGTTCCTATATAGAGCTCTTGTAGCTTTGAAAACATATCCCAGTCCTAACCTACAGTTGCTGACAAAATACTTTAAGCAGAGGATCCCATTAGTGCCAACATGGCACCGCTTTCTATCTCGAAACACCTTAGACATGCCAAGTAATTCATGACCATACATACTAGCCTTCAGGTTTCGATGGACATAGCCCTCACTGTACTTATTTAATATTTTCTGCTGTGCTTTCAAACTTGAATTATTATTTCTGAAGGGAGTGTTACTTCTCCTAAGTAATATAACAAGAGGGATTTGCTGGCTATGTAATCATACTCACAACGCATCTATTGATGTAATTCCTTACAGATGTGATAGGGGTTCAGCATGTATAGAAAACATCCTGGTTCTCAGAAAACCAGCAGATTCGGCAGACAAAGAATAGCTTCTCTTCCAAAGACAGAAGCAAAAGCTGTTCTGGTATGAACCTGAGGATCGATTCCATTTGCACTACTGGGAACAGCTGTCGGTCTCTTCTCCACACCATATACAGATCTCTACCCCTAACTCCTTTAGCTTTTTCCCAGAGGGTGCATGTTCAGAAAGCAGCATCGCAAAGCCTTCTAACTAAGATACAGGATGTCTCTGTGGATTGCTACCTACATCTAAGACAGAGTGGCAACATTTCGAGAAGATGCCTAAATGGCCATGTTCATACATATTTTACAGACTGCACATAGTTTGTGTTTAAAGATCAGGTTATTCTATGGATAAAGAAAAGTATGCTTATTTTATTTAAGGAACTAATCATATAGGTTAATATCATTTTTAATCTTTAACTTTCAGGCTAATACTGTAGCCATCTCAATGGCTCTCTGGCAGCTGAATTCAACTAATCATATACATCCCATATATTCTAAAGAGTTCACGAGTGCATCAAGATTCAGTCAAAAACAAGGTTATGTGTTGTCTTGTTGTTCGTTGCTACCATCAATCGAAACCACAAATGTGCTTTAAAAAAATTCCAAAACCGGGGCAGAGCCTGATGTCCAGCGGGATGGTCGCATAACGCTGAGGCTCCCGAGAGGCCTACTCAGAATCCTGAATTAACACCTTACTAACTTAGAACTTCTACTCTGATCTTGCCGGGGCACATTGGTGAGATGGCGGGGACCAAACCAACGCGCCTGGAATTTGGATCTCCAGCGGCTTCTCACGGCAAACGCTCCAAAACTGAACCTCCGTCCCCGCAGAAGGGGCCGGCCTTGTGCGAGGGCCCCGAAATGCAGCAGGAAATCCTCGTAGAGATTAGAGGGGTCAAAAACCTTGTGCAGGCAAACGGTGAAGCACTCCGAGCGCTGCGGGAAGATTTTGGTGTGCTGCAAAGCAAGCTAGAAGGGCTTTCTTCGCGTCAGGACAAAATGGAGAGCATATTGGACTCCCATGCGGCCCGGTTGTCCAAACTCGACAAAGTTGAACGTCAGGTGCGGGCCTTGCAGAAAGAGGTGGAAGATGGCAATAATAGAGCGCGCCGCAACAACATAAGACTCGTGGGCATACCGGAGGGAGCGGAATCGGGAGACATGAAAGAGTTTTTATGCAAAATCCTCCCTTCCCTACTCCAAATCACCTTTACCAAAGATTTGGAGATTGATCGCGCTCATCGTGTACCCACAAGCATAACGCTCAACAGGAAGACCCCGCGGCCTATCATTTTTCGACTACTGAGATATCAACACGTGGAGCAAATTCTAAGTGCCTCTCGGGCTAAGGGCCATATGGAGTTTGAGAGCCACAAGATCTCCTTCTATCCCGACTTGGCTAAACCCACGGTCGACCGCCGAAAGCGCTTTCTGGAATTCCGGCCGAGGCTTCAACAACTACAAGCACGCTATGGCCTGATGTACCCGGCCAAGCTCCGGGTCACGCTTCACAATCAGACAAGAACATTTGAGGACCCTGATCTACTAGCGGAGTTTTTGGATTCCAAAGAAGCCGACTTGATGCGCTGACTTCCAGAATATTCCTGCAAGTCTCCTCATATCCGCTATATCTGCCATATTGGATCTGCCGCAGCCTAGCAAAGAGTCTGGCGTGGGCAGTCTGTGGCCTTACTCTTGATGGTATCTGTGACCCGACTCCATCTACCCACAGCAGCCTTGATGAGTATCAGAGACAGTGTTATTATGGACTCTGGTGTTTTTTTTTTCTTTTTTTATATGTCTTTCTATTTCCTCTCTAGGGCCTCCTCCCGCAGACTTCTGGTCGCCATATTCTTTGGGGGTTTTGCTTCTTCTCTAAGATACGTTGGTACATACTTTTCAATATGGGGCGTATTAGCCAGAATACGCGGCGATTATGACATTGTTGTACAGATTCTGCTTATGTTATATGTTCTCAAGCACCCTTACCTAAAATGTCTATTACCGATTGATGGCACCATGTAAGATTTTCTCATTGAACGTAAAAGGAATCAATAATCCGATAAAACGGTAGAAAATCCTAAGCTACCTCAGTCAGGATGCAGCGGATCTGATTTTCTCCAAGAAACGCATTTAAATTCGAAGGAAACTCTTAAACTCAATATTACACCTTACATGGTGGCCGCCTATTCCCCAGCCGTGTCTAAGAAATGTGGGTTGCCCTACTGGTTCGGAAATCTTTGCCTGCTACTGTTATTGCGACTAGCTCAGATACAGAAGGTAGATGGTCTAGAGTTCACCTCAAGATAGGTAGCCTTGAAGTCACATGTATATGCCTTTACGCTCCTAATGTTGATGACCCCGCCGTTTTTTTTTTTTGCTACCATTGCTCCGGTTGCGTAGGCTTCTGCTAATACTTCCTTGATCATTGGGGGGGATTTCAATTTAGTCCTTGATCCCCTGATTGACAAACAGCCGCCTAGGACGAGTGGTCCCCCCAAGAGTCTTGCCACGCTTACCTCCCTGATCAAGGATCTTGCTTTAGTTGATCTATGGAGGTTACTACACCCCAATGAGCTTGACTTCACCTTCTTCTCCTTCCCTCATAAATCTCAGTCTCGCATAGACTTCTTTCTAATCTCAAATCTGCTAGTTCCTCAGGTGGACACTGCAAAGATTCACTCCCCACATATTTCAGATCATGCTGCCATTTCCTTTCAATTAAACACTATTGTACCCCAGGGAAATTCGGGAGCCTGGTTCTTTGATAGAGCCCTGTTAACTCAGCCAGATTTCCAGTCAGAAATTCGAGCAGCCATACAGGATTACTTATAATATGCCAGGGTACAGACACGGACACTTTTAGAGCCCAACAAGCCTGGGAGCGCGAATTGCAAACCACTTTAACCCCTGTGCAATGGAGCGTTTTTTGGAGTAAAGTAGTGCGGGCTTCCCGGTCTGCCTCTGTCACCCAAACTCTCTTCTTCTGTGCACACAGATGCTTTTATACTCCAGAAAAATAGCCAAATGGAACCCAAATGCTAGGGACCTGTGTTGGTCTTGCCTTACTGCTGTGGGAACCTTCGCTCATGTTATTTCTGAATGTCCTCAACTGCAGGTCTATTGGGGGCGGGTCTGGGGTCGTTTTCACTCTATCTTACACTTTCATGAACCTCTCTCTTGGGAGATCGTGGGACTCCGCTTCGTAGCGGAGGTTCCCTCTCTTCCTAAGAAGGGTCGCTTTCTCCTTGATTTCATGCTGGGTATAGTCATATGCTTAATCACGAGGAATTGGAAGGATAGCTCTCGACTTACTGTCAATGAATGGTGGAACCTCGTCTGCTTATATAGTAAATATGAGCAGATATCTCGGAGAGCTATTCCCCATGTCCGAACTCACTCTCGCTTGTCTAATGGCAGATGCTTAATGATTATGTACAATCTGCTCATTGCTCCAGCATGCCTGTATAATGCGCACTCATCATGTTTTAGATCACCATTAGGTTTTGTAACACAATAAGGTTTTGTAGCACAATAATGTAAGTACACGCCCGCTTTGGGAATGCTTAGTTTTCTAGAGAAGAAGCAGGGGGGCGGGGGGTGGTAGGGGTTTACTTTGGTGTATGTATTACACGTTATGTATCTGTCTTTTAGCTGTATGTCTTCCTTTTCCTTTTGTTATAAAACGAAAATAAAGAATTTAAAAAAAAAAAAAAAAAATTCCAAAACCAGAGAATTTATCTGGGGAAGCAATCACGATCCTTCGCATCTGCCCCAACCACAGGCACTATATGATTGGTTGAATTCAGCTGCCAAAGAGCCGCTGAGGTGACTACAGCTCTAGCTTTGATAGGCAAATGTTGAGCGCCTAGGCAGTTCTTACATTCGGATAGGGCTGAGCCTTCAGGAGGACACATGTTTCCCATTTGGGCATCTGTAAATGTAAAGCACATGCACATTGCTCGTATGTCCATATACCTGCAAATTACCACATGCACAATTGATTTGATTGCTTAAAAAAAGTTCTAGGGCATGTACAATGCATGTGCAGAGAACAAATAGGTGGAGAGACCATAAGAAATTGCCTAAATATCAGGAAAATGTGTTTTAATGAGCACAAACTAAACTTTTTTTGGCTATGATTAAGGTTTATACAATTAATGATTTCATAAATAATAAAGGTTTTACTCCTGCTTTACTGTACTAGCCTATATGATTGGTTTCCGTAGGTCCTTTTTTATGGATTTGTTTTGGAATCAGGCATGGGGATCTGTACTGAAGGGAGTTAAGAGAGCAAAAGCAGATTGTGAAGGAGACAGTGGGAGAGAGAGAGAGAGTGAGAGAGAGAGAGAGAGAGAGAGAGCGAGCAGTAGCGTACCAAGGGTAGGGTGGAGGGTGTGGCCTGTCCCAGTTGCCAGCCAGGAGGGGAGTGCACCCCCATCCGGCCCACCTGGCAGAGCCAGCAAGGCAAATTAAAGCCTTAGATGGCTTGCCATGCTGTCTCCACTCCAAATCTGGCTGCTGATCCTTCCCAGCTGAAATCTTGTGAATTGTGAGATTCGGCCCAGGAGAGAACAACCAACAGGTCTGGAACAGAGGCAGCACAAAAGGTCACCCATGGTTTTAAGTGAAATTTGCTGTGCTAGCTCTGCCGTGTGGACCTGACAGGGGGTGCACCATGCAATGTCACATGGGGGGTGCTGGCTGCAAGGGGGGGCCCCTGGACTTGGAACATCATTGAAAGAGAGAGAGAGAGGTCCAGAAGAGAGCAGAGAGCACATGAACAAAGCTGCAGAAGGTTAAAGGAGGATGAATGAGGGCAGAAGAAAAGATTGTTAGAGGAGGAAGAGAGACCGATGAAACACAGAAAAACCAAACAGCAGCTGCAAGTAGCAAACTATGCTCCACGTCCAAAAAGACAGCTTCCTTCCATTCTGGGCTGTATATACAGTACAGCTGGTGTAAATGTAGCACAAACATGTGATAATGTATCATGTACAATACTTACAGAAAATGCCTATTCTCTTCCCCAAACCTGCTCTTTTTGCTGGTGTGTAGTTGTAGGTGCCTTAACCTCCATAGTTGCCTATTCTGCTCATTTATAAACTAGCACTTAGTGTGTTTCTCGCCATATATGCATCTACGTGCCTAATCTTGGCCCAGATATGGAAGGTAATAGGGAGCCGCGTAAAGTTACCTGCTAACAGCACATGCAAGTCACTTATTTTCATTGGCGTACGCACATGAATGGCCTTTATGCTTGTACTTTACTGTGGTCACTGTTCTATAAGTTCACATATAAGACTGGTAGCACGTACCTTTGGAATGGGTGTGGACCGGGGCAGAGCGCAAATCTAGCATAGTAACATAGTATATGACGGCAGATAAAAAGACCGGTATGATCCATCTAGTCTGCCCAGTAAGATGGCTAGAGTGGTTGTACCTGCTGCTCCATGTAGGTCACCTAAGCTCTATGCCTGTGTTTAGGGTTGTACCTGCTGTTCTGTGAAGGTCAGCCCTCCCCCCTCTATTTATTGAAGTATAAAAGATATTTAACTTTGTTTTGATTTCATCCTCTTGATTTAAAGGGATTCAATGTGTCTGTCCCATGCTATTTTGAATTCCATCATTGTATTTGCCCCCACCACCTTCATCAGGAGGGCATTCCAAGCATCCACCACCCTTTCCATGAAAAAGTATTTCCTGGTGTTGCTTTTAAGTTTACCCCTTGCAGTTTCATCATATGCACTGTAGTTTTACAGCTTCTCCTTCATTGAAAAAGATTTGTTGGTTCATTAATACCCATTTAGTATTTAAAGGTCTGTATCATATCTCCCCCGTGCCTCCTCTCCTCCAGGGTATATTTAGGTTTCAAGTCTCTTCTCATACATCTTCTGGTGCAGGCTCTAAATCATTTTGGTCGCCTTCCTCTGAGCCATTTCAAGTCTTTTTTATATCCATTGTGAGATATGCTCTCCAAAACTGAACACAATGCTCCAAGTGAGGACTCAGCAATGATTCGTACAGGGGCATTAGTACCTCCTCCTTTCTGCTGGTTATTCCTCTCTGTATGCAACTCAGCATACTTCTGGCTTTGGCTACCACCTTATTACATTGTTTTTGCACCTTGTTTCAGACACTGCCACTCTGAGGTCCCTCTCCTTGTCACATTGTTTCCCCACCTCGTTTCAGACACTATCTCTCCGAGGTCCCTCTTCTGGTCCATGCACACCAATCTCTTGCTCCCTATCACCTACAATTCCTTTGGATGTCTCCCAAGTGCATGACTCTGCACTTCTTAGCATCAAATCTTAACTGTCAAGCAGTAGACCATTCTTCCAGTGTTTGTAGATCTTTCCGCATGTTGTCCACTCCCTCAGAACTGTCCATTCTATTGCAAATGTTCATGTCATTTGCAAAAAGGTAGACTTTATCATTCAATCCTTCCACAATATCACTCACAAATACATTGAAGAGTATTGTTCCCAGGACCAGTCCCTGAGGCACACCATTATGCACCTTCCATTCTTCTGAGTGAGTTCCGCTTACCACCACCTTCTGTCATCTGTCAGTCAACCAATTTCTGATCCAGTTCACCATCTTGGGATCTATCCCAAGGCTGCTCAATTTATTTATAAGCCTCCTATGAGGAACAGTATCAAAGACTTTCCGAAATCTAGGTATATCACACTAATTGCATGCCCTTGATCTGGTTCTCTGTTCATCCAGTCCAAGAACTCAAATTTATTTGGCATGATCTGTTTAGAACTCCAAATGATGGATTGATGGAATATAAGTCTTAAAATTTTAAAGGTAACTAATTCCTGATGGGATGAGTTTGGGGAGAGCAGCAAATGGAATTAACAGAGTGGCTATGGTGATTTTGCCTTTTATATGTCCCCAAAATTCCTATCAAGACAAATAGCTTCAATTATCCCACAAATAGCAAATTCCAAATATGTGGTCTTTTTTGGAAAGTAATGGCTCAAAATGAAGGGAGTGAATCAAAACCTTAAATTAGTCTCAAACTGCTGTTGACCTGCAAAGTGAATATCATGTTTTTTTAATGTTTTACTTTATAATGGCCAAGTCAAAGATAGTTATAAACACCTCTGTTTGGGCTTCTTTTCAATGCATTGGAAAGAGTTTAGAATGCATTCCATTGCATTTTACAGGTTTTTGTCAGGGCTGTATATTGTAATTTATTTTTCTTAGATGCAATTTTACACAATCAGCTGTTGGCAAACAATAGATTCAGTTTAGAAAATCATTCTTTGTAACAAAAATCATCAGGTTTTTTTAGCATTTTATATGAACATATGCATCCACAGTATTTGTGATTCAATGCTCTGTTTCTCACATTGCACATGGAGAGACAAAGCCTTCCTGTCAGGATCACGAGGCTTGGCTTGTTTTGGTCTTTCCAGCAGGAGATCAGACAAAGATCAGAAACCCCCGAGTCTCCCACTGAAATGAGAAAGATCTGCAAACAGACCAATCTGCCCTGGAAGGAGAAGCACTTTGGTTGTTACTTGGGTATAAAATACTCTATGTACCTTTTTTCATGACTATAAAAAAATCCTTTGTATAAAAAGAAAAAATATATTATTAATTATGTTATCATTTTAAATAATTCCCTAAAATGGGAAAATGCTTTGGGTTGTAATACTGAATATTCAAATGCCTGTCTCACAGAAGGGTGTGTTTGACTTTTAAGACTAGGCTTTACATATTGTACTGTGGGTATATATTGTTTTATTAATATGAAGTGGGGAAAGCATGTAGAGCATGGCTCAAGGAATTCTTTCTAGCTCGTCTGCCTGTGTGTGTGTGTGTGTGTGTGTGTATATGTATGTGTGTGTTGGTATTTACGTCACATGTGTATGTGTTTTGCATGTGTGGTATGTTTATGTATCTTTGCTTTGTATGTTTATTTGCTTTGTGTCTGTGTCCGCGTGCGCATGTGTGTGTTTGTGCATGCAAGTTGGCAAGTGCAGGTGTGCATGCTTGCATGTTTGCACGTGCATACATGTGTGTGCGGGTATGTGCATACATGGGTGTGTTTCTATGTGCGGGTCATGGCTTTCTGTGTGTCTGTGATCAGGAGAAGAGATAAGGGGAGAGGGCGGTTTGAAAGGTGCAATAGCTTAATTACTGTAGATATGCTGCAGCTGTTGGAACTGTTTCTCCACAGAAATGTTTTGGCACATTTTGGAGGGACAAGGCTTCATTTCTCTTCCACCTCCACCCCCTCCCCCAAACCACCACATGCTGAAACTTCACTTGAACAGCACAGAAACATCCCCCAACTCACCTCTTCCCTTCCTCTGACTAGAGTTGTCATCTGGTATTCCACTTCCCCAAACTTTCTATTGGGTGAAAGGGCCCCCCATGTGTATTATATGCCCTTGCTCCTTGTTGGCAAGTTAATTATAGATCAGTTGTGTTAGTCCTGTTTTCTCAGCTCCTAAAGTTTCACTGGATTGCATTTTTTATTTTTTCCCGCTGTTTCACACTGTGACCTTTTACCTACTAAATTCTTATAATATCAAATAAAATTAAAATGCCCATTCAAGGGGTAGTTTGGGGGTGGTGGGGTATAGTTTGGGGGTGGTGGGAAGTTGGGAGGAGTTAGGGGGTGGCACAGTAATTGTAGGAGGTCGACTGGGGATGTGGGGTATTTGCAGGGGATAGTTCAGGGTAGTTTTTGAGGGGTGGGGTAGTTGTGGGTGTAGTTTTAGAGACTGTTTGAATGTTGGAATATTACAGGGAGTAGTTTTGGGGGCGGGGCATTTTTGGGGATGGGACAGTTGTGGTGGGGTAGTTTTGAGGGTTGAAGTACAGTTGTTACGGGTGTAGTCTGGGAGCTAAGGCAGTTTGGATATTGGGGTGGAACATTTTTGGTGTAGGGTAGTTTTGAGGGGTGTGGCTGTTACAGGGGACTTGTTTCAGGAATGTGGCAGTTTAGAGGCGGTGAAACAATTGTTAGTGATAATAATGGGGGAGAGGTTTGGGGCAGTTTTGAGGGGTAGGAGAAGTTGCACGGAGGTGGTGTGGGGTGTAGATATATGGAGGTGGGGCTGTTGAAGGGGGTTTATTAGGGGGTGGGGCATTTAGGGTGGTGGAGAGCCATTGTGGAGTATAGGTTTGGGGAGGTGGGGAAGGCAGCTTCAAATGAGGACTTCCCTAACTGCTATGTTTCATTGTATAGAAGTTTCTATGCTTCAGAAGCTGAACTTCTTCTCCCATAGACAAGCGTTGGGTCAGTTTTTTGGGAGGGGTCTTATGTCTCTGGAACCCCCTTCCCTCCCAGTGCAATTGGTCCATTTTTGAACTTGACATGTCTTTTTATCGGTTTTCCACCCATGGCAAGTTTCATTCCATTCCACTGGACCCGATGAAGAGGAATAACATTAAGCTAGTCCAATGAAGGGCTTTCACCCACAACTTGTTTATTGACCCTTATTTCCGTATACTCACAGGCACTAACACAGCAGCTGCAAGTCTTAATCCCGTTCTGTCATATCGTGCCCCAGACAAACAGACAACATATATTCTCAACCCTTTTTGCATAATTCTTTCAAGCTTCCGTTGGATTGGAAAGATTAACAAGTACTTTTTATGTACTTCACAGTGTCTATTTTTCTCAAGCTGTGATCTTTAGGTGACAATGGCAGTAGCAGTATTAACATGAGAGAGAATAAAGGAAGCTGTCCCTCCTCCTGAAATTCATTATAGAAAATATCACACGGCATCTCCTTTGAAAAAGAGCTCCATTCCTGATGTTGATGCATTGCACTGAAATAAATCATCTTTTCCTCAGACGTCAGATGTTTTTGAGGGGAGGAGTAGCCTAGTGGTTGGGGCAAGATACTTCAGGTCAGGGGTTCAAATCCCACTAGAGAACAGCAACATTGGGCTGGAAGGACTGGGGTTTCTAGTCCCACAGATGCTCCTTGTGGTCTTGGGCAAGCCACTTAACCCTCCATTGCCCATGTTCCCTGTAAGTATTAGTGTATGTGTCTCATATCCCCATGTGTTAAATGTATCCCCCAATTGTGTTGTGACTGCTTTGATTGAAGGAAAAGGCAGTATACAAAACTGTCTAAATAAATAAATAAAAATGACAAAGAGGTGAGAAGTATTTTTTTGAAGGGGGGCAGAGCAGAGATGAATTTGGAGGTTGAATACTTCTGCGTCTATGGTTTGAATGAATTCACTGCTTTTACAGTATGTAGTTCTATCCAGGATGCAGCTCGGAAAGTTTCAGGATGCATAATAGAGAATAACACTAGACCTGCAATGAACAAAGATGTTTATGAGTTGTTTCTGTACAGACCCTTAGGTATCTACAAAGGTATTTATCTGGTCTATATGTAAAATTGGAACTTTGCAGGTTTTGGAGGGTTCAGTGATATAGGCTCAGAGGGAGAGCTACTGCCCCTTTTCCCAAGGGTAGGGGCCAGAGCATAAAAGGAAGATTTTATGAGACAGAGAGAGATATCGACTCATGGAAGTTTTGCCTAGGAAATGAGAAAAGGTCCTTCTCTCTTCAGTATGGGGTAGATTTTGAGCTCTGTATGGGGACAGGAGGGGGGAAGGGGCAGGCCGAGGGAGGTGCGAGGGTGGACTGGGGGTGTGATGCCTACCCCAGTTCTGAGGTCGGCCCTGTATGTCCAGGGTCAGCCATTTAAACAGGGGACTTATTCCACCTCCAAGGTGGAATAAGTCCCCCTGGACATTGGGGGCTGCCGAAGCCGGGGTACAGAGAACAGGTGAGGGGGTGCAGGGGGTGCCTTGCAGCCCAACCTTTGCTATGGAAGGTCCGATCGGGGGTTGGACTGGGGGAAACGCAGAGTCTGCTGTCTAGCCCCAGTGGGAGCAGAATCAGGTGCATCCCTGGGCCTCCATGGAAATAAGCAGGGATTTATCTGAGGGAGTACTCGATGGTACTTAGTACCAGCACCTTTTTCAATGCCTGACAAAACTGACCCACGGTCTTTATGTATTACTGACAGAGCCCTGCATGAGTTCTGACACTTTTTTTTTGCTGGGAGAAAGATCACTGGAAATACGGTATCTCTTCAGGACAGATGTATGAGGAGGAAGAAGTTAGGAGGATTGACCGGGAATAGAGGACTCCCATCCAGTCAACGTGAAGAAAGCCTGTCATGCTGTTTTCTGAAGGCATTTAAGTGAATCTTTGAGCAGGGAGACAAGAGGCTGCTGAAGTTCTTTCAGGGGTAAGAGTAGGGGTTCTTTACCCAGTCCTCGGGACACACCTAGGGGTATGTTTACTAAACCGTCTTAATGTCACCGGCGCTAGTTGCAGCGATAATGTGAAGAATGCCATATAAGGAATGGGCGTTCTGGTCTTAAGGTAGCAATCGCGGGTTATCGCATGATAAAGTGCGCCATGTCCGTTATCGCACGATAAAGTGCGCTGTGTCTGTTATCGTGTGATAGAGGGAGCCGCACACGTTACTGCGCGTTAACCTTAACTTCGCATGCTGACCTGCAATCACAACAATAGAGGTGTAGTACACTGGTTAATACAATGACTGCTGAAACAGGGGTCATGAGGTCAATCCCCCAGTGAGCTTAATGAGTAAGGGTGACCAAGGAAATTCCTTTTCCTGCTCGTAACAGTCCAACAATCTGTGCTTCCAGCTAAAAATGCATGCACCCCAGTGCCATAAACTAATGCACCTTTCAGGGCGCCCCAGAAGGCACATCCTAAACTACCACATCAGCCTAGGTGGGTTATAATGTGCCCCAGAGGGTGTGTTGAAAGGTTGTCAATCCCCAAGGCACCATATTAGGTACCCCATAAGCTGGCTGAATCTAAGGTGTGGCTAAAGATGCCCCAAGGATGTATAGGGCACTCAAGAAATGTTGGCCAAGGGCAGTAAGGTTCCCCAAGTTGAAAAGCAAGAAAAGTATGGCCAAACACAGATGTAACCCAAACATTGCACAGAGCACCAAGGAAAGACAATGCACAAGTGATGGAAGGAAGTAGATCTGAGCTGATGGATCAGACAAATCTGCGTTCAGCCCATGTGGCAGTTTGAAAATTGGACAAACATATCGGGGCCAGCTGTAGTGATGCACAGGGTGATGGTAATGTACCATGCAACAATGACAGTGTGTGGCAGAGGATGGGAAAATGTGTCCAGCAGAGGAGGTAGAGGTGGCAGGATAGGTGCAATGACAGAAGGACAGAGGAGTAGCAGTGCCATGCACAGCACACACAGGAGAGGCAAACAGGAATAGCTGCAATGCAGAAACGTGTACCAGTGCAGGACATGGGGTAGGAGCTTGCACATCAGGGCAGGATGGCACACAGCTGCCAGACACACATAGAAGGACAGAAGGATGGCTGGCAACTGTGATAAGGGTACATAAGAACATAAGAACATAAGATATGCCATACTGGGTCAGACCAAGGTCCATCAAGCCCAGTATTCTGTTTCCAACAGTGGCCAATCAAGGTTATATGTACCTAGCAGTTTCCCCAAGAGACACAAGTTCCACAATGCTTGTACTGGGTCAAGCATTGATATCCTGGGTCCCTTCTTAATAATGGTTTATGGACCTTTCCTCCAGGAACTTGTCCAAACCTTTTTTAAACCCAACTACACTAACAGCCTTTACTACAACCTCCGGTAACAAATTCCAGAGTTTGATTACACGTTGAGTGAAAAAATATTTTCTTTTATTAGTCTTAAATAGTTTACCCTGTAGCTTCATTGCATGTCCCCTAGTCTTTCTATATTCTGATAAGGTAAACAATTGATCTACGTTTACCCGTTCCACTCCGTTCATTAATTTATAGACTTCTATCATATCTCCCCTCAGCCGTCTCTTTTCCAGGTTAAAGAGCCCTAACCTTTTTAGCCTTTCTTCATAGGAGTATCCTTCCATCCCCTTTACCATTTTGGTGGCTCTTCTCTGTACCTTTTCTAAAATCGCTATATCCTTTTTAAGATACGGCGACCAGAATTGCACACAATATTCAAGGTGCGGTCTCACCATGGAACGATATAGAGGCATTATAATATCTTTTGTTTTATTTTCCATTCCTTTCCTTATCATACCTAGCATTCTATTTGCTCTCTTGGCCGCCACTGCACACTGGGCCGAGCGTTTTAACATGGTATCCACAATGACGCCTAAATCTTTTTCCTGGGTGGTGGTTCCTAATGTGGAACCTTGCATCGTGTAACCATAGTTTGGGTTGTTCTTCCCTAGGTGCATAACCTTGCACTTGTCCACATTAAATTTCATCTGCCATTTTGATGCCCAGTCTTCCAATTTATCAAGATCCTCTTGCAATTTTTCACAATCCTCTTGGGTTTTAACAACTTTAAATAGTTTTGTGTCATCTGCAAATTTGATAACCTCACTCGTTATTCCACTTTCCAGGTCATTTATGAATATGTCAAAAAGCAGCGGACCCAGCACAGATCCCTGGGGTACACCACTATTCACCTTTCTCCATTGGGAAAATTGGCCATTTAGCCCTACCCTCTGCTTTCTATCTTTTAACCAGTTCCTGATCCACAATAGTACATTGCCTCCTATCCCATGACTCTTTAGTTTTGCCAAAAGTCTCTGATGAGGGACCTTGTCAAAGGCTTTCTGAAAGTCCAGATACACAATATCAACTGACTCACCTTTGTCCACCTGTTTATTCACTCCTTCAAAAAAACATAACAGATTAGTAAGACAAGATCTTCCTTGTCTAAAGCTATGTTGGCTGTCTCCCATTAGGTTGTGACTATCTACATGCTGAGTAATTTTATTCTTTATGATGGTTTCTACCATTTTTCCCAGTACTGACGTCAGGCTCACCGGTCTGTAGTTTCCCGGATCACCCCTGGAAACCTTTTTAAAAATTGGTGTTACATTGGCGATCCTCCAATCTTCAGGTATTAGAGATGATTTTAATGATAGTTCACAGATTACTGATAGCAGGTCTGCAATCTCATATTTCAGTTCTTTCAACACCCTTGGATGTATACCATCCGGCCCAGGTGATTTGCTACTCTTCAGTTTATCTAATAGTTGTAAGACATCTTCCCGATGTATCGATATTTCCTTCAATTCTTCCGCACCTTTAAATACCACTTCAGTCATGGGTAACATCCCTACATCTTCCTCAGTAAAGACCGAAGCAAAGAATTCAATCAGTCTCTCCGCTATCGCCTTGTCGCCTCTTAGTGCTCCTTTAACCCCTTTATCATCTAATGGACCAACTGACTCTCTCACAGGTTTTTTGCTACGAATGTACTTGAAAAGGTCTTTATTTCACGTTTTTGCTTCCGCAGCAAGCTTCTTCTCAAATTCTCCCTTTGCCTGCCTTATCAATGCCTTGCATTTGACTTGCCAGTGCTTGTGCTGTTTCCAGGTTTCGTCGTTTGGCTCTTTTTTCCATTTCCTGAAAGATGCTTTTTTGGCAACAACAGCCTCTCGACCTCACCTTTAAACCATGCTGGCAGTTTTCTGGACTTCCTTCCACTTTTCTTAAAGCGTGGAATACAGCTGGTCTGGGCTTCCAAGATAGTATTTTTCACAACACTCAAGCTTGATGTACGTCTTTAACCTTTGCAACTGCTCCTTTTAGCTTTTTCTTAACTGTTTTCCTCATTTTATCATAGTCTCCCTTTCGAAAGTTAAAAGGTAGTACTGTGGATTTCCTTACTATCCATCTTCCACTAATTAAATCAAAGGCGATCATGCTATGATCACTATTGCCAAGTGGCCCCAACACCCTTATCTCTTGCACTAGATCTGGTGTTCTACTAAGGACTAGGTCTAATATGGCTTCCCCTCTGGTCGGTTCATGAACCAGCTGCTCCAAGAAGCAGTCATTTATTTCATCTAGGAACTTTATCTCCCTAGCATGTCCTGATGTGACACTGACCCAGTCGATACCGGGGTAATTGAAATCACCCATTATTATTACTGCGCTGTAACCTTTGTTAGCTTCCTTGATTTCTTTGAGCATTTCATCATCCATTTGGTCATTCTGGCCAGGTGCTCGACAGGTACACCCCCACTGCCATTGCCTTCCCCTTTTATATGGAATTTCAATCCATATAGATTCTACAGCAGATTTTGTTTCCTGCAAAACTTTAATCCTTTCTGAGTCAATGCCCTCTCTAACATAGAGCGCAACCCCTCCACCAATTTGATAAGCTCTATCATTACGATATAGTTTGTACCCAGGTATCACAGTGTCCCACTGGTTGTCCTCCTTCCACCATGTCTCTGATATTCCAATCATATCTAACCTTTCATTTAGTGCTATATATTCTAACTCTCCCATCTTATTCTTTAGACTTCTAGCATTTGCATACAAGCATTTTAGAGAATGTATTTTATTCATGTTAATTTGGCTATTGTTAGACATGGGTAAATTGGGATCTTTAAGCTCTGTCTGCTCCATACTTGAGGGCATTTGGGCTACTTTGTACAATGTGCTAACAGCACAGATCTGCACAGATATGACTGTTACAGGAATGAAAAGTTGCTGTGCAGGACAGGCATACAAATGAAAGAGAACAGAGAAGAATCAAACCCATGACCATTAGCACAAATGAGTGTGCACAAACCGGTAGGCCACACGACCAACATGAGGTTATTAGCAAAGGCTGCATACAAGAATACTGCAGGGCATCACACAAGAAACCTGCTGGCTGCCAGGATAGGCAAACCTCCAACAGTAACCATGATGGAATGCATATGCAGATCTGGTGTGTACAGCTCAAATCACAGTCTGTAATTGGGACCAGAACCACATATAACTACATGCACACACACAATGAAATGTTATGCAGTGGATACAGAATGCAAAAGAGGAAAGAACCTAAACCCAAAGGACGGCAGGGGATGCTCTGTGGAGCAGGGCAAAATATGGAACAGAACAGGAGCATGTGAGAATTGAACCTGCAAACAGGTGTGCCACAGACCAGCTGAACCACAGCAATGCCAATCCCCCAAACAGACTGCCTATGTGAAAACCACAAAGAAAGAGACATATGTAACAGCTACTTTGTGATGGATAGGCAACACAGAGGGCACACTTTGGTGTACAGTGAAGAGATGGAAGGGTGTGTGGATAGGTGATGAACCTTGTAGTTAGCTCATGGTCAGGTTAGCATAACACAAAAAGAAATGTGGAAATCAAACCTGCAACCGATAGTATTACAACACATGTCCGTAACCACTATCCCAAACAACCACACCAAGCACAATGCAAAGATATTATCTCAAAGGGAACCTGTAACACCCAGTGATGTGGCAGACGGCTGGCAGATAGACAGCTGGCACTGTACAAGGATGTGAGCACAGGTGGGCCATGTACATGACCAGGAAATCACTAAATACGTGTGTCAGTGTGTTCAAGCAGCAGCAGAGACAAATGCACATCCAACACATATTTTTATTTTGGTTAATCATCAGAGATAGTGTAGATACCGCCTATCATAATATCAAGGTGATTGGATCCCAGCTGAAAATCTGAGAACACATTTTGCAGGACAGCAACCCACATGTTACAGAAAAGTCACTGGCCCGTCCACAGATGATGGGCAGGAGAGATAATGTGCATCAGGTGCATGGTGTGCAGTTTGCATTGGGTCCCCACACCCCACATGTTGCTGCATGCCCCAAATGTGTTAGTTACATATGTGTGCATGTAGACAGTAGGCGGTGCATGATGAAGGCCCAACACACATCAATCATGATCTGTTCCCTAAAACATATCTGTCTGCCAACACAGGAGGCACACAAATGAAACAGCATATGTTGTTAAAAGTAAGAAAGTGTAAACACACATATCGAAATATATTTAAAACAGCTGTCACATAATGCCTGATATAGGAATCAAAGCTGCAACAATGTAACCCTAAACAATCGTCAAATGCACAATGAGGATATGCTAACAGGTAGCAGAGGCACATGAACACAGAGAATTCAAATGAAACCATCCGCAGAAACATGCAGAGATAACACTATGCAGAAGGTCCCCCTGCACTGGTTGGTGTGGCTACAGTGTCGGTACACATATATCACGGTACATGGAATGCACAAATGAAGGAAGAAAATGGACACTCACACTGCCACACTCCAAATATAACGGGGCAATGTGAGTGTCATTACCTCAGGGGATAAATAGGACTGTACAGACATACAATGCTAGGTTTGCAAATCAATGCAGAGCATCACGTCTGTACAGTAAACAGACACAATAACCTGTATATAGAGATGGAAATAAAGGTCAAACATGTTACAGTAAGCCACACAGAAGCCATATTGCAACATGCTGTGTTGCACCAACATAGTCAGTCACATGCATATGCCCTGTGTACATTGAAACATGATACAATGATGCCACACATACACTGTAACACCCTTGGTTATTGCAAACAGCAATCCAAGATGCTGGTGTGCAGTAAAGTGGTGTCATGGCAAATACTGTTGTGCGTGAGCTCATGTGCCCATACAGCTCCTCATAGTGTTCAAGGACACTTGCAAGCAGGTTGTGGTTTTCCTGCTGGCTAAAACGTATCACCCTCTTCCTCTCCCCATCCAGCACAGGCGTCTGCCTACGCTTGCCTGTGGTATGCTCCTCAGGCTGCTCCTGGGTGGGGCCAGCCATACCCAATGGCCCAGCAACCTCAGATGCAGGGTGTTCCAACCCTCTCGTCTCTGGGGACTGCAGCCCTGCCGTTTCTCTGGACACCCTACCTATCGTGTTCTGCCGCAGCATGTCCCTGCTCTCCCTGTCCTCCCTCTGCATCCCAGACCTGTCTTACATCATGTGGCCTTGCTCCTTCCCCGTCACCTTCCCCAGCCCTCAACACCTTAGCCACTCACCAGCCCTGCCTGCTGTTACCTCCACCACGCACCAACCCAGCCACTCACCACCACCGCCGACCACCCTTGCCACTCACCTCCCCCACCACACACCAACCCAATTACCTACCTCCCTCACTGCTCACCAACCCTGCCACACTCCACGCCTAACCTGTCTCTGACCCCCATTTCACTTCAACACCAATAATGCACACTTCCAACCTTGCTTGCCAGCACTAACCCCTCAGCGTGTACCATGTGTGCTTGTTGATTTATGGACCTTCGGACATCTGTGCGTGTGTGTGCATGTTGCGCATGCACACAGGTGATGCGTAGCATGCATACGCAGAGCCATGCGCTGCACATGCGCACACAGGTACACGTCTTGCGCATGTGTGGCGCATGGCTCTGCTAACCCCTGACGCCTATGGGATGGCCGCAGAGCCATGTGCTGCACATATGCACACATGTACACATCTTGCGCATGTGCGGTGCAAGGCTCCGCTAACCCCTGCTGGCGCCATTTTAATAAAGTATTTCAAGTATTTCATTTAAAAATCAGTGAACACTTAACTGAAAGTATTAGCAGTCCATCTTTATCCAGTCAGCAATGTAGCAGATACGACGTGGCACGTTTCGGGGCAAAAACAGTGTGTACCCCTGCTTCAGGTCAAAGACATTGCTCGATGAACTTATGTAATGTGGCAATGCTCATAAAAGCCGGTTTATATCATGGCGGTAGCAACGTGAATCCGGCTGCTCAGCGTCAAGCCGTGAAGAACGTCAGACCAAAAGCCAATCAGAACCAGAAGGGGAGAGGTCATTGTACAAAGACCAATCCCTAAGTCTGAAAAAAGGCTGTCAAGTTGGACTTAAATTAAATGATAGTATACCAGTCCTGTTGTAAGTTAAGACCATGAGGTGAAACAGAGTTCAGTCGGAAAATCCATCGTTGCTCTCGATACTGTAAAGTTTGTAAATGATTGCCTCCACGTGGATTCTGAGGTATGAAATCCAAAATCCTCCAGGTGAGTGAATCAAAAGTGTGGGAATTAGTAATGCAATGCTCTACTATTGGTGCTGATAGTGTCTTTGTACGCAATCTTGATGCATGCTCACTCAAACGAACTTTAAAAGGTCGAGAGGTACGTCCAATATAATATAAACCACATGGGCAAATAATAAGATAAACCACAAAAGATGTGGTACAGCAAGTATGCCATCGAGCATGGTATACAAAGTGAGTATGGGCATCCTGCCAAGATGGACCCGAAATGGTATTAGGGCAATAAACACAATTGCAACAAGGGAAATGTCCCGCGTTGTCATGAGATGACTGCGGACGATCCTGAACCGCCGTCGTGTGTACTATCATATCCCGCAAATTGGACTGCCTTTTTTTTTTTTAATTATTTATTTATGAATTTTCAACATAATAAATCAAGTATAAACTTGTACAGAAAAATAATGCTTGCCACCAAATAAACAATTACAGCAAATATTACAATACAGAAATAAATCAGCAAGAATTATATTAGCCCTCTATAATGGAGGGGTGTAACCTTGTAAAGGAGAAAAACTCCAAAGGAAATAAAAAGAAAAACAAGAAATTAAGAGGAGGCGGCGCCCTTAGGAGTCATGTCACAGGCGTTGAGCTAATAGATAAATGAGAATTTAAGAAAACAGTAAGATCTTCAGGGGAGAAAAACACATACTTCTGAGATTTATAGGTAATTAAACATTTACAGGGAAATCTTAGCATAAAATGAGCACCAAGTCGCATTACTCCCGGTTTCAATAAAAGAAAAGCCCTTCTGCGCCTCTGCGTCTCCCGTGCAACATCTGGGAAAAGAAGAATCTTCTTCCCATTAAACAGTTTGCCCCGCTTCTTGTAAAACAATTTTAAGAGTCACTGCCTATCTGAGGAAAGAGCCAAAGTTACTAACAAAGTTGAAACTACTATGTCCTCCTCTTTAGGTGTACTAATCAAATCTGTAACATTGAGAGAGTCTATCTCATATTCACCCACAGAAACTTTCCCACCTCTTTTCCCCAGGGGGAGATAGTAGACTTTTGAAACTGGGGGCAACAGCTCTGGGGGAACAGCCAAAACCTCTTGTAAATAACTCTTGAACATATCCAAAGGTGCCTTCCCAGTTATTACTGGAAAATTCAATAGGCGAACATTACATGCACGAACAGCATTCTCCAATGTTTCAGTTTTAACCCGCAAATTCATATTATCCTTAACTAAAGATTCAGTTAGATCTGCAACTTTAGTTAGTTGCTGGTCCATAGTTAGTTGCTTACTGGTGACTTCTGCAATAGATGCTCGAATTAACGGAGACTCAGCTTCAAGCGTAGTAACCCGATCCGAAAGGGAGGAAAATTGAAGACCCACCATATGGCTGAGATGCGAGATGGCGTCCCAAATGCTGTCCAGAGTCACAGAGGCTGGACGGGTCAAAGCGAATGAGAAACCGGTTGGGCCGTGAGAAATTTGGCCTGCTTCCCCCAAAGATAAGGAAAAAGCTTCAGATACCTGGACAGAGTCCCCGGTCCCAGCCTGAGCTGAAACACCAGGCTGTAAACCTCCATCACGGTCCTTGCTATGCTCCGGAAGCGGGTCCCGCATATGCGACGCAGCGGCCAACATTCCAGCAGACCGCCCGTCGTCATCCAGCTCCCGAGCAAACACAGACCCAGGAGGCATCGGGGGGGGACGTCCATCAGGGGAGAGCGTGATATCGAGGGCGGAAGACGCCGAATCCAACTCCAACGGCGCTGCCATGCCCGCTCGAATCCCCTCAATCTTCTCCTTAGGCAACTGCACAAAGCGATCCATGGGTCCCTCACCGGTAGGTAAAAGCTCTGCGGGGCGAGCCTTCGCCTTGGGTTTCCCCTTTCTCTTAGGCATAACAGTCGGCTAAACGCACGCCGCCGCCATCTTAGAGTATGCTATCCGTAGGCGTTTACGAAAACAGGGATGCAGCCCTAAAATAGGCCAATATTGGTGTAAAATCGCTACTATCTTAGAGGAACCCCTCATATAGGGGAATACTGCCGTGACATCATCAGACGGATGAGAAAGGGAAGAACCCTGCAAGAGCCATTCCCTATGAATGTGACATGTTCGCTTATAAGCCCTATGCACTAAATACAAAGGGTAACCCCTCGCTATTAGGCGAGAACACAAATCAGCAGCATGATGCTTAAAATCCGCTAGATGAGTACAGTTTCTTCGAAGGCGGAGAAATTGACCAAACGGTAATCCTCGTTTCAAGGAAGGTGGATGAAAGCTGTCGAAACGTAGAAGAGTATTCCGTTGAACCTTTTTGCGATAAAGAAATGTCTCAAAACCATGTTCCGTGAGCGTCACAGTGATGTCAAGAAATTGAATGCTCTGAGTCTCAATCTGTGCGGTGAATTGTATATTGGTTTTAAATGAATTCAATGTTTGAAGAAACTCATCCAGTGCTAATTTCGTGCCAGTCCAAAGAAAAAAGATATCATCCAGGAAGCGTCGCCAAAAAGGTATAAACTTAAACAGGGGATGGGGATAGATGTATTGCTCCTCAAACCACCCCATGTAAAGGGTAGCGATAGAAGGCGTTACTGTGGCCCCATCGCGATGCCATAAACCTGGAGATAATATTGTTGTCGATAAATGAAATAATTATTGTTTAATACCAGATCCAAAAGTTCCAGTAAGAAATGTTGAGGAATCCATTCAGGTAAACGTAACAGTGTGACACATCTCTACAATCTGTGCTGCCAGCAGAAACACCCTCACCTCATTGCAATCACCTACTGCACCCTATAGGGAAGGGGGGTGTCTGGACCCACATGTGGATTAGGGGGCAGTGCCTACAGACCCATCCTCTTGGGGACAGGGTGAGGGGACAGGATCTGCCTCCAACAGCCCCACACTCTACATCTTTGCAATGGTGGCAGTGCAATGACAGGATGAATGGCTGTGGGACCAGCTACCCCGGTCCTGCATGGGAGAGGGCACCCTCCAAAGCACTGGATGCAGATCTGTTTGTATCACACAGGGCACTGGCAGACAGGCAGCGGGCCTGTATATGCTCAGATGCCCCCCACCACCATCTGACATTGACCAGCAGTAGGCACTGTCAGTCTTCACCCTGCAAGGTGCTCCAGCCATACACACACTAACTGCAGACGGTCTGCTAGCTAGTACATAGTGCATGTTCCTAGAGGAACTATGTGCATCCAAAATGGGATGTGAGCATGCACACACACCAAGCAGGTATGTCAGTGATTGGACCCCAGAACAGGGAACCCATAGATATCACCTGAAAGACATTACTGCATGGCACTATGGGGTAACCTAGCCATGCCATGGTCACTGCTCAGTCAGGGTGAGAGTGACCTCCCGGCATGACATGCTGTGGCCACCCGGTCTGTTCAGGTAGTGGTTGGGCACTACAATGTCCCAGCCATTGCCCTATGCTCTGTGCAGATGCATCCTGCCCAGGCCGCCCTCTCCGGGCCATACCCACGGTACCTTGCTCCTGATAATGCACATTGTCAGGCTAACACTGGAAACAGTGCAAGCATTGTGGGCTCAGTAAGGTGTAGGCAGCCACAACACACTGGGTAGACATACACACACTCCCACACCTATTTCAGCATTGTGCAAGGATAGAGGTGGTTTGCAGCCCTGGCCGCCACACCAGTCCTAGGCACAGTGCAGGCATTGCTATGGTACTCAATACTGTTGGGGTCACTCCCCGGGGTGGTAAACACTGTCTGGAGCATACACTGAACCACACTCCACAGATATCAGAAAGGTTGCTATGATGAATCTCTGTCAACAAATTATGTTTAACATAGGATGTGTAATCTGACATTGATCATAGCGAACTTTTGATATATGTGGAACGTATTCCCAAGTTTAGAATGGCATTGATGAGGTATGCAGTTGCTAGTATTGGCATTGCTGAGGTATGCAGTCTGGCCTGACTCTCTATGAGGCGTTGGATAGTGGAGCCTGTGGGTGTGGGTATTTGTGCTGCTGCTCTAGGGCAGAGGTTCCCAACTCTGGTCCAGGTGGGCCAAACACGGTTCAGGTCTTCATGCTGTCCCTACTGAATATGCATGGATACATGTGCATACAATGGGGGTGGTGCATGTAAATACATCTCATGCATATTTAGGGACATCCTAACAACCTGAATGGTGTTTGACCCTCCAGGACTGCAGGTGGGACACTCTGCTCTAGGGATTGCACATGTTTATGGTGTCTGTGCTCTGTAGGGTGACATATAGACGTTTATGGCATGTTTCATTTCTCTGCAAGAAAGGTTCTGTCTTTATTACCATGGTTTACTACTGCATCAAATATGGGGACATGGTTTGCAGGGGCCACAGCTGGGACTTGAACCTGTGATCCTCTGCCCCTGAATGCACTGGCTGTGTGTACTGCACCACACTGTTGCCACAGAGGCAGATAATTCCCAGGGATACTATAACTGTACCTCAGACAGATCTTGTTTGTTGCAGTGCATGGCACCCACCTAAATGGGACTTAGCCCATAAGTTAAAGCTGCCACTGTCCTCTCCACTACCAGCACCCCTCTGCCACCATGCTGACATGCCCTTATGCCGGTGGTGCTGGTGGTGTGCAGTCCCAGGCCAGCCAGTGTGCCAGTAGGCAGCTGCCTATGGTGTGGGTTCTCGGGTGGGGGTGCCAACATGGACATGCGCGCTTCCCCCCCCCCCCTCCGGCACTGCCTGCCAATGTTCTGTGCCCTTGGGGGTACCTGCTGGGTAATATCCCCTGGGACACTGAGGGGAACACACTCATGCCCATGTTAGACCCTCGTCAGTTGCTGTCTTGCTGCTTTACAGTTTCGGCTTTCCTATGTGCCACCTAGGCATCTGCCTAGTCCGCAATGTGCCCCAGCGGGACCACAGCATGTGCCGCCTGCAGCCCTCTGTATCCCATTTCCAGCATCAGTACAGTTTCCCTGTCCTATGTGCCCACACTGCTGTTGCTGCACATTTGCACGCCATAACAAACCTGTCCAATATAAATGACAAACACCCTGATCAGCAGTATTTCAATATGGGATCATTCACTTTGTAGAGGGACTGGGAATAGACCCTTCCAAACATGATATCTTCTTTTTTATGCTTTGTCAGTGGTGTTGCTTTATGTTTCTCATTAATATCACTATTGGCCAGCTTGGTTATTGGGATTTCAAATGTGTTTCTGGTCATTTTATCTGTTTCTTTGCTTTTTTGGCTCCTGCACATGTATCACTACTATCACGTTTTTGGGTTTCCCTGCCTTTGCTGTACATTGCTGACTGAAATGGTTTCTCTGACCTGCAAATGTGCCTAGCGCCAGGTTTTCACTGGTGCTAATTTTCTGAGCTTCATTTCATGGCGTTAGTGTGCAAGGAGCCACTCCACGCCAACTCTCCGCCCATTGACCCCTTCTCTCCGCCCCTGGGGAGCCTTCCTCCGCCCTCTGGGGGGCCTTGCTCCACCCTCGGCACACCTTACCGCCGCAGCAGACGTTATCTCGCGATACGTGACGTTCTCGCATGGTAATGCGCCACTTTCGCATGATATCATCACCTATCGCGCGATAACATCACAGCTGCGAAGTTAGCACCGTTTAGTAAACATACCCCCTAGTCATTCAGGTTTTCAGGATAACCACAATGAATATGCATGATAGAGATTGCATACAATAGAGGCAATGCATGCAAACCTTTCTCATACATATTCATTATGGTTATTCTGAAAACCTGACTGGTTAGGTGTCTCCCAAGGACTGGGTTGAGAACCTCTGTGTTAAAGTGAAAGATAACCACAGAGGGAACAGATAGAGGCCCAAGTACTATTTGAGGCAGGGGTAGGCAATTCCAGGCCTCGTGCACCACAATCCAGCCTGGTTTTCATGATGTCCCTAATGAATATTCATGGACCTATTTCCATACAATGGAAGGCAGTGGATGCAAGTAAATCTCATGAATATTCATTAGGGACATCATGAAAACCAGGCTGGATTGCGGTGCACGAGGGCTGGAATTGCCCGCCCCTGGTTTGAGGAATTCTCAAGAAATAAGAGGGATTCTGTTCTTGAGACTGTTTATCTGCTTTAAAGATGAGAGACCCTGAGCATTTACCTAGAACATCCTGTGTAATTTTCAACTAGTGTGTATTTGGATTGAAGTCTGTAGATTTTGGCAGCCTGCAAAACCTGGAGTGCATATTTATTTTTGCTGCTTTACTGTTTTAGGGAATTTCTTGGTTTAGAACATAATTTGGAGTACAGAGTCATTCTTCATTAATAGGTATGTGATTCCCTCAGACCCCACAGTTAAAGCTGCTTCCCAAGGAAGAACCCTGATCCTGGACAGTACCTTACTGCACAGTCCTTGGCAGGGCACCCTTATCAAAACAGGGAGTATCGTGGGAAAGGAGATTATCTTTAATTTGTAGAGATAATCTTTTGGCTCAAACTGAATGGAAAATTGATTAGAAAGAAGAGATTCTTGTTTTGGTTTGGTGATTCCAAACTGAATGGATGTAGTAGATCAAAGAAATCTGAATTGTTTTGGCTCATTCCATTTGGCCCTATTAGAGTCATGGGGAAGCAGTGGCTTTGTTCAAAGGAGGGGCCCTCCATGATAGCAGCAGAGACAGCAAGGAAAAACTCCTCCTCCTTTCCAACCACCATCCCACCTCGGCCCCTCATATTTAGAGGCAGAGCCTGGAAAACATAATTTACTTTTTAAAAAGTTGCTGTGCTGCTTCCTTCACCAATAGCACAACTCTGCCCTGCCCCCATCAGCCACAAATGTGTATAAGTGCCTCGTTTCCAGCTGCTGGGCTGAAGTCTCATGATACCAGCCGCACAAGACTTCAGTTTCGCAGCAGGAGGTGAGGCCAGGGCTAGAGCTACCATTAGGCGAGCTAGACAGTCGCCTAGAGCACCAGCCATCCATGGGCTCCCATGGGCACCACTGTCGCTCCTCTTGGGACCTGCAGTGGTGGCAATGTCTGCACACAACCCCACAGCGCTTACTTTATAACTTTGGTGCCATGGGGCTGTTTGCTTCCGCCTCTTGGACCACTTGATGATGACTTTGTGTTTGCAAATATAAAGTTGGCGTCGGGCACTGAGAATGCCCCAGCAGTTACTGCAGAGGCTTTGCACCTACTCCAGCTTAACTTCAGCAGATACCCCCCATTTTCAGGGGTTTCCCAGATTTTAGAACTGTGTCCCCCAACTCCCTCCAGTTTGGCAGCCTCCTGTCCCCGATTCCAGCAATGGGGACCGAGGGGGTAGAAGAAAAGCTATTTTCAATTTAGTGCTTTGAATATGTCAGTTTTTATAATTTGCATCCATCATCTTTATATTTTGTATAGTAAGGGGAAAATGCATCAGTGTTTCTATTTCTCCGTCAATTTGTTGACTTGGAAATAATATTGCCGCTGTCATGGGATGGATGAGGAGGGCAGGGTAATAACTCTTCTTCCCTCCTCCATGCCTTGTTGCTCAAACCTTGAACTAAGGTGTCCCTTCCTACTGCTTAGCTCGCCCCCCCCCTCCCGCCCACTAACATGCACTTTGGATAAGTGTCCAAGATTTGCCTGCAAAAAATCAGTTAATCTAAACTATAAAGCCTTGAAGTGGTTTAATAAATAGGCCCCTTAGTACTACAGCATCACAATAGTTGACTACGCTCTGTAAGAAAAGGTTCTGGTCTTAGTGTGTTCCTGTCTAAGTGTGTCCACAACCATTAGTACCACTAAAAGCCTCTACCTACTAGAGGTCTAGTGTCACTACTAGCATCCAGAGATAGATATAGCAAAGGGAGAGGTACCAGAGGGAAAATGTATGTTTCTTAAGACGTGGGACAAGCACAAGTAGCAATGGTGATGAAGAAAGAGTTAAGACAATGTTAACAGGAAGCCTGTCTGATAAAATAAAAATAAAATGTTTTCCTGAGTGGGAAAGCAGCTGAAGAGGCAGGGTTGGTGAGAAGGTGTAAGATTTGCCTGCTTCCATCTTCAGCATTGGCATTGTAGCCCGAGTCCCACTGGTTACAGGGCAAGACATGCATGCCCCAGGGACCCAGTCACAGGAATATTTCTTCCTGGGCTCTCTCCAACTTCTTTATTCATTCAGCATATGGGGAAAGGACAATTCCTTCAAGGCCCTTAGCCCATAAGTTAAAGAAGCTCTAGTCACTGAAATGGGTGCTCCAGTTCTCTTTACTGTATAGAAAGTCCAACCCAGACAGTATTTGGCGGCAGTCCTCTTTTTAGTAAATATATGGGGGGGGGGGGATTACTGCAGCTAGCAGACCTGCTAATTACGTTAATTGCTCTAACCAGGATATTCAGCAGCACTAACATGGCTAGTGCCACTGAATACCCCAGGTGCTGCCACTGTGCGCCCCGATGCTAGTCACTAAGCGGCGAAAATTAGGCACCTGAAGCTAACTGAGCAATGGCTGAATATGACCACTTCCTGGTTAGCTTTGCCACTATCCAGCCAACCTGAATATTCAACGGCAGTAGCCGGATATGGCATTTATTTATTTAACATCTTTTCTATACTGCTGAATATACTAGTCACGGCGATCTAGAGGGAACAATTAGAACTTTACATGGAACAAATAAATCAATTAGAATGAAAACGAGAACTTTACATGGAACAGAGGCAACAATGTATACGGTGTGATATAATGATAACAGAGCCTAAAATGTGACTATACAAAACTGGATGCTAACCTATGCGCAATACTAAGATTGAAACATTCATTGGGCTAGGGCCTGGGATTTAGCAAGTGGGTGTGTAGGGAATGAAGCAGCTTTGGTGTGAGCCACTAGTGAAAGAGCGGCTAGGTGTCTGAGCTCCAATAAAAGGAAAAATTTTAGTTTGTGGCGAAATTCTCTTATATTGGTGAGTGAGCGTATCTCTCGGGGGGAGCGAATTCCAGATGGCTGGCGTGTAGAAACAGAATGCTGTATTGGAGGTGGAGATGTTACAGGTGATTGATGCTGGAACTGCAAGGAGGTTGTGATTGGCTCTTCTCCGTGTTCTCTTACATAGGAGATGGTTGAGAAGGGGTCGAAGAGTGTCCACTGATAGGTGGTGGATGGTCCCAAAAATGGTCTGTAGTTTTGTACTTCACCCTGTTGTGGATGGGAAGCCAGTGTAGCTGCTTCAATATGGGTGTTATGTGTGATTGGTACCCATGATTATTCTGGCTATTGCATTCTGTGGGAGCTGTAGGGGGTATAGGGTGGGTTTAGGAAGGCCCTGGTAAATTATATTAGCATAGTCAAATAAAGGGGTGATAGGGGCTTGGCAGGCATTTCTGAAATCATTGTGGTCAAGCAAGGATCAGAGGTTCCATAGAGTCTTGATATGGAAGTATGCACATTTAGTAACCTGCTTGATATGTGTGTGGAAGTCCAGGTTTTGGTCCAGAATTATGCCCAGGTGTTTTACTTGCTGTTTTACTTTCAATGTTAGGTGTTCAATGTTCACTGTGGCTGGAGGAGAGAAGGAGGGTGCCTAGTTGTGTGAAGGGCTTCTGATTTATTAGGGTTAATGAGCAGATTGTGTAGGTTGATCCAATGAGTAACTGCTTTAAGGCATGGCTGATTATGGAGTAGTTAAGGTTGCTGGTGGAGAATGGTGTGTGTATATTAGGATATCATTGGCATACAAATGGTAGAGGATCTTGTAGTTCTGGATTATATTACAAAGGGGTTGGATGAAAATGTTAAACAGTAAGGATGAAAGTGCTGAACCCTGAGACATGTCTTGCGGGAGCTTGACCGGGCTAGAGGCTTCAGATCCTATTGTGACCTGTTGTGAACAGTCAGTCAAGTATGACTAAACCACTGTAAGACTTTGTCTCTAAGGCAAATTGCATTGAGACGTGAGATGAGGTGGGTATGCATAATTGAGTCAAAGGCTGCAGATATGTCCAGGAATATAAGGATGAAGTCTTGTGTGGTCTTCTCTGTGCCTTTGATTAAAGTGTCTAGGAGAGAGGTCAATAAAGTTTTGGCATTATGAAAAGGCTTAAAGCCATGCTGGTGTTCATCATGGGGGGAGTGGGAGTCCACAGAATCTTGTGTCTGAAGTTGAACTGCCTTCTTGATTATTTTAAATCATTACCAAAACTTCATCCCACCTAATATCACATTGTCAGAGACATTACATTCAAACATCATCAATAACTAATTAGGGGAGAAAAAAGATCTCAGCACCATTGGGTCAATTGATCCTGGCTACTAAATCTTGGCCATGGATTGACAATCTCAGCATGCTCATTCAGCAGCTTTCAAGGTACTCATATCCACCGATCAGGCTCACTAAACCAACAGAGCATCACACGAACACCTCACCGGCCATTAACAAACCAAAAAAGTATGCTGGTGTGGTTTTCCTTTTTTGTTTGTTAATGGCTGGTGAGGTGTTTGTGTGAAGCTCTGTTGGTTTGGTGAGCCTCATAGGTGGATATGAGTACCTTAAGAGCTGCTGAATGAGCATGCTGAGATTGTATGGTTCTTGGTCCCCTGAGGAAACTTATGTGAAATGCATTGGGAATCCTTGGTGGCATTGGGCTCAAAATTCAGATAAACTATGTGTTGAGGGCTTAGCACATAGATAAATTCTTTGCTGGAAACTCAGCACTCAGTTAAGCAATGTACTCAAGAGGGTTCAGCACGTAGATAAGATATGTGCTTGACATGTCATGTGTTTAATAAAAGATGGGAGGATCAGTGCTCTGTTAAACAGTAAATACTGTATGTTATAAGCTGTGGTATTGATATACGGTAAGTTGGGAGAGTAAATGTTTTAGTAAATTGAAAAAATACCAGGTTCACAGCAATGTGTGGATTAAAAGGAATATTATATAGATGTGATATTGGTATCAGTGGGAGTTTTTTGGATCATTGATGTTATGGTGTCGATCCATGGCCAAGGTTTAGTAGCCAGGATCAATCGACCCAATGGTGCTGAGATCCTTTTTCTCTCCTAATTAATGACTGATGATGTTTGAATGTAATGTTTCTGACAGTGTGATACTGGGTGGGATGAAGTTTTGGTAATGATTTAGATGATTTTCTCCATCTTGATATTACTGGACTGCTCTGGTTGATTTTCTTGATTATTTTGGCAAGGGAGGGATGCTTGAGATAGGTCTGTAGGAGGGAAGCACAACTGGGTCGAGTACATGGGATTTTATCAATGACATGATGGAAGCCTGCTTCAGAGTGGTAGGCATATAGTTCTGAGAAAGTAATGACTAGATAATTTACAGAATGAATGGGGTGAGCTTATGCTTGGTGATTTTGATCCATGAGAACAGACAGAGGTCTAAAGGTTGACCAGGTGCTTGTGTCTGGGGTGTCAGCATGGTTGGCAATGTAGCTGGAGAGTAGGGATGTTGATGAGGGGTGTGGTTGTTTAGATTGTAGGAATTGGGCCATTTTGGTTCATGAAATGATGTGCTGGGATTCATAGTAGAGGGCATCTTGAGGAGCTGCTGAGCTATGTCGAATAGCTCTCTGGGCCGTTTGAGAGATGTTGAGTATGCTGGTGTGGTTTTCCTTTTTCTTTAGCAGAGTGAGGGAGCAGTACTGTGTTTGAGTAGTGGTGTATCCTAGGTGAGTATCTGAGCTGTTATGGCATTTCCATTTGCGCTCCAGCATTCTGAGCTTGCTTTTCAGGGTTTTACTGTAAGCTCGGGTGTAAATCATGGTACAAGGTGTAATCTTTTTGTCTTGGGTATACTGTTGGGCTTAGAGGCATAGGATGAAATAAGTGATTTCCATTGATAAATACAGGCATCGAGGTTGTTTTCAGGTTGTCTTGTACTGGATCCTCTTGTGTCAATGGTTGGATGGTGCAGATGAAAGAATATTTGTCATGGGATAGAAGGCAGTGTACTATAGCGGATCAGGAACTGGTTAAAATATAGAATGCAGAGGGTAGGGCTAAATGGCCAATTTTCCCAATGGAGAAAGGTGAATAGTGGAGCACCCCAGGGATCTGTACTATATCCACTGCTTTTTAACATATTTGTAAATGACTTGGAAATGGGAATAACGAATGAGGTAATCAAATTTGCAGATGACACAAAATTATTCAAAGTTGTTAAAACCCAAGAGGATTGTGAAATATTGCAAGAAGACCTTAATAAATTGGAAGACTGGACGTTCAAATGGCAGATGAAATTTAATGTGGACAAGTGCAAAGTTATGCACCTAGGAAAGAACAACCCAAACTATAATTACACGATGCGAGGTTCCACATTAGAAACCACCACCCAGGAAAAAGATTTAGGTTTCATCATGGATAACACATTGAAACCCTCTGCCCAGTGTGCAATAGTGGCCAAGAAAGCAAATAGAATACTAGGAATCATTAGGAAAGGAATGGAGAATAAAACCAAGGATATTATAATGCTTATGTATCGTTCCATGGTGCTACCACTCCTTGAATATTGTGTGCACTTCTGGTCACTGTATCTTAAAAAGGATATAGCGGAATTAGAAAAGGTACAGAGAAGAGCCACCAAAATGGTAAAGGGGATAGAAGAATACCCCTATGAGGAGAGGCTAGAATGGTTAGGGCTTTTCAACCTGGAAAAGAGATGGCTGAGGGGAGATATGATAGAGGTCTATAAATTAATGAATGCAGTGGAACAGGTAAACATAGACTGATTGTTTATGCCATTGAAAAGTAGAAAGACTTGGGAACATGCAAAGAAGCTACAGTGTAACCCATTTAAGACTAATAAGAGAAAATATTTTTTCACTCAATGTGTAATCAAATTCTGGAATTTGTTACCAGAGGATGTAGTAAAAGCTGTTAGTGTTGTAGGTTTGGACAAGTTCCTGGAGGGAGGGTTATGGCTAGGCACTTAATATATTGCCCTTTACTGTGTGTATCAGAGTGGTTTACAGATATATGCAAAGAGGCACTTATTTATTTCCTTGCCCTTGAAGGGCTCACAATCTAAGTGTACCTGAGGAAATGGAGGTTTGAGTGGCTTCCCAAGGGTGCAGCCATGGGACTGGAGGTTATTTGTTCCTATGTGGGACTTGAACTGCTGGCTCTCTGGTTTGTGATGACCTAGCCCAACCACTGAGCCACTCCTCCCTCCCTATGGTGTTGTTAAAGAGAACCCAGGAAGTCCACTGCTTATCCCAATACAATCACTGTGGAAAAACGGCTAGGTATTTGTGACCTAGATTGCCACAGTTGGAAACAGGATACTGGGCTTGAAGGACCTTGGTCTAACCCAGTATGGCATATCTTATGTTCTTATGTTGAACTTTCAAAATCTCTATGCTTGTGCAGGGAGAAGGTTGTGTATGGGTGGTCTGGGGCTATTTGGGAGGTAGAAGATGAGCAGGCTGTAGTCAGACCAGGTTATTGAGGAGTTTCATGTCATGGAGGAGAGATGCTGGTGTTCTTATGTCTCTGCTAGTTGGCATTGTAGATGAGAGAATCAGAATAGGATAAGTATTTTTTTTTACTTTGAAAGATTTATTTATTAATCATACTCAATTTTATTTTCTTTTTATGCAGCACTAAAAAATTTTATTTGCAGAGAGCCATTGCTATTTGACCACACCCTTGAAGTAGCTCCATTATGAAATTCAATGTTGGACCAAGTGGTGCACAGCATTTTCAGGGGGAACATATGCCAAATCTATGCCTCTATTTAACCTAAGGGGTATGTTTACTAAACCGTCTTAACGTAGCAGCGGCGATAATGTGCAGGATGCCATAAAAGGAGTGGGCATTCCGGTCTAAGCGTAGCAATCGGGGATTATCGCGCAATAGAGGGAGCAGCGCGCGTTAATCTTAAGTAGGCGCGCTCACCTACAAATACAGCAACAGAGGAGTAGCACAATGGTTAATACACTGCCCGAGGGTACAGGGGTCATGAGTTTGATCCCCTAGTGGGCTTAATGAATAAGGCTGTCTGAGGCATTACCTTTTACTTTAAAACAGTGCTGTCTGAGGCAATTTCTTTTTACTTTAAATTAGTGCTGCCAGCAAACACACCCTCACAGTGCCAAAAACTAAGGTGCCACATAAGGTGCCCTATAAAGCACTCCAAAGGGGACATTATAAAGTGCACTGTCTGCCTAGGCACCTTATAATGTTCCCTATAGGGTGCCTTATAAGGCGCCTTATAGGGCACTTTATAGGGCGCCTTATGAGGCACCTTAAGGTTGCTGCACTGTGAGTGTGTTTTTGCTGGCAGCACTAATTTAAATTAAAAAAAAGAAAATGCCTTGGACAGCCCTATCAAATAGCCCCATTGTGGGATCAAACCCATGACCTCTGGCACTACAGGCAGTGAAGTAACCAGTGGGCTACAGCTACTAACAAACCCCCTGCCTGGCTACAGAAGGACTTCAGGTCACCACACAAACTGTCTGCTGTGGTTACCAGGATAGGGTTAACCCACCTATACCCATGATGCACTGCATATGCAAATCAGCAGTCTACAGATGATCACTAGATGGGGTATGCAACCCCACAGCACCTCGGCCTGGTAGGGGGTACTGACCGTGTGTGTTACTGGCACAGAGTAGCTACAGACTGTCACATTGTGCAGGTACTGTGCTCACCCTGAGGGTGAGGTGGGGCACGCAGCACCAGGTCCACAGCACCTTTCATGGGTGAAACAGGCCATGCTGCAGGTATCCATCAGTGTTAGTGTGTGCATAATATAGGTAGTTCTTGCAGATGCACCTAGGATGCATCTGTGTTCCTCTGTATTTCTCAGTCATGTTTAGCCCTTATGGGCTATGATGCACCCAAATAGTGCTTATCTTGTGTTTGGTGCCATAGGTAGATCATGTACCACCACCCAACCCAGTCTCTGTAGCTCAGGGTGAGAAACAGGATCTCCCACCAAGAGATCCACATTCTACCTCCCTGCAATGGTGGTAGTAGAGGGGACCATCAACCTCAGTCCTGCTGAGGAACAGGCACCCTACAGGGCAGTCAATGCAGATCTGTACACATCCATAAGACAAACAGACAGTAGGCCTGGAACTTATCTAAGCCACTGCTTCCCTTCCCTTACAGTATCTTCACGGGGAAGCAGGCCACAGCCACATTCAGGAGATGTCCAATCCACTAGGATCAACTGCAGCAGTTGTCAAAAAACAACAGCAGTTATCAAAAGTACACAGTACTGCATTTCGGGCGAATATCAATCTTCCAAGCCCTGTATCAACGCTCAAAAGAACTGCCAGAAGAAAAAAGATGCAGCATCTCCACCACTCCGAGACGCCGACGCATGCTCATTAGTGGCCTGCTTCCCCGTGAAGATACCGTAAGGGAAGGGAAGCAGTGGCTTAGATAAGTACCATGTCAGGTTTTTACGCATCAAAATGACTTTTAAATTTTAATTATTTTTGGGTTTTGGTGTAGGTGACACCTTATTGTGGTGTGTTACCTTAGTATTGACCCTCTGAGGATTTATTATAGGGTTTAAATAAAACCGATTAAAATGGAAGTTACAGCTTCAAGAGGCTAGCTTGTTCCTCCGGGCTGATCTTCTGACAAAAAAATTGCATTTACATGTTTGCTCACACACTTTTACTCTATGGTCACTGCTCAGTCAGGATGAGAGTGACCACCCAGCAGGACATGCTGTGGCCACCCTGTCCGTGCAGGTGGTGGTCGGGCACTACAATGTCCCAGCCATTGCCCTATGCCCTGTGCAGATGCATCCTGTCCGGGCCATACCCACAGTACCTTGCTCCTCATTATGCACATTGGCAGGCTAACACTGGAAACAGTACAAGCAGTGTGGGCTGAGTAAGGTGTTGGCAGCCACAGCACACTGGCTAGACAGATACACACTCCCACACCTATGCCAGCATTGTGCAAATATAGAGGCTTTTGGCAGCCCTGGCCACCGCACCAGTCCTGGGCACAGTGCAGGCATGGCTATGGTATGCAATACTGTTGGGGTCACTCCCTGGGGTGGTAAACACTGTCAGAAACCAGAACTGAAACACACTCCACATCAGAAAGGTTGCTATGATGCAGCTCAATCAGCAAATTGTGCTGAACTTAGGAATTGCTATCTGCCATTAATCATAGCAACCTTTTGATATATGTGTAACGTATTACCAGGTTTAGGGAGGCATTGCTAAGGTATGCAAGTGCTAGTATTGAGAGATGCTGCTGCACATAGGGCCCAACATCCTGCCTCTCCATGAGGCTTCGGATAATGGAGCCTGTGGGTGCAGGTGTTTCTGCCCCTGTTGGCCGCTGCTCTAGGGCAGAGGTTCCCAACTCCGATCCTGGTGGACAAACACTGTTCGGGTTTTCATGCTGTCCCTAATGAATATGCATGAGATACATTTGCATACCATGGGGGCAGCACATAGAAATGCAGCACAGGCATCTTTATTAGAGACAGCATGAAACCTGATTGGTTTTTGGCTCTCCAGGACTGCAGGTGGGACACTCTGCTCTAGGGATTGCACATGTTTATGGTGTCTGTGCTCTGTAGGGTGACATATAGACATTTATGGCATGTTTCATTTCTCTGCAAGAAAGGTTCTGTCTTTATTACCACTGCATAAACTATGGGGACATGGTTTGCAGGAGCCACAGCTGGGACTTGAACCTGTGACCCTCTGCCCCTGAACACACTGGCTGTGTGTACTGCACCACACTGTTGCCACAGGGACAATTCATTCCCTGGGGATACCATGATTGTTCATCAGATAGAGCCTGTTTGTTGCAGTGCACGGCACCCACCTAAACAGGGCTAGGCCATGGTCTGCTGTGGGCAGATGCCACTGCCCCCTCTACCACCAGTACCCCTCCGCCACCATGCTGACATGCCCTTATGCTGGTGGTGCTGGTGGTGCGCAGTCCCAGGCCATTCAGTGTTCCAGTAGGCAGCTGCCTATGGTATGGAATCTGGGGTAGGGGGTGCCTGCATAGACGTCCACGCTTCCCCCCCACCACCGCCTGCCAATGTTCTGTGCCCTTGGGGGTATCTGCTGGGTACTATCCCCTGTGACACTGTGAGAAGCACATTCGTGCCCATGTTTGGCCCTCATCAGTTGCTGTCTGGCTGCTGTACAGTTTTAGCATTCCTATGTGCCACCTAGGCATCTCCCTAGTCCGCACTGTGCCTCAGCTGCACCACAGCATGTGCTGCCTGCAGCCCTCTGTATCCCATTTTCCAACATCTGTACAGTTACCCTTTCCGACATTCCCACCCTGCTGTTTCCGCACATGTGCACGCCGTAAGAAACCTGTCCAATAAAAAGGGAAAACCCTGATCAGCGCTATTTCAATGTGGGATCATTCACCTTGTAGGGGGACAGAGCATAGACCCTTCCAAAATTAATATCTTTTTTTTTTAGCTTTCTCGGCAGTGGGGTTTTTTTTATTTTTCCCATTAATATCATTATTGGCCAGCTTGGTTATGGTGTTTTTAAATTTTGTTCAGGTCATTTTCCATGTTTATTTGCCTTTTTGTTCCGTGCACATGTATCACAACTATCACTTTTTTTAGGTTTCCCTGGCTTTGCTGTACATTGCTGACGTAAATGGTTTCTCTTTACTGCAAATGTGCCTTAACGCGAGGGTTTCACTGGCGTTAGTTTTCAGACCCGGATTCCACAGCGTTAGTGTGCCTGGAGCCTCTCCCCTCCCACTCTCCACCCATTGACCCCCCTCTCTCCGCCCCCTGGGAAGCCTTCCTCCACCTTTTAGGGCCGGATTTCACGGCGTTAAGGTGCCTTAACGCCACAGGCATGTTATCGCATGATAAGGTACGTTATCGCGCGATAACGCGCCTTCATCACCCAATAACGTACCTTATCGCGTGCTAATTCCTCCACTGCGATGTTAGTGCTCTTTAGTAAACATACCCCTAAGTCTTTAAAGTCAAGTCAATGCTTTGTTACTAGGTAGTGAAAAGAGCCTTTTCTTCAAAGGCATTTGCAGTCAAACTTCAAAAAAATGAACTATTGGGGCTGATGGGTGATAATATAAAGTGCACTGGCTTTAATAGCCTTTACAGCAAATTTTAGATATTACATTGAAACTGGAATGGAGACATTGAAGTGGGACATACACAATTCAAGCAATATTTTAGAAAAAGCTCTGCAAAACCTGGAGCACTTTACAAATCTTTACATGTGAAAAATCAATGGAGGCAACTCGTCAGCTTTTGCACGTAGGTGTCGCACTTACACGTGTAAGTTGGCATTTTACAAACCTATACATTTAGTATTTTTATTTATAATTTCCTGAATTACAACAAACGATAAAGAATAAAGTTAACACCCATACAATTTACAGTATTCAAGAAAAAGAATATACCACATAACAAAAACCACATCAAGGAAGAACACACTACCAATTTATACAATACATGATAAGGAAATCAGAAGTATACAAAACTCCACTATTGGGAGACAGAAATCTCACTGCCAACTTCCTTTACCTTTACCTTTTTCTGATTCAAAAAAGATTTAAGTTGGGACACATCCGTAAACACAGAAGACTGACCCTCAAGAGTAACTATACATCTACAAGGAAATTTTAAATAGAAGCATGCACCTATAGCCAAAACAGATGATTTTAACAGCAAAAACTGCCTACGCCGGGCCTGAGTAGCCCTGCTCACATCCGGGAAAACCTGCAGCTTTTGGCCACAAAAAAGGGATTCCCTGTACTTAAAATAAGCACGAAGAACAGTTAATTTAATGAGCTCAGAGCCAAAGGTAGCAACTAAAGTGCTACGCTTGGAAATAGTATCTGCGGAGTCTTCTAAGAAGGCAGTTAAATCCCGCCCAGCAGTGTCATCTAAAGGGGAAGAAGAAACAACCTCACCCTGAACATCAGAGGAGGCAGACCGAGTAGGCAAATAATATAAATAAATAGCCTCAATACTACCATCCAATTTCAATACTTCAGTAAAATATTTCTTAAGCAATATAACAGGAGACAGCAAATGGGTGACAGGGAAGTTAAGGAAACGTAGGTTTTTGGCTCTAGACTGATTCTCAAGCATCTCCAATCGATAGTTAAGGGAAGAAAAATCCTGTATCAAGGCATAACTATTATCTGAACAAACTTGGAGTTGAGATTCAGTCTTAGCCAAAGCATTAGTTATGGCACCCAATTGTTTATCAGTGCTTTGCATTTTACAAACCGCTTCAGAGGTAAACATACAGAGAGAGGATACTGTAGCTGTTAAACGCTTATCAATGCCATTGATAGCAGTCCAAATATCCTTTAGAGTTACCTCACCAGAGCCAGGATCAGAACTCTGTGGGATTTCCTCTGGCTTCCCCGGAAGAACCGGTCGTGGGATAGGTGTAATATGCTCCAACGGTGATTCTATTTTCGTTGATGACAGAGAAGGCAAAGGAGGAAGAGGCGGTGTCCTGAAACGGGGGCTTAACGAAGCTCCCTCAGGTGACGATACAGCAGATAGCTGGGAGACTAGGTGTTTGTCCATGGGCCCTACAATTTTCTCTACTAACACCTTCTCACCAGATTTCACAGCTTTACCTTTGCGTTTGCCCATGACGCAAAACAACCAGCCTCAGCTTCTCAGTTGCGCCGAAGGGGCGCCAAAGGGGCGTGTCCTGCCCCTTGTACCACGCCCCTTAGGTCACGCCACGCAGGCCGCGACACGCGGCCGCGTGAAGAAGCCGCCGAAAGAAATGGAGGATCGGAGAAGGGGTCCTCCTCAGCCGAGGGCGACCCTCCCACTGCCTGGCCGAATCCGGGCAGGGCCTCCAGGCACCTGCCAGCTGCTCCCGCGGCACAGAAACCCTTGCCGCGTCTGTCTCCGAAACAGGTAGGCTCTCCCCAAACCTATACATTTAAATGTCGCCAAGTAGCTACAGAGGCCGCTATCGTTAATTCATTTCAGTTTGGAGAGGGAAATAAATAACAGGACACTAAAGAGGACCAACCTCTTAATCCTCTCTGTAAAGGGCTGGCCAAAATCAGCACTTAAAAAAAAAAAACATACTGTACCAGGGAATTGCTGTAAATCCCAACATGGACAACTTTAGCCATACTTGTGCATTCTCTATATGAAATGAGAAATACATATGTAGATTTTGGACTTGCCTAGGTTATATCCTAACAATGCCCCTGGCATGTTGCCTTGCAATTTCTAAATGTAAATTTAGCCCTTTATAAAATTGTCATTCCCATGTATAAATGCTGGTTTTTCCACATGGAAATTGTGACTAATAACCCCCTTTATCTGATGGTCTCTTTCCACTGAAATACTTTCCTGCAATAGTACTGGGCACCTTTTTTGCAGTGTCTTTTCTTGTTTGAACATGATCAACACAGCAGGCAAAAGTAGACTGAGACATTCTGCTTAACAAAGCTACAGTAGAATGAAAACATCCATAGACTAAACAATGCAGTGTGCTGAAAAGGTTGATGAAACCAGGTGAATCATGGGTCCTTTTGTCAGAGGATCCAGGTCTTCCTTGATCATCTCACATAGAGGGTAATTTTATAACAGGGTCCTAAGCTGTCAAGCAGCATATGTGCATGGCTGAAAATATTTTATAAAGGCACATACCGTGCATGCGTCCATGTGCCTTCACAAAATAGACTGCTGGAAAGCTCCTACACAACGTTCCATCTGCTTGCAAACAGGAGACAATATGTCAATCCAGTCCCCACTGCATCTATTCTCACTTAATTGGTGGCTTACCTCCTCCATAGGACCCCAAGCAGAGCTCTCCTTGCCAGAAGTTCTTGGTCTTTTTTATCATATGTGTTGTCCTCTTTAATGCCTCCTATTCAACCCTTTCCTCAGTGATATGCTCTTTTCTTTGCCTCTCTCTGTATCTCTCTTGCCTGTCTTCTCCACTGAAGTTATCATAAAGGTACTGGTTTATTTTTCCCTTCAAAAATGTATCTGCCAGCTGTGCCTTTTCTGATCATAATTGACTGTTTTCATCTGCCTGCAGCAGGTGAAAATAATTTTGACTTAATTTTAGCACACTTTAGTAATTACATCAATGCATCAATTACATCAGGAATGACTAATTTCACGGAAACTAAATAAAAATAAATAGAAGTTCCTAACATCACAACTTTGTTCTTATTGCATGCAAAATCATACAGTTTGGTGGGATGAAAGCTATGAAAATGCCTTAGTAAATAACGCAATAAGATGATCTCACCCAAACTTGCTTTTTGGTATGATAAAATATAGGACATCATCTATATGAAGTGAGAATGTTGCTGTAGTTCATGAGACACCAACCTAAACTATGGCTTTGCTGACGTTTCATATTGCTAGCTTGACTCTGCCAGATTGTAGATATGAAGACCTATTTTAGAAAGGTCACTGAAATTGCAATTGAGATTCTCAAGTCAGAATGTGTTCAATTCCCCCTGGGGGTCATTCTGAACCACAAATAGCTATTTGTGCTGGTTGTGCAGGGAAGTTAGTCGAGGGTGGGGAACGGGCGGCCCGGTGGCGGAGAGTGGGCAGGCAGTGGGCGGTTGCTGGCCCTGGATGTACAGGGCCAATTCTAATGTCGACCCTGCATGTCCAGGGCTGGCAAAATGGCCGGGGAAATTATTCCACCTAGACGTGCCCCAAGGGATCAGAATCGTGATCCCTTCTCTGCGTCCAGTTCAGACCGGACGTACAGAGGGGATAGACGTGTGGGATAGAATCAGGCCCCCTGTAATTTGCAAAGGGCTCTGCAAAATGGAACTTTATGTAAAATGCATAGAAAGATGCCAGCAGATACATAAGCATTTGCTAGCTCAGGGATTTTAAAATTGAATATGTTGAAAAAAAAAAAGAGCACCATGATTTCACAAGTTTGAGTAACAGCGGTCAGTAACATCTCATTTCCCAAGTCAGATCTGCTATCCCTTAAAAGGGCCAGTGGTGGGATAAAGTAATTTTCTTCTTTACTCCCTCTCCTTTCCAATGGCACATGATCAATCCCCCACTCTCCAGAGGCCCCCTTGACATTACTAATAACATTCCCACCCCATCCTCAACCCCCTGATAATATCAAACAACAACCCCTTCCCCACAGTCTGATTCCCCTGATCCTCCAACCCCCCCCCCCCATTAACTCTTACCAAAGGGTCTATTTAGTGTCAAAGTGATGGAGCAGGAGTGTCAGGGGTGCGGGTGAATCATGGGACCTTCTGTCAGAGAATCCAGGTCTTCCTCGATCACCCTGTTATAAAATTACCCTCTAGATTAGGTGATCGAGGAAGACCTAGATCCTCTGACAGAAGGTCCCATGATTCACCGGCACCCCTGACAGGACCATACCGAGCCCTGTGCGAGCGGTGCGGCCACACAGGGTGCAACGACTTAAGGGGCACATTTTGGCTCTCTGCCGTTGCCTGCCGCTGCTACTTTAGTGGCGGCAGGCAGCGGCAGAGAGTCGAAATGCGCCCCTTAAGTCTTCTTACCAGCACACTAAGCAGGTCTGGTCTCTCCGGGAGGGTCCAGACCTGTTTAGTGTGCCGGCAAGTTGCACATCGGGTGTGCGCCTCTTCTCTCCCATCCCCATAAAGTGGCTAGATGGAGGTGCGGGAGGGGGGGGCACGCACCCAATGTGCAACTCGCACAGGGCGCTTTTCACCGTCGGTACAGCCCTGACCCCTGACATTCCTGCCCCATCAGCACTGGGGTTGAAAATGGTGCCTCTGACTCCCTAGTAGTAGTCTCGCAGTACTATAGGACAAGTTGCCAAATACAGCATGGATCCTTTATTGGGCAGCTTGATCCCTAGCAGGAAAATTGTGAGACTACCGCTATGGGGTCAGAAGCACCATTTTGAACCCAAGTATCAACAGGGCAGGAGCACTGGAGATCCCTGTACCCCATTAGCCAAAAGGGAGACCCTTGATAAATGCTGGGAGTATTTGGGGTGATGGGAAATATGTGTGATAATGTGGTTATTGGGAAGTGGAAGGTGTTATTAGAATATATGGGGGATAAGGGCAGGGAGGTTGTGTGATTATGTCAGGAAATTAGAAGTGGGGGATGTTATTGGTGCCAGGGGGCCTTGGAAGCAGAGAATGCATAATGATGTCAGGGGGATTCTGGGGTAGTGGGTTATATTGGTGATGTCAGGGGGACCTCTAGACAGGTGGGGGATAAGCATGTGCAACCAGGAGGGGATGTTGATTTTATTTTGCAAATGCCCTTTTATTCATTTATTTATGTTGACTTTTTTTTATACCACTTTTTACCGGGGCAAAATGGTATACATTACAACAACTGATATTACATTGAACAGTGGAACTTATTTACAGGACTAGTTACTATATGCAATAAATATGACATAGAGCAGAATAACTTATATACATGAGGGATACCTGGGTGGGAGGGATGGGGGGGTAGTAGGGGCAATAGGTTATGTACGTAATCAACAGCTGTATCTTTGGAACAGAGGGGGATGTAGCGAGGGGGAGGGGGTTATGTTATGGGATCAAAGTGTTCATTGAATAGATGAGTTTTGAGAAGTTTCCTACATGTGGACAGATCATTTGTTGATTGGAGGGTCCCAGGCAAAGAGTTCCAAATGGATGGCGTATGCAGTTCGAATGCTCTGTTGCAAGCATACTGGGGGCTTTTGTTTTTTCCTTGTGGTATGCTGTTTATTGTGTTTTGTCTTTTTTGTCCTGCGAGGGTTGGTAGTATTCAGTAGTGATTGTAGGTGGTGTGAGGATTGATTGTATATGATTTTGAAGGTCAGGAGTAGGATCTTGTAGCTTATGCGGCTGAGGAGTGGCAACTGATAGAGCTGTTTGAGGAAAGGAGTTATATGTTCATACTTTGACGCCCCTTGAATTGTGCATGCTGCAGTATGCAAGGCAGTGATTAATGGAAGCAGATTGGATTTTGGCAGCCCTTGGTAGACTGAATTGCAGTAGTCAAAGTGGGGTGTTATGATTACTTTGAAAGCTGAATGGTAGGTGGATGAGTCCAATAGAGGGCGGAGATGGTGGCGAGTTCTGATTTTGTGATATATTTGTTCTGTTACGTTGCTTATGTGAGGTTTTAAAGGTGAGTTGTTGGTCAAGAGTAATGCCCACATACCTGACGTTTATGTCATTAAGGGTTATGGAGGTCAGTGGTTGAAAACTGGTCTCTTTTGTTATGAATGGTGTTTCAGTCTTCTTGTAGTTTATTTTTAGGTAATTGTTAGTTAACCATGGGGAGATGTCTGTGAAGCAGTTTTTTATTCCTTTATATGTTGGGATTGCTGGTACTGAATGGTGCGTAGATCATTATATCATCTGCATAGATATGGAAGTGGATGTTGTGTGAGCAGATGATTGATCATAATGGTTGTAGGTAGATGTTAAATAGCAGGGCTGCTAGAGAAGATCCTTGTGGGACACCTTAGGTTTGCACTTAGGGAGATGAGGAGTTAGCTCACATTATAACTTGCTGTTGATGATCACTGAGGTATGAGTTGAACCAGCTCAGGACATTGTCTTGGAGTCTGATTGATTGCAGTCTCTGCAGGAGGATGCTGTGACTGATGGTGTCAATGGCAGCTGAGATGTCTAGAAATATTAAGATGAAACATTGTCCCAAATCTAAACAGATCTTCTCCCAGATCTTGCACATGCCTTGAGGTGGGTCCTAAGCTGATAGGGAAAGTTTTTTCAAATAGATCTGGATGCTTATTTAAAAATGGAAAGCCTGTGTCTGATTTTTTGGCTACACCCAAACCACACGCCTGTCATGCCCCATTTCAATTTCTGCATTCTCAGGAGTGTACCTGTACAAATAGAGGCTTTTTTTATATATTTTTTTTATTTATGCAAGTTTACAATACACCAACAAGTAACAACTTGTACAGAAAAGGACTTTTCAGGCCACAAGTCCACAACAGAAAGGCAAGTATAGGTCACAAAACATAGGAAAATTGTCACCTAGCAAATACAAAGGAAAAAAGACGGACAAGAGAAGAGTACAGCACTCTAACCGTAAGTAGACCTCCTAATCCGGAGGACTACCGGGGGATAAAGGAGAGGAGGGAGCCAACAAATTCCCCTGTTTAGAATTAATAAAAGAGGCTAGTTGGGAAGGTTCAAAGAAAATATATCTGTTTCCAGATAATTTCACCAAACATTTACAGGGAAATCGCAGAAAGAACAAACCCCCCAACTGAACAACCCCTGACCGGTACAGAAGAAACTGCTTCCTTCTCTTCTGAGTTGCTCTCGAGACATCTGGAAACATTCTAATACGTGACTCCAAGAATTCTTTTCCAGTAGACCTGAAAAAAAGCCTCAGAAGCCAGTCTCTATCCACCTCTAGGGCAAAGGTCACCAACAGCGTAGCAGTCATCCCAACCGCAGTAGGGGACCGTTCCAAAAAAGTAGACAGGTCCAAATTGTCCGCCGACATCACCCGGTGATCCGCTTCACCCTTATCTCCAATCTTAGAGGTCGGAAGATAGAAAGCTTTAGATACTGGAGGAATTGCATCTGCCGATACCTTGAGTACTGTAATAAGAAACTGCTTAAATAGTTCCAAGGCCGAAACCGATGGAACTTTAGGAAAGTTCAAAACACGGAGGTTATGGCTTTTTGCAGCATTTTCAAGAAACTCCAGCCTCCTATGTACCGCCACTGAATTTCTTATCAAGGTATGGGAAACATCTTTAATCTGCCCAAGGGACTTCTCTAAGGAGGCCACTTTAGCATTCATCTCAGTCTGAGTAGATTGATAAACTTGTAACTGTTGCCCAAAAAGCTGAAACTGTTAATGAATAGATTGGAGCTGTGCTGTTATATTAAGGAGCATGGCTGAAAAAGCTTCCCATAAAGAGTCAATAGTAACAACTTTAGGTTTTTGCAGAAGAAGACTTTGGGCACTCACCATTTGTGGGGTAACTACCTCCAGACCCGAGAGAATTTTCTCAGAGGAGAAATGAGGGAAAGAGACCCGATCCTCAACTTCCCCCTCTACGCCAAACAGCACTTCCGGAGTTACCTGCCCAGCCGGACTACCTTCCATGCCGGCAGAATGTTGTCAAGGCTGTTCAGTAGGGCAAAATGACCCTCCACCAATCCCTGCTGAGTCCTCTGGCAGAATCATACCTTCCGGTTGCACTGGTGGAACACGGCACTCTGGGCTCAAAGATGCCTCAAGTCTCACGGTGTCCTGGGACCCTCCGTCTGCCCCAAGAACGCCTAGCAAGGGCTCCGAAGTCACTGCACTCTTCTCCGCGGTCACCACGAAAGAATCCATGGGACCGCAGATGTCGGCTTTCCAGCCCCCGCGTCCTCCGTTGTCACCAGCTTAGCTTTACGTTTTCTGCCCTTATGCGGCATCGAACAAACTCCTTAAAATCCCGAAGAAACGCTGGCAGACTTCAAAGTCACGGAGCTTACTGACGTGCGTCCGTTATCATCGCCATCTTGCCCCCCCAACTGGCCACTGTTTTGATTGGCCAATAGAGGCTTTCTAAAATCACTATTTCTACATGTTTGTAATCTACATATGAAAATGGATTCATTTATAGCTTATTTATAAAAGTTTATACCCCTGTTCTGACCACAGACAATCAAAAGGGAAAATGCTTCCACACACTGAGAACATAGCACAGTATGAGAACATAGCACTGAGAACATAGCACAGTAAGCCCAAAACAAACATTAATATTGCCAAATGGCCCCGTTCAGAACCTTTCATCAGATGAAATACTTTTGTGTATCGCGCCAGCTTCTATTGTCATACTAACAGGATATCTTGTGGGAGCAAAAACCGACTGGCAGAGCAAATGCTAATATACAAGGACATACAGTATATGGACTGACAGAAAAGATATGGCCTGATTTACACATTGCATGCAGCCAGAATCCAAGTACTTACCAGAACTGCCAAGCAGATTAGATAATTCAGGATTTCTGGGAAGCAAAGCACTGATATTTGATTGTATATCAGTTGGATAAACAATTTGAATGAGATTCATACTGATGACTAAATCATTTCTAAATGAGCAATACATGTGCTCACTGGCAAGAAATATTGTTCGGAAAAACACCGCATATATATATTAACATATTTATGATATGCCTAATCAAAATTATGCCCCAGGCAACCATTAAACAGCAATAAATAATAAACATCCAGTATTAAATATAAATTACAACACAATAATATAATAACATGAAATGTATAACAAAATAAACTAAACTATAGAAAGAGAAATAAAAGTAATGATGTCCATTTTTAATGGCAGGTTGACAGCGTAAAGTTAAATGGATATCTTCTGTTTAAGTAGATGTGAATCCTCAACAACTCTAAACATTTAAGTGGTACACACATAGCAGGTATACACATCCCAACCATTAAATGGTACCTTACAAACTGCGGGTATAAATTTAACTGCATTTCTTATCTGTCTAGCATTATGTGAGCGGTATCTGTTTAAGTGATGGGGCTGAAAATCCATATAAAGTTAAACAGATACAATATTCTGTTTACTTTGTACCTGCTATTTGTGCAGCATCAATTAAATTGTAGGGATGTAAATTCATTTTGTTTTATTTTAACTTCCCATTGATATCAATGGAAGTCACAGAGAAGATACAATGGGGTTTGTCATCCAGTTTTCATGAAACTTGCTTGAAATTTGCTTAAAAATGACAGCTGCAGAGGCAGCAGCCTCCTAGACACCAAGGAGGAAATATTATGAAAAGTCACCTAAATTTAATGCAAACACCACACATAAATCTGGGTATTTTAGTCATATATGTGCATTATGTGGCCATTTATGCATGGAAACGATGCTGTCGCAATTCCATAGCTACATTCTCATATGTTCTTTCACTGTGGACTTGCACACGGGTACAGTTTGAGCAGAGCATGGGTGGAGAGCAAGGTTATGCACGTAAATTATAAACCACTAGAATGCATGCATGTTCCTTACAAATTTAAATGTGGACATTTATACCAGCCCTAGGCCTGAAGTAAGTGATCACAATTTCAATTAACACACACTGTCAGCCATTTATGCTGCATTTTATTAAGTCAAGTACGCATGTACTTGACTTTATAAAATAGGCATGAAATGCACACATAAAGCATGTCTTAATTACTGTATGTGGGAGTTTATAAAATTACTCTCCAAAAGTGTTAAGAACACAGTGCCCAGGCTGGGAGTCCCTAGCTTGTCCAATAACTGACAAAAGGAGGAGTTATTATAGATTTTGGGCACAATATTCAAAGCGTTAGGCGGTAAATAGGCATAAGGAATGATGGCATACCCATGTAAAACTGCAATAACCGCATAGAACGGATTGTCACATACCTTGGCTACATACGAAAATGACCATCCTACGGGTAATGTTAACGGGATAGCAGTGAGGGAGTAACAGGGTGTGTTGTGGGTGGGGTGCTGCACAAACTGCGTAACATACATATTCAATGGGCATGGCCGACTCCCTGAGATGCCACAAATTACATAGGACTAAGCAAAATTTTCTGGCACCCAGGAGAGCAGGAACAACCGTGGTAAAGCCGTCTATCAAACAACAACCAAATATCAGCAAGGTGCAGGCACAGACAGACCCAAAGAGCCCAAGCACAGCGGAGGAGGAGGCAAAGGTAACAACAACTTTAGTGGGCAGGCACCCAGAACCAGAGGCACAGTGCACAGGCCCAGGGTAACCTACTACCAATTAATGGAGGAGGAGGTCTACCAGCAGTACCAACTAGATAGTGGGACAATAACAGAGCTCTGTGCCATTCTCATTCAGGACGTTGAGACAACCACTGGCAGAAGTCAGGCACAGGTGAGTCACTATCACCTTGCCTTCCTGGCCACAGGGAGCTTTCAACATGTCATTGGGGCCATAGTCGGGATCATCCAGTCTGCCACCAGCCTCTGTATTGCTGCTGTCTGCAGTGCCCTGCTGTGACATCTGGGGCAATTTATTGCATTCCCCAGGACCCCAGAGTAGTGCCAGAATACAATGCAGGCCCTCTATGACATTGCGGCCTCCCCTCAGTGCTGGATTGCACACACATAGCCCTAAGGGCACCCAGACAAGAACAGAGGGCCTACAGGAACCGCCACTATTACATATCACTGAATATGCAGCTAAAGTTCAATGTGAACCTGTGCATCAAGGATGTGTGTGCCAGGTTCCCTGGCTCCTGCCATGATGCATTTATCCTGGCACAGTCATTCCTGGGCCATGCAGCTGCCAGAGGTGACATTGGAGACAGATAGTGTCGGTAAGTGCACGCAGCATCAAGCCAATGTGTAGCAAGGTGCGAACCACATGCAGCCCTATGTAGGGGCAATGCATGATTGGAGGACAATGAGGGGGCAGACAAATGCTGATATGCCCCACACAGGTAGCCGGTCAGATGAATGAGCTGAAGAGCAATAATGTGCTGATGAGAGAGATGGAGGAGAAGGAGGTGGAGTGGAGATAGAGGTGGAGGCAGGGGGGTAGAAGAAAGTGGTGCCAGGAGGGAGGAAGTGGAGGGGGAGGAGGGACTGGAGGGGAAGGTGGGGGAGTTGTTGTGGGAGGGAGGAGGTGGGTGGGGAGGATGGTGCAGAGGGGGTGGGAACCCCAACACACCGTGGAGATGCCACTTGTGCTGAACAGATCACCCCAACCCACACCCAATACCATGGGCCCCAGCAACATACAGCCTGCAATATTCATAGAAGAAAAACCGTGCAAAGCACACCACAACCGGGAACTCCCAGGTGACCCTCCTAGCCCTGTGCCCACACACATCACACACCATGCCTCCCATATCAACCCGCTGCACCCCCCCTGCCTCCCGGGTTGGTATGACCCCCATCTGAACATATGTCTACCACCACAGTGCCCATTCCCCCCTGGAACAGCACTCACACAGCCCACAGCCCTGAGGCCACCCAGTCACAGCCTGAGCCATCAAATGATTCCCTTTTACTGCCAACCCCAACCCCCATGAACCCTCCAGCCACCCTCCCCCCTTCCTGCCCATACCCCTGGCATGACAGTACCAGCCAATGGTGATGTGACATAGCCCCTTTTCTATCTGGGACATAAGGTGATTGGTGTGATAACCAGCCTGCTGCCCCTGGGCAGGGTGTCCAGGCAATGCATGTGAACGGGAACACACATATGTGTTATTTATTTATTTATTTAGACAGTTTTGTATACCACCTTATCCTTCAATCAAAGTGCTCAAAATGTGCTGATATGTGCATCCCTCCCTGCCCCCACAGGTGACCATGAATATCCCTTGAGGACATGGCTGCTCACACCACTGTGACATATGCAGACCCCTCAGAAGAAGTGCTACAATGCTGCACAACAAAGGACCAGGGCTGTAGTAGAACGAGCCATAGGGATCATGAAAAGCAGATTCTGATGCCTAGACCTGAGTGGGGGTGAGCTGCTATACAGTCTGGAGAGGGTCTGAACAATATTCACAGCATGCTGTATACTACAGAATCTGGCATGGCTAAGTGGAATCCCTGACTCAGAGCCAGAGGTAGCAAGTGACAATGACACTGCAGGCAGATGATGTGGGCATGGTGGCAATGGGGTCCCAACAACAGATGGCTCTTGCACCTGATACCCAGAACAGGCTCATCAGTGAATCATTCTAGTTAGCGAGTACACACACTGAGCAGGGAAGTCCTGACTTTACTAACCCACAAGCAGTCATAGCACCTGTGTTGCCTCGGTCCCCTCCCCCCCCCCCAACTCTGGATCTGGCCAAAGGCCTTTGCTACATGGGCGCTTTTGCTCAATGGGGCTGTGTCCATTGCTGTGCTAGCTGCATCATCCCCTCCCACAGCCATCTGGCTGTGTCAACAGGCCAGCCCCTTGCCTACTGCCCTCCCTCTGCCCCCTCAGTACTGCTACCAGCTGGTGAAAGGACCCTGCCATCATGGCCTGGTAGGCCACCATCTCCTGCTGAAGATGTAGCTGTGCCTGTTGATGGATGCTGCACTTGCACATGGTGCTCATACATTGCCTGATGTGTATCCTCCAGCTCCTTTTGTATGCCCTGCATCTCCCCTTGAATGGTGCAGAGCTCAGATAGGATCTCCTCAGTGTATTCCAGCATGTGCCACCCCTCCCAAAGCAATTGATAATCAACATCATCCGGACCACTGTCGGATGCCTCCTCTAAGATAGGGAATGTATGGTCCACTGCTGGCTAATCCTCCATTGCTGCACTCACTGTCCTGGTGTCCCTCTGGCTCAAACTGCAACCTGAACCATCATGGTCAGCACCAGCAGCAGGGTGTACCTCACGGCAGCCTGGGAATCCATCGGTGGGATGGTCCAGCCACACCTGAACAGACACAGGTCAGGATCAGAAGAGACACAGGTCGGGCCAGCATGTGTGCCTAGTGTCACGGTGGGGGTGGGGGGATAGCTGCAGTGGCAATGTGACTAAGTGATGACAGCAGCAGGTGGTCACATATGCCCACATCATGTGCATTGCAGTATCTACTCACCCTTCTGAGTGGCAAGTACACAGCTATTGTAGCCGACAACCCCAGTGATGGTGACCTCATCTACAAACTGAAGGACCTGTTCCTCAAGGGGAGAGAGCTTTTGCTGGTGGTCTGGGGGCAGCTTGTTGTTCGCTGCCCTCTCCTTGACTGTTTCTGCACCACCCACCACTTTTCCTGAGGTACTCAATGTCCCTGTTGTGATAGATAGTGCATCACATTAACGTTTTTCATGATGTCCTGCCATGCCCTCTGTTGGGTGCTGGCATCCTCGAGCACGAAGAGAGTGGCATTATTATTTATTTATTTATTTTATTTATTTACATTTCTTATATACCCCGCTATTATAATCAGTGCGGTGTACATTTGAACAGAACACACCACAATGTAACAGGCCACTTGTGGTTTACAGTAAACAGGGATAGCGAACATGGACGTAACCGGGGGAACAATTTACATATGATAACTATTTACATCATATAATAAACTTTATACGAGAGACATAGATGGAACGTTTATCCGAGGGGTATATATAGGACATGGTGAGAGGGAAAGGGAGAGCTGATTAACCATTCTCAACAGGGGGCTGAGCTATGGGGCAGTCTGGGTAGGAGGGCAGGGTGATGGCTGTGTGTTTTTCAGAGTTAGAATCAGGGTAACATTTTAGGAACAGGTGATGTTTGAGAGCCTTTCTGAATAACGTTAGGTTCGTGATGGCTCGGATTTCAGATGGGAGGGCATTCCAAGGACTAGAAAAGGGGACTGTTACTTCTGGAGAGAGATCTGCAATTGTGAGTATATACTTCTGGGAATTTTCTGAAAGGAATTCTTTTTATTAAAGCTAATTAATCTGTGAACCCACTATTTTTTGTTAAATCCGTCAGGGCCTAGTAGCAGCAGTTTAAGTTTACATTTAAAACACAGAAGAGAGCTTTCTGGTTAAATTTCATACCCAGCAGAGCGCTTGTAGTTTAAATTTCATAGTCATTCAGGGCCTAGCATCAGCAAAGCACTTTTAGTTTAAATTTAAAACACAGAAGAGAGCTTTCTGGTTAAATTTAGAACCCAGCAGAGAGCTTGTAGTTTAAATTTCATAGTCACTGAGGGCCTAGCATCAGCAAAGTGCTTTTAGTTTAAATTTAAAACACAGAAGAGAGCTTTCTGGTTAAATTTAGAACCCAGCAGAGAACTTGTAGTTTAAATTTCATAGTCACTGAGGGCCTAGCATCAGCAAAGTACTTTTAGTTTAAATTTAAAACACATGAGAGCTTTCTGGTTAAATTTAGAACCCAGCAGAGAGCTTGTAGTTTAAATTTCATAATACGTTAGAGCCTAGCAGCAGCAAAGAGCTATAATTTAAATCAAATAAGAATATAGCTTACCTCACAGCAGCACGGGACAGGGTACTATGTAGCAGCCCTCTTTTAATAAGTGTTATTTCCCTCCCTCTATCCCCACACCCACCCACCCCTGGGATAATCGTAGCTTTATAGGTAGTTACACATTTTAAAAGACAGGAGATGCTCTCAGGTGAAGCTCGTTACCCAAATCAGTCATACACTAAGGACCTGAGATTAATTAAGCTTCAGGTGAACAAGGTATATTAAACGTATTAGGTACAGTTTTATTGGTATAAATATCCATAGCAACCCTTAGTAAGTAAAGAAGTTAAAGATCTAAACAAAAACTATAAACTAAGATTCAGACAGCAGTCCAGCAGCGAGATGGGGGCTTTCCAGTCTTTTGCATTGAGTGTCACATGTATGATTTTCTCCCCGTTGGTGAGAGGTCTTACGTGTGCACTATGTGCTAGGAGCTCTTTGCTCTCAGGGAACGAGTCCGTTCTCTAGAGGCTAGAGTAGCAGACTTAGATAACATAAGACAGACAGAGAGGTACATAGACAAGACCTACAGGGATATAGTCCTGAAGTCACACCTCCACTCTGGCAGCATCCCTGTTGCCATAGAGGAGAGAGGTCACGTGACAGGAGAGCATCACACTGGTGTGGAAGTGATCCTGTAACTAGGTGATGTAAAACCCTCTCGTATCAAGGAAGTTTCTCTAGGGCCATGTGCCCATGAGGGAAGGGTTAGGACAGCCGTTATAGTTGGTGATTCAATCATTAGGCATGTAGATAGCTGGGTGGCTGGTGGACGTGAGGATCTCCCTGGTAGCATGCCTGCCTGGTGCGAAGGTAGCGGACCTCACACGCCACCTAGATAAGGTCTTAGATAGTGCTGGGGAGGAGTCTGCTGGCTTGGTACATGTCGGTACCAATGACATAGGAAAATGTGGTAGGGAGGTTCTGGAGGCTAAATTTAGGCTTTTAGGTAGGAAGTTGAAATCCAGAACTTCCAGGGTAGCGTTCTCCAAAATGCTTCCCGTTCCACGTGCAGGACCCAAAAGGCAGGCAGAGCTCCGGAGTCTCAATGCGTGAATGAGACAATGGTGCAGAGATGATGAGGGTTTTGGATTTGTTAGGAACTGGGGAACATTCTGGGGAAAGGAGGGGCTCTTCCGAAGTGATGGGCTTCACCTTAACTGGGATGGAACCAGGCTGCTGCTGTCTCCTGCTTACCAATACCCTGCTGATTGCTGTATGCTGCCTCTTGTGCATTTTGTTTCCCTGCAGATTGCCTGGTGCCTCTCCACTCTCAGTTCTCCTGCTTCCTCCCCAACGAAGCTCCGCCTCCCAGACGTGACGCGGACGCGTGCAACACGCCCACGTCATCCTCCAGATTGCCTGGTGCCTCTCCACTCTCAGTTCTCCTACTTCCTCCCTGATGAAGCTCCGCCTCCCAGACGTGACGCGGACGCGTGCAACGTGCCCGCATCATTCTCCAGATTGCCTGGTGCCTCTCCACTCTCAGTTCTCCTGCTTCCTCCCCGACGAAGCTCCGCCTCCCGGACGTGATGCGAACGCGTGCAACGCGCCCGCGTCATCCTCCAGATTGCCTGGTGCCTCTCCACTCTCAGTTCTCCTGCTTCCTCCCCGACGAAGCTCCGCCTCCCGGATGTGACATGGATGCGTGCAATGCGCCCGCGTCATCCTCCAGGTACCCGACTTCATTTAAAGTCTCCTAGAGCGGCGTTCCACACTGCTGCTGCTGTCTCCTTCTTACCGATACCCTGCTGATTGCTGTATGCTGCCTCTTGTGTATTTTGTTTCCCTGCAGATTGCCTGGTGCCTCTCCACTCTCAGTTCTCCTGCTTCCTCCCCGACGAAGCTCCGCCTCCCGGACGTGACGCGGACGCGTGCAACGTGCCCGCGTTATCCTCCAGGTACCCAACTTCATTTAAAGTCTCCTAGAGCGGCGTTCCGTGCCGTGGGCGCGTGCCGAAGGTGCGCACACAAGGAGCAGGACGTGCTCCTTGGGCGAGCTCCTTGGGGCGACGACTGGGGCGATCATCAACACCTTCCCTCCTCACTCGGGTCCTATAGCCTTTGGCCGCTCCTTCTCTCCCTCACGCTGCCTCTTATACCCTCTGGCCGCTTCTCGTCTCCCTTACGCTGCCTCACGCTGCCTCTGGCTATTTTTCTCGGGTTTTCCGTTCTCACACCACCCATACCTATATCTGCGCCACCTGGCCCCCTCGTTCAGGTCATGACCGCTATTCCCGTTCACTGGGGTCATCGTCCTTTGCCTCCGACTCCCGTTCTCTCTGGCTCTCTGGCACGCAACCCCCTTAACCTCCTTCCCTGCTCTTCCCGTCTGGCCCCTTCCGCCTCCGCCCCTTCCTCCCCAATGCCCTCCGCAGTTGCCCCCCTCATTACACTCTCTTTGGCCCTTCTCAACTGCCGCTCCATCCGCTCAAAGACCCATTTAGTTCACGACCTCCTGACCCAACACTCCTTGGATGCCTTCTTCATCACGGAGTCCTGGCTCTGTGAGGGGGAGGACGCCCTCCTTCATCAATGTCTTTCGCCCGGTTACTCCGCTCTCCATACCCCTCATCTTCGCCGCTCCGGCGGTGGAGTGGCGCTCATCTTTAAGTCTTCCCTCTCCTTCTTTTTGGTATCGCCTCCTCCTGCCTACCCTGAATCTCTCCAGGTACGCTCTGATTCCTCTACCCCTATCTACTTTCTCCTCTTGTATGTCCCCCCTTCTCTGCGCCCTGATCTCTGGGACTCTCTGTTAAACACACTATCCGACTTCGCCCTCCTATCTCCTCATCTGGTCATTTTGGGTGATCTTAACGCCCACCTCGATCCCCCCTCTCGCTCCCGTGATAAGGCCCTCTCTTCCCTGTTCTCAGACCTGTCCTTCACTCAACATGTCTTTTGCCCTACCCATGCCTCCGGACGATCCCTGGACCTCGTTCTTACCCTTGGTCCCTCCCCTTATCTCCCCTCTAATATTCACTCTACTCCCATTCCCTGGTCCGATCATCTCTGCCTTTTTTTCACCTTCCCTCTTCCTTCTTCCAGGCCGATCGGTCCCTCTTCCTCTGCCGTTCCGTCCCTCAGACGGCGATTTACTTCACACTCCTTGCCTTCCTTCCCTCCAGCCAGTGCTCTCTTTCCCCCGGAATTCCCCTCCCTTTCTGTCGATCAACAAGTCGACCTCTGGTCTTCCTCTCTCTCTGCCGCTCTCGACACCGTAGCACCCTTTCGCCCTGTGGTTCCCCGTCCTTCTTCCCACCATCCCTGGTACCACTCTGGTCTCCTTCTTCTCCGCTCCAATCTTCACCGTGCAGAGCGGCACTGGAGGAAGCTCCGCACTCCTGCCTCTCACTCAGACTATCGGCTTGCTCATCTCTCTTACCATTCCGCAATCATCTCGGCCAAGCACTCCCACTACTCTCGCCTCATATCCACTTTGTCAAACTCCGCTAGGTGCCTCTTCCTCATCCTTAAATCTATTTCCTCTACCTCCTCTCTCCCCACTGTCCCCTCCAACCCCCCTCCCAGTCCCTCTGCTCTTGCTTCCTTCTTTACCGGCAAGATTCTCTCCCTTCGTTCCTCCTTCTCCACCTGCCCTCTTCCCCTTTCCCCCCCCCCACTTCCCCTTCCTCCTCCTCCTCTCCGTCTGTACTTCCCCCATCCCCCTCCCGCTCGTTTCCCCATAGCTGGTGTTCCTTCTCTCCCATTTCCTCCCCTGAACTCATCAAGGCCATTTCAACTGCCCATCAAACCACTTGCCCCCTCGACCCTTTGCCCTCTACTTGGCTGCTCAATCCCGACATCTCACTTGTGTCCTTTATTCTTTCTATTTTCAATTCCAGTCTCTCTTCCGGTCTTTTCCCTTCCCGTTGGAAACACGCTATCATCTGACCCCTCCTGAAGAAGCCTACCCTGGACCCTACCTCTCCCGCTAACTGGCGCCCTGTTTCCAACCTCCCCTTCTTGTCCAAAGTCCTTGAGAAGCTTGTCTTCTCCCAGTTGGCCTCTCATCTTGATTCCACCCATGCCCTCCACCCCCACCAATCTGGCTTCCGCACAAGTCACAGTACTGAAACCGTCCTCACAGCCTTGCTCTCCGAACTCCACCGTTCTCACAATCGTGGTGATATCTCTCTCGTGGTTTCCCTGGATCTGTCCTCTGTGTTTGATGTAGTCGATCACAGCACTCTTCTGTCTCGTCTATCCGACTTTGGTATTCATGGCACTGTCCTCCGGTGGTTCCGCTCTTTTCTATCTTGCCGTACCTTCTCAGTCCACTCCGGTACCTCAGCCTCTCCCCCTTCCCCCTCTATCTGTGGCATCCCCCAGGGCTCCATTCTCGCTCCTCTACTCTTTAATGCTTTTCTTGCTCCTTTAGCCCTGCTAATTCAACAATCTGCTCTCTCCTTCTACATATACGCTGACGACATCCTCCTGGTTCATCACACCTCTCCCTCCTCCTCCGCTCAACCTTTGTCTGTCCTCTATCGCCTCCTGGTTTGAGTCCAACTTTCTGCATGCCAATCCTGCAAAATCCTCCACACTTTGGATTTCCTTTGGCCTTCCACCCCCCATGCTGCTGCCTGTCATGGGCTCTCATTCCATCCCTTTGGTACCAACCCTTTGTTACCTGGGTGTTACCCTTGATCCATCCCTTTCTTTCCACGAACATATCTCCTCTGTTATTCGTTCTTCTTTTTTCCACTTACGTCATGTCAAGGCCGTTCGTTCCATTCTTCCCCCGTCCTCAGTCGTTACTCTCGTTCTGTCTTTGGTTATCTCTCATCTAGACTACTGTAATGTTATCTATGCCGGCCTTCTATCTTTTCAATGCCGTCTTCTCCAACTTGTTCAGAATGCCGCTGCCCATCTTGTTACCTCGTCCTCTATTCGTTCTCATGTGTCGCCGTGTCTCCTTTCTTTACACTGGCTCCCAATTAAGTTCCGGTTTATCTTCAAACTACTCATCCTCGCTCACAGGGCTCTTCACTCCGATATCCCCCAGTATTTAGCCAACATTATTCATCTTCAGCCCTCTCCCCGTCTTCTTCGTTCATCTCATGGTAATCGCCTCTTCCTCCCCTCCCCTACTCAGGCTCACCTCGAAACCACCCGTCATTCCGCCTTCTTTTTCTTAGGTCCCGCCCTCTGGAACTCTCTTCCCCTCCCACTCCACACCGAACCGTCCTACACTCGTTTCAAGGCCCTCCTTAAGACACACCTTTTCTGCCAGGCTTTCGATCTTCCCCCCCCCCCCCTGCTAATGGTGCCTCATCCCCCAGTCTTGCCCTCCATCCCCCTTGATTTTCCCATGTTCTTTCCCCCTCTTCCCCTCCCTTCCCTCTTGCCCTTCCGTGGGCCCTCTCTGTTCTCTATCTGTTTTACTGTCTCTCTCTCTGTCCTATTATTTTTGGCGTTCCTTTCTTTCTTCATTTCCAGCGGCTGTCATTTTTGTTATTGTACACCACCCTGATGCTCCGGGCTGGGCGGTCTATCAAGTGCTTTAATAAAGATAACGATAAAGATATTAACTTTAAAAAGGAGATAGAGCAGCTTTTCAACTAGATAATAGGGGAAAGCCAACAGTCGCCCAAGAGCGGATGGTTCGGAAGAATGTATCCTTGAAGGATACTACCAAAAGCAGAGAGGTTCCAAAAAAGAGTAAAGTAGCCCAAATGCCCTCAAGTATGGAGCAGACAGAGCTTAAAGATTCCAAATTACCCATGTCTACCAATAGCCAAATTCATATGAATAAAATACAGTCTCTAAAATGCTTGTATGCAAATGCTAGAAGTCTAAAAAATAAGATGGGAGAGTTAGAATATATAGCACTAAATGAGAGGTTAGATATGATTGGAATATCAGAGACATGGTGGAAAGAGGACAACCAGTGGGACACTGTGATACCTGGGTACAAACTATATCGTAATAATAGAGCTGATCAAATTGGTGGAGGGGTTGCTCTCTATGTTAGAGAGGGCATTGAGTCAGAAAGGATTAAAGTTTTGCAGGAAACAAAAATTTGCTGCAGAATCTTTATGGATTGAAATTCCATGTGAAAAGGGGAAAGCGATGGCAGTGGGGGTGTACTATCGACCGCCTGGCCAAAATGAACAAATGGATGATGAAATGCTCAAAAAAATCAAGGAAGCTAACAAAAGTTACAGCACAGTAATAATAACACAGGTACACTAAAAAAAATTTTTTTTTAACTGCCTCTAATGTTTCGATTGATTTTTACGTTTTTGGTGCGCTGAATCCAAATCTGGTAACCAATTTGCTCCATCACGTACAGATTTTTTGCTACATTGGGTTAGCAGTTTGAGGTGAACGTTTCAGATTGAGTGCGATCGAGATAAAAGTTTCTTGGATGAATTCTTTATACTAATTGTTTAGTAGTTATTCAAATAAGAATAAAGAAAATTGTAACAAGGCAGCACATAAGAATAGAGTAATGTCAACAAAACACACTGTGATGGTAGCAAAATTGTCTGCACTTAAAACAGCCACATACATGTGCACAAACATTGAGCATATAAGAGCGAGGTTAGACACAAAGCAAAGCAAAGAAATGTGCAAAAATGTTGTACAGGTATGTATGTAAGAATAGAAAACGCAAACCGCACCATTGCAATACATGAAGACAAACACCCGATGGTGTGAAAATAAAATTCTAATAAATGAGATCCGACACTGTGGTAATAACTAGCAAATTTTTATTTCAAAGTTTAGTAAAAACACGATATTTGTCAACACAGTTTAGATTTTAAAGTCATTCTTGGGTCACTCAATCTCCTGGTGGGCCCGTTTCTTCTTCCCCCGAATGCTTCTCTTGGTGCGCTGCTTGGCGTATTTTTCATCTGGGGTTTCCCGCAGCAGCAACCAGCAGAAATCAGCCATCATAGTGGTGTTCCATCTTCCTTGGTACCTTCTCTCTGCGTCCTTGATGTCCTGGTGAAACCTTTCACCTTGTTCTTCACTGTACGCCCCCATGTTTTCGGGAAAGTAGTTCACATGGGAGTGCAAGAAATGGACTTTCAGGCTCATGTTACAGCCTTCTTCTTTGAAGGCATTGAGCATCCTGGCAACAATATCCTTATAGTTCTCATCCCACCTGTTCCCCAAGAATTTGAGAACAACATCCTTGAAGGAATCCCAGGCTTCTTTTTCCTTCTCAGACATCGTTTCAGCGAATGCTCCATCTGAAATGAGTTTCCTTATATCAGGGCCAACAAACACTCCTTCCTTTAGCTTTGCTTCAGAAAGTCGGGGGAACTTTGAGCAAAGGTACCGAAAGCACTCACCATCTTTTGGAAGGGACTTGATGAATTGCTTAATGAGACCCAACTTAATGTGGAGAGGTGGCAATAGAATTTTATCACGAGGTACCAAGCTCTCATGAAGAACATTTTTCTCACCGGGTCTCAAATACTCCCGAATTGGCCAGTCTTTTTTCCCCCAGTGTAGGTCGCGGGCCCGGCTATCCCACAAGCAAAGGAAGCAGGGATATTTGGTGAAACCGGATTGCTGCCCTAATAGCATGGATAGAATTTTAAAGTCTCCACAAATCATCCACTTATGCTCATCATAACGAATCTTCTGAAGAATCAGGGCCAAATTCTCGTATTTTTCTTGGAGAATAACAGAGTGAGCAATAGGAACTGAAGCGAATGTGTTGCCATTATGAAGAAGAACACCTTTTATGCTGTCTTTTGACGAATCAATGAACAACCGCCATTCAGCAGGATCATAGTTGAGTTTAAACTTTTCCATCACTCCGTATATATCGTTGCAAAATACCAAATCTTCCTCTTTGCTGAAATACTTCAAAAATTGTGTCTCGCAGTTGCGGTACCAATAAAGTGTTGTTCCTGGTGACAATAGATTTTTCTGTTTAAGCCGAGAACCTAGCAGTTGGGCAGCATCTTTTGGGAGTCCTAAATCCCGGACTAAATCATTCAATTCAGCTTGAGAGAAAAGTTCAGGTTTCGGATCTGGTTCAGTTTCAAACTCGGAAGTACTGGACTCATCGGGAAAAGCCATCTGATGAGTCTCATCATGATCAGAACCGTCCACACAAATATGATCCAAAGATTTTGGTGGTTCAGGCACAGGTACTTCGTTGCTATGAGGCATAGGCCTAATTGCTGAGGGAAGGTTGGGGTAACTTATTACGTTCTTATTTTTTAAGTTGTATCCCTTCACAATGCAAGAGCAAAAATAGCAGTCACTGCTGTGGTCTCTTTGTTCACACCACATCATAGGTTTTCCGAAATGAAATGCTTGTTTTTTACCTTTCATCCATAAGCGTAGATCTTCCTCACATGTCTTGCACACTTTGTGAGGAGCCCACGGTTTGTCTTGATCGCCTAACTTCAAACCGAAATAGACGAAATATACTTTTTTAATAAATGCAGAAATGTTCCTCTGCCGCTTTTTCACGGTATGTTCCCCACAAATAAAACAAAAACTGTCCGGAGAGTTGACGCAACCTCTGGCTCTGTGAGCCATCACAAATACACAGCACTGCAAACTACAACTGTAGTGAACCACTTCGGAATAAAGCTGGATTACGACTGAGCAAACAAAAGGTAATAAAGAACTTGCAAGAAACTGAAATTTGACAGGAACGTTCATGTCGCAACCACCGTGTTTTGAGCGAGCGAACGAGGCGAGGCGAACAGGAAAGAACATGCGCCAGCGCGAGTACTGGATTTAGCCCCCCGCCTCCCAATTGTCCTGTTAATGTATAAAATGAATACAAAACACTCTAAAATATCATGAGGGAGTGTTTCTAGTTAGTTAACCATTACAACCTCTATTTTGGGCCAAGAAAATAAACTGCAGTCGGCTAAAAAGAAATTTTGTGAACATTCCTTATATGGGTAAGAAATCTAATTTTGCAAGAAAATGTGACGTGATGGAACATTTTGGCTATTTTTCCTGGATTCAGCACCCCAAAATCTATAGGAATCAGTTGCAAAACTGGAGGCAGTTTTTTGGTAGTGTACCTGTGTAATGGGTGATTTCAATTACCCCGGGATCGACTGGGTCAGTGTCACGGCAGGACATGCTAGGGAGATAAAGTTCCTAGATGACATAAATGTCTGCTTCTTGGAGCAGCTGGTTCCATCCCAGAGGGGAACTGAACTGACCAGAGGGGAATCCATACTAGACCTGGTCCTTAGTGGAACACCAGATCTAGTGCAAGAGATAAGGGTGTTGGGGCCACTTGGCAATAGTGATCATAGCATGATCGCCTTTGATTTAATTAGTGGAGGAGGGATAGTACAGAAATCCACAGAACTACCTTTTAACATTCGAAAGGGAGATTATGATAAAATGAGGAAAATAGTTAAGAAAAAACTAAAAGGAGCAGTTGCAAAGGTTAAAGACTTACATCAAGCTTGGGTGTTGTTGAAAAATACTATCTTGGCAGCCCAGACCAGCTGTATTCCATGCTTTAAGAAAAGTGGAAGGAAGTCCAAAAAACTGTCAGAATGGTTTAAAGGTGAGGTCAGAGATGCTGTTGTTGCCAAAAAAGCATCTTTCAGGAAATGGAAAAAAGAGCCAAACGATGAAACCTGGAAACAGCACAAGCACTGGCAAGTCAAATGCAAGGCATTGATAAAGCAGGCAAAGGGAGAATTTGAGAAGAAGCTTGCTGCGGAAGCAAAAACACAAAATAAAGATTTTTTTCAAGTACATTCGTAGCAAAAAACCTGTGAGAGAGTCAGTTGGTCCATTAGATGATAGAGGAGTTAAAGGGGCACTAAGAGGCGACAAGGCGATAGCGGAGAGACTAAATGAATTCTTTGCTTCGGTCTTTACTGAGGAAGATGTAGGGATGTTATCCATGACTGAAGTGGTATTTAAAGGTGCAGAAGAATTGAAGGAAATATCGATATATCGGGAAGATGTATTACAACTATTAGATAAACTGAAGAGTAGCAAATCACCTGGGCCAGAAGGTATACATCCAAGGGTGTAGAAAGAACTGAAATATGAGATTGCAGACCTGCTATTAGTAATCTGTGAACTATCATTAAAATCATCTCTAATACGTGAAGATTGGAGGATCGCCAATGTAACACCAATTTTTCAAAAGGGTTCCAGGGGTGATCCGGGAAACTACAGACCGGTGAGCCTCACGTCAGTACCAGGAAAAATGGTAGAAAGCATCATAAAGAATAAAATTACTCAGCATGTAGATAGTCATGGCCTAATGGGAGACAGCCAACATGGCTTTAGACAAGGAAGATCTTGTCTTACTAATCTGTTATGTTTTTTTGAAAGTGTGAATAAACAGGTGGACAAAGATGAGTCGGTTGATATAATGTATCTGGACTTTCAGAAAGCCATTGACAAGGTCCCTCATCAGAGACTTTAGGCAAAACTAAAGAGTCATGGGATAGGAGGCAGTGTACTACTGTGGATCAAGAACTGGTTAAAAGATAGAAAGCAGAGGGTTGGGCTAAATGGCCAATTTTCCCAATGGAGAAAGGTGAATAGTGGTGTACCCCAGGGATCTGTGCTGGGTCCGCTGCTTTTTGACATATTCATAAATGACCTGGAAAGTGGAATAACGAGTGAGGTTATCAAATTTGCAGATGACACAAAACTATTTAAAGTTGTTAAAACCCAAGAGTATTGTGGAAAATTGCAAGAGGATCTTGATAAATTAGAAGACTGGGCATCAAAATGGCAGATGAAATTTAATGTGGACAAGTGCAAAGTTAAGCACCTAGGGAAGAACAACCCAAACTATGGTTACACGATGCAAGGTTCCACATTAGGAACCACCACCCAGGAAAAAGTTTTAGGCGTCATTGTGGATAACATGTTAAAACCCTCGGCCCAGTTTGCAGCAGCGGCCAAGAGAGCAAATAGAATGCTAGGTATCATAAGGAAAGGAATGGAAAATAAAACAAAAGATATTATAATGCCTCTATATCGTTCCATGGTGAGACCGCACCTTCAATATTGTGTGCAATTCTGGTCGCCGTATCTTAAAAAGGATATAGTGTTGTTAGAAAAGGTTCAGAGAAGAGCCACCAAAATGGTAAAGGGGATGGAAGGATACTACTATGAAGAAAGGCTAAAAAGGTTAGGGCTCTTTAACCTGGAAAAGAGACGCCTGAGGGGAGATATGATAGAAGTCTATAAATTAATGAACGGAGTGTAACGGGTAAACGTAGATCGATTGTTTACGTTATCAGAATATAGAAAGACTAGGGGACATGCTATGAAACTACAGGGTAAACTATTTAAGACTAATAAAAGAAAATATTTTTTCACTCAACATGTAATCAAACTCTGGAATTTGCTACCGGAAGATATAGTAAAGGCTGTTAGTGTAGCTGGGTTTAAAAAAGGTTTGGACAAGTTCCTGGAGGAAAGATCCATAAACCATTATTAAGAAGGGACCCAGGATATCAATGCTTGACCCAGTACAAGCATTGCGGAACCTGTGTCTTTTGGGGAAACTGCTAGGTACGTATGACCTAGATTGGCCGCTGTTGGAAGCAGGATACTGGGCTTGATGGACCTTGGTCTGACCCAGTATGGCATATCTTATGTTCTTATGGGTGCGAATAAGGAGAAGGCTCTGCTGGCTGTTGTCTTTGAACATTTCCTCAACATCTTAGGGACTTCAAGTGTGTTCAAAAATGAAGACCTCCTGCTGCTGTTGACTGGCGTGCTGTGGATAAGTTTACTGATGGGCGTGGGGGGCTGATTCTTTGAGGCCTTGAATGTCAGGACTAGAGTCTTCTAGTGGATTCTGGCCTGCAGGGGTAGCCAGTGTAGGTTCTTGAGGCTTAGCATTATGTGGTCTGACCTTGATACTCCTACAAGTACCCTTGCCGCTGAGTTCATGGCAATTCGGAGAGGGCTTAGTGTTGACTGTGGGAGTCCGTGGAGGATGATATTGGCAAAGTCAAGGTGTGGAATAACCAAGGCTTGGAAGATTGAACGGTAGTCGGGCGGAGATGATGCAGTGTTCGTATCTTGTGATATATTGCTTTCGTGGTGTTTTTGACGTGCGCTGACATGTCATGTCGCTGGTCAAGTGTAATGCCTAGATAGCGAAATGTGGATTTGGCCTTCAGTTCAATGTTGTTGACTTGTAGTGAGGGAGGTGGTGTAAACGTCTTATTTCTCGTGACGAATAGAACGTCATGGCATGGTGCCTCAGGATGATCCCCATGGCCATAAAGGTCTCTGAGGGGCTGAAGCCTGGCATGCTTGTGCTTCTCCTGCACAGCCTGTGACATGCTGCTGATAATGGACTGGCGCAGCAGTAAGTTACCCGCATATGGCATTTTGTACTTGGTGGGTATGATGCCAAGGCCAGCCATGCACCTACAAGCCCATAGGAGCTACCCGTGTAGGGACTTACATGCAAAGCATACAAATATGTACATCAGCACACAGCGCCAGAAGCCATCATACCAGTGCAGCGGTATGAGCGGGGATTTTGGAAATGTTACGTGGTTATGATGGAATGGCGGCCCTACATGGGTAAGTACAATATCCCTCTACGCAGGTAGGTCTGTGATCCCTGTGTCACGTTACATCACCCTTTGTTGGCAGATCTGTACTCCCAGCACATCCAGGCATGGGTCGGTCATCTGCTCCAGTGGATTGTGGCACCCTATACAACTGCACACACTGTCATTCCAGGGGCAGTGTGCCTGCAGCTGTGGACAGAGCCCCCAACAGAGTCAGCTAGGCACATGCCTATGTGGGACTCATAGTTGGTAACCATGCCCCTCTGCTGCAACAGCAGAGTACAACACACATCACTGAATGGTCTGGGGTGACTGCCACTCCCATTGCCTGTCCCCAACAGTACTGTGGTGGCACCGTGAGGTGTCATGATGCCTGGATCAGCTGCACCACAGATGATCTGTCATTGGCCTATGCCACCGATGTCAACACAGTACTGACTGTGGCTGCTGTCATGCTGGATGGTGAAGGCCCAGAGGTCCCATGGCCCCATACCACCCTCCCAGATGACAACCATATGGGCTTATAACAACAATACCTTGTGTTCCAGTGGCCCTCAGAGAAATGCCTGCCCCCCCAAAAGTTACTGTAAAATTGATGCCTTTGAATTATGGTGCTGGCAGTGAATACTGTGTATACCATGGACTGCAAGAATAACAAACCAGTCAGTACTAGAGGAGATCAAATCTAAGCTTTCTTTAGAAGCTCAGATGGCTTCAACTTTCATACTTTGGACACATCATGTGAAGAGAGAGATCATTAGAGAAAGACATCATGCTTGGCAAGATAGAAGGTCAACACAAAAGAGGAAGGCCAGCAATGAGATGGATCAATACAATAACAGCAGCTATGGGTACCAGTCTGTCAACAATGAGCCACCTGACTGAAGACCAAACACAATTTAGAACAACTACCCAGAGGGTCGCCATGAGTCAATACCAACTCAACGACACTTAACAACAACAACAACATAGATATGAAATGGAAAAGAGATAGAATTGACCCCAGATTATTTTGGAATACAATGATGCAAAACTTAGATGCATCATGGGACATCCTGTTGTATATCGAGATTAGCAACTCAGTCTCACTGCTATAAAAATCATTGGATCAAGTGACTCCAATGACAAAAACCTCATCGAAATGCAAAAATTCCCCACAGTATAAAAATCTACTTAAAACAAGAATGTCATCATTTGGAGAGATTATGGAGGAAATCTGAGGAAGATGCAGTAAAAGCCAAGTGGAGATTGGAGCTTAGAAATTATAAAAAACTAATTAAAGAAGCTTAAAGGCAGTTTTTCATTAGGAATATACAGTAACAAAAGGCCAAAATGTTATGCAAGAACTGTTTAAGATAGCAAACTACTAAAACCTAATCTTGACTTAGAACTTCTAAAATCCTGCAACGTAAAGCCTAATGATTTTGCAGTAGCATTTCATGTAAAAGTTGAGTCACTCTGCAAGGATGTAGAACAGAAACAACAGTATATGCAAAGTGCTGAGAAGGGAATGGAGAAAGAAGCTGCTAGTAATATAACAATAGCTAGAACTATTTTACCAGATTGTCCATGTGAAGAATTCACTCATATTACTAAGCTGGAAACTATCAGAATGACTCATAAATATGCAAAAAAAAAGGGAGGGAGGTTGTGTTGGATGGATGTCCAGGAAACCCATTAAATGAAGCAGCAGAGGAGATCCTGAAATCAATTGGTTAAGTAGAGCAGTCGACCACAGTCTTCAAGAGCGACATTACCCAACAACAATTGGTGGTTGATTTACACACCTTTATTGAAAAATATGGACTTAAGCCCACTTCTTTGTAGAAATTATGGACCTATTGCAAGTATTTCTATCCCGGCAAAGGTAATAGAATCAATTGTAGCAATCCAACAACACTTAGAAGATTATGATCTATTAGATTTCTCAATTTGGATTCTGAATCTACAATAGCACAGACACATTGCTAGCTACAATTCTGAATACGTTTCAAATCAACCTGGAAAAGAGAAGGATGAGGGGAGATATGATAGAGATCTATAAATTAATGAATGGAGTGGAATGGGTAAATGTAGATCTATTGTTTACATCATCAAAATATAGAAAGACTAGGGGACATGCAATGAAGCTACAAGTGTAACCTATTTAAGACTAATAAGAGAAAATATTTTTTCACTCAATGTGTAATCAAACTCTAGAATTCATTACCGGAGGATGTAAAAGCTGTTAGTGTAGCTGGGTTTAAAAAAGGTTTGGACAAGTTCCTGGAGGAAAGGTTCATAAGCCATTATTAAAGGGCACCCGGGAAATTCACTACTTGCCACAATACGAGTATTGTGGAACCTGTGTCATAAAAACATAAGATATGCCATATTGGGTCAGACCAAGGTCCATCAAGCCCAGTATCCTGTTTCCAACAGTGGCCAATCTAGGTCATAAGTACCTAGCAGTTTCCCCAAAAGACACAGGTTCCACAATGCTTGTATTGGGTCAAGCAGTGAAGTCCCAGGTTTCCTTTTAATAATGGTTTATGGACTTTTCCTCCAGGAACTTGTCCAAACCTTTTTTTAAACCCAGCTACACAAACAGTAGTCTTCTCCTGATGGGGTCTCACTTAGTTGTGGTGGTAGGACCCCCCCCCCCCCACCTCACCCACTTCCAGTGATGTCTTCTACTTTGCCTGATGTGGCATCTCCAGGTAAGCAGTTGTTAGATTCTGTGGAAATTTCTTTTCCTACTCCTGTAGTTCAAGGAGGGTCTGAACTTGGTTTTGAGTTTCAGACCCTTGCTCCCTCTGAGGGAGAGATCACTCTTAAGGATATCTGGGGTGCCATTCAGGCCTTAGATCTTAAATTGGGTTCATCTGTTGCTTCATTGTGTGTTTTTTCCCAAAACACTACTACTTGTTTGCAAGCCTTAGATAAAACAATTTCCTTAACTAGTGTCTAGAGAGGAGTCTCAGCTTTCTCCTATTCAGGATTTTTATGCTGCATATGTTTCTGATTCTCTAGTGTTGCATGCTAAATTGGAGGTGCTGGAGAACTCCACTGTGGCTCATAACCTGAGGTTTTTGAATTTTCCCCAGGCACATTTACTGTCCTCGGATATATTATTAAAGAAATATTTTTCTGAGGTTTTGTGTTTTTCTGAGTCTATTGATTATTCTATTCCGTATTACTTACCCACCCAACGAAAGGTGATAAATCCCTCAGAGGGGGACCTTGATGTTTTGTCTCCTTCAATTACTCAGTCTTACTGCTTTCCTGGAAGATTCCACTTACAATATAGCTCTTCACGCTGTTGGTCACTTTTCTTTCAGAATCCACTAAACCTAAGGCCTCTTTTTGAAGGAAGGATGTCCAATTTTGTGGGCAGTGTATAAATATTTTTCCTGATGTTTCTCATTGTACGCAGCTTAGGAGGAAGCAATTTCTTAAATTAAAATCCAAAGTTTTGGCATTGGGTGCTACTTTCTTTCTCCTTTTCCCTGCCGGTGCTTGGTTACCTGGCATGGGAATACTTTTGCCTTCTTAGATGCTTCCCATCTAGACAAATTTATAGCTGACAGGGAGGTGGGAAATATGGTGCGTAATGGATTGATTTGATTTTGTACCTCCTGTATGACTTTGGCCTAATTCTTTTTACTATCATTATGTTTTTGTTCCTTAACTCAAAAACAGACCTCTTGATGTGGTCTACTATTCCTATATTTTATACAGTGGAACCTCGGTTTTCGTGATTAATCCGTTCGAAAAAGTCTGACTAAAACCGAATGTATGAAAACTGAAGCAATATTTCCCATAAGAAATAATATACATCCAATTAATCTGTTCCAGACACCCAAAAATATTAACAAAAAATGCATTTTATAGATAATAACTATATTTTTACATACAGAAAACAATGAGAAATAAATATAAATGACTAATAAAATGGATAAATGAACATTTAACATCACTTTTACCTTTATTGAAGACTCTTGTTGACATATGGAAGACAGTCAATCAGCAAGAGAATCAAAATAAAGAAAATCCCACTTCTGGCCACAAGATGGTGCTCCATTTTCAACTGTACAAAAACTGAGACAATGTACGAAAACTGGGACAAAGGTTTGACGAAAAAAGTCAACGAAAACTGAATCGTACGAAAACTAGGCCATACGAAAACCGAGGTTTGACTGTATTCTTTTGTAACACTTGAAGTTATATTTCCTTTTTGCTTGTATGGAATATTTCTCTGCTGTTTTAAAGTAATTAATGTTAAAATGCTTTATAAAAAAAAATAAACCCAACTACACTAACAGTTTTTACTACATCCTCCGGTAACAAATTCCAGAGTTTGATTAAACGTTGAGTGAAAAAAAAATCTTATTAGTCTTAAATAGGTTACACTGTACCTTCATTGCATGTCCCCTAGTCTTTCTATATTCTGATGATGTAAACATCGGTCTACATTTACCTGTTTCACTCCATTCATTAATTTATAGACCTCTATCATACCTCCCCTCAGCCGACTCTTTTCCAGGTTGAAGAGCCTAACCGTTTTAGTCACTCTTCCTAGGGATATCCTTCCATCCTCTTTACTATTTTGATGGCTCTTCTCTGTACTTTTTCTAATAACGCTATATCCTTTTTAAGATATGGTGACCAGAATAGCACAGAATATTCAAGGTGCGGTCGCACCATGGAACAATATCCTTTATTTTATTTTCCATTCCTTTCCTTATGATATCTAGCATTCTATTTGTTCTCTTGGCCACCACTGAGCACTGGGCAGAGGGTTTTAACATGTTATCCACAATGATGCCTAAATCTTTTCCCTGGGTGGTGAATCCTAATGTGGAACCTTGTATCATGTAACCATAGTTTGGGTTGTTCTTTCCTAGGTGCATAACTTTGCACTTGTCCACATTAAATTTCATCTGTCATTTGGATGTCCAGTCTTCCAATTTATCAAGATCCTCTTGCAATTTTTCACAAGCCTCATGGATTTTAACAACTTTAGATAGTTCTATGTCATCTGCAAATTTGATAACCTCATTTGTTATTCCCATTTCCAGGTCATTTATGAATAGGTTGAAAAGCAGCAGACCCAGCACAGATCCCTGGGGTACTCCACTATTCACCTTTCTCCATTGGAAAAATTGGCCATTTAGCCCAACCATCTGTTTTCTATATGTTAACCAGTTCTTGATCTACAGTAGTACACTGCCTCCTATCCCATGACCTTTTAGTTTTGCCAAAAGTCTCTGATGAGGGAACTTGTCATAGGCCTTCTGAAAGTACAGATACACTATATAAACCGACTCACCTTTGTCTACCTGTTTATTCACACCTTCAAAACAACATAGCAAATTAGTAAGATAAGATCTTCCTTGTCTGAAGCCATGTTGCCTGTCTCCCATTAGCCATGACTATCTACACGTTCAGTAATTTTGTTCTTATGATGATTTCTACCATTTTTCCCAGTACTGATGTCAGGCTCACCGGTCTGTACTTTCCCGGATCACTCCAGGAACCCATTTTAAAAACTGGCGTTACAGGTATTGCAGGTGATTTTAATGATAGTTCACAGATTACAGGTCTCCAATCTCATATTTCAGTTCATTCAACACCCTTGGATGTATACCATCCAGTCCAGGTGATTTACTACTCTTCAGTTTATCAAACAGTTCTAATACATCTTCCCGGTGTATTGATATTTCTTTCAATTCTTCATCAGTATCATCTTTAAATACCACTTCAGTCATGGTTAACATCCCTACATCTTCCTCAATAAAAACCGAAGCAAAGAATTCATTCAGTTTCTCCAATATGGCCTTGTCCCCTCTTAGTGCCCCTTTTACTCCTCTGTCATCTAATGGTCCAACTGAATCTTTCACTGTTTTTTTGCTATGAATGTATTTGAAAAAGTCTTAATTATACATTTTTGCTCCCACAGCAAGCTTCTTCTCAAATTCTCTCTTTCCCTGCCTTATCAATGCCTTGCATATAACTTTCCATTGCTTGTGCTGTTTCCATTTTTCGTCATTTGACTCTTTTTTTCCATTTCCTGAAAGATGCTTTTTGGGCAACAACAGCCTCTCTGACCTCAACTTTAAACCATGCTGACAGTTTTTGGACTTCCTTTGACTTCTTAAAGCGTGGAATACAGCTGCTCTGGGCTTCAAAGGTAGTATTTTTAAACAACAAGCTTGATGTAAGTCTTTAACCTTTGCAAATGCTCCTTTTAGTTTTTTCTTAACTATTTTCCTCATTTTATCATAGTCTCACTTTCAAAAACTAAAAGGTAGTACTGTGGATTTCCTTACCATCCCTCCTCCATTAATTAAATCAAACACAATCATTCTAAGATCACTATTGCCAAGTGGCCCCAACACCCTTATCTCTTGCACCAGATCTGTTGTTCCACTAAGGACTAGTTCCAAAATAGCTTCCCCTCTGGTTGGTTCATGAACCAGCTGTTCCAAGAAGCAGTCATTTATTTCATCTAGAAACTTTATCTCCATAGTATGTCCTGCCATGACACTGATCTAGTCAATATCGGGGTAATAGAAATCACTCATTATTAATACTGTGCTGTAACTTTTGTTAGCTTCCCTGATTTCTTTGAGCATTTCATCATCCATTTGTTCATTTTGGCCAGGCGGTTGATAGTACACCTCCACTGCCATCACCTTCCCCCTTTTTAAATAGAATTTCAATCCATGGAGATTCCACAGCTAATTTTGTTTCCTACAAAACTTTAATCCTTTGTGACTCAATGCCCTTTCTAACACAGAGCACAACCCCTCCACCAATTTGATCAGCTCCATCATTACGATATAGCTTGTACCCAGGTATCGCATTGTCCCGCTGGTTGTCCTTCTTCCACCATGCCTCTGAGATACCAGTCATATCTAACCTCTCATTTAGTGCTATATATTCTAACTCTCCCATCTTATTTTTTAGACTTCTAGCATTTGTATACAAGCATTTTAGAGATTGTATTTTATTCATATTAATCTGGTTATTGGTAGGCAGGAGTAATTTGGAATTTTTAAGCTCTGCTCCATACTCAAGGGCATTTGGGCTACTTTTGTCTTTGTTGGAACCTCTCTGCTGATATGTCCTAACTTCATTCTTTTGGTAGTATCCTTCAAGGATACGTTGTTCTGAACCATGTGCTCTTGGGCAACAGTCGGCTCTCCCCTATTATCTAGCTTAAAAGCTGCTCTATCTCCTTTTTAAAGGTTAATGCCAGCAGCCTGGTTCCATCCCATTTAAGGTGAAGCCCATCCCTTCAGAAGAGCCCCTCCTTTCCCCAGAATGTTCCCAAGTTCCTAACAAATCTAAAACCCTCATCCTTGCACCATCGTCTCATCCACACATTGAGACTTCGGAGCTCTGCCTGCCTTTTGGGTCCTGTGCTTGGAACGAGAAGCATTTCGGAGAATGCTATCCTGGAAGTTATGGATTTCAACTTCCTGCCTAAAAGCCTAAATTTAGCCACCAGAACCTCCCTACCACATTTTCCAATGTCATTGGTACCGACATGTACCAAGACAGCAGACTCCTCCGCAGCACTATCTAAGAACTTGTCTAGGTGGTGCGTGAGGTCTGCTACCTTCGCACCAGGCAGGAATGTTACCAGGCGATACTCATGTCCACCAGCCATCCAGCTATCTACATGTCTAATGATTGAATCACCAACTATAACGGCTGTCCTAACCCTTCCCTCATGGGCACATGGCCCTGGAGAAACCTCCTTGGTGCGAGAGTTTTACATCACCTAGAGGACAGTTCCTAGCTACAGGATCACTTCCTGCCACACCAGGGTGATGCGCTCCTGTCACATGACCTCTCTTCTCCATGCTGCCAGACTGGAGGTGGGACTTCAGTACTATATCCCTTTGGGGAAACTGCTAAGTACTTGTGACCTAGATTGGCTACTGTTGGAAAGAGGATTCTGGGGTTGATGGACCTTGGTCTGACCCAGTATGGCATATCCTATGTTCTTGCTGTGGATAGGGAAGATTCTGTAATTCTTATGCAAATAAATTTATCTTCAACCTTTGATGTGGTCAGTTATGAGTCACTATTAAAAAAACTAAGCAGGATAAGCCTATTTGGACTACTGCTATTATTAATTATCATTTTATTTATTTATTCAGACAGTTTTGTATACTGCCTTATCCTTCAATCAAAGCGGTCACAACACAATTGGGGGATACATTTAACATGTGGGGATATGAGACACATACTTACAGGGGACATGGGCAATGGAGGGTTAAGTGGCTTGCCCAAGACAACAAGGAGCATCTGTGGGACTAGAAACCCCAGTCCTTCTGGCCCAAGGTTGCTGTCCTCTAGTGGGATTTGAACCCCCAACCTTCTGGCCTGAAGTACCTTACCCCAACCACTAGGCTACTCCTCCTGTATTGTTTTTTATTTGTATAATGCTACAAGGCATACGCAGCATCTTAGAAAAGTTCTGCAATAGTTTATAGCGTTCTTGAAGAATAGATTAATGAGAGTCAGTTGGATAAATGAGATATTGAAGTCATGGGAAATGAAGCATGTAGTGCCTCAAGGCTCCCCACTATCACCAGTCCTCTTCAACATATTTTTAAACTCACTAAGGGAATATCTAAAAGAATGAGAATCAGCCATTGTTTTTTATTTCTGCACAGATGATATTGTTTTACTAATAAATCTAACTTCTGAGAATAATATCATTAAAAATGTTCATACCACAAGAACATTCAATAGAGAAACTCCTGTGGAAGAGTCAGGGATTATAATCAAATTAGTGAAAGCGTCAGGGATTATAACTCCTGACTCCAGGCAGTATAGCACCAGTGTTTGAAGAAAACAGATGGTTACCAATGATGGAAGGAGGCTACTGTATCTGACTAATGATCAAGTAGGTCAAAATCAGATTGAAAGCAGGTAAAAGGGGTCAGGAAAAGACAACCAGAAGGTACAGACTTATGATCCTACAGGGTAATATATCAGAAGTGTCTGAGACACACATTCAATATTTAAAGAAATAACAAAGTGGTGAGAGCATAATGTCCGTAGGGACTAGAAACTATAGAGACCTAGGAGTTTCCAGGAAAGTTCAAAGCCTGTTGCTGTCATCCTTTAATGTTGCTCATGATGCAAAAGAAGCAGAGAAAATTCAACACTACTATTTGGCAGGTCCCTGGTGGATGCCAATCTACCTCAGGTCTCCTTTATCGTTTTTTATTGAAGAGTTCAAGTTATGCAAGGGTGTAGGGAAAATGCAAGTCAGGAACTAAACAGTAAAAAGATGTTGAAGAAATGTTTACCACCCGAGAAGAGAAGTGTTCATCAGTGTAACAAGAGTTGATTTATAAGCCTATGGGTGCATCAAGGGGAGATCAAGTTCACAAAGTGAATATGTGAACACAAGATGGGTTCTACTCTCAAAAGGGAACAAAGCAAATGCTGATGTAATTGACTTGGTTACAACTTTATCTTAACCATTTCCACAGCTGTGTGTGCACCGAGCTGCATAATTTTATTAGTTTGTGTGCCCTTTTGAACTTATGAATCATGCAATAAAAAAAATACATGTCTGCATACATCTAGTGCATAACTCAGATCCAATAATTTGTTTTGCTCAGTTTTAGAAACAGAGATTGAAGTGATATTTAAATAAATATCAGAGAACAATAGCAAAAATGAAAAATAAAAACCCCAAAAGTAAAATAATAGCTTGTGTGAATAAAAATAGTTGAATCCTGAATTTGAAAAATGCTGCTGGTATGCACCGTTCATTTTGATGAACCTGTGAATAAACCCCCATTGTATGAGATTTTCGGTCTTCTCGTTCATGCGTACTGCAAGCGCAGGTCTGGTCATCTCATCTAAAGAAAGGATATAGTGCAACTAGAACAGGCTCAGAGAAGAGTGACACAGAGTCTCTAATAGAAGAAACAGACACGACTTCAGGATCTTTGCAGATTCCTTAGTCAAAGCGTCAGTTCCACTATTGAGATCTTTAAACTTAAGAGCTGCTTCCTGTGTGAATTTACATAACTGAGAAGTAGTATTAACATCATTCTCAATTCTAGTCACTACGTGTCATATATCTTGCAATGATACTTGAACATCAATTTTGTTCTGAGCAGAAATCACCCATAGGATCCCAAGACACAGCACTAGGGGTAGGTACTGTATAAAAAAAGGTCACTAAATGGGAAAGAAGCTAGTGGATCCTTCAAAACTGGAGAATTCTGATTGAAAGAGGTTTTCATTAGGGGAGGTGGTATACGCTCAGTTGTGCTAAGTGAAGCCCCCTCAAGTGAGGAAGACGATAAAGCAGAACCTGGAGTCAAAACTTTCCCTTATGGCTTCAGATACTTATCTCCAAATGCAGCTAATTTCTCTGATATCAGTGGGGTTGTTCAGTGTGTGCCTTTATCCAGTTAGTCCCGTCTCTATGCTCTCTGGACATCCTCACCACACCTGCACTGCTGCCAGAAACATCTCTCTCCTCACCACAGAGTACTGCGGACTTTAGTGGGTCTCACCACTGTTACCAGTGAGGCTGTCCGGTGTGCGCTTATGTCCAGCTGGTACCGCCTCTACTCTCGCCAAGCATCCTCACCATACCAGCACTGCTTCCCGAAAGAGCTCCCAACTTACCATAGCGTGCCGCAGGCTTTAGCGGGTCTCACTATTGATGCCAGCGGGGCTGTCCAGGGTATGCCTATGTCCACTACTTTGTCCCAGCATCCTCACCACAACTGCACTGCTGCCAGAAAGATCTCCCCAAAGATAACGCATTATTGATTAAAAGGCATGTTTACTAAGCTGCACTAAGCATCTGCTTTGCATGGGTTGGGGCAGAATCAGCTGCCGAGACAGGTTGTATATGGTAATGGCAGCTAATGTGCTTTTGGCAGTCGTGATAATGTGTAGTAAAGTATTGCACATTAGTTGGGGGTAGCATTACTCAGGAGCATGGGTTTTTAGCGTCATGCTAAAAAGCACGTAGGACCCTGAGCTACCTGGACAGTGCACATCAGGTGGCCCCTGGGTGAGGCACAGCACTACTAGCTCAGGCCTTGAAAGCCCATGCTGCTGGTGCTTAGCAGGGAACAACTACTGCCTGCACAATGGGTGGTGGTAGTTGCTCCCCCTGGTGGTCATGAGCAGTGCTAAATTCAGGGGGACAGCTGTCTTCTTCTCCCTGCATTTAGCGCTGTGTCCCGCACTAGAAATGCAGTCCAAACCCGTGTTACTAGTGTAGGACTTTGCAAGCATGTCCTTTTGATTTTACATCATAAAATTGAAAATTTAGAGAATACTTTTAGAAATAAAAATGTGCACTTCTTTCCATTTCCTCTTATATCTTTACTTTCTCCAGAGATTCGTGCTCTGCCTAATGTTGATAATATAGTATCTAAATGTTACTGCGTGCCTGATCATTTAAAAGTTGCTGAGGAGAGGACCCAGATGTCTTGGTGCTAAACCCTGATTTTAATCTAACAACCTTCTTAGAGTATTCTCAAGATAATATCACCACTACAGCTGCATTGCTTTTTACATTTGTTTCTGAGAAACCACGTATTTTGAAGTCTTTCTTTAAGAAAGAGGATAAGTTATTTTGAGGGCATAAGATTTCAATATTTCTGGATGTCTCAAGGCCTACGGACTCAAAGGTTCCAATCTGCAGAGTGTGTAGAAATCAAACTGAAAACAAATACACTCCAAATATCTCAAAATTGTAGTAGATGATGGTAATCAAACTACTCCAGTGGGTACTATTGACAAGGAAGTGCACTCTTTATTACAACATATGAGGTCTCAGACTGTGGGAGAAATTGAGAAAGTGCACTGTGGTATTAGAGACACTTTGAGAGAGGTCATTGATGCAATATTGGGAAATGCAGTAGGTCAGTTTTGGCCACATTCTCCCACAGTCTGAGACCTCATATGTTGTAATAAAGAGTGCACTTCCTTGTCAATAGTACCCACTGGAGTAGTTTGATTACCATCATCTACTACAATTTTGAGATATTTGGAGTGTATTTGTTTTCAAGGCCTACGGAAGCACATTATAAACCTTTTTTGGCTCTTAGGGCATCGGTTCTTACTCTGGGAGACACGTGTTTCCTTCATTATACTTGTAAATGCCTTGTTACATTTCATAGTAACCAATATATCTTTGTGGGCCCTTCTTACTTAGAGAAATTTCTCTTAGAGAAGGAAAATCAGGAAACCTGATGATGGGTACAAAATATCACAGTTTGAAGATTTTTTTTCTTGATGGGTTAAGAAGGCAATTATTTTGTTGTTTGCTGCAGTGCATGAAATGATTATTAAATGATTAAATATAATTATGCTTCATGTATTTTAACTAGAGTCCTTTTCTCACTTTTTATTTTAGTACTGTAAACAACTTTGATACATTTGTGAGAGTCAGTATAACAAATCTCAAATAAACATAGACATTTCTCCCCATAATGTGGGCTCATAAGCATTGATAATTTTGTTCACTTTCTCTAACTATTTCTAATATCATGCTGTATTACCTTTTCTATTTTTGGAAATGTTATGTAATTCAACAAAAAAAAAATGAACTATCCTTCCTGGAAATCCACATAGCTCCTGACTTCTCTATGTTTAAAACCAAATTATGCTGGATAAACCAATCCTTAATCATTTTAAAAGCTGTGTTAAATTGAGACATGATCTCCATCTGATCATTCTTCATGAAGACATCCAACTGGATGTCTCCTGCAAATGCATAAAATTCGAAATTATGAGACTCAGGAACCTTTGCTAAAGGGGTTAAGTATAAATTGAATAAAATAGTCAATAAAAGAGAATCTTACAGGACCCTTCTTTTCAAAGGTTTAAAACTAGACGAAGAATGATGCCAAAATAACTCTTCCACATACTCAAAAATGTAAGAATAAAACCAGCTGAAGACATCACAAAGTAAACCTATATCCTGCAACCATACTAGCCACAGATCATGTAGGGGTTTGCATTTGTTAGTGTGTATTCAAATTGATTACATCTATGGAAATCAACAATGGAAAAGCTCTATAACATCAACAAAGACAAAATCTGGAGCTCACTGTGGTACAGATCACCAGCTACTAGTAATCAAACTGAAGCTAAAGTTGAAAAAGAGCAAGTCACTCATGAATGCAGCAAAATATGACCTTGAGAATATACCACTGGAATTTAAAGAGTGCCTGCAAAATCAATTTGCTGCTTTAGATACAAATGCCAGAGCTCCAGAAGAGTTATGGGATGAAATCAAGAAGGTTGTGTTGGAGCAAAATGAGAAGCCTCTACCAAAGTCAAAAAAGCAAAAACGCCAAAATGGATGTCCGAAGAAACTCTGAAAATGGCCCAGAAACACAGAGAATCTAAAGCCAGAGGAGAAAGAGAGGAAATCATAGAACTCAACAGAGATTTGCAATGTACAGCAAGAAAAGATGAGGAGAAGTATTATAATGATGCATGCAAGGAAATAGAATCAGAAATTATTAGAGGAAGAACAAGATCAGCTTTTCTAAAGCTACAAGAGTTAAAGAAGAAATTCTGGCCTCAAATTGGAATGCTACAGTATAAGATGCTCAAGGATCTATGTTGAATGATGCTGAGAAGATCAAGAAAAGGTAGAAAGAATATACAGTCATTATACCATAAAGATCAAGTGGACCAACAGCTGTTTCAACCTGTACCTTATGATTAGGAAACATTGGTAGTGAAAGAAGAAGTCAAGGCAGCATTGAAAGCTTTATCAAAAAACAAAGCACTGGGCATTGATGGAATTCCCATTGAAGCATTACAGCAATTGAATGCAGCTGTTACCACACTTAGAAGGATCTGCCAGGAAATTCAGAAGACAACATCATGGCCAACTGACTGGAAATGATCTGTGTTTATACCAATACTAAAGAAAAATGATACAACTGATTGTTCTGATCCCACATGCCAGCAAGATTCTACTCAATATTATTCAGCAGAGACTATAACCATACTTAGAACGAGAACTACCTGAAATGCAAAGAGGGTTTAGAAAAGGGCAAGGAACGAGAGACATCATCACAGATGTGAGATGGATCCTTGAAAAGACAAAAGAATTCCAAAAGGATATTCATATGTGTTTTATTGACTACAGCAAGACCTTTTGACTATGTAAACCATGAGAAACTCTGGGCCACATTAAGAAGCATGGGTTTACCAGAACATCTGATAGTTCTCTTGCACAACCTTTACACTGATAAAGAAGCAACAGTTTGAATGGAACTAGGAGAAACAGAATGGTTTAAAATCAGCAAAGACATATGACAAAGCTGCATTCTTTTCCCCTAGCTCTTTAATTTATATGCAGATCAAATAATCAGTGAAGTAGGACCGTATGAAGACAACCGAGGAATGAAGATTGGTAGAAGATTCATCAACAACCTTCACTGTGCTGATGATACCACAGTATTGGCTGAAAGTGAAGACGATCTGAAACATTTGCTTCTCAAGATCAAGGGCCTTAAAATAGGCCTTCACCTTAATGTAAAGAAGACAAAGATCCTGACAACTGGCACAATCAATAAGTTCATCATTGATGGAGAAGAAATTGAAATAGCTGACAACTTTAACCTACTTGGATCAACTATTAATAAAGAAACCACAAGCAGTCAAGAAATCTGACGACGTATTGCTCTTAGCAGAATGGCTATGAAGGACCTAGACAAAATTCTCAAGAGCAGAGATGTCTCTTTCCATACAAAGATTCAACTTGTTCAAGCCATAGTATTTTCAATAACGTCATGTGGATGCAAAAGTTGGACAATGAAAAAGATAGGAAGAAAATTGATGCCTTTGAATTATGGTGCTGGCGATGAATACTGTGTATATTATGGACTGCCCGGAGAACAAACCAGTCAGTACTAGAGGAGATCAAACCTAAGCTTTCTTTAGAAACTCAGATGGCTTCAATTTTCATATTTTGGACACATCATGCAAAGAGAGAAATTGTTAGAGAAAGACATTATGCTTGGCAAGTTAGAAGGTCAATGCAAAAGAGGAAGGCCAGCAATGAGATGGATCAATACAATAACAGCAGCTATGGATGCCACTCTGTCAACAATAGCTGCCTGACTGAAGACCGAACACTTTTTAGGACTACTGTCCAGAGGGTCACCATGAGTGGACACCGACTCGACAGTACTTATAAATAAGAAGAGAAGCTAATGCGCTCTTTTTCCCTTTTTTTTAAATAGCGGTAACAATTGCTTTCTTAATCTCACTGGGCACAATGCCCTCTCTCGCTGACAATTTATTCAGACATGCAAGAAAAGGTGTAAGTATCTTGCTAGATCTGAGTAAACATGAAATAGAAATGTAATCCAACAGAACGGCAAAGGACTTACTGAATTCATCATACTTCCCATTCCTGTACTAGTGACAAGATGGGAAGAATCCCAAATACACATTCCAAAACTACTAATGGGTACCTCAACTTTGGCACTTAACCTTGTCACACATCGGAGGGAGCAATTTTTCTACTGTTGTCTCATGTTTGCTGGGTAACTGTTGAATTAGCAATATGAGCACCAGGGACGGCCCAAGGGGGGTGCAGGGCCATGTGCAGAGATGCGGTGTGGGGCCTCATTTGCTTAAGGTGTCTCATTTGCATAAATATTTGCGTAATGTTACCATACACTAACTTTTAGTAAACATGCCTCTTAATGAGTATATGGATAAAGAAAGACTAAAAGATTTCTACATTGCTATAATCCAGTACCAACCGCCAGGCACATTAGGAACTACTACAAACACTGCCCATTTAGAACCCATAGCAAACCCGCCGTATCCTAACAGCACTACCAGGACTCACAAAGCACCATACCCTACCTATCAAAAGGAAACACTGCAAATATTAAACCATTACATTTCAGAGAATAACAATACATGACCTACTGGGGAAAGAGAACAAGTGGCAATGTCAAATAGGAATTATATAAACAGAATACCTCAGTTCAGTTACACATACAGAACATAAACCATCACCAAACAAGGAATCACAATTTAGAAACAGGAAGACAATAATTAAACTGGGAACCCCAAAAGCCAAACTTGGAATGTACAGCACTGTAGAAATAAAACCATAAATTAATTTCCTCTTTTACTAAACAAAGCGCAGACGTTAATGATGCACATTTCCCAGAGCTGACATATTCCAGTTAATAAATTCAAAATAAAGAGATATTTTTCTACCTTTTGTGTATTTTTTTTTCAGTGGCAATTGCTCCAGCCATTTTCTTCTGGTTTCTTCGTGTCTTCTGCTAACTCTCCATCGTCTGCTGTCAATTTGTCCTTTCTTCTCTCTTCTAGTTTTTTTCCATTCTCTCTCTACATCTGCTTTAACATACTAATCTTTCTCCATTTGCTCTTTCCTCATTCCTATTTCATCCACTCAAATTTTACCCCTCCATCCTCAATCCCCACTTACTCTCCCAATATCCAGCCAATTGTAGATTTGTCTTCCCTCCCACACAAAATATTTTTCCCTCTCCATTTCACTCTCCCAGCTCCATCCCATTCAAATCCTCCCCCAACATCAGTTCCCTTCTAGTTCCAGCCCCACCCAGCATCCGCTCCCTTCTAGTCCCTGCATCAGCCCATTTCCAGTCCTAGCCCACCATCAGCCCATTTCCAATCCTATCCCAGCCCCCATCAACTCATTTCTAGTCCTTTCCTAGCCCCACCATCAGCCCATGTCAAATCCTAGCTCCCCTCCACTCAGCCCATTTCCAATCCAAGCCCCCCCAAGCCTACTTCCAATTCTAGCCCCTCCATGAGTCCATTTCAATTCAAGCCCCCACCACAGCCCATTTCCAATCTTAGCACCCCCAAACAGCCCATTTCCAGTCCTATCCTTGCCCCTTCATCAGCCCATTTCCTGTCCTAGCCCCCCCCCCCCACTCAGCCCATTTCCAGTCCTAGCTTCCTCCCCTCACAGCCCATTTCCATTCCAAGCCCCCCTCCCCATCAGCTATATGCAGTACAAGCCCCCTTCCACTCAGCCCATTTCCAGTCCTAGCAACCCCCCCCAGCCCATTACCAGTCCTCACCCCCCCATAGCCCATTACCAGTCCTAACCCCCCATCAGCCCATTTCCAGTCCTAACCCCCCATCAGCCCACTTGTAGTCTTAGCTCCCCCATAGCCCATTACCAGTCCTAACCCCCATCAGCCCACTTCCAGTCCTAACCCCCCCATCAGCCCACTTGTAGTCTTAGTTCCCCCATAACCCATTACCAGTCCAATCCCCCCCATAGCCCTTTACCTGTCCTAAAACCCCCATCAGCCCACTTGTAGTCTTAGCCCCCCCATAGCCCATTACCAGTCCTAACCCCCTCCCCATTACCAGTCCTAACCCCCTCCCCCCCATCAGCCCAGTTAGGTTAAAAAAAAATGCAAACCGGCTGCTGCTGCCGCTGCCGCCGTGGCAGTGGCAGAATCGACCATCCCGCGGGGGCCCCCTGCCCTGCAGAGTTTTCCATGTGGCCTCAGCTCCCTTAGCGTGGGCTTTTCAGAGCCGCGCAAAGGGAGAGTTTCCCTTTCTCGCGGCTCTGTTAATCCTGCCGCAGGGCTGATGGGAAATCCCATCAGCCCCGCGGCGGGATTAACAGAGCCGCGAGAGGAGAAGCTCTCTCTTTGCGCGGCTCTGACAGCCGATGCTGAGACTGCATGGAGAACTCTGCAGGGCAGGGAGGCTCTGCGGGATGGTCGATTCTGCCGCTGCCATGGCGGCAGCAGCAACAGCAGCCGGTTTGCGTTTTTTTAACCTAGCTGGGCTGATGCAAGATGTTTTTTGCGCGGGGCCCCCTGAAATGCGGGGCCCTGTGCAAAAAACATTCTTGCTCAATGGATGGGCCGGCCCTGATGAGCACACACAGTTGGTACCCTGCACTAAACCCAAACATTCAAAGGACATAAACTCAGTGGTAAGGTAGACAGTTTATCTTGGTATTGCCTTGCACCTTGCTCCTGTTGTTATATATGGTAGATTGAGACATATCATTGTTGAAAAAATTATATTCAGTCAAATACCCTTAGCTATATACTCTTTATAGACCAGCCTAGTGATCATCTTAAAAGAAATCATCAAGGGTCAGAATGGGATTGTGCAATTTTGTTTCTCCTAGAATGACCCCCATCTCCCTTGGCACCATCTATACAGATACCTTGTGTGAGTTTTAAGGAAAGTCACATAATCATACAGAGAAACAACCAGAATTAATAGAAGACACAATACAGGTGCTATAATATAGAAACAAAATATGAGAACAGATAAAGAACATTAGGCATTGACCCCTGCTTTCCTGAAATACTTTACCTCCAGCGGTCCATGAAAGGCTATAACATACCCCAATCTCATTCTCTCCTCTAGGTGTTTCTCAACCTTTTATATTGCAGAGACCAGTTGGCTATCCTCCTAAAATGCAAAGGAAAGTTGGGGGATACTCTGGAAGGGCAGGGATATCCCTGTGTTTGAAGAGAAGGTAAGTCTTTACATGCACCCATGCTTCTGGCAGTCAGGTACTGTGGCCACTGCCCCAATTCCAACAAAAAACTCAGAATGGCACCAATCCACAATGCTATTACAGTACCTTTCCCCCCCTTCCGACCTCAACCCCCGTATAGTATAGTACCCTCCCACATACCCCTTCACAGCCCCAGTGCCATACAGTATCCTCCCACCCACCACTCATTGCCCTGATGCCATCTCTGTACTAAATAAGGTAGATTGACCCCTAACAGTAGTACTGCGAGATTACCATGGGAAGTTAGATCTGCCATTTTGAAACAAGGCGGCAATAGGGCAGGAGCAGAGGGAGATTGATCCTGCCCCATCAACTAGACTACCATAGATTTTTTTTTTATCTCATGCCTTTTTTCACTGGTAGCTCAAGGTGAGTTATATTCAGTACAATAGGTATTTTCCTGTCCTTGGTGGTCTTATAATCGAACTTCATATTTGAGACAATGGAAGTTTAACTGACTTGACCAAGATCACAAGTGACTTGCCCAAGATCACTGGTTCTTAGCCCACTACTCTAATCATTAGGAGACTTCTCCACTGCATTGCCTGGTAAGTGCAGGAGGGGTCAGGGGTGGGAGGAAGGTTGAGTCATCAGCTATGAAGGGTGGCTGTCATAGGGGGGTTGAGTTTGAAGGATTGTGTTGAAGGGATGGTATTGTGGGGGTGGCAGGTCAGTGTGCTGCATTGGGCCTGTAATTGTAGGGGTAGGGGGTATTGTGATGGCATCAGGGATTGGCACCATTGTTTTTTATTGGGATGGGGGATGAGAGAGCCCAGGGCTTGCATTACATGTATCAGCAGGTGCATCTACACTGTCTAAGCATGTAACATGGGTCCATACAGTAAAGGGATTATTCTGTTCCCCGAAAAGCAGGGCTGGATGCCCCAGTGGGACATCCATCCCTGCTATTCATGGGCCTCCCAGCCAGTGTCTAACTTCCACACCATTTGTATGGGGAAGTTAGACAGGAGTGGGAAGAGGCGGATCGGGGGCGAAGTTAGGGCAGGTGGTGGGTGATCATTGGCCCTGTACGTTTGGGGCCAGCAACTTGTATAGGGAAGTTATTAGGAAGCCAGATCGGGGGTCGGGCTGCGGGGAAAACAGCTCTGCATCTGGTGGCCGGGGATTGCGACTTTACAATGGACTGAGCTAGTTGGGCGTGCAGGCTGGGCTGAATTGCAGTCCCGGCCTGCATATACAGACGTACCCGCAGGATCAGAATTCGCGACGGCCTCTATATGTCTGATTCAGACTGGATGTACAGAGGGTTTCGGCATCTGGGTTGGAATCGGGCTATAAATGTATGCCCTGTGTGGTAAATGTATGGCAGATGCTGGCTACAGCCACAATATTTACTGCACTGGCTTCTGCACTTACCACATCTTAAGTTTGCATTTATGGCACTATAAGTGCAAAAACTGACTGCATTTTGGTAAATATGCCACTAATCCTGGGCATAAAGGCTTTGCAGGAAACAAAATAGACTGTAGAATCTCTATGGATAGAAATTGCATGTAAAAAGAGGAATGCAATAGCCATGGGGGTGTACTACCATCTGCTTGGCCAGAATGTACAGATGGATAATGAACTGCTAACAGAAATTAGGAAACTAAAAAAATGTGCAACATGGTAATAATGGGTGACTTCAATTACCCCAGTATCGATAAGGTCATTGTTACATCAGGATATGTTAGGAAGATTGTTTCTAGATGAAATAAATGACCGCTTCATGGAGCAGCTGGTTCAGGAACGGACACAAGGTTAAACTACTTTAGACCTAGTCCTCAGTAGAACACAGGATCTGGTGCGAGAGATAACAGTGTTGGGGCCAATTTGCAATAGTAAATAAAATGTGCTCAAAATCAAGATAAATCGCTCATGTATTAAATAGGCATAAATGTTCCCTCTAATTTTTAAAAAGTTATGCACAAATATTTTAAGAGGTCTCAGACTTAATTGGTTCTGCCACCGGGACTGACGTCCGTTATCACGGCAGAATCACCATTAGCATCAATGACCTCTGGAGTCAGTTGAACAACGCAATTGAAAAGCTGATCACACGACTTAATTTTAAAGTCCAATATTCAAGGTAAGAAACTGAAAAATTCAATCCTTGAGAAACATTTTGTTTAAACGCGGGCAGCTTCTTTGGATTGATAAGGTGATTGACGGTTGGCTGGGAGAGCCGGAGTGATCCCCTGAAGAAAGTTATTGTCATGAAACGCATGACTGGTACCTGAGTGAGGCGTCGGGATCCGAGCTCAACCCAACTTATGGGGTGCTTTTGAAAACGCAGATAAGGATTGAATTTTTCAGTTTCTTACCTTGAATATTGGACTTTAAAATTAAGTCGTGTGATCAGCTTTTCAATTGCGTTGTTCAACTGACTCCAGAGGTCATTGATGCTAATGGTGATTCTGCCGTGATAACGGACGTCAGTCCCGGTGGCAGAACCAATTAAGTCTGAGACCTCTTAAAATATTTGTGCATAACTTTTTAAAAATTAGAGGGAACATTTATGCCTATTTAATACATGAGCGATTTATCTTGATTTTGAGCACATTTTGCATCATTCAGTAATTGACCAATTCTTCATAGTAAATAAAATGACTATATTTAATTTAATAAATGGAGAGAAGATAAGAAAGGAAATCCACTGCACTAGCATTTAGCTTTGAAAGGAGAGACTATGATAAAATGAGAAAACTGGTTAAGAAAGAACTAAGGGCCCGATATTTTAAAGGCATTTACATGGTTTACAGACCTGTAAACTGTGTAATGCCAAGGAATAGGATATTCAATGCACTAAATCGGTTAATGCTGCTAAATATCCCCAACTAATGCCGCTATAGGCCCCAGGGCTAACCGCTTAGCATCGGGGCGTGTTGAAGGCATTCCAGGGCATGTCATGGGCAGAGACAGTTGCTAATTGGATAGTGGCAATATTGCACCGCTACCTGGTTAGCGACCTGTGGGTAAAACTAGGTGCTAGTTTTACCGATGGAAGCTAACCGGATAGCAGTGCAATATTGCCACTACCCAGTTAACCTGTACGTCATTGGAGGCTGTGCATGACCCTGGATATTCAATGTCGGTGCCACAAATGACTCCGGCATTGAATATCCTGGGTTAGAGGTCGCCGGTGACAGCTATGAGCTGCAGCAATGCATAGCTGTCTCAACAGAATATGGTGCCCTAAAACTTTAAGCAATATTCAATGCTAGCAGCTATGCACAAGTACAGCGCCTATCCATAGGCGCTGAACCTTAACCCCGGATATTCAATGCCGGGGTAATATGCACTCCCAGCATTGAATATCTAGGGTCACTATACATGCTCCAGAGCCGCAGAAGCTAACCAGGTCGCAGTGATATTGCACCACTGCCCAGTTACCTCCCATGGATAAAAGATAGGCCAGCTTTTGCTGTGCCTATCTTTTACCCATAGTAGCTAACCGGATAGCAGTGCAATATCTTCACTACCCAGTAATCTAATGTTGCCTCCCGTGACATGCCCTGCAATGCCCACGACATGTCCCAATAGTAAACAGTTACAGGGGCGGCTCAAGGCAGTCTGCTGCCTGAGGCGAAGAATGAGATGGCGCCCCTCCTCATCACCTTAGAGGGGGGCGGGGCTTTTCAGAAATCCAATCAGAGACTGAACCAAATCAAAAAGCCGATTAGATTATATGGAGGAAATGCAAGATGTTTGCAAACAGGGTCGTATCGAACTGCAATCGTGCCTTATGCGACTTGCAACTTGGGCGCACACCCCCCTCTCCCCCCCATACCTCCGTCCAGCACTGCCTGCTCTTTCCCTGCTGCTGACGCCCTCTGTTTTTTTCACGGCAGCGCCAGCAGCAGGGAAAGGGCAGGCAGCACTGGACGGAGGTATGGGGAGGAGGAGGGGGCATTGCACCCAATCTGAAAGGCGCCGGCACTCTAAGCAGATCTGTCCCTCCCTGCTCTGACATCGTGTTGGAGGAGGGAGGGACCAGACCTGCTTAAAGTGTTGCGAAAAGGCTTTGGGCACATTTTAACTGCCTGCTATTGTCCTGCCGGCGGCAACAGGGCAACAGCAGAGAGCCGAAATGCACCCCCCAAGTCTTTGCGCCCTGTGCGGCTGCACTGCTTGCACAGGGCTAGGTACGGTCCTCTTTGCACACCAAGGAACTAAAAGACAGCAATAATCAATAGCACAGTTTATAAAACTAAATTATAACCCATTTTTATTTTGTTATAAACTGCATTATGGTTCTCCCTTTTTCTTTTTCAAAATATATTTTGCATCCATAGTAGGTGCAGAGCAGAGCCAGGACATTCACCCACAGAACTCAATATTTTAAAAAAAATCTGATTCTGATCATCTCACTAACAACAACAACAACAACCACTATTCTCCAGTACCAGGCATATTGTGAACTAATAAAAAAACCTTACAACAAAAATCAAACCTACCATACCATACCATATTAGCACAAATTTCCAAAAGTCACATAAGGAGTCCATCCAAAAAAAGCGTCACTGTAAATACTACAGTGGGCCCTGGAACATCCATACACCTATTTGAAAAGCTGAACAAGTCAAATTACTACAGTATAGTATAGATCTTTTTATACAAACTGCATGTTAACAGAACACCTGACCTCAGTCACACACGCACAACATCGACCTTCACCAAGTACAAAATAAGTAACCACAATCTAAAGTAAAAATAAAAATATGTAGACAAAATTTAAACTGAAACCCCAAGAAGCCAGAGTCCACATGCAGTGCAACATCAGATAAATAGGAGATGCAGTTCCCCAATACTGTGTAAAATATAAAAATAGCACAAAGTCCAATCACCAAAATTAAATAAAATTATTTTTTCTACCTTTGTTGTCTGACCATTTTATTCTCTGATCATGCTGGTCCCGATCTGAGGCTTCTGCTTTCCTGTCTTCTCTTTCTATGGTCTATGGTCCATCTGCCATTTCTTATCTCTTCTTTTGTTTTCTTCACTTCCTTCCATCAGCCCATTTCCAGTTTCAGTAACCTCCCCAGTATCAGTCCCCTTTCCAGTCCTCCCCTCCCAGTACCTTCCAATGTCAACCACCTTGCATTCCCATGACTGCCACTTGTGTCCATTCCCTTCCAGTCCCCCTCCTTTCCCACTGTCCAGCCCCTTCTAGTCCAAATACTATCCCAGGTATCAGCTCAGGTTCACTCTCAGTGCCACCCCCCAGTCAGTTCCCTTCCAGCCACCCTACCCTCTGTCCATCTCTCTTCCAGTGCCATTCACATGTCAGCTCCCTTCCAGCCTCCTCCCTGTTACCCAGCTACCTACCACTCCCATCCCCAAGTGTCAGCTCCCTTCCAGTCCCCCTTCGGTACATTCCAGGTGTCAGCTCCTTTCTAGCCCCCTCCTTCCCTTCCTGCCCCATCCTTCCCCTGGCAGACCCTCTCATTATTCGCTCCCTTCCAGTCCTATTCTACCATCTCCCCCCGCATCAGCCCATTTGTAACCCTAGCCACTAGTTTTCTTCCAGGGCCAGCAGCACTCTCCTCCCCTCCCCTATTAGCCCACTTCCTGTCCCAGCCCATTTCTAGTCCTATCCCCTTTATCAGCCTACCCCAGTCCTAGCCCCCCAATCAGCCCATTACAGTCGTAACCCTCCAATAAGTCCATTTTCAGTCCTAGCACCCCAATCAGCCCATTTCCTGTCCTAGTCTCCCCCCATAGCCCATTACCAGTCCTAACCCCCCCCATCAGCCCATTTCCAGTTCTAAACCCCCATCAGTCCATTTCCAGTCCTCGCCCTCCCCCAACAACCCATTACCAGTCCTAGCCCCCTCCGATCAGCCCATTTCCAGTCCTAAGCCCCCATCAGCCCATTTCCAGTTCTAACCCCCCCCCCCCGATAGCCCATTATCAGTCCTAACCTCCCTCCTGATAAGTCCATTTCCAGTTCTAAACCCCCATCAGTCGATTTCCAGTCCTAACCCCCCATCAGTCGATTTCCAGTCCTAACCCCCCCATCAGCCCATTTCCAGTTCTAACCCCCCCATAGCCCATTAACAGTCCTAGCCCCCTCCTGATCAGCCCATTTCCAGTACTAACCCCTCATCATCCCATCAGCACCTTGAGCTCAGCTTTAACAGAGCCGTGGTTAAGGGAAACACTGTCCCTTCGCCGCAGCTCTGCAAAGCGGAGCCGGGGAAACCAGCAGGGTCTCTGAGGGGGGGCGGGCGGGCAGCCGTGGGGCTCCTCATTCTGCCACTGCCGCCGTTGGAGCAGCAGCGGCAGCTGCTTCTTGCACCAGAGTTTTGTTTTTTTCTTTTATTTTGAAGGCTGAGGCGGTGACGGCGGTCTTTTTGGGGGCAATTTTTCTGCCCCAAAAAGCTGCCGCCTGAGGCCACCACCTCACTTGGCCTCATTATAGAGCCGCCTATGAGCAGTTAGAATCGGGGCATATAACGGCATTAGTAGGAAATATCTTGTTCAGCAGAATTTACATGGTTTATCTCATACAGCTCTGTAAACCATGTAAATGCCTTAGAATATTGGTCTCTAAGAGTTTACATCTAGCCTGGACATCATTTAAAAATACTATCTTGGAAGCCTAGGGAAGATATATTCCATGCTTTAAGAGAGGTGGAAGGAAAACCAAACGATTTTTGGCATGCTTTAACAGTGAGGTCAGAGAGACTATTATAATCATAAAAAACTTCTTTCAGAAAATGAGAAAAGGAATCAAAAAACAAAAACAGGAAATAACATAGGCAATGGCAAGTTAGATGTAAGTCACTGATAAGACAGGGCAGAGAGAATTTGAAAAGAAGCTTGCCATGGAAGCAAAAACTCATAATAAAAACTTTTTCAGATACATTTGTAACAAAAAACCTGTGAGATAATCAGTTAGATTATTAGATGATAGATGGGTAAAAGGGGCACTAAGAGATGACAAGGCAATAGCAGAGACTGAATGAATTCTTTGCTTCTGTCTTTATTAAAGAAGGTGTAGGGAAGTTTCCCATACCAGAAATAATATTTAAAGGTGATGTTTCAGAGGAACTGAAACATATTTTGATAGAACTGGAAGATGTAATACAGCAATTTGATAAACTAAAAAGTAGCAAATCACATGGATCAGATGGTATATATTCCAGGGTACTGAAAGAACTCAAAAATGAAATTGCAGACCTTCTATTAGTAATTTGTAAACTATCATTAAAATCATTTATAGTACCTAAAGACTGAAGAGTAGCCAATGTGATGCTATTTTTTTTTTAAAGAATTCCAGGTGTGATCCGAGAAACAACAAACTGGTAAACTTGATGTTACTGCTGAGCAAAATGGCAGAAACAATTATAAAGAATAAAATTACTGAATTTAATTTAATTTAATTTAATTAACAAGTTTTTATATACCGCACCTTCCAATGATCAGTTGTGGTTTACATTGAACAACAGTAAACAAGGCAATGCTGTTTTTACATATAACAATGTGAAGCTACAAAAAATCAGATCAAACTTACAATTAACAGTTGTAACTATGTACAAAGAACAGGATTATAAACTATGTACAAGGTATGTATGATTCAAAAACATCAATTTGGGGTTTTGGTACTTATTCCAGTTCAGAGATGGATAAAGTTAGCTGGTGAAGCTATCCTTTTTCTTGTTGAAAAGGTGAATTTGTCAAAGAACTATAGTATGTTGAGAATAAATGTGTTTTGAGTTAGATAGTTATGGTTTAACAGGACCAAGTCAATTTGGATTTAGCAAAGGAAAGTCTTGGCTTGTTAATCTTATATATTTTTTTGAAGATGTGAATAAAAAAGTAGATTAAGGTGAGTTAGTTGGAGCCCGATTCCAGAAGGGACACTTCTGGATGCCTCCAAACAAGACGGCCCAGTTAGTATCCAATTCTGCACTGCAGGAGCTAGACATTTCTCTGGGTGCAGGATCGAGCATTGCAACAGCCCAGTGTGCCCCAGCATCTTTGCGGGAGACATCGTCCCCACTGCATGGCCAGCCTGCCGCAGTGCCAACCCCAGTTTGCCCACTGCCTGACCCTCAGCAGAGTCTGTCAGGGCTGGGATCAGGTGGCAGGGCCTCACCTTCTGTGGATGCTGTGCTTCTGGAGGGCTACTGGGCCAGTCTGCCGCCATCACTACTGCTTATTCTACCTTGGAGATGGAATAAGCAGCATGGCCATCTTCAGCCCGCTGGACGTACAGGGACATGACCTGAAATTGGCCCTGTATGTCCGGATGCCTGGCCCACCCTTGCTCCTCCCACTCTCTGCCCCCGTCCAGATCTCCCTGCACTGTGGCTGTGTGCATGTGGGAAGACTGCATGCCAGAATATAGGCCAGACGACTAGCAGGGCTGCATGTCCCACTGAGACATACAGTTCCATTATTCGCTTTACTAAATCAAGCCCATAGTGTTTCTGGATATCCCCTTATGCTAGCTTGCCTAAGATGGATATTCCCGACCCAAGAATCCCTAAGGGGATGTCTATGTGGCCACCTACATGCACATCCACATCAGGTTTGTCTATGTTCCTGAAATCAGCTGAATACATAGACATCCTTAGTGTCTTTCTGCATATTCTGCCCTGGACATCCCAGATTAACTTGATTTCCAAATGTGCAGCTGCTGCTTCCACTGCTGCTGTTGTGGGTGAGAAATTTCAGGTCAGTTGTGGGATTTGGCAGACCCTTCACCACTGATAGACTCACTTTGTTGCCTCCTCCACATCAGCTAGTCCATGCAACCCACTCCATCTGGCTATTGGCTGCACCCACATGTAGCTGGGAATAGGCTGACGGGGGCATGCGCTGTGCTGCTCCCAGAATTATGAGGGCCATGTGGGCTGACTTATTCCTCCATTGTATTATCTGGCAGCTGATAACTACCATACCCTACACTTGTATCACTTTTTTTCTCTATGACTACTGTCTACTGCATATGCACAACCTGCTTGCACTGCCAAGATGTCATATGAGTGCTGCTAGCATATCCCTCTGCCTTTCACATCTGTGTCCCTGCCATGGCCTCAAACAATGGTCCCCTGTTCTGCTGCAGATTTTTCCCTGTGACACATGATCTTAACCAATGAACACTTTCAGATTCTCCTAAATTCTATAGGCCTTCCATGCTATGGTTATCCCATGTCTATCATGTCTTTGAATGCCCTTTTCTGCTGACCTGTGCAGAAGTTACCTTGCCCTGGGTCCCCACTTACTCTAATCCTGCAAATACCATCCTTGCTGTGTCTGTGCAACTCTTAGACACCGTTCCCCTTGATGTGCTGTCCATGACATCTGCCCCTTGCCTTGTATAGCTCTCACCAGGGACCTCTATCATACAGGGTTTCTGCACCTAATGGCACAGCTGTGGACACACAGATACGATATACCTTGATGCTCCCTCCAGAGCTGCTCCAGGAACCATGCCTGCTGGCTCCTAATGGCCACAAAACATGTCTTCAGGGTCTCTATCTTCTGCCTTATCCAGTAACTCCTGTGGAAAAGGGAAATATAAGACATGCTGAGTGGAGCCATTCTCCAACTCTGACATTCCTTGTCATTCTTCTCTTACTTTCCATGTGTTACCCACTTCCTACATCAGCTCTGTGGGCACATTGCCCGGTATGCTCTTGGTGGGCAATGTATCTCACTGTGTCTTTTTGGGGGAGTGCCATGCCTACATCTCCCTCCACTCTCATTCCTATGGAACTTTCTGGGCACTATTGGCTGCACACCTCTGTGTAGTGCCTTCTATACATTTTTCTGTGGATATATGCAATTTTTTTCTGTGCTGGGCTCATCTGCAGGCTCCCTCCTGATGCACAGTATGGACTTCAAGTGGCCATAACCTGTGGTTGTGACCTGATGCCTACCTTGACCACCTCCTTTCACAGTTTCTGACATTAGTTGCCACCAGTGACAGACATTCAAACTCTTGACTCTCAAGCAATAATTTTGAAAGGGTCCTCAGAGTGGGTAAAGTCAAGATCAAGGAGCAGCTGCAAGTGGCTTCCTTTCTTCCTTGCGGCCCCCTATATTTCAGGGACTACTTGGGAAGAATTTATGCTACTGGCTGCACCTTGATGTCTTTCTTCTTCCCATGAAGCCAGCTCATGCCTCGGCTATGTTCGGGCCTCTGCTGCCACCTTTTCTCTTACCTTCTGAGCCTACCCCCTGTGCTCTTATTTTGTTTAAAATGTGCCTCTGCATCTAAAACTTTCATTGTAACCTTTGTGTTCATTGGTTCCTGCCTATTTGTGTCCCCTGCCCTCTCCCCTGTCCCTCTGAACACATCGAAGCGCTAATGTCAGTGGTACCCCTGTGTGCATGGCTTTCTTATTACTTAATAGGCAAGGGTCTGGTGAATCCTTTGCTAGATCCTGTATGCCAGGTGGTAGACAGCCTTGTGTCTATGGGCAGAATATAGGATCTTATCATGCTCATTGACCAGAAGGCAGAGCTTCCTAGTTACCCTGCATGAGAACTGCAGCTGCCATGTGGCCATCTCACTGTCCTCTGGCCATGTCCTTATGCTGCAGCTCTGCATGCCAGTACGTACACGCATACTTCACATTGCACACACATGTCCATGTTCCTGTTTCAGCAAATGGGTCCTTGTGCATTTCCATCATCATATTTTCCATGAGCAACACATGCACCCTAACTCCCTGGGTGCATATTCTCAGAAGCTCACATGGCGATTTCAGATGGTGACTGCCCATTCACAGGCCCATTTCTGAAACTGGCTCCATTTGCAGCACATCTTTCCTTGTTCATTCCCCCTGATGCCAGGTTGTCCTTTCTAGAATGCCCCTTCACATGCAAAACTTTACATTTGTCCACACTGAGGGAGATTTTAGGAAGGAGATGTCGAGAAGACAGAGGACAGAACTGCAGAGGATGGACATGAGGAGGTGGAGAGAGAGAAAATTCTGTAAATCCGAGAATCACCAAGATGAGCATGAAGAGAATGATGATAACTCTCTGATGATTGCAATACCAGAGCACCTCCTTTATCCGCCTTGCGAATTACAAATGAGGAGTCGGATTTTACAGAATTTTGGATACTGACCCCACACTGGAACTGACCGAGACAATTAAGTTACTGGTGGTGGATGCTTTGGAGAAAGGTTGGATCACTCTTAAGGAATATAATTTTCTAACTGTCACACATCCACGGATTCCGGTACTATACATGGTCCCAAAAATCCACAAATCCTTGGTTTCTCCTCCTGGGAGACCAATAGTTTCATGTAGGAATTCAGTATTGGAACTGTTATCTATTTTTTGCGACATTTTTTTGAAGCAAGAAGCCAGCAGGGTCTCCTCCTTTGTTAGAGATTCTACACACTTTTTGCAAGCTTTGTCCTCCGTTGCGGTACCAACTGGGGCTTTCTTAGTCACCTTAGATGTAGTGGCTCTGTATACTAATATAAATCAGATTGAAGCACTGAGGTTATTGAGTACATTATTTAATTACGCCCCTGCTCATCTCCCAAGATCTTTTTTACTGCAATTGGTAACTTTGGTATTGGCCAAGACTTATTTTCTATCAGAAGGGATTTTTTTACCAACAGATCTCTGGTATAGCCATGGGGGCGATGGGGGCGCCCTCGATAGCTACACTATACATGGCAGAAATGGAAGATAAGTTGATTAAGGTGTCTCCATTTTTTGTCAACGTCCTCCTATGGCGAAGGTTTTTGGATGACATATTTTTTATTTGGACTTCTGACTTACCATCTCTTCGCGTTTTTGTGACTTGGTTGAATTCATTAAAATCCAATATACAATTTACCGAACATATTGATTCCCAAAAGATAGAATTTTTGGATATGATGGTCTATATTGCGGGAAGTGAATTATTGACTACGCTATTTCGCAAACCAGTACAACGTAACAGTTTATTGCATTTTCGGAGTTTTCATCCAGGTCCTCTTCGGAGAGGTTTGCCATTTGGGCAATTTTTGAGTTTGCATAGATTATGCCACTCTCTTATGAATTTAAAACACATGCCCAGGATCTGAAACAACATCTACTGTATAGGGGTTACCCTATTCAAGTGGTTTGTAAAGCTTTTCGTAGGGCTTATCACCTTCATAGAGATTGGTTATTGGATCCACAATACTTATCACAGCATCTCTGCCTTCAGATGCGGTGGTAGGTGTTTCACCATTCATGGAACGTATCTCAGAGATATTGCGGATCCTTCATATTCACTGGTCAGTTTTAGGGCTACATGATTGTTTTAATAAACCTTTAAGAGTGGCTTTTTCGAGGGGTTCTAATTTGAGCGATAGGCTGGTACGGACAACTTCAATGGTCGATAGACCGATACCAGCATCCATGAATGGTGGCCATAACCCTTGTAATGATTGTATTTATTGTGCTACAACAATTTCGGGTTTAATTTGGCAACACCCACTGACACACTGTGAGTACACTCGGCGATGGAAGACTACTTGTTTATCGTCTTATGTCGTTTATGTTTTGCAATGTCCTTGCAACTTGCTCTATGTGGGTAGAACAATACGCCCTATGAAGAAAAGACTTACTGAGCATGCTTCTCGGATACGTTAACAGATACTATCGGCACCAGTGGTTGATCATTGTATCATTTACCATCATTCCTTTGAAGAATTCATTTGGACAATTCATGACCATATCCCTTTCGACCCGCGTGGAGGAGACCGACTAAAGAAACTTCAATGGTTGGAACAGTGGTGGATTTTTTACTTGGACACTGTACATCCTAATGGACTTAATCGAGAAATCGAGTGGATTAGTTTACTGTGATATTCTTTGGATTGTGTTTGAGGTCATCTGTTTTGAGCCAATCACTGTAGGGATTCCCCTGACAGTGGGGTTGTCCCTCTTTTGATTGGCTGGCTCCCCTTTAAAATGTGCTTGCCCAAATCCATCTGATAACAGATAGCCCTAAGCTGCAAGACGGCGTCTTGGACACAGTTGCTTTGAGAAGTTTGGGTTGTGAGTGACACTTGAAACAGGGATTATTCCCGAAACTTGCATGTCGTGTGAAGAACGTACATGCAGGCAACGGTGTATTTCAGCATATTGAATTCGGGACTTGTTCAGATAAGTGACGTCTATATACTAGATGGGGAACTTTTATGAATAAAAGAATAAAAGAAGTTTGCTGTCTGGAGGGGGTTGGGTTGTCAATCCCAGCCCTCCCTCGGCACGCTACGACAAAAAGATATACAATTTTGAGGATTTGTTTGTTCTTGAGGGGTTTGCTTATGGTGAATTATATTAGAGTTTTAATTTTATTCACTGTATTAGGTTTGAGTGGTTTGATTTTACCAAGAGAACACTGGCATCCCCCAGCTCATCTAGCCTAAGTATCTACCCTCTCCAATATATGGCCACCCCTGCACCAGCCAAGGAACATGGAACACTGGACTCAGATGCTCCACACCAGCTTCATGCTTGGTCTATAATCCTTACTCCTATGGGTTAGATATTGCATGTGACCTATTCCTTCTAATCTTTTTGAGACTTGAATGGCTTCATGCCTCAGCCCATAATACAACCTTTGATCCTATTGGTCAATTCCTTCTAGCCCAGGGGTTTTTCATTGTATGAAAATCTCTCATGTATATTCATGGTGGATAACCTGAAAACCTGACTGGCTTGGTATGTCCCAGGGCTGCGAACTGGATCCAGATGCACCTGACAAGCTTGATCCAGTCCTGAGGTTACCCCATTACATGCAGGTAGTTTTAGTCTTGCTTTTCTTATGGAGTGCAATAAAGAAATCAAAATGCATGTCCCTAAATGCAATGCGGTAACCCCAGGACTGGATCAACCCTGTCAGGTGCTTCTGGAGCCAGTTAGTAATCCTAGCCAGGTTGAGAACCCCTGCTCTAGACCTTTGCGTACAATGGAGGCAGTGCATGAAGATTTCTATCATGCCTATTCATTGTGGATTTCCTGAAAACCTGATTGCCTAGGCGTGCCCAGAGGCTGGGTTGAGAATCCCTGCTCTACACTCTTTGTTTCAGTGAAACATGCAGATGAAGCACCCTAAGGGGCCCAAGCAAGGACCATCTGTGTAGAGCCTCTGAGACCCTCTCCCCCCCCCCCCCCCATGGTGCACAATGTACCAGATAGCAAAGGAGTTACAGGAGTTACAGCAGGTTACAACATATGGACAGATCAGAGTCAGGCAAAACACATGTGAGTTTGAAAAGGAGGCTTGCTGCTGTCACACCTGTCATGTGTATATCCCTGTGACACAACATGCACATCAGAGCACTAAGTAGGGCCCATATGTTTTGCAGATGGAATGGCAACAGAACCACCAATGCCAACACTATCACCTCAGCAGCACAAATGCCAGTAGCCCCGCAAGATGGCACCACCACCAAGGCAGGCAGCAGCAGCAGTGGCTCCCTATCAAGGAGATCACCCATGTTGGAAGGGGGACAGGAGAATGAAGGAAAACTCCCCTGATGTAGGCTTATACCCTAACTTTCAGCCAGAAGAGGATGGCTGTCACAGGGGTCCACAGCTGCAAACAGCAGGGGATGCAGCAGGGCCAGTGGACATTCATGTGTCACCCCTGCAAACACAAACTGACACTGGGTTGCCCCAGAGGTGAGAGATGGAGAAGCCCAGCACTGTGAACCCCCATGCTAAAGTCAAGGAGGATGTTGAGAGTGAGGAGCTGGAGCTGGTGATTATGTGGGAGGGGAAGAAGGAAGGAAGGGTAGGGTGGCAGAGAGACAGAAGGAGGGAGAGGGAACAGAGGATGAGGTGGAAATGGAAGAGGAGGAGAGAAAGCAGGAGAGGAGGGAAATGAGGCAGATGGATTGCAGACAATGGACAGCCAGTCTGTCCAGCCTGCCTCCCCACCAGATCAGGTGCATTCCTATGAGGTCTCCAGGGCCTTGACAGAGCCCAAGTTCCTGCTACACCTCATGTCCTTGTGACAGGAGATACAGCAAGTCGTTCCTGTTGTTGCCAAGTCATAATACTTCATGGTGATGTACTTGGAAGGCATTTGAGTAGAGAAAATCATAATGCTTCTATATCACTCCATGATTCAATCACACCTTGAGTAGTTCTGGTCACTGTATCACAAAGAAGATATAGTGAAATTAAAAAAGGTACAGAGAAGGGTGACTAAAATGATAAAAGGATGGAACAATACCCCTATGAGAAAAGGTTAATGAGGTTACGGAGAAGAGACAGCTGAGAGGAGATAGGATAGAGGTCTATAAAATAATAAGTGGAGTGGAATGGGTAAATGCAAATTGGTTGTTTACTCTTTCCAAAAGGAAAATCCAATATCCAAAGGTAGTGGAATTAAACAACATTGTGGAATCAAAAAATAATTCACAAGATTTAGTAAATAGCACTTATAAAATCTTTTCTCTCTAAATCATAGAGTATGGTTCAATGGAAGGAAAAGACCTCAGTGGAAAAAGTCTGACCCACAATCAAACTCCTCAAATTCTAAACTTCACTAGCCATAGAAACCTCTCATGGTAATTTTTGAAAAAGTTCTGCATACCAATTTATTTATTTTTATCTATTTATTTAACATATTTTTATACTGTCTTTCTACAAGTCAAGACCAATGTTCCCTCTAATTTTCTGTAGGCTGTGTGCGCATAAAATATCAGCTGTGTGCAGCTTTTGAAGGAAGGTTACATTTTTGTGCGCCACATAATGACACTCGGAGTTATATACTTTAAAATTTGACTACACGTCGGAATACAGTATGTACACCACATTGATTTTAATCAAATTAAATGAAAATAGACAATTACTAAATGAAGTGGGAAATTTCTAGTAATTACAATCATAAAACTTTTAAATTTTAAAACGTCTGTGTTTTCTATCAGAATCAGAGCCGTAATTTTTGTGCGCTCTGTTGTAAAGTATGTGCGCTCGCTCAGCGAGGTGTGCGCGCGCGCACACGCGCACAGCTTAGAGGGAACAGTGGTCAAGACGGTTTACAGAAAACAAAGTACATAAACAAACTAGGCAATGTATGTGCGCATTACATTTAACAGATAAATAAATAACATGGAGAAAGGCTCCTGGAAATACATATTAATGAAACAAAAGTTGCAAGAGCTACAGTAACTGAACTATGTGCAAGATGCAGTAAGAGGCTAGGTGCTTAACATGCGTTATGTTGATTCTAGGGTGGGTCTGCTCCGTAGAATTCCAGGAATAGCTGAGTTTTAAGCTTCTTGCAGAATCCTTCCATGGATTCAATGATTCTTATTTGAGATGGCAAAGAGTTCCACATGTGTGGGGCATAGAGGGAGAATGCCCTTTGACTTGTGGATACCTCTCAGGTGGCATGTCCAGTAGGTTGATTGTGTTATGTCTTCTCTGTCTATTGTTGTTGGGTTTTCTATTAGAGACAAGAGGCACTCAGCCAAAAGGTTATTCATGATTTTATAGGTACTGAGTATTTCAGTTTGATTTTTGAAGTAATAGGTAGCCAATGAAGTTGTTTAAGGATTGGGGTGATGTGGGTCTGACTTCATGATCCCTGTATGATTCTTGCGGCTGTGTTTTGTACTAGTTGCAGGGGGTGTATGGTGCTCTTTGGAAGACCCTGGTAAATTAAGTTGCCATAATCTAGGATGGGGGTGATGATCACTTGGCACACTGTATGGAAATCCGGAGGGCTTAGGTACAGGGGTTTTCAACCCAGTCCTTGGGGAACCCTAGGCCGGTCAGGTTTTCAGGATTCCCAGAATGAATATGCATGAGAAAGATTTGCATGTTCTGCCTTCATTGTATGCAAATCTATCTTATGCATATTCATTGTGAGAATCCTGAAAACCTGACTGGCCTAGGGTTCCCCGAGGACCGGATTGAAAACCTATGGCTTAAGATATTAATAGTTCACATATCTTGATAAGTGTCTCATAGAAATTTACCATAGAAAATGCTAATTAATATTTTACTTGTCCTATTAAACATCTCAGAAGAAGTTCTGATGCTGCCAAAGTGTTACTTAGAAAAGCGGCATTAGGAAAAATTCACTTCTTCTGATGTCCCAATACAGGACTCCTGAAGAAGCTAAAGAACTCTGGAAGCCCCATACTGAGACCTCTGAATGTACGTATGAATTTTCTCTGATGCTGTGTTTTCTAACCAAACACCAGAACTTCTTATGAGACATTTAATAATAAAAATATTTTTCCACTTAAATCTTTTCCTTCCAGTTAATACATACTCTATAATTTTGGGATAAAAGATTTTATAAGTACTGTTTTCTCTGTTTTGTATGGAATTTTTTGATTCATCAGTACTCTTTCAGAAAAGGCAAAGACAAGGGGACCTACAATGAAGTTTCTAAGCAGTACATTTAAAACAAATCAGAGGAAAAATGTTTTCACACGACACACATAATTAAGCCCTGAAATTTGTTGCTGAAGGACTTGGTATCAACTTATAGTATAGATGGGTTTTAAAAGGTTTTGGACAAGTTGCTGGAGGAAAAGTCCATAAACCATTATTTAAGTGAACTGGAAATCTTGTTTATCCCTGGGATAAGCAGTATGGAATCTCTCTATCTTCTGGGATCCTGCCAGGTATTTGTGAACTGGATTTGCCACTATTGGAAACAGGGGACTTGATGGACCTTTGGTCTGACCCAGTGTGATAAATCTTATGTTCTTATCCTATAAACACCAAAATGGAAGAACAACTCTGTCAAGAAAACCACAGATACAAAGCTTTGAAACATGTTTTCTGTTATAATGAAATGCATTTTTAAATGTAGTATGGTATTCCATGTAAAAGCAGCAAGGTTTAGTTCCCCACCTATTGCAGTTACCTTAGGGCATGCATACTAAGCTGGGCTATTACGTTAGCACACACTATTTGTAACTAGGTCCCATGTTATTCAATGTGATCTAGTTACAAATAACCATTAGCCCAGCTTAGTAAACATGTCCCTTAGTTTGCTTAAGCAGATAGCTCAGGTTGACTCGCTTTTAGGGTAACAAACCATTCTTTCCTATTGCAGAGAGTCTCTGAATGAATTTAACAGACATTACTTTTGGCTGTTGAACTGCTCTTACTATACAGTCAAAGCACTTATATCTTCTATATTTTTCAAACAGGTTCTAAAGTTTCCTTTTTTTAAATTGTTAGGGTTCATTGTCTTATTTCAGCTACTTCCTTAGATCTTAACAATTCAAGTTGTTATGACATAATGGAAATTTTATAGAGACCTTAGTATAACATATCCATTAAACCAGAAATGAATGACATACTGTTGCTATATTTATTGAATGTTCTCCTCTTACGATTGCCTTACACAGTTTTTCTTTCAGATGCCTCTCAATTTTATCCTTGTGTTAACTCCTGCTTTTATTAGCTTGCTAATAGTAAAAATGTCATGTCAGTAAATATGTGGCTTACTTCTGTGGGCCTTGTATCCTCTGGTTAAATAGTGGGCATATGGCTACAAAGGCACCAATTCATTCCATTTGTGTATCGGAAACAAGCAATTGACCTATTCAATTTCATATGCAAGCCATATTACATAAAACTTGGGCATTAGACATTGAAATAAAGTGATCATCCTTTCACTGCTAAGATCCCTGCCATTTAAGTGTGGAAATGACTTCCACGTGGAAATATTGCTTTCAGAAAGGGCTAAATTTACATGTGAATGGCCTTACAAGGGCAGGTGTTAAGGGCATGGTTAGGGCAGATGCTGAGCATGTCTGAAACTTACACATATATTCCCTATTTCCTATAGGGAATGCACGTGTAGGATGTAAAATCCCCACATAGTCATTTACATCTGCTCCCTAGCACCTATAGGTTTTTAAAAGGTTTGACCGGCCCTTTGCAGGAGGGATGAAGGAGGTTATCCTACTTAGTCCCCTGCTATTTATTTCCCTCCCTAAATTCAAATTAAATGAAGATAGTGGCCTCTGTAGTGAATTGGTAGCATTTCCATGTATAGGTTTGCAAAATGGCCCACGTGCATGCGGAAGTGCCTATACTTACCCATGGAAGATATGAAATAACTCTTTTCACATTTAAGTTGCTGAGTTTCCTCTGTTGATTTTTTCCAGCTTGTAGATTTGTAAAATGATTCCTCTGGCCCCATGTATCAGTACCTTCTTATCCTTATTTTAGAAAAGGCTCCACATTTGGCAGTGACTTTTCTAAAATGTCACTGGAATTGTGTATGTTGTCACCTCGACTTCCAATTCCAGTTTCCACGTCCTATCTAAAATGTGCCTTTAAATGTCATAAAACCCTTATGGTATTCAGATATAGAGGATGGTGGGTATTAAAATAATAGTTTAGGTAGGCTACGTATTTTACAGTAGACTTCAATTCTTCTTTATCTTTCTTGAACCAAAAGGCAGTATAATTTTGAAATGATAGTTATATAGTTTTGATATTTTGTAAATCTGCTTATCTCATATTATGCTTCCTTTATGTATTATTTATTTAGCAGGTTTTATATGCCGCATTTCCAAAGGTCAAGGCGGTTTACATGGAACTGAGCTCAACATTACATAGAACTTGGATTACATGGAACAATTAGGAACTAAACATAACACAGAACATCATAGCTTAATCTAGAATAGCTATGCAGATGGAGCTATAAATAGCTTTATGGTAGCATTAATTTGTTTGTGGACAGGGAAAGGTGAAGTGGCATGAGATGTCAGGAAGTTAAGTAGAAGAGTTGGGAGCATCAGAAGGGGGGGGGTGTTAGGAGTCCTTGGTCAAGTTATATCTGCAAAGTGTTCGTTAAACATGAAGGTTTTTAAGGACTTGTGGAAGGCTGTGAGATCAGGAGAGATGCAAAGGTCCTGCAGGAGTGAGTTCCAGATGTTGGGTGCATACAGAGAAAAGGCACATGCACGTTGTTTCAGTTCTTGTGGTTAACTCTTGGGGAAGGACAAGCATGTTTTTGCAGAGCTTCTTCTGGGACAATTTTCCAAAGGTCTTTGCAGGAGGTCCTGAAAGTATTGTGGGTCAGAGCTGTGGAGGAGTTTGTAGGTGATTACAAGGGACTTATATGTGATTCTGGATAGAAAAGTTAGCCAATATAGATATTTCAATATTGGGGTAATACGGCTAGATATCTATGCGCTTAAAAGTATCTGAGCAGTGGCATGTAGAGCAAGTTGTAGAGGATTAAGAGTTTTTGGGTAGTCTTTGCAGGATGGCATTGCAAAAATCAAAGGGGGGGGGGGCATATTAAGGCTTGAAAGACTGTCCTGAAGTCATGTGGTTGGAGGAATGGTTGAAGGTGCTGAGTGATTCTGTTTTTATTGTGGATAGCTTGTGTTACTTTTATAATATGCGGTTGGAGTGAGAGACAGTGGTCAAAAATAACACCTACATAGCGTACTTCTGTTTTCACAGATAAGGTAGCAATGTTGACTGTGAGTGTTGGTGGTAGAGAGAAGGCCTGATCTCCAGTTTTTTTGTAATTGATGGTAAGGTTGTGATCCAGCAGCCAATGGGCAATGGCATAAAGCAGTTGGTAATAGTAGTGAAGGTTGTTTGTACTGTGGAGAACGGTGCATAGATCATAATGTCACCTGCATAAAGATGGTAGAAGACATTATGGTTTTGGATGATGTCACATATTGGCTGTATATTGAACAGTAAAGCAGATAGGATGGAACCCTGGGTGACTCCTCATTTTTGAGTATAAGGTGGGGATGTGTTGGGTCCAAAGTATACATATTGTAGATGACCTGTCAGGAATGAATGGAACTAGTTGAATGTAATCCTTTGTGTACCAATGCTATGAAGTCGTTGTAGGAGGACATCATGGCATATTGTGTTGAAAGCAGCCACTATATCTTGAAATATCAGGACAAAGCCCTTCTTAGAGTTTTGATGGCCTTTATGAGTTTGTCGATAAGGAGATTAGGAGGGTTTCAACACTGTGGTTGAGTCAGAACCCATACTGATGTTTATTCAGAGGCACCGAGGTGTCGATGTGTTCTTGAAGCTGATGAAGGACTGTTTTTTCCAGTATTTTTGTTAGGAAAGGTAAGCTTGAGTTCCAATTTGGAATTCTTTAAGATTGGGTGGATAAAAGCAATTTTTAGGCTAGTGAGAACCATCCCTTGGGAGAGTAAGAGGTGTATCTTTTTATCCAACTCACTGGACACAGGTCAAGTGGAGAATGGTTGTGTTGAGGCTGCTGATTATGTTTTCAAGCTGTTTAGGAGAGATTGAGCTAAATTAGTGGAAGGGGGCACCAGAAGGGTCTGTACTGGTAGATGTGGGTCTATAATATGTGACACTGAGTAATTTTGACTGAAAATGAGTAGCAAAGTCCTGTGAGGTTGGAGCGGTAGTTGATAAAGCTTGGTTGTTCTCTTTCATTAATGATTTGGCAATTTCAAAGACTTCCCTGGGTTTGTTGAGTGATTTCATTATGGATTTGGTGTGAAACTCTCTTTTAGCCTCATTTGTTTTGATATGGTAGTCTTGAAGGATGTCAAGGTAGTCATTTTTGGGTTGTTCCTCTTGGGTGTTCCTCCATTTTCACTCAAGCTTTCTAAGGTCATTTTTTAGGTTTTTCAGGCTAGGAGTATACTAGGTAGCTTTGTGATGGTGGCAGACGATGCTTTTGTGGGAGGAGCCAAGGGCAGCCCAAGGGAGGTGCGGGGCCATGTGCGGAGACTCATTGCAGGGCCTAATTTGCATAAGGGGCCTCATTTGCATATACATTTGCATAATTTTGCCATGTACTAACTTTTTATCTATTTATTTATTTGCTACATTTTTCTATACCGCCCCTTCCAGAGATCAGGGGCGGTTTACATATAACTAATATTTTACAGAGAACAGTTGTTTTTAGAACTATTTACATAAAAACTTGCAACACTTAACAACTTAACATATTATTTAGAACTATATACATGCTGTTTAAAGGTGAATGTTGCCTGTACTTTGGGTTGGGGTATGCAGTTAGTGTGCCTGTGAGTTCTTGGAGGTGTTTTGTGTTGTGTTTTGCGTTCCGTAGTGTGCAGTGAAGAGGTATGTTTTGAGTGATTTTTTAAACTGCTGGAGATCCTTGATTGAGTGGATTGATAGAGGTAAGGAGGTAATAGAGGTAAGGTAACTTTTAGTAAACATTCCTCTTAATGAGTGTATGGATAAAAGACTACCAGATTTCTACTTTACTATACTCCAGTGCCAACCGCCAAGCACATTAGGAAGTACTGCAAACACTGCCCATTTAGAACCCATAGCAAACCTGCCGTATCATAACAGACCTACCAGGACTCACAAACCACCATATCCTAGCTATCAAAAGGCAACACTGCAAATATTAAGCCAACACATCTCAGAGAATACCAATACATCTCCTACTGGGGAAAGAGAACAAGTCACATTATCAAATAGAAACTACATAAACAGAATACCCCGGCTCGGCACATGCAGAACATAGACCATCACCAAACAAAGAACAAGGGATCACAATTTAGAAATTGGAAGACAATAATTAAATTGGGAACCTCAACAGTCAAACATGGAATGTACAACAACACTGAGACACAAAACTATAAATAAATTTCCTCTTGTACTAAACAAAATGCAAAGATGTTAATGGTGCACATTTCCCAGAGCTGACATATTCCAGTTAATACATTAATAATAAAAAAAAGTATTTTTCTACCTTTTGTTGTTTGTGCATTTTATTTTTCAGTTGTAATTGCTCCAGTTACTTTCTTCTGGTTTCTTTCTGTCTTCTGATAACTCTCCATTGTCTGTTGTCCATTCTTCTAGTTTTTTTCCCATTCTCTCTCTACATCTGCTTTATTTATTTAACATTTCTTATATACTGCCTTTTGTGATATCAAGGTGGTTTATATTGAACAAGCTGAAATTACATTGAACAGGGCATTATAACTTGGAGATAGCTATTTTATGGGTAATATGGGCAATTGAGGGTTAAGTGGCTTGCCCAAGACCACAAGGAGCACTTGTGGGACTAGAAACCCCAGTCCTTCTTGCCCAAGGTTGCTGTTCTCTAGTGGGATTTGAACCCCTGACCTTTTGGCCTGAGGTAATTTGCCCCAACCACTAGGCCACTCCTCCCTCCTTTTACATATTGATATTTCCCCTTTGGCTCTTTCCTCCATTTCCTTCTTTATTCCTTTTTCATCCACTTAAATTTCACCTCTCCATCCTCTATCCCCACTTACTCTCCCAATTCCCGACCAATCGTAGATTTTTTTTCCCTCCCACACAAAATATCTTTTTCCCTCTCCATCTTCACTCACCCAGCCCCATCCACTTCTAGTCCTCCCACAACATCAGCTCCCTTTTAGTTCCAGCCCCACCCAGCATCCACTCCCTTCTAGTCCCATTCTCCCATCCTCCACATCATCCCATTTCCAGTCCTAGTCCCGCCATCAGCCCATTTCCAATCCTAGCCCACCATCAGCCATTTCCAATCTTAGCCCCCCATCAGCCATTTCTAGTTCTAACCTAGCCCTCCCATCAGCCCATTTCCAGTCGTAGCTCCCCCATCAACTATTTCCAATCCTATCCTAGCCCCCCCATCAGTCCATTTCAAGTCCAAGCCCCCCATCAGCTATTTCCAGTCCTATCCTAGCCCCCCATCAGTCCATTTCCAGTCTAAGCACCTCCATTAGCCCATTTCCAATCCTAGACCCCCATCAGACATTTCCAGTCCTATCCTAGCCACTCCCCCCCAATCAGGCCATTTCCAATCCTATCTCCCCCATCAGCTATTTTCAGTCCTATCCTAGCCCCTCCATCAGTCCATTTCCAAGACTTGGCCTTCCATCATTCCATTTCCAGTCCAAGCGTCCTCACCCCCAATCAGCCCATTTCCAGCCCTAGCCTTTCCATCAGCTATTTCCAATCCTAGCCCTCTCCGAAGAGCCCTGCAGCTATCTGACTGCCTTTAGAGGGCTCCCGGCAGGCCTCGGCTCACCTCTGACAGTGCCGAAGTAAAGGGTGCCGTTTTTCTTCACTTTGGCAGCTATGTTGTACTATAGGTCACTGGCGTGCTGTCGGGAAACAGGAAGTTCCCTTTGCCTGGTGCGCCTTGTGACATAGTGGGTCCTTCTAGCCCGTGTAATGAAGCTAAAAAGCCAGGAACAAAAGTAGAGCTGAGCTGTAAACAGATGCACATGGCTCCTGGTTACCGTGGGAACCAAGCAGAAAGGCAAGAGAAACGCCGGTGCTATCATTCAAGGGGTGAATCACAAGGTAATGCAGGACACCTGTTAGGGGGTGGAGTTGAGCACGGCCCCAGAATTCACCCTATTAAGGAAACTTCAGTGGAGCTTATGGAGGTAGGCAGAGAAGGAGGTAATGAAGAGTTTGCTGAAGAAGCAGGAAGTGAGGCATATGAGCTGGAGAGAGAAGCTATTGCGAGCTACACTGAGGACAGCTATACCCAGAGTAAGCCTGAGTCTCTATGGAAAGGAGAGACAGATTCCTTCTTAAGGAGAAAGAAAGAAACCCCGAGGACAGGATATAACAAGGGCAAAGGAGATTGTCTGCAATATCCTGGGAAGCACGGGAGAGACAGAAAGCCTAGGAGGCAAGTGAAATGCTATGAGCAGGGCTTAGGTTGGGAACCTACAGCTATTCAAAAGCACCAGAGAAAACCTCCACCAGTAAGGCTGAAAGGTAAGCCAAAAGGCTTGAATATAATTAATTACCGTGACTGTTTGTACCCAGAAGGGTGGTGCTGGGAAAAGAATACTGAGCCTAATAATCTGTGTGAAAGCCAGTATTTGACTCAAGCATATCGTGTAAAGCCTGGAGCAGTAAGAAAGGGCGTGGCACCAGCAGTGCCGGTTCAAACATTTCCTTATGAGCAGGAGGAATTGATGGACTGTGAACCAGAGTGTATTGATACTGGAGAAGATATAGATATAATGGACTGTACATTATCTCTGGCCAATGGAATAGTTTTATTACGGTGAAAGCCTGCTTGAAAAGAGAGTACAGCACAGATAGCACGTGGAAACAGAGAGCTGTGAGGAAACAGCGTGGTTTTATTTGAATGTTTGTTTTCACCTTGGTTAATGCTGAAGAAAGCCATTTTCTGTTAAGGAACTTTTGTTTGTCCAAATACCAGTAAATACCTGGATTGTGTTTTCTGTTCATGGTAAAATCCACCCCGGGAGGGGAAATAAAATCCTTTGGTTGCTTAACCACTTTTTCCACAACTGCTCCTTATTGATTGAGTGAAAAGACTACATTTCCCAAGGGGCATTGCTCCAGGATCTGTGAAATAGCTTTTTCAATAGGGAAAAACCCACTCCCTTAACCTCTACTCGGGGGTTTAAGGAGAGCTGGTGACAGCCTGCAGCATATACAGTAGTACAACACAGCTGTTGAAATGAAGAAAAATGGTACTCTTCAATTCGGCACTGTCAGAGGTGAGCCGGAGCCTCCTGGGAGCCTTCTAAAACTGACCCTGCTGCTGCTGCCGCTGGTGCCGATTATGCAAGATGTTATTGGCTCAGGGCCCCCTGAAGCGCGGTGCCCTATGCGAACAACATTCTCGCACCATGGACGGGCCGGCCCTGGAAGGTGCAGTGGCATTTTTGCTAATAGTGGCTTGCAAGTTATTGACAATGAGGTCTAAGTCATCGGTACCCATATCCATTAGAAGGGTGACTTCCTCTAGAAATGTATTTTTGTCAAAAGGTTTCTTGAAGCGATGGTGGGCCCCATTTGGTTGATCTGTGATGGTGGGTGGCTTATTGTAGGGTAGAAAAAAGGTAATGGAGTATTGGTCAGACCAGAGCTTTTGCTATTTGGGGGTCAGGTATTCCAGAAGTGTCCAATAGTTGGGAGTGACAGAAGATAAGGTCTATGGTGTTCCCTTTTTGGTGCATTGGGTGGTGGACTATTTGTGTGAAGTTGAGAGACTCCATTGCATCCAGAGTCTTTGGTATGTTTTTGAGGGATAGAAGATAGATTTAGGTCACCTAGCAACATTAACCAGCATTTGGGGTTTGAGTGGGAGCTGACTGTTTCAAGCAGGATAGCTAGCTCTTCAGTGCTTGCTGTGGGTGGTCTATAAGTGAGGTATAGACATAATTGCTTGTTGGAGACTGTTAGTATATTGAGGCCATTTGTGCTGGATGATGAGATTTGTTTGAATTGCAGAATACTCTTTGCAAAGATAAAGACCCCCCACTTTTACATCCTATGCAGGGGCAGTTAAATACATCAAAATTTGGAGGCTTTAGCTGGTTCAAGAGGATAGTGTCTATTATGGTGAACCATAATGGAGGTCCCTATTGGAGGTACCTGATGTTGCCTGGGAAATTTGATATTGCATCCTTGACATAATAGGCTGAAGAACATTAAGAGATTAACATCCTGAACTGTATTGATCAACATGAATGATGGCTTGGCTTCCCCACTGCTGTGAAAGGTGTATGTTCTTCTACAGTGATTGTTGAGTTTAGTCTGTAGTGTGTCGTGTCTGCTGGTCTGAAAGTTGTCTTCTACACTGATGAGTCAGGTGTTTCTGTGGTCTGAAATCTCAGCTGCTTGTGAGACTGCTTGCCTTGTATGCTGATTGTCAAATGCTCAGGAAGCTGTCATGCCATTTGCAGATGATGTGTTTTCTGCTTAGATGGCCTCTCTGATTTGGTGGCATTTTGCATATGCATATAGATATACATATAAAACAGAAAGTTCATTTGTCTGTGAGTTTATTTATTTATTTATTTATTTAACTGTATTTATATCCCGCTTTTCACCGGATCAAAGCGGTTTAACATTAAAGGGTGGGGGACAATAATCAATTCTAGGGTTGGGGCTATCACCGGGGGGCCAACATTAATGATCTGAACAGGTATTAAGGACATAGACAATGGACATCAGTCTCTTAGAAAATAGATCTAAGGATATGATTAGGGGTCTGGGGGGTAGTCAGTGATGGGTGTTTGTTTCTGGTCCAAGGTATTTCTGGAATAGGACGGTTTTTAGTTATATCCTGAATGTCAAGGGATCTCCGTTGCTTCTGATATGACTTGGTAGAGAGTTCCAGAGGGATGGTGCGTACAGTTCGAAGGCTCTGTTGCAGGTCTGTTGATTGTATTTGGTCCATTTATGGGGGATGGTGAGGGAGTTGCTGGTGGTTTGTCTGGTTGTTCTGTTGTGGGTGGGTTGGGGCAGTAGAGTGCAGAGCTGGGAAGTCTGAGTTTGGTAGAGGGCTTTGTGAATAAGTAGGGCAGACTTGTATTTGATTCTTGCTTCGAGATGGAGTATGTGCAGCTCCCTCAGGACTGGGGTGATGTGATCTTGTTTTTTTTGCTTTCTAGATAATTCTTGCTGTGGTATTTAAGGCAGTTCTTAGCGGGTTGGTGTGGGTGGCATGTAGTCCGTGGTAGATTATATTGCAGTAGTCCAGGTGGGGGAGTGTCATGGCTTGCATGATTGTCCTGAAGTCCTGCAATTCAATGAGAGGTCTGAGGCGTTGTACTGTTTTTGCCTTGTGGAATATTATTCCAGTAGTTTTTTTGATCTGTTGCTTGAGTGTGAGCGCTTGGTCTGTGATGTTTGTCTTGCTTGAGTGTGAGCACTTGGGAGTGGCCTAGTGGTTGGGGCAAGGTACTTCAGGTCAGGGGTTCAAATCCCACTAGATGACAGCAACCTTGGGCTGGAAGGACTGGGGTTTCTAGTCCCACAGGTGCTCCTTGTGGTCTTGGGCAAGCCACTTAACCCTCCATAGCCCATGTTCCCTGTAAAATAGTTATCTCCAAGTTATAATGCCCTGTTCAGTGTAATTTCAGTTTGTTCAATGTAGACCACACTGATGCAGAATAGCACAGTATATAAGAGAATATAAATAAAGTAAATTCCTAGGTATTTTATGTGTGGTTGAATTTGTATTTGTGTGGCTTCTATGTTGAGGTGTGTAGGTGGTGTGAAGTCTGGGTCTTTGGTTACTATGAGAGCTTCTGTTTTTTTTTATGTTGATGGATAGTGTGGTGGCGAGGACAGCCAGATCCCTATGGAGATAGAAAAAGTACAAGCAGTTTCCCCTAGTCAGAGGGAAAAGGAAAGAAATGGTCATTTTAAAAGTGCAGCTAATGCTGAGAAAAACCTGTCAAAGGTTGTTGTCCAAAAGCCACGCCCCAGCTCTATGGTAACTGAGGGTGGTAATGCAGGACAGCTGGGGGCGGGGTGGAAAGATACTGGCCAGTCCCATGCTTATAAGCCCCAGAGAACAGGGAGAGATAGATTTGCAGGACAGCCAAGGGAGGCAACAAGATTGCCGAGACTGCCAAGTTTTCCAAGGCAGGCAAGGAGATTGCCAGGACACGAGAGGAGGAGAGCTGACTCTAATTCAGAGGCGGAGTCTGAGAGGGAGCCTCATTCGGAGCAAGAGTTCCACTCTTGCAGGAGGAAGAGAGATGAGAGGGCTAACTTCACCAGGAAACAGCATGGCCAGGGAGAAGGCAGAGAAGCAGTGCTGAAGAAACTCCCCAAAGGTATTGCTGCTAAAGTTACTAGCCAAAAGTCTCAGGAAAAGTCCCCAGACAGCAAGTGGAGGGAAAGATATCCCCTAAACCAGCTCCAACAGTTTAACCAGCACCAGGGTTATAGGAAGCCTGAGGGTGGTTCAAGAACCCAGGAAGGGCTGAGAAGGAAGCCTCTCAGTAAAGAAACTTTGAATGTTTTAAAACTGGTAAAACGTATGCTAAAGGATCAGGAAGTAACCTGTGCAGAGAACAGTGCTGTGTACCGAGGGAAGGCTCGAGGGGAACAGCTGCTTTCTAATGACGTCACAGAACAATCCTGTTCAGAATGTGAGTCAATGGACATCGTGGAAAATGATCTTTTGAGTGAGCCTGAAGAGGCTATGGAATGTGAGTTATCCCTGGTAGTGAAGTAAGAATGTTTAGAAATATAAGTGTGAAGAAAATTCCATTTCTGTGATATGCATGGTGTTTCAAAGAGCAAAGAAGTTTTAATTAGTATGGCTGCTGCTTTAAATGGGACTTGCTAAGGAAGACGGTTGAAGTCTCTGGATAACTAATTGAAACCCTTAAAGCTTTTGAAACAAAGAAGAGAAACTTGTTTGCTATAATTTTGCTGCATTGAAGTTTCAATGAACATTTTGAGTTTAGTTAAAGCACTGTGAAGTGAAGCTTTATTTTTGGGAGAAATAACATTTGTTTGCTGAAGTAAGCAAGAGCAATTCTGACCTTAGTTTCTTGTGGATGTTTTGTACACGTGAATACCAAGCTTCATTTGAAGTTCCCGCTATTAAGGGAGGCGAATAAAAATATTCCTGCGTTTGCTTTCAACTCTCGGCTCAGCACTTTTTATTACAACTACATTTGCTCAAGTACTACAAATCCCAGAGGCCTTTGCCCTGGAGTTTATTGAAAGGAACATTCGCACCCCCTTTCCTCGTCAGGCAGCCGCCTAGGCGGGGGAAGGGCGCGACAGGTGGCGTAGTATTAAGGATCACACCTTGGTCACGTGTTCCCAAGACACCGGAACTACAGAAAGAAGAGAAAAAAAAAAAGGAAAAAGTTTTTTTTTCTGCACACAAGATACAAGCTGCTGCTGGAAGAAGACAGGGATCAACAGCAAAGGGACCGGATTGGAGCAGAGTTCCTGAGGCCGTTCCTGCTGATTGATAAGCCCGAGTCTACACCTGCCTAAACCACTACCCAGCATGGAGCAGACGGGGCTGCTGAGATGCATAGCGGACCAGTTCCAGAGACAACAGGAGATGTCGGCACAGACACTGGACCAAATAGCAGCTATGATCCAAGCACAGCAGAAGCCGCTGTTGGAGAAGATGGACGGTTGGCTGGGCATGCAGAAACTGACAGCAGAGACACCCAGGACAGTACCAGGTTCCTTAGGGGATACCCCAGGGTTTGGGATGCTTGGTACTGGGACATTTTCCTTTGGACAGTTAACAAAGGAGGACAATGTTGATGACTTTTTAGCCGCTTTTGAAAGGGTAGCCTTGTTATCAGGGTGGGATAAAAAGCACTGGGCCATACGCCTTGCCGCTTCGTTAACTGGGGAAGCGCTAGCAGCGTATAGGGCTATGCCCGTGGAATTAGCCACTGATTACAAGGAGGTACAGAAGGCAATAAGAGACCGCCTGGGCCTAAATCCCATGGTCTACCGCCGCCTTCTGCGGAGCGCCCGGTTGAAGCCCGGTGAAACACCGCGTGCTCTATGCCAGCGGATCAAGGGGTTGGTGGTAAAATGGCTAACACCGGAGACTCAAACAAAGGAGTCCTTACTTGATTGTATCATATTGGAGCAGTTTATGGACGCTGTTCCGAGGGAGATGAGGTCCTTCCTGATCCTACAAGACTGCAAGACCACCGAGGCAGCGACCGCACTGGCTGAGCGTTACCTGGAGGCCAGTGTGGCAACCCCGGTTAAGGTGGGTGGTCGGTCGCAAGCAGTAAATGTAGCATCAGAAAGGAAGGAAAAACCTATATGGAGAGAAGGTATGAAAGCACTGCCTTTGGATAAACCTGGTTATGTAAGCAGGAAATGTTTTTCATGTGGAGAAAAAGGACATATGAAAAGAAACTGCAGAGCTAGGACAGCCTTGATGACCTCCCACTCTGAAGAGAGCGGAGAAGGTTTTCTTCTAGAGGTAGAGGTGGAGGGTGTTCCTGTGGAGGCTTTGTTGGACTCCGGAGCGGACCAGTCAATGATTTCAAGGAAGCTCTGGAAGGAGATAGCATCCCAGATTGGTCCGACTCCCGAGCCTCAAGAAAGGTCCATAAAGATAAGATGCATTCATGGGGCAGCCTCATCGTACCCTATTTATGTTATATCTGTGAAAGGCTTAGGGCTAAAGCGCAAAATACCGGTTGCAGTAGTACCAAGGCTCCCACAAGCATTAGTCCTGGGAAGAGACTGGCCCCAGTTCAGGCGTGGGATAGTAGAGGGTCTACAGAGCAAAGCAGATAAGGCATCCACTTTAGCACCACCAAAAGCCAAGAAAGAAACACCATCAGGGGATTCACCTCATTTGGAGGGTGGGAGAGTACCCCAGGTGAAGGAGAGGGAGGGAGACCAAGCCCCATCTACACGTATAGGGAACACTCAGGCTAGGTCAGTTCCTCAACCATTGTTTGGAGCCAAACAGTGACAGGCCAAAGGGGAGGTAGCTAGGAAGGAGGACACTCCTAAGAAGTGCCCATTTGTTCTCAAGTTCTGCCGCACTACCCCCAATGCCAAAAGTCCTAAGCGGGCTACCCAGATGGCAGCTGGATTTGATCTGTGTAGTGCAGAAGAGATAGTCGTTCCCCATCAGGGGAAAGCCCTGATAGAAACGGGAGTACAAGTGCAAATACCCCCGGGTTGTTATGGGCGTCTTGCCCCTCGTTCAGGCCTAGCCTGGAAGAATTCCATCGATGTAGGCGCCGGAGTAATCGACCCCGACTACCGAGGGACGATTAAGGTGCTACTATTCAACTTTGCTAAAGAGGATTTCAGGGTAAATATAGGTGACCGGATAGCCCAAATAATCTGTGAGCGGATGGGTTTTCCGGCCCTGGAGGAGGTAACGGAATTAACTCCTACCACCAGGGGGACCGGAGGTTTTGGGTCCACCGGAAACAGAGGTGAAAGGTTTAGCTGCCAGCTGTGAGGTGACCGAGGAGGAGGATCTAGGCCCGCAATTAACCGATTGCAAGGGAGATCCAGTCCCCAGGTTAGCGGAAGGACTTTCCTGGTCCCAACAGCAGGAGGTATTAGGGCTACTAAGGAAGTATCCCGATGTGTTAACACCTATTCCAGGTGAGACAAGACTCGTGGCTCACGAGATAGTTACCCTTCCAGGGGAGATAGTACGCCAGAGACCCTACCGGTTGCCTGAGGCAAAACGCCAGGAGGTAATTTCCCAAGTGCAGGACATGCTTAAGATGGGAATAATTGAAGAGTCCCATAGCCCCTGGAACAGCCCCATAGTGCTGGTACCCAAGCCGGACGGAACAATGCGGTTTTGCATTGATTTCCGCAGGGTGAATGCCATCTCCCGGTTTGACGCCTATCCCATGCCCAGGATAGAAGAATTGCTGGACCGATTAGGCCAGGCGTCTTACCTGACCACCCTTGATATGACCAAGGGGTATTGGCAGATTCCCCTCACCAGGGAATCTCGCCCAAAGACCGCATTCAGCACCCCTATCGGTCTGTACCAGTTTTGTCGCATGCCTTTTGGATTGCATGGGGTGGCTGCGACCTGCCAGCGACTAGTTGATGTGATCTTACGTCCCCATCAACAATACGCGACCGCGTACATGGACGACATAGTGATCCATAGCTCTCGCTGGGATGAGCACTTGGCACGCATTGATGCCGTCTTAAAGGCCTTGCGTGGTGCGGGTATTACTTTGAACCCGGCCAAGTGTATGTTTGGGGGAAAGCAAGTAAAATATCTGGGACATTTGGTAGGGCGGGGCACAGTAAAACCCCTACTTGAAAAAGTGGAAAGTGTTAGGACATTTCCTAGGCCCTTGACAAAAAGACAGCTCCGTGGTTTTCTGGGTTTAATCGACTATTACCGCCGATTCATTCCCCATTTCGCTACCAAGAGCACTGCCTTAACAGAGGGGTTGAAAAAGAATGCACCCAACCAGGTAAAATGGTCAGTGGAAGCAGAACAAGCCTTATCTAGCTTAAAGGAAGAGCTCTGCCAGGCACCAATATTAAGTTGTGTGGATTTTAGTAAGTCTTTTATCGTACAAACCGACGCCTCCGATACAGGGTTAGGCGCTGTGTTGTCACAGAAGTTTGATGGGGAGGAACATCCGATTATGTTCCTCAGCAGGAAATTAACACCACCAGAGAGGAAATACTCTGTAGTAGAAAGGGAATGTCTGGCCATAAGGTGGGCGGTGGACGCCTTGCGTTTTTACCTGACGGGCCGTAAGTTTTTATTAGTGACGGATCATGCCCCGTTGCGCTGGCTAAACCAGATGAAAGATCATAATCCCCGCCTTACCCGTTGGTACATGGCCTTACAGGCATTCGACTTCCATATAGAGCATAGGGCAGGGAAGTTACACACCAACGCTGACGCCCTTTCGCGTATTACGAGCTGTGCTGAAGTAGAAACGCCAGCCCATAATATCTTAAGCGGGGGGATATGCGGTGGCGAGGACAGCCAGGTCTCTATGGAGATAGAAAAAGTACAAGCAGTTTCCCCTAGTCAGAGGGAAAAGGAAAGAAATGGTCATTTTAAAAGTGCAGCTAACGCTGAGAAAAACCTTTCAAAGGTTGTTGTCCAAAAGCCACGCCCCAGCTCTATGGTAACTGAGGGTGGTAATGCAGGACAGCTGGGGGCGGGGTGGAAAGATACTGGTCAGTCCCACGCTTATAAGCCCCAGAGAACAGGGAGAGATAGATTTGCAGGACTGCCAAGGGAGGCAACAAGATTGCCGAGACTGCCAAGTTTTCCAAGGCAGGCAAGGAGATTGCCAGGACACGAGAGGAGGAGAGCTGACTCTAATTCAGAGGCGGAGTCTGAGAGGGAGCCTCATTCGGAGCAAGAGTTTCACTTTTGCAGGAGGAAGAGAGACGAGAGGGCTAACTTCACCAGGAAACAGCATGGCCAGGGAGAAGGCAGAGAAGCAGTGCTGAAGAAGAAACTCCCCAAAGGTATTGCTGCTAAAGTTACTAGCCAAAAGTCTCAGGAAAAGTCCCCAGACAGCAAGTGGAGGGAAAGATATCCCCTAAGCCAGCTCCAACAGTTTAACCAGCACCAGGGTTATAGGAAGCCTGAGGGTGGTTCAAGAACCCAGGAAGGGCTGAGAAGGAAGCCTCTCAGTAAAGAAACTTTGAATGTTTTAAAACTGGTGAAACGTATGCTAAAGGATCAGGAAGTAACCTGTGCAGAGAACAGTGCTGTGTACCGAGGGAAGGCTCGAGGGGAACAGCTGTTTTCTAACGACGTCACAGAACAATCCTGTTCAGAATGTGAGTCAATGGACATCGGGGAAAATGATCTTTCGAGTGAGCCTGAAGAGGCTATGGAATGTGAGTTATCCCTGGTAGTGAAGTAAGAATGTTTAGAAATATAAGTGTGAAGAAAATTCCATTTCTGTGATATGCATGGTGTTTCAAAGAGCAAAGAAGTTTTAATTAGTATGGCTGCTGCTTTAAATGAGACTTGCTAAGGAAGACGTTTGAAGTCTCTGGATAACTAATTGAAACCCTTAAAGCTTTTGAAACAAAGAAGAGAAACTTGTTTGCTATAATTTTGCTGCATTGAAGTTTCAATGAACATTTTGAGTTTAGTTAAAGCACTGTGAAGTGAAGCTTTATTTTTGGGAGAAATAACATTTGTTTGCTGAAGTAAGCAAGAGCAATTCTGACCTTAGTTTCTTGTGGATGTTTTGTACACGTGAATACCAAGCTTCATTTGAAGTTCCCGCTATTAAGGGAGGCGAATAAAAATATTCCTGCGTTTGCTTTCAACTCTCGGCTCAGCACTTTTTATTACAACTACATTTGCTCAAGTACTACAAATCCCAGAGGCCTTTGCCCTGGAGTTTATTGAAAGGAACATTCGCACCCCCTTTCCTCGTCAGGCAGCCGCCTAGGCGGGGGAAGGGCGCGACAATAGGTTGTTCTTTTGTAGCCAGCTGGAGACTTCTATGAAGCAGTCTGATAGGTGTTTGTTCATTGGGTTAGTGGTTGTGATTGGACCATAGAGCATTATGTCATCCTCATAGATGTGGTAGTTGATGTTGTGGGTGCGTATGATTGAGCAGAGTGGTTGCAGGTAGATGTTGAAGAGCATGGCAGATAGTGTGGATCCTTGGAGTACTCCTTGGTGTTGCTAAAAGGGGGGGGGGAGGTTGCTATGTTTGTGCGGATCAGTTGTTGTCTATTGGTTAGGTAGGAGTGGAACCATTGAAGTACGACATTTTTGATGCCAATTTCTTCGAGTCCGTGTAGGAGGATGTTGTGGGAGATGGTGTCAAAGGCTGCAGATATGTCCAGGAAGATCATAGCATATCCAGAGTGCTTGGTCTGTGTGCCTTTGATGAGGGTGTTCATTAGTGATGTCATGAGGGTCTCGACTCCGTGGAATGGACGGAAGCCATGTTGTTGCGGGTCCAGTATGTTGTTGGTATCTAAGTGGTCTTTAAGTTGTTGCTGAACTATCTTCTCAATGATTTTGGTAGTGAACGGAAGACTTGCTATAGGCCTGAAGGAGGCGGGGTCAAGGGGATCCAGGTTGTGTTTTTTTAGGGTTGGGCGGATGATTGAGGTTTTGAGGATGCCTGGCATGCGTCCTTGTCTGAGGGATTCCTTAACAATGTGGGTTAGTGGTGCGCTTAAGTCCTCTTTGGTTTTCTTTATCCATTCTGTAGGCCAGGGATCTAGTGGAGAGATGGTGGTGTTTAGGCGGGAGATGGTGGATTCTATTTTTTCTTTTGTGATTGTTTTGAATCTGCTCCAGTCTATGTCTATGGTGGTAGGGTGGGTTGTTGTCTCTGCATTCAGTTGTGGATTTTGTGGTTGTTGAAGCTGCTTGTATTGGTGTGCTAGTAGTTCTGGCGGGATGTTCGGTAGTTGGTCGGAGTGGTTGGGTGCTTTTGTTAGTTTTTTGACAATCTCAAAGAGTTCACGTGGTTTGTTTATCGAGGTGTTTATGATCTTCGAGTGGTAGGTCTTTTTTGCTTTATCGGTTTCTGTGTGGTAAGCGTCTAGTTCACACATGTATTTTGTTTTGTCGTCCTCTTTTTTGGTCTTTCTCCTTTTTCTTTCTGCTCTTCTGAGGTTGGTCTTTAGTTTCCGTATGTTGGGGGTGAACCATTGGGTTTTTGTTGAGGTATGTCTGGTTTTGGTCCTGTTTGCTGTTACATTGGATGCAGAGGAGATCATGGTATTCCATATGTAGATTAGGTCATCGATATTGGTGGAGCTTGTTTGGAGTTTAGGTAGTATTTGCACCAGGAAATCCTCTGATATGTTGATGAGATAGTGAGATATGTTGATGAGATAGTGGTCAGACCATGGTACACATGTGATTTCTAGGTTTTTGTATGAGGTGGCATTTTGGGAGTTTAGGAATATGAGGTCAAGTGTATTCCCTTTTTTGTGTGTTGGTTCATGTATGATCTGTGTCAGGTTCATTGCTTCCATGGCATTGATGAAGGTTTTGGCATGCTTGTCTTGGAGTGATGGGAGGTTGAAGTCTCCGAGGATTAGTTGTTCTTTTGTGGAGATGGTGCTCTCAGATATGTGTTGTAGTATACCTGATAGGTCGGTGCTTGAGGTGGGTGCTCGGTAGATTAGGCATATGGAGAGGTGCTTGTTGGTGAGGATGAGTATGTCCGCTTCATTGGTCGTTTCTGAGGCATGGTTCCTGAGTTGGAGGTTGGCTTTCGCTTTGATGGCTACTCCTCCTCTGGAGTGTGTTCGAGAGCAGTGGTGAAAACTGTATCCATTCGGTGTTAGTTGGTTCATGAGCAAAGTGTCAGTGTCTGTTAGCCAAGTTTCTGTTATGCATAGGATGTCAATCTTTTGGGCTGTGATCAGGTCTTGGAGCATGTGGTATTTGTTTCTGACTGAGCGAGCATTTATTAGTGAAATGGAGAGAGGGTTGCTCTTTAGGGGGTTGGGGTATGGATTGGTGTGGGTGGTGTGGGGGTGTTGCCCCATGTAGGGGGGGGTTGTTGGTGTTTGTGGTTTGGATGGTTGTGATGTTTGGTTTGTGGTTTGTGGTTTGAATGGTTATGATGTCTGGCAAGGGATGGCTGGAGAGTGTGTCTGTGGTGGAGGTGTAAAGGGTCAAGAATGGTGCTAGGAGGTAAATTGGGGCTAGGAAGGGTGGCATGGCTTGTAGGTGTACCTGTGTGTCCTGGGGTTGTGCTGTGCTTCTACGCTGGTTTCTTAGGGCATTGGGTGGTCCTTTTCTATGCTGTCTCAGGTTGCTTTAGCTTTGCTTTGTGAGTTGGTATATGTTGGGTGTTTGTTGCTGTAGTCCATTGGTTGCTTTGTTGTGGTTTGCTTCTGTAGCTTTTTGTGGTGGTTTCTGTGGCTGTTTCTGTGGGTTTAGTTGCTCTTGTTATTTTGTTGTTTCCGTAGTTTTTGTGTGGCTCCTGTGGGCCCTGTAGATGGGTCTGTTCCGTTTTTTTTCTGTGCCCACCTCTGTACCACGCCTAAGGGCCACGCCAAAGGGCCCTCTGGTGAGGTCCTCAGGTGTGGGCCCGCCAGGCATGGGCGTGCCGACGAAGCTCCCTTTTTGTAGCCCTCCCACTGCCCCGATTGGGCAGGAGCTTCTGAGCGGGACGATTTCCCGCTCAGGCGCTTCTACCCCGATAGGGGGAGTTTGCTCTGCTGGCGGTGTGGGGAGTTTGAAGTGTGCTGAGCATTAGTTCTCCAATACTATTGAATGCCACAATTTTATTGGTCAGATAGATAGGAAGGTCTGTTGCAAGCAAGGGACTGATGCTTGCAAATTTGTTTGTTGGTTGAGGGGATGGTCCCTGAAAGGTTTTGTTGCATTTGTTTGTCTGTGAGCTTGTTTGAAATGCACTGTTCGGTAGTTCTTATGCTGTAATCTCATTGATCAGATAGATAGGCAGGCCTGTTGCAGGCAGAAGGACCAATGAGTGCAAATCTGTTTACCTATGGAGGAGTAGTCTAGAGCAGAAACCTGGTGACCAAGAAAACGCACTGGCACCCCTTGTAAAGTCGCAAAATCCTTCATTGCCTCAAATAGAAGCTTAGATTTTAAGCCCTCTGGGGATGGGGAAATGCCTACAGTACCTGGCTGCAACTTACCTTGAATTACTGGAAAAGCATATGCTAAATAAATATACAGATGAGAGGATAGCCCCTGAAATGTTTTGTTGCAGTTGTTCACAAATTAGTTTGAAGTTGACTGCTCAATAGATTTCTAAAACTATCGACTGCTACATTCTTATTAGTCAGATGGACAGGCAGGCCAGTTGCAGCTAGGAGACTGATGTTTGCAAATCTGTGTCTATTTGTTTGAAGTGTGCTGCTCAGTAGTTTTGCGATAACGTGGAAAGGCGGGTGTGTTAAAGCCAAGGGACCAATGTTTTCTCTCCAAAAAGTAGTTGTTGACCTCTTCCTGGATGAGAGGATAGTCCTTGGAAAGTTTTGTTACATTCGCTCATACCCTGCCCAAATGCATGAAGAACAAACATACAAACAAACTTTTTTTCGTTATATATACAGAGAGTGATTAATGCACAACATGCCTGACTGACTACATCATGCCAAATAATCCGTTTAATTTTTCCACTTGGTTTTGCTTATGAGCTTCTGCCTTAATTCCAAGTACTTTACACTAAAACTAGGTGATTATGGGATAAACTGTCATTTTTGCTGAAAGCCAGTCTAAACTAAAGGAAATTATTTCCCTTTATATTCCGGGGATTTTCTCTGTTAGTTTAAATCTTGGCCCTGAAGACAAACTTTGGATACAAAACAGCAGTCAGTAAACATTTACTTCCGCTTAGAGATCTTTGTCATCCCTTAAGGGTTACTCTCCTGATCAGTATGACAACAACATTTTAATGGATCTCAATTACAGGAAATATCCAACACAATGGAAACCAAAATTGTAATAGGAGAGAACATTGTATTGCAGAGTTTCATGGAGACTTGGAGGAGGCTTGTCTGTGTCCCTTCTCCATGATATGTTAGTGAAGTTTCCCTTGGGCCCTTTGGAATTTTTGGCATTACTGATTTTGGACCTTACTTATCAAACACCTTAAAATAGCATTTACCTAGTCCTGCATTATTGCTCCAGTTCAATATACAATGACCATTGTATCTATTAAAGCTGAGGCAATACCTATTTTGATATATATTCCCATGGAATCTATATTTGTGGGAAAAGGTGCATGCAATGTTAAGTCTCTAGAAATCCAGTTTCCTCTAAGCAAGGGAAGGAAATAATAAATGCTCATACTTTAACAAGGCCAAGCAGAAAAAAAAATGTTTCCGTGCCAGAGCAGAGAAAATGTAATCAGAGCCAGTTAAGATCACTGTGTATATTTAGTACTTGTAGCATTTCTTTTGGATGGTCTGTTTGAAATCACTAATAATAACAGCAAGAAAATCCAGGAGGCCAAGCAAACAAAGAGTCCTGGCACAGTTCTGACACACCTTTGGCACACATGACCTGCTGCTTCTGACCCCCCAAAGTTGTGTTGCAGGGTGCCAAGCTGCCCACCCTCGAAATCAGCGGCAATGGGAGGCAGTAGCGCAGTGTGGCACATGAGGGGGGGACATGGCTGGGGCTTCTTCCTAGGGCAGCAGAAACCCTCGGGCTAGCCCTGAATATAAGTCTCAGACTGCTAACCAGCAAAAACGCTTTGAATATCCCCTTCCCTCCATTGTGTTTGCCATGCTAGTTCTCTTGAACACAGTACGTACAATTAAGATGATTCCTTTTATTGGACCAACTCCATACTCCTATGACTAGCTTGTTAACCTAGAGAAATAAATGATTAAAAAAACAGTTGTAGATGATTCCTTTTTATTGGACTAACTCAGTACTACATGGGGTATGTTTATAAAGGGATTTTTGCACATATATGCCAGTATATGCACATAAAAGGCCTCTTATAAGATGACCCTACTTGTAAAAGTAAACGCAATGACAAGAACTCCAGTACATTTACATACCTTGGATGTAGGCATGTTCAGGGCAGGTTTTGAGCCTAGCGTGACACTGTCATGATTTACATGTATTCTTTAAAAAATACATGCACATTGTACATCTGTATATTTACACTAGCTGCAAATCAGCTGTAAATGTATGTGGGGACATTTTACACACAATTTTCTCAGGATTTGCTCTAGAATTAAACAATGACACATAAGTGCCTTTAGGGGTCATTCCAGAACACAAATAAGTGGAAAATTAGCCGTGCAGCACAGTACTGAATGGATAGAAGAGGAGAAAGATAACACCGGGGGAGACCAGCAAGGAGGAGGTTACAATCGTCCAGATAGGAGGTGACTAAAGAATGGATAAGCGTTTTAGTAGTGTGTTCAGAGAGAAAGGGGTGGATTTTATTAATGTTGTAGAGGAAGAAGTGATAGGTTTTGGCTATCTGTTCTATATGAGTGGAGAAGGAAAGAGAGGAGTCGAAGATAAATCCAAGGTTACAGGGAAACAGGGAGAAGATGAATATTGTCAACAGTGATAGAGAATGGAGTAAGGGGGGAGAAAGTTTTAGGGGGAAAAATAAGGAGTTCCGTTTTAGATATGTTTAATTTTAGTCGGCAGTTAGACATCCAGGCAGTAATGTCAGATAATCAGGCAGAGATACGATCTTGGAGAGAAGAAGAGATGTCAGGAGTGGATAGACAGATTTGAGAGTCATCAACATAAAAGTGATACTGAAAACCACAGGAAGAAATAAGAGCACCAAGGGACTGGGTATAGACAGATAAATGGAGAGGGTCCAGAGCAGACGCTTGGGGTACACCAACTGAGAGAGGGATGGCAGTAGAGGAGAAACCACCAGAACAGGCCCTGAAAGAGCGACATGAGAGATATGAAGAGAACCAAGACAGCAAAAGAGAACCAAGACAACAAAAATGAAGTAAAATACCTGGGTATCATTATTGATAGAGCTCTCAACACGACAGCCCAGATCAAATCTATTGCTAGATCAGTTCTCTACAAATTAAAAAATATTCAACATCGCAGACCAATTCTAGACCGTCATGATTTTAGAACTATAGTCCAGGCTTTAGTAAATCCTCATCTGGATTTTTGTAATAGCATTCTACAAGGTCTCCCAAAAAAAGTCTATTCACACACTCCAACTTGCCCAAAACATCTCTGCCAGGATAATAACCAAGGCTAGCCTAGCTGAACACATTACACCTATCTTATACAACCTCCACTGGCTTCCAATAGCTTACAGAATAAAGTATAAGCAAATAATCACAGCTTTCAAACTACACAATAGCATTTCCCCTTCCTACCTATCCACCCTTTTACAACCCCAAACTGACAACAGACACAGGAGGAAAAACACACAAAACTTACTGACAATCCCTATCTCTATACATAAAACTAAACAGCTTACGAGCAATAGAGCATTCAGATTTACAGCCCCCACACTATGGAACGCTCTACCTGACCAGCTTAGAGCAACCAAAGACCTTCTAACATTCCGCAAGGAATTAAAAACCCTCCTGTTCTCAGAATATTACAATACATCCTCCTCCAACAATACTAACAATTTATCTACCACACAATATGCCACTCAAATATCATAATCCCTCCCCTTCAAAATATTTATCACTTGTAAATAGCTAAGAAACACAGTTTCCACTATACCTCTCCATAAGTGTATCCTGGGATGTACATAGTTCTGGATTCATCTAGTATGTATATATTTGTTTTAACTAGTTCTTTAGTTTCAATTATGTTATTAAGCTGTTCAATGTTCTTTATATCTTCAAGTTATTGTTCTATGTAAACTGTCCCTGATCGCTGGAAGGAGTGGTATAAAAGAGCTGTTCAATAAATAAATAAATAAACAGAGTCCCTAAAACCAAGAGAGGAGACGGTGTTGAGTAGGAGGAGGTGATCATCAGCATTAAAAGCAGCAGAAAGGTCCAGAATAATGCAAACTGAGTAAAAGTCTTCGGACTTGGCGAGAAATAAGTTACTGAAGACTGGCAAGAGCTGTTTCAGTAGAATGAAAGGGATGAAAACCAGTTGAAGTGAATCAAGGAAGGCTTGAGAGGAGAGAAATTCGAGACAGCAGCAAAGAACCGCACATTCAAGAAGTTTGGAAATGAACTGGAGAAGGGAGATGGGTCAATAATTAGAAGGACAAGAAGGATCACGAGAGGGTTTTTATAGGAGAGGAGTGATTACAGTATGTATGAAGGCTGTGGAGAAGGTTACAATGGAGAGAGAAAGGTTCAGAATATGTGAGATGCAATAGATGATGGACGAGGAGATAGAGTTGAGAAGGGATGGGATCAGAAAAACAGGTGGTAGGTTTAGAGGAGGAAAGGAGGAAAGGAGAAAAGAGGTTTCATCAACAGAGATTTTAAAAAAGGATGAAAAGGTGAAAGATATTGGGGAGGAAAGTTGATAATGGAGAGAGAGAGAAGATTAGTGAAGAAGAAAAATAAAGTTTGGTGGGGAATTGAAGAGTAATCTTATGGACTTTATCATGGAAATAGCTAGAGTTTGGGTAGTGAGAGAAGCAGGAATAGGAGGTGGAGGTGCCTTAAGTAGAGAATTGTGGGTAGAAAAGAGACAGCAGGGTTTGAGGCAAGACTTCTCAGGGCATGAGGGAGACTGGCATATGGTCTAGGTTGCAGCAGCTGTCATTTCTCATTGGTATTTACTGTCTGTGAGGAGAAGTTTAGGAGATGCACATTTTTCTCAAGGGGTTCCTCTTGGGAACAGGATGGATCCGAAAATATGTAATATTTCAGAATACGATGGGAGCGGGAACATCCAAAACGTTTACCTGTATCCGAAGCATGGGACCGGATATATACAACTTATACAACTTTTAGTTTAAATTTAAAAAACAGAAGAGAGCTTTCTGGTTAAATTTGGAACCCAACAGAGAGTTTGAAGTTTAAATTTAATAGTCACTCAGGGCCTAGCATCAGCAAAGTACTTTTAGTTTAAATTTAAAACACAGAAGAGAGCTTTCTGGTTAAATTTGGAACCCAGCAGAGAGCTTGTAGTTTAAATTTCACAATAAGTAAGAGCCTAGCAGCAGCAAGGAGATATACAGTAATTTAAATCAAATCAGAATATAGCTTACCTCAGCAACACAGGACAGGGTACTGTGTAGCAGCCCTCTTTTAATAAGTGTTACACATCTTAAAAGACAGGAGGTGCTCTCAGGTGAAGCTCGTTACCCAAATCAGTCATACACTAAGGACCTGAGATTAATTAAGCTTCAGGTGAACAAGGTATACTAAACGTATTAGGTACAGTTTTATTAGTATAAATATCCATAGTTTTATTAGTATAAATATCCATAGTAAAGATCTTAAAGATCTAAACACAAGCTTAAAACTAAGATGCAGACAGCAGTCCAGCAGCGAGATGGGGGCTTTCCAGTCTTTTGCATTGAGTGTCACATGTATGATTTTCTCCCAGTTGGTGAGAGGTCTTACGTGTGCACTAGGTGCAAGGAGCTCTTTGCTCTCAGAGAACGAGTCTGTTCTCTAGAGGCTAGAGAAGCAGACTTGGAAAACATAAGAAAGACAGAGAGGTACATAGACGAGACCTACAGGGATATAGTCCTGAAGTCCCACCTCCAGTCTGGCAGCATCCCTGTTGCCATGGAGGAGAGAGGTCACATGACAGGAGAGCATCACCCTGGTGTGGCAGGAAGTGATCCTGTAACTAGGACCTGTCCTCCAGGTGATGTAAAACCCTCTCGCACCGAGGAAGTTTCTCCAGGGCCATGTGTCCATGAGGGAAGGGTTAGGACAGCCGTCATAGTTGGTGATTCGATCATTAGGCATGTAGATAGCTGGGTGGCTGGTGGACGTGAGGATCGCCTGGTAACATGCCTGCCTGGTGCGAAGGTAGCGGACCTCACACGCCACCTAGATAAGGTCTTAGATAGTGCTGGGGAGGAGTCTGCTGTCTTGATACATGTCGGTACCAATGACGTAGGAAAATGTGGTAGGGAGGTTCTGGAGGCTAGATTTAGGCTTTTAGGTAGAAAGTTGAAATCCAGAACTTCCAGGGTAGCGTTCTCTGAAATGCTTCCCATTCCATGCGCAGGACCCAAAAGGCAGGCAGAGCTCCAGAGTCTCAATGCGTGGATGAGACAATGGTGCAGAGATGAGGATTTTGGATTTCTTAGGAACTGGGGAATATTCTGGGGAAAGGAGGGGCTCTTCTGAAGGGATGGGCTTCACCTTAACCGGGATGGAACCAGGCTGCTGGCATTAACCTTTAAAAAGGAGATAGAGCAGCTTTTATACTAGATAATAGGGGAAAGCCGACAGTCGCCCAAGAGCGGATGGTTCAGAAGAATGTATCCTTGAAGGATACTACCAAAAACAGAGAGGTTCCAAAAAAGAGTAAAGTAGCCCAAATGCCCTCGAGTATGGAGCAGACAGAGCTTAAAGATCCCAAATTATCCATGTCTACCAATAGCCAAATTAATATGAATAAAATACAGTCTCTAAAATGCTTGTATGCAAATGCTAGAAGTCTAAAAAATAAGATGGGAGAGTTAGAATATATAGCACTAAATGAGAGGCTAGAAATGATTGGAATATCAGAGACATGGTGAAAGGAGGACAACCAGTGGGACACTGTGATACCTGGGTACAAACTATATCATAATGATAGAGCCGATCAAATTGGTGGAGGAGTTCGCTTTATGTTAGAGAGGGCATTGAGTCAGAAAGGATTCAAGTTTTGTAGGAAACAAAATTTGCTGTAGAATCTCTATGAATTGAAATTACATGTAAAAAGGGGAAGGCGATGGCAGTGGGGGTGTACTATCGATCTCCTGGCCAGAATGAACAAATGGATGATGAAATGCTCAAAGAAATCAAGGAAGCTAACAAAAGTTACAGCGCAGTAATAATAATGAGTGATTTCAATTACCCCAGTATCGACTGGGTCAGTGTCACGGCAGGACATGCTAGGGAGATAAAGTTCTTAGATGAAATAAATGACTGCTTCTTGGAGCAGCTGGTTCATGAACCGACCAGAGGGGTAGCCATATTAGACCTAGTCCTTAGTGGAACACCAGATCTAGTGCAAGAGAAAAGGGTGTTGCGGCCACATGGCAATAGTGATCATAGCATGATTGCATTTGATTTAATTAGTGGAGGAGGGATAGTAAGGAAATCCAAAGTACTACCTTTTAACTTTCGAAAGGGAGACTATGATAAAATGAGGAAAATAGTTAAGAAAAAACTAAAAGGAGCAGTTGCAAAGGTTAAAGACTTACATCAAGCTTGGTTGTTGTTGAAAACTACTATATTGGAAGCCCAGACAAGCTGTATTCCACGCTTTAAGATTCCACTTAGGCTCATATTAGATGTTGGTCCGGATTTAGACTTCTAACTTTTCTTGCTCTTTATTGTGTATTTTGTTAATTTCTGAGATGATCCCCTCTTAATACTGGACTAGAGAGGAGTGACACATTAATTTATATTTTGCTTAGTTGTTTTGATATTGTCTTTATATCTTCTTGAAAGATATTTTTCATGTGTTGCCCTGTTTCTTAGAAGGGTTTGTGTTTAAACCTTCTTGAATTTATTGTAAAATTGCATAAAAATAAAATAAAAAAAAAGAAAAGTGGAAGGAAGTCCAAAAAACTGCTAGCATGGTTTAAAGGTGAGGTCAGAGAGGTTGTTGTTGCCAAAAAAGCATCTTTCAGGAAATGGAAAAAAGAGCCAAATGACAAAACCTGGAAACAGCACAAGCACTGGCAAGTCAAATGCAAGGCATTGATAAGGCAGGCAAAGGAAGAAATTGAGAAGAAGCTTGCTGCGGAAGCAAAAACGCGAAATAAAGACTTTTTCAAGTACATTCGTAGCAAAAAACCTGTGAGAGAGTCAGCTGGTCCATTAGATGATAGGGGGCACTAAGGGGCACTAAGAGGCAACAAGGCGATAGCGGAGAGACTGAATGAATTCTTTGCTTCGGTCTTTGCTGAGGAAGATGTAGGGATGTTACCCATGACTGAAGTGGTATTTAAAGGTGCGGAAGAATTGAAGGAAATATCGATACATCGGGAAGATGTATTACAACTATTAGATAAACTGAAGAATAGCAAATCACCTGGGCCAGATGGTGTACATCCAAGGGTGTTGAAAGAACTGAAATATGAGATTGCAGATGTGAGCTATCATTAAAATAATCTCTAATACCTGAAGATTGGAGGATCGCCAAAGTAACGCCAATTTTTAAAAAGAGTTCCAGGGGTGATCCGGGAAACTACAGACCGGTGAGTCTGATATCAGTACCGGGAAAAATGGTGGAAACCATCATAAAGAATAAAATTACTCAGCATGTAGATAGTCATGGCCTAATGGGAGACAGCCAACATGGCTTTAGACAAGGAAGATCTTGTCTTACTAATCTGTTATGTTTTTTTGAAGGTGTGAATAAACAGGTGAACTAAGGTGAGTCGGTTGATATAGTGTATCTAGACTTTCAGAAAGCCTTTGAGAAGGTCCCTCATCAGAGACTTTTGGCAAAACTAGAGTCATGGGATAGGAGGCAGTGTACTATTGTGGATCAGGAACTGCTTAAAAGATAGAAAGCAGAGGGTAGGGCTAAATGGCCAATTTTCCCAGTGGAGGAAGGTGAATAGTGGTGTACCCGAGGGATCTGTGCTGGGTCTGCTGCTTTTTGACATATTCATAAATGACCTGGAAAGTGGAATAACGAGCGAGGTTATCAAATTTGCAGATGACACAAAACTATTTAAAGTTGTTAAAACCCAAGAGGATTGTGGAAAATTGCAAGAGGATCTTGATAAATTGGAAGACTGGGCATCAAAATGGCAGATAAAATTTAATGTGGACAAGTGCAAAGTTATGCACCTAGGGAAGAACAACCCAAACTATGGTTACACGATGCAAGGTTCCACATTAGGAACCACCACCCAGGAAAAAGATTTAGGCGTCATTGTGGATAACATGTTAAAACCCTCGGCCCAGTGTGCAGCAGCGGCCAAGAGAGCAAATAGAATGCTAGGTATCATAAGGAAAGGAATGGAAAATAAAACAAAAGATATTATAATGCCTCTATATCATTCCATGGTGAGACCGCACCTTGAATATTGTGTGCAATTCTGGTCGCCGTATCTTAAAAAGGATATAGCGTTATTAGAAAAGGTTCAGAGAAGAGCCACCAAAATGGTAAAGGGGATGGAAGGATACCCCTATGAAGAAAGGCTAGGGTTCTTTAACCTGGAAAAGAGACGGCTGAGGGGAGATATGATAGAAGTCTACAAATTAATGAACGGAGTGGAACGGGTAAACATTGATCGATTGTTTACGTTATCAGAATATAGAAAGACTAGGGGACCTGCAATGAAGCTACAGGGTAAACTATTTAAGACTAATAAAAGAAAATATTTTTTCACTCAACGTGTAATCAAACTCTGGAAGTTGTTACCGGAGGATGCAGTAAAGGCTGTTAGTGTAGCTGGGTTTAAAAAAGGTTTGGACAAGTTCCTGGAGGAAAGATCCATGAAACATTATTAAGAAGGGACCCAGGATATCAATGCTTGACCCAGTACAAGCATTGTGGAACCTGTGTCTTTTGGGGAAACTGCTAGGTACGTATGACCTAGATTGGCCACTGTTGGAAACAGGATACTGGGCTTGATGGACCTTGGTGTGACCCAGTATGGCATATCTTATGTTCTTATGTTCTTATACAACTTGCACGTGCCAACCTAACACGTCTACCTCCCCAATTCCAGTCCCATGGGCATGTCCAGACCAGCAGATGTGGAATTAGGTTCAAAGAGGGCCCATTTTTGATTTAGACATGTCTGCGCAGGGGCGGCTCAAGGCAATCTGCTGCCTGAGGCGAAGGATGAGATGGCGCCCCATTCCCCCCCCCCCCCCCGTAGAGTGTGGGGGGAGGGGACGCCTTCTCTAAACTCAGTCAGGGACTGAACCAAACCAAAAAGCTAATTATAAAATATGGAGGAAATGCAAGGTGTTTGCCCACCAAGGAACTAAAAGAATGAGCGAGAACCACAGCACACTTTGTAAAACTAAATTATAACTCATTTTTATTTTGTTATAAACTGCGTTATTGTTCTTGCTTTTTCTTTTTGAACATATATTTTGCACCCACAGAATCCCTTCCCTCAACAGTGGGTGCAGAGCAGAACTAGAACATTCACCCACAGAACTCAATATCTTAAAAAAAATCTGATTCTGGTCATCTCACTAACAAATATTCTCCAGTACCAGGAATATTGGAAACAAATATAAACCCTACAAAAGTCACCAAAGATCTAAAAGGCCAAATCTACCATACCATTACCAGCATAAACCTCCAAAACTCATACAAAAAAACAGCACTATAAATACTGCAGCAGGCCCTAGAACATCTAACACCTATTTGAAAAGCTGAACAAGGCAAATTGCTACAGTACAGATCCCTGCGTACAGATTTCATTTTAACAGAAAATATAGCCTTGGTCACACACTAGGGACACAGATTCTTGCCAAGTACAGAAAAAGTGATCACAACCTAAAATAAAAATAAAATATTTAAAGAAAAATTAAACTGAAACCCCAAGAAGCCAGACTGTGCATGCAGTGCAACACCAGATAAGAGATGTGGTATCCCATACTGTGTAAACTATAAAAATAGCACAAAGTCCAATCACTAAATTAAAAATAAAATAATTGTTTTCTACCTTTGTTGTCTGACCATTTTATTCTCTGGTCATGCTGGTCCTGATCTGAGGCTTCTGCTTTCCTGTCTTCTCTTAGCACTCTGTCTGCCGTTTCTTGTCTTTTCTTTTGTTTTCTTCACTTCCTTCCTTCAGCCTTTTTCCAGTTCCAATGACCCTCCCCACAAGTCATCTCCCTTCCAGTCTCAGTGCCCCCTCCCTATTACCCAGCCAGCTTCCAGTCCCATCCCCAAATGTCAGCTCCTTCCAGTCCCACCCCCAGGTGTCAGCTCCCTTCTATCTCCCTCTTCCCCCCCCCCCATGTCAGTTCCTTTCCAGCCATCTCCTTCCTCTCTCTCAGTTCCCTTCCATCCCCCTCTTTCCCCCCATGTCAGTTCCCTTCCAGCCCCCAACTTCCCATGTCAGTTCCCTTCCAGCCATCTCCTTCCCCTCTCTCAGTTCCCTTTAGCCATCTTTTTCCCCTCTCAGTTCCCTTCAGCCATCTCTTTCCCCTCTCTCAGTTCCCTTCAGCCATATCCTTCCCCTCTCTCAGTTCCCTTTCAGCCATCTCTTTCCTCCCCGTCAGCTCCCTTCCAACCCTCTTTTCCCCCTTTGTTAGCTTTCTTCCAGCCCCCATCAGCTCCCTCTCCTCCCCCCCCCCCCGTGCAGCTCCATCTCCTTCCCCCCCTCGTGCAGCTCATTCCTCTTCTCTCCTACCCCCCATGCAGCTCATTCCTCTTCTCTCTTCCCCCCATGCAACTCGTTCCTCTTCTCTCCTTCCCCACCCCCGTGCAGCTCATTCCTCTTCTCTCCTTCCCCCCTCCATGCAGCTCGTTCCTCTTCTCTCCTTCCCTCCGCCCCATGCAGCTCGTTCCTCTTTTCTCCTCCCTGTTCCCCGTCATTCGTTCTGCTCTGCGTGTGAAATGACAGGAAACCAGTGCAGAGCCTCGCGATGGTAAGGAACCTCTGCTGTTGCCGCGTCACTTCCTTTTGGGGGCAGGACACAGCAGCAGCAGAGGTTCCTTACCACTGGGGAGGCCCCGCACTGGTTTCCTGTCAACGCAGAGCAGAACAAACAATGGGGGATGGGCAGCAGTTTGTACACTTTTTTTTTTTTTTTTAAACTGAAGACGGAATGAGGTGGCTCTTTTGGGGGCATTTCTGCTGCCCCCAAAAGTTTGCCACCTGAGGCCACTGCCTCACTCTGCCTAATGATAGAGCCGCCTCTGTGTCTGCGGGCCGGATGTGCACGTTAAGTAATCATGCTCCACGTGTATTTATAACAGAGGACCTTACTTGCTCTTCACACATAGGTGTGCTGCTATAGAATTTCCCTCTCCGTGACTAGCTTTTGAGAATTATACTCCCTTCATCAGGTGAGTGAAGGAACACCACAGTTATATAAGCACAACTGACTAAACTATCTAAAACCAGGCAGTGTTAAATAAAAAAAAATTATTGAGTGTTAAACTTTTTAACAGATAGAAATTGACTTTACATGCATTAATTCATAGAATAATGCACATTAAGGGGCATGTTTATTAAAGTGCACTAACAGGCTATTGCGGGGTTAGCGGACAGTATCGGCATCATGCTAAAAACCCCTGTGCTACCCTTGCAATATGCGTTGGGGTGGAGACTGGAAGGAACAGGACTATTCCCACCTCGGCACAGATAGTTAAGGCATTTGTACCCCATGCTATCTGCTGTCAGCACAAGTAAATTTAAACTTCAGTCAGTAGCCCCAGAGAGCTTTTAATTTAAATCAAATTAGAGTATAGCTTAGCATAGAAGGAAGAATAGGGTAAATATTTTTTGAGTAGAAAGAAAGAAATTATTTCTAGAGACCTTTACAAAGAGACTTTTCAGTTAGGGAGCAAAAGACCTGTGGAACTGTTTTAAATAGGTGTTAAAGTCATGTGACAGGTCAAAGGGGCAAAAGACTCATTCTATCAAACCAAGGACTGTGTGAATCACCCAGGAAATCTTTAAGAGATTACCTTAGAAGCACAGGTCAGGCCATTGTGTATTAAGCCAGTTTTTACTAGCTGTTCTTTCCCACCCATCCACCCTGACTTCCACACATCCCAGGCATAATCTTAACTTTATAGGCTCTTAAACCTATTTAAGAGGAAGAGGTGCTAAAATTCACTTCAGGTTCAGCTGGTTATCCTTACCAGCTGAACCTGAAACTAAATCCCTTAAACTTATTAGGTACAGTTGTATCACTACAAGTATCCCTAGCAACTTTAAGTAAGTAGACAACTTAAATAACTAAACAAAACCTTAAAACTAAGATGCATTCCAGTAGTGAGATGGGAGCCATCCAGTCTTTTGCATTGAGTGTTCCATATACAATGTTCTCCCAGTTGGTGAGGAGTCTTATGTGTGCACTAGGTGCAAGGAGCACTTTGCCCTCAGGGAATGAATCCGATCTCTAGAGGCTAGAGTGGCAGACTTAGAGCACATAAGGAAAACAGAGATGTATACAGACAAGACCTTCATGAACACAATACTGAAGTCCCACCTCCAGTCGGGCAGCATCTCAGTTGCCATGGAGGAGAGAGGTTGTGTGAAAGGAGAGCATCACCTTGGTGTGGCAGGAAATGATCCTGTAGACAGGACCTGTCCTCCAGGTGATGTAAAACCCTCTCACACTGAGAAGGTTTCTCCAGGGCCATGTGCCCATGGGGGAAGGGTTAGGATGGCTGTTATTCTTGGCGATTCAATCATTAGGCATGTAGATTACCTGGTAACATGCCTGCCTGGTGTGAGGGTAGCCGACCTCACACGCCACCTAGACAAGGTTTTAGATAGTGCTGGGGAGGAATCTGCTGTCTTGATGCATGTTGGTACCAATGATAGAGAAAAGTTTGAGAGGGAGGTTCTGGAGGCCAAATTTAGGCTTTTAGGTACAAAATTGAAAATCAGAACTTCCAGGATAGCATTCTCCAAAATGTTTCCCATTCCACGTGCAAGACCTAAAAGTCAGGCAGATCTCTGGATTCTCGATCTGTGAATGAGACAATGGTGAAAAGAAGGGGGGTTTGGATTCATTAGGAAATGGACAACATTCTGGGGAAGGGAGGGGCTTTTCTGAAGGGATGGGCTCCACCTTAACCAGGATGGTACCAAGCTGCTGGCATTAACCTTTATAAAGGAGACAGAACAGCTTTTAAACTAGATAATATAGGAAAGCCGGCAGTCTCCCAAGAGCACATGATTCAGAAGGATATATCTTTGAATGATACTAGCAAAAGAGGAAGTTAGCACCTCCCGACAGAGAGATTCCAATAAAGATGTTCTTAAGTACAGAGCAGGCAGAGCTGAAATATTCCAAATTACCCCTATCAACTAATAAGAAGATTAATATGAATAAAATACAGCCTCTAAAATGCCTCTATGTGAATGCTAGAAGTCTAAAAAATAAGATGGGAGAGCTAGAATATATAGCACTGAATGAAAGGTTAAAATATGATTGGCAGTTCAGAACCTGGTGGAAAGAGGACAACCAATGGGACACTGTGATACCTGCGTACAAACTATATTGCAATGATAGGGTAGATCAAATTGGTGGAGGGGTTGTGTTCTAAGTTAAAGAGGGCATTGAGTCACAGAGGATTAAAGTTTTGCAAGAAACAAAATATACTGTAGAATCTCTATGGATAGAAATCCCATGTAAAAAGGGAAAGACGATGGCAGTGGGGGTGTACTACTGACTGCCTGGCCAGAATGAACAGATGAATGATGAAATGCTAAAAAAAATCAGTTACAAAACAGTAATAATTGGTGATTTCAATTACCCTGGTATCGACTGGGTCAATGTCACTGCAGGATATGCTTGAGAGATAAAGCTTCTAGATGAAATAAATGATTGCTTCTTGGAGCAGCTGGTTCATGAGCTAACAAGAGGGAATATTATTCTGGACCTAGAACTTAATGGCACACAGAATCTGGTGCAAGAGATAAGGGTGTTGGGGCCACTTGGCAATAGTGATCATAGTATGATCGCATTTGATTTAAAAAATGGAAAAGGACAGCAAGGAAATCCACAGTACTACCTTTTATGTTTAAATTTGCAAACATAGTTATAGTAGCATCATCAAAAAAGAAAAACGTTGCAGTACATTCCAACAATGCAACGTTGCAGTACATTCCAACAATGTAACAGTCTTAAAACAATTCACAATCTTTCAAAGTTTTCTCCCCCCACCCCCCCACCCCCCCCACCCACCTCCCCCTCCCCTCCCCGCTTCACTCACATCATAATTACTCTAGTAGAACAATAACGTGTCCACTGTACTATAGAATAAACAAAGAGTATTCCAAATTAACAGATAACAGCAGACGCTATACACAGGCACTACCAATAATAGCACCCAAGAGTGCAACCAATTCCTCGGGGTGAAGCATGTATGGTGCAACAATCATCGAACCCCAAAGAGCCAAGATCCAATATACTACCCCCATTCACCACTTTACCCAACCACCGCCCACCCTATTTCACAGAACCCAGGAAGCCTCCCCAACCACCTATTGATATATCTCCACCCTCCTGGGTCTTCAGTCTTTCACTCTCCAATAACCCTAACCCCTATCCCCCCCCCCAGTTCCACAGACACAACAAATCCACATCCCCCATTGACTTTCACTGAAGTAGATTAAGAATTCTACTCCTATTCCGTGGCGACAATCTGTGTAAGAAGGGGCCCCATTCCTCCAAAAACAGCCCAGTAGCCACTTCCCCCTGCCTAACCCCTTGTTGTTCAAGGAGTAACAACCCATAAATCTCCCTCCTCCACTGACCCATAGTCGGGCCTCGTGGCATCAGCCAGTTTAACAGTATCACTTTCTGCGCTATCAGCAATACCTTGCCTAACCAACGCCTCTGACCACCTCCCAAGCCCTCCTCCCATCTAGTCCCACCCAATACCAACACCAACACTCAAGGATCTCTTTTAATTGGACATCCCAAAATGGTGGCAAGGCACTCCACAATACTCCTCCAAAATCGGACCACTGCTAAACATTGCCACCACATGTGTCCTAAGTCAGCTCTAGCTATCCCACAGCGAGGGCAACTCGCAGTGGCACTGCTACCCGCTCGAAATGCTCTACAAGGGGCAAAATGACATCGGCGCAAGATACGGTATTGCATATCTCGAAACCCTGCAGTCTTAATCCTCCTGGGGATCTCGGCTAGTAAATTTGCCATATCCTCCCCGCTAACCTCTGTCCCCAGATCATGTGTCCATGCAGCAGCCAGCTCCCACTCTTCCGGAAACCCTTTTAATCGGAGATACTCCTTGTCCAAAAAAGCTACCCGTGCCCGCTGTTCTCCTCCCGCATTCATCAATTCCTCAAATTTAGAACAGATATCCGTATGCAGGTCCTTCTTGTCCAGACTGCGGATATAACTACTCACTTGCATATAGTGGAACCAATCCCTATTCACCAAACCATATCTACTCTGCAAATCTGCAAACTCCAAAAGCTGCCCTACTTCATTTACCAAAATTATAAAAACCCAAAAACCAGTAGTACAAAACACTGCAAACAAAAAAACTACCAGAACAGCCCCTACCCCAAGAAATATGTATATCAAAACTTAAACATTTTGTCGGAGGAAACCAAGGGAAGCTAGAAATTCAGTCTAGCCACACCAGATGGCAACCTCCTTTTTTTAAAGACCAAGTATTCATGCAGAGAACTTAGCTTCAGACACCAATGAAAGTTTTCCAAATGTTGAAAATTAGCTTCAGCAACACAGGCTCAACACCAAGTCCAGTAAATATAGCGCGACGTGCACGTTTCGAGTGAACACACTCTGTCTCAAGCGCACATAACTGTTCTGTGCTGACTTCATTTACCACCTGTTCTAAAGCTACTATTCCCTTAGACTCCCACCCCCGAAACACTCCCCCCTGCAACCCCCACCAAAAAGCCCCATTCCCATATAAAGGCAAAAATGGGGTTACCCTGGGGTTCCACAAACACTCCTGACATAACATACGCCACACCCTCCTCATAACCTTAAAGATAGGGTGGCTCCCTAACATCGGGGACAAGCCCGTCATTGTCGCATGTAATACAAATCTCAAGGCCAACGGCTTCGCTATTTCCTGTTCATACACTAAAGGCATATAATCCGCCGTGGTGCCCAGCCAATCTCGTAAATTCCTCAGCAAGCAGGCTATATTATAGCTCCACATATCTGGGGCGCCCATGCCTCCACCCCGCCATGGTCTCTGCAGTGTCTTAATACTTATCCGAGGCCGCTTCCCTCTCCAATAAAAGTAATTTAAGCACTTTTCTACCTTGGCTATCTCCTTTCTCGTCATCAAAATAGGCAGAGTTTGTAACATATACAACAATTTTGGGAAAATAGTCATCTTGTATAAGGCTATACGGCCTCCCAAGGAGAGTGGATGATCGCGTCAACCATTCAATCGTTCTTTCGTTTGCGTCAACAGCACATTTACATTAACACTCTGAAGGTTGGCCACATCGACCGGTAGATAAATTCCCAGGTAGTGAAGGCCATCCCCTGCCCACTTCAGCGGGAAATCGTCCCAACCCCCACGGAGCGTCTGCTGCAAGTCCAGGGCCTCAGACTTATCCAAATTTAGTTTCAATCCCAAAAAAAACCCAAACTCCTCAACCACGCGCAACAGTATTGGCAATGTCTTCTTTGGGATCCCCAAATAAACTAAAATGTCATCAGCAAAAGCAGAAAGATGAAATTCCTCCCATCCCACCCTTGCCCCCACCAGGCCCTTATGTGTCCTTATCCTCTCTAATAGGGGTTCTAAAGTTAAAACAAACAAAAGTGGGGACAGAGGGCAACCTTGCCGGGTCCCCCTTCGAATCGGAAAGTCTCTTGAGACCGAATCATTTACCAAAACCTGCCCGCTAGGGTCCGAATACAATAGTTTAACAGTATCCAAAAAAAAACCCTATCCCCATAGTCTCCAATAAATGATACATGTACTGCCAATCCACACGATCGAATGCTTTTTCAGCGTCAAAACTTATCAGCAAAGCTTGTTCCCCCACCTCAGCAGTCATATATAATGACGAAATAATCTTACGTAAATTTTTAACTACATGCCTACCCTTCACAAAACCCACCTGATCTTCCTTAACCAATTGGGGAATATACTCAGCAAGTCTGTTCACCATTTCTTTAGCCAAAAGTTTCATGTCTACATTTAACAACGAAATAGGCCTATACGATTCTGGCAAAAGCCCATCTCTACCTGGTTTAGGGATCAAAGTAAGCACTGCTCTGTTTTTCTCATACGAAAAGGCCTGACGATCTATCAAAGCATTGTAATACATTGTCAAAGGCCCCACCACTCTATCCAACATTAACTTATAAAATTCGCCCCGATATCCATCAGGACCCAGGGCCCGACAGGCACGTAATTGCCTAATAGCTCCCTGGACCTCTTCTTCACTAATTGGAGCATTGAGAACATCACTCTCCTCCATAGACAGACTAGGTAGCTCGACCTTGTGAAGGAACTTCATCGCCTGAGCCAGATCCCCAGTGCCAGCACTTTCTTTATCTTTATCTTTATTAAAACACTTGATAAACCGCCCAGGCCGAAGCATCAGGGCGGTGTACAATCGTAAAAAAAGCAACAGCTGCCGAGAAAGGAAAGAAGGAAAAGAACGCCAAAAAATGATAGGACAGAGAGACAGTAAAGAATAGAGAGAAAGCAATAAAATAGTAAAACAGTAAAACAATAAAATAAAATGTTAAAACAATAAAATAATAGAAAGGAGTGGGGGGGAGGGGAAAACATGAGCAAAATTTAGGAGGGATGGGAGGCGCGACTAAGGGGATAAAACACCATCAGTGAGGGGAAGAGCATGGGGAAATTAAGGGGGGTGAGAGAGGGAACTAGGGAGAGGAGCATCATCAGTAGGGAGGGGGAGATCGAAGGCTTGACAAAAAAGGTGAGTCTTGAGAAGGGCCTTAAAACGAGTGTAAGACAGTTCAATGCGGAGTGGAAGGGGAAGAGAGTTATATAGAGTCCAGTAATACTCCCGAAAACATTCCTCAATATGAACCTGCCCCTTCTGTATCACACCCCTTACATCTCGTAAGGCTCCGATATGGGCCTGTCCCCTATTTGTCTTCACCAAATGAGCAAGCAATCTCTCCGCCCGATTACCATACTTGTGCAACTTATATTTGTAATACAACAAAGACTGAGCTGCCTTTTCTTGAAGCATAGCATTCACTTCCCGTTGCAGTCGGTTCAGCTCCAGTTTCCTCTTCTGCGTCGGTTGTTGCGCCAAAGCCCTCCGTGCCTGACATAGCTCTTGTTCCAATAGAATTAATCGAGAGTTATACACTTTCCGTTGCTGAGCCACAAATTCAATAATGTTCCCTCTCAGAACCGCCTTTGCGGCCTCCCAGAAAAGAATAGGGTTGTCGCCATGCCGGCCATTAAACTCTACATATTCTTTCCACCGAGCTTGTAAAACGGTCTCAAAGTGACTACTCTGAGTATACCCCAAAGGGTAACGCCAAAAAGCCCCCTTTCTCCTCGCCCCCCACGCTATGTCCAGCCAGACATAGGCATGATCAGACACCACCATTGGGCCTATCTCCACTCCAAACACCCGATCAAACAGCCCCTTAGACCCCAGAAAGTAATCTATCCGTGACCCCGTGTCATGCGCTCGAGAAATATGTGTGTAATCTCTATCCAAGGGGTGCAACACTCTCCAGTAGTCCAACAAGTCAAAGCCCTCACAAGCACCCCGCACCCACTGAGATTTCCTATCCTGAGTGGCCCCTCTAGCTCCTGATCTATCCATTGCTTCTTCTAGGACACAATTAAAGTCCCCTCCCATTATAACCGGGATTGGGCCAATTTCACTCAAGCATTTATTTAGCCTACTGTAGAAAGGAGCATCATAAGTATTTGGGGCATATAGATTCACCAATCCCAATTTAGTACCTTTAAACATCCCCACCAAAATAACATAGCGCCCTCCAGGATCTTTGATACATTGCTCCTCCTCCAATTCTACCCCCTTCTTCACCAGAATCGCTAATCCCGCTTTCTTCCCACCTGATGAAGCCCCATATACCTTCCCGACCCATCCTCTTTCCAACTTGGCATGTTCCAATATACGCTGATGTGTCTCCTGCAAGAATGCCAAATCTGCTTTCTTATCTCTAAGTACACGTAAAATTTTATAACGCTTCACTGGGGACCCTAACCCACATATATTCCAAGAGATCAACCGCAGGCCCTCAACCGTTGCCAATCATATGTAGTCTGCTGACTTGCATGTTCAATACATACCTTTGAGAGGTAAGGAACTCCCCCAGCCTAGAGCCCCTCCCCGCACCCCTTTCCGCCCATACAAGCCTCTGGTGTCTCACCCCACGCCAACTCTGCCTACCTATCTCTATATCCTCCTTCAGAAGGTGATCTCGTGTCTGCCCCCAACCCCCCATCCCCTCCTCCCCCAAATCCTCCCCTTCAACCCCACTGTACCTAGATATCCCCAACCCACTCTCCCTTCCCCCCTACCCTCCTCCCAAAAGCCCTACTCTCCCCCATACACCACCCTTCTCTCCTCCATATGGAGTACTCTACCTGATCACTGTAACACATTAATCCCCCCCCCCTTTAAACAACAAAGCGTTCAAGAATCCTCCCCAACATTTTCATTTAACATCCACTCAACAGCCCCCCTCCCAATTACCAATCAGCACCCCAGCAACAGCACAAATATTGAAAACGCTACTTAGAAAGAAAAAAAAAAAACATAATCCAACATATTTCTGCTTCAGCTGTCACCACCGGGTGTCTTTGGGCCCGACTGCATCTCTCCATCCTCTCGTGCAAGTTCAGTCATAAACCTAGTGGCTTCAGCGGGTGTTTCAAACATCCTCTGTCTATTTTTGTAATCCACCTGCAAACGTGCCGGGTATAAGAGGGCAAAACGCACCCCCCTCTTGACCAACTCAACACAAATTTCAGCATACTCCTTGCGCTTTTTACTCACGGCAGCGGAATAGTTCTGGAAAACCAAAGGTTTGGCGGGTCCCGACGCCTGTGCCCGAGCCCATCTCGCCGCTCGGAACACATCTTCTTTCTGAGCATAATTTAGAAAACGGGCTATAACCACAGGAGGCCTATCTCCTGCCCCTCTCCTCGCTCCCAAATGGTGCGCTCTCTCAATCTTGACAGAGCCCAGAGCAGCAGTCAGCTCGAAATTTGTCGACAGTCACATTTCTAGATATCCTCTCAGCTCTTCATCAGTGCTGTTCTCAGGTATTCCCACAAACTTCAAGTTTTTACGACGGCTGCGATTCTCAAGATCATCCAATTTGTCCTCGTGTCGCTTGATCAACTTCTCCAGGCTTTGCACGCGCTGGGCCTGAGCCGCCTGCACATCCTCCACCTCCGTAATCCTCTGCTCGGCCTCCCCCATGCATGCTCCAAATTCCAAAATCGAGCTGTTTACCTGGGCTATTTGCTCTGCCAAGCCCTTAAACCAGCTTTCTAATGCCGCAACAACAGCATTCGTGACCTCCTCCACGAGGTCCAGATCTCGTTCGGCCCTCAGGCTGGATGCCATTTTAGCTGTCATCTTATCCTCGACCACCCGCACTCTGTCCTTCCGCATTGATTTCGCCGCCATACACCCTCTGCTTCTCCTACCGTAACCTTACGATTGCAATGCCCCTCCGCCACTTGTTTCACCTCTCTACAAGATTTCCAGAGGGTGCCAATGCCGTCGGGCAACTTCTTGGAGGGGGGAACCCTTAGAGCAATGCAGAGATCCTTCCTGCCGTGCTCACTGCCTCATGATGTATCAGCTGTGCTGAGGCTCTGTGTTTGTATCTGCTGATGACCGACAGATCCACAAGCTTATGTCTCGTGGTGGACACGACTCTCCAGAGAATGTTCTCAAGATATTGTGTAGGACCGGGTATATGCAGAAAGAGAGAAAAAATAATTTAACATGCAATACTTTTTTTCGGCCACACAAGGGAGCTCAAGGCTAAGAAATAAATCACTGACAGAAGAGCTGGAGCTGCCGAAAAACTTTGGAGAGCATTAATCCAGCTGACAAATGCAACGAGACCTCATCATAACCCATGTATCCTGCTTCTTAAATGGTTATGCACAATAACTTATGGGAGACTCGGATCCTCCAGACAGCCAGATCCAACTGCACAGCTCTCTACTGTCCCTTTAATGCAAATGAAGGCAGCCATCTTGTCTATCAAATTTAACTGATGCGTTCCAACTAGAGGCAGGGTCCATCTTAGAGCAGCAACTTGCGTTCCAGCCAAGCAGACTTGTAAGCTGAGCTCTTAATCAGGAGATTGTTTTGCGTTCCAGAAGTGACGGGTCTCTCTTTTCCCACCGAATCATGAACTTCCGCCTGCGTTCCACTATGCGTTTCAACAGGTAAGGCTATAATGGTGGTTCAGTCTGAATCAGGCAATGCATCCAACACCCAGCTCTATCTTCCTGCAGCTCAGAATCATTACCGCCTTACATATAGAGAGAAGAACTTCGAGCTCTAAAGGCAGTTTCAGGCTTTCACAGACTGGAAACTGAGTTTAATTCCCTCCACATTTAGGCTTCCTCTCTGACTTCAGAGTTCATTTCTGAACATCGGGGATAGCAGCAAATATAAAAATCAGCAGCCCCTTCACAGACCACACTTCTTATGTACGGCTTACCCGATTTCTCCGATGCCACTTTTACACCAGCACAGCTGCTACCTAGACAGAGTTGTTGTGTTGCAGGATGACAGGCTTTGCCTTTTCACTTCAGGCTGGCAGTGCAGAGACAGAGAGGAAGGGAATACAGAGCTAGTAATCTCGGGTTAAACATCGAAGCTGCATCTGAATATAACCCGGACTTATTGGAGTCTCTGGGGGTGTTTTTCACTCCATTTTATGCAGTTGTTAAGCAAGGCAATAGCAATTTAGGAGGAGAGACTCGGGAGCTTCAGCACATTGTGGCCATTCCTCATTGGGCTCACGAGCGCCCCCCAGTACTACCTTTTAACTTTCAAAAGGGAAACTATGATAAAATCCAGAAAATAGTTAAGAAAAAAACTTAAGAGGAGCAGCTGCAAAGGTTAAAGATTTACATCAAGCATTGGTGTTGTTTAAAATGCTATCTTGGAAGCCCAGACCAGATGTATTCCATGCTTTAAGAAAAATGGAAGGAAGGCCAAAAACTGCCAGCATAGTTTAAAGGTGAGGTCAGAGAGACTGTTGTAGCAAAAAAAGCATCTTTCAAGAAATGGAAATAAGAGCCAAATGACAAAAAATGGGAAACAACATAAATACTGACAAGTTAGATGCAAGGCATTGATAAGGCCGGCAAAGAGAGAATTTGAGAAGAAGCTTGCTGTGCAAGCAAAAACGTATAATAAAGACTTTTTCAAGTACATTCATAGCAAAAAACCTGTAAGAGAGTCAGTTGGACCATAAGGTGACAATGGGGTAAAATGGGCACTAAGGGAGGATAAGGACATAGTGGAGAGACTGAATGAATTCTTTGCTTTCAGTCTTTACTAAAGAAGATGTAGGGAAGTTACCCATGGGGGTACATAATGGAGCAAGAGACGGAGAAAGTGTGGATGTTTGTAAACCTTTAATGGTAAGAGTCTCAAGGACCCCTCAAGAGCCCCAACGCGTTTTGGCGTTACCGCCTACGTATGCGCATGATGTAAAAAGCTAAGTGGAACAATTCAGGTCAGTGTACTCATTGGTGATCCATAGTACATCAGTCATGTTACAAAGACTAAGAATTTCATGATTGTTTAATAGTGTAGTTCCCATCCTGAATTTCGAGCAGCAGCATCTCAAGGTTCGATTCTCATGCCAGCCCTACCTTTGCTGACATATTACATCAAGATAAGATTTGCTAATGCTTAATCCCGCATTAAAAACTCATAGCATTTTAGTAAGTCATCACATGATAATTTATGAACACCATTCGGTTTTTGGATATGATACCATCCCTTTTATACGTTCATTATTAATATACATATTTTTTGATGTAGTTTGGTTGTCCATCTATTTTTATGGTTTATCTCCTCATGTCCTGCGTTTCTCAGCATTTTTCATTTGGAGTTTTCTGTATAATTCTATGGTTCCCATAACTAATATACAGTTCTATTGCATCAATGTATACAATTTTATACTAGCCCACACAATTAAAGATAGCTAAGAGGGATAGTCACATTGTTATTTATATTGTATTTATTATTTTATTTTAATTCGTACTTGGTATTAATCCAATTATTCATTTATATGCTTTTTATCTGTTTTTCAATATATATGTATTTTTATATTCTTGTATGAAATTTAACAACATGTACAATTTTCTTGTTTTTAAGCTCCATACCCCCTGAAGAAGGCGGTAACGCCGAAACGCGTTGGGGTTCTTGAGGGGTCCTTGAGACTCTTACCATTAAAGGTTTACAAACATCCACACTTTTTCCGTCTCTTGCTCCATTGTGTATCCCGGGAAGTTACCCATGCCTGAAATGGTATTTAAAGATGATTAATTGGAAGAATTGAAAGACATATTAATAAAGGGAAGATGTTTTACAAGTATTTTATAAATTGAAGAGTAGTAAATCACATGGACCAGATAGTATATACCAAAAAGTGTTGAAAGAACTGAAAGATGAGATTATAGACCTACTATTGGTATTCTGTGAACTATCATTAAAATCATCTGTAGTACTTGAAGATTGGAGAATGGCCAATGTAACGTCAATTTTTAAAAAGGGTTCCAGGGGGGATCTGGTAAACTACAGACAAGTGAGCCTGACATCAGTACCGAGAAAAATGGTAAAAACCATTATAAAGAATAAAATTATTAAATACGTAGATAGTCACGGTATAGTAGGAGAAAGCCAATATGGATTTAGTCAAGGAAAGTCTTGTCTTACTAAACTGGTATATTTTTTTTGAAGGTGTGAATAAACAGGTAGACCAAAGTGAGCCGGTTGATATAGTGTGCCTGGATTTTCAGAAAACCTTTGACAAGGTCCCTCTTGAGAGACCTTTGGCCAAATTAAAAAGTCATGGGATTGGAGGCAGTGTAGTACTGTGCATCAGGAACTAGTTAAAAGCTAGAAAGCATAGAGTAGGGCTAAATGGACAATTTTTTTTCAATGGAGAAAGGTGAATAGTGGAGTACCTCAGGAATCTGTGCTGGGTCTGCTACTTCTTAACATTTTCATAAATAACCTGGAAATGGGAATAATGAATGAGGTGATCAACTTTGCAGGATATACAAAATTATTCAAAGTTGTTAAAATACAAGAGGATTGTGAAAAATTGCAAGAGGACCTTAATAAATTGGAGGACTGGATATTCAAATGGCAGATGTAATTTAATGTGGACAAGTGCAAAGTTATGCACCTAAGAAAGAACAGCCCAAATTATGGTTACATGATGCATGGTTCCATTTTAGGAACCAACACTCAGGAAAAAAGATTTAGGTGTCATCACGGATAGTATGTTGAAACCCTCTGCCCAGTGTACAGCAACAACCAAAAAAGTATGCTAGAAATGATAGTATGAAGCCCCTCGCTAGTAATGAAGCTCATACCCATGTTGCCAACATGGGGCTTAATAAAAATGCCACAATATCATGTTGTGTGCACTAATTTGTTTAACAAACCTAATGTGAATTAACAAATGCACATTCATGCGAGTTGGTGATTTTAACCAAATTAGTTTGATCTAAATATGGCCATAGTCAATGAATCCAATGTCATTGAAACATACATGCTCAAAGCACTGTTGAAATTGGAGGGGTCATAGTCAACTGGGCATCAAGTAGGCCTACAAAAAAGGATTAAGAAAGTTTTGGACAATTTCCTGGAGGCTAGGTCCATAAATAGTTATTACAGTAGATTTGGTGAAATCCACTGCTTATCCTCGGAGTTAAGCAACATGGAATCTTTTTAATTGTTGGGATCCTTCTAGGATTTGGCATTATTGGAAACAGGATACTGGATTTTGTGGAACATTGGTCTGACCCAGCATGGCAGTTCTTATGTTCTTGTGCAATTTGTGGAAGGACAGTTAATGGATTACTTTCCTAGACTTCTAGAAGGCTGTGGTTTGGTTAAGAGTTAATTTTAGTTTATGAAAAAAAAAATCCATCTTGCCACTAACTCAAGGCAAATATGGTGGGAGCACCAAATCCAGGTCTTATTTAAGGATGAGGCTTAGATTACAGGAGCCAAAACACAGAGTGGACTAAGATCGATAAGGAAAAAATGCCCACTGGACAATGACATTTCCCAGAATTCTTAGACTGTCCCTGGATGCAGCCTTTAGCTGAATATTGAAAGGAAGGATGAATAGTTACAGCTGTACAATGTAGTAAGTCACTTCCAAGAGATGGAAGTGTGGATCCTGGACCAGAGTTTGATAACTTCTATAGCACAGGAGGAACTTCGAAGGCTCACCCAGAGAGACAACAAAAAATTCTTGGCAGCTGAGGTCTCCCCAGCCCCCTATCCTGATGATTAGTTTGGAAAGCAGAGATCTCTTGCCTTAGGGTCATAGTGTCCAAAGAGTGTGGCTCTTTGGAGGGTATGCTACCAGAGAAAGTGAGAGAGAGTGAAAGAAAAACAGAGAGAACTGGTCTAAACAGAGGTGACAGGAAAGGGGGAATTGCTCTTAGCACTAAGGACATCAGGTGTCAAATGTTTAACCCATATTCGCCAGCCTTTGCTACTATCCTTTTATTCATTTGTTTATTTATTTATTAGGATTTATTAGTAGGATGTGCACTGGCAAACAGTTTGCAGTTCATTTTCAATTCATCTGTCTTTTTTTCCCCCAATTTTAGATAGTTTTTCAGTTTGTTTCATCTTTGTTTAAATAACGTTTTTCTACATGCATTAAAACGTTTAGACATACATAATTTTGTTTGCAGTCACTGTCTCTTCCTCAGCCAATCTGTTAACAGGTATGGAAGAGTTTAGCCATCTCAGCTCTACTCTGAACAGTCAACAGCACCCTCTGCTGCAATTATAGGGGTACTGCGGTAATTGCATTCCCTAGCCCTGTTCCAATAAGTGTATGGTACAGTGCATGCATCTGGTTGTTTATAGAGGTTTAGCTCACCACCATCCAAATATTTTGAGGAATGGAATGTAAATGAACATGTTATGTGTCCAATCTGGCCTCCTAAATTCCTGTATACAGTACTTATGCAATTAGCTGTTTTGGAACTGTAAATGGGATTTTGTCATTACTAATCTTCAGACATTAAAAAGCCACTTCAAATGTTCATGTTTTGTTGCTGTCTCCGTTAGAAAAGGCTGAATTTAATAACCAGTTCTGCTAATTTGGATCTTCCCTGCCTAAAGTCTGTAGTGAACATAGATGTGTTTATTCAGTTACTGACTTCATTTGCATATAATACCAGCGTGATAAACAGTACATGCAAATAACAAAATAAAGCAAGCACTATCATTAATTTAGCATATTGTAATGCATTGGTCTCAGGGATTGCAGCACTACTTCATTTTAACTAGATCTGCCTCACTGGGAATTTGCTGATACTAATGGACCAGATTTGCATAAGGCTTTCTCTCAATTTGTGTCAAAGGGAAAAGCAGTCAGCATATCTGACCCTTCAGAGTCACTATGGTGTGTATGGAAAATAGATCTGTTTTGGGGATTAGGCAGTGGTTCTTAAGGTTTTCAGGATATAACAATCGATATGCGTGGGTGAGAGATTTGCATGAAAAAGTGGTAGTGCATGCAAATTCTTCCATGCATATTCACTGTGGAAATCCGTAAAATCTGACTGGCTGGGTGTCCCCTGAGGAATGAGTTGAGAACCAGTAGATTAGGGTATCAAAATGTGATAGCTACTGTATTTATATACAAACTAATTATGCTATTTGGGTAATTTTTCTGTGCTGTAACTTAGTCAAGATATTCTTGCAAAGGGAAAATATAAATTGTATAAAAATCAAGGACCCAATATTCATTTGAGCAGGCTATGTGCTGCTACAACGCATAGCCATACCCGCCAACTCTTAACCCTGCATATTCAATGCCAGGGTCATATGCACCCCCAGCATTGAATATCCAGGTTTGCCGCACATGTCCGGAAGCCGCGGTAACTAACCAGGCAACAGCAATATTGCATGCTGTCCCGTTAGCTCCTGTGGCTTAAAGATAGGCAAGGGTTTTCCTTTCAAATATTGGGCCCAAAAAACCTAATGATATGTATATAGAGATATATATAAACAAGTAGCATTTTATGTAAATGTTGTTTCAACCATGCACAGATGAGAAAGAAAAAACAAAACAAGACAAATTTAGGTCGATTAAATAAATTGAAATGTGAACGTTGGAGTCATCACACTGATTTAATAATTCCCACAGGAAAATAAAGCAAATAATAATTCATCTGTCTTAAATTTGCAAAACTGTCAATGTTTTCAAAAAATGGTTTAAGAAGTACTCAGCAATTCTTAAAGAAAGAACATAAGATATGTTACAAAAAACCCTTGGGCTGTGCAGCTTTCTAAAGACATAATGAAGGAGCCCTTTCTTCCTGAAGTGAGGTAAGCAGTTGGTGAATAAATTGGCACACAGTAACTGTTAGCACACAGCAGCAGTAGTAACTGTTGTCATGCTGCATGACATCACACACTATTTCACATGTTAACAGCTTACCCTGTAAAGAGATGGGAAATGGGAAGGTTATGGGTGAGTAGTGGGCGAGGACTGCAGATTGTAGTTAGAGCACGGTACATTACCTCATGCTGTCACCACACCAATACATATAGAGCCCAATTCCATAACATGCATGTCTGGCCCGCAAGAACGTCCAAACCGAAAATGGGCCAAATTTAAACCTAATTCTGCACCCGCGGTTTACAAACACACCCACGGTATCGGAATTGGGGACATAGACGTTTCTGGCGTGGCACGAAGAAAGCACTATGGCATACAAGAGATGGGTAAATGCAGCAAATGGCCATGGATGTCCCTATGCTCCCGGTATTCTGAAAATATGGGCATTTCTGGTCCTCCCGGTCTCACCATATACCCATGGAAGGCCATGCCTCCTCTCTAAAGCATGCACCTTCTATGCTGCCCCTCTCATTGATAGTGTTGTGCTGATGCATTTCACAGACCAAACGATTCCTTCTCTACCTCTGCAGCCAAGTTCCCCTGATCCCGCCAGCAGTCCCACTGATTCTCCCGACTTCCACTCCAGGATGACGCCAGTGGGGGGGGGGTGAGGGGGGTGCCTATCCCTCTTCTCCCACGAGTAGGCCTGTGCCATCACAGATCAGTGGGTTTAAAACATCATTTAGCATGGCTATACCCTCTAGTGTACTCAACCAATCTGGGATGCTTTTCTAATCTCCCCTTGCATGGCCCAAAAATGGCAGGCCATGCGTGTAACTCTGCAGTGCCTGTTGGATTGCCAGGCCATCTGTCCCGTCTCAGACGCTGAACAGGGGCCCGGCCACTATTCCATCTATTTTGTAGTACCCAAGAAGGACGGGTCCTGGCACCTCATTTTAGATCTCCAGGGCATCAATTGCTCACTCCAGATTCCCCGGATTCGGATGAAAACTCTCCAGTCAATTATTCAGGCGGTCAGACAGGGGAAGTACTGGGCATCCCTGAATCATACCGAGGCTTACCTCCACATCCCCATCCACACAGACCATCAGTGGTTCCTGCTCTTTGTCATCCTCGGACAGCAATTTCAGTTTCAGGCACTGCCTTTCGGCTTACCTATGGCGCCCCGCACTTTCTCCAAGGTCATGATCGTAGCTGCCATGGTGCTAAGATGCGAGGGGGTGCAGGTTTACCCCTATCTCAATGACTGACTCATCTGAGCAAAGTCTTACCACAAGGCTCTGGAGACCATTCGTCGCATCATCCAAGTGTTGAAAACCCTTGGCTGGGTGGTGAATCATGCCAAGCATTTCCTCATCCCCACACAGTCTCTCAAATTTCTCGGAGCTCGCTTCGATACTCAATGCAGCAGGGTTTACCTCATGCAGGAACAGTTTCACAGATTTTCTGATCAGCTCCACAGCTTCCTATGAAAGGTACAGCCATGGGCCTGGGACTATCTTCAAGTCCTTCAGGCCATGGCAGCCACCATCGACCTCGTCACCTGGGCTTGGGTGCATATGCAGCTTCTTCAGGGGCCCTGCTGTCCCAGTGCTCTCCCGTCTCTGAGGAATTCAACCTTCACTAATTGCTTCCACTCTCTCTGCACCACAACCTTCGGTGGTGGCTCCATCTGGGGAACATGCTCCAGGGGGATCCCTTTAGAGACACCACAATGGATTGTCATGACTATTGACACCAGTCTCTCCAGCTGGGGGACACATTGTCGCAACCACACCACACAGGGAGTCTGGAACCCTTGGGAGGCATCCTGGCCCATCAATCACCTGGAAGCCAGGGCTGCTCACCTAGCCTTGCTGCACTTTCTACCGTGCTTCTGTCACAGCAGTACGGATCTTCTCGGACAATGCCACGACAGTGTCCTACTTGAACAGACAAGGTGGCACGAAGTATCTGGGAGTTGCAAAGGAAATGGCTCTCCTATTCGCCTGGGTGGAGAAATATGTGCTGATGATATCAGCTCAACATATCATGAGTGTAGACAACATGCAGGCTGACTTTCTCAGCTGACATGCCTTGGATCCCAGGGAATGGGAGCTTATCCCATGTGCCTTCCAATGCATAGTTCAGCACTTGGTTCACCCAGAGATCAATATGATGTTGACCACAGCCAATGCCAAGGCTATGATCTTTTTCAGTCACTGGAGGGTGCCCAGAGCTCAGAGGTTGGATGCCCTGATTCAACCCTGGCCGACAGCAGACCTTCTGTACCTCTTTCCCCCCTGGGTGATGATCGGGCGGGCTCTGCAATGCATAGAAGCTCGCCAGGGCCTAGTGATTCTGGTAGCCCCTGACTGGCTGTGCTGTCCATGGTTCACTGACTTCATTCACCTCAAAGTCGGGTGGCCCATTCCGCTGGGGTCTCACTGTGACCTGCTCCAACAGGGGCACACCTGGATGGATGATCCGGCTCCTTACTCGCTTATCGCCTGGTTCTTGAAAGGCACCACCTAAAGCACATAGGGTATTTGCAGCACATTGTCGTGACGCTGCTTCAGACTTGTTGGTCAACTACCTCTCTGGATTATGCACGGGTCTGGCGCCTCTTTGAGATGTGGTGTTCACGCCGCAGAGTTTCGCCCTGGCAGATACAGATCCCTGAGATCCTCGCCTTCTTACAGGATGGCTATGACAAGGGACTTGTGCTGAATTCCTTGAAGGTCCAAATAGCCGTGCTCACCTGCCATCTCAGGCCGCTTGCTAGAGGTACATGTCGATATTGGACGTTTCCTCCGGGGCATCCGGTTATTGCGTCTGCCTTTGCGTCCTATGATTCCTCCATGGTTCCTCTCCCTGGTCTTGCGCAGTTTGCGGATACCTCCTTTCGAGCCTCTCAAAGAGGCTACCCTGTGGGATTTGTCTTATAAGACTGCCTTCTTGGTGGTCATCACATCCTTTAGGCGGATGTCAGAGCTCCAAGTGCTCTCTTGTCGGGACCCGTTTTTGACCTTTTCCACAGAAGGAGTCTCTATCTGACCTGTGCCGTCCAGTTCACCTAAGGTCGTGTCTCTGTTCCACCTTAACCACCTATCTTGCTGCCTGCATTTTCCAGTCAAGACTGCATGGACTCTCAGTATAATCTTAAGGTACTGGACGTCAACCACATTCTGCGCCACTATTTGTGGATGACGAATTCCTTTAGGAAATTGGATTGCTTTTTTGGCCTTTTCACAGGGCCATTCTGTTGCTGCCCAGATGGGTTGTTTGTTTTAGCTTGGCACCTCAGCTGAGACCTGTCCATCTTAGGGGACCCTCACAAACAAAAGCAGGCAACGGGTATCATTTTCTCTGCAATTTGTTCGGTTACCCTTTGTTGGTACATAATTACCAATTCTCGGCTTTTCTGGTCACAGTCCCCTAAGGAAGGCCAGATTGGCCGAAACACATGTAGGGCGGACCTAATAAAGTTGTTTTCTTCCAAAGAACCTTGTTGCCTGCTTTTGTTTATGAGGGTCTCCCAAGATGGACAGGTCTCAGTTGAGGTGCCAAGCTAAGACTCCAGGACAGGGTTGAGAAGCACTATGCCACGGCAGCAACATAACATAGTAAGTAATAGCAGATAAAGACCAGCATGGTCTAGCTAGTCTGCCCAATGAGGTAGCTAGAGTTGCATCTGCTGCTCTGTGCAGATTATCCCTTCTATGCCTTTGTTTAGGGTTGTACCCGCTGCTCTGTGCAAATTATCCCACCTCGGCCAAACCATGGTAATATGAACACTGGATGGCTAGGGTTACCGATGAGCTTAAAGGTTAGACAAATGAATGTGCAATAATGCCATCAGTGCATGTTATTTCACCACAGGTCCCATTTTATACAATGGGACCTAGTTACTAATAAGATGCACTAATGGTGTTAGTCTGCGGTAATATGGTGGTGCATGATAATAACCCTATCCCTAAATCAGCCCAGAAAGCAGTCTTGGCCTGGGAACCACCTCCAGTCTTCCAGATGGAAATGCATAATACTGCCCCTGGGCTACCCCTATGGTTCCATATTCTGTATATTTATATTATCCTAGATAAGCATGAGGTCTGTAATCATTGATTCAATAGGTCAGGGTTGTACTCATGGTTTATTCCCCGTCCTCCCATTAGGGTACTCTATATTCATTTCCTCATTCAGGATGCAATCTTTTTCCCAGTTAGTAATTCCTGGAAGCAGGGTATGTGGGGTTAACAGTTGGTTTCCAGAGCTGGGCCCTAGTTCCTAAGGTGCACTACCGCCAATGCGTGTTATTTTACCATTAACGTGTTGTTTTATCACAGGTCCCATTTTATGTCATTGGATCTAGTTACTAATAAAATATAGAAACATAAAAATATAGAAACAGAGAAAATTATGACAGATAAGGAACATACAGCCTAGCCAGTTTGCCCATCCTTGAGAAATATTAAGTCCTACAGTCCCTTCTTCTCCCTCAGAGATCCTCTGTATTTGTCCCGTGCTTTCTTGAATTCAAATACAGTCTCCTTTCATCCACCTCCACTGGGATGCATCGCCATCCTTTCTATAAAAAAAAATATTTCCTCAGATTACTCCTGAGCCTATCCCCCTTCACCTTCATCCTATGACCCCCTCGTTCTAGAGCTTCCTTTCAACTAGAGGAGGGCCACCTCCTGTGCATTTATACTATGGAGGTATTTAAATGTTTCTAGCATATTGCCCTTTTCCACCTTTCCTCCAAAGTAAACCTACTGAGTTCTTGAAGTTTATCCCCATTTACCTTATGACAAAGGCCACTGACTATTTTTGTAGCCACACTCTGGACCAACTCCATCCTGTTTATATCCTTTTGATAGTGTGGTCTCCAGAACCATACACACTACTCCAAATGAGGTTTCACTACAGAATTATACAGTGGCACTATCACCTTCTTCTTCCTGATGGCCATTCCTCTCCCTATGTACCCAAGCATCCTTCTGGCATTTGCCATTGCCTTTTCTACTTATTTGGCCACTTTAAGATCAAACAAAACAATCACTCCAGATCCTATTCTTCTTTCATGCATTGAGCTACTTCACCCCCTATACTGTACCATTCCCTTGCATGAGTGCATGATTTGCAGTTTTCAGCATTAAATCTTAGCTGCCATATTTTCTACCATTCATCAAGCTTCACTAGATTCTTCCTCATGTTATCCACACCTTCCAGAGTGTCTACCCTGTTGTAGATTTTGATATCATCCACAGAGGCATACCTTTCCTGACAGACCTTCCACAATATCACTTATAAAAATGTTAAAGAGAACAGAACCAAGGACCGATCCCTCAGGTACTGCACTACTCCACTGGTAATGCCCCTATCTTCAGAGTGAACTCCATTTACTACTACCCTCTGGTACTTCCCACTCAACCAGTTTCTTACCTAGTTGGTCACTTTACGGTCCATCCCAAGGGCCAGGGTAGTACGTAGGGTTTTGTGAGAAAAGCGGCTGCATAAGGCACAAGTACGGAACGGGCACTGATATCATTGCTGGGCTTCAAGGAATCTCAAAATTAGCGAGTTACTGCATGCAGCTGGAGCAGAGGGGGTGACAGATTCAGTAGTCACACGGGGAGCATTTCTAGCTTGGTACAGACCTGCCATGGGCATTCAGTCGCCAATGTGGAATGGTGTCAAAGACCTCGCTGAAATGTAAGTATACCACATCTAGCACTCTCCCCCAGAGCATTAACGGTAAAATAACCTTTAGTAGCTATAGCGCTCCTTAGTAATTATGGCCCCTATTCTCCAAGGAGTTGAACTGTATCTGTAGCAGATATCTTGTTGAGACCCTTGGGGCATTCTCCTTTTCACGCTGAATCTAAGTCAATCAAGTTTCCAGAGAAAGACATCCCATTTGAGTAGAGTTATTGGGTATAGCTACCTTAAATTCCACTTCATCTTACAGTATGTTTATAATAAATGTTTGGAAGTTAAGAAGTAAAATACTGGATCTTTAATAAACTGGAATTTTTTGTTTAGCTATCTGCATAACTGCACAGTAACATGTGTAGCAAAGGCAGATGCTGAGCAGGGGCAGCCCAAGGAAGGTGCAGGACCATATGCGGAGACTCATTGTGGGGCCTCATTTGTATAAGGAGCCTCATTCGCATAAATATTTGCATAATGTTAACATGCGCTAACTTTTAGTAAACATGCCTCTTAATGAGTGTCTAGATAAAGAAAGAGTACCATATTTCTATATTATTATATTCCAGTGCCAATCATCAGGCACATTAGGAAGTATTATAAATACTGCCCATTTAGAATCCATAGCAAACCCAACGTAACATAACAGCACTACCAGGACTCACAAAGCACCCAAACCCTACCTATCAAAAGGCTACACTGCACATATTAAATCAATTGATCTCAGAGAATACCAATAAATCTCCTACTGGGGAAAGAGAACAAGTGACACTGTCAAATAGAAATTACATGAACAGAATACCTCAGCTCGGTTACACATGCAGAACTTAGACTGTCACCAAAGAACAAGGGATCACAATTTAGAAATAGGAAGACAATAATTAAATTGGGAACCCCAAAAGCCAAACTTGGAATGTACAACAACACTGGAGAAATAAAACTATAAATTAATTTCCTCTTGCACTAAAAAAACCACAAAGATGTTAGCGATACATGTTTCCCAGACCTGATATATTCCAGTTAATAAATTCAAAATAAAAAGTATTCTTCTACCTTTTGTATGGGCATTTTATTTTTCAGTTGCAATTGCTCTAGTCACTTTCTTCTGGTTTCTTTGTGTCTTCTGCTAATTCTTCATTATCTGCTGTCCATTTGTCCTTTCTTCTCTCTTCTAGATTTCTTCCATTCAATACATCCGCTTTAACATACTGATCTTTCCCTTTTTGCTCTTTCTTGCTTTATTCCTTTTTCATCCACTCAAATTTCACTCCTCTATCCTCAATACCCGGTCAATCGTAGATTTTTCTTCCCTCACACACAAAATATATTTTCCCCTCTCCATCTTCATTACCCCAGCCCCTTCTAGTCCTCCCCCAGCATCAGCTCTCTTCTAGTTACAGCCCTACCCAAAACCTGCTTCCTTCTAGTTGCATTCTCCCATGCCCCTGCATCAGCCCATTTAAAATCTTAGCCCCCCTTCAGCCATTTCCAATCCTAACCCCCCCATCAGCCATTTCCAATCCTATTCCAGCCCCATATCAGCCCATTTCCAGTCCAAGCTCCCCCCATTAGCCCACTTCCAATCCTAGCCCCCAAAAGCCCATTTCCAGTCTTAGCCCTCCCCATCAGCTCATTTGCAGTCCTAGCCCCCCCCCCCCACATCAGCCCATTTACAATCCTGTCCCCCCCAATCAGCTCATTTCCAGTCGTAGCTTCCCCATCAGCCCTTACCAGTCCTATCCTAGCCCCCCATCAGCTCATTTCCAGCCAAGCTCTCCCCCATCAGCCCATTTCCAATCCCAGCCCCCTATCCCCCCATTTCCAGTCCTAGCCCCCCCCCCACACTCAGCCAATTTCCAGTCCTAGCCCCCCTCCATCAGCCCATTTCCAATCCTAGCCCCCCCTCTCAGTCCATTTCCAATCTTAGCCCATCCCAGTCCATTTCAAGCCCTAGCCCCCACCCCCACTCCCCGAAGAGCCTTGCGGCTGGTTTTAGAGGCCCCAACTCACCTCCATACAGCGGCTCACGGCAGGCTCAGGAATACCTCCCTATAGCCGCCGAAGTGAAGAGGGCTGTTTTTCTTCACTTCGGCAACTATGTTGTAATGTAGGTCGCTGGCGTGCTGAGTGCCAGGACACAGGAAATGTTGTTTGACCTCCTGCACGCTAGTGACCTACATTACAACACAACTGCCAAAGTGAAGAAAAACTGCACTCTTCACGTCGACAGCTGTAGAGAGATGTTTCTGAGCCTGCTGGGAGCCACTGTAGGGAGGTGAATCGGGAGCCAAACAGCATGTGGAGGATGTTGTTGGCGTGAGGCCCCATGAAGCGCGGGGCCCTGAGTGAAGAACATTCTCGCACAATGGACTGGCCGACCCTGATACTGAGAACCCAGTTTTCAAAAAGGACAGTCATTAGCAGGATATTCAGCTTGTAGCATCCCAAATGCAGCTGCTACTGCATTTCCAGGACGAGTGGGCACTTACCTGGCTAGCATTATATTCACTTGGCACTTATGCGGACTACAACTAAGGCCTGCAGTTTAGTGGAAATCACACTAAGTGGATAAAGTTGGCATGTATCCAGATGGCACCGACACTGCCATCACTCTGCTTATGCATTGCCCCTAAATATCTCAGTCAGCACCCTTATCTGGACAGCATTCCAGCTGAGGGTTCTGAATATTGGCCCCTGAGATTTTATTAGACTTCTTTCTGAAGGGAGGGAGGCTTATACAATCACCCTGCCTCCAGATCTACGGAGCAGATGTATTAACTCATAAATTAGTGGCCCTCTTCCACAAAAACAGTTTTCTGTGGATGCAAATGAGCTTGGGGAACTGATAAGAAAAGTTAACTACACCTCCCTGCGATGACATTATCTTTTTCAGAGAAACCAGTACATAAAGACACCTGTGTATGTCAGTTTTTGCTGAATTCTGAATTAATGAGCTGTTTTGCATAATATTGCATTATTTGTTGAAGCGGTATTGAAGCATATTTGGATTCAAAAACTGAGATAAGTATTTAAAAGCTTGTTCGCTTTACATTTGATTAAAAGTAGTGGCTATAGTAAGGGGATGGTTTCCTTACCCTCCCTAATTTAGCGGCTCCGACAAAAATTATATTTGCGCAGCTGTTGTTGTTCAGGATCCTATGGTGTGATTATTTTGCAGCTCCTGACGGTCTGGGACAATTTTTGTTTGATAATATTGCATTGAAGCAGCTCATGAAGGATTTTAGTAAAATTTTGTGTTTTGCACACTACACATGCAATTTTACAATTTGTGAATGGCAAAGTTTTGGACAATGGGGATTATGCATGAAAAATGTGTAAAACCTTCAAATATGGATTTTTTTTTGCATGCCTCACAGTGTTTTCCATGTTTTTTCTCTAATTCATAATTTACTCTGTAGACATCTAAGGAGTTTATATATTCCCAGCTAATAACTTTCTATTTCTGTTTTCTATCAGTGCCAAATTTTCAGGGCATGACAGAGAGACTAAGGGCCCAATTCTGAGATGTGGGTTGTGGAGCTGCACGTCCTAGCAGGACATGCAGTCCAGCAAGCCATCCAGGCCCGATTCCCTCTCTGGCTCTCCCCATACTGTACATTCTGAACAGCAGGACAGGGAGAGCCGCTTGGGGGTGGAAGGGGGTAGGATCTGGGCGGAGCGGGAGTGGGCCAGCCCGGCAGGATGTACAGTGCTGATTCAAGTCATGGCCCTGTATGTCCTGCCGGGTCAAAGGGGACGTGCTGCTTATTCCACCTCTAAGGTGGACTAAGCAGCACAACCCACCAATTGGGCCTGGGGATCTCCCCCCTGGGTCCGGGGCCGGGTGCGGGGGGGTCCCCACTTTCCAATCCAGGCCCCTGCAGGCCAGCTGTGGGTTAGGCAACAGGGATGAGGGGGGCCTAAGCCACGGGAGGCGGGGGCACCTGCAGGGAGGATGTCCCTGCAAATGGCAGGGGCATCTCAGGCAATCCACAGGCCCATTTCTGTGCACCATGGGAACATTTTATTCCTGCAGTCTAGAATCATGTCCTAACAGTCACGTCTTGCTCGGGGCTGTCCGGATGGCCCAGAGTGCCCCTTTGTGAATCAGGATCTAAGCGTATTTTTTGTTCTTTTCCTTCTAACCCAATGTAAGTTGTTAGACCAGTGGAGTAAAAGAGACACCCCTTCCCCCCCCCCCAGTATGACTCCAAACCCTCCCAGCTCTTACTGGGGGTTCTCTGGTGGCTCCTGGGGGACAGGAGTAACACTCCTACCTCACTGGCAGCACAGGATCAAAATGGTGCCTCGGGGTACTGCTGTTAGGGGTCAAGCTGCCAAATAAGGAGTGTGTTCCCTGATAATTTACCATCCCCAAATCACAGGGCACTGTCCATGTCCAAATTCTGCTCATTCTCCAATCTCTTCCTATGTGCTTCCACATTAACAGGCTGTTGCAGAAAGCTGGCTTTGAAGTCATGCACTATTAACTCTGTACGCTTCTGTGCAGCGCACTGATAGTGCGCGACGTCAGCGCCGGCATGCAGAAAGGAGCGCATTTGCAAATTAACCACACATTAAACTGGGAGAGAACACCAAATACATGTACACAGAAGTTGGTGCAAGTTTGGGATGCTCTCCCAGAGAAACAGGGGCACCGCATGGCTAATTTGCATATGTGCCTCGACACTATGTTGATGGCATCGGAGGGGGGGGCTTTCCTCAATGCCTGGATCATCTGAGATAAAGTGTCAAACTTCCCCTCAGATGATCCAGGCATCAGGGAAAGTTTAAAATGCCATCAAAATACTGTCAGGGGGCCAGAGCCCCCAACAGAAACCAAATCCCTGGTGGTCCAGTGGCACCAATTCCCCACCCAATTAAAAATAACCCAGGTGGCCTAGCGATCCCGATCCCTCCACCCACTCAATTAAAAATAACCCTGGTGGCCCAGCAGCCCCCAACCCCCCATTTACCCACCCAACTAAAAATAACCCTGGTGGCCCAGCAGCCCCAAAGCTCTCACCTCTTCCCTGTACCTTTACAATGGAGCAGGACCATTGCCCTTGTGCTCCCACTCCTGCGCTGCCATCTTAAAAAATGGCTGTGCGCCCCATGCGATGCATCCTGGGATACCGCAGTGGGGTCAAATTGCCATATAAGGTATGCACCACATAGGCCCAGGCACTGCCATTTTTCAAGATGATGGTGAGTGGGAGCATGTGGGCAACGCTCCTGCTCCATTGTAAAGGTACCGGGAGGGAGGTGGGGGGTTCAGGGCTGCTGGGCCACCAGGGTTATTTTTAATTGGGTGGGTGGGAGGGTGGAGGGATTGGGGCTGCTGGGCCACCAGGGATTTGTTTTCTATTCGGGGCACTGACCCCCCCCCCCCAACAGTATTTTGATGCCATTGAGGGCTTTCCGTGATGCCTGAATCATCTGAGGGGAAATTTGACACTTCACCTCAGATGATCCAGGCATCAGGGAAAACCCGCAATGCTATCAAAATACTGTCAGGGGCACGTGAGATATTTAAGCTACCTCAGAACCAGGTATAGAGATATTGGCGCTCTGGCTAATTACTTAATCCTCTATGTGTTTCTCTGCATCTGGGCGTAGATAATATTAGCATGTCATTTTAATAGGCGCAGCTCATTTGTCTATAATTTAAATACACTCGGCGCTACTGTTGTGAGCTTGCTTTTCCTTTGTTGTTTACTCACAAGTCAGTCTCTTTCTGCTTTTGGCCTGAAGGAACTTGTGCTTGTATGTTGCTTTATCTTCACATACTTTCTGCATCGGCCCGAAAGTACTTAGCATGTTGTACTACACGCTAAGTGTAGCAGCTGTGTGGTAACTGTTACTGCAGCCAAGCGCTAATACAGTAATTACTGTGTGTGCCTTCACAAGGCAACTACTTAACACACTTTAGTAGTACCACACCTTAGTTCAATATAAATTTATTATAATGTTTTTTTAAGTGCCATCAAATCAATCAAATTGCCTAATGAACTAAGAGTAGCCAAAGATCTATCCACATTCCGTACAGAAATGAAAACACATCTTTTTAAACTACATTTTAGAAACTCATATGAACCCATAAACACTAACCCTACCTAATACCATACCTAAACCTCACAGTCCACAATCACAACCACATACCGCAAGCATACTCTCACTCTAATTAGCTCACTACTGGAATCTAGACCCAAGTTATGTCTCATTCCATATAGTTTACAACAGAACTACTAGCTCAATCCCAAGTTTATTGTTCATTGTATTCTTCATTGTTCATTGAACATAGTTGTTGAACTGTTATATGTAATTGACATATTATTCTTGTTCAATGTAAACCACATTTAATCACTGGAAAAAGCAGTATATAAATAAATACACCAATGCTGACTCTTGGCAACCCAGCAGTTGTCTTGGCAAGGTATGACTGGAAGTAGATTGCCAGGCCTTTTCTTCTGAGGCAATCGAGGCTAAAGTGACTTGCCCAAGGTCAATGGTGTACTAGTGTGAATGAAACCCAGATCTCTTGTGTTGTAGGCTGTTGCTTTTAACCACTAGGCTACTCCTCTACAATATGCTACTCCTCCAAATGTTTAAAGTTCCAAAACATATAATTCTGTACACAACTAAATTATTAAACATCAACACATATACAATTCAAAAACAATAAAAAATGACATTCTCTCACATATACATTCAAAATCAAAATCAACCAAAAGAATACAATATAAGACCACAATTAAAGGGAAATAAGATCCATAATTATACGAACAGGAATTCAAAAGCTAATACATCATGTCTGTATTAGGACCCCCCTCCCTCTCCAAAAAATAAAAAAAGAGCAGAAAAACATAATGTAATTCAACATCAAACTCAATATTAAATCTTCTTTGGTGTTCCGCAAAAATAACTTAAGTTGATCAGGTTAAAAAATATACACATATTAGATAGTTTGTGCTAAGCTCATGTGCAAATTAATATGTCCTAAACTTTACTACAATAATATCCATCACCACCTTAGAAGTACAGGTTCATCTGTAACATATAGGAGCCTGTGAATTACAGCTAAATAAAAATCTCTGTCATTTCTGATTAACTCTTAAAACCCTGGTCCAATCACCTTGCCCTGGGGTGTAAGAGGGATCTCTATGCACATCCCAGTTGATTGTTCTTCATGTTTCACTGAATATCTTAATAGTGCCAATGAATAAATATCTCAGTGCCCTTGTTCAGATGACCTCCATTTCATCCGAACAAGGATAATTACCCCTAATGCCCACTCGTGACCCGTAGCCTGCCCAGTCCTTGCCCTGTCATGAGCTAAGCAGTTAGCGTGGGGGTTATACAGTGTTTTAGCACACAGTAGCAGTTACCATGGTTCCATGTTTACTGCTTAATTTGCACTTAACATTACCACACTTTACGAAACTTGTCCCAAAGAGAGCAATTTTATAAAGTCATGGCCAGTCAATGTGCATTCTCACACATGGATTTTGCACCTATGTTTTATATACATAGGTGGGAGAGAATACACCTTAAGTTATTTATTTTATTAGAATTTAGCTCATACCTTTCCAGTAATAGTTACATGCATGTACAGTAGACATTTCCCTGTCCTGAGAGGGCTTAGAAGTTATCTAAGTTTGTACCTGAGGCAGTAGAGGGTTAAGTGGCTTGTCCAAGGCCCACAGGGAAACCACTGGGAATTGAACGCAGGTCTTTCTGGTCCCAGGCTGCTGCCCCAACCACTAGACCACTCCTCCAAATGGGTGCAATCACTTACATCAGCCCTATAGCTGGTGTATATTATCATATCTACTTTTTGCACATACATATAGGGGTATGTTTACTAAAGTGCGTTAGTGCGATTCGCGTTAGGAGCCGCGGTAGAGACAGAAACCCCCAAATAAGGACATGGGCGGTACATCGTTACGCGCAACGTGCGTTCCAAAAACTAACGAGCGTGACAGGGCGCAGTGGCGCGTCCCCGCGCGTTACCGCACGTCAACCCCAAGAAAGCGTACAGATACAAATCACAGGAACAGAGCTGTAGCACAATGGTTAGCTCACTGACTGCTGTCACAGACAGCATGGGTTTGAATCCCCTGGGTTCCCCAGTATGCACAATGCAGAAGGCTGGCCCAGCCATCACCCAGTACCTAACGTAGGGAATGAGGAGGCAAGGGTTTATATTTTACCACCAGTAGTGTTGCCAGCAAACACACCATCACAGTGGTGCAACCAAAGGTGCCGCAGATGGCATCCCATAATGCACCACACAGGCCACAGTAGAAAGTGCACTGTCCACAGAGGCACACCAAAATGTCACCTTTAGAACACCATAGCAGGCAACGTAAAGGGTGCCAGATAAGGTGCCGCATGGGGCGCCCCATGAGGCACTGTAAGGTGACATTATGCTGATGGGGTTTCGCTGGCAGTACCAATGTGCCTCAAAAATATACAATGCTGCAGTCAGGCCGATAAAAAAAGCCCACTGTGTTATGAGCCCATGACCACTGGCCCCACAGGCTATGACGGAACCACCGGGCAGCAGCCCCATAGCTGCGAACAACCCCCTGGCTGTCACCTGAAGGGCAGCAGGGCACCACCCAAATGGCCCGCTGTGATGGCTAGGATCTGTCCCAAAGCAAACATACCCATGGTGCAATGCACAGGAAGATCAGCGGCCCAGAGATGAACACAACAAGGGTTATGTACCTACACAGCCCCCTGGGACTGTAGGGTGAAATGAGTGTGTGTCACTGTCACACAGTAGCAACAGACAGTAGCCCAACAGGGCGCCCCATAGGAATCTAGAAAAGGTGTCCCCTGAGGTAGCCTGATCTGTAGCACAATGGTTAAGACACTGGCAGATGGTGCAAGGTCTGTTCAAACCCCCCATGGTCCCAAGAACAAACACTGTCTACAACAGTACCCTCTGCAAACCATAGTCAGTGACATGGATAACCAGTCAGTACTCTTTTGAAGCCATACATATCCCCCAGTTTTTGTCGCCGATAAACAACCTGAGAGGTGGAAGAAAGTGCCCACCCCCCTCATATGTAGGGCCCGTATAATCCAGAGAGCCTCAGCCCTCACAAGAAGAAAATAGTGTGAATGTGTATCCAGAACCGTGTTTGAGATATGTACATAGTCAAATATATCCACAAATCATGTAATGAAGGAAAGCAAACCTCAAACAGTGCTGGAAACAAGGCAGGTAAGAACCGAATTGTCATGCTACCGTACCCCTGCAGGGAACCCCACCACGCCATGCATTTGTCTGCCCAACTCTGGGCCCTGTATCATGTGAATGTGTACCTGACAGGCGGGTGGATCTGTGGAGGCATCAGCGACATCACCCACACACCAGTATAGTGATGGCAGAAGCAGCTTGTTCTGTACATCTAACAGACTCAGGTGGCAAACACACACTCACACGGCTATACCTTGAGGGTGCTGTATAGGGCACCCTACAAGTCACACCAGTGGGTAAAGGTAAATGTGCACTGTCTGCCCGTGCACCCTATAGGGTGTGTTACGGAGAGCCCCACAGGTCATGCCATAGGGGTTCCGATGAGGCACCTTGAGGAGTCTGCACTGTGAGGGTGGTGCTGCGGTCAGCACCAATGTAATGTAAAACTACAAGATGCCACCCAAAGGGTCACCAAATTCTCCATATGTGGTCTGAAATCCATGACAGAGAGGCCCCCACAGGTAATGAAATAGCTAGACGCCCATATTGTCCGTGAAAAGTACACAGTCCCAATAATGAGGTGGCCAGCTCATGGAGCAGAACTGTGAAATGCTACAAATCACCACACCAGACCCCCAGCTATTGCCCCATGCACATACAAAGAAAGCCTGTCAATGAAACAAAACAAGGTCTCAGCATACAAGGGCATATGGCAAACACAATCCAGACCGAGGTCAAGATCATTACCAAATATAAAAGGCCCATTAACATCACAGACCTGTTTCATTAACCGAAAGCCACTGTCGAAATCAAAAGCAAACACGAAAATACTATGAATATGTGCAGAAAGAATATGCAGATGACTGTACCACCAGAACCCACAACCCCCAGAATGTGCAAAGAAAGTGTGCCATGTCACCACCCAAATTGACAGCTGGGGGGTAAGGATATGGGTGTAAGCAAAAACATTCATGGTGCACTGCACATGTACATCAGCAGTTTCGAGAGGAACATATGAGGGGGTAGGCACCCCCACAGTGCCGTCCCATGAATGGGCAAATGAATGTGTGCGTCACTGCAATAGAACAGGAAAAGACAGTAGCCCAACAGTGTGCCCAAGAAGAAGTATGAGAAAGATGACCATTATGGTCCCGAGAAGGGTGCCCCAATGCTAAGTGACATATGAGGTACACACGGATACGAGAGTTCAGATGGAACCCTGGCTCACAGAACCATGTGGCACGGTGCCCCAAAAAGGGTATGTGGGACAAGGTCAGTGTGCCCTAGGGACTACAAGTGGTGTCTGCAGGACCTGCAGAACCTGCGTGCAACAGAGACAGATGTAGTACTAACACCACACAGAACCCACGGTAAAGACAATGGATAGGTGACTGACCGAGGGACAGTAGGGAGTTACTGGACCCACATCCCTGTAGACATCCCATGTGTCAGGAAGCAGCGCAGACAAACATGTTGCTGCCAAAAGCAACACAACAAAGGGTGTTGGCAACCTAGAGTACTGGAACAAAAGTGCGTGGCAGATGAGGAGAAAAAGTGTCATCCTGTGTAGGCGGAGGTGGCCAGAGGAGTGGCCCTGCCACGGAGAACAGGCACAGGCCCACCAAGAACACAGAGATGCAATGCAGACAAGGGTAGCAGTGTAGGATACGGGGTGACAGTGCACAGCAACATACAGGACATGTCACATCACACTGATGCAGATAGATGTACCAAAGGATGATACCCAACGGTGATGAGGATGATAAGAGCAGGCAGGACCTAAAAGCAAAGAGATGACTGTTACGGTGACCACAGGTACCAGTGAAGGAAAAACATAAAAACAGGGGAACAAAGAGAGTGAAAAGCCATGAACACTAGGATGGAAAGCGCAGCAGGAAAAGAATAACTACCGTAACACCAGTAGGCATACAGAAATGGATGCAGACAGGACCACAGCATGTCTCCATACATAACCACAGCTGTGTGCCAGGTGAGGGCACCCCAAAGACTAAACAAGATGCACCACACATTCTGAGCAGGGGTCCACAGCCAACATCACAGTCCACAGGTGGGATGGGAGGTACATATGAACCGGTCCATACACGACCCACGAAATATCATGCAGTGCAAACCAAATGCAATATATCAGGGGAGCGACAAGTAAGGGCCTGAAGGGGTCAGGGCAATGGAGAGCCATGTGGATGGGCTGTGATCAGGGACAAGCGACCGTAACAGGAGCATGTGCCTGACCAAACAGTTGAGTGATGGCGGCCGGACCAAACTGCAGCAGCGGTCCCAGTAAACAGGCAGGCCTGTCACATGCCCCGCCACATGTGTGACAAACCGAAGCTAAGGGTGATGGGGTAGTGGGCCAGAGAGCAGTGCAGCACCATAGGAGCAGCGGAGAGTAAGCAACATATATGGGTCAGACCATGACGACAGCAATGCAAACCGCACTGTATTGCAACTCACCCGAGTCACCTGCCTGTTGCAGTTGTTTACACACAAACGCCACATGTAGCACAGCATCGGGCACTATGATCTGCAAAGTCCTGGGGGCCCGGAAAGCAGAAGCTCATCCTGGGGAGTTAAAAACACATTAGACATGTTGACACATGACACGGTACTGCTGCACAATCCATACACCTGCCCACACATGGTTAACCCAGATAAATGTCACCAGCAGAAGCAGAACTTACAGGAGAAGAGCTCCCCGATCAGATGTTGCCTGGCCGCCATCCCAGCACGTGTGTCAACATGGCCAGGTGCAGGAGGGCACACAGGATCCACCCCAAGAGCCTCATTAATATCGACTGGAACATTGTGCCTGAGAGCAATGTTGTGTAGGATGCAACAGGCTAGTATGATCTTTGCCACAGTCAAGGGCCCGTACTGTAAGGCCCCGCCAGTCCTATCCAGACACCTGAAGCGACTTTTGAGAACGCCAAAGGTTCGCTCAATGACTGAGCGGCTGGAGGCATGGGCCTCATTGTACCGCATCTCTGCACCTGTCCGAGGGAGACGCACAGGGGTCAGCAGCCAGGCGTGACACCCATATCCTGCATCACCTGCAAACAGAAATGGAAGTAAGGCACATATGAGAAGAAGAACCTATGGAAACCATGATGTAGCAATGCACAAATGGCCAGCAGCGAAACATGGTCACACACATATGATGGCACAGCATTGCACACAATTGTGGTGCACCAGAGTCTGCATCTGGGAGATCAAAATCACACTGGCCGGTACAAAGATGGTCAGGTGGGCAAGTCGCTGGGACATGATGTGATATGGCACACAGGGGATATGTCAGTGTACCACAACCCGGGTGGGCAAGGTGGGGGTGTCAGCGCAGACAGGCCAAAGCAAACAGTCATGCAGCAGACATGTGTGATAGCAGGTTCGCACATACACCCTGACACGTGCCACCCCCTACATGGCGGATGAGTAGGCCACATACACACTGTACAGCTGGTCTATGGTCCTGTTCCCTGAGTTCCCCAAAGCCCCCTCCCCCCAGCTGGCACATGCACAATCCCGTGGCACATTGGGCATGAGATGGACACAACACACAGGCCGACATATGTGAAACCTTTGCACCATGCATGCCCCGAATGACCATGAAAAAGGATGATAGCGAAGTAAACAGCTAAGGCAGGGTAGAGACGATACCACATGGGTGCGGGGTGACACAGCTGATCAAGAATAGGCACATGGTAGGCAAGAGGATGTGTGTTGCTGCACAGAGGTACGTGAGCACAGTCCAGGTGACAGGGCGTGCTGTGGTCACAGTCCCAGAATAGTCAGCACAAGGACACAACAGCACCATGTCATGCATGCAGAGGACACAGTTGACAATGGTGCCCCCGTGAAACACATATGGTCGTTACACACAGGATGCGGGGAATACCTACCAAGCAGGACATAGTCCTCATATTGCCCGGCCTCAAACAGGCCAAACAGTGCTGAGTTCTGCAGGATATAGGAGTCATGGGCTGACCCTGGGAACCGCGGGACCACATTCAGGATACGCATACCTGCATCACAGACAACCTGCACATTGAGGGAATGGAAGTGTTTGCGGTTGCGGTACACAACCTCCCTGTCGCGTGGCGGGATGAGGGCAACATGTGTGCAATCTATTGCACCCATCACATGTGGTATCCCTGCAATCTGCTGGAATGCATGTCCCAGGGCCACCCAATGTTGCCTACTGTTGGGAATGGCAATGTAATTCCCAACCCGGCTGACCATGGCCCGCAGTACCTGGTGGAGGCAGCGAGAGAACGTTGGCCGACTCATCCCACCCACTGCAGCCACTGAGGTTTGGAAACAGCCAGAGGCAAAGAAATGTAGGGCAGCAAGGAGCTTGGCCATTCCCGGTATAGCATGTGACCGGGCAGTCAGGGGCTCGAGGTCAGGTCTTAGATCCTCATAGAGCTCCCTAATAGCCCATGTGTCCAGCCGGTAGAGGGAGATCACCTGGTCCTCCCTGATGTTCTGTAGCATGGCCCTGGGCCTGTAGAGGCATTGCAGGCGTGGCCACCCCTCAGGACGCCTACAGCGCCGTTGTTCCACCACACCCGCCTGTGGACCCTCCACAGCTGCAGGCCTGTGTTGCATCGGGTGACGACCCATGGCCAGGGCCTCAGCCCCAGGACCATCATCTCCCTCAGCCGGAAAGCGCAGCCCAGCTAGCTCCAGCAATGCAATGACTGCACCACCTGCATTCACAGTCTGAGCCATGATAGACACAGGATGTGGGACAGGTGGCTGTGAAATAGGGTACAGGGCGGGAACACAAATCACACAAACAATACACACCTGGTCAACCAGGAACATCCACCACACCCAACACCCTGTAGTCAGCAAAATCCTGTAGTCGGCAACGTAGCGCGCGAAGGAGTGTGCGTACCCCCGCATTGCTCCTGAGAAAAGCCATTCCGATAATAACCAGCTCCCTGTGACGGAGCATAGTGTAAAGGTACTGCGAGGTATACACCCTACCAAATAAGGAAGACGCCAAGATGTCACAGAGACGCCAACCGTGTTCACACGCGCGTACACGCAACGCACGTACCACGTAATGTACCAAACAAGATGTGACCAGCAGCCAATGCGCGTGGTTACGCGCAGAACAAATATACACGGGTACCCCAAGAGAAAAGATATGTCGTACTTATCATCACAACATGCATTGTAGGAGGAGGCCACGTGTAATGTGTACATCGAGGGATGAATTTCTGGAGAACAGGCGAAAACCATGCACAGTGCGTCACGTAGGGCACATATTCGCATTACGTCCGTGCGTGCGCAGGGGGAGAGCGCAATCTTACGCGCGTACGCAACGTGCTCAGAGCCACACCCACATGGGACCTATATAAAGCTGGGGAGGACAAAATGGCACGCACTTCAGCACACAATCTGGATGAATATGACAAGCCAGATGTCTGACAGTGCCGGAGCAGAGCAGGTGCCATCGATGGACACCCCCAATGAAGATGGTGAGAGGCCAGGCACATCAGGTGTACATGGAACACCATGTGCACAGGGCACTGCCACAATGGGGCAGAAGAGGCGCAGGCCCACCCTCCCAGAGGAACTTTGCAAACGAGCGGTACGGTTCAGCCAGGAGGAGAATGACCTACTCCTCACCGCCATTCTGGAGCGATATGACCTTCTGTTCGGTCAGCTGAGCTCAACAACAACTGGTGCAACACGTGCTAGGGCATGGGCGGAGGTACAAGCGGAGGTGGCAACCGCAAATGGGCCACACAGGTATGTGGAAAGCATACGTAAACGATACTGCGACATCAAAAGGAACATCAGGAATGAGCTGGGAAGAGAGCGGAGAGGAGCCCAAGGCACAGGAGGGGACCCAGCACAGGTCGCCAACCTGAGTCCACTAGAGCGGCGCTTGGCGGAGCGCCTGGGCACAAGGTACATACATGGCCTTCCCCCAGAGTTGGACACAGCGCACCAAGGTGCAGGTAAGTGTTTGAGTGATCTGTACCAGTGGGAGCCTGCAAGCGCACATGTGTGTGGGTGATCAAGGGTGGACTGGGGTGTAGGTGGCATGATTGTGCAATATGAGGACCCAGGGGGCAGCACAGGCATACAACCAGTCTCTGGGCCATGACCCATTGGGGGAGAGATGTCCATGGTGGTCAGGGAGTGGAATGGCACAGTGGATGTGTGCTGTGTCAAGGGGAAATGTCCCACAGTACCAGCAGGGGCTGTCAATGTGTAGCAGTGGGGAGGGTATAGGGCTGGTGGGGGCAGCACAGCCACACAGGTGTTGACATGGACAACAGGACAGCACTATGCACCTGGGTTGAACAAGGACTGTGTATGCAGGGCTGATAGCATTGACGGGGCTGCATGGGGGGCATGGTAGCATGCACTGGGGGGGTGGTCACTTGACGTCGCAGGGCAACGGCCCCTCTCGGCAATGGGGAATAGGTGAGGGGGGGGTGGGGGGGAGGGGCCTCCACCAGGACCCATGTGGCTCACCCACACACATGTGCTCTCAGGGGAGTGGGATAGGTGCAGACAGGCAGCCCTGCCGCATATGACCTATATGATCTTGGGTCCCACAGGTGACATAGCTGCCATAGATGCAGCTGAGGAGGCGCATGGGGACAACCAGCCCTGGGCGTGCACCCCCATGGACACAGTGCCGGAGGTGTCCAACGTGGAGGCAGGAGCTCCCCCAACCCCCCCCCCCCCGGTGAGGACAGTGGGACCATCCCTCAGCCAGCCTGTGGAGGGGACACACACACCGATGGCGCCACCGGGAAAGTGTTTGAAGGGCAGCAAAACAGTGCTGCGGCGCTGTCCGTGGTCCAAGATGTGATCCAGCAGATGCAGGCGCACACCGCAGAGGCACACAGGGATGCGGAGGGTGAGTCTCAAACTGTGTTCTGTTGACAATGCGTCTGCAAAGATAGGCGATTAGTTTCACGACACCAATGCACTACCTGCTGTCTCCACAGGTATACGGCATTTACTGCGTGCGTGTCTGCGGGAGCAGTGGTGGCAGAGGCATGCGCTACGCAGACACCATCGTATGATGTCCAGGGTCATGATGGGGGTCCCGAGGCTTGTTGTAGCTGCAGAGAGCATTGCTGAGAGCCAGCGAAGCATCGCAGCACACATGGGGGCACACACTACCCAGCATTTGCAGCCAACATCTGTTCCCCGCATCCTATCCCTGTGTGCAGGGGGGTGGGGACATCCGGTCATGGGCTATGGGGGGGGGGGCGAATGGCATGACATTAGGTGGGCTGTGGGTGATGGGGGGGTTAGACTGGTAATGGGCTGTGGGCTGATGGGGGGTAGGACTGGCAATGGGCTATGGGGGGCTGACTGGGAATGGGTTGATGGGGTTAGGACTGGAAGTGGGCTGATGGGGGGTTAGGACAATAAGTGGGTTGATGGGGGGGCTAGGACTGGTATTGAGTTTGGGGGTTGCTAGGACTGGAACTGGGCTGATGGGTGGCTAGGAATGGATATGTGCTGCTGCAGGGACTAGAAGGGAATGGATGCTGGGTGAGGCTGGAACTAGGAGGGAGCTGATGTTGGGGGTGGATCAGAATGGGATGGGGCTGGAAGTGTAAAATGGAGAGGTGGAAAATATTTTGTGTGGGAGGGAGAAAACATCTCCAATTGGCCGGGTATTGGGTGAGTACCTGGGGATTGGGGATGGAGGGGTAAGAGTTGAGTGGATGAACTAGGAATGCGGAAAGAGAATAATGAGAAGGATTAGTATGTAAAAGCAGATGTAGCGAAAGAATGGTAATCAACTACAAGAGAGAAGAAAGGACACATGGACAGCAGACGATGGAGAGTTAGCAGAGGACACGAAGAAACCACGAGAAAATGGCTGGAACACTGGCAGCTGAAGAAATTGCACAAAAGGTAGACACATATCCCTTTGTATTGCATTTCCTATCTGGAATAGGTCAGCTCTGGTAAATGTGCATCATTAACGTCTGCGCTTTGTTTAATACAGGTGCAAATTAATGTCTAGTTTTATTTCTACAGTGTTGTACATTCCAAGTTAGGCTGTTGTGATTCCCAGTTTAATGGTTGTCTTCCTGTTTCGAATTAGTGATTACCTGTTTGGTGATGGTCTATGTTCTGCATGTGTAACTGAGCGGAGGTGTTCTGTTTAAATGATTCCAATGTGGCATTGCCACTTGTTCTCTCTCCCCAGTGGATCAGGTATTGTGGTTCTGTGAAATGTGTTGGTGTAATATTTGCAGTGTTACCTTTTGATTGGTAGAGTATGGTGCTTAGTGAGTCCTGGTATTGCTGTTAGGATACAGCGGGTTTGCAATGGGTTTTACATGGGCAGTGTCCATTAGCCCACCTGCTGTGTCCATGCCATCCACCACCATGGTCTGCACCCATCACAGATGCTGCACATAGCCTTTCAGGTGCCACCACTGCTGACCCCTGGGCACAGTTACATGTCTGTGCATTGCTACATGTGTGGCACCAGCCCATGTAATGGCCGTAGTATCGCTAGACACATGACACGTGTAGAGTACCCTGCACGCACCCTTTGTATCTCACACTGACACACATGTGTGTGTCCTCATGTGTCTCTCACACAACATTGACCCATAGCACAGAGGGATATCTGGACAGCACAGTTAACAGGTAATAATGTCAAACTTTATTTACAGAACAACTTGGGGGTGGGGTTTTTCATTGGCCAACATGCGAACATCGCTGTCAAACAGCCCTGCTGCACTCCATGTGTGGGGTAGGCCATAGCATGGGCTGTCACAGGGCGGGTGTGTACTGCATATCCACGCGCTACACACCCCGGGGACCCCTGTCACATGGTGGCTGTTCCAGCGCGCCCCCAGCTACGCGCTCCTCCAGCAAGCGTAGCCGGTCAGCCACCATGGTCAGGGTTGCCAGGACCTGCCCCATGATAAGGGCATTCTGCCTCTGGGCGTGTGCATGTGCACGCACAGCCGCGGCCATGCGCAGCCCGCACATGCAGCCACACAGACACAGGTCTCCCCGTGTCTGTGTGGCTGCATCCATGGTGCGCATGTCCTCGGCTGTGTGTGCCATGCCCATGTCCAGGGGTTGTGCGTCGCCATCACCATGGTGCAGGTCGCTGGCGCCCCCATAGCCCTGTGACAGCTCATGTAGCTGGGCACCCAGCACACATGACCCCCCAACCCCCCCACCCAACCCATCCCCCACCAGTGCCACATTGGGCAGGTCACCCCCTTCAGGCCCCTGTCCCACCACAGCAGGGCCCCTACCCGCCCGAGCCACCTGCACCCGCCCCTCCTCCCCCTGCCCCCCCAGAACCTCTGCCCTCCCCCCCTCCCCCACCTCCTCCCCAACCGTATCCGCAAGGGGCAGCTGCATGTCCTCCTCAGCCGGCCCCCCACCCTGCCCCACATCCTCCTCCTCCCCCTCTGCGTCCAAGGATTCTTCTGCCCCATGAGGTGGTGTGTGGCGCTCCACTACCATTTCCACAGGGTCAGGCAGCACATCCATCTCTTCTGCTCCTTGCGGATCACCGGGCCCCGCATCCTGCACCACCTGTTCCTCCGCACCACGTGCATCCACTGTGGGAGAGGGGGACACGTGTCATTCCCATGTTCACTCATGTGCCACAGCAGTAACATACATCCTGTGGTCATGTCAGCCACTGGCCCACAGGGCCATGTCACATCACTCACCGTCCTGTTGGGCCAGCCGCTCCCTCTGCACTCGGCGCACAAAACGGGGATGCCGTGCCCTCAGCTCCCGTGCCTTCTTGCGGAGATCCTCGACCTATTGGGGTGGAAACACATATTGACATTAGGGGTCAGACACCCTTTGGTGGCCTCTGCCGCTACACATATACAATTATCAGTGTGCAATATGGTTTGACCCAATGGGTCACGAACCTGGCCATTTCCCAGACAACCAGGATGAGGGGTAGGGTTCTGAGGTGAGGCCTACTGCATCCTGGGGATCTGGTTTGCCTCTTGTGTTGATTGTCTGGGGCATTCCCCACACCACCAGGATGAGGGGTAGGGCTCTGAGGTGAGGCCTACTGCATCCTGGGGATCTGGTTTGCCTCTTGTGTTGACTGTCTGGGGCATTCCCCACACCACCAGGATGAGGGGTAGGGCTCTGAGGTGAGGCCTACTGCATCCTGGGGCTCTGGTTTGCCTCTTGTGTTGACTGTCTGGGGCATTCCCCACACCAACAGGATGAGGGGTAGGGCTCTGAGGTGAGGCCTACTTCATCCTGGGGATCTGGTTTGCCTCTTGTTTTGACTGTCTGGGGCATTCCCCACACCACCAGGATGAGGGGTAGGGCTCTGAGGTGAGGCCTACTGCATCCTGGGGATCTGGTTTGCCTCTTGTGTTGACTGTCTGGGGCATTCCCCACACCGACAGGATGAGGAGTAGGGCTCTGAGGTGAGGCCTACTGCATCCTGGGGATGTGTGTTGTTACTGTAGTCACAACCAGGCCCAGCTACCATAGCACAGGGACAGGGGATGGGTTCCTCATATGGGATCCTCAGCATCCTGGGGCAATGGCCTGATCCTTGTGAGCACTAACAAGGCCTGTATCCATAGCACAGGGACAGGGGATAGGCTCCTCATATGGGATCCTCAGCATCCTGGGTCTATGGCCTGATCCTTGTGAGCACTAACAAGGCCTGTATCCATAGCACAGGGACAGGGGATGAACACCCTTTAGGGGCCTGCAGCATCCTGGGATGTCCTTGTGCTTTGTGCTAGCTGACAGGGGCATATGACAGACCCCTGTGTGTATCTTTGCCTTCGTTTTGGCCCAGTGGTTTTCTGTTGATTGGCCACATCACTGAGGATGCAACTGCGCCCCGTAGCATACCAATGGGGTCATTTGTTCATCTCTGCCATGGTTGCACCTACCCCCTGTTGGCTTGTGGGTTCTGCTATTGGGTGTGTTGATGACCTAGCTACAAGCAGCCCACGGTAACACCAGACATTCTCCAGCAGTACAGATTCTAATGGTGCTTTGGTTACAGGCTGTTCTTCACCACGTCCTCATTTGGGGTGCCTGTCCCCAGACACTTACCTCACGTGGGTAATCAGAGCTCCTGTTGTATCTATTGGTGAGGCGGTCCCAGGCCCTCCTCACCCTTGTTAGGTTCTGCCTCCTGGAAGAGCCAGGGAAGAGGCGTTGCTGGCAGAGACAGAAGAGCTCTGTCAGCAGGTACAAGTCTGTTTGTGTAAATGCAGGCTTTCGTGACATGGCTGCCATCTGCTCTGAGTGTATTTCAGCTGCGTAGCCACGTGCGTTTATAAGGGCGTAGCCACGTGCGTTCATGGAGGCGTAGCCACGTGCGTTCATCGGGGCGTGGCCACGTGCGTTGAGACATCTTTTTGGGGCCATGACACGGCGCGTACCTATGTGCGTTGATGTCGGCCGATGGGCGTTGGCTCATGCGTTGGATCGTGCGTTGGAATGTGCATTGGCATGTTTGATTGCAGATCCTCATGGTGTACTGCAACTCACATTAACACTACCATCTATACATGTGATGGCCTATGGCTTATCCTAGCCTGTGGGCATGAGCTGGGTTTTACATCCCCCACATTTTTGGCCTACTGCTATTTATTGCAGGGTCAGCAGCATGTGTTCTGATACCTTCTGCCTCTGACATCTGTGATAAGGAAGCTTATCATAGCTCAGGAAGGAGCTATAGAAAAGGTGAAGTGACTCTGAACAAGCAACCTGTCAGTTCTGGTAGAAATAAGAAAACAGAATTTTTCCATAAGACTACCAGTCCCAGAATGCACCAGGTTTCCAACAGCCATTAGAGGAGCTGAAGTGGGAAAACGTGTGTTCAATCAGGAGGGCTATGAGGTAATCCCCAAGCACTCATCTCAAAGGGCAGGGCCTGATTCAGCACAGCTGCGCTGTGCTAGGGTGGAGCACTTATCTAAGCAGAATAAAGGTAGAGTTTATTCTACAGATCCTCAGTTTCATCTGAGAGATCCTCAGATTCATCTTGGACAGCTTCATCATCTGGAGGATCATCAGTAGCAGAAGCCAGAGCGGACGGACAGAGAGGGCAAGAAACCCTTTGGAAGAAAGAAGAGAAAAGCATTTGGGAGGTCTAAAGGAGTCCAGAGCAGTACGTATACTTGGAGACATTCAAAAGGCCAGCATACACCATTGGACTGGGGAAAACCAGAGGAGTGGTGCTGCAGAGCTAGGCATCTCCAGACGGTACCTGTGAGGGAGACGGCTGCACTTGGAAGGGACCCTAGGACCCGTGCCAGAAGGTATGTGAAGAGAGATCCAGTGTCCAGGAATCTGGATTGGAAGGCTGGACATAAGAACTGGACTACATACTGGCCAGGCTATTTAGAGAGGAACTCTAACAGCAATGGAAGCTCAGGTATGAACACTGATCTATGCCCTAGCTATACCCTTGAAAGACAGCAGGGAAACCAGTATTCTCCTGAGAGTGCTCCATTGAGAAATTCCTCTGTGCCAATCCATGATATTGAACCCATGATTGTTGAAGAAGGGGAAGAGGTTATAGACACAGGCTGTGAATACATGGATTGCTCTCTGTCTAAACTCCTTTGGTAATTTACTGTTACAAAGTACAACAACCATCACAAAGAAATACAAACTTGTTCTTTAATCTACTCAGAAAAGCTCCTGAGTAGGATTTTGAGCCACGCAGTAGAAAGCAAGCCAGCTAAGGGGTTTCAGCTGGGTAACTGCTAGCAATTGAGCCTTACCTAATTGCTTGTGAGCTCTGAGGAAATCACTTCTGAGTCTATGTGTGAAGATATAAGAAGTTAACCTGAAAAGAACAGTTTTTCCCTTCTTTGTGGGTTTTGTTTGTTGTTTGATGCACTGCTAAGAAAATATTAGCAGTGCATCTCACATTATGGATATTTCACATTGCTTTGTCGAGGGCTGACCTTGATGAAGAGATGTCTCTGACATTTGTAATGTCCCTTTTGTTTACATGGATTGAGGGGGGGGATGGGGACCAGGGCACAGTGAGTGTCCCTGATTGGCATACTGTGGAGGTGGCATCCGGACCAATGTAGAGCTTCTGTTTATCTGTCTATTTTGATATGTATATCATTAGTTGTAGCCTTCTCATGCGTGCTCTTACACCCTTTCTCTCTGTCCTCTCTTGCTCTTTGCTGACAAACGAAGGCTTGCAGTCTGTACTTTACCTCTGATATTATTGGGTTACAGACACCACTACTCCAAATGCAGCTGCACCTGGCAGTCCTGCCATGTATCACCACAGTGGCCTCATACCCATAGGTTCTGGCTGCACAGTCAGTGCATTTGCCAGTGGAGCAAGCCTCTGTAGCTCCTTCTACATGCCTAACTGGCTACAGAGCGACTTCAGTTCACCGCACAGTCCATCTGCTTTGGTTCACAGAGTTTTATTGGAGCAGTCACAACCATGATGCACTACACATGCAAATCAGCTGTCCACTGATTGACACGAGATGTGAAATGCAACCCTACAGCACCTCGGCCTGGTGGGGGGAACTGACCATGTGCACCCCCACAGCACGTCGGCCTGGTAGGGGGCACTGACCGTGTGTTTTACTGGCACACAGTGGCTACACAACGTCACATTGTGCGTTTGCTGTGCTCACCCTGAGGGTGCAGTGAGGCGCCCAGCACCAGGTCCACCGAACCATCCATGGCAAACATAGGCCATGCTGGAGATCCACAGCAGTGATAATGTGTGAGATAGGTGGTTTCTGCCCAAACACCTTGGATATATTTGCCTGTCTCAGTCAGGTGTAGTCCCTACAGACCCCTAGGGGGATTATGGTGGTAGACTGGGTCTCCCATCAGCAGATCCACATTCCGCCTCCCTGCAATGGGGGCAGTAGGGGGGACCATCAACCTCAGTTCTGCTGTGGATATCACACCCTACAGTGCAGTCACTGCAGCGCTCTACATATCCATAGCTCAGGGGCAGACAAATGGTAGGCCTGTCTATGCTAGGCTGCACCCAGACACTATCTGATATTTTCCTACAGCAGCCCTTCAGCCACTGCACCCTGCTATGCACTCCATCGAGACACATACCAGCTGCAGACAGTCTGCTAGTTGGTCCATTACTGCATGTTCCTGTTGGACATGCATGCACCCAGACCTGGGATGGCAGCAGACACAAGACGCAGATCAGTCAGTGACTGGCCCCCAAAAGGAGACACATACATATCACATAACAGAAGTACTATATGGCACTATGGGGATGCCTAGCCATGCCGTGGTCACTGCACAGTCAGGGTGAGATTGATCTCCCTGCAGGACATACAGCGGTCGCCCTGTCTGTGTAGGTGGTGGCCAGGCACTGCTATGTCACAGTCAGTGCCCTATGCGCTGTGCAGATGCATTATTTGTGGCAGCATTGAACCTGACGTTGTGTGGCCCTCCAGGACTGCATTTTGGAGACTCTGCTCTAGGTTATGCACCTGTTTATGGTGTCTGTGCTCGGTGTGGTTAAATATTGGCGTATTAACCATGCGTATGTTATCAGCAATAAAGTTTTCTCCTTACTATCACGGTTTAGTTGTGAGAAAAATATGGGTACTGGATTGGCAGTAGCCCCAGCTGGGCTTTGAACCTGTGACCTTCTGTTCTTGCACACACTGTCTGTGTGCACTGCACCACTGTGTTGCCACAGATAGGCTGCATTCCCTAGGGAGTCCATGACTGTACATCCGACAGGGCCTGTGTGTTGCGGTGGGCGTGCCAGCCTGCACATGGCTGGGCAACTGTCTGCTGTGGCTAAAAGCCACTGGCCCCTCCACCACCTGTACCCTTCCACCAACATGCTGACATGTCGTTATCTTGGCAAATGCCTATGAGCTACTAAGGTGTCGCACTCTGGGACTGCATTTGTGGGACTCGGCTGTGGGAACTGCCCATTGTTAGGGGGGGGGAGGGTAAAATATAGTTGTTTGTCCCATGTTCTCTGAGATGAAGGGGTGTCTTTACTATCTCTGTTGTGTGGTGGGTAAAATATGGGAACAGGGTTGGTGGGTGCCCCAGCTGGGATTTGAACCTGTGACCCTCTGGTTTTACAGGTACTGGCTGTGTCCGCTTCACCACACTGTAGCCACAGAGACAGTGAAGTCCCTGGAGATAGGAAACCTGACAGAGTGAGTCAGACACCCTGCTCTGCACATTTTTACTGTCAGCTCATTCACCTTGTATGGCGATACATGTGCACATAGACCCCACAATTGACCTCGGGAAAAGGGGATAGACCCTCACCAAACTGGCCAATGGTGATAGTAATGGGCAACCATAGCAGACACTCCCAGGAGAGCTCAGGGCAGGACTGACTGAGGAATGATTTGTGGACGGGTCTACGCTCCATAGACCCTTACAAACATCATATTTGGTTTTTTGTAGCTTTCCAGGAATTGTTTTTTACGGTTGCCCACTAATATCTCTGTTGCACAGCTGGTTTATATTTTCTTTTGGCTTTTGTTATGTTTTTTTTTTTTGGGGGGGGGGGGGTTTTTTTTTAGTATTTAATCTTTTTATTCATTGAAAATAGTTAACATATTGAAACATTTTAGACAGCATACACTTTGAGATAACTTAAGAAACATACATATTGAAACAATGTAAACAGCATACATATTAAAGAATGTTAAACATTTTTTACTTTTCTATTTGCTATTTTGTTCTGTGCACATGTATCACACTGCTCACGTTTTTTTAGGTTTCTCCGGTTTTGCTGTACATTGCTGACGGAAATGGTTTCTCTTCCCTTTAATATGCCTTTAACGGCAGGTTTTCATTCGCGTTGGGATTGAGCTCTGAAATTCAGCGCGTTAGTATGAGGGGAGCCTCTCCCCGCCCACTCTCCGCCCATTGACCCCTTCTCTCCGCCCACTCTCCGCCTTCTGCGCTGTTTTAACGCGCCACAGGGGTTTACGATCGTTAAATGCGGTTAACGCGTGTAATGTACGATTAACGATCGTTCACACGTCAGAACGCGCGTTATGACGTGCGAACGATCGTTAATCGTACATTACGCGCGTTATTCACGATTACCGTGGTTTAGTAAACATACCCCATAGTATACAGATTATAGTCTATCAGTCTATAATCAATGTCTGCATTGTGTCCCAACGCCGCCCTAGTGGCGAAGAAGCATCACGGTAGAGAGGGTGGACACAAAAATATTTGTAATTGAGTTTGGCTTAAAGACAGGGCCCAGGTTTTCTTTGTAGTCCTAGTAGCCTTCTGGTAACCAAAAGCTCAAAGGAACATAATAGTCCGAGTGAAGGGAGAATAAAGGCTTTTATTTCCCCTGTAGCACAAAAGGTTCAAAAGCTCAGATCTTTACAGCAACAGAAATTGTCCTTATTTCAGGTTGAAAGAAAACAAACAAGAACTGTATTTAACCTGTTAACTTCACAGTAATAACATGAGAAAACAAAGATTCACACATTCCCCGGCTACAGCTCTATTCCTTGTCTAAAGGCTCAAAGCCTTCCGCCTGACAGTAGCTGCAATCCATTTCAGGGTCCGAAAGGGCATCAGCGACGTCTACCTGCATTGGTTCAAGGTCAGCGATATCTGGTAGCTTGCATTCAGGCTTTTTATACAACGTTTGCACGATGTCCCAATGTTCTGTGTTCAAAGGTAAGCCCTGGTTTTGAGTACCTCTAGACTGAGAACAGTCTCTCTTGCACACAGCTCTTTTACTGGAGAGTCTCTTACTTGATATAGGCTTGTATCCTGAAGTATAAACAGTTCTAGTAGGACAACATTCCTCTATTCCCTGTTCCTCCTGCGTCACAGCGTTCAGGAAATTATAATCAGAAAAAAGTGATTACCTTTCTTTCTTGGCTTATCCCGGCAAGGTAAGGATTGAGGCCAGTTCCTGCTGGGGTTTTGCCTTACTTGCACAAGGGTAGGCTTTTGGTTCTCCCGGAGGCCTTCTGCTAGTGTTAAACCACATTCACACCAAAGCTTCCTTCTGTCTGAGGCCAGAATGTTACCTTTTAAAGAAGTTCTTTCACCTTCTTCTTGGTTACTCCATGTTATGTCCTTCAATGGTTGCTGGCCTCTGCCAAACTCAGGTCCAGGACTTTATAGCACAGTCCTTCTGCTTCCAGGGGTAGCTCCCTTTCTGTATCTCTCCCTCTTGGAAGGCGTGTCCTCTCCACTCCTGGGATACTCGGGGTGAACTCCTTCACCTGGCTCTGCTGAGTCTGCTGGGCCTGTTCCTTTCCCCAGGACTCCTATTTCCTAGTCCTTCTCTCCCTCTTGGAAAGCCTGCCTTCTCCAGTCATCTGGGCTTTTTTTAAGAGGAACTCTTCCCTCCTCTGATTGTGTGCAGGCCGGTATTGCATCACTGGCTCTGGACCGTGGCTCCTCAGTCCTCCGGAGGTCCCACTTGCTCCCCCTATATGGCTCCTTGTAATGCTGCAGCCGGTGTCTGCCTCTTTTTTCTAAGCTTAAAGCATTTTCTCCTGTCTGCAGAGGGTCTGCATTACCACAATTGGTGTGTTCTTCCTACTCTCCAACCAAACTATTTTGCCATGTTCTTGTGCCAGAAAGTCTGTGAAACCATGTCTAATTATACTATTAGAGATGTTTACCAAGCCTAATCGAAATCTTGTTTGCTCGTCACTGATTGGACATCCGGGATTTAGATTAGGTTTGGTAAACGCCTCTGATAGTGTACTACAACATGGTTTCACAGAATTTCTAGCACAAGAACATGGCTAAGGAAAAATCTTTGGAGTCAATCTCTACAGCAGCAGTCAATCAATTCACAAGGCAAAAAAAATGCAGTTAGCATTTTCCATACAGCTGTGGACCAGATAAACTTTGGGCCAATCAGGAAACAGGAAGGAAGATCATCAGCAGAGTTAAGACTAGACTAGCTAAAGCCATTTTCATGGAGATATATGGCTCTTCTGCAAGATGCCTGTCTTCCATCTCCAAGATTCCTAGTTTGAGGCCAGACTGTGATGAAACTGGAGGGGAAAATGAATTTTGGATTTTTCAGTGTCCTTTTCGCATTAAAAACAATATGAAATAAAATGTTGTTATTTTCCATGTCATTTCAAATGACCTGATTTTTGTAGCCATGGGAGCATATAGCTCCCACGGTTGCAGAATCAGGTACAACTGTGCCCCATCCATTTTTTTGGCTGTCTGGACGGGTCGGAAATGCACAGTATGGGATTTTTCTCCATTTTCTCTGTTTTGGACAGCTCGCATATTCTTTCTCTGTTCTGGATGATTTATTAGATTTGTTACACTCAAACAACTATGAAATACCAGCAATAATAAAAAATATTAAAACTTTGCAGAAAATAGAAGTTTCACATAGTGGATGTTTTTCATACACTGGTCCAATATAGTATATTGTCTGTCTTCAGAAAAGATAGGATTCAGTTCCAGTATTCATTGACATAAACATACTATATGATACTATTGAAACTGCAGTTTTCATTTAAAACACTTTATTATGATATAATATAGTTTGTCAACAGTCCATTTTGACAGTGGAATATGATACACATGAAAACACTTCTGATGCAGTGCGTCGATATTGCACCATTGAAACACCTAGAACAGAATGCTTGACTGCAATTAGTTTCGACAACATATTAGCCCAGCGTGTGAAAAACATACAAGGCCGATATACGCACCAATAAATCTGACACTAAGGGGCATGTTTACTAAACATTCCTAACGTGCGGGGCCGCGCTAGTGTGCCTGTGCCATATAAGGAGTGGGCGGTTCAGGCAGAAAATAGAAAAAAAAACGGTAGTAAGCAACCGGACGTGTGCGCATCACGCTAATGTGCGGGGGTCGACATTAGCGCGTGGAAAGGCAAAGTGGCGCGCTGCTGAGTATACAAAACAACAGAGCCGTAGTACAACAGTGAAGACACTGACCAATGGTGCAGGGGCCATGGGTTCAATCCCCCAGTGTGCGCAATGACAAAGGTCAGCTGAGGCAGTAACTGTAATGATTAAAATTGTTTTAGGAGGCAAATTAATTTGGAACGGCATAAGGCGGCGCACAGTTATTTTTGGGCGGCATAAGGCGGCGCACAGTGCTTTTTGGGCGGCATAAGGCGGCGCACAGTTATTTTTGGGCAGCAGAAGGCGGCGCACTGGTCCCCTTGGGCGGCAGAAGGCGGCGCGCTGATAGGCACAAGGCGGCGCGCTGATGCACAAGCACAGGAACAGAGCCACAGCACAATGGTTAAAACACTGACCAATGGTGCAGGGATCAGGGGTTCAACTCCTCACAATGCCCAGTGAAAAATGCCTGCTGAGGCAGTATGTGTTATGTTGTGGGAGGCTGTATAATTTTATTTTGTTATCACTACTAGCAAACGCACTCTCCCAGCATGTTAACATACGGCGGCCCATAAGGCACATGTTACAGTGCACTGTTCGCCAAGGCACCCTTGAATGTCCCCTATAGGGCAGCATGTATGTTGCGACACAGGATAATGTATAGTGCACCCTATAGGGATGGCAACCATAAGGTGGCCTACAGGGCGCCCTATGAAGCACCCTCAGAGGCACCTAATGGGTATAGTAAGCTGAGGGTGGTCTTGCCGGCATAGACATATGTACAGTAAATAAAAATAAAGCTGTGGACAGCCCTACCAAAGGGCCCCACTGTGGATTTGAACCCATGACCTCTGGCTGCACAGGCAGTGATGTAACCATTGCACTACAGCTCCATAGCTGTAAGCAAGCCCCTGGCTGGCTGCAGATAGCCTACACGTCACCTCACAGACAGTCTGCTGGTGTCAACAGGATAGGGTTAGGCCACCCGTACCCATGATGCACTGCACATGCAAATTAGCTGTCCGCAGATGGACACAAGATGGGGAATGCACCCCCACAGCACCTCGGCCCTGTTAGGGGAAGTGACCGGGTGCACCCACACAGCACCTTGGCCTAGTAGGGGGCACTGACCGGGTGTTTTACTGGCACAGAGTAGCCACACACCGTTACATCGTGCGGGTACTGTGCTCACCCTGAGTGTGCAATGAGGTGGCCAGGACCAGGTCAACAACACCTGCCATGGCTGATGGAGGCCAAGTGGGCGTTCCAAAGCAGCGTTAATGTGTAAGTTAGCTAGTTTCTGCACAAACACCATGGATATCCCTGTCTGCCGCTATCAGGCACAGCCCCCATTGGGGGCACACCCCACCCCAGTGGCAAACATGGTCCCCCTCAAGGGATCCACACTCTACCTCCCTGCAAAGGTGGCAGTAGAGGGCAACATCAACCCCAGTCCTGCTGAGGAACACCACCCCCCCCCAGGCAACTCCATACACAGCCATAACACAATAGCAGACAGACATAAGCCCAGGGTATGGTAAGCTGCACTCCACCACCAGATATTCCCCTGCAGCAAGCCAGCAAGCCATTATAGCAAGACATTTACCAGCTACAAACAGTCTGCTGGTTAGTCCATAGTGCATGTTCCCAATGGAGATGCATACACAGCAAGCAGATAGATCAGTGACTGGGCCCCAAAGAGAAACCCATATCTATCACATGAAAAAACTACTATACAGCACTATGGGGAGGCCTAGCCATGCTGTGGTCACTGCACAGTCAGGGTGAGCGTGATCCCCCAGAAGGACATGCTTTGGCCACCCTGTCTGTGTAGGTGGTGGCCGGACACTACAATATCCCAGCCAATGTCCCTGCCAGGGCCCTATGCCCAGTGCAGATGCATCCTGGCCACGCCACCCTGCCCTGGCTATACCCATGGTACCTTGCACCTCATTATGCACATTGGCTGGCCAATACTGGCAACAGTGCTGGCAGTGTGGGCTGTTGAAGGGGCTTGCAGCCAACACCCACTGTATAGACAGACACACACTTCCACACCTCTGCCATCATGGTGCTATGATTGAGGGGATAAGTAGCCTTGCCCACCAAACCGGTCCTGAGCACGGCAAGGCATGGATATGGTACGCATTACAGCTGGTGGTCACTCCCCAGGGTGGTAAACACCGTCAGAGGCCAGGCCTGGAGCATGCCCCGCAAACACCTAACAGATTGTTTGGATGGGGTCAACTAGCAGTATGTATGTAACGTATGGATATCTGCCTGCCTGTGCTCCTAGCAAACGTCTCAGAGCTGTGTACCGTATACCTCAGGTGTAGGGTGACATTGGTAAGTTATGCAAGTGCTCGTTTTGGGTGCTGCATGCACGGTCCAATGTTCTGCCTTTCCAGGAGACATTGGCCAATGGGGCCTGTGGGTGTGGGTGTGTCTGCCCTTGATGGCTGCTGCTTTACGGCACAGATTCCCAACTCCAGTCCAGGTTTGCATCACACTGTTCGGGTTTTCCTGCTATCCCTCATGAATATGCATGGACTACATCTACATGCCATGGGGGTGGTGCATAGATATACAGCACAGGCATTTGTATGAGTGTCAGCATGGAACCTGACTGGTGTGTGGCCCACCAGGACTGCATTTGGGTGATTCTGCTCTAGGTACTGCCCCTGTTCATGGTGTCTGTGCTCAGTGGGGTAAAAGATAGATGTCTTACCATTGCATATGTCCCCGCCATGAAAGGTGTGTCCTTACTATCACTGTTTAGTTGTGGGAAAAATATGTGGGCAGGATTGGCAGTAGCTCCAGCTGGGCTTTGAACCTGTGACCTTCTGTTCTTGCATGCACTGTCTGTGTGCACTGCACCACTGTGTAGCCACAGATTGGTTGGATTCCCTGGACTGTCCATGACTGTGGATCCGGCAGGGCCTGTCTGTTGCAGTGGACTGTGCCAGCCTGCACATGGCTAGGCCTCTGTCTTCTGTGGTTAGCAGCCACTGCCCCCTGCACCACATGTACTTGTCCGCCAACATGCTGGCATGAACTTCTCTCAGAAAAAGCAGTTGACCTGATTGCAATGTGGCAGTACGGGACTGTATTTGGGGGACTTGGCTGTAGGTAATGCCCATTGTTGTGGTGTGTGTGTGGTGTTGGGTAAAATATGGGTGTTTTCCCCATGCTTATGTTCCCTGCACTACAGGGGTGTCTGCGCTATCTTTATTTAGTGGTGGGTAAAATATAGGGACTGGGCTGGCAGGTGCCCAAGCTGGGTTTTGAACCTCTGCCCTCTGGTCCTAGAGGTAATGACTCTGTCCACTGTACCACACTTTGGCCACAGAGACAGTGCAGCCCCTGGAGGCAGTAAGACTGGCAGGATGGAGTCACGAACCCTGCTCTACTCATTTTTACTGTGGGCATATGCACCCTGTCTGGTGACAAACGTGCACATAAACACCAGAAATGACCACGGGAAAATGGGGGACAAAATATCACCACGCTGAGCGACAGTGGTATTAATTGGCAACCATAGCAAACACTCCGAGGAAAGCTCCAAAAACGGAAATGTTTTTCGGAAGAGTCTCCGCTCCGTAGACCCTTCCAATATTCATCTCTTTTTTCTGGAGCTTTGCTGGGTGTGTTTTGTATATTTGCCCATCACTATAACTGTTCCCCAGCTGGATTACTATTTATAATAGTTTTGTTGTGGTCATTTTCAGGTTCTATTTGCAATTTTGTTCTGTGCACATATATCACACTGCTCACGTTTTTTAGGTTTCCCCGGTGTTCCTGTACATTGCCGACGGAAATGGTTTCTCTTCCCTTTAAATGCCCTCTACCACGAGGGTTTCACTCGCGCTAATTTTTACATGGAAATTCGGGCCCGATACTGTGCGGGGAGCCTCTCCCCTCCCACTCTCCACCCATTGACCCCGTCCCTCCGCCCCTCCGGAGCCTTCCTCCGCCCTCTTTTAGCCGTTCCACGCCTCTATCGGACATTTGCGGGCCCGCACTTGTACGGGGCCCGTTAGTGTGCCGCGTACCTGTGCGGGGGTGACACGCACGTGTGCGGGGCGTTTAAACGCATTTCTGCGCGTTTAAATGCCGCGTTGCCGTGTGCTATTTTGCGGCACGCAGATTTGCGGACTTTAGTAAACATGCCCCTAAGTAACTTACAGTTATCTAAACCTATTTTCTAAAGGCTACAAATACTTTTATTTGCAAAATAGTAGCTATTACAGTATTATAAGCTACTTACTATTTTTTGTGATCTTTTTATGTTGAGCCGCCAGTACCGTCCAAATGAGCAAACTTCGAATACCTATTAAACTAACTAGATCTCAGATAAAAAATCTGTATATAATGCTTTTTGGCATAACAATAATAGCTAAACATAGGGGGATGTTTACTAAAAACCGGAAATGTGCGCGCCGCAAAATAGCGCACGGAAACGCGGCACTGAAACGCTAATAAACACGTTTAAACGCCCCGCACACGTGCGTGTCACCCCCGCAAAGGTGCGCGGCACACTAACGGGCCCCGTACAAGTGCGGGCCCGCAAATGTCCGATAGAGGCGTGGAATGGCTAAAGGAGGGCGGAGGAAGGCTCCGGAGGGGCGGAGGAACAGGGTCAATGGGTGGAGAGTGGGAGGGGAGAGGTTCCCTGCACAGTATCGGGCCCGAATTTGCATGTAAAAACTACCGCGAGGGAACCTGACTGGTTTGTGGCCCTCCAGGGCTGGATTTGGAGACCCCTGCCTTACACCTTTGTCATTTAAGATCGTGAGTGGGCAAGGTACAGATGTCCTAGACATCGAAAGGGTATATAGAATGTGTCACATTCCTCCTCGATTCTCACCACCACCAAAAAGTTGTCTAATAGACAATTTTTTGGTGGTGGTGAGAAGTGAGGAGGACTGTGACAAATTCTATCTAACCTTTTTGATGTCTTGGACATCTTCACCTTGTCCACTCACAATCTTAAATGATAGAGGTGTAAGGCAGGGGTCTCCAGATCCAGCCCTGGAGGGACACAAACCAGTCAGGTTGGCAGGATATCTCTAATGCATATATATCTCATGCATATTCATTAGAGATATCCCGAAAACCTGACTGGTCTGCGGCCCTCCAGGACCAGGTTTGCCCACCCCTGGTCTATACAGTGTGTGTTGGCTGCAAACACCTTCCCCAACCCACACTGCCAGCACTACTGCCAGTATTGGCCTGCCAATGTGCATAATGAGCAGCAAGGTACCATGGGTATAGGTCAGACATGGTGGGCTGGCCAGGATGCATCTGCACAGGGCATAGGGCACTGGCTGTGACATTGTAGTGCCAGGCCACCACCTACACAGACAGGGTGACCTCTGTATGTGCTGCTGGAGGAGCACTCTCACCCTGAGTGTGCAGTGATGACAGCATGGCTAGGCACCCCCATAGTGCTGTCTTGTGATATATATGGGTTTCCTGTTGGGGTCTCCTCACAGAACTCTCTGCTTGTGTGTGATGCCACCCCAGTTTTGGGTGCATATATTTCCATCAGGGCTAACCAGCAGACTGTTCACAGCTGGTATGTGTCTTGATGGAGTTCCTTGCAGGGTGCAGTGGCTGATGGCTTGCTGCAGGTGAATATCTGATGTTGCTGGGGTGCATCTTTGGATATGCAGGCCTAAAGTCTGTCTGATATTGTGTTATGGATGTGTGTGGAGCTGCTTGGACTGCCCTGTAGGGTGTCTGTTCCCCAGCAGGACTGGGGTTGATGGTTGACTCTACTGCTGTGTGGGGGGGCGTGCCACATGGGGGTTTCCACTAACTGAGACAGACAGAGATATCCAACATGTTTCTGCAGCACCTTCCTATCTCACAGGTTAGTACTGTTTCAGAGCTCTGTCATGGCCTCATCCAGCCATGGCTGGTGTTGTGGACCTGGTCCTGGCTGCCACATCATACCCTCAGGGTGAGCACAGTACCCGCACAATGTGACGGTGTGTAGCTACTCTTTGCTGGTAGTCCACCCGCTCAGGACCCCTTACCAGGCCGAGGTGCTGTGTGGGTGCACATGGACAATTCCCCCTACCAGGCCGGGTAGCTGTTGGGGTGCATTCCCCATCTTGTGTGCATCTGTGGACAGCTGATTTGCATGTGCAGTGCATCATGGGTACGGGTGGCCTAACCTTATCCTGTCTACAACAGCAGACTGTCTGTGGGGTGACGTGCAGGCTCTCTGCAGCCAGCCAGGGGCTTGCTATCAGCTATAGAGCTGTAGCCCAATGGTTATGTCACTCCCTGTACAGCCAGAGGTCATGGGTTCAAACCCACAGTGGGGCCCTTTGATAGGGCCGTCCACAGCTTTATTTTTATTTACTGTACATATGTCTATGCCGGCAAAACCACACACAGCTTACTATACCCATTAGGTGCCTCTGAGGGTGCTTTATAGGGCGCCCTATAGGCCACCTTATGGTTGCCATCCATATAGGGTGCACTATACATTATCCTGTGTCACAACATACATGGTGCCCTATAGGGGACATTCTAGGGTGCCTTGGCGGACAGTGCACTGTAACATGTGCCTTACAGGCATCTGTATGTTAACACACTGTGAGAGCGGGTTTACTAGTGGTGGGAAATAAAATATAAATGGAAGGCCTCCTACAGCACTCCCCACCATGATACATACTGCCCCAGCCAGCCTTGTTCACTGGGCACTGTGAGGGGTTGAACCCCTGGCCCCTGCATCATTGGTCACTGTCTTAACCATTGTGCTGTGGCTCTGTTCCTGTGTTTGTGCATCCGCGCGCAGCCTTGTAGCCATCAGCGCGCCATCTTGTGGCGCACTAAATTAACAGCACGCCGCCTTATGCCGCACAACATGGAAATGCCCCTAAAATAATGCCTCAGCCAGCTGTCTTCAATGGGCACTGTAGGGAATTGAACCCATGATCCCTGCACGAGTGGTCAGTGTCTTAACCATTGTGCTATGGCTCTGCTCCTGTTATTTGCACATCAGCGCGCCACTTATCCCTCCCACTATTGGACTGCCCCCTCACACATCAGCGCGCCGCCTTCTGCCCACCGGCTCGCCACCTTCTGTTGCCCACATTTATCAGCGCACCGCCTTCTGCCGCCCAAACTTAACAATGCGCCGCCATCTGCCGCCCACACTAAACAGTGCGCCGCCTCATGCCGTAATAAAAATAACAGTGCGCCGCCTTCTGCTGCCCAAAATTAATATGCCTCCTAACCACTTTTGCCCATAAATGTTGGTGCCTCAGCTGGTCTTTTTTGTTGAGCGCAATTGGGGCTTGAACCCCTGGCCCCTGCACCATTGGTCGGTGTTTTCACCGTTGTACTACGGCTCTGTTGTTTGGTGTTGCAGCAGCGCCCCACTTAGCCTTCCCACGCGCTAATGTGGGCCCCGCACATTAGCGCGACGCACACACGTACGGTCCAGTTTGCTTTTTTCTGCCTGGCCCGCCCACTCCTTATATGGCACCAGCACACTAACGGGAACCCGCACAGCAACGGTGTTTAGTAAACATGCCCCATAGTTCCATTGAATTTATAACCATTAATTAGTAAACAGTTGAGTAGTAAGTATGGAAACCTTATGTATGTAAAACATACGCTGGTCCAAATACTAGGGGTAAACCCATAGAAATTGCGGCTAGCTGCGAGTATTTACACCTGCTTGAGACCAAGTGTAAATGTGAGTGTGAAAATAGGTATTTCATAAAATATACTCACAAATTGTGACTCTGTCTATGCTCTTAGTTTTGGGGTGTTCCGGGAAAGGGGGGGGGCAGCATCAATGGTTAGCCAGTCAGTGGTGATATTGAGCCTTTGGCTGGTCAACCCTAACTGGCTAAAGGTAGGAAAAAAAAATCTGTCCTAACATTAGCTGATCTACCTATCTGGCCAGAAGCTGAATATTGCTAATTTGCTTTATTGAATGCTACTGGTTGTATATAGCATTATATAAGGCGATGACAGCCTGATGCTTTAATGGCGCTGTCCGCCGCTGCTAAATGTGCCTCTCCCCATTATTTTTTTCTACTTTGATTAAAGCTTCCACACAATTACAAGGACAAACTTAGATTGCAAGCCCTCTGGGGAGAGGAAAATGCCTACAGTACCTGTCTGCGTGCTAAATACTAACTAAAAAAAACCCTTAAACTACAGACCTTAGTATCATCTGTATTAAGACAAAACTTTCATATCAAGCACTCGGTAATATTATGAAATTTTTGAGCAGAGCTAGATCCAAGAATAAGCTTTCAGGCACACCACTATTGTCCCCACTTTCATTGCAGTGAATCCATTTACTATTGCTCTCTGTTGTCCGTCAATTAACCAGCTTCTAATCCAGTTTAATACCTTAGGAAATATACTGATGCTACTCAACTTACTTATGAGCTCATTGTATGCAACTATGTCAAAAGCCTTCTGAAATTTAAGTACACACAAAGAAAATTACAGGATTTCCATAAAATATGTAGAGAGTTTCTCTAGTTAGTTATATTAAAAAGCCACTATCCTCAGTATCCCTAATAAAGTCTATTTTATTTCGCTATTGTGATTGTCTTGGACTTAAAAGGAAATGCTCTTGATCCTATGAAATGTTTTGCTCATCCAGAAATTCTTACATATAGCCATACAGTACCTGCTTAAATGTAACAATTGTTTCAAATTTCTGTTCTCTCTTTCGTTAATGCAATATAAAGTTTGTCTTCCCTAAGTATCATATTATATATACTTTGCAGTACAGTTACCTACCCAGAGAATAAAACCTCAGGAATTTATATTATTCCCACAAAGGATTATTTGGTTTTTATGTGGGCCTAGACTCATTTCCCACGCTTATTTTAGGGACAATGAGAAAATTCTTGCAGAGGTATGAGTAACATTAGATGATTTCCTATTCCCAAAGTTAAAATTCATTTTTTTAAATTAATTTTGTTTAACTTATTTTAGGCCAGTCAAAAATATTGGGGGAGGGGGGGGTGTCTGTATGTTCTGAAATTGAAATATTCCCTCCCTGAAAGATAAATATATCCGTCAACGTCTGAGAAAACAGAGCCACGCAGGGACATGGGAGACTTCAGAAATGTGGGCATTCAAAACATAGACGTGGCAGGACCCGGCAACATAGACATGGCAGCGCCAGTATTTCAGGACTTGCATGTGAACATGTTACCATATACGCATGCAGGCTGGCCATTTTGCAAATGGAGTTGCGCAGCAGTACACAAAGAGATCTCAATATTTACCTGCTATACTTTTTTGAGGGGGAGAAAAGTATTGGGGAATTGAGAGCACATTCCCTGTCATCTGTATGGTTGAGCAATTTTGCAATGCCTATTCATGCCAAGGTCTAAATATGGATGTATCCAATGATGGGTTTACATGTGCAGTGCCTCTGTGACATTGGATTGCATGTGAATCTTTTTTGTACAACCTTAGGCACACTTCTGCCACACCCCCGCGTGACTTGGACATGAGCTAGACAAACATGCAAATTCAGGCCTTTTAAAATTTTAGGATGTGGATCTGATTTGTACATGTGAATGGTCATTTATCCAAAGCAGACACCAGTACACTAATCACTGTCTTGGCTTACAGTATTTAAGTATAGATCATTAACTTAAGATTCAATAAATGATCCAGTTGATCTCAAGGAATATCTATGTTTTAAAATAAAAATCAAGACCGCATGTCATAGGCAGATTGATTCAGAAATATTGAGTGATATTTCAGTACAAAATTCCTTCCTACCTTAATCTGTATATTTCTGTCTGCTGCTCAGTATATATATGTGGAAACCTCAAGGCACTGGTATAGCAAGACTGCCAACAGTAAATAAAAATCAGTGCATACACAAAACAACCAGCAGGGCACAAAAGATACCAAAATCCCCACACAGGTGGTGAAAGACCTCAGTAACAGCAATCAACAAGCTGACACAACAGACCCTTTTAAGCCAGCATAGCTACATACCAAAGATGACATAAGCTATGTAACTCACAATCATAGGTCACAACTCACCACTCGGGAGTCACACCAAACTGTGTGGTGTATAGGCCATAAAAACAATATCAGCAATATCAGCAGTAATGGCAGCTATAACCAAAGTAGAACAAAAATACTTATACTGCCAATATCCAACTGCATCAAGCAGGGGCGGCCCAAGGGGGGTGCGGGGCCATGTGCGGAGACTCGGTGCGGGGCCTCATTTGCATAAGGGGCCTCATTTGCATAAATATTTGCATAATGTTACCATACACAAACTTTTAGTAAACATGCCTCTTAATGAGTGTATGAATACAAGAGAAAGACTAAAAGACTTCTACATTACTATAATCCAATACCAACCGCCAGGCACATTAGGAACTACTACAAAACACTGCCCATTTAGAACCCATAGCAAACCCGCCGTATCCTAACAGCACTACCAGGACTCATAAGCACCATACCCTAACTATCAAAGGAAACGCTGCAAATATTAAACCAATACATTTCAGAGAACAACAATACATGACCTACTGGGGAAAGAGAACAAGTGGCAATGTCAAATAGGAATTACATAACAGAATACCTCAGATCAGTTACACATGAAGAAAATAGACCATCACAAAAAAAGTAATCACAATTTATAATCAGGAAGAAAATAATTAAACTTGGATTAGCAAAATCCTAACTTGGATTTTACAACACTGTTGAAATAAAAATTTACATTAATTTGCTCTTGTACTAACAAAGCGCAGACGTTAATGATGCACATTTCCCAGAGCTGACATATTCCAATTAATAAATTCAAATAAAGAGATATTTTTCTACCTTTTGTGCATTTTTTTCAGCTGCAATTGCTCCAGCCACTTTCTTCTGGTTTCTTCGTGTCTTCCGCTAATTCTTCATCGTCTGCTGTCCATTTGTCTTTTCTTCTCTCTTCTAGTTTTTTTCCATTCTCTCTCTACACATCTGCTTTAACATACTAATCTTTCTCCTTTTTGCTCTTTCCTCATTCCTATTTCATCCACTCAAATTTTACCCCTCCATTCCTCAATCCCCACCTACTCTCCCAATATTCCGGACAATTGTAGATTTGTCTTCCCTCCCACACAAAATATTTTTTCCTCTCCATTCCACTCTCCCCGCTCCATCCCATTCGAATCCTCCCCCCCCCGCAGCTCTCTGCTAGTTCCAGTCCCACCCAGCAGCCGCTCCATTCTTTTCCCCGCATCAGCCCATTTCCAGTCCTAGCCCCCCATAAGCCCATTTCCAGTCCTAGCTCCCCCATCTATTTGCAGTCCCATCCAAGTCCCTCCATCAGCTCATTTCCAATCCCAGCCCCCCATGAGCCCAGTTCTAGTCCTTTCCTAGCCCCACCAGCAGCCCATGTCAAAGCCTAGCTCCCCGCCACGCAGCCCCTGTCCAAGCCCAGCCCCCCAGGAGCCTACTTCCAGGTTCTAGCCCCTTCATGAGTCCATTTCAATCCAAACCCCCACACAGCCCATTTCCAATCTTAGCACCCCCAACAGCCAATTTCCAGTCCTATTCTAGCCCATCAGCCCATTTCCAGTCTTAGCCCCCCCCCTCACCCATTTCAGTCCTAGCTCCCTCCCCCTCACAACCCATTTCCATTCCAAGCCCCCGTCCCCATCAGCTATTTGCAGTTCAAGCCCTCCTTCCACTCAGCCCATTTCCAGTCCTAGCCTCCTCATAGCCCATTACTAGTCCTAACCCCCCATCAGCCATTACGTCCTAAACCCCCATCACCCTATTTCAGTCCTAGCCCCCCATCAGCCTATTTCCAGTCTTAGCCCCCCTCCCATAGCCAATTACCAGTCCTACCCCCCCATCAGCCCGTTTCCAGTCTTAGACCCCCCATAGCCCATTACCAGTCCTAACCCCCCCATCACCCTATTTCCATCCTAGCCCCCCATCAGCCCATTTTCCAGTCTTAGCCCCCCATAGCCCATTACCAGTCCTAACCCCCCCATCACCCTATTTCCAGTCCTAGCCCCCCCCATCAGCCTATTTCCAGTCTTAGGCCCCCCCCATAGCCAATTACCAGTCCTACCCCCCCCCATCAGCCCACTTCCAGTCTTAGCCTCCCCCCCCATGGCCCATTACCAGTCCTAACCTCCCCCCCCCCATCAGCCCATTACCAGTCCTAGCCTCCCCCCCCATGGCCCATTACCAGTCCTAACACCCACCCATTGCCCATTACCAGTCCTAACCCCCCCCCCATGGCCCATTACCAGTCCTAAACCCCCCCCCCGGCCCATTACCAGTCCTAACACCCCCCCCCCTCAGCCCAACTTCCCAGTCTTAGCCCCCCCATAGCCCATTAACCAGTCCTAACCCCCCCATCAGCCCAGTTCCAGTCCTACCCCCCCACTTCCAGCCTTAGCCCCCTCCCCATAGTCAATTACCAGTCCTAACCCCCCCCCATCAGCCCATTTCCAGTCCTACCCCCCACTTCCAGCCTTAGCCCCCTCCCCATAGCCCATTACCAGTCCAAACCCCCCCCTCAGCCCACTTCGCCCCCCCATCGCCCATTCCCAGTCCTACCCCCCCCATCAGCCCCCTTTGCCCCCCCCTTGGCCCTTTACCTGCCCTAACCCCCCCCCCATCAGCCCACTTCCAGTCTTAGCCTCCCCCCCATGGCCCATTACCAGTCCTAACCACCCCCCCCCCCCGGCCCATTACCAGTCCTAACCACCCCACCCCCCAGGCCCATTACAAGTCCTAACCACCCCCCCCCCATCAGCCCACTTCCAGTTTAGCCTCCCCCTCCCCATCAGCCTACTTCCAGTTTCGCCTCCCCCCCTCCCATAGCCCATTACCAGTCCTAACCACCCCCCCCCCCTATCATTCCAAATTAAAATAAAAAAAAAACCCAAACCGGCTGCTTCTGCCCGCAGCTTCAAGAGCTCTGCCGCGGCAGCATCAAGAGCTCTGCCGCGGGCCCCCCCCCTGCTCGGCAGAGCCTCCGTGCATCTTCAGCTCTTCCCGTCCAAAACGCGGGCTTTTTTCAGAGCCGCGAGCGGTTCATTTCTCGCGGCTCTGTTAATCCCTCCGAGGGTGATGGGAAATCCCATCAGCCCCGCGGGATTAAGAGAGCCGCGAGAAAAGAAACTCTCGCGGCTCTGAAAGAAGCCCGCGGGTTGGACGTGAAGAGCTGAAGATGCACGGAGGCTCTGCCGGGCGGGGGGGGCCCCGCGGCAGAGCTCTTGAAGCTGCCGCGGCAGAGCTCTTGAAGCTGCCGCGGCAGAAGCAGCCGGTTTGTTGTTTTTTTTTTTTTTAACTTGGGATGCTTAAGAATGTTTTTTGCGCGGGGCCCCCTGAAACGCGGGGCCCTGTGCAAAAAACATTCTTGCTCAATGGACGGGCCGGCCCTGGCATCAAGCCCCTCCTCCGACACCTGGTGTGTTGCCCACGGGCTGCTTCAGGGAGAAGGACCGTACCATACACACTGCACACCAATATCCATCTGTGACTGCCAATATCTCTATGCAACTCCACAGTCTCCACATTGAATATCTCCACAGACCACTTCTGTCTGGTTAGTGCAGCCACTACCCCAATACTGCTGCTGAATATATGGTGGATATTTCCCCAGCTCTTGTGTTGTCTCTATTGACTGGAGTGCAAGCTCTGATGAGCAGCGATGCTCTCCTACATGTCTCCAGAGTACTGTGCTGCATGCTCCCTGTGGTAGTAGGAGTAGTAGTAATAGCATTTAAACCCCACACCTGATCCCACCGTCTGGTTTCTTAATCGAAGCTTGGAAGAGGATTTCAATTTAGACATTGAAATATTTTCCATTAAGCATATTTCCCCATTTTTCAATTTGTTTGTGAGAAAAGGATGCGACCCCGGTGTGAGTAAGCCTTTCCGTTACCTGTTATTCTGGGCTGGGGACATTCAGGGGTGGGTTTGTCCTGGATGCGGCATAAGAATAGTGATGGGTAATATTCCATGAGAACAATGAGGGAGCCCAATCCGAAAGAAGGAATGGGAGGTAAACGTGTTGGAATTATAAAATCTACTGCTTCTGGAAGAAAAGCATCTTTTCAAATGCCTTTAGCAGGCACCCTGTTAACCTTACTCATACTATTACTACTACAATTGGTCATTTATATAGTGCTACAAGGTGTATGAAGTGCTGCACAGAAACATGTAAAAAGACAGTCCCTGCTCATCAGAAAAAACTAGTCAAGACAGGCATTACAACAGCTGAAGAAAAGGACACTGCTAGGGAATGGTAAGGAGACACACAGGAGATTAAATGGATCAGGATCCAAAGCAGCCTCAAAGAGGTGAGCTTTTAGCGTGGATTTGAAAAGGGGTAGAGATGAAGCCTGATGTATAGACTCAGGTAGTTTGTTCCAAGCATAAGGAGCAGCAAGGTGAAAGGATCGAAGTTTGGAGCTGGCAGTAAAAGAAAAGGGCATAGAGAGAAGCAATCCACCAGAAGAGCGGAGTTCACAAGGAGGGGTGTAGGGAGAAATGAGAGAAGAAAGGGAGTGAGGAGCAGCTGAATGAGCGCATTTATAGGTCAGAAGGAGAGATTTGAACTGGATACAGAAACGAAGGGGAGCCAATGAAGTGACTTGAGAAGAGGGGTGAAATAAGCATACTGGGGCAGCCAGAAGATTAGCCACACAGCTGAGTTTTGAACAGATTAAGGGGAGAGAGATGATTCAGAGGGAGACCAGCAAGGAGGAGGTTGCAATAGTCTAGGCGGGAGGTGATTAAAGAGTGGATAAGTGTCTTAGTAGTGTGTTCAGAAAGGAAGGGGTGAGTTTTGCTGATGTTATAAAGAAACGACAAGTTTTAGCTATCAATTGGATGTGTGTAGAGAAGGAGAGGAAGGAGCCAAAGATGACCACAAGGTTGAGGGCTGAGGAAACAGGGAGTAGAAGAGTGTTATCCACAGAGACTGAGAAAGGAGGAAGGGGCAGATGGGTTTAGGAGGAAAAATAAAAAGCTTGGTTTTGACCATGTTCAATTTCAAACAGCGGTGAGAAATCCAGGTAGTGATATCAGATAGGCATGCAGAGATTCGGGCCTGGAATGTCGGAGAGATATCAGGTGTAAAGAAATAGATATGAGAGTCATTTGCATAAAAATGGTACTGAAAGCTATGGGAGGAGATGAGTGCACTAAAGGACTGGGAATAGAGAAAGAAATGGAGAGGGTCCAGAACAGATCCTTGGGGTACATCAAGTAATAGAGATAGCAATAGAGGAGAAACCACCAGAACAAACACTAAAAGCGTGATGGGAGAGATAAGAAAAGAACCGGGATAGCAAAGAACCCTTAAAAGCAAGTGAGGGCAAGGTGTCAAGGAGAAGATGGTGGTCAACAGTGTCAAAAGCAGCAGAAAGATCAAGAAGAATGAAGATTGAGTAGAGGATGGAGACTCAGAAGGCTTTTGACATAGTTACATACACTGGAGACTTTGGCAAGAGCTGTTTCAATAGAATGTAAAGAATGAAAGCTAGATTACAGTGGATCCAGAAGGGCTTGAGAGAAAGTCAAGGCAAAAGTGAAGAACCACACGTTCAAGAAGTTTGGAAATAAAGGTGATGAGGGAGTTGGGTCAATAATTAGAAGAAGGGTCATGAAGTTTTCTTGAGGAGAGGTGTGATTACAGCATGCTTGAAGGCTGCTGGGACAGTTGCAGTGGAGAGCGATAGGTTCTGAATATGAAAGATGGAAGAGATGGCAGTGGAGGAGATGGTGTTAAGGTGATTCAAGGCAGATTCAAGGAATAGAGGCCCTCACATTCCTTAAGCTAGAAATGGCATGCTATAGAGTGAAATCTCACTCCGGGAAACTGTGTGCCATTTGGAATTGGTTCTCACCACCCAGTGAAGCACTACCACAGGTATAGCAGGAAAGCCGCCATCTTAAAAGGTTCAGGTCTACCAAGCTGGCCTATTTGCTGACAGTGGGATCTCCAAGTCCACATTGGACTAGAGACAAATGAAAAAACAAGGAGGAAAGGAGAAATAAAGCATTCTGAAAGGCACCAATCCCATAACTAAAAAGGGGAAGGAAAAAGAAAGCTATAGGTGACTACATCCCAGGATATATTCCTGATACCATAGGGAATGGGTCCTTGGAAACCAGCCTGTAAGGTATGCTTCAGAGTGAAAGAGTGGTGTGACAGAGCTACATATCTGAGAAGTAGAAGGAGAGAAATTAATCTGATCTGCTGTTGTTGTTGAATGCCATCGAGTTGGTGTTGACTCATGGTGACCCTCTGGATAGTTGTCCTAAATTGTTTTTGGTCTTCAGTCAGGTGGCTCATTGTTGAAAGACTGGTACCCATAGCTGCTGTTATTGGATCGATCCATCTCATTGCTGACCTTCCTCTTTTGCGTTGACCTTCTATCTTGTCAAGCATGATGTCTTTCTCTAATGATCTCTCTCTTCACATGATGTGTCCAAAGTATGAAAGTCAAAGTCTTGTCATCTGAGCTTCTAAAGAAAGCTTAGGTCTGATCTCCTCTAGTACTGACTGGTTTGTTCTTCGGACAATCCATGTTATATGCAGTTTTCGCTGCCAGCACTATAATTCAAAGGCATCAATTTTCTTCCTATCTTTTTCACTGTCTGGCTTTCTCATCCATATGATGTTATTGAAAATACCATGGCTTGAACGAGTTGAATTTTTGTATGGAGAGAGACATCTCTGTTCTTCAGAATCTTCTCTAGGTCTTTCATAGTCATTCTGCCAAGAGCAATGAATTGTTGGATTTCTTGTTGCTTCTTTATTGATAGTTGATCCAAGTAGGTTAAAGCTGTCCACAATTTCAATTTCTTCTCCTTCAACAATGAACTTATTGATTTTGCCAGTTGTCATGGTCTTTGACTTCTTTACATTAAGGTGCAGGCCCATTTTAAGACTATGTTCCTTGATCGTGAGAAGCAAATGTTTCAGATCATATTCACTTTCAGCCAGTAATGTGATATCATCAGCATAGTGAAGGTTATGTATTTATTTAGACAGTTTTTGTATACCGCCTTATCCTTCAATCAAAGCAGTCACAACACAATTGGGGGATACATTTAACACATGGGAATATGAGACACATACACTAATACTTACAGGGAACATGGGCAATGAAGGGTTAAGTGGCTTGCCCAAGACCACAAGGAGCATCTGTGGGACTAGAACCCCCAGTCCTTCTGGCCCAAGGTTGCTGTCCTCTAGTGGGATTTGAACTTCCGACCTTACAGCCTGAAGTACCTTGCCCCAACCACTAGGCTACTCCTCCACAAGGCTGTTGATGAGTCTTCCAGCAATATTCACACCTCTGTGGTCTTCATACAATCTTGCTTCTCTGATGAACTCTTGCCTTACTCTCATTTCCAATTGGTTATCCTCAAATTGTCTTCATCTTAATGTCACTAAAACCTTGGCCATCTGGTTCACATTTGGAAGTCCTTGCCCTTCTCTTGCTCCAATTCTTAACCACTCTGCTATTCCTATTGCCTCCTCCTTTAAATACCTTGGTGTTCTTCTTGACTCAAACTTCACTTTCAAAGAAAATATATCGCACCTGGCTAAGACATCTTATTTTTTTCTTCGACAAATTTGATCTATCCGCCCTTTTCTATCCGCCTCAGCCCTGACCACCCTCACATTAGCTACAATTTTATCATGACTAGACTATTGCAACTCCATCTTTGCTGGTATCACAAAAGTCCAACTTCATAGACTACAACTCATACAAAACACTGCAGCTAGAATCATCTGTCACTCCTCCCGCTTTGATCATGTTACCCCCCTATTGCTTCACCTCCACTGGCTTCCAGTCGATCATCACATCAAATTTAAGATATTAACTTTAGTTCACCGCACTCTGTATACACATACACCTCAATACCTTACTGACCTTCTCCACTTCACCACTCCCACAAGTAGTCTCCGCTCTCTCCACATCAACCAGCTCCATCTTCCCTCACCGTCTAGTGCACATTTACAATCTACCCACCACTCTGCCTTTTTCTTCTATGGTCCAGCCCTCTGGAATTCTTTACCCACCCCACTTCGTCTAGAAGAGAACTATTTTACCTTTCGGTCATTACTTAAAACTCATCTCTTAGTCTCTGCATACAACCTCCCAGCCGCACCCAGTTGACCTGGTTTATTCATGTTTACTTGTGTCTTCCTTTTTGTCTTTGTCTCCCCTATGCACCCTTTTTAACCCATCTCTTTCTATTTTCTCTTTCCTCTTTCCTGTCCCAATTATGTATTTCCTTTCTTGCTATAGGGCTTGTGCCCATACCGGTTAGTTTGTACTATGTGAACCGCCCTGGTGTAATGAAGGGTGGCATATCAAGTTGAATAAACATAAACATAAATATGATTTGTTCTGCATATAAATTAAAGAGGTAGGGGCAAAGTATGCAGTTTTGTCACACACCTTTGCTTATTTTAAACCATTCTGTTTCCTCCTTGTTCCATTCAAACTGTTGCTTCTTGATCAATGTACAGATTGTGCAAGAGAACGATCAGGTGTTCTGATATACCAGTGCTTCTTAATGTGGCCCAGAGTTTCTCATGGTTTACACAGTCAAAAGCCTTGCTGTAGTTGATAAAGCACAAATAAATATCCTTTTGGTATTCTTTAGTGTTTTCAAGGATCCATCTCACATCCACGATGATGTCTCTCGTTCCTCGCCCTTTCCTGAACCCTGCTTGCATGTCAGTTAGTTCTCGTTACAGGTATGGTTGTAGTCTCTGTTGAATAATCTTCAGTAGAATCTTGCTGGCATGTGGGATCAGAGCGATTGTGTGATAATTTCCACAGTCAGTTGGATCACCTTTCTTTAGTATTGGTATAAACACAGATATTTTCCAGTCAGTTAGCCATGATGTTGTCTTCCATATTTCTTGGCAGAGCCTTGTGAGTATGGTAAAAGCTGCATCAGATTGCTGTAATACTTCTATGGGAATGCCATCAATGCCTGATGCTTTGTTCTTTGATAAGGCTTTCAATGCTGCTTCAACTTCTTCTTTCATCACCAATGGTTTCAGATCATAAGGTACAGGTTGAAACTGCTGTTGGTCCACTTGATCTTTATCATATAAAACGCTATATATTCTTTCCACCTTTTCTTGATCTTCTCAGCATCATTTAACATAGAACCTTGAGCATCTTGTAACATTCCAATTTGAGGCTGGAATTTTTTCTTTAACTCTCGTAGCTTTAGGAAAGCCAATCTTGTTCTTCCTCTAATAGTTTCTGCTTCTATTTCCTTGCAAGTGTCATTGTAGTAATTTTCCTTCTCCTGTCTTGCTGCACGTTGGAAATCTCTGTTGAGTTCTGTGATTATCTTTCTTTCTCCTCTGGCTTTAGCTTCTCTGCATTTCTTGGTAATTTTCAGAGTTTCTTCCATCATCCATTTTGGCTGTTTTTTCTTTTTCACCTTTTGTAGAGAGTTCTCACTTTCTTCCAACACAACCTTCTTGATGTCATTCCATAACACTTCTGGAGCTCTGTCATTTGTATCTAAAGCAGCAAATAAATTTTGCAGGCACTCTTTAAATTCCAGTGGTATATTCTCAGGTCATATTTTGCTACAATCATGAGTGGCTTGCTCTTTTTCAACTTTAGCTTGAGTTTGCATACTGGTAATTGGTGATCTGTGCCACAGTCAGCTACAGGCTTTGTCTTTGTTGATGTTATAGAGCTTTTCCATCGTTGACTTCCACAGATGTTGTAAATTTCATTTCTGTACAATCCATTGGGTGAAGTCCATGTGTACAGTCACCGCTTTGGTTGCTGGAAGAAGGTGTTTGAGATGAATAGATCATTGGTTTTGCAGAATTCTATCAGTCTTTCTCCAGCTTCATTTCTGTTGCCAAGTCCATATTTTCCGACCACTTTTCCTTCTTCTTTGTTGCCAACTTTTGCATTCCAGTCACCCATGACTATCAGGATATCCTGTTTGCATGTTCTGTTAATTTCAGCTTGTTCTTGTTCATAGAACTCGTCAATTTCATTCTATTCTGCAGCTGTTGTTGGGGCATATACTTGAATTATATTTGTGTTGATAGGCATTCCTCATAGACGAATAGAGATTAAGCGTTCACTGACTGCACTGTATTTCATTACAGTTCTTGCAAGTTTCTTCTTTATTATAAATGCAACACCATTTCTTCTTTGCCTTCATTTCCAGCATAGTAGACCATGTGATCATCTGATGCAAAGTGCCCGATGCCAGTCCATTTCAGTTTGCTGACTCCCAACAGATCAAGTTGTACACATTCCATTTCATACTTGACCATCTCCAGCTTCCCTTGGTTCATGCTTCGTACGTTCCATGTACCAATATGTAAGACATTCATACACAGCTACATCATCAATAAGACTTCCCAATCCAACCACATCATAAATGCTGGCTTTACTCTGAAAAGTCTTCAGCTCCTCCCCAGTAGCTAGTTGAGTGCCTTCTGACCTGGGGGGCTCATCTCCCAGCTCTATAGTGCATTTTGTTTTGTTGTGACTATCCATTGGGTTTTCATGGCAAGATACAGAAGTATTTTGTCGGGCCTTTCCTCCATGCAGTTTAAGTTTAGTTGTGTTACTGTTGTCACAGAAATGTGATCCTCCGCCGCCAACACTGTCCCATTCTGCTGCTGCCCAGATGGGTGGTTTCTCTTGGTCTGGCACCTCAGCTGATACCTGTCCATCTTGGGAGATACTGCCAGCAGTTAAACTACCGATAGCTTAGCCCTCAGCATCACTGATGCACACAAGCCTTCACAGCATGACAAGCTGCAAACCAAGTGAGGGGAAACTGCTCTAACTACTAATAAAAGTCATGTATTTCTTTCACGTGTGCAATGTTGTGAAGAGTTTTCTCATCGATGTACAGTTTAAGATTGTTGACCCCATTACCTCCACATTAAAGTGAAATTATAGTACTTGTCATGGCATGGAGTGACTTTGGTCAAAGAGGGCACAGATATTGAGCTGTGCCCAAACCCTACCTTTGGAAAATCTCTAGCCCCCACCACTCAAGGAACCACAATACAAACATCATAACTCACGTAATCCCCAGATAACGCCCTGCAACAGGATCCATCCAGGGCCCCCTTACAAAAATATGAGCCAATTGAACAGATAATTTTAAAGGAATAAAGTGTTATATGACTGTAATTATCTGTTCAAAAAGAAGGTGGGATCTGAAGCGATCTGAGGGTGGTAACACTGAACTGTGTACTTCTAAGTGACAGTATTCAGTAACTATAACTTGAAATCTCTAACTCAGACTTTTCAGTTTATATGCAGTGCTACCTAAATGGATAGTGTAGCTGAATATATAGATGTTTCAAATTATACATTGACCCCCATGGCTGAATATTGACCTCAAAGTGTTATATGGAGCCTTTACTAAGCTGATGGAGACAGGGATTTCTCCATAACTACCCTTGATGAAATGAGTATGCATTAATAAGTTGGCATAGTTCCCAGGCATAGTAGGGTGACAGAAGAAATATGTTTTATTGATGAACCAACTGACTCAGAGCAAGTATGGAAAGCATTCATTATAATTTTACCTATGCATCTGGCCTTGTGTAAATAACCTCTTTTGTAAATAAATCTGACCTTTGTGCTACAATATCTCAGCTTGCCAGAGAGAAAATATTAGCTGGTGGTCCCCTGAGTCATTTCCCAGACAGAGCCTATGACGGTGAAACCCATCCACAGAGAGTTCTAGTCAGCTTTACTCAGTGAGTGAGTCAGCCCACTGGTCCACTACACTCTCTGTCCTAGCATTGACTGTTAAGGACCCATAAATACATGTAGCAGATTAATATCATCTACACAGGGTCTTAGCAGTATAAGTGAGATGGAATGTCTCCTTGCAGTTTAGATATATGTGTATGTCGAAGGGATATGGATGGAAAACAGTTTTACTTCAATTTTTTTTGCTCATTATAACTTCTTAACAAGAGTGGAGGAGTAGCCTAGTGATTAGAACAACTGCCTAGTACCCAGCAGATCAAGGGTTTGATTCCCACTGGCACTCCTTGTGACCTTGGGCAAGTCATTTTACCCTCCATTTCCTCAGAAGAAAAGGCTGGCAATCTACTTCCAGTGATACATTGCCAAGAAAACCCAGAGGTAGCTGGGTCACTATGAGTCAACACTGACTTGATGGCACTTTAGAAAAACCTTTTCAACACCAAGGGGTATGCTTACTAAAACCCCGTTAGGTGCGCGCCGCGTTAGTGTGCGGGATGCCATAAAAGGAGTGGACGTTTCAGTCTGAAAAAAAGCAAACCGGGATTAATCATGCGCTAATGTGCGCTGTGCGCTCATGTGCACCGCGCACATTAGCGCATGAGAAACGCGCGCGGGAAGCATAAGCAGGTGCGCAGATGTGCAAGCACAGGAACAGAGCCACAGTACAATGGTTAAGACACTGACCAATGGTGCAGGGATCATGGGTTCAATCTCCCACTGTGCCCAATAAATAAGGCTGGGTGAGGCACTACCTGTTATGTGTAATATTGCATTCTGAGGCATTTTAATTTTATTTTAATTACTGCTACTAGCAAATGCACTCTCAAAGCACTGTAACATAAGGTGCCCCATAAGGTACCCCAGAGGGCACATTTTAAAGTGCAGTGTCCGCCACGGCACCCTACAATGTTGCTTAAAGGATGGCCGATAGGGTGCCATATAGGGTGCCCTATGAGGCACGGCAAGGTCAGAGCACTGTTTTTGATGGCAGCACTGTGCATTTTAACGAATGGAAATCCTAAGTAGGTGTGCTGATATGCAAGGAGAAATGACAGTGTAGCACAATGGTTAAGACACTGACTGAGGGTGTAGGGGTCATGGGTTCAATCCCCCACTGTGCCCAATGGATAAGGCTGGCTGAGGCACTACCTGTTATGTGTAAAATTGCATTATGAGGCAATTTAATATTGTTTTAATTGGTGCTGCTAGCAAACACACTCTCAAAGCACTGTAACATAAGGTGCTGCATTAGCCGCCCTATAAGGCACTCCAGAGAGCATACTATAAAGTGCACTGTCCACCCAGGCACCCTAGAATGTTCCTTATAGTGCGCTTTATAGGGTGCCGTATGAGGCGCCGCAAGGTCAGAGCACTGTTTCTGATGGCAGCACTGTGCATTGTAATGCATGGAAATCTTAAGTAGGTGTGCTGACATACAGACATAGTGGTAGAGGTGTGGCACATTGTTTGCAAGCCCGCCTTATGGTACAGGAGTCGTGGGTTCATTCACCCAGTGTGGCTATTCAATATGACTGCCTGGGACATTACTTTTTGATATCAGCAGTGGTTTGTGCGGCTTTTTTTATTTGATTTATTCTGAGAGCAAACACACTCTCACAATGCCATAACCTAAGGTGCCACATCATGCACCCTATGAGGCACTCCAGAGGAAACATTATGAGGTGCACTGTCTGCCACAGCACCTTATAATGTTCCATTTAGGGCACCTTATAGGGTGCTTTTGAGGCACCTTCAGGCTACAGCACTGAGGGTGGTGTTGCTGGCAGCACCAAATTACATTACAAAAGAAAAAGCCTCAGACAGCCCTATCAAATAACCCCACTGTGGGATGGAACCCATGACCTCTGGCTCTACAGGCAGTGAAGTAACCAGTGGGCTACATCTCCATAGCTGCTAACAAACTCCTGGCTGGCTACAGTAGGACTGCAGCCCACCATACGAACTGTCTGCTGTGGTTACCAGGATAGGTTAAACCACACATACCCATGATGCACTGCACATGCAAATCAGCAGTCTACAAATAACAACAGGATGGGGTATGCACCCCCACACCACCTCAGCCTGGTAGGGAGTACTGAGCGTGTGTGTTACTGGCACAGAGTAGGTGCTGACCGTCACATTGTGTGGGTCCTGTGCTCACCCTGAGTTTGAAATGGGCCACCCAGCACCATGTCCACAGCACCTGGTTTAGCTGAGATAGGCTATGGTGTGAGTCTGCATCAGTGCCAGTGTGTGATGGGTAGGTCTTGCAGATGCACTGCCAAATACACCTGTGTCCATCTTTTATTTCTCAGTCAAGTTTAGCCCTTGGACACTTTGATGCACCCAGATTGGGCATATCCTGTATGGATGCCATGGCCACATGAGTTATGTGACCGGCAGGGGTGGGCTGTTTGGACCCATAGGCAAATTATGTAGTACCACCCAAACTGCCCTCTGGAGTTCAGGATCTCCCACCAACAGATCCACATCACTGCAATGGTGCTGGTGGAGGGGACTATCAACCTAGGTCAAGCTGGGGGACAGACAACATACAGGGCAGTCCATACATTTCTGTACACATCCATATGGTGATAGCAGACAGACAGGAGGCCTGGAAATGCTCAGCTGCCCACCACCACTATCTGACATTCTCCAGCAGCAAGCACACTGAATCTGCAGCCGCTGCACCCTGCAAGGTGTTCCAGCCTTACACATACTAACTGCAACCAGTCTGCTAGCTAGTCGATAGTGCATATTACTGGAAAAAATGTGTGCACCCAAAACTGGGATGTCAGCACACCCACCAAGCAGATAGATTAGTGATTGGGCCCCAAAAGGCAACCCATAGATATCACTTGAAAGAGATGCTGCAAGCACTATGGGAGACCTAGCCATGCCATGGTGACTGCTCAGTCAGGGTGAGAGTGACCTCCCAGGAGGACATGCAGGGGCCACCCTGTCCATGCAGCTGATGGCCGGCCACTACAATGTCCCAGCCATTGCCCTATGCCCTGTGCTCATGCATCCTGCCCAGGCCACCCTATCCGAGATATACCTACAGTACCTTGCTCCTCATTATGTACATTGGCAAGCTAACACTGGACACATTGCAAACACTGTGGACTGAGTAAGGAGTTGCAACCAGCACACACTGGATGGACAGACACACACTCCCACACCTATGCCAGCATAGTGCTACTATAGAGGAGTTTAGCAGCCCTGGCCACCACACCAGTCCAGTTTTTGCAGTCCAGGCCAACTCAACAGTCTTGGACACAGCGCAGGCATGGCTATGGTATGCGATACTGTTGGAGTCACTCCCCAGGGTGGTGAACACTGTCAGACACCAGACCTGAAACACACTCCACAGACATCAGAGATATTGGTATGATACAGCTCAATGAGCAGATTGTGCTTAACTTAGGAATTGCTATCTGCCAGTAATCATAGCAACATTGTGATATATGTGTACTGTATTCCCAGGTTTAGGGTGGCATTGCTAAGGTCTGCACGTACTAGTATTGTGAGATGTACGCAAGGCCCGATATCCTGCCTGTCCATGAGGCTTTGGATAATGCAGCCTGTGGGTGTGGTTCTTTCTGCTCCTGTTGGCCGCTGCTCTAGGGCAGAAGTCCCCAACTCCAGTCCTGGTGGGCCATACACTGTTCATGTTTTCCTGCTGTCCCTAATGAATATGCATGAGATACATCTGCATACCATGGGGGCGGCGCATGGAAATGAACCACACACATCTTTATTAGAAACAGCATATAACGTAAATGATTTGTGGCCCTCCAGGACTGCATTTGGGGGACTGTGCTCTAGGTAATGTGCATGTTTCTGGTGTCTGTGCTCTGTAGGGTAAAATATAGATGTATTGGGCATGTTTACATTATCTGCACTAAAGGTTCTGTCTGTATTACCACATTTGTGTGGTGGGTAAAACATGGGGACTGGGTTGGCAGGACCGACAACTGGGATTTGAACCTGTGACCTTCTGCTCCTGAAGGCACTGGCAGTGTGCACTGCACCACTGTCTTGGCACAGAAGCAGTGCATTCCCAGGGGAGTCCATGGCTGTTCGTCCGACAGGCCCTGTCTGTTGCAGTGCACGCACCCATGTGAAGAGGGCTAGGCCATGGTGTGCTGTGGGCAGCAGCCACTGCCCCCTCCAACACCAGTAACCCTCCGCCACCATGCTGACATGTCCTTATATTGGAGACAGCATGACACGTGAATGATTTGTGGCCCTCCAGGACTGCATTTGGGGGACTCTGCTCTAGGTAATGCGCATGTTTCTGGTGTCTGTGCTCTGTAGGGTAACATATAGGCGTTTGAACCATGCTTATGTTCTCTGCAAAAAAAGGTTCATCTGTACTTTCACGGTTTAGTGGTGGTTAAAATATGGGGACTGGATTGGCAGTAGCCCCAGCTGGGACGTGAACTTGTGACCTTCTGCTCTTGAACACACTGGCTGTGTTCACCACACCACACTGTGGTCGCAGGAATGGTGCAGTCCCTGGAGATACCATGGTTGTGTGTCAGACAGAGCCTGTCTGTTGCAGTGCATGGCACCCACCTACACAGGGCTAAGCCATGGTCTGCTCTGGGCAGCTGCCACTGCCCCCTCCGCCACCGGTACCCCTCTGCCACCATGCTGACATGGCCTTATATTGGAGATAGCATAAAACCTGAATGATTTGTCACCCTCCAGGACTGCATTTGGGGGACTCTGCTGTAGGTAATGCACATGTTTATGTGGTGTGTGCTGTTTAAGGTAAAATATGAGCATTTCACCCACACTTTGGTTCTGGGCAGCAAAGGTTCAGTCTTTACTACACGTGTTTTTAGTGGGAAAAATATGGGAAATATATTGGCAGGAGCCACAGCTAGGGTTTGAACCTGTGACCTTCTGCTCTTGGACACACTGTCTGTGTGCACTGCACCACCGTGTTGCCACAGATATATGGCATTCTCTGGGGAGTCCATGACTGTACATCCGACAGAGCCTGTCTGTTGCAGTGGACGGCACCCACCTACACAGGACTGGGCCTGGACTGCTGTGAGCAGCTGCCACTGCCCCCTCCAACACCAGTGCCCCTCTGCCACTTTGCTGACATGCCCTTCTGCTGGTGGTGCTGGTGGTACGCAGTCTCAGGCCATCCTGTGTGCGGGTAGGCGGCTGCCTATTGTGCGGGTTCTGGGGTAGGGGTGCCTGCATAGGCGTCCACGCTTCCCTCCAAGCACCGCCTGCCGCTGATCTGTGCCCTTGGGGGTACCTGCTGGGTACTATCCCCTGTGACACTGTGGGACACACAATCATGCCCATGTTGGGCCCTCATCAGTTGCTGGCTGGCTGCTGTACAGTTTCAGCATTCCTATGTGCCACCTAGGCATCTGCCTGGTCTGCACTGTGCCCCGGCTGCACCACAGCATGTGCCGCCTGCAGCCCTCTGTGGCCCCTTTTCAGGCATCTGACCAGTTGCCCATTCCGACATGCCCGCCCTGCTGTTGTGGGACATGTGCACGCCATAGGACACCTGTCCGATGCAGAGGGAACCCTGATCAGTGCTATTTCTGTGGGATCATTCACCTTGTATGGGGACGGAGCGTAGACCTTTCCATAATTCATATCTTTTTTTGGGTGCTTTCTCGGGAGTGTTTTTTGATGTTTCCCATTAAAACCACTGTTGCACAGCTTGGTTATGTTTTTTTTATATTTTGTTGGGGTCATTTTCAGTGTTTATTTGCCCTTTTGTTCTGTGCACATGTATCACACATCACTTTTTGTAGGTTTCCCTGGGTTTGCTGTACATTGCTGACAGAAATGGTTTCCCTTTAAATCGGCTCTAATGCGAGGTTTTCACTTGCGGTATTTTTTGCCTCGGATTTCAGCCTCGCTAATGTGTGGGGAGCCTCTCCCCTCCCACTCTCCACCCATTGACCCCTTCTCTCCGCCCCTGGGGAGCCTTCCTCTGCCCTCCGGGAGCCTTTCCCCACCTTCATCGCACATTAGCACACCGCGCACATGAGCGCCGCGCACATGAGCGTGCATATTTGTGCCCCGTACGTGACATTAGCGTGCGCTAAGGTACCTTAGCGCATGCTAACGTCACACAGCGCACAGTAGTGCACAGTAGCGCACATTAGCACAGTTTAGTAAACATACCCCCAAGTCAAACTTAATGGGTTATTTCAGAACTCGTATTTGCAATTTCCACGTGCAGAATCAGGTATTTGTTCATGAAAATGGCATCCACATGTAAATGGTCATTTTAGAAAGTGCTGAATTTATCATACAGAAATTGCCAGGAGCTCAAAAATATACATGTGTATTCCCCAATGCATATAAAGGTCACACGTGTACGACAGAAATTGCTCACGTTGGAATTTACAGCTACTCCCTGGCACCTAGAGGTTTTTAAAAAGTGTTCATTTTGGCCAGGCCTCCATACTGAAATTACAATAGACAAAAATAGCAGCACTGTAGTTAAGTAGTGGCATTTATATGTATAGGATTGCAAAATGGCTGACATACATGTGTAAGAGCTGACACATGCAGAAGTCACATGCAAGTACCATCATCTACATGTGGAAGTTCCTCAGTTTCCCCTGTTGCTTTTTTCCATGTGTAGATTGGCAAAATGGGTCCTCCAGCTCCATATACTGGCAAATACATGTGCACTTCAGTACTATTTTAGAACAAGTCTCACGTTCAGCAGAGCCTTTTCTAAAATGGAAGGCGGCGGTATAGAAGAAATGTATAAATAAATAAAATGCTGTCAGAATTGTGTGTACTGTGACCTTGACCTCTCCATTCCGATCTCCATGTACCCCACCTCCATTAATTTTCATTAAATTGATTTATGGGGTTATTTTAGAAGCCTTATTCATGATTTACATGTGGATACTGGAACATAGACGTGCAAATGGCATCTACGTGTACATGGTGTTTTTAGAAAGGGTAGAATTCACACATGAATGTCCTTACTACATGAATATTGCAAGGGAGAGTGGCCAGGGAGTAGCCTGGGCAGAGTTAAAATCTGTTTGTGTATTACCCATTTCAGATAGGAAATATATGTGTATGATCGAAATTGTCCATTGTATATTTATGCTTGTAAAAAGTACTCTGTTCAAACAGCCCTTTACAGGAGGGATTAAGGGGTGTCAACCCATAGTGGTGGTATTTATTTATTTAGACAGTTTTGTATACCACCTTATCCTTCAATCAAAGTGGTCACAACACAATTGGGGGATACATTTAATACGAGGGGATATGAGACACATACACTAATACTTACAGGGAACATGTATTGTGAGACTACCGCTAGGGGTGAAAACTTCCATTTTGAACGCTGTGGCATTCAGGACAGAAACAGAGGAAGACTGCAACATGCTTTCGTCATGGGTAGGAGCCTCTAAAAGAAACACAATAAAATATACCAATACAAAAAAGGCAAATAAAAGCAGAATAACACTTTTAAAAATTGATAGATTATCATAAAATGATCAATAAATGATTAAAAAAGCAGATGAGCATCATAAAATAATAGTCTGCTATCATTAATGTTTTTGTTACCTGTAAACCGCCACTGATCTCTGGAAGTGGCGTATAGAAAAAATGTATAAATAAATAAATAAAAATAAAATGGTATAGGCAGAAAATGTAGAAGAACAATCATTTAGATACAGATATGTAATGCCATCTGGCCTAGATGTAAAACAGAAGATATGATAAAACAAAGAATAATAGGGGGGGCGGAGCCTGATGTCCAGCGGGATGGTCGCATAAAGCTGAGGCTCCCGAGAGGCCTACTCAGAATCCTGAATTAACACCGTACATACTTGGAACTTCTACTCTGATCTTACCGGGGCACATTGGTGAGATGGCGGGGACCAAACCCACGCGCCTGGAATTTGGATCTCCAGCGGCTTCTCACGGCAAACGTTCCAAAACTGAACCCCCGTCCCCGCAGAAGGGGCTGGCCTTGGGCGAGGGCCCCGAAATGCAGCAGGAAATCCTCGCAGAGATTAGAGGGGTCAAAAACCTCGTGCAATCAAACGGTGAAGCACTCCGAGCGCTGCGGGAAGATCTTGGTGTGATGCAAAGCAAGCTAGAAGGGCTCTCTTCGCGTCAGGACAAAATGGAGAGCATATTGGACTCCCATGCGGCCCGTTTGTCCAAACTCGACAAAGTTGAACGTCAGGTGCGAGCCTTGCAGAAAGAAGTGGAAGATGGCAATAATAGAGCGCGCCGCAACAACATACGTCTCGTGGGCATACCGGAGGGAGCGGAATCGGGAGACATGAAAGAGTTTTTATGCAAAATCCTCCCTTCCCTGCTCCAAATCACCTTTACCAAAGATTTGGAGATCGATCGCGCTCATCGTGTACCCACAAGCATAACGCTCAACAGGAAGACCCCGCAGCCTATCATTTTTCGACTTTTGAGATATCAACACGTGGAGCAAGTTCTAAGTGCCTCTCGGGCAAAGGGCCATATGGAGTTTGAGAGCCACAAGATCTCCTTCTATCCTGACTTGGCTAAACCCACGGTCGACCGCCGAAAGCGCTTTCTGGAATTCCGGCCGAGGCTTCAACAACTACAAGCACGCTATGGCCTGATGTACCCAACCAAGCTCCGAGTCACGCTTCACAATCAGACAAGAACATTTGAGGACCCTGATCTACTAGCGGAGTTTTTGGATTCCAAAGAAGCCGACTTGATGCGCTGACTTCCAGAATATTCCTGCAAGTATTCTTATATCCGCTGTACCTGCCATATTGGATCTGCTGCAGCCCAGCAAAGAGTCTGGCGAGGGCAGTTTGTTTTGCCTTACTTTTGATGATATCTGTGACCCGATTCCATCTACCCACAGTAGCCTCGATGAGTATCAGAGACAGTGTTAATTATGGACTCTGGTGTTTCTTTTCTTTTTTTTCATGTCTTTCTATTTCCTCTCTAGGGCCTCCTCCCACAGACATATGGTCGCCATATTCTTTGGGGGTTTTGCTTCTTCTCTAAGATACTTTGGTACATACTTTTCAATATGGGGTGTATTAGCCAGCATACTCGGTGATTATGTCATTGTTGCACAGATTCTGATTATGTTGTATGTTTTCAAGCGCCCTTACCTAAAATGTCTATTACCGATTGATGGCCCCATGTAAGATTTTCTCATTGAACGTAAAAGGAATCAATAATCCGATAAAACGGAAGAAAATCCTAAGTTACCTAAGTCAGGAAGCTGCGGATCTGATTTTTCTCCAAGAAACGCATTTAAATTCGAAGGAAACTCTTAAACTCAATATTAAACCTTACATGGTGGCCGCCTATTCCCCAGCCGTCTCTAAGAAATGTGGGGTTGCCATACTGGTTAGGAAATCTTTGCATGCTACTATTATTGCGACTAGCTCAGATACAGAAGGTAGATGGTCCAGAGTTCACCTCAAGATAGGTAGCCTTGAAGTTACATGTATATGCCTTTACGCTCCTAATGTGGATGACCCTGCCTTTTTTGCTACCATTGCTCAGGTTGCGCAGGCCTCTGCTAATACTTCTTTGATAATTGGGGGGGATTTCAATCTAGTCCTTGATCCCCTGATTGACAAACAGCCGCCTAGGACAAGTGGTCCCCCCAAGAGTCACACCACGCTTACCTCCCTGATCAAAGATCTTGCTTTAGTTGATCTATGGAGGCTACTACACCCCAATGAGCTTGACTTCACCTTCTTCTCTTCCCCTCACAAATCCCAGTCTCGCATAGACTTCTTTCTAATATCAAAACTGTTAGTTCCTCAGGTGGACACCGCAAAGATTCACTCCCAACATATTTCAGATCATGCTGCTATTTCCTTTCAATTACACACTACTGCACCCCAAGGGAATTCGGGGGCCTGGTTCTTTGATAGAGCCCTGTTAACTCAGCCAGAGTTCCAGTTAGACATTCGAGCAGCCATACAGGATTACTTCCATTTTAATCTACCCCAGGATACTGCGAATTGGGCTTGGTGGGAGGGCTTCAAAGCGGCCATTCGAGCAACGATCACTAGCTATCAAATCCGCCTGCGGAAACAACGCAAACAGCAGCTACTCATACTAGACCAACAAATAAAAGCAGGCGAACGAGTTCTAACTTCACGTACTGATCCATGTGTATTAATTCGATTACAGCGTCTCCGTTTTCAATATAATTCAATCCTCTCAACTGCAGCTTCTAAAAGTATTGAGCTTCAGCGAGGGACCTATTATCGTGAAAATAACCGAGCCGGTCGACTCTTAGCCAACGCCTTGAAAGGTCAAAAAGAAGCCAAACGCGTAGCGGCCCTTCGAGCTCCACAGGGAGGGGGCATAGTGACCACAGACTCCGACATTGTAGAACTCTTTCGGGATTTCTATACCCGCCTATACCAATCTGAATGTGAGTTCTCGTCAGAGACATTCGAGCGATTGCTTTCTGGCATTCAGCGGCCGACCCTCTCTGAAGATGATAGGGATGCGATGGATGAACCCTTCTCTACTTCAGAGATCCAATCTGCCCTAAAACGAACAGCCTCGGGCCGTGCCGTAGGGCCCGATGGTCTCCCGACCGAATTCTACAGAACGTTCAGCACAGATTTAGTTCCCTATTTAAAACTCTATTTTACTGCCCTTGCGGTAGATACATCCTCTTTGGGATCCTTTTCTGCAGCTAATGTGGTAGTATTTGAGAAAGAAGGCAGAGACCCGCTACTAACCGCCAACTACCGTCCAATATCCCTACTTAATGCCGATTATAAGATCTTCGCAACGATCTTGGCCACCCGGCTATCTGACAGGATGGCCACCCTAATTCACCCCGACCAATGCGGTTTTATACCCGGCAGATCAACTGCTGACAATGCTCGGACCTTGTGCCATGTGCTATCCAGTGCTGCCAATCTAGATCATCCATGGGTGGGTCTTTCCCTGGATGCCGAAAAGGCCTTTGATCGCCTAGAATGGCCCTTCTTATTTGCAGTTCTCCGATGGTATGGCTTTGGGGAGGGCTTCCTCCGATATCTCCAAGTTATGTATACTCAACCCGTCGCTAGTATTTGTGTAAATGCCATCAAGTCTCAGCCATTTAATCTCCAAAGAGGCACGCGCCAAGGTTGCCCCCTATCACCAATGCTCTTTGATCTAGCTCTTGAACCCCTAGCCCTCCTTATTAGACAGTCCGCACGTATTCGAGGTGTCCCCTTCAGTCATAGGGAGATTAAACTCTCTGCATATGCAGATGACCTTATGCTTTTCGTATCCCTCGATTCGGTTCCAGCTGTCTTGGATCTGATTAACGGTTACTCACAATTATCGGGCTATAAAATTAACTGGACCAAATCTGTAGCATTCCCACTGAACCGCTGGGTACATGAGGCTGACATGCAGGCCTTTCCCTTCCTTTGGCAATCCCGCATGGTGAAGTATCTCGGGGTCCATTACTGTTCTCCTTTAGAAGACACTATCAGTTTCAATGCCAAAGAGGTAGTTTCCAAAGTCCGTGAGCTCACAAATCGTTGGTCTCCCTTGTCTCTTACATGGTGGGGTCGCCTAGAAACTGTGAAAATGATGATAGTCCCCAAAGTGAACTACATTTTAGAAATGCTGCCATGCTTACTCCCGCTACATACTTATAAAGATATTGAGGGCCTTCTCGTCCGTTATCTCTGGCAGGGCAAGCCACCAAGGATAGCTAAACAAAAACTACAGTCTGCAAAGGAAAGAGGGGGTACCAGATTTCCTGATTTTCTTAGATATCATCAAGCCTTCCTACTTAAGCAAGGTGCCCGATGGCTAGATGCCTCAACAGACAGCAGACCAGTTTGGCTTGACATAGAAGAGGAGCTTAGTAGCCCAATTCCGTTGACCCATCTCCCCGGTATGTCCTATCAAGTAGACACCCGCCATCCACCAATGATTGTCGCTACGCTTGCGGCCTTTAACACTCTCATTCTATCACTGGGCCCGAACGTCTGTCCTCAGGACGGACTCCCGCTATGGAATAACCCCAGAATTCAAGTCCTAAATAGAACGATAGCATGGAAACCCTGGTACTCAAGGGGGATCTGGACACCCCAACAGCTTTTCTCTGCAGCTCGTTGGAAAACCTTTTCTGATTTACAAAAGGAATTTGCGTTACCAGCGAAACACTACTTTCAATTGATGCAGCTTCAACACTGCCTCAAAAGTGCTCGAATCATGCCGCCCTCTGCCCCTACTGAGGACGGGCTATTAGAGATAGTTCGCTCTATTAGTAGTACACATGGGGTAGCCTCTAACTTTTATAAAATATTATGTCAGGGTACAGACACGCCCACTTTTAGAGCCCAACAAGCCTGGGAGCGCGAACTGCAAACCACTTTAACCCCTGTGCAATGGAGCGTTTTCTGGAGCAAAGTAGTGCGGGTTTCCCGGTCTGCCTCTGTTACCCAAACTCTCTTCTTTTTTGCACACAGATGCTTTTATACCCCAGAAAAAATAGCCAAATGGAACACCACTGCTAGGGACCAGTGTTGGTCTTGCCATACTGCTGTGGGAACCTTCGCTCATGTTATCTATGAATGTCCTCAACTACAGGTTTATTGGGGGCGGGTCTGGGGTTGTATTCAATTTATCTTACACCTTCACGAGCCTCTCTCTTGGAAGATCGTGGGACTCCGCTCTGTGGCGGAGGTCCCCTCTCTTCCTAAGAAGGGTCGCTTTCTCCTTGATTTCATGCTGGGTATAGCCATATGCTTAATCACGAGGAATTGGAAGGATAGCTCTCGACTTACTGTCAATGAATGGTGGAACCTCGTCTGCTTATATAGTAAATATGAGCAGATACCTCGGAGAGCTATTCCCCATGCCCAAACTCACTCTCGCTTGTCTAAATGGCAGATGCTTAATGATTATGTACAATCTGCTCATTGTTCCAACATGCCTGTATAATGTGCACTCATCATGTTTCAGATCACCGTTAGGTTTTGTAACATAATAATGTAAGTACACGCCCGCTTCGGGAATGATTAGTTTTCTAGAGAAGAAGCAGGGGGGAGGGGGGTGGCAGGGGTTTCCTTTGGTGTATGTATCACACTTTGTATCTGTCTTTTAGCTGTATGTCTTCCTTTTCCTTTGTTGTTATAAAACGAAAATAAAGAATTTAAAAAAAAAAAAAAACAAAGAATAATAAACATGCATATGACCAGATGTATAAAACAGTTTAATAGAATAAAGAGAAAGGGATAATACCATAAAAATTAACTAAAAAAACATAAAAGAAAACCACAGTAAAATAAACATTATAAGAAAACCATTGTAAGGGAAACAACTTTGTTTGAAAAAAGGGAAGAGGGGAAAGGAACATCAAGAGGCACATGTGGTATGACCACACCAAACCAAAACTCATGCTATGGTGTGTCACACGCTTCAAAAAGTGACTGGATTAAAGTCCGCAGTGCAATTCCTGGGTGAATTGAAAATAGAACATCTAATTGAGTAACTATAACCTGTCATAGGAATAAGGGGGAGAGAGAGGGAAGGCGGAAGGGGTAGGGAAGGAAGGGGAGAAGCGGGGAGGGGAAGAAGGGTAAGTGAAAATCAGTGAATGCATTTCTTGTGATAGTCAAAACAAGGGGTATATAATGTGTATGGTTTTAAATGAATGGGCAGTTCAGTATTAGTATTGGGAAGGCATGCTTCTGGAGTATTATAGTTCATAGTGCTTCATTATTTAGAAAAAAATCCTACAGGAAACAGCAGTATAATGCTAGCTGTAGCCGGCCGCCATCCCCCACTCTTTGTGCCTAACCTACCCAGTCCTTGTCCCCCTGCACCACACACCAAGCAGCTAGTGTGGGATTTTCAACACACTGGCTGCTTTTAGCAGGCAGTAGTAGTTACTGAGAGCCCATGCTAAAGCATGCATCAGTGCATTTTAGTAAATATGCCTTCTAGTTTATCATGAAAATCTGGAAGACTGCACACCATCTGAATTATGAATATAACCCTGACTTTATGAAAGGAAAACTCAGTCCTACAATTGTCCTTATTGAAGTAAATATGCCATTAATGCAGTCATACCAAAAATTAATCCCAAATTCAGAGATGCATAAATATACCTAACTAAAAATCTCCAAAAAACCCCTACAGTGAAACTCTATATTTTTTTTACAATTGCAAGAAGATTTATGCCTGTTTGACTTTCGTTGGAGCACTTGATACAGGGCTTTGGTGTCCCAAAACGTGCACGTCGTGTCCCAGATTTCGGTGTTTGATACACGCAGCGAGTCGGACTGCTCTTCCAACATTGTTTAAGATAAGTTGGCTTTTTAAAAAACGAGTATTTACCAAAGAACTTTTCTGTGATTAAAAAGGAGCACATCCGTCTGGCGGGGTCAAGATACACTTCTTGTCCTCCCTCGGTGAAATCCGACAAAAAAATAATAAAATATAGAGTTTCACTGTAGGGGTTTTTTGGAGATTAATGCAGTCATGGCTTTACCTTGGACTGAACTCTCTCTCAGAGTGGAGATGGACAGAAGTACACTAACCTCATCCTACTACACCTGATATTACTGTAAATCCCAGCCAATAGTAAAAGGCAAAGAGAACTAATAATGTAACTAATTGTTTGAAGATCAATATGATGCTGCACTGTAATTTGTCGATTCTCGCACAATTTAAAAAACATAGAAGAAATCCCCTTGACAAAGGTGGGTACGATATTTAAATTGTTTATTTAATAAAGAATTAAGAACAGTTACATAGTTTAAAAGTTTTGACGCTTCAGTTGAAATATATAAAAGGGTAAAGTTAAAAGTTCCAGTGGTACATTAAAGACAAGTATAAATTGCACTTTATATTCAGCAAGAGTAAACACTGAACAATTTCTCTTTCCCTTAGGTAACACAGATAAACGGAGAAATCAGTTTAATACCAGTCTATTTTTCCTTGTTCTCTTCTGCTCAGAGATATACAATGTTTCTAGTAGAACTGATACTTTCTTGTTACTTTTAATTCTTTACAGGAACACCAGCTTCAGGAAGTCAGATGCTGACTACTCAGGTAAGTGTTAGGTGTTAAGTGTTCAGTGAAGTCTTTTGTAAACAAAAAGAAATCCCTAAAACAAAATTTTCCTTGCATTCAAGGCTGTCCTTAGTTTATGGAAATTTAACCTCTGACTAAGGTATGTTTCCATAAATCTGTGTATGCACACTTGTCTGTAATTCAAGCATCCTTTCCAGGCCCAGTCAGCTGAAGTTCCATCCTCTCCCGAAGAGGGTTGTTCTCTGTCCATGTTTTTTGTGTCTTTCTTTACCCAGTCCAGAGTAACCGTACTCTCTAAGGGACAACTTTACTAAAGGTTAATGCACATTAAGTAAACGTGTTAAGTGCTGTAAAGGCCCTAGAAATGAATGGGCAATGGCTGCACTTTACTCAACGTGCATTAACCTTTAGTAAATGTGCACTAAGGAGCAATTTTACTAAAGATTAATGCAATACCCTATCTATTTTCCCTAATTCTAATACTTGCAGTCATACATTTTTCCATTTTCTGGAAAACACAAAATTCTTAAACAGTTCCTAACTACTTTAAAAATAAAATAATTCTTACACCTTGGCAAATTAGGAGACCGTCTTGATTTAGGCCTGTAACAGTCACTCTTTTCTCACACCACAGTATCCAACACACTCATCAGATTTGCAGCAAGACTCAAAAAACGTTTGTGCCTCTATCTAATGCAGTGTGCTAGCCTTCTTTAGAATCATGCCTGAAAATCAGTAGCAATCTGTTCACTTTCTTAAAGGAACAGCTTAAAGACCATGCTCGACACAATTCATCATCACTTATGAATTTATACTGCAAGTAACCAGTCTATATCTTCTTCTTCTTTACCAAAGGACTAGCATGTGTTCCTCAAATATGAGGTTCAGCTACATAGATTCATCACAGTTATTAAACAGTAAATAAAAATAAGTTTTCACCCACTAAACAGGCCTATGTGACACAGCACTCCTTAAACATTTCTACTTTATCATTTCCCTGGTGGTCTCTGCCTGGTACGAGCCAAATAGTTTCCAAGGAGAGAGCCCCTGTGTTGTTCCATGGTGCGACCACACCTTGAGTATTGTGTGCAGTTCTGGTCTCCACATCTCAAAACAGATTTAGCAACATTTGAAAAGATACAGAGAAGGGCAACCAAAATGATAAAGTGGATGAAACAACTCTCCTATGAGGAAAGGTTAAAGAGGTTAGGGCTTTTCAGCCTGGAGACGAGATGGCTAAGGGGAGATACGATAGAGGTCTATAAAATCCTGAGTGGAGTAGGAAGAGTAGACGTGAATAAACTGTTTAGTCTTTCAAACAATACTGTACAAGGACGAATTTCTGGGACATGCCATGAAGCTACAAAGTAGAATATTTAAAACAGGAAAAAATATATTTTCTCTCAGTGTATAATTAAGACCCGATTCCATCCCAGACTTAGAAACCCTCTGTGCGCCCGGCTGCAACCAGACACACAGAGGGAATCGTGATACCGATCCCGCGGGGCATGTCTTGCCCTGCGAGATCAGAATCATGAACAGGCCTGTATGCGCAGGCTGGGACCAGGATTCAGGCCTTGCCCGACTAACTCAGTCAGGGCTTTTAAATGGAGCTGTGGCACCATGGCATCTGGTTACCATGGCACCATGGCTCCATTTCTTTCCCCGCAGCCTGACCTCCAATCTGGCCTCCCAGGGCCAGGGTCGGGCTGTGGGGAATGTTCTCTGCCCCCTGCCACTCCTTTCTAGCTCTGAGCCCGCTGATTCTGCCGCATTGGGTAAGTTATTCTACCTTGGAGATGGAATAACTTCCCTGTTCAAGTCGACAGCACCAGATGTACAGGGCCAACATTAGAATCAGCCCTGTACATCCGGGGCCGGCGGCTGCCCACTGCCCGCCCTGATGCCATCCCCGATCTGCCCCTTCCCCGCCCCCATCTAACACGCAAGGAAGGTAGTTGGACCCAGGAAAGGGCACGAATAATGGGAATGGACATCCCAACAAGACATCCATCCCCACTATTTGTTGCTCAGAATGACCCCCTTAGTCTTTGGAACTCATTGCCAGTGGATGTAGTAAAAACAGGTAGTGTAGCTGGGTTTACTACTACTACAACTACTACAACTACTGAGCATTTGTATACCACTATAAGACATATGCAGTGCTGCACAGACAAATGTAAAAGATGGTCCCTGCTAATCAGAGCTTACTAACTAGTCAAGACAGACAACACAGTAGCTGAAGACATGGGATACATCTAGGGAGAATGGTAAGGAAACACAAAGGAGAGCAGGTGAGTCAAGATCTAAAAGAGGTGCCTCATGTACAAACTCAGATAGTTTGTTCCAGGCATAAGGAGCAGCAAGGTGAAAGGAGCAAAGTCTGGAGCTAGCAATAGAAAAGAAGGGCACAGATAGAAGCGATTTGCCAGAAGAGCGGAGTTCCCAAGGAGGGGTGTAGGGAGAGATAAGAGAGGAAAAGTAGTGAGGAGCAGCAGAGTGAATGCACTTATAGGTCAGCAGGAGAAGTTTGAATTGGATATGGAAACAGATAGGGAGCCAATGAAGTGACTTGAGAATAGGGAAAATATAACCATGACGAGGCTGGTGGAAGATTATCTGCACAGCAAAGTGTTGAACAGATTGAACGGGAGATAGATGATTCAGAGGGAAACCAGCAAGGAATAGGCTACAATAATCAAGATGGGAGGTGACTAAAGAGTGCATAAGTGTCATACTAATGTGCTCAAGAAGGAATGAGTAGATTTTGTTGATTTTATAGAGAAAGAAACAACAGACAAATCTGATAGATTTCTTTGACTGGGTGACCAGGGAGTTAGAACAAGGGAGAGCCCTAGGGTAAAAGGGGCACTAAGAGGGGACAAAGCCATAGCGAAGAGACTGAATGAATTCTTTGCTATGGTCTTCACTGAGGAAGATGTAGGGATGTTACCCATGACTGAAGTGGTATTTCAAGATGATGCTGTGGAAGAATTGAAAGAAATATCTATACACTGAGAAGATGTTTTACAACTATTTGATAAACTAAAGAGTAGCAAATCACCTGGACCAGATGGTATACATCTAAGGGTATTGAAAGAACTGAAATGAGATTGCAGACCTGCTATTAGTAATCTGTGAACTATCATTACAATCATCTGTAATAACTGAAGATTGGAGGATGGCCAATGTAACACCAATTTTTAAAAAGGGTTCCAGGGGTTATCCAGGAAACTACAGACCTGTAAGCTTGACGTCAGTACTGGGAAAAATGGTAGAAACCATCATAAAGAACAAAATTACTGAACATGTAGATAGTCATGGCTTAATGGGAGACAACCAACATGGCTTTAGACAAGGAAGATCTTGTCTTACTAATCTGTTATGTGTTTTTGAAGGTCTGAATAAACAGGTAGACAAAGGTGAATCAGTTGATATAGTGCATCTGGACTTTCAGAAAGCCTTTGACAAGGTCCCTCATCAGAGACTTTTGGCAAAACTAGAAAGTCATGGGATAGGAGGCAGTGTACTATTGTGGATTAGGAACTGGTCAAACGATAGAAAGCAGAGGGTAAGGCTAACTAGTCAATTTTCCCAAAGGAAAAAGGTGAATAGTGGAGTACCCCAGGGATCTGTGCTAGATCCACTGCTTTTAAACATATTCATAAATGATTAGGAAAAGGGAATAACGAGTGAAGTTATCAAATTTGCAGATGACACAAAATTATTTAAAGTTGTTAAAACCCATGAGGCTTATGGAAAATTGCAAGAGGATCTTGATAAATTAGAAGACTGGGCATTCAAAAGGCAGAAGAAATTTAATGTGGACAAATGCAAAGTTATGCACCTAGGAAAGAACAACCCAAACTATGGTTACATGATGCAATGTTCCATAATAGGAAAAAGATTTAGGTGTCATCGTGGATAACATGTCAAAACCCTCTGCCCAGTATGCAGCGGCAGCCAAGAGAGCAAATAAAATGCTAGGTATCATAAGAAAAGAGATGGAAAATAAAACAAAGGACATTATAATGCTTCTGCATCGTTCCATAGTGAGACCGCACCTTGAATATTATGTACAATTCTGGTCGCCGTATCTTAAAAAGGATATACCATTATTAGAAAAGGTACAGAGAAGAGCCACCAAAATGGTAAAGGGGATGGAAGGATACCCCTATGTAGAGAGGCTAAAAAGGTTAGGGCTCTTCAACCTGGAAATGAGATGGCTGAGGGGAGATATGATAGAAGTCTATAAATTAATGAATGGAGTGGAACAGGTAAACGTAGATTGATTGTTTACATCAGCAGTATATAGAAAGACTAGGGGACATGCAATGAAGCTACAGGGTAACCTATTTAAGACTAATAAGAGAAAATATTTTTTTACTCAGCGTGTAATCAAACTCTGGAATTTGTTACCGGAGGATGTAGTAAAAGCTGTTAGTGTAGCTGGGTTTAAAAAAGGTTTGGACAAATTCCTGGAGGAAAGATCCATAAGCCATTATTAAAAGGGACCCAGGATATCACTGCTTGACCCAATATAAGCATTGTGGAACCTGTGTCTTTTGGGGAAATTGCTAGGTACTTATGAACTAGATTGGCCACTGTTGGAAACAGGATATTGGGCTTGATGGACCTTGGTCTGACCCAGTATGGCATATCTTTTGTTCTTTTGTGGCATAACTTGTCTTCTTATTTAGATTTCAGTAAAGCTTTTGACACCATTGCACAAAGGCAACATAAACAAACTGAGCACCCTAGGGATGGACCCTAAAGTTACGATTGGGTTAGAAAATGGTTGAGTGAGAGGCGACAAATGGTTCAGGTAAATGGAGCTCATTCTGAGGGGAAGGAGGTTACCAGTGGTGTGTCACAAGGATCTGTCCTTGGTCCGATTCTGTTTAACATCTTTGTTAATGTTATTGCAGAAGGACTGTCAGGTGTGGTTTGCTTGTTTGCAGATGATACCAAAACCTGCAATAGAGTAGACACACAGGAAGAAGTCGACAACATAGCTAAACTTGAAGAATGGTCTAGAATATGGCAGCTGAAATTTAATGCTAAAAAATGCAGGGCCATGCATTTGGGCTACCAAAATCTAAAGGAGCTGTACAGTGTAGGGGTGAGGTACTTCTATCCACAAAAGAAGAGCAAGACCTGGGCGTAATTGTGTCTGATGATCTTAAAGTAGCTAAACATGTAGAAAAGATGACTGCAAAAGCCAGAAGGATGCTTGGGTGTATAGGAAGAGGAATGACTAGCAGATAAAAGGAGGTGATGATGCCTCTGTCTAAGTCTCTGTTGCAATCCCATTTGGAGTATCATGTGAAGTTCTGGAGACCGCACCTTCAGAAGATATTGGCAGGTTGGAGTTGGTGCACAGGGTGGCTACTAAAATAGTTAGTGGTCTTCATTATGAAGCATATGAGGACAGACTTAAAGATCTTAATGTATATACTTTAGAGGAAAGGTGGGATGGGGCAATATGATAGAGACATTTAAATACCTCTGTGGTATAAATGCACAGGAGGGTCTCTTTCAAATGAAGGCAAGCTCTGTTACAAGACAGCATAGGGTGAGAGTGAAAGGGGATAGACTCAGGAGTAATATGCAGAAATATTTCTTTACAGAAAGTGGTAGATGCATGGAATAGTCTCCCAGTGGAGGTGGTGGACACGAGGACAGCATCTGAATTCAAAAAAGCATGGGACAAACACAGAGGATATCTTATTGTAAAAAGGGAACTATTGTAGTTGATATGAAAGGGCAGGCTAGATAGGCCATGAGGTCTTTTTTTGCTGTCATGTATCTATGTTTCTGGGTTTCTAGCTTTTAGCTATCAGATGGATGTGTGTGGAGAAGGAGAGAGGGGAGCCAAAGACGACCCCAAGGTTGAAAGCTGAGGAAACAGGGAGGAGTAGAGAGTTATCCACAGAGATTGAGAAATGAGGAAGGGGAGAGAAGGTTTTAGGGGGAAAAATAAGAAGCTCAGTTTTGGCCACGTTCTATTTCAAGTGGCAGTAAGCCATCCAAGCAGCAATGTCAGACAGGCAGTCAGAGATCCAGCCTGGATTGCCGGAGAGGTAGATCTGGGAGTCATCAGTGTAAAGATGGTACTGAAAGCCATGGGAAGAGATGAAAACCAGGCGGTTGGCAACCCTAATCTAAGACTGTACATGCAAGCTGGGACCCAATCCTGGTTGGCCTGCATGTACAGTCTCCTGCATAGCTAGCTCAATCAGGCTCCTGAATTGAGCTGTGGTGCCATGACGTCTGGTTGCCATGGCACTGTGGCTCCATTCAGGAGCTGCGAACCCCAGCTACCGATGTCTTTTCCTTTTCCCCGCAGCCCAACCCTCAATCTGACCTCCCATGTTCAGAGTCGGTCTCTGGGGAATCTCCTGTACCCCTCTCCATTTGTTTCAGGCCGGACCTCCAATCCCCCGATGTCTAGGGGGACTCATTCCACCTCTGGGGTGGAATAAGTCCCCTGTCTATTCTGCCAAGGCCAACTTCAGAATTGCCACTGTACATCTGGGATGGTGGACCACCCACTGCCCACACTATCTCCACCTCCACCCCATCCAATCTCTGCCCCCATCTAGTCTCCCTGTACAACCTCCTTGTTCGTACGGGGAGGTTTCATCAGGGACGGGAAAGGTGGACAAATAGCAGGGATGGACGTCCCAACAGAACGTCAATCCCCACTATTCGTGGCTCAGAATAGACCCCACAAGGTTCACAGGCTGGCAGGTAAATCTGCCCACGCTGTCAGCAAAGCAGGTAAGCAACGTCTCAGTGCTGAGGCAGAGAGAAATCTTCACATGTGGGAAATAAAACAGGAAGAGCAGGTTAAGCAAAACCTCAGGAGAGGACGGAGAGGGGTTAGTCACTCAGGGAGAGTAAAGCAAGGGACCAGAAAATGGAAAATGATGGATAAAACGCCAGAACAGAGAAGAAATAGATAATGGATTAGATGTTGTTAGTTTGACCTCAATAGACAGAGACTAGAAAGTTGCAAAAGTTTATGAGGATCTCCAGAGACAGGTACAAATGGAGAAAACTGAACAAACGTACAGATAAATAAATAGCATTCTAACAATAATAAAATTAATATTGTGCTAGATTCAATGCTATCTATGGAAGAAAAGATAAAAGACTTGACTAGGAAGGTATATTTTAAACTGAGGGACCTCCAACAAATTAGATCAAATTTTGGCATTCATCATATGAAATTTTTAGTACATGGTTTTATACTATCACAATTGGACTACTGTAATGGAATCTATTTAGGTACTGCTAAGAAACGTACAATGCATTTAGAAGTTTTAGAAAACGTTGCAGCCAAACTCATTTTTAATGAGAAATAATTTGATAGGGCTACACCCTGTCAAGCAATTGCACTGGCTGTCGATAATATCTAGAGTTGAATTTAAAATTGTTATGCTTTGTTTTCAAGAGTGTTCATGGCTGCATCCCATCCTATATGGATAATATTGTGCTCTTTAACAGTTCCTCCACAGCATCTCGTTTAGGGAAGAGTCTCTCTTTAGCAATCCCATCTGTGAAGAATTAAAATTTTAAGCAGATATTAGATGTTATTTTATATGCTGCTGCTATAGAATGGAATGGGTTGTCAATAGACATCTAAAAGATTTCTAATTATACAGGATTTCAATAGCTACTCATAATAGATTTATTTAAGACATGTTATGTTTATTCTAATTCTGAGTAATATTATGTAATTTATGTGTAAAGGATTGCACTGTAAAGGAGGCTATTGCTGATTATTGCAATCCACCTAGAACCTGGAGGTATAGGTGGGCTATAAATTGATGTATTAAATTAAATATATGTGGTAATAGGTCTCGAGTATGAATAAACCTAATTTTGCAGCCTCTATCATTTTATAGCTGTTTGACAGCTCAGAGCTCTCTTGCTGACTGTATACAGGGCATCTAGTGGGTCAGAGGTTAAGCATCTTAGTTGTTAAGGCTCTTATTCATGTTAGGAAGGGTGCTGCTGTCTTATCTGAACTATGAAAACCTTCATAAAATTGCATTAAAACGTTTTCTAAAACTTTGAAACTTTTGAAAACTGGAAACTTTTTTAACACCTTTGTTTTCATTTTCATCAGAAGACCCTATTTTTTTTATTTATTTACGTTCTCTTATATACCGCACTATTCTGCATCAGTGCGGTTTACATTGAAAAAACTGAAATTACACTGAACAGGGCATTATAACTTGGAGATAACTATGTGAATGTGAGCAGAAAGGATACCATCTCTAGGGCTGCAGCCACCTAGAGGGTGAAGTTTTTAACAAAATGATTTCCCTACTTATTAAGTCATGTTCCAGGGCTTGTTAACATTTAGAGCCCCTTTTACTAAACACGTAGAGGCACATTCCAACTTGTGTGTCAGGGCCCCTTTGCGCCGATCGGAATCGGGACACACAGTGGTAGACCCTCTTCCGATCCTGCGGGGGCTAGACGTGCCCCATGGGATAAGAATCAGGTCTAGCATCTGAACGTGCAGTCCGGGACTCTAATCCATTCACCCTGCACAAACAGACCCATGCCCAGCTAACTCAGTCAGGATCCTGAATGGACCCTCGGTGCAATGGCATCCCGTTGCCTTGGCACCGTGGCTCCATTCAGGAGCCATGATCCCCGGCCACTGACCACTCTTTCCTTTCTCCACAGCCGGCCCCCAATCTGGCCTTCCATGGCCTTGGTTGGGCTGCAGGGAATCCCCTGCACCCCTCACCTTTTCAACGCTGTCCAGGCCTGCTGTCCCCTGATGTCCAGGGAGACTTATTCCACCTCTGAAGTGGAATAAGTCCCCCGTCCAGTTTGCCAACCTCAGAATTGGCCCTGTACCTCCAAGGATGCAGACCGCCCATGCCCCACCCTCGCTCGACCTCTGCAATGCCCCCTCCCATCCCCAACTAAGTCTCTTTGCTTGTATGGGGAGGCTTCTGCCGGAAACAGAAGGGGGTGAATAACGGGGATGGACGTCCCAATGGGGCATCCATCCCTGCTATTCGTGGGACAGACTAGACCCCTTAGCATGTGTTATCTGCTGCATGGCTCACTTTATTCCTATGGGCTCTGTAGCAGATAGTACATGCTAAGTGTTAGTAAAAGGGGCCATTAGTCATACTTGAGATCTATTACTACATTCTGTTTTTTACATATTTGTTTTCTTCTTTGTTGTGTTCAAACTGCCCTCCATTAAAGCTACTTGGGTGCACTCAAGTCTGCACTTTTAGCTGTTTATACAGTTACCAGCCCTGATGCCATTCTAACTAAATATTGCCATGTCAGATTTTATGTTGTCTGTTTGTAATTGAATGCTTGATTTTAAGTTGTTGTTAATATAATAAAATGTGTGTCCACCATTTATGATCTTATGGTTTTGTATTTAAAAGTTTAGTCTACATCTAAGTAGTTTTATTCCTGCTATTATAGTTGTCAATATCCTGCCAAGAAGCAGCAAAAGTAATGTAGCACTCCATGCCCTCACCAGGAAACCTTGAATCAGTAGGTGTGGTAGGGGAAAGTTGCCGTTTTCCTGTGGTAATAGTCAACATTCCTGCAAAGCTCATGCTGCTCACATTGCTGCTGACAAGGGGAGTCACAGTGATACTGCGCTTCTGAAGTGGCATTTTAGAAAGGACGCCCATGTGCAATTTGGAACTTCCAGGGCAGAACATACAAAAAAACACCAGGGACATCTATGTTTTGGCTCAATTTCAGAAACTTAGATGCCCCTGACATGAACACCCATGCCGGCGTCCATATAAATTGTGAGGTGGGGATGTGAATCTCATGTAAGGCTGCATATGGGGACAGTCAGCAGTGTGGCAAAACAAAAAACATGAGCTCTCGAACTTGTAAACTAAAGGGGATAGACGTGTACCTCCTTCTCCACACCCTCTGGATGTTGCCTGGTAAAATTAGCATTTTTCAGATGTTTATTTGTTCCTGGATGAGGTATGAACATTGATGCGGTTTGGTATATCCAGCATGTTTGTAAAATCAGGTAGGGATGTCCAGGTTTTTGAGAATGCCTTGGACACCACACCCCGGTCCTGCCTTGGATGGCTTGGCACTGGGGATATCTTTAAAAGAGCTTTCTAAAATGGCTTCGGGGACATCTCCATGCTTTCGACATCTCTATACCCATTTTCAGATGTCCAAAGCATGAACAGAGCTTCCAAAATGACCCATGTGGAGGCACATTCCGACCTACTTGTCCAGACCCTTGTGCTGCCGACCAGAAGCGGGACGCCCAAAGGTAGACCCAATTCTGATCCCACGGGGCTAGACATGCCCATGAGATCAGAATCAGATCTATGGCCCAAATGTGCAGGCCGAGCCCTGATTCTGATTGGCCTGCACATCCAGCAGATCCCCAGTCAGGAGCCGCAAATGCTGGCCGCCACAGAATTTCTTCTTTTCCCATAGCCAGACCCTCGATCCAGCTTCCCACAACTAGGGTCCAGTGGGAATCTTCCTGAACCCCCCATCTCTTTTTCTTGGCCCAGCTGCAGGATCCCCCGATGTCCAGGGGGACTTATTCTACTTCTACAGTGAAATAAGTCCCCCGTCCATGTTCACGGCCCCGGACAGGGCTGACCTCAGAATCGGCCCTGTATGTCCAGGGTCGCAACCCGCCCATGCCTTGCCATCACTCTGCCTTGCACACGCCCCCTCCCACCCCCATCTAAGCCTCCCCATACAATCGAGCTGCTCGTACGGGGAGACATTAGCCTGGCCTAGCTGGGGAACGAATAGCAGGGTTGGATGTCCAATCCAGACATCCATCCCCACTATTCACTGTACTGAATGACCCCTTTAGTGTCTGCTCTTTGTGACTAAAAACCCAATGCAGGGCTCATAGGTCTCTGCCATAAGTTCACAACCTCCACAGTATCTACAGGGGGAAAGCTGGGAACGTTCCTGCAGATTTCTGGGGCTTACTGTGGACCTTCTGCAGCTATTGCACCATCATAGCTGCAAGAAGATACTGTGATTTTGTAAACATGCCCTTTAATGTCTAGCCATGATTTCTCTATATGAACAGTGAGAGATCTGAATGATAATATAACTTGATTTTTATTCTTAATATGTATATTGGGTAGTTTTCATCTATAATTCTGTGAATAATGAAATGTGGCACTCCTAATTTAGTTACATGAGAAACTGGACCTGAAACCCAAGCTCTTATAACCAGAAAATCTGCTAAGCAGTCTATGGTGATAAGCTTACAAGCCAAAATCAGACTCCAGAGAAGAAACAAAAGAAAAGCCTACACACCTACCATGGGCAATAGATCATAAATAATCCCTAGTTAAGGTTCAAATTAAAATCTAAATATAAGACCAAAGGTCTCCAACTGAGGTCAGAATTAGGATGGGAGGGTAGTGGGACACAGCCGTGACCATTCCTCATAGACTACAGCATGCATGCAAGATTTTGTTTTTATTCTCAAATAACCCTGACCCCAAAGTCTGAATCCATCACATTCATCTTTTGTCTGTTTGCATTCTAGCTAATATTTCAGTATTGAATTACCGAGCTCATTAAACTTACAAAGTTACAGCTGCAGCAATTTTTTATTGTTAAACATATTTATAAAGCAAAACTAAGCAATCTATGTCTATCGGTACTCCATGTGGTCAACAAGAAGAGAGCAGATGACATCTAAACAAGTTTGTATTATGCGTTGTATTATTATTATTATTATTATTATTAGAGTCTCTTATACCGCGCTATTCAGCATCAGTGCGGTTTACAATGAACAATAAAATACACATTTCAGATGGTACTTTGTGTTTACAGTTGAACAGGTAATGCAACTTGGATAACAGGGTAACTATTTACAATTTAAGACATAATTGGGAACTCTTTTGACATATTGAAATATATGAATACATAGAAATCATAACAAAAGACCAGCCCTAGCCAGAAAATAAATTCTAGTGCAGCAAAGGAAAAATAATAGAAAACTGAGCAAATATAGGTAGCCCCTCTTTTGGGTACTTCTTACAGAGTAGGGGCTCACTGAGATCCAGGTTCAAGTCCTACAGACTGTAGGCAAAACCTGGCCTGGATTCTTCGATAGTGAGAAAATGGGCTCATAGCATACAATAAAAGTTCAAAGAGATAACTTCAGATAAGTCTTTGCTTTGGAATCATTTTTCTTAGTAAACAATGGAGGAGGTAACAGATGAAACTGTGGCTTTAAACAGACAAGTGCAACATACTGAATAGGATTCAGATTTATTTTTTCCTGACATTTCTGAGATTCTCTCGTGTCTTCTTTTGGACTGTGGACTACTTCTGAACCTTGCTGAGCTCCCTTACTCCTCGAGGACCTTTGATTTATTAAAATGTATTAACTGCTTTATTGAAGTAATTTGCCCAAGGTGATGCCCTGCAAGTGTAACTGGACATGTGGAGGCATATTCTAAGATGTATGTCCCAGGCTTCTGTGTGTCTGGTCAGAACCGGATGCACAGAGGTAGATGGGATTCTGATCCCACGGGTCACCTGCCCAGCTAACTCAATTAAGGCTCCTGAATGGAGCAGCGGCGCCATGGAGCCATGATCCTTGGCCGCCAACCACTTCTTTCATTTGCTGCAGCCTGACCCCCAATCTGGCCACCCATGCACCTCCTCCTACCTTTTCCACCATCCAGGCCTGCCGTCCCCTGATGTCTAGGGGAACGTATTCCACCTCAGAGGTGGAATAAGTTCCCTGTCTTGTCTGCTGGCCCCGGACGTTCAGGGACAACATCAGAATCGGTCCTGTATGTCCAGGGCCACAGACTGCCCATTGCCTTCCCTAACTCCACCTCCAGTCTGCCCCTTTCCCACCTCCTTGTTCATACGGAGAAGCTTGGTGGGGACGGGAAAGGCAGACATCTCTGCATGTTCAGGCCATAGATCCGATTCGTGTTACAGAATAGACCCCACAGTGCGTTATTTATAAATATAGTGACAATAGGGACATAAAAAATGTTCAAATATCAGCAGGTAAATATGGAAATAGACAATTTAAGTCACAGCAATGGTAATGTGGTACAGTGTCAGTATGATACAGATTAAAACAGAGTAACCCATTCGTATAATAGAGGTATGATACAAAGTCAGCAAATACTCATGAGAACATTTTAATAGATAAAGAAGGAGACATGGGGAGGTGGAACATATAAACATACAAAGAGGGTACAACAAAGGATTTGGGATAGATAAAAGTGTGTGACTAACCTGAAGGGAAAATTGCATGAATAATCAGATAAGACACGTGTAACTGCTCTTTGTACATGCAGTAAGCTAGTCCTCCTTTTGCAGTGCATGCAGTTGAACTCAATCAAGGTATGTGTTACTGGCTAGTCTGTTGCCCCCTATTAAAGACTTGAAATAAGATCACCTCCTCCTTGACACATTGTCCTCACTTGGTTTTAGGTGCTCTGTGCTATCCTGGTTCTCTTCTTATCTCTCCCATCACTCTTTCAGTATTTGCTCTTGTGGTTTCTCCTCCACTGCTATCTCACTCTCAGTGTACCCCAAGAGTCTGTTCTGAGCCAACTCCTTTTCTCTCTCTATACCCAGTCCCTTGGTGCTTTCATCTCTTCTCATAGCTTTTAGTACCATTTTATGCCGATGACTCTCAGATTAATCTATCTACACCTGATATTTCTCTAACACTCCAGGCCCATACTCGGCCTGCCTTTCTGACATCGCTGCCTGGATGTTTCACCACTGTTTGAAATTAAACATGGCCAAAACCAAACTTCTTATTTTTCCCCCTAAATTTCCTACCCCTTCCTCCTTTCTCTATCTCTGTAGATAACACCCAACGTCAGCCCACAACCTTGGAGTCATCTTTGATTCCTCTCTCTCCTTCTCCACACACATCCATTTGATTGCTAAATCCTGTCATTTCTTTCTCTATAACATTGACAAAATTTGCCCCTTCATTTCTGAACACACTACTAAAACACTTATCCACTCTTTAATCACCTCCCATCTTGAATATTGCAACCTCCTCCTTGCTGGTCTCCTTCTGAATCATCTCTATCCCCTTCGATCTGTTCAGAACTCTGCTGCGCAACTAATCTTTCACCAGCATTGATATGCTCATATAACCCTTCTTCTCAAATCACTTCATTGCCTCCCTTCTGTTTCCTTATTCAATTCAAACTTCTCCTTCTGACCTATAAATGCATTCATTCTACTGCTCTTCACTACCTTTCCTCTCTCATCTCTCCCTACACCCTTCTTCATGAACTCTACTCTTCCATTGGTTTGCTTCTCTTTATACCCTTTTCTTCCACTGCCATTTCTAGACTTTGATCCTTTCACTTTGCTGCTCCTTATGCCTGGAACAAACTACCCGAGTCTCTGTATGTCAGGCTTCATCTCTGGCCCTTTTCAAATTCAGGCTACAAACTACTCTTTGAGGCTGCTTTTGGATCCTGATCCCTTGTTTTCCTTGTGTCTTCTTACCTTTTCCTATTTGTACCCTTGTTCTCACCTTTTGTATTGTCTATCTTGACTAGCTTGTAAGCTCTAACGAGCAGGGATATTCTTTTATATGTATCTGTACAGTGCTGAGTATGCCTTGTAGCGCTATATAAATGATTAATAGTAGAAGTAGTAGTAATCCTTGCTCATATAGGTTTATAGGTGCATGTGATCCATCCCTCCAGTCTTCTTGAGACGTGCCATACTTTATGCCTCAGTCCAAGATACAGCCTGTCTCCATTGGTCAATTGCACTTCACTCTAGCCATTTAGATAATCCCCTGTACTAGTCCCTTCAGTGCTAAAATCTCCAACTTGGGGGGGGGGGGAAGCAAGCCCCAATTGCTCTCCTGCTCCATCCCCCCCAGAATTCCATCACCCTTTCACCACTTTCTCTCTCTCAATATCCACACTTCCTTGTTTTCAACATTCAGGGTCACCATTCAGCATGCAACTCTCATCATCCACCCCTGCTACAGTTTCAGTGTCCAGTCATTCAGCCAACTGCACAACCCACTGTCAGCAATAGTCCAGTTGAAATAGATCATTCAGACTGACCTAGCCAGCTCTATTTTGAACCAGAACAATGCTCCCTCTTTACTGCAACTATCACAGTAATTGTAATTCTGATTATTGTAATAAACAATTGAAAAGTAAGAGACTGGATCTTTGATGCTGAGGTGGAGTATTATACTTAAAGCACAATGTGGAAACAGGACGGGTATGATTAAGAACAGGGCTCAACAAATCCAGGGAACCAGATCACCATGGTGACAATAAGTTGCACCTTGGCACTCGGTATTTGATTTGCCTCTGTCCCCCAGCCATCACCCGATATCTCACCATGATTGGTTCTGGATGTAGTTTGAGCCGCATGGTAAAGGAAATTTGCAAATCTGTTTGCTGATCTCATGAGACTTGAAACAGCGAGATTAGCAAGCTTCCTCCAACACGCAACTCAAACTTCTGCACATACAGAGCCAAAGTTTGCTAATCTTGCTGTTTCAAGTCTCGCAAGATCAGCAAATAGTGAGATTAGCAAGCTTCCTTAACCACACAGTGCCGATCGCAATGGAAGAGCGACAAACAATGGTAAGACATCAGGTGATGGTTGGGGGTAGCAAGAGAGAGACAGACAGACATCGGGTGATGTCTGGGAGACAAGACAGAGAGAGAAAGATATTGAGTGATGACTGGGGAGCTATGAGAGAGAGGCTTTAGGTGATGACTGGGGGGGAGGGGCTAAGAGAGAAAGAGAGAGAGAAAGAAAGAGAGAGAGACCAGGTGATGATGGGGGACAGCAAGAGATTTTTTTTTTTTTTGCTGCACATATTACCAGACCATGATCATAAGTGAAGCCATGAAGGAAGTTGTCTCAGGTGCAGTTATATAGGCCCGCCAATATGCCACTGACAACATACTCATTGGGGGTGGTGGGAGGGGGGAGGTGGAGAGGAGAAGAGTTGCTGCCTTTTGTTGGCACTGTGTAATGTTTCATTAAGGGGCTGATTTATTAAGCTTTGCTTTCCCATAGAAAATGGGAAAACAGTAAATCAGGTCCATAAAAAAATAGAGCTGCGATACACCCTTTGGGGCATGGGGGAGGGGCACTGTGACCGAGATCTCGATGACTGGCTCCTAAATGTTTAAGCTGGATTCTAGATTCCAAGAAAATTTCTCAACGCCTAATTAAGGATATTTCTTGGGAGGATAATAGAGTCCTCAATGGTGTATAGTGGATCACCTGTTCCTCAAGTGCTCTGACCTGTTTTCTTTAAGGGTCTTTAAGATCAAAGACACAATTTTAAATGTCGTCCTGTAGTGTAGTAGCTAGCCAGTGAAAGTTTGCTGGGATGGTGTGATATAGTTGTGCTACAGAATTATGAATTGGAGCTGGTACAGAACTTTTTTGGTCAGAGCAATGTTTAGCCCATTACAGTAATCTTATTATCACAGCATGGACCACTGTGACCAGATTTGCCTTCTTGATGTTCAGAGACAAAAATAGAAGCAGCTTTTAAAGGTTGTCTGAATTCGGAGGATCAGCATAAGTCTTGAGTGCAGCTATATTCGATATTGCTGACCTATGATTTTAGGAGGAGTTTACGTTAGGAATCCATAGGAGCTCTGTTTTACCTGGTTTCAGTTTATTGTTTTTTTGCATTCTTGAATTGCTCGGGACTAGAGAAGCATTCTCTTTCTTCAAGTTCACTTTTCTTTCTTACCGGTGAACCCTGGAAGCAGGTCAGAGGTTTGTGGTCTGTTCCTTCCACCAGCTCCCCATAGGGCAACAGGAAACACACCTCCTGCTCACATCAATCCCAATTTTCTTCTATCATACCCCCACTACAGCTTTCTCATTGACATTCTAACCCATTTATTAATTAATTCATGTATTTAAAAAGACTTCTATAGCACTGCATTCCCAATAAAATCGGATCAGCACGGTTAACTAAAGAATGAACAACATAGCAATAAAAAACAATATAAAAGGAAGAGGAACCAACCCCACCCCAAACCAAAATAAACAAACTTTCACCCTTTTACGAAACATAGGGGCTCCAATAACGATCGCGAACCGCTACCGCGGCTTTGTAAACAAGCCCCATAGTAATTGAAATAGATCTAATACCCACAGGTAACGCGGCCCACTATTCAGCCTCCTTATACGGGAGGGTACCCGCAAAACACACCTTACTAGTAACCCCCCTACCAGACAGAAACAAAAGAGTCTGTGTTGCACGGAAATGCTCTGACTTAACTTTTAATAAGGGCAACAATAACTCAGAATAATGAGAAGGAACAACATCACCAAAAAATACCTTATAAAACAAAACATAAAACATACCCGGCCCAATACCCGAAGCTAATGCAACTCATTTAACAAAGGAGAAACTGTGGTATATTTTGACACCCCAAATATCAACCTGGCTGCTGTATTCTAACACAGTTGCAGTCGTCTCAACTGCTGCTGAGAACAAATGAGCAACACAAGATTACCATAATTTAACATCATCAGCACCGAGCTTTGTAACAAAAGCCAAAAGCAATCCAAAGAAAAATAAGATCTTAGGCGCTTCAACTGACACAACTTTAAAAAAAAAGTCTTCAAAACAAGCGAATTAACATGAATGCCCCAACTTAAATCTTCATCCACTAAAACCCCAAAATCTGATGTACAGGTTTCCTCAAAGGTTGCAGTTGACCCAAAGCCACCAACAATAAATCCACTGGTGGCTGACCATTATTAAAATAAAGTACCTTAGTCTTAGGCACGTTCAACTGAAACTGAAACAATTGAGCCCATTTACCCAAGACAGAAAGAACGTCATCAAGCTGTGAAAAATAGTCAAGCATATGTCTAGAAAACAAAACAAGCACCGATATATCATCCGAATAAACATAATGCTTAAAAGCCAACCCATCCAATAGCCATCTCAGTGAGATCATCAAAATATTAAATAGCACTGGCGACATTGGGGAGCCCTGAAGCACCCCGCATTCTGGATGCCAAGACCGAGAACACCCGGCATTAGTACGAACCAAACACATCTGATAACATAAAAAAATGGAGAATCACTGTAACACCATGTCAGACACTCCCAAGTAGTCCAACATGGGCAAAGATAAGTCATGGTCGGCCACATCAAAGACCACACTAAGGTCAAATTGCAACAACACAGCAACCTGTCCTTGCGCCAAGATGCTATTTTAACATCAGAAACCAAAATACCCATAAGAAATTCCATATTATGTGCTTTTTGAAACCCAAATTGTGACAGATGTAAACAGTCATAACTCTCCAAGTATTGCACTTGTTGACGAGCCACCGACACCTCCATAATCTTCGCAATCAATAAAATATTAGCTATGGGATGGAATTCGGGAACCTCGGATAAATTTGCCTTAACATCCTTTGGAATAAGGATCAAAATAATTTCCTCAACCTCCTGGGGATAACAACCTTCAGACAATAAAGTAATAATAATCTCATAGAGCCAACATTTAGAAGAAAAAGGGGCTGAGCAAAAAATAAAAGGAGCTGTAAACATCCACCCCAACTATACTTACGAAAACATTTATCAAATGCCTGAAAAGAAGGAACCTCTAAAGCAGCTCAAAAATGGTCAACATAACAGGGATCCCCAACAATGCTACCGGGAATAGCCTGGAACATGTCCAACACCAATGTACTGGACAAAACAAAATTACTATGAATTCGCTGCACTTTCCCCTGAAAAAAATCAGCACAATATTGAGGCATCAAAGACGCATCAGGGCAAAGCAAAGAAGAGGTTAACTTAAACAAAAACTGAGGCTGCGACAAATCCCAACCAACAAGCCAGCATAATATTGCCTCTTGGCCTGGCGGGTCAGTATCTATACCGTCAATACTTCAGACCCGGCCGCGAATCAACGCGGCCGGGCACAGGCACGCGGTGGCAAGCCGCGGGCCGGGGGGAGGGGTGGGGGGGATGGCTGAGGGGGGGGCAGGCAAAGAGCCACAGCTAAAAGAGCGCGTCAGGCGTGGGCGCGGCCTCTTTGCCACTCACCCCCCTGCCTGGAAGAAGCCGGACAGCGTTTACCAGCGTTTTCAAGGCCCGGCCGCTGCGAGCTCTAGCGGCCCTCATCCACACGCTCACGAGAGGGATCGCTGCTTCTTGGAGGTTGATTCGGGAGCGCGGGTCTCTCCGAGGCAGCGGGCGGGAGCCGGAGGCTGCACAAGGGCTCAGGCTGATCCACCCCCTCCACGTGGAGGAGCGCATGTAGATCGCCGCAGGGGTCGCAGGCTGCAACCAACAGGAGCCGGAGAGAAGAACCGCGAAGCGAAGACTGAGGCAGGTAACAAAAAAAAGAAAAAAAAAATCAAACGAGCTCGTGGTAGGGCGGCCAGAGTGAGGCAGGAAGGGGAGGGGCACGGAACAAGGTAGCAGCATGGCCGGGGGGGAGGGAAGGAGCGAGTCAGCCAGCCAGCAAGCCAGCCAACACGCCAGCATAAAATGCTCCCAGACACGTGCAGGCAGCATGGTCTTTCAGGACCAAATAATAACAAAAAAAAAAAAAAAAAGGGAACCAGCCAGATACCAGGATATGGGGCAGCAGTCCAGAGCGAATGTGCATTGATTTAGTATGGCTGGGGGGGGAGGCAGATGGGGGGGGGATAACAGCCGAATGGGTTCCGCTTTAATATTAAAAAAAAAAAAAAATGAAACACTATGAAACGGAATGGCTGCAGAACAAAAGCTGAAATGTAAGCAGAAAGGCAATGGAGTGGGGGAGAAGGGAAGCGTAAGGCTGCCATCTGATGGGCAATAGAGGGTAATGCAGACTGTTAGGATGCCTTTAGTATGTGATGATAAGGAAACTCACAAAGGGGAAGTTGCATAAGATAGATGTCTATGTGGGGAAGATGGGTATATGGGAATGTTGAGATAGCAATACATTTATTTATGGAGATATAGAGCGAGGTGATAAGGACGTAGATCTGGTGAGCACGGGATTAAAAGATAGCATTTGTGGCCGATAGTAATTTAGCCTTTCCATTGCATCTGCATAGTAACTCTATTCTAGTGAGAAATGCCGAGAAAGGATACACCAAAGGCTTCCAGGCCACGAGGCGCCAAGGCGACAACAAAGGAGGCAACAGCATTGAAGGCGCGAGCAGCCCCCGGTCCAAATACGAGAGGAGCGCAGAGGGCAGCAGCAGCAGCAAGGCCTCGCCAAAGTACCAGAAAGAAGGCGCCACAACGACTGGAAATCGCTGCCCCGCCGCAGCATCAGGAACTTGACGATCTACTCCAGATGGTCCGGGATCAGGTGACGCAACACGGCCTGAACTCAGTTAAGCAACGGCTGGGAGCACCGGACTCTACGATCTACGAAGTGCCATCGACAAGTTCCAGCGCGACCACTCCCAACCAAGCACATGGTAGGTCAGGGGGTGAAAAGGGGGCGCCAGAGCTATCGACATCCTCATCTGATGAGGCCAGTTCAGACAGCGAGAGGGACATAGAATGGGCAGATGTGATGTGCTACGCATTTAAAAAAGTGAAAAGGAAGAAGAGCAAAAACCAAGCCAAGTCCCTCAGGCAGGCTTGATCGGGGCAAAGTCAGCATGACGGGGACCGTACATGCGCAACAACGGGAGCGACCCAACGAACGCAGATGGATTGGCATGACGCCAGCCGCGACCCACGCTGCGGGGTGAGCTCCCTGGCCGTGTCGGTACCCAAAAAAGTTAAGAAGAGGATCTGGAGGAGGGAGTATATCGACATATTCTCCCTCCTGCTCAAGGACCAAGATGATGAGTCCAACAATGGCAAAGATAGGGATAAAAGAAGCGAGAGGGAGCGGAAACCAAAAATTCCCAAATCTATTAATAATTGGGTGGCAGCATTCCACATCTTTATGAGCGTGGTGATGGAAAAAGAACCTGAAGCAGGGCCATACTTGACCCGGTACCTGGACACGATTACCAGGGCGCACAAGCAATATGGGGGATGGGCTTGGTTGAACTACGACGTGCAGTTCAGAGGGGCCATGGCCGATGATCCCACCCTGGCGTGGCATCATAGGATCCTGGACATGTGGACTGATGAAATGGCGCCCAACAGGCCCTTGTGTCTGGAGGGGCTGCGCCAGCAACAGTTCACACAATGGCAGCAGCCCTTTCAGAACACGCAATGGCGGCAGGCCAATCAATTCGCGGGAAAACGGCCATGCCAACAGTTCAACGCAGGGAGTTGTACATGGCAGCCGTGCAAATTCAAGCATTCCTGCGCAGTATGTGGAAACGGACACCCCGCCTTCACATGCAGGGTCTCACGGGAGGCCAAGCCGTTCAGAGCAATACAGCAACGTTCCAACGAAGGGGCTGGCGCCCACACCCATCAGGCTTGAGCCGATGCGGCCTTGGCTTCGAGCATACCCCAGGCGGGAAATAGCTATCAATATAGAGGATGGCTTTGCTCGAGGTTTCCGTATCCCATCCCTGATCTTAAAAAACAGAGCACAAACAAGCCTACTTACGAACCCACCATCTGTACAGAAGCACAATGAGATCGCCCGTGGCAAGATAGCCAAAGAACTGGGTATGGGGAGAGTAGCGGGGCCTTTCCAGTCGCTCCCCCTCAAGGACATGGTAGTCTCCCCACTGGGGGTCATACCCAAAAAGGAGCCGGGCCAATTCCGGTTAATCCATAACCTATCATACCCGGAGGGGCAGTCAGTCAATGATTATATCGATCCGGCATTATGCTCGGTCAGATACACAACCATGGATCAGGCAATTAGCATCATACACAGCAGGGGGCCACAAGCACAATTGGCGAAAGCAGACATCGAGTCGGCCTTCCGGTTATTGCCGGTGCACCCAGACTCGTTCCCAATGCTGGGATTCACGTTCAACGGGGAATTCTACTATGACAAGTGTTTGCCCATGGGCTGCGCAATATCATGCGCATACTTCGAACAATTTAGTTCGTTCTTACACTGGGTAGTGGAAGACCTAGCAGGCCCCAATACCGTTGTACATTACCTGGACGATTTCCTATTCATTGGAAAGGATCGCGATGACTGCAAAAGGATATTGGACATCTTTGAACAGACGGCGCGAGCGTTTGGGATCCCGCTGGCAAAGGGAAAGACAGAGGGCCCAACAGGGATCATCACGTTCCTGGGTATACAATTAGACATGCCGGCTCGCAGGTCACGTCTGCCGCCCGAAAAGGTGCTCAAGTTGAAAACAGACATGCAAATTATGCATGGCCGGCGAAAAGCGACACTTCAACAATTTCAGTCAATGCTGGGCCTACTATGCTTTGCATGCAGGGTGATACCCATGGGAAGGGTGTTCTGCCGTCGCATGACATGGGCAACAAAAGGCATCACAAAAAGATACCATCGCATTAGGGTCACTAAAGAAATACGGGAAGACCTAATGGTCTGGCTTCAATTCCTGCACACCTTCAACGGCCTTGCCTTCTGGCAAGCGCTCCCCGTATCCAATGCCGAACTCGAATTCTTCACTGATGCATCAGGGGGGATTGGTTTTGGCATATACTATAAAGGAGCATGGTGCTCCGAGACCTGGCCCAGGGAGTGGCATGCAGAAGGAACCACCAGGGATATCACGTTCCTAGAGCTTTTCCCGATGATGGTAGCTCTCAGTATCTGGGCCCCGGAGCTCGCCAACAAGGCGATCACCTTCCATATCGATAACCTAGCAGTGGTGTGGGCGGTGAACAGGATGAGAGCTAAGACGCCCAGGGTGGTGACACTATTGAGGCGAATTGTCTTGCTGTGCATGGAGCATAACATATCCATTAGAGCGGAGCACATCGAGGGCGAGAATAATAACATTGCTGATGCCCTTTCCCGTTCTAAAATCTGCCTTTTTCGCCAGCTAGCGCCCGAGGCCGACGTGGACAAGACAGCGGTGCCCGAGCAAGTCTGGGAGTATGGTCCACGGAGATATGGGAGCTCCTGTTAGGCGCCCTAGCGGATAATACCTGGCGGCATGGGAACACTACCAAACATTCTGCAGAGAGAATGTCATACGTCAGGAAGACCGATTCAAAGTAACAACCATTCTGAAGTGGATTATGCATTGCAAAAGCATGGGCTGCACAAAAGCGGCAGTACAAGCCCGTCTAGCAGCCGTCTCCTTTTTTGCGAAGGCTACGGGAAAGAAGAGCCCCAAGGCTGAGTTCATCGTAAAGAAGGTGATGCGAGGCTGGTCCTTGGGCCAACCTCGACAAATAGACAAGCGACGCCCGATTACTCACCATATGCTACAACAACTCATGGTAACGACTAGCCAAGTCTGTTACGATGACTACGAGGCGCGCCTCTTCCGATGCGCATATTCCTGGGCCTTTTACGGAGCCTTTCGGGTAGGGGAGCTAGTAGCATCCTCGGCATCGGAGCGAGGATTGGCACGCGGAGGTATGGAACAGTGCGATGTGTTTATACGCACTAGGGCAATAGTGCTGCAGTTGCGCAGATCCAAGACCGACGTAGAGGGCAAAGGGGCGCAGGTGGTGCTGTCGGCAATGCCCGACGACCCTTCATGCCCAATGAAAAATGCTTTAGCTTACCAACAAGTACGGGCGCACTCGGAAAACCACTGGTTCGTACATGCGAATGGTGCCCCCTTATCGCGCTTCCAATTTATCAGAGTACTCAAGCTAGTAATTGAGCGAACAGGACGGGATGCAAGCTTATACGGCTCGCACTCCTTTCGCATAGGAGCTGCTTCAACGGCAGCCAGCATCGGGATGTCCCGAGAACAGATAATGAAGATAGGCCGATGGCGTTCGGATAGATACAAGCTGTATATACGTCCAACGCAGGAGGCCAGCGAGTAACGGGCAAGGAACGGGAGGCGGGGATAAAGAGGATGTAAAACGTATGTTGGATATAGGCTGCTGTAATAATATTCTTTGATTGTGCTCCACGCAGGGATGCGCTTCCACCTGGGGGCCGCGTGAAGCCTGGATATGCGGCCATTCATTTGTTCACTGGGCAAAAAAGAGGACACGGTCTAGACCGCAGGGGTTGAACCTGGGGCTACCAAGTGTGGAGATTGCCGTGGTATGGATGGGTCGACGGGGTATGGTGTGGGACCAGCTAATGCCGTCCTTGCTCCTAAAGAAGCGATCTACATGGAACCCAGCGATGATTGTGATCCACTTGGGGGGCAACGACCTGGCGTCCACGTGCAGCATCGAGCTCACCAAGAGGATGCAGGGTGACCTCTTAACGTTGGCAAACACCTTTCCCGGGACGCTATTGGCATGGTCACACATCATACCGCGGCGAGTGTGGAGAGGCGAGAACTCGCATAGGGCGGTGGAGAGGACCAGACGCAAAGTGAACAGTTGGATGGCCCGCTTCATGGGGGCCATAGGGGGATGCAGCATTGCGCACGACCTCATTGAAGAGAGATGTCCGGGACTATACCGCGCAGATGGAGTGCACCTGTCAGACATTGGGATGGACATTTTCCTCTGCGACATACAAGATGCGGTTGAGCGACTATGGATGAAGCAAGTGTTGGCCACAGCGGCGCATTGAATGGTGGGGCCCCGTCAACAAGCGAGGAGTCGCTGTTGGCGGGGTTGGCGGGAGAAACACACCCGGTGAGAGAGAACACAGCCTAGGCCTTAAGTAAAGGGGGAGAGGTACTGGAGAGATACACGGACCTCCCCCCGGAGAGAGGGAGATGACAAGAACACCGCGCAGAGAGAGCCCCCCCTGCCTTGCTTTGACGGCGGGCAAAGGGGGGGGGTAAGGAAGAAAGGTTGCCAAGTCTGCTCGAACGGCAGGTGTAACAGCCTTGCGACTGAAGGATACGAAAGACTAAGGGACTGAGAAAAGCTTTCACGGCAAAGAGTTCCCTCCTGCTATGTTCAAAGTCTGTAGGCGATTAGGCTGTGTCTCTCGAGGGGCAAAAAGAACAGAGGGGATACAAGGAGTCTGTAGACTGTGTTTGTGGATAGGAGCGTGCATGCTGTGGCCAACAGTTTGTTGTACTATTAATAACCATTATTGTCAAATAAAGCAAAATAGTTTGTGAAAGAAACTCCAAGATGTAACGTAGTGACTTATGGGAGGGAAGGGAAGGGGGGAGGAAGGGGGAAAGGGAGGGGGGTGGGGGGTCACGGGTAAGGGGATAGGGACCCTAGGCGGTCATGCCAGTTGCGGGGCTGTGTCTCCAATGAGATCTATCCAAATCACTATCAGACTTCTGCCAACAAGATTCTAGATGCTTACACCCCCTCCTAAGCAAATGAAGCTCATATGAAAACCAAGGGGCCGATCTTAAATGTCTAGATTTACATAGTCTGCATTATCATGGTCACTCATGGAGGTGAGTACCCAGTGGCAGACATTCAGGCATGGCCAGGCTGATCATCTTAGGACCTGGTAACTGTATAGTAGCAGTTCATGCCTTTCATTTTTGTTTTGTTTTTTACAACACCAGCTGCTCAGAAAAAAAATATTGTGCTCGATTTCAGATCCCTGCCATGGTGCTCATCGATCCTGGCTCCTGTAGCTGCACTACCCCTTTAACCCTGTGAGCGCTGCAGTGTGATCTCTTGCTGTCCTGACCAAGTCTGGCTGTCCTATTGCAGGTGTTTTCTGGCCCATCGACTCAGCCCAACTTCCCTATCCTGAAACCCAAATGTCTCTAATTGCAAGCATGGCCAGCTCAGCATCTCCTGCAGCCCAAGGAGTCTGTGTGCTAATTGATATTGAATCTGATATGCTGTGTTTTATTGCCCATTACCCAAGCACAATAAATTGAATCACTCAGAAAAAAATGTTGTATAAGAAAAGGACCCTCAGTAATCAGCCCAACTCCACTATATTCAACACTGCAATTGACCAAATTAATTATAACAACAAGCTAGTTATTGCATTGATGCAGCCTTTACTGTTATATAATCTTCAGCTCTCAATTCATTTTTTAAATATTTTTTCATATAAACATGTTCCTTCAAATACATTCTTAAACAAAGCACACCAAAGCAAAAAGTCCATAAAAGGTTTGGTCCTCATCATAAATTCATTGCATTCAAACCATGAATATCAAATGGTGACTAAGGGCCCCTTTTACTAAAGCCCACTAAGGATTTGCCATTAAGGCTCTGATCTCATGTGTGTTAATGACGAAGACCACACGTTAGCTGTCGGGGTGTGTTCAGTATGTCCTCAGTAGTTGACGTGCAAAGGGTTTTCCTAACATATATTTTCCACTAGGTCGGTTTCACTTAACGACTCCTATAGAGGAGTCATTAAGTGAACCCACATTAAGAGTCACATTGCTGCTTAGTGCGCAACAATTGTCTTGGCGCTAGTGGTAATGCACTCGCCATGTCCACTGTCTGCCCACCATCATTGATTAATATGCATTTGAGTGTGCAAAGGCAGACACTGTCACAGATTTGTGTTCCCAACTGCCAGTAGCCATATGTTAAAATGCCCATTAACTAGTAATAGGCTTTAGTAAGAGTACCTAAATTCTGCTTGCACTCTTTTTTGCCTTGGTGTGCTCTATTGAAGAATGTGTTAGGAGGAAAACTATTTTATGAAAGAATATAAAAATTTGAATTGATCCACCCTCCAAACTTTCATCATCCCCCGCATTGACTACTGCAACTCCATATACAACGGACTCCCTCAATCCAACTTCCACCCCCTGCAAACAGTCTTCCACATCGCAGCTCGTACAATTCAAGGTGCAACCAAAAATGATCACATCACACCCATCCCCATGAAGTTGTCTGAACTCTACTGGCTCCCTCTCCCAGCCAGAATACAATACAAAGTGCTCCTACTAACTTTCAAAACCATTAACAACCTCTCTTCCACCTACCTCAAAACACTTCTTTGTACCCACTCGTCAACCAGACCCATAAGAAAAACCACCACAAACACCCTAACAATACCAACTGAAAAACTGAGAGGCAACCAGCAAATCTGCGAGAGAGCATTCAACCTTTACACACAATCCCTCTGGAATTACCTCCCAGACAACATCAGGAACTCTTCCGACCTCATCAAGTTCAGAAAACTGCTAAAAACCCACCTGTTTGCACAACACTTCGCTAATGTCACTTAACCATTAAAACTAACACTAATGGTTTCCACCTGCTTGTAAATAGTTCACTGTTATGTTAACCTAAGATTTATGTACAAAGTTCAAGTTCTATGTAAACCCAGTTTGAATTGTTCCATGTACACCACTTTGACCCAGTGAAAAGCAGTATATAAACACAGCTAAAGAAATAAATAAATTGAGAGCAGAAGTTTATATAGCAGTAAAGGCTGCATTGACTCGAGAATTAGCCCATTATAATTCATTTGGGCAATTGCAGTGTTGAATGTGGCTGTGTTGGGTTGATTATTGAGGCTCTCTTTTCTGATAAAAATAAAAAACATTTCTGAGTGATTCTTCTTATTGTGCTTGAGTAGTGCGTTCTTTCTTATTTTGATGATATTTTGCCCTCCTCGTCTTGGAAGGGTTCTTTTTTGTAGTGGTGTTTGATTGCCCAGCATCTCTGCAGGAGTGCCTGCAATTAAGATTGGGAGTGGGGAAGATGGATCTGGAGCCTGAGAGAGAGATTGATAGACATGAAAGGGAGAGAGAGAGACTACTGGGTATGAGCAAGGAAATATAGAGAGAGGGAGAGAGGGACCCCTCCCCCCCAGTAAAATGCTCTTCGTTCATGATTTCAGACCCCTGCTCTAGATTCAAAGTTTGCCAGCCTCCTATTCTGAGGATATACTAGATGTGGAGTTCTCTTTGTAGATAAGACAACACTCCTAATTTGCATTGGACTGGCGAAATGCTAAAACTATTGTGCATTGCTGGAATAATACTTACTGTCTCCGTTGAACTGCAAGCTATTTGTGATTCTTAGGAAAATTAGCATCTGAACACAAGGCTGGAATTTGTTAAATAAAAATTGTGCTTTGAATTTAGTGTAATTTGATATCCCATGTGCTGGTAGGGAGAAAAGCCTCCCAGGCAAATATTTCCCTACAGTCCACCCCAGAGAGTACCATAGCAAAATGGTTCTGTCCCCTGTCCACTCAGCTTTATCCATTTGTACTCCACAAGGAGGAGCACAGGTCTTAGTAGAGGATACCAAGGGCCCTTTACACATAAATATGCTGTTAAATACATGCTATTGCAGCTAGCAATTGCAAAGTATGCATTGACAAGTTTTAAAGTAAATTGCACCCCATACACCCAAAGTATGTCAATATGACAAAAAGTAGGAGGATTTTGTCGGCTTGATTTATTATATATATACATAGCCCTCAGTTCCATGTGATAGATCAGGGATAGATTCTGCAGCAACAGATGGAAAATACTGTAATATAGTTTCTGAAATTCCGTGACACTTATGTGGTACATTTGTCCATATTTAAATTATTTTGCATGTTAAATAATGTTAATTTATTTTGCATAATTGGGTTTTTATGTTCCCTAGTGTTTTGTGATTCTACTGTATATGTTTAATTGTGCATGCTTTTCAAATAAATAAATATCCCAACTCCGTTCTCCAATCCCCCTTACTGATTGCCCACACACACTGATCACGTGGCATAGAGCAGGGAGAGGGCGACTGCATGTCAGATCACATCCTCTTCATCTGCTACCCTAGGCCCAGCTTCTGATCTGAACTGCATAGCTGTAGTATATTCCGTGCAGTTAGAATCAGCAGTCCGCCCTTGGCAGCATAGGAGGGGAATGCAGTCCAATATGCAGCTGCTCTCCTCCTTCTCTTGCTGAGTGATTAAACACAACAGGAGAAGATGATCATAAAGCCACTTAACTCCCCATTGCCTCAGATACAAACCTTCATCGTGTTTGCACCACCGCTGCATGTCTTATAGATGTACACGGTTCTGGAAACTCTCCCGGGGATGTCATTGTAGACTGCCTTGCAGACATACACATCGGTGCCAGGCAAAATGGTGGAAACCATTATTAAGAACAAAATTACTGGACACAAGCACAGACATGGCTTAATGGGACAAAGTCAATATGGCTTTAGCCTAGAGAAGTCTTGCCTCAAGATAAAGGCAGGACTTTTTTTGAGGGGGTTACGTGGGGTACCTTTTTCATTGCCTGCTAAAATTGACCCAGGGTCCTCATGTATTAATGAAAGAACTCTGCACATGAGTACTGGCACCTTTATTTCTAATAAAAATGCACTGGATAAAGGTGAACCAGTTCATCGATGTCTTTTGTAAAATGTGCCTTCACAAGTGCAATCTGAGACGCCTAAGCAGGAACATCTGGAAAAAAAAAAAAAAAAAGGCAGACATGTCCAAGTTCAGGCACGATTTCACAGACGTGGCTGAGCCCATTATGGACATCTGTGGGGCTTTCTACATAGACATCCCTGGAATAATGTTCCAACCAAGGCCATATAAGAACAGCCTAGTGATTAGTGCAGTAGGATAGGACCAGATAAACCAGGGAATCAATTATGTACAGTGATTGCATAATTCATTCCCTGAAGCAGAGCAGAATAAAGTTTTACCTCCTCGAAACATGAATTCATGTCGGACATTGGCTGTGCCTACATAATGTATTCAGGTAAGTTTTTAATAAATACTGGTGTTATAGCAATTTTGCTGGGAACTGATGATGAAACTGAATGGGATATAAAATAATGTCTATCGAATAAATATAGATTAGTCCCTGTATTGATGGTTCCCATTTTTTCATAATACTTTTTAAAGAGCATTTTAAGAGCATTATGTTGCTGTTTGAGATGGCCTTTAGTTGACATTGGGATGAACCAAAAATAATGATTTTTGTCATTTTCAACATTCGTACAAAAACTAATTCACATTCCTACTAGATGTGGTATAGGAATTCAATCTTGCTTGACGATTGGCTATGGAAGGAATGGACATAAATTTACATTGTCAGTTATATGTTTTGACAGTCTTTGGGGCATGTTTACTAAATGGCGGTCTTGTAACAAAAATGACAGTCCTCAATACTACTATCTCAGAATGAATATCTACTTAGATGTGTGCTGCACAAGTGCTTATTTCATCGAGAGATGTACCTTAGAACCAGGTCTCAAACTCTTATCAGTACTTATAATGGGAATTACCCTTGCAGTACTTTTTAGCATCAATGACCACGGTTCTCAATATCGTTCCTTTCCTTAAAACTATCAGTACACAGTCCCGATATGAGCTTAAAGCTTCTGTTTTCATATAGCCATACAATTAAGGAATGGAACTTAACTCTCAAGAATGAATTCAATGTGAAGATAAGCTCTTGATTAAACTTTTCCCCGACGCCGTCTATCGGCACCGCTTCCGCGTTTCACAGATTGTTTCTTCAGGGGTTGAGCTTCATCAAATAACTAGAAAATAACACATTCTTAATGTAATTCCAAGCTCTATTAACGTATATATCCAGACTATATTGCTTAGTTTCACTTCTCATACCTTAATATGTTAACAATGCTTCTTTCTTTGATTTTCTCATTTTCTCATTTTCAAATGCATGTCTTACTTCCTTCACTCTGAGGGCTTCTACCTCAGAACACCGCGCATGCGGGATGGTACAGATCAAGGCCATTTAAAACCCAGGTGTATAGATGACGTAGCCTAGTGATGGCTCATACACAAGCGCCCCATTCAATGCTATTATTGAGACCCCTGGGGACACTGTGCCTAAGCGGTGAATCCATCGCTGCTCATTAATGATTAACGCTTGTTCCCTAGTTTTTCCATTCCTCCCTCCTAATGTCCTGTCAATACAAAAACATCGTAAATCTTCAAAGCTATGGTGCAATTGCAAACAATGAGCTACCAACGGAGCTTCCTGCACTTTGCAGCTTAGCCGACTGCGGTGTTCAATGATACGTGTTTTAAAAGGACGAACCGTTTTCCCGATGTACAATAATTGACATGGACATCTTATGCCATAAACTACAAAATCTGTTGTGCAAGAGGTTTGATGCTTTAAACGATAAATCTTATGATTATACTCAAATTGTACACACTCTTCAGAAATGCAGCATATGGAGCAAGTGCCACAAGGATGATGACCAGAGTTGATTGGGTCATACACCTCTGAGCGTTAGAACCAAGAAAGGTGCACCAGTCAGACAATGATAATATTAATTTCATTACGAAACACTCTCCATATGATAAACATATACAAAAGATCCTTCAGCGGCACTATAATGTTGTCAGTATGTTACCAGGTTTAGGGGCCAAAAAGGTTTGCTGTGTGTGGACCCGTCATCAAAATCTGAAAGAGAAGTTGAGTCCCGCCGTCCTCCGCTCAGAGGTGTATGACCCAATCAACTCTGGTCATCATCCTTGTGGCACTTGCTCCATATGCTGCATTTCTGAAGAGTGTGTACAATTTGAGTATAATCATAAGATTTATCGTTTAAGGCATCAAACCTCTTGCACAACAGATTTTGTAGTTTATGGCATAAGATGTCCATGTCAATTATTGTACATCGGGAAAACGGTTCGTCCTTTTATTTATTTATTTATTTATTTATGCTTATTTCTATACCGCTTTTTCCAAAGATCAAAGGCGGTTTACAGGTAACATTTAGTGAATATGGTTTTACATAGAACATCGTTTTTTTCATAACTAGTACAGTTAACATGATAAACGATAACATGGAACATTGTTACAGAACTAAATACAGTTTTAACATGGATTATTGTTACAGAACTATATACATTTTAACATTAGCTAGTAATGCTTTGTCTATTTACATTGATTCTTTGGTTAAATTAAGCTTTGTTTCTTAAATGTAGTGAGTGTTGAGGCTTGTTGAGCTGTAGTTAAGGAGGATTGTTATGGTTGTGTGGTGTGTTGGGTGGGTAGGATTCATTTAAATTTGTGAAGTGTTCTTTAAATAGAAATGTCTTCAGTTCTTTTCGAAATGTTTGAAGATCTTTTATTTTGCGGAGTTCTAGCGGGAGTTTATTCCATTTTAAAACACGTATCATTGAACACCGCAGTCGGCTAAGCTGCAAAGTGCAGGAAGCTCCGTTGGTAGCTCATTGTTTGCAATTGCACCATAGCTTTGAAGATTTACGATGTTTTTGTATTGACAGGACATTAGGAGGGAGGAATGGAAAAACTAGGGAACAAGCGTTAATCATTAATGAGCAGCGATGGATTCACCGCTTAGGCACAGTGTCCCCAGGGGGTCTCAATAATAGCATTGAATGGGGCGCTTGTGTATGAGCCATCACTAGGCTACGTCATCTATACACCTGGGTTTTAAATGGCCTTGATCTGTACCATCCCGCATGCGCGGTGTTCTGAGGTAGAAGCCCTCAGAGTGAAGGAAGTAAGACATGCGTTTGAAAATGAGAAAATGAGAAAATCAAAGAAAGAAGCATTGTTAACATATTAAGGTATGAGAAGTGAAACTAAGCAATATAGTCTGGATATATACGTTAATAGAGCTTGGAATTACATTAAGAATGTGTTATTTTCTAGTTATTTGATGAAGCTCAACCCCTGAAGAAACAATCTGTGAAACGCTGAAGCGGTGCCGATAGACGGCGTCGGGGAAAGTTTAATCAAGAGCTTATCTTCACGTTGAATTCATTCTTGAGAGTTAAGTTCCATTCCTTAATTGTATGGCTATATGAAAACAGAAGCTTTAAGCTCATATCGGGACTGTGTACTGATAGTTTTAAGGAAAGGAACGATATTGAGAACCGTGGTCATTGATGCTAAAAAGTACTGCAAGGGTAATTCCCATTATAAGTACTGATAAGAGTTTGAGACCTGGTTCTAAGGTACATCTCTCGATGAAATAAGCACTTGTGCAGCACACATCTAAGTAGATATTCATTCTGAGATAGTAGTATTGAGGACTGTCATTTTTGTTACAAGATTGTCTCCTCTAAAAGAAGAAAATTGACCTGTATCACTAGTACTAAATGGCGGTAGCAGACTCTGTGATTTCAAAGGGGCCGCGGCTCCAATATCACACGGAGTCTGCTACCGCCCTTTAGTAAACACCCCCTTTGTGGCTGTCTGTCTGCAACAGGATGAAAAAGGGCACTTTAACATTTCAGATTATGGGACGGCAATGCACAGGAGCCTCTGAGCCCATAGGCAAAAGTCTTGGGTGATATACTGTGTTTTCATGCAGGATCCCGTTGCTTCCCTTTCTTATGACTATCTGCATATTCTCTGTGACCACAGTTTAATAAGTGAGCTTGGAGGATTGGGTGGTGTGGAATTAGCACTCCTCTAATAGGGACCGGGTATCAAAGAAACAACATTCCCTGTAAGTAAACCTGGGGTCAGGTGGCAGCTATTGGCATTCCTGTGCTTAGGGATCATGTGGTAGTTAGCAGCACTCCCTTCTTCTGAAAAAAACATAACCAGCAGATACCGAAACTTTCTGTAGTGACACCCTTTTGCTTTCATGTACAAAAATTATGGTCCTGAGTTATGTAGATCTTTGTGTAAATGGAATTCTTATACTAGGAATAATCCTACATTACATTTTCCATAGGAAGGGTAATTTAAGATGTATATTTTAACATACATGCATGGTGCTTTAGAATCTATGAAATGGCAAATAAAAGATGATCGATAGTCACAATATTTTATGTGGTATGATGAAGGGTCTCAAAGGCAGACTACATCCAAATTAACAGGTTGCATAATGCACATAAGAAAATCCTTGAAAAGTTACAGAAGTTAGAGGAAAAGTCCCCACAGCAGCAGCAATTACATCCACAATTAAGAATGCATGCAAAGAGAAATGTCAGAGAGCAGACTCATTAGAAAACAAGGATTGGGTAGAATAACTTTTGTAACGTGCTGTTCTGAGATCTTCACAGTATAACGAGGGGTGGGAGCCTCCAATGCAGAAGTTAGGGAACATGTGCCTCAGCTCCTTTTGAAGAGTTACTGAGTGCCATTAGAATTCAGACTAGGGACTTCCAGCATGAGCTATTTAGTCCCCCTTCTTCGCACATCAAGTTAAAGACGCCCAAGCTTCTTAGAAATCAAGATCAGTAGTCTGAGTCCTCTGATAATTCAGCTCATACTGATCAAATCCCAATTCTGCTTTCCAAGAAGTCCCTAACGGTGACACATTGTCACTGTTCCATGGACTAAGACAAAGTTATTAGCACTGGCTAAGGACTCTTTTCTGTAGGAGAGTCATCAGATAAGATTAAAGAGAAATTGAAATTAAAGATTAAAGCATATAACCTAGTTTATGAGTAACAAATAAATAGTTGGGTGGACCTAACTCAGTTGTTGAGTTAATAGTGTTACATGATGTGATGGATTGTTTGGGAAACACCCCATCCCCCACAGGGAAACTCCTCAGCCAAGCCTAGCACAAGTGATGTATTGCACTGAAAACCTCTGTCCCTTTAAGAAGAAAGGCTGGAGAATGCCTGGGAAGGGTGTGGCCAGGCTCCAGGCTTTATCCCAAGAAGCAAGGGACCTGGGGAATGAGAGGGAGAGAAGAGCCTGAGGTGTTCTAGAGTATGGAGTGACCACCTACCTCTAAGGAGACACTACGGGAAGGTAGGAGCTGGGGTGGTTCCACGTTGGCCAGCAGGCTTGTGGTAGTACTGCTGTGAGCCCAGAGTGGAAGAGGGGAGAACTGTTTCTCTGCTAAAGCTGTGAAACCCAGAGTGAAGGAACTTTGGGGAAGGAGAGAACTGTTTCTCTGCTACTGCTGTGAACTCCCTGTAAATAAAGCATTTTCCTTTAACCCTCTGCCTGGATCCATGGAGGTTTGTGTCCTGCCCACTCACAGCGTACTACGCATGACCAAAGAGAAAAATTAGCAAAGAAAGCTGAATGGCTTAAGGAAGATCCAAAGACAAACCCCAGTAATAGTGATAGCATGGAAAGACTGAAGGAACAACAAACAAAACTTGCATTATCAGTGAAGTTTTCCCAGTCTTTATTGAGAACACATCAAAGATGAATCATTCCCTTTCAATTAAATAGATTAGGCCCTTACACAACTAGAAAGCTTGGTATTCAATACCACCACTAGTAGAAGGTTTTTTAGGGCAGGGAATGGACTAGATATTTGGGAGTCTTGATGGGCTCTTTTCACTTTTAGTAATTAACATTTTCCATTTAAGTTTAATATTTCAGTTTTAGCGCACACCTTTTATTGGTAGCTCTAGATGAGTTACATTCTGGTACTGCAGGTCTACCTATGATCTTTGTAGTTTCTGAGTCATTCCACGTTTTAGTAAGTAGAACCGACATTTCAGCCATCATGTTGTGGCTTTCGTCAGGGTGAAGTGGTTATGCAGTGTATGTCTGTCCTTATATACAGTGGTTATGCAGTGAATGTCTGTTCTTATATACAATGGTGGGTTTGAAGTGGGAAATTTTTATTTTGGTGAGAAAGTTCATTGAAGAAAAGATGAGAATTTTGAATGTGATTTTGGAGGGAAAGTTCATTGGAAAAAGGTGAGAATTTTGAAATTTGAATGTTGGCAGGAAAGTTATTGGAGAAAAGGCAGGAAAAGTGGAAATCAGAATCTTGGAGGGAGGGCATTTTGAAATTTTAGCAGGAAGATTGTTGTGGCAATCTCAGATTCTGGAAGGTGGAAAGAATCATTGGTCTCTGGCACCAGACCTTGTAGCACTAAACCTTCTGTGAACGAAGGGTTGCTATGTTTTGTTGATAAAGCTTCATGGGTGTCTTACTGTCTAAACTGCTTCTTTGTTCCTCCTTGGCAACCATTGTCCTTCTTTTTCCAGGGTTCTTGTATCATCGAATTTTATTGTATGGCCAGTTTCCATCATATGGAGGGCTACAGCAGATTTCTCTGTGTTGCAGAGTTTAAAATGTCTTTTGTGTTCTTGTAACCTTTCTTCTATGGTGCGGTATGGAATTTAATAGACTCCAGCAGTATGGAGTGGGGGGATGTGATCCTTCACTTTTGTGCATGAGAATGCCAGCTTCTGTGGTGTGCTATATGCTGTTAATATTATTCTTTTTAAGCAGTTTACCTATGTGATGTGCTACTTCTTGGACATAGGGGAGCACCACAGATCTTTGTTCTGGGTGGATATACTACTTGCACATAGTGAATGAGTGCATTTCAATTCCTAACTACAGGAGAAGATGAGGCAGGAGATCTACCAGAGGGCAGCAATGCAGATATCAGTGGCCAGATCTATGGAGAGGGGCCACAATAATGCCCAAGGCATCCAAAGAAGAGGGTGGTACCCAGGCAGAGGAATATGAGGATGTCAAGAGTGAGGGCCATTCAAATGTCCACGTGGATGGAGAGAGTGATGTCAAGGAGGATGACATACAGCCAGGGGCGGCCCAAGGGGGGTGCGGGGCCATGTGCGGAGACTCGGTGCGGGGCCTCATTTGCATAAGTGGCTTTATTTGCATAAATATTTGCACAATGCTAACATACACTAACTTTTAGTAAACATGTCTCTTAATGAGTGTATGGATAAAGACAGACTAAAAGATTTCTACATTACTATAATCCAGTGCCAACCGCCAGGCACATTAGGAACTACTACAAACACTGCCCATTTAGAACCCATAGCAAACCCGCTGTATCCTAACAGCACTACCAGGACTCACAAAGCACCATACCCTACCTATCAAAAGGCAACACTGCAAATATTAAACCAATACATTTCAGAGAACAATACATGACCTACTGGGGAAAGAGAACAAGTGGCAATGTCTAATAGGAATTACATAAACAGAATACCTCAGCTCAGTCAATGTTCCCTCTAAGTTTCTGTAGGCTGTGTGCGCATAAAATATCAGCTGTGTGCAGCTTTTGAAGGAAAGTTAAATTTTTATGCGCCACATAACATCACTCGGAGTTATATACTTTAAAATTTGACTATATGCCAGAATACAGTATGTACACCACATTGATTTTAATCAAATTAAATGAAAATAGACGATTACTAAATGAAGCGGGAAATTTCTAGTAATTACAATCATAACTTTTAAATTTTAAGACATCTGTGTTGTTTTCTATTAGAATCAGAGCCGTAATTTTTGTGCGCTCTGTTGTAAAGTATGTGCGCTCGCTCGGCGAGGTGTGTGCGCGCGCACACGCGCACAGCTTAGAGGGAACAGTGAGCTCAGTTACACATGCAGAACATAGACCATCACCAAACAAGGAATCACAATTTAGAAACAGGAAGGCAATAATTAAAGTGGGAACCCCAAAAGCCAAACTTGGAATGTACAACGACACTGTAGAAATAAAACTATAAATTAATTTCCTCTTGTACCAAACAAAGCGCAGACGTTAATGATGCACATTTCCCAGAGCTTTCATATTCCAGGTAATAAATTCAAAATAAAGAGATATCTTTCTACCTTTTGTGCATTTTTTTTCAGTTGCAATTGCTCCAGCCACTTTCTTCTGGTTTCTTCATGTTTTCTGCTAACTCTCCATCATCTGCTGTCCATTTGTCCTTTCTTCTCTCTTCTAGTTTTTTTTCCATTCTCTCTCTCTACATCTGCTTTAACATACTAATATTTCTCCTTTTGCTCTTTCCTAATTTCCTATTTCATCCACTCAAATTTTACCCCTCCATCCTCAATCCCCACTTACTCTCCCAATACCCGGCCAATTGTAGATTTTTTATCCCTCCCACACAAAATATTTTTCCCCTCTCCATTTTACTCTCCCAGCCCCATCCCATTCTAATCCTCCCTCAACATCAGCTCCCTTCTAGTTCCAGCCTCACCCAGTATCCATTCCCTTCTAGTCCCTGCATCAGCCCATTTCCAGTCCTAGCTCCCCATCAGCCCATTTCCAATCCTAGCAACCCCCCAACCCAATACCAGTCCTAGCCCCCCCATCAGCCCACTTCCAGTCCTAACCCCCCATCAGCCCACTTCCAGTCAGCCCCCCATAGTCCATTGCCAGTCCTAACCCCCCCCCATCAGCCCACAGCCCATTACCAGTCCTAACCCCATCAGCCCACCTCAAGTCCTAACCCCTCCCCATCAGCCCATTTCCTGTCCTAGCCCCCCCATAGCCCATTATCCAGTCCTAACCCCCCCCATAGTCCATTACCAGTTTTAACCCCCCAACAGCCCACAGCCCATTACCAGTCCTAACCCCATCAGCCCACCTCCAGTCTTAATCCCCCCAGCCCATTTCCAGTCCTAGCAACCCCCCCAACCCATTACCAGTCCTAGCCCCCCATAGCCCACTCCCAGTCCTAATCCCCATCACCCAATTTTCAGTTTAAGCCCCCCATACCCCCTTACCAGTCCGAACCTCCCCATCAGCCCACTCCCAGTCCTAATCCCACCAGCCCATTTCCAGTCCTAATCCCCCAGCACCCAAGTTTTAGTTTAGGCCCCCCCATAGCCCATTACCAGTCCTAACCCCCATCAACCCACTTCCAGTCCTAATCACATCAGCCCATATAAAGACTTAGCTCCCCCATAGCCCATCACCACTCCTAACCCCCCCATAGCCCCCCCATAGCCCATCACCACTCCTACCCCCCCATAGCCCATCACCACTCCTAACCCTCCCCAGCCCATCACCACTCCTAATCCCCCCCCAGCCCAGCCCAGAGAAAAGTTTAAAAAAAAAGCTGTCTTCTCCCGCTGCCGGGGCCGCCGCAGCAGAATCGAGTGTGCTGTGGGGCCCCCCCTGCCCAGCAGAGCCTGCCCTCCCCCGTATCACCTCTCTCTTCGTAGCTGCAGTCACACGCGCCGGCTTTCAGAGCGCAAAGGGACTAGTTTCCCTTTCGCGGCTCTGTTAAGCCCGCGGGGCTGATGGGAACTTCCCATCAGCCCCCGCGGGCTTAACAGAGCAGCGAGGGAGAAACTCTCCCCTCGTGCTCTGAAAGCCGGCGCGTCTGACTGCAGCTACGAAGAGAGAGGTGATACGGGGGAGGGCAGGCTCTGCTGGGCAGGGGGGGCCCCGCGGCACACTCGATTCTGCCGTGGCGGCCCCGGCAGCGGGAGAAGACAGCTTTTTTTTTTTTTTAATTTTACTTTAGGATCAGAATGTTTTTTGCGCGGGGCCCCCTGAAACATGGGGCCCTGTGCAAAAAACATTCTCGCTCAATGGACGGGACGGCCATGCATACAGCTTATCCCTTTACCTCTATTCAATGATGGTAAGGTGTCTGGGGAGAGCATGGGAGCAGCTAACGCCAAACAGAGGAGTCAACATCTTCTGTGCTGTGAGGAATGTCTGCTGCTGTTGCAAAATGCCCAGTAAGAAATGCCAAGAGAGAGAACTAGAGGCAACAGTGACCCTCAATGAGAAAATCAAGGGGCTGTTCAGGGACATGCAGTGCTTCATGCAGCAATATGCCACATCCCCCCAACACTTCTGCCACCTGCCACAGTGACATCTGAACCCCCAATGTCCCATGGGGGTTCAGATGTCACTGCCCCCACCACACCAGCTTGGGAACATTGATGCAGCTATCTGCCTAATCATTCCACATTTTGGGACCTGTGCCCCATGGAAGGGGGGGATCTCTCATTTCCCTCCTTCCAGGAGGCTCCTCGGTGCTCTGGTGAGCTGGATAATGTCTCTGACAGCTCTTCAGGAGCAGTGAAACATTATCTAGTCAGGGTCAAAAGCAGGGGGCAGGAAGGAAGGGGCTCAGGAGCAGGAGATAGGATCATTTCTTATCCTCCCCCTCCCCTATCAAAATGTGTGTGCTCTAAGCAGGGGGGAAAGAGATGGTGCTGTTAGGGGACAGCTAGGGTCAAAGGGCTACCTCAAGGGGCAGATTAGGGGGTTGAGATGATGGTTGGAGGGGCTGATGGTTCGGCAACTGGGCTGGGTTGCAGTGCCCGCCCAGCACATTAAACACCCTGGTGCAATAGCCTTATATGTGTCCGCTCCCTCTCCTCCTATGCAGGTGACAGAGATTACGCTCTGAGGAAGTGGCTCCTGTTTCCTGTAGTGGCACCACACGCAGATGCAGAGGACCGGTACAGCGGATCCCAGTGGCACACGTGCACCATCATCACGAGGAGGGTATCATATTAGAAAATTATGATCTAACTAATTGTGAAAGATATAGGGTTTTTTTTCTAGTTTTAATGGGGAAGGGTGAGAAGGTAATTGAAAAATATGTGTATTGCTGTTTTACATGGTATTTTTTTTTGTATGTTGTGAGCCACTTTGGCATTTATTTGAAAAGCATGTAAATGCTGACAAATAGATAAGTAGAAGCAGCCCTGAAACTACAAGTATGTAGTGAAAATTAGAAACTCCTGGATCTATTCCTGAATCTATATGTTTGCTAAAGTCCCCCAGTACCGAAATGCTACAAATTGCAAATTCTTCTCTAAAATCAGTTCCAAAAGGGAAATGCAAGTCATTTTTCGAACTCCTACCTATTGTGAAATCCCCATCAATCCTCACCAACAATCCTTCCCAATCATTTGGCATGGTTCAAGATGGTGTACCACTGACAAATGAGATCTGTACATCAAAGCTATACCACTACCCCGCTTACCACCCCAGGCACATGCATCAAATCGAAATAATGCAGGCATAATTGGGAACATGCAACACCCCTTCAGGTAAGAACCATTCCACAGGTCCGCGACTAAAAAGCTGTTTGATTATTTTCATCTAATTTCCATGTATTTTGGTGTGCTGAAAACAAATTAAATATTGAAAAAACTCCTAGACGTCATGATTTGCCACAACATGCAAAATTGTCTTCAAATTTATCAAATTTTTTCAAATTACTATTAATTAATTCAAATTACTATTAATTAATTCACATAAGTGCATTTAAGATATAAAATGCCAAAAAACCTTAAAGGGGTTGTCCGAGTTATGTAAAAAAAAAATAGCACTGTAAATCTGATGGTCAGCAATATATACATAAGCTAAGCAAGTTTTAAGTCCGTGCTTCTAATGATAGAAGGGGTTAATCTTTCCTGAAGAATCCAGTGGGAGGGAGACACAGGGCAGATAGCAGCAGCTCCGGTCAGTGCAGGGGGGCGTGGCCAGCACTGTGACATCTCGTGTACAGACACAGAGCTGCTCTCTCCTGCATGCCACACTTGTGCACGAATCATCATCAGGTTCTTGGTTCTAAGCTGTTCACACTTTTTCATCGCAATTCGTGTTAGCTCGTCATTCTTCAACCGTTATGTTATGGCTCCGCGAAAGTGTATTAATTTGCCAGACAGTTTCTGTTTCATCTGTGGTGAATATATAGTGTTGAAGCAACAGCAGAATATTACAGACTTTGTGAAAAAAGTATACTTTGCATACTTTGGACTAAAAATTGGAGATCAAGATAAAGTCTGGGTGCCTCATAAAGTGTGTAAACGGTGTGTTGAGGACCTCTGAAACTGGTTCAAGGGTAAGAAAAAAATCTTTCCGTTCTGGGATTCCTATGGTATGGCGAGAGCAAAAGTACCATAGTGACGACTGTTACTTTTGTTCATGCGATGTGAAAGGGTTTAATTCCAAATGGAAGCATTCCATTTCATACCCCAATCTTCACTCGGCAATTCGTCCCATCCCCCATGGCACAGATATACCAGTACCCAAGCCCCCTGCTACCTTGGAAGAGATACCTAGCGATGAAGGTGAAGTCATACCTGAACCAGATGACGAATCAAGTTCTGACTTTGAAGATGATACAAGACCAAAATTGTTTTCTCAGGAGGAGATGAATGATTTGGTAAGAGACTTGAATCTTCCCAAAGATGCCGCTGAGTTACTCGGATCAAGGCTGAAAAGCAGGAATTTATTGTTGCCAGGAGTGTCATCTTCATGATTCAGACATCGTGAAAAGGATTTCATTCCTTACTTCAACCAGGAAGACAAGTTGGTTTATTGCATCGATGTCGAAGGTCTGATGGGTCAATTTAAAATCCAATATGATTCAGAGCAATGACGTCTTTTTATAGATTCTTCAAAAAGAAGTCTCAAAGCAGTTTTACTCCACAACGGTTTTTACGCTTCCATACCTGTAGGTCATTCCGTACACTTGAAGGAAACCTATGAGAACTTGGAAATGGTTCTTCGTAAACTTAAATATGAAGACCATGGTTGGCAAGTGTGTGGGGACTTGAAGGTCTTGTGCATGCTGCTCGGGCAACAAGCTGGGTATACCAAATATCCTTGTTTTCTGTGTCTATGGGACAGTCGAGACCGACAAAATCACTGGACCAAGAAGAGTTGGCAGCCGAGGGTGCTAACAGTCGGTGAAAAAAATGTCCTCCGAGAAACTTTGGTACCTTCCCATAAAGTTCTTCTACCACCTCTCCACATAAAATTGGGATTGATGAAGCAATTCGTAAAATCACTTCCAAGAGATGGAGAATGCTTCAAATACTTGGTCACCAAGTTTCCAGGCCTGTTGGAGGCAAAATTGAAGGAAGGTGTGTTCGTCGGACCAGACATTAGAAGGCTAATAGTTGATCAAGAGTTTGTCAATACCATGACGGATCCTCAAAAAGAAGGGTGGATTGCATTTAAAGAAGTCGTACAGAAATGTTTAGGCAATAACAAAGATCCTCACTACAAAAGGATCGGATGAATGAATGCTGAAAGCATTTCAAGCTTTAGGTTGTCTGATGAGTTTGAAAGTGCATTTCCTCCAGTCCCACCTTGACTACTTTCCTGAAAATTTGGGAGCTGTGAGTGAGGAACAAAGTGAACGATTCCACAAGACATTAAAGAGATGGAAAGGAGATACCAGGGAAAATGGAGCATTACAATGATAGCAGACTACTGTTGGATGCTTCAGAGAGACATTCCAGATGCTACTCAGAAGCGTAAATACACCAAGAGGAGCCTCACAAGGAAGAAGAATTGAGTTTAGTGTGTGTAGGTGAGCTCATTTCATTTCAAAAAAGGATTTTCATGAAAATATTGTAATAAAACTTTAATTTTATGTCTATTTCCATTTATTTTGAGGTATTGTTTTATTTAACATAGTTTATTTATTTATTTATTTATTTACATTCTCTTATATACTGCGCTATTCTGCATCAGTGTGGATACCTAAATTGTCAGGAAACGTGATGTCCTATGACAAAATGAAGGTCATTTTTGGATTCAGCGCACCAAAAAACATAAAGATTACGTGGAATAACCAAAACAGCTCTCGAAAAAAAGTTTTTTGCAGACCTGTGTTTCAGTAATAAAAGAGTTATTCAACTTCTCATCCAAGATCAGCTTATATAAAATATGCCATTAATTATTTGCATATTTAGCATTGATTAGCATACATCTTGGTTTCAAACTACTTATAATAGCATGATGCTAAGCTCAAAACTCACCCCCTATTAGACTATGACCGTGACCTTAGGGCCCTTTGAGATCTTTGATAGCTATAACAGCCTTTGCTCAGTATACATGGGATCCTTTCCTTTCCTAAACAAATTCATGAGCCAGCCTAGAAATAATCTGCTACCCCAAAATGTCCTTGGCTCACTCAAGGAATACACTCTTTGAATGGACTTCTTAGATAAAACCCTCCAGATAGGATGGGATTTTGGATTTACTTCCTGTCTTTTGCAGTAATAGCTGAAGACAAGTTACATTGAAGTACAGTTGATATCTTCCTGTCCCCAGAGGGCTTGCAATCTATTTGTACCCAAGGCAGTGGAGGTCTAATGACTTGCCCAAGATCAGGAGGGGTAGCAGTGGGATTTGAATCTTGGCTTCCTTGGGTTTTAGCACACTGCTCTCACCTTAGATTTCTCCTGCACTCTAGGCTTTAGTAGTGAGTGACATCACTGGCTTTAGTGAATGGGGTCTAACATACATGGTATCAGGGAGGGTCTCTCACATTCTCCAGCACCCTTTGACACACATGCTAAAGCCCCCACTCACAGCCACAAGTAAAACTGATCACCCTCCCAGTGGTAAGTTCAGCACGGCTAAGTTATTTCTAGTTATGTATAGAGATATATAAATTCTATAAGATCTGAATGTGGATTTTGTGGACTTGTTCTGTGGTGTGCTGCTGTATAGGCAAAGGACTATAGTAAAATAGATGTGCAGTATCTAGCATGCTAGAGATATGATTGCATAAAATTGTGCTCAGCATGTTGAGTCGTGACTCCTAGTGTAGCTGAGCAGTATCACAGTAATAGTCATCTGAATTACCTACATTTCTATACAGATGTTGTAAAATGAATGTATGGCATTTGGTTCAGACGATGTGAAGTACATCCAGGAAAACATTATAAAGTGTATACAGTGCAAATCTGAGTGAGTGCGTAAGGTTTCATTGAGTAAGTGGGAGAGAAAGTCTACTTTAGAATGTAGAAAAAAATATATCTACATTATAGTCCAGCATTTCTTCCTAGCAAGAAAAGTGACACAGAGCATTTAAAGGTGTTTTTTTGCCTGTGAAAATGTATGAGGGGGCTGATAAGCCTCTGGCCTTGTAACGAAACAGAAAGCTATGGGCACACTTCAGTTCCAGTTGTCCGAATGATCTCTACAGTTTCGTTTTATTTAGTCTGAAATAAAATGAAACTGCAGAGAGATCATTCGGACCACCATAACTTTCTGTTTTGTTATAAGGCCAGACACTTATCAGCCCCCCCCCCCCCTTGTAGCCAGTGTTTGAAAATAGGAAAGAATTGTTTAGATGTTTCTAGGACTGCTGTCTGTTAGGATGAAAGAAGAGATTCATTCCAACTAGATTAGCCAAGTTTCAGTAACACTGGTAACCCGGAAGCCCTCCTCGCCTCCATTCCCCGATTTGACACACTCCAATCCTGTCCCCCCCCCCCCCCCCAATAACTTCACCAACTCAGTAATATTTGGTACAAACTTTTGGTCGCAGCTTTATTTACAACTTGTACAACCGTCCCAACACGGGCCTAAGATAACAATTGAACAAAACCCAACCCCGCACCCCTTTACCGGAGGATGCCCCCCCCACCCGCCATCTTAGTAGCAAGGCGGAGCATCCTCCTCCCCCCCAAACCCCGCCGCCTGCCTCGCCATCCTAGTAGCAAAGGCCGGCTCCCACCCCCCCGCTACCGGGCCGAGACCCCCAACCGGGCTGTCTCGCCCCACCCCGGGGAGCACTTCGCCCCCACTGCTTGTAAACCAGGTCAAGCCCGCGCCGCTCCTGCGAGCGCTGGCTCTGTACCCCGCCACCCCCACCAGCTGCAACATCCCGACAAACCACAACCATGGGCGGGCGGGCGGGAACGCGACCGGTACGCGAGGAGCCGCGGCCAGAAGGAGACGGCCACGCGGCTCCTCGCGAACAGCACCGCCCACCCCATGTCATGCGGGCCAATGAAATCGCTCCGACGGCGCGCCGGAGCGATTTCAACTGCCTCGCACCGCCCCCTCCCCCCCCCCGACGCACCCCCCCTTTTACCCGGCACGTTGGAGGCCGCGGCCGGGCCCGGGCCCAGGTTACTGTCGGCCGCGGGACCCGGCCCGCGGCCTCGGGCATAAGTGTTAAAATCACTCCCATAGGAAATAATAGATGTCAAGCAGCTGTAGCAATGCTCTAGTCCGGATTTATGCCAGCCTTAAGCAGAATTAATTACATTCAGGTCTTTGAGTTTCTGGAGACAAATATATCTATGTATATCTATAATTTGGTGAATCAATGTTTGTGGATATAGTGGAAGGTTAATGAAATATCCATACAGCAGAGGAATTGCCTAGTGGCTAGAACAGCTATATAGTGACCAAAAAGGCAAGGGTTCATATCATAATGGTGTTCCTGGGGCAGGTCACTAAACCCTCCATTACCTTAAGTACAAACTTACGAGCCAATGTAGAAAGCTGTCATTGAAGTTGTGCGCAATTAGCTGTGTGCGTGTTTTCATAGCACGCGGATAGCGCAAGACTTCAGCACCAGTATGCAGCAAAGGACAAGTATGCAAATATGCTGTGTGCAAAACTTCAGCATAAAGATGAGAGGAGCCAATGCATGCAAAAACAACAGTTGGACTACAGGTGGCCATTTGATGCACGTGCCTAACTGTCAAATGCTTACAGGATGTGCAGGTTCTTTTGACGCTCACCCCATAATAATACTATTTCCCCTAAAACCATTTTTTATGAAATCACAAGAAAGAGACCTAAAAAAAAGATAAATAAAATTAATGAGTCCCCACCCCAATCCCTTAATAGGACTCTCCAATGAACCCCAAATTCCCCCCCCCCAATCAAAGTAATAAGTTCTCTCAAACCCACTCCTATCCCATTTTTAAATAACAGCCCCACTCAAGAAAACCATACACCTATCCAGCCTCTCTCAACCCCCCCCCCCCTCCAATCCTGATCAAGCTTGAATTAAAAGGACCTCTTGCTTCCCCCCTACCCATTCAGCATCATGTTTATCAGCCTGACCCCTTAGGAGTTGTATAGTGAGATGATAACTAGGGAGTTTGAGCTGTCATTTTTGCTAGTGGAACCACCAGGGCAGGAGCCCCCAAGAATTTGTCTAGGTTTAATGCAAGCTGTTTATTCATTTTGCATAATATTAATGAGTACAAAGGATGCACAAGGAGAAGAAGCAAAAAAAACATTTCTTCTTGAACACCAAACATTTTTCTTATACGCTGAAATACACTCGAAAGTGTCTCTGAAACAGTCTTTCCCTACACACACAAGATGTTTAAGTCACCTCAGACCAGGTGTAGAGATATTAGCAGTCTCGTTGGTTATGTAAACCCCTATGCGTTTCTCTGCATTGGATGCAGACCTTATTAGCATATATTTGAATATGCACAGCTCATTTGCATATTATTAAATATGCTTGGCATTGCTGTGTGCTCATACTTTTGCTGTTTACGTGTGTGTCAATCTCTTTTATGTATTTGGTATGGCGGAACTTGTGCATATAAGTTGCGTTATCTGCATACAAAGGGTGCACTAGTCCTTTTGCATTGGCCCATTAGACTCTAAAGGACAAAGAAATGCTGTACCTGATTCCAACTTACCTTGAAGTACTACTGAAAAGATGTGAGCTAAATAAGGTGACTTCCATTTTTGCAAGCTCTGAATATCTTTTCCAGGCCATGATGAATATTTTATTTTCTAGTTAATATCTCCCAAATATTTGCATTTTCAACAATTTCCTTTTGAGCTTTTTCACCATTCTCCCCCTATAGGCCAAAACAATTTGGGTAGATCACACCCAAAGTTGCCAGCAAAATATTGGCTTTCAGCTTATATTTTAACTGGTGAACTCCAAGCTTTTCCATGTTCCTGAGGGAAAATTGTCCCATCTTAGGCCTTTTGTGGAACTTCAGAAGAGGATATATTTACCTTCTATAGTGGTAGGAAACATATCTGTATTCCCATTCTGTCTTCTGACCGTTTGGTTGTTAGACCTTTTTTCAAAATCTGTAGTGAAAGGAATTTCATCAACTTTAATGACCTGATCATAGACTCTTATCTTTTTAAATTCCTACCTATTCATTTGTGTGCCACATTTACAAAGGATATAAACTATTATACTGCCTTCAGATGTCCTCATCATATTCAAAGTGGGTTCACCTATTAATCTGCTGTGGCAATCTGACATTGCAGATGGGTAGTAGAGAAAATTAGGTGAGGTTAAATAGGGTTAAATATTCTTGTCCATGTCACAGTTCTTGCCTGGTTTTTCTTTCTCTAGTCATCCATAGGTTTGCAGTAAGCCAATCCTAGTTAGTCATAGATGTTCACAAGCCACAAGTGGAGAGGAACTAGGTAAGGAAAATACCTGGGAAAGGTCAAACAGGTCATTGTGTTTCTGGACCAAACAAGATCAGTTATACACCTGGGGGAATTCTGTGCAAAAAAAAATTTAAAATTCTGCACAAAAATTTAAAAAATTCTGTGTGCAGTATTTTAAAATTCTGCATGCTTTATTGGTAAATTTTTGTGCAGAATTCCCCCATCATGAAGCTTAGCTCCTACTCTAGACCTGAAATTTCTCCTACCTTTTTCCTCTTTGGCTCTCTTGCTCCATAAATCAGGAAATAACAAAACTTTTGAACGCATAAACTGAGAAAAAGACATCCTACTAAAATATAATCTAAGGACGGCATTTCCATCAGATTCAAAGGCAAAGGAAACTAACAAGGTTGTTTTGCTAGTAACTACTTCCAAGGAGCTCTCCAAGAAATCTGACAATTCCAACTGGTCGGGCCCAGAAGCACCCACATTCCCCCCCTCCGCCCCAGACCCAGAAGAAATGACAACATATTGAACTCTAGTAATAGGTGGCAAATTGTCTGGCGGCATCAGGAGTACCTCTGTAAGGTACTTACGGGCGAGACCCAGTGGCTCCAACAATGGTGATCTTGGAAAATTCAGAAAATGCAAATTATTTCTTCTCAAAGAATTATCCATATATTCCAAGCGTCGCAATGAAATCAGGCGCTCCTTGGCAAAAGTCTCACCCAAACCCTGTAAATCCTCCACTTTAGCCTCCAGCGCCGCTACCTTATCAGCTTGCTCCACACACTTTGATTCGACCACTGCACACCGACCCTTCACAAGTAAAAACTCCTGTGATAAAGCTCCCACCACTGGAGCAAGGGAATTCTGGAGAAAAGAGATAGCTTCCCATAAGCTATCTAATGTTACTTTAGCTGGTTTCTTTAAACCGCATATCACCTGCATTTCTGGAGCTCCTGTCGACACGGTTTTCACTCGGACCCCCCCCCCCCGGGTCCCCCACCAGAGGAGTACGCCACCTCCACAGCTCCTCCAGATTTCACAACAGGGCTCCATACTGGCTGAGAGGAAGCACCCCCACACACAGCTGCAACCTCCTGACCCAGAGACACTCCAGCACTCTCTTCCTCCTCTCGCCTTCCACTGGGCTGTGGCGGCAACAGCTGACTGACGGGGCTAAGATCCACCCCGTCACTGCTCAGGTCCCCCAACACCTCCGAGGGATCCGCTGAAGCCATGGCATCCATACGAGGTACACAGAAAGAAACAATTGAGGCTTGCATCGGACCTCCGATTGGGGTAGAGAAATTCGGGGGCTTCGTTGATTTTTGCTTCCTCTTTCTCCCCATCAGCACCGAGTCCACCTCTCCACTTCTTCGTGCTCCTACTAACGGCGTCTACTCCTCCACCATCTTGGAACCTGAAGTTGGAATTTAGAGTTTTGGGGGTCTGTTTTCTATCCTTTAACCAGTTCCTAATCCACAATAATATATTACTTCCTATTTTATGACTTTTTAATTTCCCAAGAGACCCTCATGGTTAATCTCATGAGGGAATTTGTCAAAGGCTTTCTGAAAATCCAGATACACTATATTAACCTGCTCACCTTTATCTACCTGATTATTCACACCTTTGCAAATGTTTTAAGAGATTAGTAAGACAAGACTCTCCTCGTCTAAATCCATGTTGGCTTTCTGCATGTTTAGTAATGTAGTTTATTATAGTTTCTAGCATTTTGCCTGATACTAATGACAGGCTCAGTGGTCTGTAGTTTCCCTAGAATGCTTTTTAAAAATTGGCGTTACGTTGGCCACACTTCAATCTTCAGGCACTACAGATGATTTTAATGATGGTTCAAAGATTACTAATTGTAGGTGTGCAATTTCATATTTCAGTTCTTTTAACATCCTAGGATGTATGCCATCCAGTCCAGATGATTTGTTTACAGAGATTTATTTCAATTCTTCCAATACATTACCTTTAAATATTTACAGAGATTTATTTCAATTCTTCCCATACATCACCTTTAAATATCATGGGTAAGTTTCCTACATCTTCTTCAGTAAAGACTAAAACGAAAAATTCATTCTGTCTCTCCACTCTGGCCTTGTCCTTTCTTAGGGGTATGTTACTTATCAGTGGTAGCAGCTTCCGTGTGATATCAGAGCCACAGTCCCATTGACTTATTGTACCTTTTATCCCTCCATCATCTAATGTTCCAACTGATTCTCTCACAGGTGTTTTGCTATGAATATACTTGAGAAGATTTTTATTGTGGGCCTGATTTTATAACCTAACACGTATCTGAGAAGTCCAAAATTGCCCCTATTTTAAGCTTATTTTATCAAGGCACAGTTTAGGGTGCTCCCATTTTGAAGATCCATTTAAACATATGATAATAAGTGGTAGTGGTATAAAGGCATTCATTTCTGTAGCTAATTAACATAGAAATATAGAAAAAATGATTGCAGATAAAGAGCATATGGCCTATCTAGTCTACCAACCCATGGCAACTACTTAACTCTGCAATCCCTTCCTTTCCCTTAGAGATCCTCTGTGTTTTCCCATGCTTTCCTTAATTTAGATACAACCCTTATCTCTACTACCTCCACTGGGAGGCTGTTCCACACATCTACTACTCTTTTCATAAAAAAATATTTCCTCAGATTACTCTTGTTTATCCCCTTTCACCTTTATTCTATGCCCCCTCATTCTAGAGCTTTCTTTTGATTGAATGAGGCTCTCCTCCTGTATATTTATGCCACAGAAGTATTTCAATGTTTCTATCCTATCTCCCCTCTCCTGCCTTTCTTCCAAAGTATACATGTTCAGAAACATGTTTTCTATAAGCTTCAGTACCCACTCTCTGTACCAACTTCACCCTGTTTATATCCTTTTGAAGGTGCTGTCTCCAGAACTGCACACAATACTCCAAATGAGGTCACACCAGAGACATAAAGAAGCACTATCGCCGCCTTCTTCCTGCTTGCCATTCCTCTCCTTGTGCACTCAAGTATCCTTCTGACTTTTGTCATCTTATTTTTTATACCTGTTTGGCCAACATAAGATGATCAGAAGCAATGACCACCAGGCTATGCTCTTTTTTCATGGACAAGAGTACTTCACCTTCTATACTGTACCACTTCCTTGGATTTTTGTTGCCCAAATGCATAACCCTAGCCTTTTTAGCATTAAATCTCAGCTGCCAAATTCTCAACCAGTCTTCAAGCTGGGTGTCAACCCTATTGTAAATTTTGGTATCACCCACAAAGAGGCAAATCTTACCCTTTCGCAATATTACATACAAAACGCTTAAAGAATCACACCAAGAACTGATTTCTGTGGCACACCTCTGGCAATGTCCTTATCCTCAGAGTAAACTCCATTTACAGATACCCTTTGTCACCTCCCATTCAACTTGTTTCTAACCTAATTAGTTGCTTTAGGGCCCATCCCTAGGATGCTCAGTTTATATATGTCTACTATGCAGAACCATGTCAAAGGCTTTACTAATATCTAAGTACACCACATTTAGTACTCTCCCTTGATTACCCAAAGAAATGAATCAGATTCATCTGACAAAACCTGCTTCTGGTAAAACCATGCTGTCTTGGATCCTGTAATCCATTAAATTCCAGAAACTCACTATCCTCTGTTTAGCAGCAAATTCATTAATTTACTCACCATAGAGGTCAGACTAACCAGCCTGTAGTTCCCAACCTCATCTTTACCTCTGCTTTTGTATAGAGGGACCACATGTACCCTTTTCTAGTTTTCTGGGACAACTCAGGACTCTAAAGAAGCACTGAAAAGATCAGATGGTGGGATTGTCAGAACGCTCTAAGTTCCTTCAATACTCTCGAGTGTATCCCATCCAGCCTCATCATATTGTCTATTTTTAATTAAGTCTGCTCCTCATGAACACAGTCTTCTGAAAATCCATCAATATATACCTCACTTCCAGTCCTATTTGTTTTTTTTCTGAAATCCCACTCCTGTCCCTTTATCTGTGAATATAAAACAGAAATATTTGTTAAGCAATTCCGTGAGATTTGAGAAGATTATTTGTTAAAAAGGCGGCAAACTGATCTGGTGAAATCTCTATAGGGTCATCCAGGGCAGGCCCAACCATTAGGCAAACTAGGTAGCGGCCTAGGGTGGCAGCCTCTGGGGAGTATAGCAAAGAACAGAGCATGCAAAGCTAAACCACAGATTCTGACAGCCAGAGGGGGCATAAGGCTTAAGATCTGCCTAGGGTGCTAATACCTTGAACTAACTCTGAGGCCAGCTCTAGGGTGATTTTGGGGTTATTCAACTGGAAAGAATTTCTTTATCATTTTAAAGAGTTGTTTGGGATAATGCTCATGTGTGTGAATAGTGTTTGAAATGTTAGTAGCCTTAAACCTGCTCCAAAATTGGTATAAATGTGTATATATACTCTATATATGCAACCATGCATTTTATAGAAAACATGTGTACCTCGTAACTCCATCCACACTCCGCCCATACTATGCTCCCAGGAACCCCGATATGGGGAATGCATATCAGTATTACCATCTTCTCAGGGTCCATACACAGGCATGTGAATGGTCGTGCAATTTTGTAAAAGAACTTTTCTTTACATAAAACTGACTTGACAAATGAGAACAGTTTTATGTGTCTCATATGTAAACTTATTAATGCAGGAACAGAAACCCGAATAGCCCTTTCAACTCTCTGAGGCACCAAAGGAGAATTTGCGGTTTTCAGTTATAAATGAAAAAACAAAACAAAAAAGGTTTCTTTCTCAGGGCTCTGATGACATAAGAACTGTCATACTGGATCAGACCAAAGGTCCATCAAGCCCAGTACCTTGTTTCCAACAGTGGTCCATCCAGATCACAAGTACCTGACATCCCACAGTTAGACAGTTTCCTGCTACATACGAGGATAAGCAGTGGTTTTCTCTCAGTTTACCTTCATAATGGTTTATGGACTTTGTCCAAACCTACTTAAATCCAGGTACATTGTCTGCTTTTACCACATCCATTCCTACTGTGGAGAGAAAAAATATATATATTTTCTCGTGTTTTAAATATACTACTTTGTAGCTTCATGGAATTCCCCCTTGTCCTTATATTTTTTGAAAGAGTTAACAATCAGTTTGTTTTTACCCGTTCCATTTTATTCAGTATTTATCATATCTCCTCTCAGCTGTCTCTTCAAGCTGAAGAGCCCTAATCTTTTTAGCCTTTCCTCAGAGGAGCGTCATTCCATCCTCTTTATGATTTTGGTCGCCCTTCTTTATATCTTTTTTTTAAAGCCGCTATATCATTTTTGAGATGTGGAGACCAGAAATGCACACAATACTCAGGGCGCAGTCGCCTCATGATATGATATGGAGGCACTATTAAGTCTTTTGTTTTATTCTCTATTCCTTTCCTAATAATCCCTAACATTCTGCTTTCTCTCTTGGCCACCGCTGCACACTGAACAGAAGATTTCAATATATTGTCTATGATCTCACCCAGATCCTTTTTTGGGTGGTGACTCCTAAATGGAACCTACAGTACCATTGTGATCAAAGTTTAGGTTATTCTTCCCTATGTGCATTACTTTACATTTGTCCACATTAAATTGCATCTGTCATTTCGAAGACCAATCTCATAAGATATGTCATATTGAGTCAGACCAAGGGTCCATCAAGCCCAGTATCCTGTTTCCAGCAGTGTCCAAACCAGGTCACAAGTGCCTGTCAGGTTCCTAAAATGTACACAGATTCCATGCTGCTTGTCCAGTGGGTAAGCAGTGGATGTCCCTAGTCCTCTTTAGTAATGGTTTATGGCAGAGGTACTCAAATCCAGTCCTGGAGGGCTGCAAACCAGTCAGGTTTTCAGGATATCCCTAATGAATATGCATGAGATATATTTGCATGCACTGCCTCCATTGTATTTGAATGTATCTCATGCATATTCATTGGGGATGTCCTGAAAACCTGACTGGTTTATGGCCCTCCAGGACTAGATTTGAGTACCCCTGGTTTATGTACTTTTCCTCCAGGAACTCATCCAACTTGGCAGCTCTGCACATACTAAAACCGCTTAGTTAGATAGAAGTGAGCTAAATGCAATAGGAAAACTACAAAAAGACAATCAAAAAGTCTTGGTTTTGCCCATTGAATTTAGGGTCTGAGAGTCCCTTTAAACTGCTGCTTGCTTCTGCAGAGGGTGGCCCTTAGCCAATGACATGCAGAAAAATTTCAAAGGTTGTTTTGTTATAGTCATTTACCCTTTCTTAAGACAAGCTGCACAATTAGCTCTGCAGCATGTTGGCTAAATGATCACTTGCCATTCTAGACCTAGTATTTTATATTTAAAAAAACATTTGTTTTCAAACAAACCTTTCTACAGGCTATTTAAAAACATATTTAACATACTGAAATTAAGCATAGACCATTTAAGAAACATCCCATGTGACTATTATAGGACTAAAGGCTATTAGTATTAATGTGTCTAACAAGTTCAAACCTTCAGTACTGAAGCATTCCAGATGTGTAGGCTTAGGGTTTTTTCCTGGCATGAAATGGTGGCTTTCCAGTGTCCATTGATGTCCAAGGACATTGATCAGTTGCTTTTGCCCATTGCTGTGATTTTCCCTTGCTTAAAGTAGCTGTTCAAGATTTAATATGCATATTCCTTTCAGGAACTTCAGGGCCAGTCTCATTTATTATTTATGCAGTACAGATTTTCAGCCATTGCGATAAATGCTTAGTTTAGAAACCTACAGTAGCCTACGGAAAGGTCCTGGGAGAGGGCAGGGGTCAGGGAAAATATAGTCAAATGTGACTTCTAATGCTAAATAAAAGAAAATAGAAATATATTATGTCCATTAAGCTGAACAACTATGTATCTAAAAATACATAAATAGAATGTACAGTTGATTGAAAAGATATAAATTAGTTATGTGATCATAGCTCTTTCTTAAATAATATCTGAGAAATCCTTTCTTGGCTCACTTTCACATACGTGTGGGACGTGTTGGTGTGGACACGGCCGTATTAGCACTTTGAGCCCCATCATGGATTCCCACTTATTTTAATCACCTGCCGCCCTCTCTCCCTAAGATCTTCATGCATGGCTACCCTCCTCAGACTGCCCCACATCGCCTCTCCGGAAGTAATGTGGGGCAAACTGCAGGCCTCTGTTCTGAGTGATGCGGCAGTGAGGGAGCAGTATGACTGAGCAAGCACATGCTTTAACTGGAGTGCCCTACTCATTGGAACAGTACGGCTGAAAGCCAGGAAAGCCGGGCATGTCATTTCCACCCTCCACTGGCACTGACACAAACCAGGGATGCTAAGGGCAGACCACCTAAAGAGTGAGGTTTGTGAGATTTCGGGTGATGATATAGATTTAGGAGGCTTTAAGGGGCATGTTTACTAAATCGTGTTAGCTGCAGCCACGGAACTAATGGAAAAATATCACCTGGTGGTAGCAGCTAACACAGTGGAACTGCAGATATCGTAGCACTTTTCTGTGGGATCAATATTCAAAAAGATTTATGTGGGTAACTTTTAAGTTAACTATGCATATGCTGCCTCCAAATTAAAATAAAAATATCTCTAGTCTCTAAGCTTCGGTATTTAGGTGTCTTTCTTGGTAGTAATCTCTCGTTTCATGATCACATTTCCCAGGTGTCTCGTCGCTCTTTCCATTGCCTTAGACGAATCCGTGCCATCAGACCATTTCTCTCCCCTCAGGCTCTTTCCACCCTCTTACTTTCTTTAGTTATCACTAGGTTAGATTTTTGCAATCCTGTTTATGCTGGCATTCCCCAATACCAGCGCCACTGATTACAATACATAAAGAATACTGCAGCTCGGATGATCCTCCATGCCTCTCCCCGTGACCATATCACTCCTATGCTTCAGCATCTTCACTGGTTGCCAATAAACTTTCAAATTCAGTTTAAGATCCTCACTCTTGTCCATCGGGCTATTTATCTGCACACACCTCAGTATTTATCTGATCTATTAACCTTTCACACTTCCACCCGCAGTCTTCGTTCAGTTCATATTAATCGCTTGCACCTCCCTTCTCCCTCTCAAGCTCACCTTCACTCTACCCAGCAATCAGCCTTTTTTTACATAGGTCCTGCTCTCTGGAACTCCCTCCCCACTGACCTCCGTTTAGAACAGTCCATTCCTAATTTCCGCTCCCGTCTGAAAACACATTTTTTTCTCTGCTGCTTTTAATCTTTTCCAGTGATTTCTGCTTGATTTGCTCCTATTTGCAATCTATCCTCTCTATCCTGACCTTCTTTTTCTCCTATCCTTTTTAAGAAAAAGTATTTTTTAAAGTATTGTTGTTTTCCTTTTCTTTTTAATCATTTTATATATTTTATAGTTTTATTGTAAACCGCCTCGATGTAATGGGGGGCGGTATATCAAGTGATTATAAACAATAAAGAAACAATAAACAATGTGGTTAACTTAGAGCTATAGCATCAACCAATGTCTTAATTTGGGCCTTCAATGTTCATAAAGGGATGTGTACAGCCTCATCTCACCTTCCCAAGGTGCACAGAGGGTTTGCTGAGCCCACAGACTGTGGACTCAGCAAGCCACTCCCAACCCTCACCAGCTGGTTTGCCTCCAACCACAAGAGGTTCTGAGCCCTGATGTAAGCCACTTCCCACCTATTCTATTTAGTGCCATGCAAAGGGATGTTTTATTAAAGGGCAGTAAGTTTTTTACTTGCCATGTGTTAAGGACAAAAGCTAATGAATGGTAAGTGCAAAGGCTGTTTGCTAATTGTTGGGAGCATGGTCAGCAAATGGCATGTAGTTAGCACACAGGTTATACATTTACCACACCTTGCTCACGATAAATGCATTGGCAGATAGTGTGAATACATTTGCACCATCTGCTGATGCATGTAACACATATGCCAGCACTGCCCAAAGAATTAAAAAAAATATATAATCACAGAGACTCATCATCACCCCAAGCCTAAAGATAGCACCCCCCCCCCCCCCCAAGCGCATCATTAAACACCCCCCTCCTCTGGCACTTCATGTTGGTAACGGGAGCACACAAACATTTTTCTAACCAGTTTGTCCCCAAATTTTAATTTTTTCTGGCTGATCTGATTTTTTTTGTTGTTTTTTGTCTGCAGATGTAGAGGGCAAAGGAGTGTGGTAGGTCATCCAGCACCATGTTTAACTTTGGCTGGAGGGGGTCATGAGGAATTGGGAATCTCTCTTGAACACAACAGACTTTGGAGCAGAAAAGGCATCTAGGCTCAGAGGCCTTTGGACTATGTTAGGCCAAGGAGACCATCCATGCAATAGGGTATGCAATGACCTTTTTACTTATCAGAAATGGGGAACTTGCCTATAGATAGCCTTCTAGGGGTAACTTTTTAAGGCATTGTTCTTTTCATGTAAAACCTGTGTTACATGCAGCAAAGAGGTTTTTTTGATTGTACAGGAGTATACGTATGTAAAAACTATGCCCACCGAAAGATTACATGTGTATTTATGCAGATCACCCATAGACATAATGAGGCAAATTTGGCCTGGCTATCCAGCCCCTTGTGTGGCCGACCAGAAGCAGGACCATCCTAGCTACCCCCGGTTACCTCAGTCAGTCTTCTGAATGGAGCCACAGTGCCATGGCGTCCCATCACCATGGCATCGTGGCTCCATTCAGAAGCTATAAATGCCAACCGCCGCAATTTTTCTTCTTTCCCCACAGCTGTACCCCTCAATCCAGCCTCCAATGGCCAGGGTCTGGCTGAGGGGATCTTCCTTCACCCCTACCTTTTTTCATGGCCCAGTGGCATGATCCCCTGACATCCAGAGGGACTTATTCCACTTCTGCGTCTATGTTCATGGACCCGGACATACAGGGCCGACCTCAGAATCGGTCCTATACATCTGGGGTCATGTCCTGCCCATGTCCCACACCATTTTTAATTTGTTTTAGTACATAAATGAATAAATAATTGTATTATTGTTAAGTCAATGTCAACTCCTGAAGACCCTGTGGATAGTTGGCCATGTTGTGACTATCCCCTAGGTTTCTTTGGCAAGTTTTGACCAGAAGTAGATTGCCAAGACTTTCTTCCATGCAATAAGCCTACAGCACTTGGTATTCCAAAGTGGTCTCCCATCCAAACTAGGCCCAACTCTACTTAGCTTCTAAGATCAGACACACTCAGGGTGGTGTGGCTGTAGTAATTAATTATATTAATCAACCATTATTAGCCAAGTAAACTTGGAAAAGCCATGGCATATTTATGGGTGTAAGTTATGAGGAAAGGATCGGTTGTTTGGGATCCTATGCGTACTTTTGACCTGGATCGGCCACTGTTGGCAACTGGATGATGGGCTTGATGGACCTTTGGTTTAACCCACCAGCATCGCTGCCTTTATCTTTCTTTGACCTCTGCTCAGCCAAGGAAAAGGGTTTGTTTATTTATTTGGGTAAAACTCTCTACAAGTTTGTTTTGTTTCTGATAATAACATCCTCATATTCAACAGCAATCTTCATATGGAAAGAATACTCTTCTAAAAGGAAGCCACTATAAACCTTAAGCAAACACAGCTCTGGGTGTTTCCACAGACTGCTTCTAATTCAGTACTACAGCAGCTGCTCTGTTTTCAACCAGATATGTTTGAAAAAGAGTGAGGTGGTGGCAAAAAGCTGTTTTAATTCAAGTGACAGAGCTGACTTGGCTTTGTTTATTTAACCTAAAAAATATATTTTATTCCTTTGGAAAGTTTCCTAAAGAAGCTTTTCCTCTGTGAATCCTCTGGATGTCAAAAGAAGAAAGAAAATAGTGGACTTGTTCCTCAGCCTGTCACTATAATGTGTAAAGATACTATAAATTAACATCAGCAGGAATATTGAAGCTTTTATCTAGCTGCCTAGTCAACTAGAACATTTTTCAATGCTAGTTGTATCCTCTTCTGGCTTATTGCAAAATTTGCAATTGTTTCATGGAAAAATCTTCTGCTAGAAGGTAAAACAATAAATTAATGTTGCAGTTTACAGACTCTGGCGATCATGGTTTTCAGGCAAAAACAGTCAACAGAACAAAAGGGTATGAATCTAGGAAGAGCTTTCAGTGCATGGCTACATGTTATGCTGTCATATGGACTTTTTCTCTTCTGTCAGCAGAGGTGGCCTAGAGAGAGACCGAGCCCCATAACTTTAGGCTCTATTTGTCCCTTCCAGCTATGTATCCTCTTTGTGACTTATGAATCCCCAAAGGCCACAGGCTCTAAGAATCATTCTTCTAGGTACCATTTCCGTATTAGGAGTTCTTTTGTCCATCATTGTCCCATAAGGGTTCTTATTATCTCATACTAGGTATTCTGTAACCCTTTGAAGCCTCATCATCTTATACAGTTTTAAAAGTGGCTTGTTCTATGCTTTGGCTGCATAACCCATTCAGGAGACAATTACCACCAGAATATACACAAAGATTTTATGAAATCTATGATCTCTTTCTTCACTGGGATTACTTTTATGGGATGGTGAATTATTGAAAGGAATATTGAACCTGATATTCAGTGCCAGCGGCTAGGCGTGAGCATAGCCATCGGCGCTGAAATTTAGACCTGGCTATTCAATGTCGGGGTCATAAGCAGCCCCAGCAGTGAATATCCAGGGTCACCACACAGCCTTCGCAGCTGCAGAAGCTAACCAGGTAATGGCGATATTGCACCGCTACCCAGTTAGCTCCTATGGGTAAAGCTAGGCCAGCTTTTGCTGTGTATAGCTTTACCCACAGGTCACTAATCAGTTAATGGTGTAATATCGTAGCTACCTGATTAGCAACTGTCTCTGCCCACGACATGCCCCGATGCTAAGCAGTTAGCATCAGAGCATATAGCGGTTTCAGTAGGGGATATTCTACTGAATATCCCATTCAGCGGCATTTACACAGTTTACAGGTCTGTAAACCTTGTTAAATGCCTTTCAGTATTGGGTCCATTATCACTATTATCTCAGTGCACCCCTGTGAAGTAGCATTGGAAGCAGAAATGGAATAAACACAATGCAAGTGGTTGATTGTTTTATGTTTGTTTATTGTTATTTAGTTCACATCTTTCCAATAGAGGTTCAGGCAAATTTTATTCAGGTGCAGTCGTTATTTCCCAGAAGGCTTACAGTCTAAGTTGGCACCCGAGGCAATGGAGGGTTAAGTGCCCAAGGCCATAAAGAGTGTCAGCTGGATTTGAATGCTGGTCTTTCCAGTTCTAGGTTGTTTCCCTAATCACTAGGCCACTCCTCCAATCCCCCATCCAATGCCATCTCAATTCGCTGTCATGGAAATGTGAATACTTTTTACGCTACTATTTTCTTGTTTTTCTTTTTAAGTTTATTGTTCAGGAAAGCAAAAGCACTGCAGCACTCTCTGGTACTTAACCTGGTGATGGTAGAACTATGAGTTTCAACCATAAATACAACTTAATCGATGCATGGCAAATCCAGCTTGTCTTAGAGCTCCAGTTTAAATACTGATCTGAACCAGATCGCTGGAAGTGAAATTTCCGCACACTTCCTACAGTTCTCCAATTGTAATGCGCCAATGTGCAAGGAACGTGAATGATAGGTTACAGAAATATAGAATTTTTCAATTTCTCTGTTGTCAAAAATGGCATATTACGGTGTTCTCCTTAATAATCACAGCACAGAGAAATTATTCTCCCCTTAAGATTTGTCTAAAATATTTAGTTCTGCTAGACAAGGAACAATGGCCCAGTCAGTTCTCTGGGGCAACATTAATTGCAAACTTCATCAGTTTCCCCATGGCTAAAACAACTGTAGATCAGTGTGAGTTATTTATGCTTTTATGGGGGGGAGGGGGAGAGGAGAGGAAATTACTTTTTGAAGTTCTCTGCGCTAGTGAGGTGGACTGCTGTTTTAACATGACTTTTTCCATCACATACTGGGATTTCAGATATTCATTTTGACAAACTTAGAGACATTTTAAGTTAATCTAGAATCAAGGTACTGGTGTTCCTTCTACTCTTCTGTTTGCCACCCTGATTAATATAGCATCACAGTTTTTATTACAGCGCTAGCCACATGCCACAGAGCCCTCCTTAAAAGGACATTCTACAAAGTTGTAAATCGGAACGTCATTCGAAGGAAAAGCTAGAATTGACCATTTCAAATATTCCTTCTGGCTAAAGTCCCAAAATATATCTAATATATTATTGCATAAGAATGGTTATCTTTCCCTAGTTATAGCTCTGTCCAATGTGTGTATAAAAGTTCAATGTCGAATGTGCTCCATGTAAAAATTCTATACGTTTAAGTTACCTGCAAAGCACTTTTTGCTCAGATTAAGTGGTACATAAAACCAATTAAATAAATTAAATAAATAAATATACTGTTGTTGAACAGGACTTATGGTTCTTAAAACAACAATAACTGAATCTACATTACATATATTGGGAATACATTATGGTACAGAAATGTGTGTGCAGTGTCTCTAGATAACATTTAGACATTGTAAAGACATTTTTACAAGGAAGGTCTTAACAAGCAGAGTAACTTAAAGCAGGAATTTTGATAAGTGCCCTACACTTCCAAAGATTTCTTCAGAATGGAATGTTCTGAGAAAAGCAAAAGGAACTTTTATACAGACAGATATGTTTAATTATAAATTAAATATACAAAGTAATAAAAGAAACATTTCCTTTCATTTTTAGAATTTCATGATTCACATTAAAATATTAGTACAAGGTATTTCATACTTATCTTCGATGCATTAGCTGCAGGAGTGCAGTCCAAATGGGCTCCAAAGCAGTATGCAGTATATTTCGCACAGACACTGTCAGGGTCAGCAATCCAATCAGCGAACAACATAATCAAGTCGCACGCTGTTCTTTTCACCCAGCAGCTACGTGGAGGCCTATTCCAATCTGTATGTCCCAGACCTCTGTGCGTCCAGTTGGAACCGGACGCACAGGGGTAGATGCAATTCTGATTTCAGTAAAGCCTTTGACGTCCTTCCGCACAGGTGACTTATAAATAAATTGTGCACCCTAGGGATTGGCCCTAAAGTGACTGACTGGGGTAGAAATTGGTTGAGTGGAAGGCAACAATGGGTACAGGTAAATGAAGCTCACTCTGAAGAGAAGGATGTTACCAGTGCTGTGTCGCAGGGATCTGTTCTTGGTCTGATTCTTTTGTTAGTGATATTGTGAAATGGCTGTCTGATAAGGTTTGCCTCTTTGCGGATGATACCAAAATCTGCAATACAGCAGACCCAAGAAAGAAGTATATAACATGAGGAGGGATCTAGCTAAGCTTGAAGAATGAGGACAGTATCTGAATTCAAGAAAGCATGGGACAAACACAGAGGATCTCTAAAGGCAAAAAGGGGACTATAGAAGTTGATATGGAAGGACAGACTAGATAGATCATATGGTCTTTTTCTGCCGTTATGTTTTGATGTTTCTGTGTTTGTCCCTCAATGCAGCTAGAGTTAATTTTGGACAGCTTACATATTCTCTCTCTGTTCTGGATGATTTATTAGATTTGTTACACTCAAACAACTATGAAATACCGGCAATAATAAAAAATATTAAAACTTTGCAGAAAATAGAAGTTTCACATAGTATATGTTTTTCATACACTGGTCCAATATAGTATATTGTCCGTCTTCAGAAAAGATAGGATTCAGTTCATAAACAGGGCGCGGGCAGGGTCCCGGCGCCCGCACGTAACCGGGTGCCCAGCCTGGTGCGGGACCCTGCACGTGCTGGTAGTAAGGCGTGAGGCGCGCCGGCGATGAACGCTGTGTGTGTCATTTAAAATGATTGGCTCCGCTCGGGCGCGGGGCAAGAGGAGCCAATCAAAGCAAGGGGATGCGCATGTGCTCCAGCGTCGTTGGCGTGGCTGCTGCACATGCGGTTGGGCCGTCGGTTCGGCAGGGTCGGAGCAGCACTGTCGTGGACGGAGGAGCATGACCGGGCCAGGTTTCTGGATCGGGGCTGTGGTGTGCAGCAGCGGCGGCGGATCGGCGGCGGTAGGGCGGTGGAGCAGGGGGGGAAATGCTTTGCCAGGCAAAGGAGCTGCGGGTTTCAAGGGGGGTAAGATAAAAAATAAATAAATAAAATAAAATAATAATACAAAGCGGCAGCTCCAGGCCGCAGCAGGTAGGGCGTCAAAAAAAAAAAAAAAGGAAGGAAGAAAAGAGAAGGGATACAAAACTGACTAAAACCAAAAGCAAAGTTAAAAGCAAATTAGCTTTCGTGATCAAAAAAAAAAAAAAAAAAAAGGGTTATGGCTGGGGGGGGGGCGAGGGGCTAAAAGGGGGGCTGTGGCTAGGCAGAAAGGGGGAAAAGGTGAGAGGGGGTTAGACGCGAGGGGGAGGTCCGGGCTATGGAGCAGGATGAGGGGGAGAGTGATAGGGAGGCCGGGCAGAGAGCAGAGTTCTGCCAGGGGTAGCGGGAGGTCTCCTTCCTTGGTGAGAAGAGTGGGGAGGGGGTGCACTGCGTGGGGCAGTAGGATTGTGACCCAGCGGGAGTCAGGAGGGTTTGAAGGGGTGACGCCTGGTCCTTCCAGTGGCCAGGCTGGGATAAGGGGAGGAGATGCTGCTGGGGTGTTAGCAGCGGGTGAAGGAGGCGCGGGGGAGTGCAGGCCCGGGTGGGGGGCAGCCACGGGGGGGTTCTGGGATATGAGCAGGCCTGTGGTAGGGGGAGCTAGCAGAGGGGTTAGCGGCTTTCCCCCCCCCCCCTAGCGGGTGCGTGATGGTGCCGGGAAGCTGTGTGCTGCCTGGTATGCAGGCAAGCTGGGAGCAGTGGTTGGCTGGCGGGCAAGGGTCATCAAGGGCGGAGTGGGTGGGGGCCTGGCAGCCTTGGTCTCCGGGTTTCTCTCCTCTCTGTTCCCCTTTTTTAGCTCCGCAGGTGCCATTTCTGGCCATGCCACGAGGTGTGCCTTCTACAGGTGATTCACGGGGAGTGCCAAGCATGGATCCTGTAACCAGTGTGCCAGCGGTGGCTGCGAGTGAAGGTGGCCAAGCTCAGGGAGCAAGTGCGCAGCAGCTGATGGATGATCCTTGAGCTAGGCTGACAACTACGTCCAATGGAGCAGCGGCAGGTGGCGGAGTGGGTGAGTCGCCGGAAAATGGGGTAGTTGAGTGGGAGGGGCATAGGTCGCGTGCTGAGAGGTCTGTAAAGGTGCAGAGGAAAAGGAAGCATGCCTGTCGGCGTAGACGTAGCACGGATTCGTCATCTTCATTGTCTTCTGAGGGTTCGGAGTCTTCTTCTAGTGAGGTCGATAGGAGGCTAGCGGCGTCGGAGGGTGTTGCTTCAGGTCAGGCAGACGCGGGTTCGGCCTCATTGGCGGCCTTATCAGAATTATGGGAAGGGGTCCCAAAGAAGTTGCGACGGAAGATCAAGAAGAGGAAGTATATTGATATTTTTCGCTTGCTCGAGGGTAGGAAGCGCTCCGGGGATAGTAAAAAGAAGCGTAAAGAGGATGAGAAGGCCGGCCATATTCACAGGGTCTCGCGCAATGTCGTAAATTGGGTCAGATCGTTCTTGCGGTTGGCGAGCGTTTGGGGGCATCATTGGCCGGAGCAGTATGGCAGTTTACTGGCTTATGCGGACTCTATTTTGGAAGCGTCGCAAGCGCACGAAGGCTAGTCGTGGCTTAATTATGACAAAAACTTTAGGGACAAAATGGAAGAGAACAGATTGTTATCTTGGGGGACGCAAGACATTAACCTGTGGTTAACACAGATGTCAGTCAAGGTGGGCGGGGAGGGGGTGGGGGCGGGGGCAAGGCGTGGCAAGGGGTTTCTATGGGGGTGGGTCATTCCTTTCGTGGCAGGGCCTCCCTGGGACAGGCGAAGCCTGCCCCGACGGGAGCAGGCGATGTGTGTTGGAGGTATAATAAGTCCATGTGCCCCTTTCCGGACTGTAAGTTCCGGCACATGTGTTCTGTCTGTGGAGGGCCCCATTCGGTGACGAAATGTGTTAAGAAAGGAGTTGGGTCACCTTCTGTGCCGGGACCTAAGTAAAGGGGCCAGTTGGGATGTTGCCCCCTCTCCTATCCGGGTTCCGGTGTTGCGCAGTTGGCTTCGCAGGTACCCAAGGAAAAAAGATAAGTTAACGTTGGAATTAGGATTTCAGTTTGGTTTTGTTATTCCAGTTCAAGGTGTGGTTGCAGGTGCGGCGGCGCGGAATTCCCCGATCATGTGGTGCTGGGCGGCTATTGCGCATGAGAAGTTAGCAGCCGAGTTGCAATTGGGTCAAATTGCGGAGCCGTTCAGACATCCTCCATTTCCAAATTTCGTAGTCTCCCCCTTAGGTGTAATACCTAAGAAGGAACCGGGGAAGTTTCGGTTGATCCACATTTTGTCTTTTCCAGTTGGGGCATCGGTGAACAAGCTTATCCCGTGAGAGTTTTGTATGGTATGGTATGCCTCATTCGACAGGGCGGTGGAGCTAGTCTCGTGGGCCGGTCATGGGGCATTGATGGATAAGGTGGATATAGAATCGGCATTTCGCTTGTTACCGGTGCATCCTGCTGCATTGAGGTTGTTGGGTTTCCAATTCGAGGGCGCTTACTATTATGACAAATGTATGCCGATGGGTTGTTCAGTGTCTTGCGCTTACTTTGAAAAGTTTAGCACCTTCTTACATTGGATGGTGGTGCAGAGAATAGGGAGCTCCGAAGTGGTGCATTATCTGGACGATTTCCTGTTTGTCGGCGGGGCCGAGTCGGAGTGTTGTTGCGCGCTGTTGGACGGTTTTATCGGATTGCGGGCGAGTTGGGGGTGCCTCTGGCGGTGGGTAGGACGGTGGGCCCGACGACGAAAATTGTTTTCTTAGGAGTTGAGATGGATTCACTGAACATGGTGGCACAGCTGCCGCGGGAAAAGGTGGTGAAACTGAGGGTGTTAGTGGCCAATGTCTTGGCTTCGCCGAAGCTGTCCTTAAAGGAAATGCAGGCGCTTCTTGGCTCCCTCAATTTCGCTTGTAAAGTCATTCCTATGGGGCGGGTGTTCAGTCGGCGGTTAGCAGCAGCGACGTCGGGCGTGAGCAAGCCTCATCACCGTATCCGTGTGTCTAAGGGAATGCGTGACGATTTGCGGGTTTGGGATGTCTTTTTAAAAGAATTCAACGGGATGTCAGTATTCACGAGGCAGAGATCTCCAGTGAGGACTTGCAGCTGCACACTGACGCTGCTGGGAGGGTGGGCCTTGGAATCTATTTCGGTGGGGCGTGGTGTGCTGACAGGGGGCCGCAGGCTTGGGTGGAGAATGGGTTGGTCAGTAATGTTACATTCTTGGAACTTTTTCCGATATTGGTGGTGTTGGAGCTGTGGCCGGACAGGTTGGCCAACCGCAGGGTGCTGTGGTGGTGTGATAACGAGGCAGTGGTCAATGTTATCAATCGTTATTCGCCACACTGCGGTATTGTGGCATCACTAATGCGACGGGTGATACTGGCGTGTTTGCATTTGAATGTCGATCTGAGGGCGCGGCACATACCAGGGCATACTAATAAAATTGCTGATGCTCTTTCCCGTTTGCAGTGGGAGCGGTTTCGGAAGTTGGCAGCGGAGGCGGACGAGGTGGGGCTTGTGGTCCCCTGGAGACTCTGGAGCTGTGGCCTTCTGCAATGAGGAGCCTCCTGAAGAGCTCAGTTGCAGAGAGTACCTGGGAAGCGTATCGGCGCGGTTGCGAGAGAGTGCAAGAATTTCTGCATGTGAATGGATGGGCGGGGGGGGTGGTACCGGATCAGTTGCTGGGGAGGTATGTCGGCTGGGCGAAGGAGCATGGGGTCACGAGATCGGCTGTGCGGAGCCATTTGGCGGGGTTCGGGTTCTTTGCCAGGGTGGTAGGATGGGAATTCTCGGGACGAGGGTTCCTAGTGAGGCGGCTACTCCAGGGATGGGAGAGGTCTCAGCCGGTTCCGCGGGATCATAGACGGCCAATTATGCACGAATTACTGGGCAGGCTGTGCGGGGAGCTCCCGGGGGTGGCGTCATCGCCATATGAGGACCCGCTCTTTAGAGCAGTGTTCTGCCTGGCCTTTTTTGGGGCCTTCAGGATGGGTGAGTTGGTGGCAGACTCGGGTAATGCGGGGCTGGGGGATTGTTTGCGCAGGCAGCATGTTTGGATGGAACAGGCTAGGATGCGCGTGTTATTGGCAAAGTCCAAAACGGACCAGAAAGGGAAAGGGTTATGGGTGGTCTTGAGGGCGACAGGTGGGCTTACATGCCCAGTGGCCACCATGAGAGACTATTTGGGGGTGCGCCCAGTGGGTGGCGGGGGTCTTTTCGTACACAAGGACGCCAGAGCGCTTATGCAGTTTCAGGTCACGGCAGTGTTGCGTATGGCGTTGCGGCGGATTGGCGAAGATCCGCGGCTCTTTTCGGCTCACTCCTTTCATATCAGGGTGGCGACAAGCGCAGCGTCTGCGGGTTTGTTGGGAATGCAGATACAGAGTATCGGCAGATGGCGGTCAAGAGTGTTTGAGGGATATGTGCAAATCTGAGTCGCCAGTTGGGGGGGGCCGGGGGTTGCTAATGCTGTTCTTTTCTTTTGCAGATGGGGGTCTGTGCGAGCGGGGCTGTTGGATTTTTGGGCACTCCTTCATTTACTGGGCTGGCCAGCGAGCGGCGGAGCGACCTTTCGGGCCGAATTTGGGTCTGGATCCAGCGGAGATGGCGATATCATGGCTGGGAGAGCGGGGTCTGCGGTGGGCGCAGCTTCTGCCTTTGCTTCTTCACCATGGATGCATCAGGAACCAGCCAGCGCTTTTAGTCGGGCATTTCGGGGGCAATGATCTAGCTGCTTGGTCGTGCAAGCAGTTGATCAGGGCCACCAAGAGAGACTTTGCTGTAGTGCTCCGCATGTTTGTGGGTGTGGTGTTGATATGGTTGGACATTATCCCGAGGCCAGTGTGCTGGGGTCAGAGGCGATGGTCCCGGGGGCTGACCAAGATTAACAGGCAAATCGGGAGGTGGGTATGTGAGCAAGGGGGGTTTCAAGTTAAGCATCCCTGGGCGGAAGTGGCGTATTCCGGGTTGTTTAGGGAGGATGGGGTACACTTATCGCCAGTGGGTATGGATCTGCTCCTGAACGACTGGCAGGAGGTGCTGGAGAGTGTAGTACATGATAGGACACACTGGTCGCAGCTTCCGGTAGGGGGGGGGCGGCACAGGTAGTTTGTGGGCCTGTGCCGGTGGCGAGATGCCGGAGGTTTCCGGAGTCCGGAGCCTTAGGCGACTTGGGGTGGGGGCGGGGTGCCCTCGACCCGGACAACCCCTGGAAGACTTTTGCTAGTAATATGGTGAAGTTGGATAGGGGTGGTAGGAACTTGGCCATTGGTGGGACCATGGCCAGAGTGGAGGCGTGGTCGCTTTGCTAATTGCATGGCTGGCGGCACATCGCTCCGCTGGGATTTGTTTGGATCAGTATTAAGGTTTAATGTTAATGAGTTTGTTTGGAAATAAAGCTGCGAGCAGTTGTTACCAAGACCGTTGTCTGTGGATTTTGTAGGGGGATTGAAGGGCTGTGAAGGGTTGGGGGTGATCGAGGATTTGGAGGAGAGAGCGCCGGGTCCGGCTACCCGGTTACAATATTCATTGACATAAACATGCTGTATGATACTATTGAAACTGCAGTTTTCATTTAAAACACTTTATTATGATAAAGTGGCCTAGTGGTTGGGGCAAGGTACCACAGGCCAGAAGGTCAGTGGTTCAAATCCCACTAGAGGACAGCAACCTTGGGCTGGAAGGACTGGGGTTTCTAGTCCCACAGGTGCTCCTTGTGGTCTTGGGCAAGCCACTTAACCCTCCATTGCCTATGTTCCCTGTAAGTATTAGTGTAGGTGTCTCATATCCCCCAACCGCTTTGAACCGGTGAAAAGCAGGATATAAATGCAGCTAAATAAATAAATAAATAAATACTAGACAGGTGTTGTTTTCAGTGTGCTCAGCGCAGCTTCCAGTCACTGTTACTGCAGCCGTTTCTCAGTTTCACAGGATAGCTGCTTCTTTCAGCTTGCTGTTGCTCTCCTTTGAGCAGTTTCTGCTGCCGCTGCTTTGCCCCTGAGACTCACTCTGGAGACTGTCTCTCTCATTATGCTGTTGTCTTCCAGCTGTTTCTGTGGAGGCTTCTTTTACCCTCTCTCATTGCTCCAGCCTTGGCTCTGCTCCTGCTTGGTTCTGCTCATTTTCCACACTGTTTCCTTTAGGGCACTGCCTTCCAGCCTGACTTTTCTTCTCCAGCCTGACACAGTGCTGCTCCTTATTCCTACGGTTACTTCCAATGCAGCAGTAATTGCAGCGGTCGCAACTGCCCACCTTTGCTGTTGCTGCCTTCACCTACCCCTTTGGCTCTAATGTTTTTTTTCTTCCATGGCTGTTCCAGCTGTCTCATGGCTCCTTTTGTCCGCTGTAGAGTACAGCATAGGCAGGGGAAATGGGTAAGCCACAGGGGCTATGGCCCCACCAATATTTTGCACAACCCAACATCAGCAGTAGAGAGCTTGAGGACAGGACTGGATATTGGATTGTTCAACACTTCTAACCAAAACGATGTTCTGCTGCCCCTGGACTACAGCACATCCAGCCCCCCTTCTCTCTGAGGTCTCCTCTCCACAGTGCTGATGTAGCTCCCCTTCTCTTCAACAGCTACTCTGATCTTGGCCCTATGTCTCCTCCCACTGCTGCAACTATCGACTCTTTAATCTGGTTCCTGCTATGGTTCTCACCCCTCCCATGGCAACTTTCCCTCACTTCTGGGTTTGAGGTCCAGATCTTGCTGCAGCCCCTACTCCCCGAGACTGCTCTGAAAGATCATCAGCACCATCTCCCATATATATTTTTTTGTTTTTGCAATATGATCCAGAAAATTATAACAACCCTTCATGTTATTATATCTGTTATGTTTCTGTTGACTGAAGACCAAACACAGTTTAGGACAACTATCCAGAGGGTCGCCATGAGTCGACACCGACTCAACGGCACATGTTTCTGTTTTTGACATCATAATTTTAAAGACGTAAAATTACCCTGATTGCTGAAACAAAGCCATGTATGGAAGCCTGAAATTTCCCCTGCTATGTCTTTTCTGCATTGTGCTTTGGTGTGGGGATTGTCTCCCATCTTTTTGCACTAAAAGGCAAAGAATAAACAAGCATTCTTTGCAAAGCCCTGCCCAAATATCAGCAGATTGTAATTGCTTATTCATAAGTTATTTTCAGATAAATTCAAACCCCATCCTCCTATTTAAATGCTATTTCCTGGGAATGTTAATGTTTTTGTCATTAAACATTAAATAAAACAGGGTAGGAAAATACTTGTATAGTATCAGTTTACACATCTCTTGTTAGTAAAAGTCGTGGTCTTGTTCTTGGTACCCATAGCCAGGTTTGCAAGAGATACAGGGAACAGTAAGCATCCACTTCAACTGAAATTTGCATCAAAGGGATGTACAGTTTGTTTTGGGGCAATTTCTCCAAAAGGCTTAGCTTTATATGTACCATAATAGTAATGAATTTCACACCCAAGCAGGGGTGCATAGAGTTTGATCTCAGTCTCTCAAATTTACGGCTAGCACTCGGCATAATACTTCCATCGTGACAAAGAGATTTCATGTGTTTGTTCCATATGGAAGTGGTTATGCATTTTAGTGATGTTTTCATGACTTTTAGTCACTGCAGAGAAGTTGTATGAGAGGTCATCTCCAGAACTTGTGTTACAATACTGAAGCCACAGGTGTTCAGAGAATACAATTCTGGAGAAAATTCCTCTGGCCTGATGCATTGACATGACACATTTCTCCTTGCTCCTTGGGAGGTGAGGGCTGCGTTACTATTTGCCGGCAGTGGCTGAGTGAGAATGGTGATTCTGAAGAGAATTTAGTACCTCCCAGTGAGGTAAGTTCAGAGAAAAATTTTCTCTCTTGTAAACCTTGACATACACATCATACACTGCATTTTCCCTTGGAAGGGCTGAGAGAAATGTTTGTGCAGAGGGATTCTGCTGTCATGGAATTTTTCATGCCTAAAAACGTATATTATTTTACGTGTGACTGGACTTGGGAGGATAGGGGGTAAAGAGGATAGAATATGAAGGAGAAGGGAATTGGTGGGAGGGAGGGTAAAGAAAGGTTACAATAAAGATGTTAAAGTGCGGCTCATACAGAAGAGATCAACAACATTTTTCAGAAGTGTTCACCATAAGATGTCAAATTGGAGGTGTAGAGATAGCCAGCTGGTTCTAAAGATTAAGGACAGAGAACTGAGCTAATGGAGATCAGTATCTCTGAGCAGAAGCCTCTTCCAGTATCAAGTAAAAAATAATATTAAAGCTATAGAATTACAGGGCTCAAAAAGGAGTGGGGAGGCACTGTGGAAAGAGGGAAAGGGAAATCCATTTGCATTGGCGTGATATACATATCCCCCTCACAGGGAGAAGTGGACGGAGATTTAATAGCAGATATACGCAGTATTGCCATGAAAGGAGAAGTACTACTGATAGGTGCCAGATGTTGACACCGGCTGTGGTGTCATCTAGAAGTAAGGAGATCCTAGATTCTCTACAGGGAGAACTATTCCGGCAACTGGTAACAGAACCCACACATGAAGGGGCCATACTGGACTTGGTACTTAGCAAAGAAGAAAGTGTTTCTGATGTCATAGTGGGAGATCATCTCACATCCAGTATTCACCAGATGGTGTAATTCAGTATTAGGACTAGGGCTGATAAAATCCATTCAAAAGTGAGGTTCTTAAACTTTAGGAAATCTAACTTTACCAAGATGAGACAGTACCTAAAGGAGTTGTTAGCGGGATGGGAAGAGCTAGGGGATGTAGAAAAGGAATGAGCAAAACTGAAAGGGGGTATTTTAAGGGCAACAAACCTTTTTGTTAGAAAGGTAAATAAATATAAAAGGAGAAGGAGGCCACTATGGTTCTCAAAAAAAGTAGATGAAAAAGTGAAGAAAAAGAGGGCGGCCTTCATAAAATACAAGAGATCACAGACAGAAGAAGACAGGCTTCTATATTTGGAAAAGCTAGAAAAGTAATCAGGAAAGCAAAGATACAAAAAGAAGAAAAAATAGCCAATGCAATAAAATGAGGGGATAAGACATTTTTTCAGATATGTTAGTGAGAGGAGCAGGGTGAGACTCAAGGGTGAAAGAGAGAAATATGTAGAAGCTGATGAAGATAAAGTAGAATTCATTAACAAATATTTCTGTTCTGTGTTCTGTATTCACAGATTAAGGGCGAGGAGCAGGATCTCAGAAAACACCCACAAATAGGAACAGAAATGAAGGGGATCAAACAATTCTCAGAAGACTGTGTTCATGAAAAACTAGCTAAACTAAAATTAGACAAAGCAATGGGACTAGATGAGATACATTCGAGAATACTGAAGGAATTTGGGGACATTCTAGCAGCTCCACTGACTGATCTTTTCAATGCTTCTCTGGAGTCGGAAGTGGTCCCAGAGGACTGGAGAAAGGCACATGTGGTCCCTTTACAAAAAAGCAGAAATAAGAATGACACTGAAAACTACAGGATGGTTAGTCTAACCTCTGTTGTGAGAAAACAATTGGAAATGCTGCTAAAAGAGAGAATTATGAGGTTTTTGGAGTCCAATGGATGCAGGATCCAAGGCAGCATGTGTTCACCAGAGGCAGGTCTTGTCATACAAATCTGATTGATTTCTTTGACTGGGTGACCAGGGAGTGGGACCGAGGGTGAGCCCTAGATGTAGTGTACTTAGATTTCAGTAAAGCCTTTATCATTTTTCTGCCTTTCTGCACAGGCGACTTATAAACAATTTGGACACCCTAAGGATGGACCCTAAAGTGACTGACTCGGTTAGAAATTGGTTGAGTGGAAGGCGACAAAGAGTACAGGAGCTCACTTTGAGGAGAAGAAAGTTACCAGTGGTGTGCCGCAGGGATCTGTCCTTGGTCCGATTCTTTTTAACATGTTTGTTAGTGATATTGCCGAAGGGCTGACAAGTAAGGTTTGCCTCTTTGCAAATGATACCAAAATCTACAAAGAAAGACACCTAGGAAGGAGTAGATAACATGAGAAAGGATCTAGCTAAGCTTGAAGAATGGTCAAGAATCTGTCAGCTGAAATTTAATGCTAAAAAATGCAGGGTCATGCACTTGGGCTATAAAAATCCAAGGGAGCAGTACAGTGTAAGGATGTAAAGTATTTCTGTCCATGAAAGAAGAGCAGGGTATCTGGACTTTCAGAAAGCCTTTGACAAGATCCCTCATCAGAGACTTTTGGCAAAACTAAAAAGTCATGGGATAGGAGGTAATGTACTATTGTGGATCAGGAACTGGTTAAAAGATAGAAAGCAGAGGGTAGGGATAAATGGCCAATTTTCCCAATGGAAAAAGGTGAATAGTGGAGTACCCCAGGGATCTGTGCTGGGTCCGCTGCTTTTTGACATATTCATAAATGACCTGGAAAAGGGAATAATGAGTGAAGTTATCATATTTGCAGATGATACAAAGCTATTTAAAGTTGTTAAAACTCTAGTGGATTGTGGAAAATTGCAAGAGAAACTTGATAAATTGGAAGACTGGGCATCCAAATGGCAGATAAAATTTAATGTGGACAAGTGCAAAGTTTTGCACCTAGGAAAGAACAACCCAAACTATGGTTACACGATGCAAGGTTCCACATTGGGAACCACCACCCAGGAAAAAGATTTAGGCGTCATCGTGGATAACATGTTAAAACCCTTCGCCCAGTGTTCAGTGGAGGCCAAGAGAGCAAATAGAATGCTAGGTATCATAAGGAAAGGAATGGAAAATAAAATAAAGGATATTATAATGCCTCTGTATCGTTCCATGGTGTGACTGCACCTTTAATATTGTGTGCAATTCTGGTCGCCGTATCTTTAAAAAGGATATAGCGTTATTAGAAAAGGTACAGAGAAGACCAACCAAAATGGTAAAGGGGATGGAAGGATACTCCTATGAAGAGAGGCTAAAAAGGTTAGGACTCTTCTACCTGGAAAAGAGACGGCAGAGGGGAGATATGATAGAGGTCTATAAATTAATGAATGGAATAGAACGGGTAAACGTAGATTGATTGTTTACGTCATCAGAATATAAAAAGACTAGGGGACATGCAATGAAGCTACAAGGTAACCTATTTAAAACTAATAAGAGAAAATATTTTTTTCACTCAACGTGTAATCAAACTCTGGAATTTGTTACCGGAGGATGTAATAAGAGCTGTTAGTGTAGATGGGTTAAAAAAAGGTTTGGACAAGTTCCTGGAGGAAAGGTCCATAAACCATTATTAAAAAGGGACCCGGGATATCACAATACAAGCATTGAGGAACCTATGTCTTTTGGGGAAACTGCTAGGTACTTGTGACCTGGATTGGCCAGTGTTGGAACTAGGATATTGGGCTTGATGGACCTTGGTCTGACCAAGTATGGCATATCTTATGTTCTTATGACTTGGGTGTGATTATTTCTGATGTTCTTAAAGTGGCCAAACAGGTAAAAAAAAGATGTGAAAGCCAGAAGGATGCTTGGGTGCATAGTGAGAAGAATGGCCAGCAGAAAAAGGGAGGTGATAGTGCCTCTGTATAAGTCTCTGGTGCGACCTCATTTAGAGAATTGTGTGCAGTTCTGGAGACCACACCTTCAAAAGGATATAAACAGGATGGAGAAGGTGCAGAGGGTGGCTACTAAAATGGTCAGTGTTCTTTGTTATAAAGTATACAAGGAGAGACTTAAAGATGTTAATATGTATACTTTAAAGGAAGGCTGGATAGGGGAGATATGATAGAATTGTTTAAATACCTCCCTGGCATCAATGCACAATCGAAAGAAAGGAAGCTCTGCAATGAGGAGTAATATGCAGAAATATTTTTTTACAGAAAAAGTTGTAGATGAGTGGAATAGTCTTCCAGTGGAGGTAGTATAAAAGAGGACTGAATTCAATAAAGCATGGGACAAACACAGAAGATCTCTAAAGGAAAAAAGGGGACTATTGTAGTTGATATGGAAGGACAGACTATATAAGCCATGTGGTCTTTTTCTGACATCATGTTTCTGTGTTTTTAAGTTCTGGAATGCTTTCAGATGATTAAGAGATATGATCTAAAAGAGTGTACACTGAGATATAACGACAGACACAGAGGTGTAAGTTTAGGCACAAGTTCACATACAGTAAAGCTGCTGAATGAACTGTAGTAATAGAACACAGTCTAAACTGTGGAAGACGTGTTGATAAGTGGATCACTAAGAAAAGGACACAACTAAAAATAGAAACAATATTTTAACCGTTATAACGCTGTATGTTTAATAATGAGGACAAGGTACAAAATCATATGTGCAATTCATGAAATACTACTTATTCATATATACTGTGTATATATTTACTTTAAGACTTTCTGGTAGCTCCAGGCAAGTTATATTCAGGCATTTCCCTTCTCCAAAGGGCTTAAAATCTAAGTTTGTTCCTGAGGCAACAGAAGGTTAAGTGACTTGCTTAAAGCCACAAGACTCAGTGGGATTTGTGTTGCTGTGACCACTAGGCTATTCCTCCATTCCACGTGGAGTTTATGGTACTTAGATGCAAATAAGCCTGATATGAAAATAGGGCATGTATATTTTGCTATGGGAAAGTTCAGAAAAAAATAACTACACTTCATCAAGGTGTAAAAATGCTTTTGCAAAATCTGGTTTGTGAAATGCATTTTCAGGAATGGCCCTACCCCTGCTTGTTTTCTTGCACATGGTGCCTCTCTTCAGCCCCCACTGACTTGTACAAATGAGGCCATTCAAGAAGTCTCTACACATGGCTCTGCATCCTCCACAGGCCACCCCTGCACATTTTACATGTAGTTCTACCATGCACTAATCGTTAATCAGCTGCTATGCACAATTTTGCATCACAGCCACTCATTAACTATCCATTTTAATAACATTTCACAAGTGTAAGACTAAGCTAAAAGTTAATACATAGTAAAGTTAAAAGCTTTCTGTTAGTGTGAAGGCAGGAAATTTTGTGAAGTCTGTTTTGAATGCCGAAATGCAAAAAAGTACCTGCTTTCACAAATGATGTGCACTCTTTAGCATTCTTGTGCATGAAGTGATGCAGGCTGTTTGCTAAAACTTCATTAAATTAGGTCATTTGAAGAAATTTCTGAGTGTGCTATCAAGATATATATGTGAGATTTATCCACAGTTAATCTGAGCTCCTGCTTCTCTATTTTGTTAAATTTCCCGCTATTTAACACATCAGTCTTTTAGTGATGTAATTAAAAACAGGTCTATTAGCTATGGGGGTCATTCTGTCCCACAAATAGCAGGGATGGACGTCCCGTTGGGACGTCCATCCCAGCTATTTGTCCCCCTGCTGGTCCCAGCAAAAACCTCAGAGTACAAACCGCGGGTTTGTATGGGGAGCCTAGATGGAGGTGGGAGGGGTTGTTCTGGAGGTGAAGCGAGGGTGGGGCATGAGTGAGCCACATCCCTGGATGTACAGGGCCCAGGGGAGGCCCAAGGGGGGTGCGGGGCCATGTGCGGAGATTAATTGCGGGACCTCATTTGCATAGGGGGCCTCATTTGCATAAATATTTGCGTAATGTTAACATGCATTTTTAGTAAATGTGCCTCTTAATGAGTGTCCGGATAAAGAAAGACTAACAGATTATTACATTACTATATTCAAGTGCCAACCGCCAGGCCCATTAGGAAGTACTATAAACACTGACCATTTAGAACTCATAGCAAATCCACCATATCATAACAGCTCTCACAAAGCACCAAACCCTACCTATCAAAAGGCAACACTGCAAATATTAAACCAATACATCTCAGAAAATACCAATGCATCTCCTACTGGGGAAAGAGAACAAGTGGCAAGGTCAAAAAGAAAGTACATGAACAGAATACCTCAGCTTGGTTAAAATGCAGAACATAGACCGTCACCAAAGAACAAGGGATCACAATTTAGAAATAGGAAGACAATAATTAAACTGGGAACCCCAAAAGCCAAACTTGGGATGTACAACAACACTGGAGAAATAAAACTATAAATTAATTTCCTCTTGTACTAAACAAAACACAAAAGATATTAACGATGCACATTTCCCAGAGCTGATATATTCCATTTAATAAATTCAAAATAAAAAAGTATTTTTCTACATTTTGTTGTTTGTGCATTTTCTTTTTCAGTTGCAATTGCTCCAGTCACTTTCTTCTGGTTTCTTTGTGTCTTCTGCGAGCTATCCATTTGTTCTTTCTTCTTGTTTCTCTGTATCTGCTTTAACATACTGATCTTTCCCCCTTTTGCTCTTTCCCCCATTACTTTTCTTATTCCTTTATCATCCACTCAAATTTCACCCTTCCATTCTCAGTCTCCACTTACTCTTCCAATACCCGGCCCATCATAGACTTTTCTTCCCTCCCACACAAAATATCTTTTCCCCTTTCCATTCTCATTCCCCATCCCTTTCAAGTCCTTCCCCAAAATCAGCTCCGTTATAGTTCTAGACCCACCCAGCATCCGCCCCCTTCTAGTCCCAGTTTCCCAAGCCTCCACATCAGCCCATTTCCAGTCCTAGCCCCCCATATGCTCTTTTCCAGTTCCATTCCAGCCCCCCATCAGCCCATTTCCAGCCCTATTCCAACTCCCATCAGCCTGCTTCCAGTCCTATTCCAGCCCCCATCAGCCCATTTCCAGTCCTATTCTAGCCCATCACCCATTTGCAGTCCACGTTCCCCCCATCAGCCCATTTCCAGTCCTAGCCCTCCATATGCTCTTTTCCTGTTCCTTTCCAGTCCCCCATCAGCCCATTTCCACTCCAAGCTCCCCCATCAGCCAATTTCCAATCCTAGCCCCCTCATCAGCACACTTCATCCTATTCCAGCCTCTATCAGCCCATTTCCAGTCCTAATCCAGCTCTTCATCAGTCCATTTCTAATTTTAGCCATCCCATCACAGCCCATTTCCAGTCCTAGCTCCCCCCACCATCACAGCCCATTTCCAGTCCGTTTCCCCCATCACCATCACAGCCCATTCGTAGTACTACCCCCCCCCACCATCACAGCCCATTTGCAGTACTACCCCCCCCCACCATCACAGCCTAGTTCCAGTCCGTTCCCCCCACCACCATCACAGCCCATTTGCAGTCCCCCCATCACAGCCCATTTGCAGTCCGTTTCCCCCATCACAGCCCAATTGCAGTCCGTTTCCCCCCCCCCCACCATCACAGCCCATTTCAAGTCCGTTCCCCCTCCCACCATCACAGCCCACTTGCAGTCTGTCCCCCCACCACAGCCCATTTTGTCCGTCCCCCCACCATCACAGCCGATTTGCAGTCCTATCCCCCCCACCATCACAGCCTAGTTCCAGTCCATTTCCCCCACCACCATCACAGCCCATTCGCAGTCCCCCCCATCACAGCCCATTTGCAATCCATTTCCCCTCCCCACCATGACAGCCCATTTGCAGTCTGTTTCCCCCTATCACAGCCCAAGTGCAGTCTGTTTCCCCCCCCACCATCACAGCCCATTTCAAGTCCGTTCCCCCCCACCATCACAGCCCATTTCCAGTCCGTTTCCTCCCCCCTCCCTCCATCACAGCCCATTTCCAGTCAAGACGTTCCCCCCTGATTACAGCCCATTCAGGCCTAGCCCCCCCCCTCCCTCCCTCCCTCTGAAGAACCCCACGCTGTCTAAGGGGCTGCAGAGGGAGCCCACGCGAGACCCCGGCTCCCTCTGCACAGCCGCCAGCGTGAGGAGTCTTTTCCCTTACGCTGGCGGCTGTATCTGTGAAGCTGTGAATGCTGGGAAAGGTTAAAGGTCATTGATTTTAACCTCTCCCGGCATTTGCGGCTTCACAGATACAGCCGCCAGTGTGAGGGAAAAGACTCCTCACGCTGGCGGCTCGGCAGAGGGAGCCGGGGCCTCATGTGGGCTTCCCCGGCTCCCTCTGCAGCCGTCCATTGACAAGAATGGAGTTCGCGCGGGGCCCTGTGTGAACAACATTCTCGCCCAATGGACGGGCCGCCCCTGACAGGGCCGCTTCAGAGGTCGGCCCTGTATGTCCAGGGTCTCAGATCTAGATGAGGGACTTCATTCCACCTCGAAGGTAGAATAAGTCCCCATGGACGTCATGGGATCCCTGAGCCAGGCTGCTGGAAGCAGGTGTAGGGGCACAGGGAGTTCCCTGCAGCCCAACCCTGGCTATGGAAGGCCAGATCGGGAGTCAGGCTACGGGAAAAGAGGTTTCCCGGCAGGGGATTGTGGCTCCATTCAGGAGCCTGGCTGAGGTAACCGGGCATGTGGCTGGGTGTGCAGGCCGATCAGAATCAGGACCCGGCCTGCACGTCCAAGCCGCAGACCCTATTCTTATCCCGCAGACAGATCTAGCCCCTGTGGGATCAGATTCTGTTCGGCTGCACAGAGGCTGCATGGCCTCAATGAAATAGATCTCCACATAACCACACTCAGAACTGGAAAAATTACCTGTGGATGAGCTGGTTCTACTAATTTGTTTATATGTATTTATTTATAATTTACATTTATTCCACCCATTCAAACAGACTCAAGGCAGTTACATTCACTTAAAATAAATTACAATTTCAACATACAAGCAACTAGAAAACACCATACAACTAAAAGCTTCCTCAGCCATAATGAGCAAACACCATATTAAAAAGATTCCAAAGGTTTTTATTTGTTTTAAATAAAAAGGAAAGAAAACCTTTACAAGTACATTCTAGGCATCATTTTATTTTTTTTAAATTAATTTGCCACTGCTATTGCTGCTGGTATTAAGTTTATTTATAGTGTCACGCCCACCACGATCTAGGCGGCTGCCTAGAGGCAGGGGCGTGCTTTTTGTTGTCTCTTGTTGATAGGGAAATCCAGAGCAGAGGCTTCTGGGATATGTAGTTGTGTAAATTAATACTGAGGCCAAGGGTTTTTTTTGAAGGTCAACACAGGAATTTATTTTTCTTCCTTCGCAAAAAGGAGTATTTTACTCTCAACACATGCAAAACAAAATAGGATGCTTCTCCAACAGAAAAAGAGAACTTCTATGTCCAAGTTTCCACAGTAACTTAAAAGTATATTACTTCTGCCAGCTTGATACAGAGGTATGGGTTTTTCCTTCACAATTCCAGCATTCAAGAATAAGGCCTTTGCAGTTCCTGCTCACTTTGAGCCTTGGTATCTGCTTCTTTCAAAGTGTCCAACATTCAACTCACAGCTTTCAAGGTTTCTCTCTATTCTATGCACTAGAACTGCTTCTTGGCAAAGCGTTTAACATTGTAATCACAGCTTCAAATGTTTCACTCTGTTATATGCACTAGAACTGCTTCTGGGCAAAGCGTTTAACATTTAAATCACAGCTTCAAATGTTTCTCTAGGTTCTAGGCTCTGGACCTGCTTCTTGCCAAAGCATTTTACATTTTACATTTCTTTCACAGCTGTTCAGGCAGTTAGCTCCTAGGCTTCCCTTTTCCTTTCAAACCCAGAACTGCCTTTAGCTTGTCTTCTCACAAAGAGAACAATCCATTAAGTCTACAGACTCGGGGTCAGAATCCCCTCCCTCTGTCTGCATGTCTTCATATCCAAGGTTTGTTAACTCCTGGTTTAACCTCTTCTAGCAACTCTAAGAGTTTCTCCCAGCGAGACCTTTTTCCACCCTCAGGGATCTTAGCAAGGCTGTGGAGATCCTTATCTTGCATTAGATGGTTCAGTGAGTCTAACTGGCTTACATTATTCTTAACAGCAACTCTACTCACAGTCCTGTCCAGAGCTGATGATTTCCTAGCAGCTTCCTGTACTGCTGCACATGTACCTTGCTCTTGGTCAGCAACTCTCTCAGGCAAAACCCTCGTATCTCCAGACCTGGCTGCACTTCCTCTGTAGCACTGGTCTCTTCCTGGAGCGTGGCTTCCTGTGTGCTGGAACCCTGGAGAATCCCCTCTGAGGCTATCCCTGGAAGGTTTCTTCCCTTCAGCCCTTCTGAAGGTTCCTTTTCCTTCCTCTTCCCTGGTGGTCTCCCTTCCTTCTGTTCCCTGGGGCTTAAATGAGTATAGCTGCCCTACCGGTTCTAACTCCTCCCCCAGGTGCCTCCCATTACCTCCCTTGGTTGCCTTGGAGCTGGGGCGTGGTCTGCATTCAGCAGCTATGTGTGTTTTTTTTTTCTTTTGCTGCACTTTGAAACTCCCTGCTCTCTGGGCTATCCCTCTGGCTGGAGGTAAATGTTTGTTTTTCACCTAATTCCCTGGGCTCAGATGTGCCTTCGCCACCACAATAGCCAGCTGCTAGGAAACTGATGCATGGGGCATGTGTAGCTGCTAGACGTGATGGCAGGACATTTAGGAGCCCTTTTTATGAAGGTGTACTATGGTTTTGCACCGAATGCACCAATGACACCCAAAATCATGGCACATTAAGTGCAAAGCCACCGAGTTATTTGTCGGGGGGTTATGGACAGCATTTCCCTGATATGTATGATAATGGATCATGCAATTACTGTGGGCGCAGTTAGCTTCACCTATTGTGATGGAGGTAATTGTATCCATGCTAACTGTAAGATTTGCTGTTAGTCCACAGTGTATACCTGCGAGCTGATGGCACGGCACTCACCACACTCACTCTCTGCCGCTATCCCTCCCACTTCGCCCTCCACCACGTGATTTGCAGTTAGCCCAGAAATCAACCCACACTAACTGTGATTCTTGTGCTCACAAGTTACCGTGGGCTACATCATATGGGTTACACATGCTGAAACCCCTGCTTACTGCATAGCACACTTTAGTAAAAGGGCCTCTTAAGTTTGATTCCATTCATAGCACAGGAATATCAGCTGATTACAGAATATTCTTACTAGCACTGCTGATTCTTTTGGACCATTACTAGGTAAAAGCTCAACTCATTCTTTTGATACTGTCATGGGGGTTTAAAGGTCTTTTGTGGGGTTGAGTTGTGGTATGGGTTGGTATGGGCATGTTTATTATGTTTATTTTTCTGATGTAACGCTGGTTTATTATGCTGTACACCATGTTGGGTGGTTTTCTGCTGCATGGAATAAACATGTAAATAAATAAATAATAAATAAATAACAATAGCTTCCACTATCTCGACCTTTAGCAATTATTCACTTTCTGAAGAAGAAAACATGCATACATCCACTTGACATCAAGATCTCAAAATCTTCAAGCTCTCACTGAGATTTTCTTTGACTCTAACCCCAGGAAAACTGAAAAAGCTTTTGTATCCTTATTGAAGTATAAGACAAATAATTTCTCTACCTTTTTGATGAACGATGCCACAAGGATCCTTATTCTCCAGAACATTGCTCCTTACGACTCACTCCCACAAACTGGCTGGAGAAACACCTTTTTTCCAAGAGGGAAGCAAGTAGCCTCCTTTATTTCTCTCCTGTGGAACATCCAAGAACACAACCATCTTGGCTCCCTCTCACTGCTCCCTCTGGTAAACAGCCCATCCTCTAATTCCTGATGTCTCTGGACTCCCAGAGTCCCCCTTTTAATAATTCTACCCAACCCTTTAGTATGAACTGCTCTGAACCTATTCATAATGTGGCAGGTGAATCTGCTGCTACAATATAGCACATAAAAGTTGCACTGGGAGAGACATGGGGTCTGAGATTCATGAAGTCCACCCTTCTCATTTATACAGCATCATCTATCCATATTGTACGAAATAACTTACTGTACAGGACCAGGCCTAACTCCAAAAACTCGCATGCTAAGTTTGATCATAGGAGGTTAAATGGTTTGCTCAAAATAAGATGGTGAGTCGATAAAGGAGCAAGATCATGGCATCTGCAAACCCACCTCAGGATTCTAATCATTACCTTCCACTACAGCTCTAACGTTTTGGGGATTTTACTCTTGTAGAGTTATAGTGATGTACATCACACTGACCAGCAAAAGACAGAAGATATAGATCATGCTGACCTAGAGTCTGGCCACACTTGTCTTCCAGAGCATCTGAAATCATGATCCAGTGTAAAATAATTTAGGATTCAAAAATTTCTCTAAGATCCCTAAAGAAAATATATACTTATAGAGTGGAGTGTTTGTAATCTTTGCCTAATCTGTTATTTTCCTTAGATAAAACTGTTCCACAGCATAAGAAAGAAACCCTTGTCTTTTGTAAACTTTCAGGTTATAATCTCTTCATGAATATTTTGCACTGCATGCTCTCAATGGAGGATAACCCATATATATTAAATCCTTCTTGTGTTATATTTAAGTGTAATATTGTTATGGGGACTACAAATATACTACTTTCTTAGCAACAAGAACTCAGCTGCAGTTTATCGCCTACTGGTTTAGAGTACCTGGCCAGTCTAGTTCCAAATTCCCTTTGTTGCATCACAGAAAAGAATGAATGTGAAAAAAAATATAGGGAGAACAAACAAAGAGGGTTGAATGTGAAAAAGAAATGTAGGGAGAACAAACGGAGGGGACCATAATTGATAATTAAGTTAAATAGAGAAGAGACTTAAGACACTCATATCATAAGACAATTTGTCATTGCAGGCCAGGTTTCAAAGGTGGTGGGCACAGCATATGGGCAGTTGCTTCTGGTGAGTCAGCTAAAGCCTTTTTCAGATGAGGACGCTATGCAGGTGGTTACTCAGGCAATGGTAACATCATATTTCAATTATTGTAATCACCTGCTTATTTATAACAGAAATTGCAAGTGGTCCGGAATGCAGCGGCAGGAATGCAACCTGGAATTAAAAAGTGAGAAATGGTAGTAGATGTCCTGAGAGAACTGCACTGGCTCTTGGTATGGGAACAGTAAGAGCCCGATTCCATCCTGGACGTCCAGGCCCTCTGTGCGCCCAGTCGGAACCGGAAGCACAGAGAGAGTCGCAATTCTGATCCCGTGGGGTATGTCTGGCCCCACAGGATCAGAATCGCAAACAGGCCTGTACATGCAGGCCAGGACCCTGATTCCATCTGGCCTGCACGTACAGGCCTTACCCGACTCAGTCAGGGCTTTTCAATGGAGCCACGGCGCCATGGAAAAGCCGTAATCCACAGGCACTGGTTCCCAAAGTGCTTTCTCCGCAGTCCAACCCCCGATCTGGCCTCCCAACATGCCTGGGAACATTCCTTGATTTTTAATGGCATTGAAAATCTGGAATGTCATTGAAAATCATTGCAGATCACCCTGACATGGCTGGCACTGAGGTGCTTCTGGAAAGAGCAAGGATGGCTCCTGCAGTTATCCAGTTAGTGACAATATTCAGTTTACTAACTGGAAAACTATTGGACAACAAAAAGACTGTCTAACTTTGGCTGGTTAGCTATCCAATAGTCAGCACTAAATCGAATAGTTAGCGTCAGCCACTATCCTGATAATCGCACTGAATATCCAGATTTACTATAGCCACGGCAGCCATCTGTTAAAAAAAAGAGACTGCTCCAGCTGAATATTGACTGTCTGGGCTTCTCATACATATACCAGTATAGCCTTGTGGTTTGGCCAGCAGCCTGGAACCAGCAAGACCAGGTTTCAAATTCCACTGGAACTCCTTCTGGCCTCAGGCAAGTCACTTAACCCTCCATTGCCTCAGGTACAAACTTAGATTATAAGCACTCCAGGAGACAGAGAAATGCCATGTTGTAACTTATCTTGAGCTACTACTGGAAAGGTGTGAGACAAATATTATAAATATATTACTAAAGTATATTCTACAAACCACTTTCCTTTCTTTCAGCTAATGATTCATTTCTGACATATTCATTTTTTGTAAAGGCAGGCTGAATCTGGAAAGCTTTGGTTCTGTTTCTATAAAATGTTGGCAGGTTAGAGTTCCCAAAGAGCCAAATGTTTAGTATTAAATTCAACTTCTCTTGGACTATGCTTATAAATGTTTAGGAAAAAAACGATTATATTTTCTGTAGCTACAAAGTACACTAGAAAATGTACTCCCCAAACTAAAGCAAAGGGTCATATTTCAGCACTACATCCCTATTGCTGTGGTCAGCCTGCCTTCTACAGTAACAGCCTAAAAAAATGTATCCCGTGTCCTTGGTGCATGCAGCACTATTTCTTTACTATAGGCTCTGCAAGCCGTCTGGGCCTGATTCCCGCTCCAGCTCTCCCTGTACATCCTGAGCATCAGGACTGGGAGAGTCAGCAGCCGGAGGGGGCGAGAGGGGGTAGAATCTGGGCGGGGCAGGGGTCAGCCAGCCCAGCAGGACATACAGGGCTGATTCAGGTCACGGCCCTGTACATCCTGCTGGGTCAAAGGAGACGTGGTGCTTATTCCACACCTGATCCAGGCCCCAGAAGGCCATCTGTGGGTCAGGCAGTGGGAGAGAGGGGGGACAAAGCCGCAGGAGTCAGGGGCGAATGTATGGAAGACATCCACACAGGTGGCAGGGGCACACTGAGCCGTCCACAGGCCTTATTCTGTGTACCGCAGAAATGTTTTGTTCTCATTGTCCAGAATTGGATCCAAACAGGCCCGTCTTCCTCGGGGATGTCCGGATGGCCCTGACATCCCCCTACTTGATTCGGGCTCCACGTGGCTATCTCATGGGTACACCATTGTCACATCACTGATTCCAGATCCTTTATGGACATATCACTGTCTCAGGATTCCTGAGGGTATACCACTGGTTTCATACTATTGGGTTGGAATCTATTATTCCCAGACTCTTGTTCACATGTACTTCTCCCAAATCCCAGTGTTACTATCCCCTGTTCCTTGTGAGGAAATTGCAAAGGGGCATGCAATGCCTCCCAAATCTTGTTAAGGTTATTCAATGGCCCTCACCTTCCCAGATATGGAGCAGTCCCCCTAAACGCATTTGGGAATGGCACTGGGCCTTTCTCAGTAGCTTTTCAGGCATCATCCTTGCTGTTGATACAGGATGAAATACATTACACAACATTTTAAGTAGATTATTTCAATGAGGCCAACTTTGCATATGAATATTAAAAATAACCAGCCCCCATATCACAGATGACTAGCCTCTATATATATGACCTGTAAACTGACCTGTAAACAGACCTGTAAACTGTGTAAATGCCATTTAGTGTGGCCGTGGTTTGCGCCCTCCGCTGTCTGTTTTGGGCTCTGTTTTAGTGCCATACCCCTGAAGATGACAGAAAGAACATTTGAGCTCATTCACCTTTTGAATCCGTCAAATTGAAAATGTGTCTTTAAGTAGGGATGTGCATTTTTCTGAAACATTTTTGTTAGTGATATTGCGGAAGGGCTGTTTGGTAAGTTTGCCTCATTGTGGATGATACCAAAATCTGAACTAGAGTAGACATCCACGAAGGAGTATATAGATAACATCAGAAGGGATCTAGATAAGTATGAAGAATGGTTGAGAATCTGGCAGCTGAGATTTAATGCTAAAAAATGCAGGGTCAAAATCCAAGTAGATAGTGAACAACTTCTGTACATGAAAGAAGTGTGGGACCTGGACATGAGTGTTTCTGATAAAGCTAAAATAGCTAAACAGGTAGAAAAGGTGACAGCGAAAGTCAGAAGGATGCTTGGGTGCATCGGGAGAGGAATGATCAGCAGAAAAAAGAAGGTGATAGTGGTTCTGTATAAATCTTTGGTGAGACCTCATTTGGACTATTGTGTGCAATTCTGGAGACCACACCTTCAAACGGATATAAATAGGATGGAATCGGTGCAGAGGATGGCTACCAAAATGGTCAGCGGTCTTCATTACAAACCACATGGGGACAGAATTAAAAATCTCAATATGTATACTTTAGAGGAAAGACTAGATAGAGCAGATATGATAGAGACATTTAAATACCTCCGTGGCACAGATGCACAGTAGCAGAGCCTCTTTCAATTGAAAATAAGCTCTGCAATGAGGGCACATAGGATGAGAGTGAAAGGGGATAGACTCAGGATAGTAGGCGGAATTATTTCTTTATGGAAAGAGTGGTGGATGCATGGAATAGTTTCCCAGTGGAGGTAGTAGAGATGAGAACAGTACCTGAATTCAAGAAAGCATGGGACAAACACAGAAGATCTCTAAAGGAAAAAACGAAACTATAGAAGGGCAGACTAGATAGACCATATGGCCTTTGTCTGCCAACATGTTTCCATGGTTCTATGAAACGAAATAGCACACACGAACCAATCATGTTTCATTTTGTTTCAAAATGAAATGCTGAAAAAGGAAAGGAGATTCATTTTATTTCATTTTGTACTGGAAATACTGTACACTATTTTTAACAAATGAAATTAATTAGAGCCTAAGACAACACAGATGAAATGGAAACAAAACAAAAAATGTGACAGTGCATCCCATCCCCAAGCACTAATTATGTTACAGGACAGTAACACTATCGTCCTTTATCCAAGGAACTCAATCCATCAGTCACTAAGAGCAGCAGACTTCTTTGATTCCTTTTCTGATCACCTATTTCTCTTTCATTGTGTCCTTGTCACAAATCATTGGTTACAGTTGAATTCATAGGAATCTAAGACGAGAAAACAGTGAGTACCGGAACTGGACTGAAGCAACCGACTCAATTCACACTGACTCCATTTTAAGTCCATATTGACAATCTAATTTAAACCAAAGACCTAGATGGAAAAGGCTCTGTAATTCTGTAATTATTTCCATGAGCCATTCAGTTCCCATATAGGATACACAATAATTTATACTATAATAATGGCTGTATTTTTCCTGACAGAACAAGTATAGCCTATTTAGTAAGAATCATGTTTTAGAAAGGAGCGGAGGGCTTACACTTCTTGTGCTCAATGACTGTGAACATGCTACCATCTTGTGGAAATTACACATATTGCATGTCTGCAGATAAGCCTTCAATATTACTTTCTCTCAAGATCAAATTCTACTGTACTGCTATGGATACCTGCATTCCTTAGATTAGTGGTTCTCAAAGTAGGAGCCCAAGAGAAGCCCACTGAGGACTACATGGGGGTTCTTACCTTGGAATGCTGCTTCTCAAGAAAAAATGAGAGAAGAAACATTTAGACTTGAAAGGAACGAGGGATAAGCTTGAGGTATAGTGAGAGATTACTCAATGTTTTTTGATGACAGAAATTGTGGTGTAGCCTCCAGTTCTTCTTACCTGCAGGTAGGTGTAAGCTGAAGGAAAGCAAAAAAGTAGAACCAAGAGTGTACATTTGTGACTGTTAGGAGCCCTATTAAATGGGGACTACTGATGGGATAGGAGCACTGAAGTATATGTGACGATAGAAAATACTGAATGAAACTCTTCATCCTTCCCCCACTATTCTCAGGAAAGGAAAACCCAGAATTTTCTGACAGGCCTGGGAAAGGGATCCCTGGTGTTGCTGTCAGTAAATCTTTGACGAACCCAAGAAAAATCAGACATCTGGGAAATGCATTCAATTGAAGTATATTCAAGAATCACTATTTCAGATTTTCTCAAATATATAAAGTTATAAAAGTCTATGTGTAGCCCCCTGGTCTGTGGGTTCTCATGGAGCACTGCCTTCTCTGTGGGGAGACCAGAAGCACATACTTTCCTACTTAAGTCTACCACCTGGGCTTTACAGAGTTCAGGGGTATGGAAAACTCCTCCTTATACTGGCAGTTCCCAAAACTAAGGATTCCAGTTTCTCCACTTTCTGTTTACCTTCGTCTTCTTGGATGCTGTTTGCAGGCACAGGTTGCAGGTGCTTCTTCACTTGTGGATCCAACTCCTTATTTGTAGTTTCTAGATACTGGACTCAGATGTGACTGCAGGCCCTTCATCCCCCTAGAACCCTGTATCCTCCTATTCACTTCTGGTATCAGTGGAAACCTTTATTTCTCTTTCTTCAGAGGCATCCTCTTGCTCCTGACTCCTTACTGTACCTAATCAGTAGTGTTCTTGGTTTAATTAGTCAACTTTCAAGCATGCACTGTGCAATGTAGTGGACTAAGCAACCCTTGTGATTACACATGTGCAGGTATGATGACTTATCCAGCCTGAGGCTCCTATGACCTCAGTATGATAAAATGGTTTAGGCAACCCAAGACAGTAAGTTCCTGGTGCAGTCAGCAGCTTGGCCAGTCATAGACACTGCATCTTTGGTGGGCCAATGGTTTAGCCAAAGAGAGGAAACCGCTTTTGGGCTTGGTATTTATACCAGTCAGATTTCCCTCCAAGCAGAGACCTCCTCCTACCATTATCAAACTAGTAGGGTCCTCCAAAATGCTAGAAAACACTGGGTGACCTAAGAAGATCACACAAGCCAATAACTTAGTAGAGTCACTAGAGGTCTCTACCCATGCAGTTGGCAAGGCTCCTGAGGAATCTCTACATATATACACAGGCGGAAATTTTCAAGGGTCATTTCCCTGAGTAAATAAGCTGCTTGAAAACTGTCTATCCTTTTTCCAGGTACAAGTATTTGTGGGAATCAACAACATGCACACTTTAACCCATAGATAAAAGAAAGCAGGCTCAGGGCAGAATTAGATAAGATGAGTGAAACAATTTTGTATTTTCAAAACTACATGTATTTGATCTGATTTATTTATCTACCCCCACAAAGGTAATATTGAAACACTTAAATAAAACAGCAACATACAACAGATTAACATAAAATGCAAAATATTAAAATACAGTTCATGTATCGAGAATAGCCTACAAACTAGTTGAAAAGTGCACAATTACAGTGTAACACAGTGTCACATTTATTTTTCCTTCATTTGCAGATTCAGGCATGTCTGCATTGAGGACTTGGCTGAAAGAGCCACGGTAAAGCGTGTCTCAGTGAGGTAGTAGGGGCTGTGTGAGCATGTGTCTCGGTAGGTGAGCATAGGAGGTAGTGACCGATAGTGTACTGTAGGTGAGGTGCATGAACCAACTGTATTCATTCAATCACATTTAGATGCCACAAATCCAAATGAACTTCCTGAGATTTACCATAAAAAGGAGCAATCAATCAATGCATTAAAATCACAAAGAAAATATAATCTCTCCTCCCCACTCCTCCCTCGGCCAACAGCACATCTAAATAGGTGTGTTTTTAATTTCCTTTTAAAGATAGCCAAATCTAATTCAGTACAAAGATTCACTAAAAATCATTCCATAACTGGGATGCCCTAACTGAGGAAGACCTATTCTAGTACTTCACTTATCAAGCTTCCTTTACATCTGAAATACACAAGAGATGTGCCTCTTGAGAACAGAATCTATGTCTAAGGACATAGCTTTGAAGCTTATCTTGAAAATCAACTGGGGCCTGTTCAATCCTAACCTTAAAAATCAGCATCAAAACCTTAAATTATATTCAAAATTGCACAACCAATAACATTTTACCAATACCGGTGAAACATGATAAAATTTGGATAACACTTCTACTATTCATATGGTGGAGTTCTGAATCAATTGTAAACATTTTAGCTCTCTGAAGTAGTAGTAAAATTTGATTTTGCCAGATACACACATAACTGGTATAACATTCATAAGACTAAAAAAGAGCCCTGGACTAATCTTGTTATATGAGCTTTCATCTCTGACTATCCATCCACACCTCCGAAGTGTGTCCGAGTTGCTGGAATTCACTCTGTGAAACATCACCCCAATCCACAAAATGCAAAGGGGATGCAGACTCATCAAACCAGCAAGGTAGTTTTCTCTTTATTTAATTTCAAAGATAACTCCACACACCATTGTTGAAGCAAACACAACTTATGTTTTACTTCCCTAATTACTGTCAATGCAGCTTTAGAAAATGGTAATAATAGCTGAATATCATCTGTAAATATGTATAGATAGATAGATAAACAACATAATCCTCATTGACTACAAGTGGAAATCTTGCAGATACCTGGTTGAACCTGGGCTCCACAGCTTCTCCTACCAACAGATAAGCTTCCAGATTTGGATCTTTTGCTTCCAGCTTGGTATCTCTTACCTATCCTGTTGGTTGTATAGCTGATATAAAAGATAACTGCTGGTTTTACATTCACTTCTGGGAATATTCTGACTGCCTACATTCCTTGTGTAGCCCTCAAATCAGAAATCTAAGTGTGCCAAGTTACAGGGACCTCTGCACAAAAGACAGATAGAAAGACATTAAGAATTCAGTTGACTAATTCAGCTGCCATTGTTTGAAATTGTCTACAAACTTACTGGCAGGGAGGGTCTGGTTGCAAACTTGCTGACAGGGAGGGGCTGGTTGAATAGTGGAAGTCTTGCAGACCCCTACTCAAACCTGGGCTCCACAGCTTCTCCTACAAACAAATAAGCTTCCAGATTTGGCTCTTTTAATAAGCTTCCAGCATGGTATCTCTTAACTATTCCTTGTGTAGCCCTCAAATCAGAAATCTAAGGGGCTTGTTTACAAAGCCGTGGTAGCGGTTTCCGATCGTTATCGGAGCCGTGGCCCCATGGAAATCAATGGGGCTGCGGCTCTGATAATGATCAGAAACCGCTACCGTGGCCTTGTAAACAAGTGTAAGGCCCTGTTACTTACAAGAGACCGATTACTAATTATCACTAATTTCCTGTATAGTCCATATCCAAAAGTCAGTACAGGTGCAATCAGAATCTCTGTTTATTAGATTACTGATGAACAATACAGGCAGTAGGGAGGAGAATTTCTGACAGTCATCAGACACCAGACAACTCCAGAATCCCTCCTCCCATGAATATAATAGTCGTGTTACATATATACATTTTTTGCTTCCGTGTATTATTTCCGTATATGCATAGTCTCCACATTCATCCCTCTGTGAGGCCCCCCTCCTCTCTCCTGTTTCCTGTCATTGATTTTCTGACCCCTCTGTTCCTGTTTCAACATCCCTAAGGCCTCTGTCTTGCCAATACTCACCAACTGCCAAAAACCATCTACTGTCTTCAGGGCTAACGGCTCAGCTTATGCTGTTTGCATGGTTTCCTGTGTATGTGTTTGCATGACTATTTCTGGGCCTTCCAGCTCAGTAATATGCAGTGCAAAGATTTATATGATTTTATGCTGGCCTGCTTCTCCTTGCCCACTGTATAGTAGTTTGGTTGACATATTTTTATTAGAGCAGAATAAAGGCCATAGAGCGATTATGAACCAGGAACATATCCTTATAATCCCTACAATTCCCCCATTTTATTTTATTTATTTATTTATTTATTTTTTGTGGAGGAGACAAGACCAAGTCAGAGAATTCAGAAGTGGGGACCGTGGCATAGGAAGCATTCACATGTGTATGGCATGTTAACCAATTACCTACATTCAGTCCTCCCTTAAAGTCATCAATATGTAAATCTGACAGGTGGCGTATTTTATCCATAGCATTAAGCACAAACACTGAATGATTCGCTATGACTATACAACAAATAGTGGCATTGGTAAAAGATCAAAAAGCCTCCTTCAGATGCAAGGAGCAAATCTAGCACTTGTCTATTTTGTAGAGTCATTTGTGTATTTTTCTCTAATGACTCTGACAACTTACTAATAGAATCAATAACAGCTTTCATTTGAACATACAGTAAGCATTGCAGACGGCGTATAGCCATACCACGTTCAGCAGTTATGGCAGGGGTCTGGAAAGGTATCAAGGAAGTACAGCATCTAACCTATGTGTAATAGCAATGGAGAACACAAGGGTATCTAAAAGTTCAGCAGAATGTTCCAATAAGAATTCAGTTCAAGGCAGGGTTTGATTGATAACTTCTTTGGAGATGTGGGTTGTACTGTGAACATGCAGAAGTAAAACTAATTATTCATCAGGATGAAGGAAACAGATGGTGATCTTGGTCAGCAACAGTTCATACAGGAAGGAAGTAGATCAAACAGAGCTGACCGTTGGAGAAACCTTCAACTGACTGACATGAGTCCAAGTGTCAGTATCATTCAAGTGGGCAGCAAAGGGGGAAGCAATGGTGACAATGGTGGGCTGGATACAGACTGTGTAGTAGCCACCCGATAAAAAGGATTAAGTACAACAGCAGTGAAACCCTGATATTCTTGGATACATGACAGCATTTAAAACATAATGCAGCAGACACCCGCCACTCTCCAGAGAGAGAGCAGAAGGAGAGAACACACAATACTGTTTATACCATTATACCATTCTATATAAATTGCAAACAAGCTTGAACCAGTTCAAAAGGTCACACAAAAGTCAGCATTATGTAGTTGCAGTAGGGGTCGCTGTTGTCCACAGGTGTGTTGCATCAGATCTGAAATAACTTCTTATCAGAATGTCCTTCACTCGCTCCACCAATTCAGTTGCCTGAAATCTACAAGCACAAACAAAAGAATGCTATTTCCCTCCCCCCTTCTTCTTATTGGATTGCGTTCTGGGATTGCTGCTCACACACAACAGCTAATCCTGCTTCTAAAACAATTGTTAAAAGTCAAACAAATGGGAGGCAGAAAATATAAATTTAGATTCTTAAACAGTGTCCCAGTCCCACTAACTTAATTGGTGTAGTTTTGAATGGATATATGTGCTCATTCTAAACAGCAACTAAAGACAGAACTCCTGGAACTGAAATTTAAAAGACTTTCAAAAAAGTACAAAGTACACTTCTGCTCTGGACACTAACACATAACTTTAAAAACAGGTGAGTTTATCCTAAAATCCAATATCGTAGCAAATAAAAACTGGGAAGATGAGGGAACGCCCATGATGGCACTGGCCTGTAACAACACACACAATAATTTACCCTGAATCTTACAGTTCGGGGAAGCAGACATTTAAAACTGATACTTTTTTCATGAAAAGACTGGTGGACATCTAGAATGCAAACACTTCCCTTTTTAAGTTATTTCAATCACTGAGAGTTACAGCTAACCTCGACCTCCATGAGGTGCTTGCCATAATATATAAAATCCCTGTTTAACTTTTAATTTTTCTTAATAGCATATACAATCAGAACAAAATCCAAACATGATTAACTTCTTATTCACTCAGGATTTAAATCATTCTCAAGTTGCAATCTGCTCCGAATACCACATTATCCATCAGGGATCTTAACCTCTACTTTGAAGGACAACGGAAAAACGGAAACAGTTTTTCCCCTGTTGTATCAGTAGCAAAGAATTCTAAGCAGTTCAATTTCAGAGATCATAAAATCTAATTAAGAAAGCATTGATTGCGTGAGTGTTATACTAAACCAGGCACTTCCAGAAGGGAAACGGAGAAGGGAAACGGCTGCACTGGTAATTTTTGCTTCAAAAGCAAAGTAACTTTTTGAATCACACTCTGCAGGTATCATAGCTGTTATTGTTCCTCTATTACCAATTTTGTTTCCAGAATATCTATTACCACAAAACAATAATTATATATCAAAGCATGGAAGATCTTCCCATTCATTCATTCATTCATAACAATTTATAACTAAAAATACATCACACATAGAATGGCTAAACAGTTTTTTTTTCTTTCTCTCAGCGTCATTTCCGTACCTAGAAAGCTAGCAAGCTAATTACAGAGGAAAAAATACTTCACCAAAAGAGTTCTGAACTTCATCTCCTGCTTCGACTGAATAAATCTTTTATTTAAACAAACAAGAAAGACTGCTCAATCGAGAGTTTCCTCTAGGTAATGCGTCCATTCCCTTAGCAGCCTTTCTCCCCCTCTCTAGTTGAAACAGGCAACCATCTTATCCTGCTGCAGACAATTTGCTATCTTTCATCAGGCGACATATAGGAGCAATTATTCATTAAACACAGCCAGGCACTGGCCAGGTGACTGGCAATGTTCAAAGAACAAACCTCAAAGTTCAGAACTCCATAATTACAATTGATGTGTATCTTGTTTACATTGTTATGTAACTAGACTGATTCTTTCAATTGATCTAATTGTCACCCTCTCTGGTCTGATCCCAGATAAGGAGATTTCTTCCATTGTTCTAAAACAAAAAAAAAAGAAAACAATCTTTTATTCTCCTTCACTGTCCCTCAGCCTATAATCAGTAAACCTACTGTGTGGGGGTGAAAATAGACAAAACTTTCTCTATTTCCTTTCCTAATAAGGGATTATCTCTCATCATCCGTTCGACCGGAGTCACTGGGGAAACTTGATTTACCATTATGTCCTGATTGCCATCTTTCTTTCTCCTAAACAGAGACATGATTCCTACATGCAACCTTTTATTTAAGGGTCTCAATACCCACCCTCTTTATTTACAGAGGAAGGAAGTGCACGAAATGTCCAGGACACCTTTCAAACAAGAATTCGCTTCGTTTAAGCCCAGCCAATCTCCTCGCGGAGGTATGGAACCGTGAGCAAGAACACACACATGCTTCGTGTCAGACGACACGTACTGTCTCAATCACTTATCACTCAGTCCCAGTTTATAACAGCAAATTATTCTTACACTTTATTCATATAACAAAAACAAAAATTAAACAACACTTACCAAGCTTGGTTAAAAATACTTATACTCACGACGCCGTCATTACAGCCGCCGTCTTCCTAGGGAATCCGTCACTCACTTCTTCTCCTCCGGTCTCTACTACGTACCAGGAACGTACCTCCCTCTTCTTTCTTGAGGGGAATCCAAATCTTTAGTACCTCCCTCTTTTTTCTTGAGGGGAATCCAAATCTTTAAATTTGTATCTTGGTCATAAAGACCCACCCATAGCCCAATCCCGGGTGTTCGGCACCAATTGTAAGGCCCTGTTACTTACAAGAGACCGATTACTAATTATCACTAATTTCCTGTATAGTCCAGATCCAAAAGTCAGTACAGGTGCAATCAGAATCTCTGTTTATTAGATTACTGATGAACAATACAGGCAGTAGGGAGGAGAATTTCTGACAGTCATCAGACACCAGACAACTCCAGAATCCCTCCTCCCATGAATATAATAGTCGTGTTACATATATACATTTTTTGCTTCCGTGTATTATTTCCGTATATGCATAGTCTCCACATTCATCCCTCTGTGAGGCCCCCCCCCCTCCTCTCTCCTTCTGTTTCCTGTCATTGACCTTTCTGACCCCTCTGTTCCTGTTTCAACATCCCTAAGGCCTCTGTCTTGCCAATACTCACCAACTGCCAAAAACCGTCTACTGTCTTCAGGGCTAACGGCTCAGCTTATGCTGTTTGCATGGTTTCCTGTGTATGTGTTTGCATGACTATTTCTGGGCCTTCCAGCTCAGTAATATGCAGTGCAAAGATTTATATGATTTTATGCTGGCCTGCTTCTCCTTGCCCACTGTATAGTAGTTTGGTTGACATATTTTTATTAGAGCAGAATAAAGGCCATAGAGCGATTATGAACCAGGAACATATCCTTATAATCCCTACACAAGCCCCTAAGTCTGCCCTCGGTTCATGTAAGGCCTGCTGGCCAAGGACACGTAGGTTCCCACCCACCCTACCCCTCACCCCACCCACCCCAGGGCTGCATTGCCTATATAGCAGTCATATACGTCAACATCTATACTCTTAATTTGGTGTTAGGTTCACCTTCTCTTCTCCTTCTAGGACCACACATGTCTTGTATTCAGTGCAATAATTGTGGTGCCTTCATTCTGAGACGAATCATCTGGAACCTAAGAGCATGCCATATATATGCCTCAAGTCGGCAACCATACATAAAGAATTCACTCTATTAAGGGAAGAAGTAGCTGCAATGAAACACACCTCTTCTAGGATACAAACCAAACAAAGTCCTCCGCCGCTCCCACAGAGAATCAAACATCCCAGGAACAAGTGGATCACAGTGGGCTCTGGTAGACTGCGTCCTGTAATGCAGAAACACCCTGTATATCATCAGATATCACTGCATAATGCCTTCTCTGCTTTGGTTAATGAGGATGCCCAAGCCAGGGAAGCTGAAGGTCCCTTAGTTGAGACAGTCAATGCCCAATCTCCTGATAAAGCACCAAATATGAAGAAAAACTCAAGGAACAGAAAACTACTACTACTTGGTGATTCCGTTATCAGAGGCACAAACTTGGAAACACAGTTCAAAGGAGGGAAGTTAGTCAAATGCCTCCCAGGCTCTTCAGCTAGCAGGAATACAAACCAATTGTTGATGTACTTAGCACTGAAATTGAGCACTCCAAAATTGATGTTATCATCCACTTGGGTATAAATGACCTGGCTAGAAACAGTGCCACTACAGTTCAAAAGGACTTTCAAACTCTGGGAGAGAAACTAAAGCCCATTGTTAAAACTGTAGCATTCTCAGAAGTTCTACCTGTTCTTGGTAAGGGGGCAGAAAGGCTACATCACATAAACAGCTTTAACGCATAGCTCCAGACCTGGTGCAAAGAGGAAGGATTCAGATTTATAGGCGACTGGGGAAACAGATAGATCAACAAGAGACTATACTGTGCTGATGGACTACATCTCTCTGTTGCAGGGAAAAGAATCCTAAATGAGACCTCACTTGGAATACTGTGTTCAGTTTTGGAGACCATATCTTGCAAAGGATGCAAAAAGAATGGAAACTGTTCAGAGGAAGGCAACCAAAATGATTTGGAGCCTGCGTCAGAAGCCTCATGAGAAGAGACTTGAAGACCTAAATATGTACACTTTTGGAGGAGAGGAGGGATAAAGGTGATATGATTCAGACTTTTAAATACTTAAAGAGAAATAATGAACAAACAAACCTCTTCCAAAGACGGGGAGGCTGTAAAACTAGAGGGCATAACATGAAGCTGCAAGGTGATAAATTGAAAGGCAATGTCAGGAAATACTTTTTCACTGAGAGGGTGGTGGATGCTTGGAATGCCCTCCTGATGGAAGTGGTGGGAGCAAACACAGTGACTGAATTCAAAATGGCATGGGACAGACACAGTGGATCCCTTTACAGCAACAGAATAAAATCAAAATAAACTGAACCATCTAGTGGCAGGTGCACCCCTGGACAGAGACATGGGGAGGGGTGCACCTACTCCTGCCATCTTACTCCTGGCATCTTACTGGGAAGACTAGATGGACCATACTGGTCTTTATCTGCCGTCATTTACTATGTTACTATGTTACATCTTCTGGTACAAGGGGGTAAGATAATGCTGCCCCCTTAGGGACACCACACTTGAATGACAATTCCTAGAACAGATATCTCTTACCTGAAATCTGAACCCTGTCCTCCAGAAAAGACTGAAACCATTTGAAAACAGGACCTTCAATACCCAAATATGCCAAGATCTTCAGCAATCTACGGCAATTCACCATATCAAATAATGCACTGATGTCCATAATCACGATTACTATATTGCATCCACTATCCAACCAATGATAAATATTGAACTCACTGTGAGAATAGTCTCTATGTTATGAAGCCAGCGAAATCCTGTCTGGTCATTGTCTAGTATGTTCTCAGTCTCCAAATAATCCAGTAGTTGATGCATCACTACTTTTTCAATAATTTCCCTAAAAATTGTAAGTTGGAAAGAAATTTTAAATTCTTCACTTTTTCTGAATCCAGTGTACTTTTCTTAAGAAGGGGATTGAAGTCTTCAAAACTGAAGGAAAAAGCCCTGATTCCAAAGAAGCATTCACAATAGCACATTTAAAATATCATCAGTTACCCAAACCAAAGTAGACAGACAAGGATCCAAACAATGAGTTGTCATTTTCATAGACTGAATAATTTTTAATATATCAGAATCAATCACCAAAGAAAAGGTGGACTATCCACCAGTCTAACTATCTCGCAAGGGCACCGTCTCTATCTCATTTAAATTCTGTTGAATACCAGAACTGGCCAAATCTATATCTAAAGCCATTTCCAATGTCAGTATCTTAGATTCAAAATAATCTGCTAAATCTTCACAACCTAAGTGCACTTCACTGCCATAGGTGAAGAAGTCAGCTATTTCACAACAGCAAATAACTCTCTGAGATTATTCCCTGCTCCCTATATCTTTCCTATGATATATTCCAGGAGTTCTCCCCTTCTGCCATTTTTTTCTAATTGCTTACATTCCCATTTCTTACTTCTCAAAACTCCAAATACCAAGGAGAAGTTTTACATTTAACATGTAGTAGAACCGCCGACGTTAAAAGGACTAGTTTATCAAACACAGCAACCATATGAGAATTCCAGGATGACACCATCTCTGAAATATTAGCGCTCATCACTTAATCTTGTGGTAATACCCTCTTTACCATTGCTCCTGTAATTTCAGAAACTCTCCCAATCATAAGCGACTGTGGTTTTTGAGTTTAAGATATAACCCATAATACCATCCTAGAATAACCAAAAAATGGTTGGATCATGAAACAGGTCTCTCTTCCATTACTGAACAACATAAAATAGCCAGGGACCCACATACAGAAATCAAATCCAACATTTGTCCGACTGTATGGCTGGGACTCTTGAACAACTGGAATGCATGATCTTGAAGAAAATCAAGATCATGCATTCCACCACACAAACAATTTTTATAAGGACATTAAAGTTGCCTAACACCGCCAATTCAAGAAAAGACACAGAGGGTTCACGTATCAACTGTAACAACTCCTCCATATCTGCTAAAGAATTACAGGGGTCGTAGTATATTAACAAAAAGGCCAACTCTGGCTGCACTGTTTTCTTAACTAATAACCATCTGTGCCTGGAACCTGAAGAATTGAAATATGCCCAAATCCCAATTCTTGTTTCCACAGAATGCATACCCCACCACCTTGCTTACTTTATCTTTCCTTGCCCAAACATATTCCATTGGACATAACTGAAACTCCACTACCATATCACCCTCCTGCAGCCAGGTTTCAGTAATACCTATAAAATCCCATTCTACTGTAGAGATCTCTTCAGATATCAATTCAGCCTTACTCTGGATGGATCTGGCATTAATTAATGGTATGCATCAATACTTATTTTTACTTACCTCTTCTTTGACAAGACTCAACAAAATTATATTCATTAAAATTCAATGTCTCTCTTTCCTACTATAATCCAGTCTAAACTTTTTATAATCATACCTTCCTCTACCTAAAACAGTCTAAATATAATTTGATCAAGGCATTTCAACTAAAGATCAACACCCCAACATTCTTTCTTTCCTTCTTAAATCTATTCCTAACCCAACCTATTCCCACACTCCTCTTTGTCTTTGCTGCCCCAATCGCACCCCTCACGATAAACATATTTCCAGCTATCATAAATCTTGCCATATCTTAATAATTCTCCACAACAGTAATCCCAACATCACACTTCCCTTCCATAGCCAACAATAATTAAAAACTAAACACAGGGAGCGGAGCCTGATGTCCAGCGGGTAGGACGCTTTGCATTGAAGCTCCCGAGAGGCCTACTTAGAATCCTGACTTAATACCTATACAAATTTACTATCTCGCTCCGAGCTGACCGGGGCACCTCGGGGGGAATGGCGGCCCATAAACCAGCGCGCTTGGACTTCGGGTCTCCTTCTTCTTCTCACGGAAACGCTCCAAAACAGAGGTGTCCTCCCCACAGAAGATGGTTCCATTTCGTGAAAACCCCGAGATGCACCTGGAGATTTTGGAAGAAATACGCGGCGTGAAGGAATTGGTGCAGTCCAATGGAAGCGCTTCGAGCCATGCGAGAAGACTTTGGAGTGCTCCAGGACCGACTTGAAAGTCTTTCATTACGGCAGGACAACATGGCGGGGGTCCTCGCACGAGGTGCGCTTGGGCAAACTGGACGAGGCTGAGCGCCAGATACAGAATCTTCAAAAGGAGTTAGAAGATAGCAATAATCGAGCCCGTCGCAACAATGTGAGGCTCCTCGGAATGCCGGAGGGGGTGGAAGCAGGAGATATAAGAGAATTCTTGCTCAAAACTCTTCCCTCCTTGCTGAAGATCACTTTTCACAGAGAAACTGGAAATCGATCGAGCACACCGTGTTCCTGCCCACATGGCGCTCAAACCGCACGACCCCCCGGCCTATTGTCTTTAGCTTGCTACGATATCAACAAGTGGAACAATTTTACATGCTGCCCGAGCGAATCATCATTTGGAATTTGAAGGTCGTAAGGTCTCCTTCTTTCCTGATTTGGCAAAGCCTACGTTGACCGTCGGAAGAAACTCCTTGCTTTTCGCCCTCGACTTCAACAGCTACAGGCTCGCTTTGGCCTGTTGTATCCAGCGAAGCTCCGAGTGACTCTCCACAACCAAACCAGGACGTTCGAAGATCTGATCTACTATCAACATTTTTAGACTCCAAAGAAGCAGAGCAGATGCGCTAATCCCAAATCTTGGACTCTTATTTGTCGGCTCTATCCGCCATTTGAAGGGCCCGATGCGGCGGTCATAGCCAAGCACAGAAATAGCCTGGACTTTCTTTCTTTCTCTAAATCACTTTTGTTTTTTTTTCTCCAATAACATAATGATGTGTGCATCGTTCGGATTCGGAGAACGCACAGTCCTACAGGTTATGTGTTTTTTCAATTTCGGCCTTCTCTGGGGTTTCTCCCGCAGACACATGGTCGCCAGTAATTTTGGGGTTTTGCTTCTCCTCTACCGTACTGCGGGTTTTCTTTGTTAATGTGGGGGCGCTTCATTGTATTATATTAGTTTATTTTTCCTATGTCATGTGTACAGCCAGTTACAGTCAGTTTGAGGGTCATAGTGAAATTATGTGTGCTATCATGCTCAGAATTTTTACTTTTCTGAATGGCATTATGTTAAATCTTATCATTCACCGTCAAAGGCATTAATGGTCCACTCAAAGGAAAGAAAATCCTTAGCTATCTTCGCCATGAGCATGTTGATTTAGTGTTTCTTCAGGAAACGCATTTAAACTCTGCTGAAACATTGAAACTCAATGCTAAGCCTCACATGGTAGCTGCCTATTCTCCCACCGTTTTCAAATGGTACGGGATAGCCACTCTGGTTAAGAAGTCTTAGCACGCTACTGTACCTGATATTAGCGCTGACAAGAAGGGTAGATGGGCCCGTGTACACCTTGAGGTTGGAGATAGTGAATTCACGTGTATTTGCATTATGCCCCGAATGTGGACAACCCTGCTTACTATGCAAGTATTGCGCAGTTGGCCTTGGCCTCTGCCAATGCTCCATTAATACTTGATGGCGATTTTACTCAAGTGTTCCCTCAATCTTTTCTTCTCAAACAAGGTGTTCGTTGGTTGGAAGCAGTACCGAGTAGACCTGTGTGGCTAGATATAGAAGCGGGCCTTTGCAAACCGATTCCTCTTACCTTTCTCCCTGGTATGACTCTCCCATCAGACTCCCACTATCCACCAATGCTTTAGACACTTTAGGTGCCTTTAATACTCTTATGCAATCTTTAGACTCCCGACTCTGGTCAGTGCAACTTCAGCATCGCCTTCGGTGCACTAGAGTACTCCCGCCATCGGCATTCTCTATATAAGGTTGATTGGAGACTTTCCGATCTCTCGGTAGTTCACCGGGTGTAGCATCCCATTTTACTAAGCCTTCTGTAATGCTATAACTAGAGATACCCCTATAGCGCAGAAAGTATGGGAGAGAGAATTGCATGTGACTTTGACCTCGGAGCAATAGAGCCTTATCTGGAGTAGAGGGACACGGGTTCCCGATCCGCCTCACTCATTCAGACCCTCTTCTTTCTAGCCCACCGGTGTTTTTACACTTCTCACAGATTAGACAAATGGAACACTACTCAGGGCAATGGTTGCTGGACACGTCCTGCGGCCATTGGTTCATTGCCTCATGTTATGCATGAATATCCCGCACTACAGTATTACTGGCGTCGGGTCTGGGGTCGTATTTAGTCTATCTCGCACTCTCAGGAGCCCCTTTCTTGGAGGATAGTGGGACTTCGCCCAGATGCGGGGATCCCCTCTCTCCCAAAAAATGGCTTATCTCCTTTCGAACTTTATGCTTGGCATTGCTATTTCCCTAATTAAGTAATACTGGAAAATTAGCTCCCATGTGAGCCCCAATGAATGGTGGAATCATGCCTGTCTTTACAGTAAATATGAACAAATACCTCGTCTGTTCGCTTCCTCCGTTCAGACTCCTTCTCATTGGTCTCAATGGAAGATGCTCAATGACTATGTACATTTTGCTAAATGCTCTCATCTGACTGTCTAACTTTGTATATATCTCTGTCCCATGATCATGCTGTATTGTAGATACTCTTTTGATCGTTTGATGTATAATCACTGTTAATTGGAAGCGCTCACATGCTGATATAATCGGGTAGAGAAGAAGCATCGGGGTGGGGGGTAATGGGTTTACTTTTCCTTATTGTATACTTGTTTTGTCTCTTTTGGTGTGTTGTTTCTTTTGTTTGTTGCAAAATGAAAATAAAAGTTTAAAAAAAAAATAAAAACTAAACACAATAAATCTAATCACCCAAACCATAGTATAAAAACATTTCTCCCATACCTCCCCCAAGCCCCCATTTATTATCACTCCAACCTAACCACATTCAGAAATTTCAAATAAAAATATACAGTAAGATTGTAAGATACCAAAAATAACTAAAAAATTACAGTCACAAACACCTCCATACCCTCATACCCTTTGGTCCACACGAAGGGATGCACAAAGTGACATGTCCCTTTCTTGTGCCCCTTCATCTGTGCACCACAGAGAAGCCAGCTCTTATCCTTCTGGGATCGGCATCAGCATCACTAATGATGTCACCAGTCATAGAAATACTGTTGTGCAAAAAATTGATAGCAGTGTCTCTAAAAAGTGATAGCAGTGTCTCTAAAAAGCAGCAGATGAATCAGTAAGGCATCCTAATAAAACAATTACAACTGGAGCAATAAGAAAAAATTACACAGATGCAGGGTAGTCAGCTCTTGTCCTTCCAGTATCAGCGCCACTGACATCCACAGGAGTATAATGTGCATATCTCCACATGAAGAGTATATCTGTAAATATGTGGGGATATGAGGATGAGATATCAGAGGGTGGGAGATATGTGTATGTGTTTCATGGGAGTAGGAGTGTGTACTTGTCAAATTCAGCATAAAGGTTTTCTTGTCCTCTAGCCACTGCTACTTCTCAGGATCCATAACCTGCACAAAGGCAAAGAAAAACACTTCAGGGTAGATTCTGACCCATGTTTAGCAGGGATATACGTCCAGGTTGAACGTTTATCCACGCTAAATGCCAGGATGCCAATTCCACCCACAGAACTCCCCGCATGTACAGCAGAGATGTACAGGGAGCTCAGTACAGAGGCGAGAGGGGGCAGGCCAAGGTGGGAGCAAAGGTGGGCTGGAGGCATGACCGATTCTGGGGTCAGTCCTGTACGTCCAAGGTCAGCCATTTGGATGGGGGACTTATTCCACCTCGGAGGTGGAATCAGTCCCCTTAGATGGCAGACAACACTATCTCCAGGCAGGGAAAAGGAAATAAGGGTGCAGGGGGTTCCTGCAACCCCAACTCTGGCCACAGCAGGCCCGATTGGGGGTCGGGCGGCGGGGAACGGATCATTTCGGGGTCTGTTGGGGATCATGGCTACTGCAAGGAGCTGCAGTGCCATAGCAACAGGATGCCACAACACCGTGGCTTCATGTAGGAGCCTGGCCAGACTAGCGGGTAAGTGGCTGGACATCTGGGGGCCAAGAATCAAAGCACAGCCAGCTTTTCCAGGCCGGGTACACCTGATTATGATCCCCGCAGGATCAGAATAAGTTGCAATTCCGGCCCATCCAAATTCTGGTTGTCCGGATGTGCCGGAAGCACCCAGGTCTGAATTGGCCTGGAAGAAAGCAGAGGGTAGTGACATAGGGAAAGAGAGACAGAAAGGGCTAGGGAGAAGAGGGGAGCAGGTCATAGGCTAGTTGAAAGAAGTGGGTTTTGATGATGGACTTGAACCGAGGAAATGAGGGCTCGGCACGCAGGGCAATGGGCAGTGAGTTCCATAGTGCAGGGGCAAGAAAGAAAAAAGGTGGAGTGATGTGTCTGCTCCAGGTGCACTTGGGCAACTGTTGGGAGAGCCAGGTGGTAAGTGTGAAGGGACTAGAGAAGGCAGTGAGGAATGTGGAAGGAAGGAGATCAGCTAAGTATTGTGGGCTGCCGGAGTAAATATGCCAGAGAGAATATATTTGTGCAAGGGGATATGTTCTTCAAAGAGGCCTGGACAATTACTTCTCAGGAACAGTTGTGACCCCTTGAAAGATAAGATAGGAGTTTGGCTGAGTGTGTGAATCATTGCACATTCCCTGAACATTCTCTTTGTGAGAACACAAGGATGGAAGCAAAAAGACAGCTATTTCTATGTTTGCTCAAGGAGAGGGATATAGGAAGGTATTCATATCTGAGCTGAGAGGAAAAGGTTTGCCCCGCCTTTAATGTATCAGAAACTATTAAGCTTCTATATTTCTCTTATGTATTACAGAATGTACTGTCGCTATTCCCTTCATAGTCTCTCATACCAATATTTGGTTTTGTTAAACAATACAGGTTCCTATAATGAAAAACAAAAAGTATCAGCTTACAGCTGCTCCAAGAATGTTCCCACAACACACAGAACATAATTATTTCTTAATGCCGCATACTGCTACCGGAGCAGCCTTCTTTAAAGAGGATTTTTCTTAGAATACTAATAAATCCTGAAACTGAGATTTCTAGAAACAACAGCTATTAGAACTTATTAAAACTTACTGTTACTCTTACATGAACCACAGGTAGGAGATATACATTTGCTGCTTATTCTAAGTGACAACTATCTATGTGTGCCGAGTATGCATCAGTAAAACAAACAAAAAAAGGAAAGAAAAGAAAGTATGGAGGGCCTTTTTTAGAGACCTGTTATTTCTCTTTTCTCATCCCCCCTTCAAACACTACCTGTCCAACAGGGTAGTGTTCACTAAAGTCAGAGTCTAAAAGGCAGAGGGAAAGGTGGGGTGTCTGGGTTGCCATGCCGCACATCCCTGGGTTCTTCAGTGCCTATTACCAGGCTGTGGGGTCCCCAGGGAAGGGGATGCAGGTATTCAGATTCTCACAGCATCCTTTCCTGCTGTAAAGCTGTTTCAATCTCTGCAATGTGAAAATCAGTGAGGACAAGTTGGAGGAAAGGTTTAACAATGTAGGCCTTCATAATAGCAACAAAATTGGGTACATACTGGATGTAGCAGCACAGACATACTAATAACAAAATAAAAAGAATGAGAGACTACAAGTTTCTGTAATCATCCCCAATTACCAAACCAATCTGAGATATTACCTAAACCTGTTTTATCATGTATAATGTCAGTTTGATCTGAAACAAAGGTGCAATATTCAGTGCCTATAAGAATAGAAGCTCCTCCCTGGGATGCTAATAAGTGGTCTAGAGCACATCTATTTTGAAAATCTAAGCCATGGAGCTGGCTCATCTCTGGCAGATTCATTCACAAAGCAGAAAGAATGGAAGCCATGACTCTGATTTCACTGTGAAGCATGAATACCCCCAAGCCAGGAATAATGAATGGCTCTTCCTACTGAATCTCCATCAGAGGCACTTGAGATTTTATTCAGGGTAGCAGTGTAATGTTTGTTTTGCACCCTGCCTTCTGGTAATGAAGGGGTAATAGAAATACCAGGAATAACCTGCCCTATGAAATATAAACCATGGCCCTACCAAGGAAAGATAGAGAAAGCTTTGTACCCACAAAGCCAATAAGTTCCCGGAAGGGGTTTCCACAATATTAACCTCATATCTATTTCAGGAGTAAAAAAAACACAATCAAATCTGCCTATACACAGTATTTCAGTTAGATTAATGGAGGACATAATTGAAGAAGAATTTGCAAATGTAAAAGGGTGATGATCAAGGGAGATCATTTATTTGTTTATTTATTTATTCAGAGGCACTTGAGATTTTATTCAGGGTAGCAGTGTAATGCTTGTTTTGCATTCTGCCCTCTGATAATGAAGGAGTGATAGAAATACCAGGAATAACCTGCCCTATGAAATATAAACCTTGGCCCTACCAAGGAAAGATAGAGAAAGCTTTGTACCCACAAAGCCAATAAGTTCCCGGAAGGGGTTTCCACAATATTAACCTCATAACTATTTCAGAAGTAATAAAAACACAATCAAATCTGCCTATACACAGTATTTCAGTTAGATTATTGGAGGACATATTTGAAGAAGAATTTGCAAGTGTAAAAGGGTGATGATCAAGGGAGATCATTTATTTGTTTATTTATTTTATTTAGCTGTGCTTATATACCGCTTTTCACTGGGTCAAAGCGGTTTACAGATATATATGCTAACAGGCACTTTTTTTTATTATACATAGATCATATATTTACAAATGCCTTTCCCTAATTTCTAACCTGCCCCATCATTTTGAAAGCACAAGGTTCCCATATCCAAGATTTGCCACAGTGAGGAAAAATGAGCTTGTGTTAAAAAGTAGTGTAGGAGTAAAGTTAATTGTATCATAGGAGAGTAAATCTATTTCTATCATAATCAAAGGGACTCCCCCTTGCTGGTGAGAAGGAACATGGGTACATACATAACAATCTCCTTTAGTAGTCTTTGCCACATCTTTAAGCATCTTTACATGTAAATTATCCTCCCAGTGTCCAAAATACTCTTCTTTACCCGAGAGAGTGGGAAAATCTTCTTACCACAGGAAGAAAGCCCATCTATATGAACCCCCCCCCCCCCCTTTAAAGGTAGGTGTTTGAGAGTGTGTTGAATAAAGTAGAATCAAAGGTGAATGGTCACTTTACACTACTAAAGAGGTCAGATGAGGGACAACATTAAGGGAACAGCCTGCTGTGCTAGTAGAACAGGAGAGTAAACATTTAGGGGGATATGCAAATCACTGCCCATGCTGAAGGAGCAAGAGTAATATTTTGCTCACATTTATATCTATTATTAAGATTTAGCTTTAAATCTACAGGGAATAGTGTAAGGGAACAAAGTACACACATTAGACAGAGGGTGGAGAAGTAAATACTGGGGGCTGGTGGAAATTGCTCACTCTAAGAGCAAACAGATGCAGGTACTAAAAAGCCCTGTAAAAGGAAAACAGCCTAAGGAGAGATGGGCTTTAGAATTTAGAGGCTGTTAAACTTCTTAATCTATCCTCTATCAGTTCCCATATTATTGTTACGTCTTCTCCTTCTTGAGTGTTTCCCCATTAATATGTAGAATGCTCGGTTCTCTGTACTCTCTTGTTTTTTTTTTTTATTGTTGCTGTATTGTTTCCTTTGCAATTCATACTTGGGAAGTTCCTCTCCCATGTATGTTTCTTTTGCCGCTCCCCCTTTTATAGAGGACTACTGATACTTTGTAATGATTGTACCCATACCTTTTTCTTGTATACATAAGTTGTATCTTTTCTCTACAAGCGTTTGCTTGAATATAATGGTAAAATTGCATAAATAAATAAATTTAAAAAAAAACAACTTCTTAATCTAAAAGAGCTTCCCCTCCTGAAGATGACACTAGAAAGTCTCCTGGGAGCATAGACAGGCTTAGAGTGAAGATGTTAGCAGAGACCCTCCTAAAGACCCCATCGGGGGTAGGAGTGAAGATGGGGGTGGATGGTCTCCTCCCAATCCAGGGAGTGGAGATGGCAATGGAGAGACTCTCGAGAGCCTAATCCAGGTTTAGGAGTGCATCATCAGATCAGCTCCAGGGAGAGTCGCAAAGCAGATCAGTTCATTGGGAAGCTGCAGTGGCAGATCAGCTTCAGAGAGAGCTGCAGCAGCAGATAAGCTCATTGGGAGCTACAGCAGTGGATCAGCTCAAGAGAGAGCTGCAGAGACAGAGAGTCCATCAGCTCATTGGGAGCTGCAGTGGAGGATTAGTTCAAGAGAAAGCTGCAACAGCAGAAAGTCCATTCTGGACTAGGAGCAACAAGGCTCATGGAGGTCTAGCAGCAGATCAGCTCAAGAGAGAGAGCTACAGCACCAGAGAGTCCATTCCAAACTAGGACCAAGGGTGGTTCAGCAGCAGATCGGTTCACTGAAGGGCTACAGCATTTGTTCCTGATTGGACAGGAGTGCAAACCCCTCTCCTGACCTGAGGAGAGATTGGAGGAGGCGGAGTCAAGGCTACAGCCACAGCGATTGGACAAAACTACAAAACCTCTCTCTTTACAAGCAGCCACCGGTCCAGAGCTCCAGCAGTGGGTGACACTTGAGACTGGTGGGCAAAGGGAAAGGGAGAGGAGTTAGGAGACAGGTTAATAAGGTTAAATCCATAATCTTTAAAGGTTTACTTAAGTCACTATGCATAAGGACTGGAGATTGGCTTATGTGGTCCCTTTACACAAAAGTGGAAGTAAGGATGTGGTTGAAAACTACAGGCCAGCTAGTTTAACTTCGGTGGTGAATAAATTATTGGAAATGCTGCTGAAAGAGAAAATAGTGAGATTTCTGGAGTCCAGCAGATTACTGGATCCAAGGCAGCATGGATTCACAGGAGGCAGGTCTTGTCAGACAAATCTGATTGGTTTCTTTGACTGGGAGACCAGGGAGTTGGACTAAGGAAGAGCCCTAGATGTGGTGTATTTAGATTTCAGTAAAGCCTCTGACACTGTTCCTCAGAGGCGACTTATAAACAAACTGAGCACCCTAGGGATGGACCCTAAAGTTATTCCTTGGGTTAGAAATTGGTTGAGTGGGAGGCGACAAAGGGTACAGGTAAATGGGGCTCACTCTGAGGAGAAGGAAGTTACCAGTGGTGTGCCCCAGGGATCTGTTTTTGGTTCAATTCTTTTTAACATCTTTGTTATTGATATAGCGGAAGGGCTGTCAGGTAAGGTTTGCGTCTTTGCGGATGATACCAAAATCTGCAATAGAGGAGACATCCAGGAAGGTGTAGATATCACGAGGAGGGATGTAGCTAAACTTGAAGAATGATCTAAAATTCGGCAGCTAGGATTTAATGTTAAAAAATGCAAGGTCATGCATCTGGGCTGCAGCAATCCAAGGGAGTGATCTAGTATAGGTGGTGAAGTACTTTTGTCCACTAAAGAAGAGCGGGACCTCGGCATGGTTGTGTCTGATGATCTTAAGTAGTTAAATAGGTAGAAAAGGCGACAGTAAAAGCTAGAAGGATGCTTGGATGCATACGGAGAGGAATGGCTAGCAGAAAAAAGGAGGTGATAGTACCTCTGGATAAGTCTTTGGTGAGAACTCATTTGGAGTATTGTGTGCAATTCTGGAGACCACAACTTCAAAAGGATATAAATAGGATGAAGTCAGTACAGAGGGTGGCTACTAAAGCATATGAGAACTGACTTAAGGATCCTAATATGTACACCTTAGAGGAAAGGCGGGATAGAGGTGATATGATTGAGATGTTTAAATACCTCCATGGCATAAATGCACAGGGGGATAGCCTCTTTCAATTGAAAGCAAGTTCTGCTATGAGGGGACATGGGATGAGGGTGAAAGAGGATAGATTCAGGACTGATATGCAGAAATATTTCTTTACAGAAAGAGTGGTGGATTCGTGGAATAGTCTCCCAGTGGAGGTGGTAGAGATGAGGACAGTATCTAAATTCAAAAAAGCATGGGGTAAACACAGAGGATCTCTAAAGAAAAAAGGGGAGTGTTGAAGTTGTTGATATGGAAGGACAGACTAGATAGGCCATGTGGTCTTTTTCTGTCATCATTTTTCTATGTTTCTATATTGCTATTTCACCTTACCTGCTTGAACCACTTATCATAATACAGGTTGTACATTCTGTATTATTTTATCACAATACTTGATGTATATATTTTGTAAATAAATTGTAAATACTATTTAAGCCAGTCTTGTTCACAGCAGTGTTTCTATGAGAGGTTTCCTGGGATGAGAGAAGGGAAATCCTGCCTGCTAACACCTTTCTTCCCCAGGTGGAGGCACCAGGCGCCAAACTGACAAGGACCAACAGAGCCTGCCCTTGAGGGGACTCCAGCCAGGCCAGTCCTGGACGCAGAGGGGCGCTACATACAATTTTGGAGGCACACGTGATTTTAAAACAAGACTGGCAAATTGTAAAGATGGATACTAGAGATATAGTGATGTTGAAGAATTGGTGCAGAGGTGAGGGGATTATTGCTCACATGCTTTGATGCTTAATGGTTTGCCCGAAGATATGGAAACTGGAGATCTTGAACAAAAATTGGAGGAAATTGAGTTGTTAGGTTGGGTAAAGGCCAGAGTGAAAAGTTATGATAATATCCAAGAGAACATGAAAGTTCTCTGAACTTGTGCAGGGAAAATAGATCCTTCAGACCTATTCTGGACTGTGTTGATAAAGGAGGGAAGTGCTGTACCTTTTATTATTGTTGGGAGGGGACATACACTGCCCCAAACCACTGACAGCTGGCACGATAAACTGGTTAAAGAGTAGTTAAAAGGTGAAGGGAAAACTTTGCAGGATATGGGGGACCTGTAGGCTACTATGGGCAATCTAATAGAAACATGTTTGCAGCTTCATTATGCCACTAGCCCCTACAAGAATCCAAGAGTCTTTTCAGGGATTGAACCCATCCCCCTTGGACAGAAAGATTTTGATCATTGAATGATTTTAGCTCTCCAGATGACCCAAGAATGGCGATGTACTGAGGAAGAGAAAAAGAAGAGAGCGGTGGAAAATTTGCCGGCCCCTGCACTTGATGTGGTAATGTCATTGAACCTATCTAAACCTGATGCTACTGTAAAAGATTGTTTGGAATTTTTGGAGGGTGTGTATGGTAGCACTGAAAATAAAGAGGATTCTTTTGTCCATTTCAAGACTATCATGCAGAAGTGTTGTGAAACGTTTTCCCAATATGTGGCTCAACTTGAGCGTGTTCTCCTTAGAACTGTGAGGAAAGGCACTGTCCTTGCTCAGGATATGGACAAGGCTTGAATTGAACAAATTCTAAGAGGAGCTTAGTATTCAGATTTCATTGTAATTAAAGCTGGTTTACTGGACATGAAAAGGGATCCCTCACCCTTTGCTGTATTAATGAGGAAGGTTAGACAAGAGGAGGACTGAGAAGCTGTCAAGGACTCTTTTGGTCATTCTAGCAGAGTAGAGCCACCCTACAGACAAGAAGGGAGGATCACACCTGATCTTAAGACTCCGAGGGAACAACCAAAAAAACCCAGCTTGCTGACCCCTCCCTAGGAAGATAAAGGAGAAGAAGGCCCCTATGGACCAATGCAGACTAGTGAAAAAGAGTACAAAGCTAAAATATTTTTCTTTTGTTATGCTAAATAAAATAAAATCAAAAAATTTAAATAGTCACCAGAGTTGTCCTAAAGAACTTCTAAACTTTCTGTCAGACATGGTTTTTGTCGGACATGGTTTTGAACCTTTAATGATTAAAATGGATATCGCCGTCTGGTGTGGATGAAGCTACGTATAATTCATTCCTCCCTCGGCGTTATCCGACAAAAGGTTTAGAAGTTCTTTAGGACAACTCTGGTGACTAATTCAATTTTTTTATAGTACATTTTGGTCACTTGGATTTGGGATTTATTTTGTAAAATAAAATAAAATAGCTGAATTAGAGTCTAAATTGGCTGCTTTACAAAGCAGGAGTGTTGCCAAAAGGGGAACAGACCCCCCCCCCCTCACTGAGGGAGTGGGTTGATCAACCACATCCGTTATCCCAGAAATAGGCTGGGAGTGTCCAAAGGGCCGAATAAGCAATTTGATACTTGTTACAGATATGGAAAATTGTGACATCACCAGAAAGAATGCAGATCTTCTTATAATGCCCAGGGAGGGGTACAGGCCTCCCCAAGGTCAAAATATTTTCATGAACTCCAGGAAAGAGAACACTCTGGGGCATTGTATGTTAATAGTTATTAGGCACCCCTGACCCAGCTAGATTGGGCCAGAATCCCTATGCCAGAGGGACTGGTGGGACCCAAGACCATTGTCCCTATCCGATTGGAAAGGGTAACCACCCAAGCCCAGTTGGATAGTGGATCCCAAGCCTCCTTTGTATGCTGGAGTTTCTATGATGCTAAACTGTCACACATTTCATTGCAGCCATTGCAGGGATTGGATTTGAGAGGTATAAGTGATCACAGTTGCCTTTTTGAAGGATATATAGCCCCAGGTGGTTTAGCAGATGTAAGAAAACACCTGGCGGAACATATGCAAGCAGGGTTTATTACTGAGTCCCATAGTCCCTGTGCTTCCCCTATTGTGGTGGTGAGAAAGAAAGATGGATCAGTGAGACTGTGTGTGGATTATCACACTTTGAATTCTAGAACCACACCTGATCAGTATACTACCCCTTTAAAAGAGGATGCCCTTGATTCTCTGACTGGAAGTCAGTGGTTCTCTGTCTTGGACTTGCGCAGTGGGTACTATGAAATATCCATGAGCAAGGCAGACAAAGAAAAAGACTGCCTTTATATGTTCCCTGTGGTTCTACCGGATCAATAGACTCCCCCCAGTGGGTGTCAGGAGCCCCTGTAATGTTCCAAAGATTGATGGAGAAGATTGTGGTTGACATGAATCTCTTAGAGGTTTTGGTGTATCTGGATGTTTTAATTGTATTGGAAAAGATTCTAGAAGAGCACGAGGAATGATTACTGAAGGTGCTTGACCAATTGGCACAATGTCGTCTAAAATTGTCTTTGGACAAGTGCAAATTCTATCAGGCTGAGATTAAACATGTGGGACATGTTGTTTCCAGAAATGGAGTGGTCACAAATTTGGATAAAATCGCTGCTTTCACTACTTGGTCACGTCCAGCCAATCTCAAAGAGCTGCATTCTTTTCTGTCTGTGTATTATAGGCGATTTGTAAGGAATTACTCAAAGATTGTGAGTCCTTTGCTTGCTCTGATGCAGGGTTACCCTCCCACAAATCAGAAGCACAAGCAGAGGGCAAGTGACAAAGGAAAATATTATAAAGTGTCAAAGCCCTTTGGCAGCAGATGGACTCCAGAGTGTGAAGTCGCCTTCAGAGAAATTGTACATTGTCTATGTAATGCTCACGTGTTAGCCTTTGCTGAACCAGGAAAACCTTATTTTATTTATTTATTTATTTGCAGTCTCTTTTATACCGCGCTATTCAACATCAGTGCGGTTTACAATGAACATAAGAGTTGCACATCTCAATTTCGTGATTTGTGCTTACAGTGAAAACAGGTATAATAACTTGGGTATACATTAAACAGGAAAATTAAACTTGGGTATGCATTAAGCAGGTATAACAGGTAAAATAGGGTATAAATAACCAGTCCCTTAACAAGGAGACACGATGAATAAATACAGTCTACTTTATGCAACAATATAATGAGTTGCATATCGATGCTAGTCTGGATGGGTTGTGAGCAGTTTTGTATCAGCTGCACCCTGAAGAGCTGAGGTCTATAGCATATGCAAGCCGCAGCCTAAGCAAGACTGAGAGAAATTATCCGGCTCACAAACTGGAATTTTTAGCCCTTAAGTGGGCTGTGGTGGACAAGTTCAGAGCCTATTTGTATGAGGTGGAATTCAAGATCAAAATGGACAATAATCCACTGACATCTGTGTTAATCACTGCCAGGCTAGATGCAACTGGTGGCTAGCTGCGTTGTCTCTATATAACTTCAGTTTGCAATATCACCCAGGAAAGACAAATGGGGATGCTGATGCTTTGTCCCAGCATCCTTACCGGAGAGATAATACAGAAAAGGACTGGTGTAAAGTATCAGAGGCTGGAGTGACAGCCATATGTAATGGCGCAGGGCTTGAAATTGAGAGGGACTTTGAAAATACACAATGGGCTCTAGACATTTTGGGAGTTCCTCCTGAAGGTATCCCTGCAGCCTATTGTAATGTTGTGTCTTCGGCCTCAACTAATAAGCCCAGATTGACTTTGCGGGACATTCAACAGGCCCAGATGGCTGACTCACTGCTTGGGGACATGCTCAGAGCCAAATAAAAGAGTTTGGAACCTCAGATCATCCACTCAGGACATCCTGACACTCAACTAATGCTTAGAGTGGAATTGGTTGTTTGTAAAACATTAGGTACTGTATAGAAAGAGAAAAGATTCTCACTCAGGTCACCTGAAGCAACTATGCTTGCCTTGAGAATTCCACACAATGGTGTTACAGTCTCTTCACAATGATATGGGACACATGGGAACAAAAAGGATATTGCAATTGGTAAAAGACAGATTTTTTTGGCCAAGGCAAGCTTCAAGATGTGGAAGGTTACTGTAAACAATGCACTGCCTGCATAAAAAGGACGACTCTGCCACAGACAGCAGGAGGACTGGTTAATATCACTAGCCAGGGGCCTATGGATTTGGTCTGTATAGACTTTTTGACATTAGAAATGGAGTCCCAGTGTAAGGAGAATATTTTGGTGATAACAGACCATTTTACAAGGTATGCTCAGATATATCCTACTCAGAATCAAAGAGCAGAGATTGTTGCAAAGATTTATGGGAAAAATTCTTTGTGAACTATGGACTCCCAGCATGCATACACACTGACCAGGGGAGGGATTTTGAGAGCAAATTTATTAAGGAAATGACACAGGTGGCTGGTGTCAGAAAATCACACAGGGAGATCCACAATCTGAGAGGTTTAACAGGACATTATTGAATATGTTGGGTACTTTGAAACCAGTACAAGAGAGAAACTGGATTCAGTATGTAAGCCACCTGGTACATGCTTACAATTGTACATATAATGATGCCACGGGGCTTTCACCCTATTTTCTGATGTTTGGGTGAGAAGTTCGTTACCCATTGATTTGTGTTTTGAAGTTGCAGTTGATGGGACATTGCCTCACACTTTTCTTGGCTGTGTCAGAAAGCTGAAAGAACAATTGGGGGAGACAGACAGGTTGGCTGCAGATTCTGCTTACAAACTGTGTCAGAGGAACAAACTCAGATATGACCAGAGGGTAAGACAGAGTAGACTAATGGAAGGAGACAGATTTCTGTTGGAGAACTGGGGTTTCTCAGGGAAACACAAAATTTCTAACAAGTGGAGGTCTACTCCTTATTTGCTACAGGAAAAACTGAGGAATTTACCTGTTTATAGAATCCAACCAGAGAGGGGCAAAGGCCAGTAAAAACTGCATACAGAAATCATCTGTTACCTATAGGGCAATTGATATTCTCTCCAGAGGAGACTCAGGTGACCCCTGTACCCCCTCAACCCAAACAACGCAGAAAGATACCAGTTAGAACCACAAGTCTACCATCCCCAGATACTGAGAGTAGTATTGAAAAGGAACAGGTTGAAGCCCCAGCTGTCACACAGAGAAACTACAGTACCAAAATGTGTTTGACAGTGAAGACTGTAAGGAAGAGTTTGACAAGAATGTGAAGTACATTTGGAGGCCATGGGATGTAAGCCTATGGGGACAAGGCAGTAGTTCTATAGATATAGAGCCCCAGAGAGGAGCTCAGGAGTGGGAAATACCAGAAATTCCCCAGGACACGGAAGAAGATAGATGACAGGGAAGCAGCATTAATGCCCCAGGAATGATATGAAACTGACACTAATTCTAGTGGACCTCTTACACCTACAGAACCCAGAAGAACAGGGACAGCAGTGAAACCCACTTCAAAACTGGCCTATGATACCTTGGGTAGTCCAACACAAATATCATTGAGGGTGACTCATAAGCAATTGGCTGCTTATTGTACATAGGGGGTTAAGAAATGCTTTGATACCCTGGTATAAAGAAGGGAGCTGAAGTAAATAAAGAAAAACATGCTGTCTTGTTGTGGGCAACAAGAGATTAAGGAAGGGGAGAGTGACACCCCCCCCCCCCAAAAGGTGGAAGTTTGAGAGTGTGTTGAATAATGTAGAATTGAAGGTGAATGGTCACTTTATACTACTAAAGAGGTCAAATGAAGGACAATATTAAGGGAACAGCCTGCTTTGCTAGCAGAGCTGGAAAGTAAGCATTTAGCGGGGATATGTAAATCACTGTCCATGCTGAAGGAGCAAGGGTAATATTTCCTCACATTTACAGCTGTCATTAAGATTTAACTTTAAGTCTATAGGAAATAGTGTAGGGGAATAAAGTATACACACTAGACAGAAGGTAGAGAAGTAAATGCTGGGGGGCTAGTAGAAATTGCTCACCCTAAAAGCAATGGTATCAGATAAACAGGTGGCTAGTACTAAAAAGCTCTGTAAAAAGAAAAGATTCTGAGGAGAGATGAAGGATTTTAGAATTTAGAGGTTTTAAACTTCTTAATCTAAAAGAACTACCCTTCCTGAAGTTGGTACTAGAAAGTCTCCTGGGAGCCTAGATAGGCTTAGTGTGAAGGTGCCAGCAGAGAGCCTTCTACAGATCCATTTGAGGGTAGGACTGAACATGGGGGCAGACGGTCTCCTCCCAACTCAGGGAATGGAGATGGCAGTGGAGAGACTCTAGAGAACCTAACCCAGGTTTGGGAATCCAGCAGTGGATCAGCTCCAGGGAGAGCTGCAAGGCAGATCAGTTCATTAGGAAGATGCAGTGGTGGATCAGTTCAAAGGAGAGCTGCAGCAGCAGATTAGTTCACTAGGGAAGTGCAGTTGGTGGATCAGCTCATTGGGGAGCTGCAGCAGTGGATCAGGTCAAGAGAGAGCTTGCAGCAGCGGAGAGTCCATCAGCTCATTGGGGAGCTGCAGCAGTGGATCAGCTCCAGGGGGAACTGCAGCAGTGGATCAGGTCAAGAGAGAGCTTGCAGCAGTGGAGAGTCCATCAGCTCATTGGGAGCTGCAATGGTGGATCAGCTCAAGAGAGAGTTGCAGCGGCAGAGAGTCCATCAGCTTATTGGGAGTTTCAGCAGTGAATCATTCAAGAGAAAACTGCAATGGCAGACAGTCCATTCTGGACTAGGAGCTACAAGACCCAGGGAGATTCAGCAGCAGATCAGCTCAAGAGAGAGCTGCAGCAGCACAAAGTCCATTCCAGTTTAGGAGCCACAAGTCCCAGGGTAGTCCAGTGGCAGATCAGCTCACTGAGGGGCTGCTATGGTTGTTCCTGATTGGACAGGAGTGCAATACATCTCCTGATTGGAGGAGAGCTTTGAAGAGGTAGAGCCAAAGCTACAGCCTCAGCAACTGGACAGAACTACAAAACCTCTCTCTTCACAAGCAGCCACCAGTCCAGAGCTCCAGCAGTGGGTGAGTCTTGGGGTTGTTGGGAAAAGGGAAAGGGAGGGATTTAGGAGACAGGTTAATAAGGTTAAATCCATAATCTTTAAAGATTTACTTAAGTCACTACATATAAGGTTATAGTTGGTTGTTTGAACTGCCTTATCTCTTATCCTATATTGCTATTTCACCTTACCTGCTTGAACCACATCATAATATGGGTTGTATATACTGCATTATTTTATCACAATACTTGATGTATATATTTTGTAAATAAATTGTAAATATTATTTAAGCCTGTCTTGTTCACAGCAGTGTTTTTTGAGAGGTTTACTGAGTTGAAAGGAGGGGAATCCTGCCTGCTAACACCTTTTTTTCCCAGGTGGAGGCACCAGATGTCAAACTGACAAAGACCAACAGAGCTCACCCTCAAGGGGATTCCAGCCAGGCCAGTCCTGGGTGCTACATATAACCTCAGAAAGACAGTCACTCCTTTGTTTCTGCAAATTCACTAATATTTCAGTATATTCACAAGAGGTGGAAGGGGAGAGAATTTCACTGTTATCAGACTGACAGGACATTCAGTATAATTCCTTTCCTCCTGACAGCTACAGTAGCTCTTATCATAGTCAAGAAATGCAGGGGTAGTCTTACTAGGGGTAGCCTTACCTCATAATAATACATAACAAGAAAAGAAAGAGCAATATCTTAGGTATTCAGTAACAACAGCAAGATTACAATAAGAAGGACAAGCAAACTTATCAGTAGAGTTATATAGTATACATTAACCTTCCAGATTCACCAAACAGTGAAGAGACTCTACATCAGTAGAGAAAACAGTCATTTGGGTATCCTCGTCAGTTTTACCTTCAGACCAAGACCTGGTACTGTCCCCGATAGCCACTTGTCTTTAGGAGCCTTCTCTTCTCTCTCTCCAGCTGCTAGGGCCTTGGCTGCCCCAGTATCAGCTGCTTCTTGTCCTGGTCCTGAAGTCAGGTCTGGAAGTAGAGAGTGCTTGCAGTGAGTATAATAAATCCAGTATCCTTTAGCCGCTAACTTCAGTTGGTGTTGTTAGAATAACTTGAAACGGTCCCTCCCACAATGGCTGTAGCATGTGCTTGTGGTATACGTATTTAATAAGTTCCAATTTCCAGGTTGGAAGGAATGGGCTGAGACATCCAGCAAAAGGGGTTGGAACTGCTGTGAATACCTGTGGAGAGAAGAGAGTAGCTTCTGGTGCTGTAAAATATAAGAAATCAGGTGTGAATCTTGCAATATAAAACTAGGAAGTTCTGGTGGTTCAGGTTCATAAAAGATAGGAGGTCACCCATATAATAGTTCAAATGGAGAAACTTTCAGTCTACCCCTCAGGACAGTCCTTATGTTGAACAGAGTCAAAGGCAAGGCATCTAGCCAAGACAGTTTAGTTCCTTTACAGAGTTTCAATAATTGACGCTTTAAAGTCTGATTCATTTGTTCAACTTGTCCTGAACTCTGAGAGTGCTAGAGGGTATGAAGCTTCCAGGTAAACCTTAGAGATTCTACCAAACTCTGAATAACTTTTGAAGAAAATTCAGCTCCCTGGTCCAAGTCTATAACACTTTTGAACCTTGAGCTTTTTCATTAGTGGTCAGAAACACTTCAACCCATCTAGTTAATTGATCAACAATAACCAATACATATTTAAACTTTTTTGCAGGGTTTAAATCAGTAAAATCAATATGCAGTTGCTCAAAATGGACCATGGTCCATTGTTTTGCTCCCGGAGGTCCCCTCTTTGGTTCCCTCACTAGATTGCTGCTTGCACACAGCAGTATATCCTAAATAGCTCATTTAGCTAAAGAGTGGACCTAGGGGGCAAACCACACTGTTTACAGAGCAGAGAAGTTACAGACCATTAGCATACACTTCTGCAATTTTTGGCAAATTTAGAATTATACCAGTCTTGTGAAAATTTGCATCGGTATATTTTCCCCTTTGTCTTCATGTGTCGGGCCAGGATACACAAAGTCAAAATAGGGGTAAAAAGCATCTGGAAGCACCACATGGCCAGTGAGGGTTTTTCCAAAGCCCATCAGGATGCAAAGTACACTTAGCTGTCTTGAGATATCTATTTCCAATTATTGAGCATATTTCTAGGTTAGATGAATTCTGGAATTGGAGGTAATGGAGACAGAATAATCAAATATTAAGGTTGCAGAGTAGTGTTTATTGTCTTTTTTTAACAATCTCAAGAGGAAGAAATATGGCCTTTAATAGTATTGTAAAAAACATCAAAACATTTGAGGGCTGATCTTGTGGCTGCAGAGCCTACAAGGATTTCTGTGTAAGTTACCCATTAATTGTAGCATTAAAAGACCTTCTGGGGAGTGCTGTTCTTGTTGCCTGCTGGATCCTGGTGTGACTCTGTGGAGGAGCACGGCCAGTATAAGATCAGCAGCCCACCACGGAACACAACCTGTGGGGGTGCACCCGTGGGCACGTGCCCGAAGGGGCATGACCAAAGGTGCATGTCCCGCCCCTTTGGAGCCCCTTCAGAGCTCTGAGGAGTTGTCTGTGAGTTCTCATAGGTAAGAGGAAGAAAAAGGTTTTTCCAGCTCTGGGCACCAATTCAGTAAAAACTGTTGGTCCTATGGATCGCCACTTGTTGAATGTCCAGGCTGAACAGTCGGGGAAGGAACATTTTGCGGAATCTGTGAGTACTGTTTCAGACGTATCCCTCAATGCGTCGGATTTAACCCTACCTGGTCAGGACGTGTTGAGCGTTGTTTCCCCCCCCCCCTAAGGAAGAGATATTGGGGGGTGAACCCACTATCAGACAGGTGGCCTCATCTTTGTCTAGCAGTTCTGGGAAAGTGAAAATTATGCTACCATTTGTATTGGTCTCAATATTAGGTACACGTCACAGAGTGTGTTGATACTCTCACTTCAAAATCCGATTTTTGGTTAAACCGTCTGAAGAACAGTGGCGTTGGTGGTAAACGTGGGCAGCATTCTGTAAGAGCTGAAGTGCTGTGGATATAACAGTTTGACATACTGTGTTATTGGCCCCTGAAGAACCGCGTGGAGAAACGCGTAGGCAGTGCCAGTGGACGGCGTTTCTAAGTTTGAGAGGAAGTTTGAAAAGTGACTTTTGTCTGTTACAGCACACGTTAAGCACACAGTTCAAGAGAAAAATTCTGATTTTTATGGGAATTTGATTTTTACATGTCAGTACTCAATGGCTAGTGGGAACAGAAAAAGTTGAAAATACATCAGGTTATTAGTATGCTTCATAAAAGAGGTCATTGATGCAATATTGGGAGTTGTTGAGGGTCAGTTTCTGGCCACATCATCAGCCCTTCAGTCTGAGACCTCGTGAGATATAATAAGGGTGTATTTCATCTTTGAGTAATACCTGAGTGAGAGACAACAAAGATATCGTCTGCTTTTTTGATATTTTGTTATATTTGGAGTGTACCGGATTTTGAAGTGAGACCATTTGTATTGGTAGCATAATTTTCTTCTGATGTTTCACCTGTTGTAACTCCTAAGGATGTTTCCTTGCGGAGACCACGTGATGTGGTGAGCACGAGCGGACGTGTCCGGTTTGAGCTCTGGGCCCCCTGCCCCCTAAACCGTACAACTTCGCCGTGATCAGCCCCCACCCGCTACCCCAGTGCAGGCGGCGATTAGCTCGGCCCCCGGTACCGCATCTCCCTACCAGACCGCCATGGCTTCCGCGGCTAAACTCGGGCGGAGGGAAAAAGACCGGGCCACCGGGACGTCCAAAATGGTGGAATCTCCCCCGAGGCAGATCCGGGCCTCCTACTTCGCCGGTCCTGACGGCTGAAGTCTCGGCAGCGGTGACCAGTGCGCTGTCGGGGCAGTTCGAGGCATTGCACACGAAAATGGACGCAATACAGAGCACAATAGGGGCGCTAGGATCTCGCATGCAAGAAGCTGAGACCCGGATAGCCCACAACGAGGACAGCCTGGCGACTCTTCAGGGGGAGCTCCGTGCGGCGCAAAAGCTAGCCCTGGACCAAGCACAAAAGCTAGACGACTTAGAGAACAGGTCCAGGAGGAACAATCTCAGATTTTTAGGTGTCGCTGACACGGTCCCTGACCAAGATCTTCGGGGGTTTGTGGAGGCTTTGGCGACATCCCTGCGCTCTGAGACCGACACGCTCAGCCCCATTATAGTGGAGCGCGCTCACCGGATCGGGCCCAAGCAGTCGGCGAAGGACCGCCGACCTCGCGTGGTCTTGGCAAGGTTTCTAAGTTTCCCTCAAAGGAAGAGCTGCTTAAGAATGTGCGGCAAAAGGGAGCGGTGGGAATGGCAGAATATGCGCCTCCGAGTCACACAGGATTATTCAGCCGCGCTGAGCCAACGACGAAAAGCCTATGCCTCCCTCTGTCAAAAATTGATCGGTGCTAATCTTCGCTTCCAGGTACAATATCCAGCGCGCCTGGTGATTTGGCACGGAGGGGCTCGGCGGAGCTTCGAATCAGCGAGCGAGGCTACTGCCTATGTGGACAAGCTCACGACACCTGTAACAGATTCGAGCAATTCGCCCGGGGAGTGAGGCGCTGCTGCCTGTGCTGGGGACAGAGGAAGGTTAGTTGCTACCCTGACGATCCCGCGAACGGAATGAAACTCGGTTCACCCTAGCCCCGGTTGTATCCGAGAACCTCCAGGGTGTTTTGCTGCCCAGCGGGACTTTTAACTAACTGTTCTGCCCTAACTGACAAATGTTTTTGGGACTACGCACTGCCATGAGGGGGGGGACCCTCGGCTGCGCACTGTGAGAGGGCAGACCCCATCTGGTCCGGTACGGCCGGCGGGCGGAGGCCTCCCTCAAGAATTTTTGCTCCCCTTGGTAGGAGAGCCTGGTGCAGAGGGCAGAAGCTGGACTTAAAATAGCCGAGGCAACTCTGTTACTACTGTTTTGTTACACTGTTTTTGAGTTTCCTTCTGACTTCGAATGGAGTAACAATGTAGCAGCTAGTGTGGACTAGGCCGGAGGCCTACTCTCACTTCCTTTTTTTTTTATATATAATCTGCCCTCTCCTGGAGGATTTCCTTGCTGCCTGGGGGACCTCCGGAAGGGACCCGCAGACCCGGGGTGACGGGGAGTACGGTGAACACTGAGCCAGGCACCGGATATTCGACGTTTGCCCCCCTCCGCCCCGACGGCTCCATCTTGATCCATATCAACCCACAGACTGAATGTATGCTTTGGTGTTGTCCGGGTGGCCTCCCATCTGGCTATTTGGGTGTGCCGGGAGGGCCGCATGGGGGGGGAGCACTCCACACTGTGTGTATCAGACCAGACGCAGTAACGCTCGGTGGCCTAACCCCTCTGAGTTGGCCCCGAGGGATTCTCTCTTCCTTTATCTTTTATTTTTGTTTGCCTTGCTCGATGGGGTCTGGCTGTGTGTTTTTTTCCCTTTTTCTACCACGGTCCCCCCTCGTGGAGGGGGTGGAGTGCTGCCCACCCAGCCTGTGTATACCTGACTGCTGGGTTGCTACAGCGTTGGGATAGCTGGGCTGTTTTGCCATGTTCCCCCCTTAGCTGTTTATTTATGTGTTGTTAGTGTTGTGGTATCACGGGGGGTTGGGGGGGAACTCATTGGAGAAGGGGCAGAGCGGGAGGCGAAGGGGTTGTGTAGGGGGAACAGGGATTTAAGTAGGGGGAGATGGTGGGGGGGGGTTTGGCTTCTTGGTGGGGGAGGGGGGTCCTACTCACATCCTAGGTCTCTAATGGGAAGGGAGAGGAGTGCTATTGGTTGGGGGAGGGGGAAGGTAGGGGGGGGGTGGGTGGGGGTGGGGGCAGGGGGGGGGGGTGGGGGGAGATAATCAGATGGGGTTGGGAAAGGTAGTGGGAGGGAGGAGGGGGGGTTTATGTGTGTGGCTAACCAGGAGCATTCTTCCAATTAGGGGGGGACCTCAGGCTGGGGAGGTCCGCCCACACTATGCTAGTCAGTTCGTGTTATACTTGCTGGATGTCTACTATCCAACCTGAGGATCATTTCCTGGAATGTCTGCGGGATAGGTAACCCCATTAAGCGATCCAAAGTGTTACAGGTTCTGGCGCGACTTAAATGCGATGTAGCCTTACTACAGGAGACCCACCAGACGGCCGAGGAGCATGTGAAATTGCAACGGACCTGGGTGGGGCAGAGTAGAGGGGCCCCCGCCGTGGGTAGAAAGGGTGGAGTGGTCACACTCATTGGTAAAAAGATACGTTTTGACCTAAGTAAAGAAAATAGCGGACCCCGAAGGACGCTACTGCTGCTATATGGTCACTTGGAGGGCAAGCCGATAGTTCTGGGGAATCTGTACGGCCCAACGTTTTGGACCGAGCGTTTTATCACCGCCTGGCGTCCCAGGTGGAACAGCTACCCGATGTTCCTCTGATACTAGCTGGAGATTTAAACGGGGTTCTTGACATAGATGTGGATACGGATGGGACGGGGGGCACCCGGGGGCGGGCCCCTACTACGGCTACACTTCGGGAGCTGTGTCGACGTTTGGGTGTTGTGGATCCGTGGCGTTTATTGCACCCCCTTGAAAGGGACTTCACCCATCAGTCGCGGGCGCACGGGACTAGTGCCCGTATAGACTACATATTGCTCTCGGAAGGGATTTTTTCACAAGTAGATGAGGCGCGGATTGGCCCTACCGAGGTTTCGGACCATGCCCCGATTTGGGTGGATTTAGCGTGGGGGTGGTGGCCGATACGACGCGCATTTGGCGGTTCCCCGCAGGCCTGGACCGTGATCTGGAGTTTCAGGCCCATCTGCGGAGCTGCTGGGCAGACTTCATGACCCACCACGAAGTACACGCTGCCGATCCGGAATTGCTTTGGGAGACTGCTAAGGTTGTGTTGAGGGGCAATATAATTGAATATGTGGTGCGTAAGCGTCGACGTTTGGCGCGGCAAATAGTGCACTTGGAAAAACAGGTGGTCAGAGCGCGTCGTCGCTGCGCAGGGGACCCCTCCGGAGCCAACCGTAAACGCTATTGGGAACTGCAAACCTCGCTCAATGAACTTATACATCAGCGGACGAAAAAAATCGCACTTCTATTACCGTTATTGTTTATATCAGTTTGGGGATAAACCCGGCCGTCTTTTGGCTCGCTGCCTCCGTGGCAGCCGTGGTGTTCGTACGGTAGCCGCCCTGCGGGACCGGTCGGGTCACTTGCATAAGGATAATCGGGCTATTGTGGGGCAGTTCCGCTCCTTTTTTCAACAACTCTATGCGCGACGAGAGGGTTCCATGGCAGAGATGCAGGGTTATTTGCAGAAACTACAGGTGCAGAGGTTGCCCTCACCACAGCGCGCGGCCCTAGACGCCCCTATTACTGTAGAGGAGGTTCGCGGTGTTATCCAGAGAGCACAGTGTTGTAAAGCGCCCGGGCCGGACGGATATGGGGCCGAGTTTTATAAGGTGCTTGAGGACGCGGTCTCCTCGGTCCTCGTGGACGTGTACGGTTGTAGGGCAAGGGCTGGGCGATTCACCTGGGGATCAAACCATGCTTATGTTACCCTAATACCCAAGCCTGGGAAGGATCCTACCCAGGCGGCTTCATATCGCCCTATCTCGCTGTTGAATTTTGATATAAAGATACTGGCAAAAATATTGGCGGATCGACTGGCTGCGGTGCTCGATGGTCTGATTCACGAGTCACAGGTGGGTTTCGTGAGAGGGCGCTACGCTGTTCGTAATTTACGGAAGATTTTGGCATCTCTCGAATGGGTCCGGGAGCGAGAACTGCCCTCTTTGCTGATCAGCTTCGACGCTGAAAAAGCTTTCGATCAAGTACATTGGACTACTTGCAGGGTCTGTTACCACATTATGGCCTGGGTGATACCTTTCGCAGCTTTGTGACACTGTTGTATGCGGACCCGACAGCGGGCATCCTTTGCAATGGACTGCTCTCCGATCCCTTTCCTCTTGAACGGGGCACACGCCAGGGTTGCCCGCTGTCACCCCTACTTTTCATTTTATCATTAGATCCGCTGATACGCACCGTGGAGGACTCCACAACCATCTCGGGGGTCCAGATTGGGGCAGTGGGTTTTAAGACGGCCGCCTTTGCGGATGATATCCTGGTTCATCTCACGTCTCCCCAGCGCTCCCTCCCACTTTTGATGGAGGCATTTTCAACTTATGGGAGATTTGCAGGCTTATGCATTAACACGGAGAAATCTGAGGCCTTAGATGTGGGGGGTTCGTTGCGGGCTCAATGGTTGGGCGCATTTCCCCTGCGTTGGGCGGATGAGGCCTTTACATATCTCGGTATAGAGTTGACTAGGGTGCCCGCGTCCCTATATAAAGCAAACTTTGATCGGGTGTTTCTCAAGCTCCAGGCGCAACTACGGGCCTGGATGCCGCTGCCTCTGTCTCTGTTGGGCCGCGTGGCGGTCCTACAGATGGTTATCCTTCCACGAATACTTTACTGGATGCAAACCCTCCCAACCTGGCTGTTGCGGCGGGACGTACTCTCCGACTGGAGCGGGAAGTCCGACGCTTCTTGTGGAAGGGGGCCCGAGCGCGCATACCGCTGTCTCGCATGAGAGGTAATTGGAGGACCGGAGGGGTGGGAGTTCCAGATTTTTGGAAGTATGCGCTAGCTTGTCAGGCTCGTCATCTTAGCGACTGGCTGGGGGACACGGCGGTGTACACCCCCCGGGAGTTCGAGCGGGCCTTTATGGCGCCGCATGCCCTGGAAGCGGCCTTGCAGCTGCCTGGGGCGCAGTTACCGGCTCGATTGACCAATAGTGTGCTATTGCGGGCGATGCGGCGTACCTGGCAACAGCTGAATAAATATTGGGGCAGCAACCCTGAGGTCTCATCTTGGTTACCACTTCGGGGCAATGCCCAATTCACCCCGGGGTTCCGATTCGTCTGCTTTCTTGCATTGGGAGAGAGCAGGCAGTGGCCGTTTAGGGAATGTAGTAGATCTGACGGGGAAGTGTAAGCCATTGGAGGAGCTTGCTGCGGAATTTGGCTTGAATCGGGTCACTTCTGGTTTTGCGTATGCCCAACTTTCCCACTACGTAGGTTCTCTGTCCCCGTCGGAGCTCCGGGTGGAGCACTCGACGCAGATTTTGGAATTTTTGAGTTTGGGTGCAGAGAGCCCCCCGTCTATTGCTGACCTGAAAAAGCGTTTGGACGGCCTTGGGACCCCCGCGGATTTTACAGCCGTGGAGCAGGCATGGGCGCGGGACCTGGGCCGGGCGGTCGTCCCGGGCTCCGTATCGGCCGCTTTGCGTCAGATCCGATACTTAGCGGAGGGGGCCCGATGGCGGGAGGTGCAATATAAGTCTATTCTGCGCACGCATTTCTCCCCGCGGAGGGCGTTGCGGAGTCATCTGGCCGAGTCTGGCGGCTGTCCTAAGTGTTTGTGCTCCCTAGCTGACCTGGGTCATATGTGGTGGCACTGCCCGGCAATCCAATCTTACTGGCGGCGCATTGGAGATTACCTTAGTGGACTTTTGAGGCAGCGGGTTACTTGGACGGGGTTATTAGTCGTGTTGGATTGCCTGGGACCACTCCACCCTAAGGGGCGGTGGGAGCGTTTTCTGGTGCGTAAGGCTTGTCTGGTGGGGAAAGGACCGATACTACATCGCTGGAGAGAGGCAGCAGCCCCTACATTTTGTGAGTGGCGCAATAGCTTTCACCAGCTTATGCTCTTTGAGCGCCGCCGTGCGCTGGGGTCTCCCAGGCGTTGGGCCCATTTCCTCTTGGTCTGGCTGCCCTATGTTCAAACTTTGAGCCCTAGTGCCCGCAGCGCGGTGCTTCAGGTTGGATAGAGATGCTCCTGGTTTAGTGTGAAGGGTGTTTATTGGGTTTCGGGGGGGGGGGGGTGGGCAGGGGGGTTATATGGCGGGATAGCTCTGACCGGTTTGCTTGCCTTGTTTGAGGTTCGCAGCCTCCGGCGGTGGATCAGACAAAACCACGCTGGAGGGGTTCCGCAATGAAAATGGGGAAAAATTTTTTCTGCTGTTGTTTTGTGAACCTGTTGATTGTTATTATGCTGTTGGTTCTTTAATAAACAGATTAAAAAAAAAAAAAAAAAAAAAGGATGTTTCCTTGCAAGATGTATGGGAAATAGTTGCACGTATCGAGGTTTCACTGCATGCGTCTCTTTCCCAAGTCACGCATTTCTCCAAGGAAGTTGTACAGAAACTTTCAGAGCATGATGAATCTTTGGATAAATGCAATGAATCATTGAATAAATTGGAAGGTCAGGTATCTGTGGTAGAGGCTGCTGTCTCATCCTCAATTCGAGATAGTGTTGTCATACACCATCAGTTAGAATCTTTGGAAAATGCTGTTCATGTTAAAAATTTACGCTTTTTAAATTTTCCATGTACTCATTATCTTTCACCCATGATATTGTTACATAAGTATTTCAAGGAAATTTTGTTAATTGAAGATGTAGAGTCTATTAAGTTTTCCTCGGTTTATTATGTTCCTCTTTTTCCCTCCTTGGAGACCTCCTCTCCTAATCCTAATACTAAGGATAGAGGTAATTCCCCTACTGCTGAGTCTCTAGATGTTTCTGCTTTTTTGGAATCTTCTTTGGATGTGATTTCACATAGGGCTACCTTGATTGCTTCCTTTTTGTCGCTTGCAGATAAAAATTTAGTAATGAGATTATATTTCTTGGAAAAGGATCAAGCTTTTTGTGGTAGCACAATTCAGATATTTCCTGACATTTGTAGATTAACCCAAAAATGCAGAAAAGCTTTTTTAGCTTTAAAAGCTCGGACTCTAGCAATTGGGACTTCCTTCTTTTTAAAATATCTTTGTAAATGTATTCTGATATATCAGCATGTTAAGTATGTTTTTCTCGACGCTGGGCAGTTAGAGGCTTTCCTGTTGGCTAAAGAAAATGGTTGAATTTTTCTTTTTCTCCTTCCTTTCCTAGTTTAACAGGGTTTAATTATTTGGGATCCAAATTTCTTACTGGATTTATTTTGTTTAAGGGTTTTGTTTAAATATATTACAATCATTATTAGTTGTGAATTGAACTCCTTTGTTGTTAAGTGCAGTTATCCTTTTGACATGGACTTGATTGTAATGCCGACTTTGTTTCTAAATAAAGAAGTTTTGAAACCTTAAAAAAAAGACCTTCTGACTTAAGTGGAATAAGAGGGCAAAAAGGATTTGTAGGTGGGCCTGGCCATGACATCTCCTCGGGTTCTTCTTGGCCCCCATTCTCCCTGCCTAATCATGTCCCTTCAGAGACATAACTATGCAAGATTTCATCTACTTCAGTCCTTGGTGTTCTCAAGGAGGTAGGGAGGGCAGTCAGAATTCCAATGGCCCAGCTCATCACACTAAAAGCATCCATCTATTAGTTCATGTTTATTGTCCATTTCTGGATTGTGGCCCCTGCATGATATAGTACTACAGAAAACACATTTTGTGACATATATACATATGTATAAACTAAATAAAAAAGGAACAGCACCCTTCAAGGTTCAGTTCTCTATCTGCAAAACTAAACAAACTATCCAACTCTAGGTTAGCACCTGCCACTTCAAACAGTAAAAGATGGAATTATTTAGTAAATCTGGATCTCCATGCAATTTCCACATCTGTAGAGGTTCAATAATTCCTTTCCTCTCTTCTATTAATGCCCTTTACTTATAGCATCATAAAATCAAAGAGACCTTTTCTTTATTTTTAAATTACTTGAGCTGAGTAAATCTGCATGTGCTCAGTGTCTCATAAGACAAATTGAGCAAGGATAAAATGTTAAATTAAGATCTTTTGAAAAGAACCAATTAGAAGCAGAAATTAAACTTTCTTACTTCACTTCACACTATGTACAAATGAAGTAAAACCACTTCTGGATGTCTGCCAGCTCTAGGAAATTTCAAGTGAATTCAAATTTAAATGAGTACTTACAGAATCCAAAAACTCTGCACCTTTCCCTTCAGGTGTAGATTGTAGGAATGGACAGATAAAGGGATACCAGAATCCCCAATATGTAATTGAAGATGGATGAATTTCTTGATACAGAATGTGTTTAGAAGTTTGACTTTTCACCTACTTCCTCTTAAATAGAATAGGATGTCATGATCATGAGTTCTGTGTAACCGTCTTTAAAATAGATGGAACAGTGTTAACGCAAGCATAAAGAGTAAATATAGGCTATTAACTGTGCAAGCATAAAGTTCATTGTACAGTCAACTGGAAGTCCCTGCTGACACAACATAATTTTTGCAACTTTGCAATTATAAATTTCATCTAATACACTGTAATCAGATCTTACTCTGTAAAAAGAACTTTGGCGACACCTTGTGTTATTTCATGGTTATAATAAATGACTGTTACTTCCTCTTTTCGATAATAAAAGGAGCTTTTTAGGAGGAGGAATTTGAATTCAATAAGCGTGGAATTATGCATGTCCATAACCCGTTTATTGTCTTCCCTCTGAGCTCAAAGAAAGTAACACTTGTGTGTGTGTGATTGTGTTCTGTATTACTCTCTGTCTGTTTCTCGCTGCTTGAGGACCAGAGACCTAAAGAGCCATGGTATTGTGGTCAGATCACGGAGTTTTCTTCATTGACCAATGGCAAAAGGGGTCACGGTACAAAAAAAGGTTGAGAACCACTGCTCTAGAGGCTCAGAAGCTGTATAAGACGGCCATGCAACTTGGCATAATTTAGTCAGGATACCTTTGGAGAGGCCAGCTGAACCTCCCATCTGGTCCCAATTACATAAGACACATGTTAAAGAAGTGGGATCCCTAGATTTAGAATTTCCCAACCTGTCTCAAGTCCTTTTCTAGTCAAGTCCCTAGTAATCTTGGGTAGATAATACCTCTACACCCTTACATAGCAGAAGTGATTATTCATGGGTATCAGGACTCCTATCCAGTCAGGTCCCTTGTAATTTTGTGTGGAAAATACCTCTACACCCTTAAATAGTGGGAGAGATTGTTTCAAAACATCAGAACACTTATCCAGTCACGGTAATTCTTGCCTCACAGAACCTCCTCACACCCAGTCAGTATATTTATAGTGGGGCGACACCATATAGACGTTCACTGTTGCTCAGGTGGCCCACTGCTTAACAGTGACTAATAATTTTTGCAGTACAGATGGTTTTCTTTTTTAGCATAGGACTTCTCACTCACTACCCCCAACCACAGAATCCAGGATCTAGACAATCACCCACTGGTAACAACTGAACTTGTTAGGGCACATGCTGGTGTCCAGATCTGAGGTCTGAGGAAGAGGTAGACTGTGAGAGTCCCATCTAGGGTGCCAAATTGTCGAGGGAGTGGCTGGCTAAGCCTCTCTCAGGTCCATTCTGCAGGGGAGATTTAAAAAAATATACAAAACAACCATCTAAAGTGCAAAAGCACAAGTCTTTATTTTTTTCTATAATATCAAAGCACAACGTTTTATTACATCTGTTGCAGCAGAGATCACACAGGCTAGCTAAGTGTTATAACCCCTGTAAGAAACACAAGCCCCTCTTATACCTTTTCTGAGCTAGGGGTAGGTATAGGAATTAGTGGGGGGAGAGAAGTATCCTGAAACTTTCTCATGATTAGAAACCAGGTAGTTTCTCTCAGAACTAGCAGGGAGACACATGAAGGGGATCAGGGGTGGCCCAAGGGGGGTGCTGGGCCATGTGCAGAGACTTGGTGCGGGGCCTCATTTGCATAAGGGGCCGCATTTGCATAATGTTACCATATACTAACTTTTAATAAACATGCTTCTTAATGAGTGTATGGATAAAGAAAGACTAAAAGATTTCTACATTACTATAATCCAGTGCCAACCGCCAGGCACATTAGGAACTACTACAAACACTGCCCATTTAGAACCAATAGCAAACCCGCCGTATCCTAACAGCACTACCAGGACTCACAAAACACCAGACCCTACCTATCAAAAGGCAACACTGCAAATATTAAACCAATACATTTCAGAGAATAACAATACATGACCTACTGGGGAAAGAGAACAAGTGGCACTGTCAAATAGGAATTACATAAACAGAATACCTCAGCTCAGTTACACATACAGAACATAGACCATAACCAAACAAGGAATCACAATTTAGAAACAGGAAGACAATAATTAAACTGGGAACCCAAAAGCCAAACTTGGAATGTACAACAACACTGTACAAATAAAACTATAAATTAATTTCCTCTTGTACTAACAAAGCGCAGACGTTAATGATGCACATTTCCCAGAGCTGACATATTCCAGTTAATAAATTCAAAATAAAGAGATATCTTTGTACCTTTTGTGCATTTTTTTTCAGTTGCAATTGTTCCAGCCACTTTCTTCTGGTTTATTTGTGTTTTCTGCTAACTCTCCATCGTCTACTGTCCATTTGTGCTTTCTTCTCTCTTCTAGTTTTTTTCTATTCTCTCTCTACATCTGCTTTTCCTCATTCCTATTTCATCCACTCAAATTTTACCCCTCCATCCTCAATCTCCACTTACTCTCCCAATACCCGGCCAATTGTAGATTTGTCTTCCCTCCCACACAAAATATTTTCCCCCTTTCCATTTCACTCTCCCAGCTCCATCCCATTCTAATCCTCCCCCAACATCAGCTCCCTTCTAGTTCCAGCCCCACCCAGCATTCAATCCCTTCTAGTCCCCGCATCAGCCCATTTCCAGTCCTAGCCCCCCATCAGCCCATTTCCAATCCTATCCTAGCCACACCATCAGCCCATTTCCAATCCAAGCCCCCCATGAGCCTACTTCCAGTTCTAGCCCCTCCATGAGTCCATTTCAATCCAAGCCCCCACCACAGCCCATTTCCAATCTTAGCACCCCCCCAACAGCCCATTTCCAGTCCTATCCTAGCCCCTCCATCAGCCCATTTTCTGTCCTAGTTCCCCCCCACTCAGCCCATTTCCTGTCCTAGCTACCTCCACTCTCAGCCAATTTCCATTCCAAGCCCCCCTCCCCATCAGCTATGTGCAGTTCAAGCTCCCTTTCACTCAGCCCATTTCCTTTCCAAGCCCCCGGCCCCGGCCCCATCAGCTATTTGCAGTTCAAGCCCCCCCCCTTCCACTCATCCCATTTCCAGTCCTAGCAACCCCCCAGCCCATTAACCAGTCCTAGACCCCCATAGCTAATTACCATTCCTAAGTCCCCCCATCAGCCCACTTCCAGTCCTAACCCCTCATCACCCCATTTTCAGTCTTAGCCCCCCCATAGCCCATTACCAGTCCTAAGCCCCCCATCAGCCCACTTCCAATCCTAAGCCCCCCATCAGCCCACTTCCAGTCCTAAACCCCCATCACCCTATTTTCAGTCTTAGCCCCCCCAGAGCCCATTACCAGTCCTAACCCCCCATCAGCCCACTTCCAGTCCTAACCCCCCATCAGCCCTTTTCCAGTCTTAGCCCCCATAGCCCATTACGTCCTAACCCCCCCATCAGCCCATTTCCAGTCCTAGCCCCCCCATAGCCCATTACCAGTCCTAACCCCCCATCAGCCCAATTCCAGTCCTAGCCCCATAGCCCATTACTAGTCCTAACCCCCCATCAGCCCACTTCCAGTATTAGCCCCCCCATAGGGCCATAGCCCATTACCAGTCCTAACCCCCCCCCCCCCATCAGCCCATAGATTTAAAAAAAAAAACTGGCAGCGGCAGAATCAAGCGTCCCGCGGGCCCCCCCCCCCCCCCCTGCCCAGCACAGAGCCCTCTCTACATCAGCTCTCAAAGCTCGGGCTTTTCAGAGCCACGAAGGGAGAGTTTCCCTTTCTTGTGGCTCTGTTAAGCCTGCCGGGGCTGATGGGAAACAGGAAGTCCCATCAACCCCAGTGGGCTTAACAGAGCCGCAAGAGAGAAACTCTCTCTCTTCGCGGCTCTGAAAGCAGCCGCTGATAGAGCTGATGCCGGGAGGGCTCTGCCGGGCAGGGGGGGGGCCCGCGGGACGCTTGATTGTTTTTTAAATCTATGGGCTGATGCAGAATGTTGTTTGCGTGGGGCCCTCTGAAACGCGGGGCCCTGTGCAAACAACATTCTTGCTCAATGAACGGGCCGGCCCTGAAGGGGATAAGATATGGGGGTTCTGAGGGAGGTGAAACAAGGGGAGATGTTTATGCAAGGGGATTTCTTCTTCAAAGAAGCCTGGGCAATTACTTCTCAGGAATAGTTGTGATCCCTTGAAAGATAAGGTTGGAGTTTGGCTGTGTGTGTGAATCATTGCACATTCCCTGAACATTCTCTTTGTGAGAACTCAAGGATGGAAACAAAAAGACAGCTATTTCTATGTTTGCTCCAGGGGAGGGGTATAGAAAGGTATTCATATCTGAGCTGAGAGGAAAATGTTTGCTTGGCCTTTAATGTATCAGAAACTATTAAGCTTCTATATTTCTCTTATGTATTACAGAATGTACTGTAGCTATTCCCTTCATAGTCTCTGGTACCAATATTTGATTTTGTTAAACAATACCGGTTCCTATAATGGAAAACAAAAAGTATCAGCTTACAGCTGCTCCAGGAATGTTCCCACAACACACAGAACATAATTATTTCTTAATGCCACATACTGCTACCGGAGCAGCCTTCTTTAAAGAGGATTTTTCTTACAGAACTAATATATCCTGAAACTGAGATTTCTAGAAACAACAACTATTAGAACTTATTAAAACTTACTGTTACTCTTAAATGAACCATAGGTAGGTGATATACATTTGCTGCTTATTCCAAATGACAACTTTCTATGTGTGTCCCAGTATGTATTAACAAAACGAAAAGATGTGGAGGGCCTTTCTGGAGACCTGTTTATTTCTCCTTTCTCAATCATCCTCCTATATGGGAGTGAAATCTGGATTATATACAGGATTTAACAAAATCTCAATATAAATCCTGCCCTCCAGTTCTTTAACACACACTCCACATTTCTCAGCAATGGAGCTAAGATATTTCCCTTTAAGACTCACCAGACAAAATAAATATTCAGATTATGATGTTTCCTCAGAAAGAGTAGTACTCGCCTACTGGCAGGCACATTGTAAAATAACACAAAACCCTGAAAAAGACACTCAGAACATAAACAGCAAACTTAACCATATATAACTACCTTAAATCCCAGGACTCAAACTGTAACAAAACTACCCATTAAAAAACAACACTGTATATACTACACCAGACCTAGAGCGCCAATACACCTTATTGGAAAAACAGAACAAGCAGGACAACAACATATCCCAAAACCAGATGCTAGTGTAGCCTGTGGAATGTGTACATATATTACCCCTCCCCCCAACCCTACCCGGGGCTGGTCCTATGCTTCATAGGGTAGTAGTGCTGTGTCTCAAAGATTTCAGCAGTGAAGAATTTTAAAGTTGCTGTCAGTGGCAGGCCTTTGAGCATCTGAGTGTGCACGCGTACACACTCAAGACCTATTGTATCCGTACCTCACGTCACAGTAGGTGGGATAAAGGAAGCCTTTAGTGCACACACATGCATATACTCAAAGATCTGCTGCTGTCACTGGCTTTAAAGTACTTCACCACTGTAGTCTTGGAGATGCTGCCCTGCCGTCCCTCACCGAAGCCAGATTTCTTTTAGCCTCCCATGAAGTTAGGATGATGAGGCAGCAGAAGCAGCCATGACAAAGAGAATGAAAGGGAAGATGCTGAATTGGAGTGGACTAGGAAAAGGGAACATGGATGATGGTTCACCTAGGGCATCAGATACCCTTCGGCCAGTCCTTCCCCTATTCCAAAATTTGCTCAAAGCAGGCCCACAGCTGACAAAAGCCACAGGAGCAGGGAATTCCTTGAGGGAACAGCAAGTAGGAGCCGCAGGAATGAGACACGAAGGAAGGAAGGAAGGAGCCATGGGAGCGCCAGAGCTGTGACTCACAGCAGCAGAAAGGGAACCAAAGCTGCAGCCACAAAGAGCAAGCAACAGCTGGATCCAGCAAAAGCAGAGTTGAAAGCAGTTATGGGTGCAGCTGGCATTGCAGCAGCAGAAGCATTGCTGGTGCCGTGGGTGAAGACTGAACTACTGCAGGGGAAGCAAGAACCTTAACGCTCCCCTCCACCACTCCCCCAGCTCCGGCAGTCCTTAAAATGGCTCTGGCAGCACCTCATACCAATCTTGTGACCAGGACCAGCCCACCCACTAGGCAAAAAAGGCAGTTTTCTATGGCAAAAACCTGTGCATAGTGGCAAAGAGTATGGCATTCAAAGCTAAACAATAGCTTTTGACAGCCAAGGAGGGAGTAAGTCTTAAAGTCTGTCTGGTGTGCTAACATCTTCAACCAACTCTAAGACCAGCCCTGCTCAGGACCCTTAGCGGTAGTACCATGAGGCTAGCATGTGGTGTTAACCATCACTATTTTGAGGACTGCCAGAGCTGGGACAGAAGTGGAGGGGGATTGCTCCTGCCCCCATTCACCACCAGTAAACACTCATATAGGACCCAGGAGTGGATAAGAACATAAGAACATAAGACATGCCATACTGGGTCAGACCGAGGTCCATCAAGCCCAGTATCCTGTTTCCAACAGTGGCCAATCTAGGTCATATGTACCTAGCAATATCCCCAAAAGACACAGGTTCCACAATGCTTGTACTGGGTCAAGCATTGATATCCTGGGTCCCTTTTTAATAGTGGTTTATGGACCTTTCCTCCAGGAACTTGTCCAAACCTTTTTTAAACCCAGCTATACTAACAGCCCTTACTACATCCTCCGGTAACAGATTCCACGTTGAGTGAAAAAATATTTTCTCTTATTTGTCTTAAATAGTTTACCCTGTAGCTTCATTACATGTCCCCTAGTCTTTCTATACTCTGATAGCGTAAACAATTGATCCACATTTATCCGTTCCACTCCATTCATTAATTTATGGACCTCTATCATATCTCCCCTCAGCCGTCTCTTCTCCAGGCTAAAGAGCCCTAACCTTCTTAGCCTCTCTTCATAGGAGTAGCCTTCCATCCCCTTCACCAATTTGGTGGCTCTTCTCTGTACTTTTTCTAATAACGCTATGTCCTTTTTAAGATACCAGCATTGCACACAATATTCAAGGTGCGGTCGTAGCATGGAGCGATACAGAGGCATTATAACATCCTTTGTTTTATTCTCCATCCCTTTCCTTATGATACCTAGCATTCTATTTGCTTTCTTGGCCGCCGCTGCACACTGGGCGGAGGGTTTTAACATGTTATCCACGATGACTCCTAAATCTTTTTCCTGGGTGGTGGTTTCTAATGTGGAGCCTTGCATCGTGTAACTATAGTGTGGGTTGTTCTTTCCTAGGTGCATAACTTTGCACTTGTCCACATTAAATTTCATCTGCCATTTGGATGCCCAGTCTTCCAATTTATCCAGATCCTCCTGCAGTTTTCCACAATCCTCTTGGGTTTTAACAACTTTAAACAGTTTTGTGTCATCTGCAAATTTGATAACCTCACTAGTTATTCCCTTTTCCAGGTCATTTATGAATATGTCAAAAAGCAGCGGACCCAGTACAGATCCCTGGGGTACTCCACTATTCACCTTTTTCCATTGGGAATATTGGCCATTTAGCCCTACCCTCTGCTTTCTATCTTTTAACCAGTTCCCGATCCACAATAGTACACTGCCTCCTATCCAGGATGGGGGAAGGATCTGGGTGGGCTGGATGGCAGGATGGGGGAAGGATCTGGGTGGGCTTTGGGAGAGGGACCCGCTCTGGAATTGTTGGGCCTTGTTGCAGGGCCTTTGTTTTTTGCAAGTGTCAGTATTTATTTAGTCTTAGGGGCATGTTTACTAAACATTCCTAACGTGCGGGGCCGCGGTAGTGTGCCTGTGCCATATAAAGAGTGGGCGGATCAGGCTGACAAAAGGAAAAAAACGACGTACGTGTGCGCGCTGCGCAAATGTGCGGGGCCCACATTAGCGCGTGGGAAGGCTAAGTGGGGCGCCGCTGGGCACATAGAGGAACAGAGCCGTAGCGCAATGGTGAAGACATGAACCAATGGTGCAGGGGCCACAGGTTCAACTCCCCGTTGTGCTCCACAAAAAAGGCCAGCTGAGGCATCAACTTTAATGGTTAAAGGTGGTTGAGGAGGCAAAATAATTTTGGGCGGCAGAAGGCGGCGCACTGTCATTTTGGGCGGCAGAAGGCGGCGCACTGTCATTTTGGGCGGCAGAAGGCGGCGCACTGTTAATTGTGGGCAGCAGGAGGCGGCGCGCTGATGGGCATCAGGCTGCGTGCTGATGTGTGCGGAGGCATTCAAATAGTGGGCGGCAGAAGTGGCGCGCTGATGCTCATGCACAGGGACAGAGCCACAGCACAATGGTTTGGACACTGACCAATGGTGCAGGGAGCAGGGGTTCAAATCTGTATAGTGCCCCGTAAACAAGGCTGGCTGAGGCATTATATATTATGGGGATGAGTGCTGTAGGGGGCAAGTTATGTTTATTTTAGTACTCACGACTAGCAGACGGCGGCCCATACGGCACATGTTACAGCTCACTGTCCGCCAAGGCACCCTAGAATGTCCCCTATAGGGCACCATATATGTTGCGGCACAGGGTAAGGTATAGTGCACCTTATATGGACGGCAACCATAAGGTGGCCAATAGGGCGCCCAATAAAGCACCCGCAGAGGCACCCCATGGGTACAGTACGCTGAGGGTGTTATTGCTGGCAGCAACATATGTACAAAAAATAAAACAATGCTGTGGAAAGCCCTATCAGATAACTCCACTGTGGGTTTGAACCCATGACCTCTGGCATCATAGGCAGTGATGTAACCATTGGGCTACAGCTAACAGCAAGCCCCTGGCTGGCTGCAGAGAGCCTGCACGTCACCCCACAGACAGTCTGCTGTTGTAGACAGGATAGGGTTAGGCCACCCATACCCATGATGCACTGCACATGCAAATCAGCTGTCCACAGATGCACACAAGATGGGGAATGCACCTCAACAGCTCCCCGGCCTGGCAGGAGGAAGTGTCCATGTGCATCCACACAGCACCCCGGCCTGGTAGGGTGTACTGAGCGGGTGTTCCACTGGCACAGAGTAGCTACACCCCGTCGCATTGTGCGGGTACTGTGCTCACCCTGAGGGTGCGATGAGGCGCCCAGGACCAGGTCCACAACACCCTCCATGGCTGAGAGAGGCCATGTCAGAGCTCCAAAGCAGTGTTAATCTGTGAGATAAGTTGTTTCTGCAGAAACCATCCTGGATATATCTGTCTGTCTCAGTCAGAGGAACCCCCAGGTGGGCCACACACCACCAACCCCCCCCCCAGCCAGCCGAGGGCAGCAAACAGGGCCACCCATCAACAGATTCAAATTCTACCCCCCTGCAATGATGGCAGTAGAGTGGACCATCAACCCCAGCCCTACTGGGGAACAGACACCCCACAGGGCAGTCACAGCAGCTCTATACACCCCCAGAACACAATATCAGACAGACATTAGGCCTGGATATGCTAAGCTGCACCCCACCACTGTCAGATATTCTCCTGCAGCAAGCCATCAGCCACTGCACAGCACCCCTTCAAGACACAGACCAGCTGAATACAGTCTGCTAGTTAATCCTGGTGGAAATGCATGCACCCAGAACTGGGATGGCAGTACACACAAGCAGTTACATCAATGACTGGGCCCCAAAAGGACACCCATATATATCACATGAGAGGAATACTATATAGCACTATGGGGGTGCCTAGCCATGCTGTGGTCACTGCACAGTCAGGGTGGAGTGATCCCCCAGCAGCACATACAGAGGTCACCCTGTCTGAGCTATACCCATGGTACCTTGCTGCTCATTATGCACATTGGCAGGCCAATACTGGCAACAGTGCTGGCAGTGTGGGCTGTGGAAGGTGTTTGCAGCCACCACACACTGTATAGACCAGTGTTTCCCAACCCAGTCCTACGGGGCACACCGGCCAGTCAGGTTTTCGGGATATCCCTAATGACTATGCATGAGATATATATGCATTAGAGATATCCTGCCAACCTGACTGGTTTGTGGCCCTCCAGGGCTGGATTTGGAGACCCCTGCCTTACACCTCTGTCATTTAAGATTGTGAGTGGGCAAGGTGCAGATGTCCTAGACATCGAAAGGGTATATAGAATGTGACACATCTTCCTCGATTCTCACCACCACCAAAATATTGTCTATTAGACAAGTTTTTGGTGGTGGTGAGAATCGAGGAGGAATGTGTCACATTCTATATACCCTTTCGATGTCTAGGACATCTGCACCTTGCCCACTCACAATCTTAAATGACAGAGGTGTAAGGCAGGGGTCTCCAAATCCAGCCCTGGAGGGCCACAAACCAGTCAGGTTGGCAGGATATCTCTAATGCATATATATCTCATGCATAGTCATTAGGGATATCCCGAAAACCTGACTGGCCGGTGTGCCCCGTAGGACTGGGTTGGGAAACACTGGTATAGACAGACACACACACCCACACCTATGCCAGCAATGTGCTACTATAGAGGAGGTTAGTAGCCCTGCCCACCACACCAGTCCTGGGCACGGTACAGCCATGGATATGGTACACAGTACTGCTGGGGGGTCACTCCCCAGGGTGGTAAACACTGTCAGGGGCCAGACCTGGAGCACGCACCGCAGACATCAGACAGCTTGTTCTGATGGAGCTCAAGAAGCAAACAGTGCTGAACGTAGGACTGTCTATCTGCCGGTACCCACATCAAACGTTTGAGGGCTGTGTACCGTGTACCCAGGTATAGGGTGGCATAGCTAAGGTACGCAGGTGCTAGATCTGGGAGATGCACGCAGGGCCCAATGTCCTGCCTCTCCAGGAGGCATTGGCCAATGCGGCCTGTGGGTGTGGGTGTGGGTGTGGGTGTGTCTGGCCCTGTTGTCTGCTGCTTTACGGCAGAGTTTCCCTACTCCAGTCCTGGTGTTCCAGACACTGTTTGGGTCTTCATGCTGTCCCTATGAATATGCATGAGCTACATCTGCATACCATGGGGGTGGTGCAGACATATGCAGCACAGGCATCTTTCTTAGGGGAAGCATGGAACCTGAATGGTGTTTGGCCCTCCAGGACTGCATTTGGGAGACTCTGCTCTAGATAATGTGCCTGTTTATGGTGTCTGTGTTTGGTGTGGTAAAATATAGGCGTATTAACCATGCCTATGTTCTCAGCAATAAAGGTTTGTCCTTACTATCACGGTGTAGTTGTGGGAAAAATATGTGGACAGGGTTGGCAGTAGCTGCAGCTTGGATTTGAACCTGTGACCCTCTGGTCTTAGAAGTACTGGCTCTGTCTGCTGCACCACACTGTGGCCACAGAGACATTGCAGTCCCTGGAGATGGTAAACCTGGCAGGATGGGGTCGCAAACCCTGCTCTGCACATGTTTACTGTGGGCTCATTCACCTTGTCTGGTCACATACGTGCAGATAAACCCCAGAAATGACCACGAAAAACAGGGGCTATACTTTTAGCCAAGCTGGGCAACAGTGCTATTAATGGGCAACCATAGGGAACACTCCCAGGAAAGCTCCAAAGATGGCAATTAGTTTTGGTGGAGTCTCCGCTCCGTAGACCCTTCCAAAATTCATTTCTTTTTTCTGGAGCTTTCCTGGGTGTGGTTTTTATATTTGCCCATTACTATAACTGTTCCCCAGCTGAATTACTATTTTTAATATTTTGTTGTGGTCATTTTCTATTTTTATTTTCACTTTTGTGCTGTGCACATGTATCACACTGCTTACGTTTTTCAGGTTTCCCCGGTTTTCCTGTACATTGCTGACGGAAATGGTTTCTCTTCCCTTTAACTGCCCTCTACCGCGAGTGTTTCACTCGCGCTATTTTTTCCTTGTAAATTCGGCCCCGATAATGTGCGGGGTGCCTCTCCCCTCCCCTCCCCCACCCATTAACCCCGTCTCTCCGCCCCTCCGCCCCTCCGCCCCTCCGCCCCTCCGTTAGCCTTTCCACGCCTCTCTCGGACATTTGCGGGCCCGTTCTTGTGCGGCGCCCGTTAGTGTGATGCGCATGGGTGCATGGCTTCATCGCACGTGTGCGGGGCACTTAAGCACTCTTAAGTACCGCTTTTAGTGCGCTATTGTGCGGCGCGCACATTGGCGGTTTTTAGTAAACATGCCCCTTAGAGTGCCAGGCTAATTAATTAAACAGCTACAATATTTGCTGCATTCTAATTATATAGCCTGGGAATATGTTGCTTTCCTTTTTTTTTATTTTCTGCAAAGCCTTTGAGTGAGAACCTCTGCTTCCTCTTTGAGTACCTTGGAGGCGCAAGCTCATCCCTCACCTTTTTGATATACTGACTGCCTATCCATCTAGTGTTTTTTTTTAAGGTAATCGTATGAATATACAAATGAATATGCAATTATGTCACCCCCACCCTTTGCCACCCCCTCCCCCAAATGAAGCAGTCAAACTACGACAATGTGCAAAGGAAGTAAAACACTGAGAGGTGGTGAAACTGGGGACTTTATTTATTTATTTTTATTTAGTGGACTATATAATTCACGGCTTTCCAGTAGCAGTTCAAGTTGAGTCACAGTCAGGTACTAGGGCCATTTCCCTGTCCCCAGAGGACTTACAATCTAAGCTTGTACCTTTAATCTGTCAGTTGTGATGGGAGTTTCCTGTTTGCAAATATGGAAAAAAGTAGAAAGATCACGGATGTCCTACAAGCTGCTTTGCTCAGACAACTGGTGAAGGAACCCACCAGGGAAAGTTCAATGCTGGATCTGGTGCTCATTAATGGAGACAGTATGTCTAATGTCTGGGTAGGTCCCAGTTGAGCAGCAGTGATCACTGCATAGTTTGAGGTAAAGCCAAGGCAGAGTCCAATCGCAGCAGACTCAAAGTGCTAGATTTCATAAATGCTGACCAGTAAAATGGAAAAGTACCTGAAGAAGGAGCTGGCAGGGTAGGAGGAGTTAAGGGAAGTTGAAAGACAGTGAGCTAAATTGAAAAAGGCCATAACAAGGGCAACAGTTTTATATGTAAGGAAAGTATATAAGAAGTGGTTGCAAAAATGGCAGCATTCACAAATTTCAGAGGATCATAAAAAGAGGAACACAGAAAAGAATACCAGATAAAGCTGAAATAGGTAAAGAAAGAAATCAGGAGGGCAAAAACACACACTGAAGAAAAAATGGCTACAAATGTGAAGCAAGGTGATAAGACTTCTTTCAGGTATATTGGGGAAAGGAGGAAGGCCAGAAGTGGAACTGCAAGACTCAAAGATGCTGAGGACTGATTTGTAGAAAATGATAAGGAAAAAGTGGAATTGCTAAACAAATACTTCTGTTTTGTGCTCACAAAAGAAAATCATGGAGAAGGGCCATGCATGACTGACAGAGGTAACTAGGGAAATGGAGTAGATATAACACCATGCACAGAAGAAGATGTTTATGAACAGCTTGCGAAACTGAAGTGGACAAGGCCATGAGACCAGATTCTGAAGGAACTCAAGGAGGTTTTGACAGGACCTTTAAAAAATATGTTTAATAGATTCCTGGAAAATGGGGAGGTACCACAGGATTGGAGAAGGGCTGATGCGGTCTCTCTTCACAAAAGTGGCAACAGAGAGGAGATGGCAAACTATAGGCCAATGAACCTTACCTCGGTGGTCGGAAAAGTAATGGAAACACTGCTGGAAGAAATAATAGTGTTTTTTTCTGGAAGCCAACAGGTTAAAAGATCCGAGGCAACATGCTTTACCAAGTGAAGATCGTGCCAAACAATCTGATTGATTTCTTTGACTAGGTGACCAGAGAACTAAATCAAAAGCATGGAGTGGATGTGGTCTACTTAGATTTCAGCAAAGCCTTTCATACTGTTCCTCATAGGAGGCTTGTGGATAAACTGAGCAGCCTGGGGATGGATCCCAAGGTGGCGAACTGGATCAAGAACTGGTTGACTGACAGAATACAGAGGGTATTGGTGAATGGAACTCACTCCAAAGAAAGAAGGGTGAATAACAGAGTGCCTCAGGGAACAGTCCTGGGTACGCTACAAGGGAAAGCTGTAGAGATAGTTCAAGTTGTTCAACCCTAGGCAAACCTTAAGCTTTATGCCCCCCTGGCTGTCAGAAACTATTGTTTAAGGTTGAATGCCATGCTTTTAACCACCCTCCAGAAGCTGCCACCCTAGGCGATTACTTGGTTTGCCTAATAGTTGGGCTGGCCCTGACTGCCACTGTTCAATACAGTATCTTTGTGGGTGATATTGCCAAAGGGTTAAAAGGAAAAGTTTGCCTTTTTGCAGATTGACACTTTGGAGGGAGTAGACAACATGAGAAAAGATCTACAAAAATTAGAAGAATGGTCAAATGTTTGGCAATTGAGATTTAATGCAAAGAAGTGCAGAGTGATACTTGTGAGATGCAAAAACCTAAAGAGCTGTACATGACAGTGGATGAGAGAATCGTGAGTATGGACCAAGAGAGGGACTTTGGAGTGATAGTGTCTGAGGATTTCAAAGTGGTGAAGCAGTGTGACAAGATGGTGGCCAAAACCAGAAAGATGTGAGGCTGCATATAGAGAGAAATAACCAGCAGGAAGAAGGCGATATTAATGCCTCTGTGTACAGATCAATGGTGAGGCCTCACTTGGAGTATTGTGTTCAGTTTTGGAGACCATACCTTACAAAGGATAAAAAAGACTTGAAATGGTTCAGAAGAAGGCGACTAAGATAATATGGGGCCTTTGCCAGAAGATATAGGAGAAAAGACTTGAAGACCTAAATATATGACAGGGAAGACCTTTAAATACTTAGGGGGTCATTCCGAGGGACGTCCATCCCCGCTATTCATGCCCTCTCCTGATCCCGTCTAACTTCCCTGTGCATTGTATGGGGAAGTTAGATGGGGGCAGGAAAGGGGTGGATCAGGGGCAGTGTTAGGGCAGACAGTGGGTGGTCATCGGTCCCGGATGTAAAGGGCCAATTCCAATGTCGGCCCTATACATCCGGGGCCAGCAGCTTGGGTGGGAAACAGCAGGCCCAGGGCTCCAAAAGGGCAGTTGGGGACAGAGGACATTCCCTGCAGCCCGACCCTGGCCTTTGGAGGCCAGATCAGGGGTCAGGCTGTGGGGAATGAACCATTTTGTCCAGCGGCTGAGGATCGCAGCTTTTGAATGGAACCACAGTGCCATGGCAACCGGACGCAATGGCGCCACGGCTCCATTCAAAAGCCCTGTCTGAGTTAGATGGGGAAGGCCTGTATGTGTAGGCCAACCAAAATCGTGGTCCTGGCCTGCATGTACAGACCTGAATGCAATTCTGATCCCGTGGGGCTAGATGTATTCTGCGGGATCAGAATCCCGGCTAACTGTGCATCCAATTCCGAGTTTTCAGCCTGGATTTGAAAAGGGCCAGAGATGAAGCATGATGAACAGACTCAGGTAGTTTGTTCTAGGCATAAGGAGCAGCAAGGTGAAAGCATCAAAGTCTGGAGTTGGCAGTGGAAGAAAAGGGCAGAAAGAAGCAATCCGCTAGAAGAGCAGAGTCCCCCAGGATGGGTGTAGGGAGAGATAAGAGAGGAAAGGTAGTGAGGAGCAGCAGAATGAGTGCACTTATAGGTAGTAGGAGAAGTTTGAACTGGATATGGAAACAGATAGGGAGTCAATGAAGTGACTTAAGAAGAAGGGTTATATGAGCATATCGAGAATGAGAGAAGATTATTTGTGCAGCTGAGTTTTGAATAGACTGAAGGGGAGAGAGATGATTCAGAGGGAGACCAGCAAGGAGGAGGTTGCAATAGTCTAGATGGGAGGTGACGAAAGAGTGGGTAGGCATCTTAGTAATGTGTTCAGAAAGGAAGAGGCAAATTTTGCTGATGTTATAAAGAAATGATAGGTTTTAGCTATCAGTTGGAAGTTTGTGGAGAAGGAGATGGAGAAGTCAAAGATGACCCCAAAATTGCGAGCCGAATAAACAGGGAGTAGTAAAGTATTAACCACAGAGATTGAGAAAGGAGGAAGGTGGGAGATGGGTTTAGGAAGAAAAATAAGAAGCTTGGTTTTGGCCATGTTCAGTTTCAAGCAGCGGTGAAACATCCAGGCAGCAATGGCAGATAGGCAGGCAGAGATCTGGGCCTGGATTGCTGGAGAAATTTCAAATGTAGAGAGGTAAATCTGAAAGTCATCAGTGTAAAAAGGCGTCAAGGAGAAGGTGGTGGCCAACAGTTTCAAAAGCAGCAGAAAGGTCAAGAAGGATGAGGACTGAGTGAAGACCCTTGGATTTTGCCAGGAACAGGTTGCTGGAGACTTTGGCAAGAGCCGTTTCAGTAGAATGTAAAGGACGAAAGCCATATTGCAGTGGATTCAGAAGGACTAGAGAGGAGAGAAAGTCAAGGCAATGGCGGTGAACTGCAAGTTCAAGTAGTTCAGAAACGAAAGGGAGGAGAGAGATGGGTTGATAATTAGAAGGACAGGTAGGGTCTACTAAAGGTTCCTTGAGAAGATAACATAAATAACTTCATAAATAGTCAGGGGTAACCTGCTTGAAGTGGCAGATACAATCTTAAGCAAAGTCAAAGAGGGGGCAGGTGCAGCTCTACAACTCTAGTCACCTTAATGGGAAGACTAGATGGACAATGCTGGTCTTTATCTGCCATCATTTACTATGCTACTACATTTGCTATATGATGATTCTCATACTAACTGCCAGTCACACTTTGGGGCAGTGAATGGCCAGTTCAGGGGTAGAGAGTGCATGTGGACAGCACATTGCAAGGTGCAATTAACGCCACCTCAATAAGTGGAGTTAGGTACACCTATGGTAATTGCACCATGCATTATTGTGCATACCTGTGTGTTAATGTCTCTATGGGCATGCACAGTCTAGAGGCCCCAAGTGAGTGTGGTCATCTCCCTGCTGGCTACCGCCGAAGATGGGATATGGTGGATCAGGATGGATAAGCTGGATGAGTGGACAATGCTGGAACATGGGGCTCTTTTTAAAGCAACTGTGCATGCTCGGATCAAGGTAGAGCATTTTTACATGATGTCCACTGAAATAGTGCAATTCATTGGCCAGTGGACAGTGTGATGAAGCAGACGCCAGTAAACCCATGGAGGTAGAAGAAAACACTGATCTCTTTAAAGGAAATGATATACATAAAGTGCAGTTAGTGAGAAGTGCAGCTAGAGGGAGCATGCACGGAGATTCAGAAGGTAGGCTGACACGCGCAGGTTGGGATGATGCAAGAACTAATTCAAAGCATAATCAGATACACCTGGTCAGAGGGACAGAATCCTTACCTAAGAAACAGCTTTATAAGCAAAGTATAGACAAGCCAGAAGAGAGAGGAGCGGCACGAGCCACAGCAGCTGCTGATAGAGAAGAAAGAGAAAGGAGACGGCTCCAAAGAGAGGAGAAAAGGCAGTTGAACTTGCAGCCCTTACAGGAAAGGAACAAGTTCCAGGAGAGCCAGTTTCAGGCTGGGAAGCTCCAGAAGGAAGTCTTCAGGAAGGATAGAAGGAGAACCGGGAGAGTGCCTGGTAGGGAGAATACCAGAGACACAGACCCAAGAGTTCAGAGGTACCTTCATGCTTCTTCCCCTGTATGTGAGCCACAAGGAGTTCAGAGATGGGTGAACCAGACTCAGCCCAGGAGTCTAAGGGGCTTGTTTACAAAGCCGCGGTAGCGGTTTGCGATCGTAATCGGAGCCGCGGCCCCATTGATTTCAATGGGGCCGCGGTTGCGATCGCGATCGCGATCGCGAACCACTACCGCGGCTTTGTAAACAAGCCCCTAAGAGACACAGATCTGAACCAGGAACTGAGGCCGGATCACAGAAAGGCCTGGAAGCCAGGGAGCCGTAAGAGCAGCGGGCATTGGTTCCTCCCTACTCTGTCTCACTGCATTCAGATTCTCTTTATTATTTCACTTGCTTAAATAACTATATTTCCATCTTTTTTCTGAGTGTTGATAATGTCTTTCCTGTCTCAAATCTAAAGGCAGCAAATTGCACAGAAGTGGCCCACAAGATGCAAATGCTTGCTGCCCATTACACTGAAGTCGTATTCCATCTGGCACAACCAACTGTGGAATATTGTGGCTGTTTCATCCCTGCACTCATGGATGTGAGATATGAAACAAATCATGAGGCACAATTCAGTGATACTGGAAAAATATGAACACTTTTCTGAAGATGCAGAAATGTCTTGTAACAATTTGCTCAGGAGGTTTTCAGGGGTGGGGGGGGGGGGGTAATCGTGGATGCTAGATGGTGCAGTGGGACAGGGGGGGTAAAAGCACTCAGTAGCAAAGCATGGTTTTGCAAACCTGTCCTGAGGACTCTTCAGCCACTTGGGTTTTCAGGATATCCACTATGAATATTCATGAGAGAGATTTGCATGCAGTCTCCACTGCATGCAAATCTACCTCCTGCATATTCATTGTGGATATCTTGAAAAGCAAACTGATTGGGGAAAACCCCAGGATAGGTTTGGGAACCACTGGCAAAGGTGATCATGTACTCTCTAGAATATTTGAATCTGATATCATATAGACTCAAGAACAGTGGTTTTCAACCCAATCCTCTGGGACCCCCAGTCTAGTTTTCAGGGTATCCACAATGAATATGCATGAGATAGATCTACATACAATAGAAGCAGTGCAAGCGGATCTATCTCATGCATATTCATTGTGGATATCCTGAAAGCCTGACTGGCCTGGGGGTCCCAGAAGACTGGGCTGTGAACCACTGTTCTAGAACAACAACAGACATTCCAAAAAGTGTAGCTCCAAACCAATCTGGCATGTATTTTCAAGTTACTTCAAAGGACAGTTGAGTAGATTCACAGGTCCAACCTGCAAAGCTCATAATTGACTTCAGTCTGAATTCCATTTCATATTGTCATAGCAAAGCTTAAGGATTTAATTGTGTGTTAGATGTCCAAGACTTTATGAGGTTACAGATTTCACAAATCTATTTGATGGCATGCCTACATTATAGCAGAGTTTCCCTACTTATAGTTATTTATAGTTCCAGTCTGAGATTCTGCTGTACTGGTGTAGAACTCCCTAATGTTTTTTCAGGAGTTCTCAGCTCAGTCCTTGGGACACACCTAGTCAATAAGGTTTTCAGGATAACCAAAATGACTATCCATGAGACAGATCTGCATACAATAGAGGCACACCATGCAAATCTCTCTCATGCATAGTCACTGTGGTTATCTTGAAAACCTGACTGGTTAGGGGTGTCCCTAGGACTGGACTGAGAACCCTGGGTTCAGATGCATAGTTCTCCTGAGAACTACCACTTCACCAGGAGCCAGGTGTTTGTTTTTGCAAACACTGTCTCCTCAGTTCCTGTGGTGTGTTCTGAGGATATTCCCTTCTCTCTTAAACTAACTCCAGTCAGACTAAGCGCATTCCCTCTGGAGCATGCTCACCATTGCCAGGGATCTCTAAAATGTGAGATTTTCTTCTCTCTGGGATAGACCACATAGCTCAGGGGTTGCACTTACATAGTTTTAAAATCCTTGCAGACTATCTTATCAGGACACATATATCTTTGAGAGGGGGAAAAACAAGTAATTTCATATGGGAGGTGGAATCGGCCTATGTGAAATTCTATTTCTAGTTTATCTCATGGAATGCTGGACCACATCACTTTTCCTGTTTAGGGACACAACATAGCAAACCCCAACTCTTTTCTTGCCATACCCATGCAACCAGATGTAGAAACCTTTTTCCCCCAGATGCAAAATGGAAGATACCCTTAGTATATCCTTTCCCTGGTGTGTGAGCAAAACTCTCCTTCATAATACTTCAAGCCTCTGTCACCTCTATGATCTCATTAAAAAAAAAAAATCCAGATTGCAGGTTTCTTTATTCTCTTGGCAGATGAAGATGAAAACCTAGCAGCTTCCTGTGAGAATGGTTCCAAAAGGTGAACCAAGTTTATTTTTTGAGCTGTTAATTCATCTTTATGATTTAATAGATCGAATCCCCTAAAGCACAGAACTTGTATTCCCAAAAAGGGTCATTATTTATCTGTCCAGCAGTAATTCAGGCTATGGCATAGAAGTTATGTGCAAACCTATATTTTAAGAGAAGGACAGGAACGTATGAAAGAAATAGCTTGGTCTTATTTGTTCTCAGCAGATGCCTTTATTTGGTACCTAGTTTACTGCTGATTTTTTTTCAGAGATAGCACAAATTTGACATGCAACAACCTTGTGTTTTTCAAGTTTTATGATGTCAAAAATGACTCATTAGGTAGATGCTAGCTTTACTGATTAATCTTACTTATGCACACGTCTTATTTGTCCCATAAGGTTCAGCAGGAGCACTTATTTCTCCTGCACTAGGAACAAGCTTTCCGGGCTATCTCCAGAGCATTACATATTGCAGACGCCATCTCTTTGGCCCTCCACATTAATTTTCTTCAAATGACACCAAGGGGCCAATATGTTAAGTTTACACTATTGCTTTGACAAAAATTTTGCTTTTATTTATAATCATTTGTGTAAAAAGCTTCAGTTTAGGTTTGTTTATACCTGTTGTACAGGGAATTGCTTTGCAGCAGACCAGTTCAAATTGCTTTCACTTTGTATACTTGCTGAGGTTTGTGCTTTTTGTGCTGTTTAAATTGTATTGGTGAAGTCTACTGAACAGAGTTGGGATTTTTTTTCTCTGCATGCAGAAAATTGCATTTACTTTGCTTTTTTTTCACTTTAAAGGATCTCTTTATGAAATTATTTATTGATAATACAGTCACTATACTTTGAGAACCACGGTAGGTAAGTGCACAGCTCATATCTGCTTGAAAAAAAAATGCTGCAGAACCATGCCTTTTCCTTCTGCATATTTAAGCTGCAATGATACGAGGTGCCCTAGGTGAGCATCATCCCTGTGCCTCCTCCACTCGCCCACACTCCCATTATCGCCGCTGCCAACAGAAATGTTTTCAAACTGCCCTGAGCGTTTACCTAAATCTCTGGCGCTGCAAGGCTGTTTATGCTTCCACCCCCTCCAATGCCCATTGTAGACTTTGGGGTATGTTTACTAAACAGCGCAATTGTGCGGGGCGCACTTGAGCGTGCGCTAAGGTACCTTAGCGCATGCTAATAGTGCGTTTTTTGTGCCCTGCACGCGTGCGCTCCGGCCGCACACGTGCGCGCCGCCCGCACACGTGCGCGCCGCCCGCACACGTGCGCGCCGCCCGCCAAAGTGCGCGTCGCGTTGATGTGCGATAGAGGCGTGGAAATGCATTTCGAGGGCGGAGGAAGGCTCCCGAGGGGCGGGGGGACGGGGTCAATGGGTGGAGAGTGGGAGGGGAGAGGCTCCCCGCACAGGAGCGGGGCTGAATTTCGGCATAAAAAATACCGCGAGTGAAACCCTCGCTTTAGAGCCGATTTAAAGGGAAGAGAAACCATTTCCGTCAGCAATGTACAGCAAAACCGGGGAAACCTGCAAAACGTGAGCAGTGTGCTACATGTGCACAGAACAAAATAGCAAATATAAATTGAAAATGACCACAAAAAATTCCAAATAAATTATAATCCAGCTGGGCAACAGTGATATTAATGGGCAACCATAAAAAATACTCCCAGGAAAGCTCCAAAAAAAAGAAATGATTTTTGGAAGGGTCTACGCTCCGTAGACTCGTTCAAAAATCACTGCATTTTAATGGAGCTTTCCTGGGAGTGTTTTTCATGTTGCCCATTGATATCACTGTTGCCCAGCTTGGTTTTGGTTTTTTTCACCTTTTTTGAAGGTCATTTTTGAGGTTTAATTGCACCCCTGTCCCCATACAAGGTAAACGAGCCCACAGTAAAATTGTGCAGAGCAGGGTGTCTGACTCGTGCGGCCAGGTTTCCTATCTCCAGAGACTGCACTGTCAGTGTGGTGCAGCAGACACAGCCAGTGCCTGTAGGACCAGAGGATCATAGGTTCAAATCCCAGCTGGGGCTCCTGCCAACCCAGTCCCCATAGTTTTACCCACCACTAAACAGTGATAGTACAGACACTCCTGTATGGCAGAGAACATAAGCATGGTTCCAACACCTATATTTTACCCTACACCACACACAAACCATAACAATGGGCATTACCTACAGCCGAGTCCCCCAAATTCATTCCTGGAGTGCCACAACTCAATCAGGTCATATGCTTCTTTCCAGATAGGGACATGTCTGCATGTTGGCGGAAGGGTACAGGTGGTGGAGGGGGCAGTGGCTGCAAACCACAGCAGACAGTGGCCTAGGCCTGTGCAGGCTGGCACCGTCCACCGCAACAGACAGGCTCTGTCGGATGTACAGTCATGGACCCCCCAGGGAACACAGCATATCTGTGGCAACACGGTGGTGCAGTGCACACAGACAGTGTGTTCAGGAACAGAAGGTCACAGGTTCAAAGCCCAACTGGGGCTACTGCCAATCCAGTCCACATGTTTTTCCTACAACTAAACCGTGATAGTACAGACATACCTTTATTGCTGAGAACATACGCATGGTTCATACGCCGATATTTTACCACACCAAACACAGACACCATAAACAGCCACATTACCTAGAGCAGAGTCTCCCAAATGCAGTTCTGGAGGGCCCCACACCATTCAGAATCCATGCTGCCTCTAATAAATATGCCTGTGCTGCATATCTATGCACCACCCCCATGATATGCTGATGTAGCTCATGCATATCTATGAGGGACAGCATGAAAACCCGAACAGTGGTTCGAACACCAGGACTGGAGTTGGGACACTCTGCCGTAAAGCAGCAGCCAACAGGGCCAGATACACCCACACACACCCCCACAGGCCCCATTGGCCAATGCCTCATGGAGAGGCAGGACATTGGGCCCTGCCTGTATCTCCCAATACTAGCAGTTGCATACCTTAGCACTGCCACCCTACACCTGGATATATGGTACACAGCTATCAAACGTTGCCCATGATAACTGGCAGATATCAATTCCTACGTTAAGCACATTTTGCTCATTGATCTCCACCATAACAATCATTGTGATGTCTGTGGTGTGCGCTGCAGGTCTGGTCTCTGACAGTGTTTACCACCCTGGGGAGTGACCCCCAACAGTAGTGCGTACCATATCCATGCCTGTACTGTGCCCAGGACTGGTGTGGTGGGTATGGTTGCTGGACTCCTCTATAGTAGCACAATGCTGGCATAGGTGTGGGGGTGGCTGTCTGCCTATCCAGTGTGTGGTGGCTGCAAACACCTTCCACAGCCCACACTGCCAGCAATATTGCCAGTATTGGGCTGCCAATGTGCATAATGAGGAGCAAGGTACCATGGGTATAGGCCGGACAGGGTGGCCTGGCCAGGGTGCATCTGCACAGGGCATAGGGCACTGACTGGGACATTTTAGTGCCCGGCCACCACCTACACAGACAGGGTGACCTCAGTATGTCCTGCTGAGAGATCACTCTCACCCTGACTGTGCAGTGACCACAGCATGGCTAGTCACCCCCATAGTGCTATATGGTATTTTTGTCATGTGATAGATATGGATTTCTTTTTGGGGCCCAGTCACTGATTTATCTGCTTGCTGTGTATGCTGACATCCCAGTTCTGGGTGCATGTATCTCCACTGGGAACATGCACTGTGGACTAACTAGCACACTGTTTGCAGCTGGTATGTGTCTTGATGGAGCAGCTGATGACTTGCTGCAGGAGAATATCAAATAGTGGTGGGGTGCAGCCTCTAAAGCGCCCTATAAGCAACATTCTAGGGTGCCTTGGCTGACAATGCACTTTAAAATGTGCCTTATAGGGCACCTTATGTTAACACGCTTTGGGAGTGCGTTTGCTAGTAGTGATAATTAAAATATGAATAAAATGCCTCCTAAAGCAATCTTCCCCTTAACATGTTATACCTCAGCCAGCCTTGTTCATTGGGCACTTTAGGGGATTGAACCCCTGATCCCTGCACCATTGGTCAGTGTCTTAACCATTGTGCTGTGGTTCTGTTCCTGTGATTGCACATCAGCGCGCCGCCTTATGCCGCTCAGTATTAAAAAGCCTCCTAAAACATTAGCGCACCGCCTTATGCCCATCAGCGCTCCGCCTTATGCCGCCCATCATTTATATGCCTCCTAAAATAATGCCTCAGCCAGCTTTCTCCATTAGGCACTGTGGGGATTGAACCCATGATCTTTGCACCATTGGTCAGTGCCTTAACCATTGTGCTGTGGTTCTGTTCCTGTGCTTGTACATCAGCGCACCGCCATATGCCTGCCAACATTAAAATGCCTCCAAAAACATTAGCGCGCTGCCTTATGGCCAATATTACACTGGCTCCTAAAGTAATGCCTCAGCTAGCTGTTTTCATTGGGCACTGTGGGGAATTGAACCCCTGATCCCTGCACTATTAGTTAGTGTCTTAACCATTGTGCTGTGGCTCTACTCTTTTCCCTGCACATCAGCGCGCCACTTATACCGCCCAGTATTATAATGCCTCCATAAACATCAGCGCGTCGCCTTATGCCGCCCAGTATTTCTGTGCCTCATAAATTAATGCCTCAGCTAGCCATCTTCATTGGGCACTGTGGGGGATTGAGCCCCTGATCCCTGTACCGTTGGTCAGTGTCTTAACCATTGTGCTGTGGCTCTGCTCTTTTTCTTGCACTTCAGCGCGCCACTTATGCCTCCCGCGCAGCTATCTCATGCGCTAAGGTGCGGGGCGCACATGGGCGCTGCGCACCTTAGCGCATATGTAAATTCCGCCTTTCCTTTTTCAGGATGGAACGCCCACTCCTTATATGGCACCCGCACACTACCGGGGCCCGCACTTTAATGGGGTTTTAGTAAACATGCCCCTTTGTTTTGCATGGAGGTGGAAGCAGCTGATTAGCCCATCCCCTTGCAAACAGGAAGTCTGCATCAGGAATCAGAGGGGGTGGAAGCATAAACAGTCTCACAGCACTGGAGGTTTAGGTAAGCACTGCCGGGCAGTTTGAAGCCATTGCTGCTGCTGCAGGTCCCTTAGACCAATGGCACTCTAGGCAACTGCCTAGTACTCCTAATGATTGCGCCAGCCCTGTGCACACTTAGTAAACTTATAGAAAGGTTTTCAGACATGTATGCCTCTATACATATGTAATGTCTCTTATAAAATAACCCTATGTGTACAAGTATGCACAATGGCAAGAGTGTGCATACTTCTATGTGACTCTGTAGTAGGCGTGTTCAAGGTGAAGAATGAGCAGAATTATGATTTGCATGACTACTTTATAATGTGTGTTCCCGAGCAGGAAAAAATGTCTTCAGCTTCATTTTAGCCACAAATTATGCATCTTTTCGGGGGCAATTTTATAAAAAAACAGAGATGCCTATTGTTGCAGCCAAGCAGCTGAAAATGCTCTCATTCTCTCTCTCACCCACAGAAGGAAACACACAGACAGGCTGGAATGCAAACAGGATCTTTTAATGTGCACACAGGCCCAGACAGAGAGCCGGCACCCTCCACAAAAAAATCTGAGCCCCGAAGGACGTCCTACATTGTCTTATATACAGTACATTTTCAAACTCATTCTACAATCTCATTTGTCTCAGGTATTTCCTGTCCACCAATCAGCAGCCCCTGGGGGAAGGTGCCTGGGTGACCTGTCCAAACCGGTATGCTCTGGTCTGCTGATTTCTGGGCAAGGGGGTATTGTGCTCAGGCCTGGAGGTGGGGGAAGGGTGCCTACTGAAACCTTTATGTCTTCTCTTAGCAAGCTGATCACTATGTAAAACCTCATGGCTTGGGGGAAGGGTTACCCACAGCTAAACCTCATGGCTGCCTCACTATGAGCATCTATAAAATAGGCTACAAATAGGTGACTATTTAAGCTCTGCACTTAATGACATTTTATAAAATTGCCTTCATAATTTGGCTTAATTCAAATTCTAAAATTGTGTGCTCTACAGAAAAGGTCATTGAGTTGATATGTAAAAATGCTGATCTGGATAGCAGTACCTGTTATCCGGGTAAGTGTTCAGTGGCACTATCTGCATGATGCCACTTGAAATCCAGATAGTGTCAGGTTTCACCCAGCTATCTAGATAGCAGCCATGTTCAGTCTGTTATCCGGATAATTATCTGCATGACTTTAGAACAGGGGTTCTCAGCCCAGTCCTTGAGACACACCTAGCTTGTGAGGTTTTCAGAATAACCAAAACAAATATGCATGTGATAGATTTGCATGCACTGCCTCAATGGTATTCAAATCTCTATCATGCTTATTTGTTGTGGTTATCCAGAAAATCTAACTGGGAAAGCGAGTCCTGAGGATTGGGTTGAGAACCTCTGCTTTATGCCAACAAAAAGGTTGACTCAATTGCCCCCAAGCAAACATGTGTACACACACACACACACACACACACAGAGTGGTGCTGAATATCCATAGTTTATTTGAACGTGGGTATTTCAAGAAACTGCAGACTTTGATCTCGGGTTCATCTACAAACAAAAACCACTACATTTAGAATTCAATTTAATAAACTAAAAAAAAAAATCACTTGATATAAATAGGCAGGGATAGTCACCAGGAGTCAGCATTGACTAGGCAGCACATACTTTCACTTTCTATGGATTCTCCACCCTGTGCACAATCATGCAGGAACATAACATACTATACCACATATACCCCGATGATGTCATGACCTACTCTCCATTCTCTACAAGCAAACCAGCACTCCCAACCATAAAAAAAGGTTTCACAGCAATCACAAGCTGTCTCACATACCAGAACATGACCATAAACCACAAGAAAACAGAAGTGCTATACATCAACAAAGACAACAACTTTACTCCATTCCCAATGGTACCCATCTCCAAATTAAATCTGAAATCCACTACCTAGGAGTAACACTACATCAAAACCTAACCCTCTCCCCTCATATCAGTAACATCACAAAAGCCATATATCACAAGCTAAAGACAGTCCAGCATCTCAAACTACTACTTAACGCCCATTACTTTTGTACAGTGGCCCAAGCACTCATTTTCCCACACTTGGACTACTACAACCTTATCTTCCTGAGCCTACATAAATGCACAATACATCTGCTCCAATTAGCCCAAAATACAGCAGCAAGGATCCTCTCCAATGCCTCCAGAGCAGACCACATCACCCTAATCCTCAAAAAGCTACATTGACTACCCATCGCACAGAAAATAAAATACAAATCCTCACTCACCATCTTCAAAACAATGCACAATCTATCAGGAATCCACCTACAATCGCTCATACAGAAAACACCCAGCACCAGATCCAGAAGAAAACACGCTATCAACACACTTCACACTCCCCCAATAATGACCAAGACGAATCTCGCGACCTCTAGGACGGCCTTTTACCTATTTGCCCCAACCCTCTGGAACGCACTACCAGATGAACTTTGTGCCATTGATGACATAGCACCTCTTCCTTGCGCACTTCATGGACCCATCATAATTGACATCATGATGGACAACCACATCTCCTAGATACTCTCCATACCCTTACCCCTCCCCACAATCTCCAGTGCTGAAAATAGCATAGTCCCATGTTATTGTTATTGTTACAACAGCAGTTACAAGTTTGTTATAATTTTCTGATGTTTCATGTAAAGCCATAAAGGCCATTTCGTTCTTATGTAAACTGCGTAGACTTGTAGATTAAGCGGTATATAAAAATAGCTAAATAAATTAAATAAATTATTTCAGAAACTAAGCAGGGTTGGGTCTGGTTAATACTTGGATGGGAATCCACCTGGAATACCAGGTGCTGTAGACTTACTACATAGAAGAAAGGCCCGGCAATCTACTTGTGGATGCACTCTGCCGAGAAAACACAGGGTGTGACTGCATATATTGACTCGCCACAATATTAAATTCAAGATCAAATAGCCAAACATGCATGGTATTTAATAAGCTATTTAATATGACAATTAGCTTGACAATAAGTTAGTGACATTACAATAGAACAATAAGTTAGTGATTTTACAATGATAATAAAACAATTGATATTGCATCTCCAAACTCCCTGTCCCTTACAAGAACAGAACAATGCATCACCAAACTGCCATCATCGCAGCCCATTTTTAACATCAGCTGGGAGAGCCTCAGCAAAGGCTGGAGAAAAGTCTGGGATTCTTCACATGCAGATATCAACTCTCTACCTGTTGTGGATTTTCTATCTCTTTTTATAGGCTGTAACAAATGTGTCGCAGCTGGACCACAGGACTCCTCACATGAACTTTTCCCTACAGATATTCTCCACCCCATACACCTGTGCTAGATAGTAATTTCTGACCAGTCCTTCTCCAGCCTCTCTTTCTTCTCCGAGTTAATAAACAATTCTGGTCAGTCATTCCCTGTCATTTCCTACATTCCCTCCCTTTGGTCTCCGGGCTAGTAAACCGTTGGCTCAGCATGATTCCTCACATATGGAATGGCTCAAAAGTTCAATATTCCTTGCTGATCCAAATAAATCTTTAATTTGTAATACATTCCACCTGTGAATCAGCAAGGATATTTTATGTAAGCATTGGCTGAATTGCCAGTGGTGCGCCACAATAATCTTTCCTTGGTCCAATTCTTTTAAGTGATATTGCAGAAGGACGGTCAGGCAAGGATTGCCTTTTTATGGATGATATCAAAATCTACAGTAGGACAGACACCCAGAAAGGTGTAGATAACATGAGGAGGGATCTAGCAAAGTTTGAAGAATGGGTGAGAATTTGGCAGCTGAGATTTAATGCTAATAATTGTAGGGTCATGCATTTGGGCTACAAAAATTCAAGGAAGCAGTATAGTATGGGCTCGATTCTAGAAGGGGAATAGCGGGGCAGCACATCCTACTGCCCTGCTATCCACCCTGGCAGTATTCTGCCTGACACTCTCACTGCACACACAGAGCCGCTGTGTGTGCAGCGGGGGACGTGGACGTAATGGGGGACTTTATAGACAAGCCCAACCCCCGGACTTACTGGCTGATTCCATTGATGGTCCTGTACATCCGGGAGCCACCGGGAGTATGGCCTGGTTATTCCACCTCAGAGGTGAAATAAGGGCAGGCCACCTCCCCGAATCCATCCGGAAGCCCCCCACAGGAGCATGGCGGCCCACTGCTAGAGCAGCAGGCCACCGGAGCTGTGTTCTACTGCCCAATCTGGGCTCTGGCAGCCCCCACCAGAGGTCAGATGGCAGGGTAAGTGCTAGGGCACTACAGACCTGTGGGGTGGATGTCCTGCTGGCCATGCTGGGGCATACCAGGCTGTCCTCGGGCCCGATTCTGAATGCCATGGGAATGTTTTGCTCCCGCGTTACAGAATCAGGTCCTATCAGGCCTGTCCTGCTCGGAGCCATCCATATGGCCCGGATGTGCCCCTTTCTGAATCGGGCTCCACAGGGGGTGAAGTACTTCTGTCTAAGAAAGAAGAGTGGAACCTGGGGGTGATTGTTTCTGATGATATTAAGGTGGCTAAACAGGTAGAAAAGGATTCTTGGGTGCATCAGGAGGGAAATGGCCAACAGCAAAGAAGAGATAGCGCCTCTGTTTAGTCTTTGGTGAGACCTCATTTAGAGTATTGTGTGTGGTTTTAGAGCCCACACCTTCAAAAGGATACCTTGTATAAACAGGGTAGAGTGGGTGCTGAGGGTGGTTACCAAAATGGTCAGTGGTCTTCGTTAAAAGGCATAAGGGGACATTCCTGCAGATCTAAATATGCATACTTTGGAAAAAAAAAGGGGCTAGAGAGAGGAATAGAGAGAAACCTTTAGTAAACAGTCCCTAAGTAACAGATCACAGAAAGAGGTGTTCATTGGAGCCTACTCTGCTGAAGCGAGTGACAGAATGTATGCGATCTTCGGACAAACAGACGGTGTAAAGCAATGCAAAAGGATGAGAGACTGAATGATGTCTGCAGTTACAAAGGGAAGGGAAGCAACCAGTCAGACAAGCAAGCAAGTCTTTATCTGCCAGCAAGTTAAGTATTAAGTACATACACCTGTCATACAATATTATTATATCCATGGACATATATTTCCTGCTTGTCTTCATGTGTGTGTAAGTGAGACAGGTATGTCTGTAGTCAGAGTTTATATATGAATTGACAATAAAATTCTGTCACCCAGTCTTAAGTCCTTTAAGCATGGAATCTAGTCATTACTATATTTATAACATTGTAGCCTCTACACCACTCTGAATTAAATATATGATTAAATATATTCTCGTGATTAAAAAGACTCTGAATAAAAAAACTGTAAGAATACAGTGTAGCCAAACTTGGCAGAAAACTACAGTCTTAGCTGTGAGTGGTCTATGCACCATTAATTGATGGTCTTTGTCTAATTTCCAGTGAGCAAGTGTCCACATTAGAAGACAACACCATCACATGTCCAGTCTCAGCAGAGAGGTTAACGATGAGAGAGGCAAGGAGTATGAATTATATTCTCTCAGAGGTAGCACTTTATTACGACAGTGTGGTGAAGCTTGCATTGCTACTGCCTATGTTGTACCTGACCTGACAAATTTAAATGAGAGTTTGATTCCCTATGATGCCAATTCAGCACTTTTCATCAGCAGTGCATTTACTAAAAATCCTTTAGAAAGGTCTGGAACTTATTTTAAAAAGGGTTTCTTTCATTCTACAGTTATATAGTAAAGGTACAATAGGGTTCTGCCAGTTTCTTATCTTAATCTTTCCACAGCCTGGTTCCCCATCTTTCTTGCACTACTGAATAAACTCAGTTGCCAATATCTGATATATGAAGGTGTGACCAATGATAGTTTCACATTTTAGAGTGAACTGGCTGCATTTTAGAGGTGTGCCCAGGCATTTTTTGTTTCATTTTTCATTTCACATGCTCTTCTCTTGGTGTGGTGGGGAGCGCCCAGGGAGGTAAACCAAGGGTTCTAATGGATGGGGAGGCAGAATGTCTCAAGGTTGGTTGACTGCACTAAAACCCAAACACACTCGAAAACTCCGTACCAGAGAATGTTTTATGTATAAACGCCTTTCTTGGGTTAATCCCCAGGATCTAAAGATTTACATGGTGGCAAAATAAAAAAAACCAAACCCAGAAAAAGTAATTAGAACCCCAATTCCTTTTAATCTCAATAATTGAACACTCGGCAGGTTCCTTCTCTCTCTATCCTCCGCATTAATCCTCTTCTGGAGTCCTAAGTGGACACCCCATTTTTTGCTTTTCTTTCACCAGTCTCGGGATGAGTACTCCAGACTCCTCAATAGCCTTCTCCAAGGCACTCTCATAGGAAACGCTGTCCACAAATCATTAACAACTTTCCCTGAACTTAGACCGGGTTCAGTCAGTCATTTCCCTGGACTTTTAATAAAATAAAATACCAAAACACTTTTCAAAATTATCTCCTTTGGGGAGATACAAATTAGGAGAAAATTATTTTCCTACCAAAAGGTAAAACATCCTTAGAATCTTTCAAAGCACTTCTTCACAATACTCTTCTCTAAGTGCCAAGGATGACCAGGGCTTGGTCCAGAGGTGCTGGAAGACCATTCCCATGGGGGGGGGGGGACTGGTTAAACTCTGTCCTTTGGCCAGCCGAACTCAGTGAGGCTGTGATCACCATCCTTCCCCTCCTGTCTGTCTGTGGGGACCCGCTCTCCTATGGGCAGACAGGAGTGAACTTTGCCACTATTGCCAACCAGCATGCAGCGGGCTGCCTGTGGGGATCCCGACCTCCGCCAGTAGAAGAACCTCGCGATCACGGGAAAGATGCCTCCAGTCTGCCTGTGGGAGATTTGGTCCCTGCAGGCAGACAGGAGGGAAAGGCTGGTGATCATGGCAGCGAAGCTTTGGAGGGGCCAGGGCCCATGTGGCCCACCCCTTTCTGACACCTCTGGTTTGGTCCCACACATACAGACTGCACATCCCAGGGGTTAAGAGAACATTTTTTTGATCTCACTCACTTCCTGAGGGGTACTTAAAAATTGCAGAGTTGTCTTTTCTCCAGATTCTCTCTTAGATTAACACTTGTTTAGATCTTGCCTAGGGCAGCTTCTCTCCCAGTACAAGGCCTAGCTGGTCATGAAAAGAGGCAGGTTCCTATTGTTCCTTCTGAGCCCCCTGGTCACCTCTCCAATACTAGTACTGACTCCAACAACCTCAAAGAAAGAAGAACACTCAGCCCCAATGTAGAGGCCCTTAAATATGTCCCTTCCAATCCTACAAGGATATGCCCGCTGTCCCTTTGTAGACATGTTGAGCCTTTCTCCATCACTTTAAGCACAGTTCATATTAGGAGCAAGGGATCCAGAATTCTCACCATTTTAAATACAGAGGGACAATTTCTGGGGTCCAATTACACTTAGGGGTATGTTTACTAAATCGTCTTAACGTGCGCTCTCCCACATTATCGCACGATAAGGCGCCTTATCTCGCGATAATGGTGCTTTACCGGGCGATAAGGCGCCTTAGAGCGCGTTAACGCGCGCTAAGGTGCAAACGAGCGCTGAAGGCGGAGAAAGGCTCCCGGAGGGCAGAGGAAGGCTCCCCAGGGGCAGAGAGAGAGGGTCAATGGGCGGAGAGTGGGAGGGGAGAGGCTCCCTGCACACTAACGCTGTGAAATCCGAGGCTGAAAACTAACACCAGTGAAACCCTGGCGTTAGAGCTGATTTAAAGGGAAAAGAAACCATTTCCGTCAGCAATGTACAGCAAAACCAGGGAAACCTACAAAAAGTGATAAGTGTGATACATGTGCACGGAACAAAAGGGCAAAGAAACAGTGAAAATGACTAGAAGAAAATGTAAAAAAAAATAACCAAGCTGGGCAATAGTGATATCAATGGGAAACATCAAAAAACACTCCCAAGAAAGCTCCAAAAACAAGATATGAATTTTGGAAGGGTCTATGCTCCGTCCCCATACAGGGTGAATGAGCCCACAGTGAAATTGCGCTGAGCAGGGTTTTCCTCTCCATTGGACAGGTTTCCTATGGTGTGCACATGTTCCACAACAGCAGGGCAGGCATGTCGGAATGGGCAACTGGACAGATGCTGGAAAATGGGACACAGAGGGCTGCAGGCGGCATATGCTGTGGTGCAGCTGGGCCACAGTGCGGACTAGTGTAATGCCTAGCTGGCCCATAGGAATGCTGAAACAGTAGAGCAGCCAGACAGCAACTGCTGAGGGCCCAACATGGGCAAGAGTGTGCTTTCCATGGTGTCACAGGGGATAGTACCCAGCAGGTACCCACAATGGCACGGAACATTGGCAGGCGGTGCTGGGGGAAAGCGTGGACAGCTATGCAGGCATCCCTACCCCAGAACCCGCACCATAGGCAGCCGCCTACCGGCACACTGGATGGCCTGAGACTGCACACCACCAGCACCACCAGCAGAAGGGCATGTCAGCATGGTGGCAGAGGGGTACTGGTGGTGGAGGGGGCAGTGGCAGCTGCCCAGAGCAGACCATGGCCTAGCCCTGTTTAGGTGGGTGCCGTGCGCTGCAACAGACAGGCTCTGTCTGACAAACAGTCATGGTATCTCCAGGGAATGCATTGTCTCTGTGGCAACATGGTGGTGCAGTGAACACAGCCAGTGTTTTCAGGAGCAGAAGGTCACAGGTTCAAGTCCCAGCTGTGGTTTCTGCCAACCCAATCCCCATATTTTACACACTACTAAAACGTGCTAATACAGACAGAACCTTTATTGCAGATAACAGAAACATGCCCAATAAACCTACATTTTACCCTACAGAGCACAGACACCGCCACCCTAAACCTGGGAATACGGTACACATCTATCAAACGGTTGCTATGATTAATGGCAGATAGCAATTCCTAAGTTAAGCACAATTTGCTGATTGAGCTGCATCATAGCAACCTTTCTGATGTCTGTGGAGTGTGCTTCAGGTCTGGTGTCTGACAGTGTTTACCACCCTGGGGAGTGACCCCAACAGTATTGCGTACCATAGCCATGCCTGCACTGTGCCCAGGACTGGTGCGGTGGCCAGGGCTGCCAAGAGCCTCTATATTTGCACAATGCTGGCATAGGTGTGGGAGCGTGTGTTTGTCTATCCAGTGTGTGGTGTCTGCCAACACCTTCCTCAGCCCACACTGTTGCCAGTGTAAGCCTGCCAATGTGCATAATGAGGAGCAAGGTACCATGGGTATAGCCCGGACAGGGTGGCCTGGCCAGGATGCATCTGCACAGGGCATAGGGCAATGGCTCGGACATTGTAGTGCCTGACAACCACCTGCATGGACAGGGTGGCCACAGCATGTCCTGCTGGGAGGTCACTCTCACCCTGACTGAGCAGTGACCACGGCATGGTTAGGTTCCCCCATAGTGGTATATAGTGTTTCTCTCATGTGATGTTTATGGGTTCTCTATTGTGGACCAATCACTGATTTATCTGCTTGGTTTGAATGCTGACATCCCAGTTCTGGGTACATGCATCTTCTCCAGAAACATGCATTATGGACTAGCTAGCAGACTGTCTGCAGCTAGTATGTGTCTGGATGGAACATCTTGCAGGGTGCAGCAGCTGGAGGCTTGCTGCTAGAGAATGTCAGATAGTTGTGGGGGGCAGCTGAGCATTTCCAGGCCTTCTGTCTGCCTTGCGTTATGGATGTGTATAGATCTGCATTGACTGCCCTGTAGGGTGTCTGTTCCCCCAGCAGGACTGTGGTTGCTGGTTCTCTCTACTGCCACCATTGCGGGGAGGTAGAGTGTGGCTCTGTTGGTGGGCGATCCTGTTTCCAACCCTGAGCTACAGAGAGTGGGTTGGGTGGTGGTACATAATCCACCTATGGGTCCAAACACCCACCCTTCACCTACATCATGTGACCATGGTACCAACACAGCATATGCACTATTTTGGGTGCATCATAGCCCATAAGGGCTAGACATGACTGAGAAATACAGATGTGTCTGCAGGAACTACCTATCACACACACGAGCACTGATGGGGACCTGCAGTATAGCCTATTTCAGCCATGAAATGTGCTGAGGACCTGGTGCTGGGTGCCCCACCTCACCCTCAGGGTGAGCACAGTACCCGCACAATGTGACAGTCTGTAGCTACTCTGTGCCAGTAACACACACGGTCAGTACCCCCTACCAGACTGAGGTGCTGTGGGAGTGCACACGGTCAGTTCCCCCTACCAGGCCGAGGTGCTGTGGGGGTGCAAACCCCATCTTGTGATCATCTGTGAACTTCTGATTTGCATGTGCAGTGCATCATGGGTATGGGTGGGTTAACCCTATCCTGGTAACCACAGCAGACTGTTTGTGTGGTGACATGCAGTCCTTCTGTAGCCAGCCAGTCAGGGGTTTGTTAGTAGCTGTAGCCCACTGGTTACTTCACTGCCTATGGAGCCAGAGGTTATTGGTTCAAACCCACAGTGGGGTTATTTGATTGAGATGTCCAGAGCATTGTCTATTTTTAATGTACATTAGTGCTGCCAACAAAAACACCCTCAGAGTACTGTAATCATAAGGTGCCTCAGAAGGCACTTTATAGGGCGCCCTATAAAGCGCCTTCTGAGGCACCTTATGATTACAGTCCATATAAGGTGCCTTATAAGGTGTCCTATGGAGCGCCTTATAGGGTGCCCTATAGGGGACATTATAGGGTACCGTGGCAGACAGTGCACTTTATAATGTGCCCTATGGAGTGCCTTATAGGGTGCCTTATGCGGCACCTTAGGTTATGGCACGTGAGGGTGTGTTTGCTGGCAGCAATAATTAAAATACAAATAAAATGCCTCAAGCAACAATACTTACATGTCAAAGCTGATGCCTCAGCCAGCCTTATGCATACTGGGGGATCAAACTCATGACTCCTGTATCATCAGTCACTGTATTAACCATTGTGCTACACCTCTGATTCTGTGTTTGCATGTCTGGGCGCCTACTTAAGATTACCACGCGTTAACGTGCTTAACAGCGCTTAGCCCGTTAATGTACGCAGCAGCGCACGTTATCGCGCGATAATCCCGTTTTGCTACTTTAAGACTGAAACGCCCACTCCTTTTATGGCAGCCTGCACACTATCGCGGGGCACACATTAAGACAGTTTAGTAAACATACCCCTTAGGGTCCTGTTTACTAAAGATCCTCTCCTATTTTGTGTATATGGTAAAAATGCTTAGGGGGTCATTCTGAACCACAAATAGTGGGGATGGACGTCCCGGTTGTGCAGGGAGGTTAGTCGGGGATAGGGAAGAGGCAGCCTGAGGTGGATAGTGGGCGGTCTCCAGCCCTGGACGTACAGTACCAATTCTAATGTTGGCCCTGTACATCCAGGGCCAGCAAAATGGCCGGGGAAGTTATTCCACCTCCGAGGTGGAATAACTTCCCTGGATGTGGGGGTTTTTTTGCGGCCCAAGGTGCAGAAGGGGCTGGGGGGCCAGGGTTTATTCCTCACAGCCCGACCCTGGCCTTAGGAGGCTAGATCAGGGATCTGGCTGTGGAGAATAAACTTTAGTTTCTGGCAGCCGGTATCGCAGCTTTTAAATGGAGCCACGGTGTCATGGCAACATGACACCATGGCGCCGCGGCTTCATTTAAAAGCCTGACTGAGCTATCTGGACAGTGCCTGTATGTGCAGGCCAGGACTGAATCACAATCCCAGCCTCCATGTACAGGCCTGATCGTGATCCTGATCCCACAGGGCTAGACGTGCCCCGCGGGATCAGAATCACATTTCCCTTTGTACGTCCAGCTCAGACCAGACGTACAAAGGGGATGTATGTGCGGGTCAGAATCAGGCCATTATTGAATAGGGCCCTTATATTTGTTTTTTCATTTTTTTTTTTGTTTCTCTTCTTATGGCAATTTCTCTTCGTGAAGTAGGAATGATCCTTGGTGGTTTCTGTCTGCCGGTGCAACTGTTTCATATGACACCAGCAGTCAGAGTCAGTTCCATTCTCAATTTCTGCCATGCAAAATGGGAATTGTTCCTTCCCTATGAAAAGAAATGGCTGGAGGAGATTGGGGAGGGCTTGGAAGGTTTTTTTTTTTATTTTTTTGGAGGTGGTGTTGGCATAATTTTTTTAAATGAATCAAATAAAAATCAATGAAATCATATTTGTTTGTCGTTCATTTTGTTTGTTCAGTAAAAACGAAATGAAATGAAATGGGGACATTTTTCAGAAATATTCCGTTTCACTTCAAACAAAATCACATACCTACTGCATTTTGAATAGGTATCACTACAAGCTTTGGCTACAGATGGCCAGTTGATTTGAATTAGTCTTGATACTGCTAACTCAGCTGAGAGGTTTGCCAGTTAATTAACAAAGAGAGAGGATAACCTTAAGTCAGCTTCTCTAAAATATATATAAATCATATTTAGAAATCTGCTGAGCTGCAGCACAAACCAACCAGGGAATCCATCTATTTATGACTCAACTTAACCAATGCTTGGTGAATGAGTCACATGAGGCAGGTCATCGAATTCAGGATCATGGAGAGTTTTTGGATTCACAGGCACAAGTTACCAGCAAGCTCTTCCACGTAGTCCCTCTTAGCATACCAGAAATCTATAGTCTCTCGAGTTTGTTGTAGCTTCAAAAATAGTTTGGACAAAGACCGCATGGATTTAATTTGTCAGCTCTGTATCTCCAGTTAGAAATGTATTTTATTACTAACAGATATTCATTATATATAACTAAAGAGTAGGAAAGCACATAGCCTTGTAGTTAGAATATGTAAATGAGAATCTGGCAGTCTGGGTTCAGTTTCCGTTTTCCCCACTGACGCTAACAAAGTGGGGGAAAATTATTTTATCTCTCACTGCCTCAGGTAGCCCGTAAGAAGGCTGTTTGCAGTCCTCCTGCTTCACCTGCAGGACAATGGGAACTCGATCCCCGTGGCTCTACAAGCAGATTTTGAAAGGAAAACTCCCTAAGTAATTCTGCTGTTCAAAATGTGCCAACCAGCCATTGCTGCAGGGAGCTTTTCCCTGTATAGTATGTGGGGGAAAGCAGGAGGCATCCATTTCACCCAAGCAGCCCTCACAGTGCGACAGACAGAAAAGCACCTTCCACCACTGACTGAATTCTCACGATAACAGGCTTTGGCCCTGTAGCAGGAGATGGGGCGCTTACTTGCTTTTTCAGCTGCCAGGAGGCATCACAGCAAGTTATTTAAAAGTAAGTTATATTTGCTATACTGTCCTTAATTTAACTTTTTGGGGTGATGGAGGAGGGTGTCCCTTCTCCCCCTACCTGCTGTCATCGCCCTAGGGTGCTTTGAGAAAAACTCTGCTTGGGGCCACTGCAGGAGAGAGCAGGTATGGCAATTTCAAACTGAATCTCCCAAGCCCATCTCCTCCCTGCCCATCCCCATGTTCCTCCCTGCCAATCCCACTACCTCTATAATCAAGCCTGTAGCAAGTGTTCTTTGGGGACAGCAGTATACAAGTCCTTACAACATGGGTGATGTCACTGACAAAGTCCCATGCAAGAAACAGCTCTCCAGTTTCAGATCTCTCTCTCCACGCTTAGAGGTTCATTGCATGCACATCACTTCACTTCTGCCACTGTCGTTCAGGACCATCTCAGTCTAATATTATAGCTTTGAATACAATACCTTTGGTAGGTGAGAGGTATGTGAAGACTTGTTTTATACTACTGGTAAGTAACTTGGTTTTCTCCAAGGACAAGGAGGATAGCAAGTCCTCAGAACTTCGGACTCCATAGCTACAGACTACTTTCAACAGAAAAAGAAGAAAATAATCAGCACACAAAACACTGCAACAGGCAGACCCTAACAATAATTTTGGTAGCAAATGGCCTTATTTTCACTCTTTTTTTTTTTTTGGAGAAGGCAATCAGGAAATGAATATTAAAGAGTTCAAAGAGATTCTGGAATAAAAATCAGACAGATGAAAGATTCCAAATGAACCCTGTAATCACATAGCCAGAATGTTAATATTGGCAAAAAACAAACTTTGAAATTCCTGCATGCAAATTCTACAAGTCTAAAAAATAAGACGGGAGAGTTAGAATATAAAGCAGTGAATGAAAGGTTAGATGTAACTGGAAGGAGGACAGCCAATGGGACACTGTGATTCCAGGTGACAAACTATATTGCAATGACATGTAAAGAGGGCATCGAGTCAAACAGGATAAAGGTATTTCAGGAAAGAAAATTCACTGTAGAATCTCCATGGATAGAAATTCCAAATAAAAAAAGAGAAGAGAATGGCAATGGGGGTGTACTACCATTCGCCTGGACAGAATGAACAGAGGATGAAATGCTAACAGAAATGAGGGAAACTAGCAAGGTTTACAACACAGTAATAATGGGAGACTTCAATTACCCCAGTATAGACTGGGTCAATGTCACATCAGGACATGTTAGAGAGTCTGGTAGTGTGGCATGCAGTGGGAAGGGGCTTTAATACAACACAGGCCAGACAGCAGCTCAGGGAAAACAAAAGCAATTTTTATTCTGTCCCAGCTTGTTAAACCTCCACAAAGCAAAACCCAGAACAGACAGTACTTCATGAAAAACAAAAGCAGCTTACTTCTATCCCAGCATATTAAACCTCCACACAGGGCTGCATCAAGGGTTTCTGCCACCCCAGAGCTGGGCTGGGCTGCCCCCTCAGCCCAGCCCAGCTCTGCTGTACTACCACCCTGCTGCCACCAATTAAGTTGGCGAGGTGGGGGGAGAGTCAGCGCGGCATGGTGGCAGCAGCCTGCAGCAGGCCATATGCTTTAGCACACATGGCCTGCCGCTTCTGATACCTCCCTCCAGCACAACTTCGTATTGGAGGGGGAGGGTCAGAAGCAGCAGGCCATGTGTGCAGAAGCACATGGCCTGCCGTGGGCAGCATGCCATCCACAGAGGTCTGCCATCCTAGGAGGTCACCAAGCCCGCCTAGTGGATAGGCCAGTCCTGCCTCCACAAGCTGGTTCTCCCAGCCCTTCCTGCAGCCCCAGTTAAAGTTCCTACCTCAGAACTCCTTTGCATAGCTTACTTTGGAAGGACTTCTGGCTCCATGGGCCTCTCCACCTCCTGCAACCTGCTGGGTTCTTAACCTCTCCCTTGAGCCACACCCTCCCAGCCCTGAACTCTGGGCTGCAGACTCTCTTAAAGGGGACTGTTGATAATCCCTTTGGAGAGGGATGGATAACATTCTATATACCCCATTACAGGGAAATAAAGTTTCTAGATAAAGTAAATGACTGTTTCATGGAGCAGCTGGTTCAGGAACCGACAGGAGGAGACACTATTTTAGACCTAACCCTCAGTGGAATGCAGGATCTTGTGTGAGAGGTAACTGTTTGGGGCTGCATGGCAATAGTGATTATAAGAGGATCACATTTGATTTAATAAATGGAGGGAGGATAGCAAGAAAATTCACTGTGCTGTCATTTAACTTTCAAAAAAAGACTATAATAAAATGAGGAAAATGGTTAGGAAAAAACTAAAAGGAGCAACTACAAAGGTTAAGAGTTTACATCAGGCATAGATGTTATTTAAAAATACTCTTGGAAGCATAGATCAGATGTGTTCAACACTTTAAGAAAGGTGTAAGGAAGGCCAAATGACAGCCAACATGGCTTAAAGATGAGTTCAGAGAAGCTATTATAGCTAAGAGAGAATCTTTCAGAAAATGGAAAAAGAGCCAAATGATGAAAACAGGAAACAGCATAAGTACTGGCAAGTTAAATCCAAGGCAATGATAAGACAGGCAAAGAGAAAATTTGAAAAGAACTTGCCGTGGAAGCAGAAGCACATAACAAACTTTTTTTAAGTATATTTGTAGCAAAACACCTGTGAGGGAGTCAGATGGACCATTAATGATGGAGGGGTAAAAGGTGCATTGAGAGAGGACAAGGCCATAGCGGAGAGACTGAATGAATTTTTTGTTTTAGTCTTTGCTGAAGAATTTGAGGAAACGTCTCCATGCCAGAAATGATATTTAAAGATAATACAGCTAATTGATAAAGAGCAGCAAATCACTTAGAATGCTGAAAGAAATGAAATAAGAGACTGTAGAATTACTATTAGTAATCTGAGAGTAATCATTAACATCATCTATAGTATCCAAAGATTGGAGAGTGGCCAGTTTAATGCCAGTTTTTAAAAGGGTTCCAGGGGTGATTCGGGAAACTACAGACTGGTGAGCTTGATGTCAGTACTGGGCAAAATGGTAGACACCATCATAAAAAACAAAATTACTGAACATGTACATAGTCATGGTTTAATGGCAGAATGCCAACATGGATTTAACCAAGGAAAATTTTGTCTCACCAATCTCTTATATAATTTTTTGAAGGTGTGAATAAACAGACAGATAAATGTGACCTGGTTGATATAGTATATCTCAATTTCCAGAAAGTCCTTGATGTAGTCACTCATCAGAGATTCTTGGGGAAATTAAAAAGCCATGGGATAGGAGGCAATGTACTATTGTGGATTAGGAACCGATTGAAAGAGAACAGAGAGTAGGGTTAGATGGCCAATTTTCTCAATGGAGAAAGGTGAATAGTGGAGTACCCAGGGATGTGTGCCGGGCCTGCTATTTTGTAACATAAATAACCTAGAAATGGAAATAATGAGTGAGGTGATCAAATTTACAGATAACATCAAATTATTCAAAGTTGTTAAAACACAAGAGGATTGTAAAAAATTGCAAGAGGACCTTAATAAATTGGGAGACTGGGCATCCAAATGGCAGATGACATTTAATGTGGACAAGTGCAAAGTTATGTACTAAGAGAAGAACAACCCAAACTATGGTTACACAATGCAAGGTTCCCCATTAGGAGCCAACACTCAGGAAAAGGATTTAGGAGTCATTGTGGATAATACATTGAAACCCTCCACCCAGGGCCAAGAAAGCAAATAGAATGCTAGGAATCATAAGGAAAGGAATGGAGAAGAAAACAAAGCATATTATAATGCCTCTGTATTGCTCCATGGTGCGACCACACCTTGAATATTCTGTGCAATTCTTGTCACCATATCTTAAAAAGGATATAGTAGAATTAGAAAAGATACAGAGAAGAGCCACCAAAATGGTAAAGGGAATGGAAGGATATCCCTACGAGGAAAGGCTTAAAAGGCTAAGGCTCTTCAACTTGGAAAAAAGACAGCTGAGGGGAGAGCTGATAGAGGTCTATAAAATATTGAAAGGAGTAGAACGGGTAAATGTAGATTGGTTGTTTACTCCTTCAAAATGTAGAAAGATTAGGAGACACACAATGAAGCTACAATGTAGCATATTTAAGACTAATCGGCAAAAATATTTTTTCACTCAACACGTAATAAAATGCTGGAATTTGTTACCAGAGGATGTAGTGAAAGCTGTTAGAGTAGCCCTTCTCTGCCACTGCCAACTCCAGACTTTGTTCATTCCTTCTTGCTGCTCCATATGCCTGGAACAAACTACCTGAGTCTGTGTCCATTTCAGGGCCCAATCCAGCACCCATGGGATTATCTGGCTCCTCCAGTGCAGAATTGGGTCCTAACTGGTCCATCCTGCTTGGGGGCGTCCAGACGGCCTGGACATGCCCCTATTGGAATTGGGCTCCACACGTTTTGTCTTAATTAGTTTATAAGCTCTGATAAGCAGAGACTGTGTTTTATATCTATATGTACAGCGCTGCATATGTTTTGCAACGCAATACAAATGATTAGTAGTAGTAGTAGTAGTAGTACCATAACAGTGTTTGTCTTTAGACCTGACTCAGACAAATGTAGAAAGCATTCAAGAAGTGTTTGTGTGGAACAGGTAAAGGAATCTAAGGCCTTATCATCACACCAGACAGCAAACCTGTTCTATTTAAAACTGTATGACTTTCTAGTGGAATCCTTCTTGAAGCCAAAATAACCTGTGAGACATTGTCAGGCAGGTTTAGGGAAGCCAAAGTTACCCCTTCAATATCTAAGCTGTGAGATCAAGGGACTCAATGTTGGGGTGCAACACGGTTACCTGAGCCTATATAATTAGCATTGGAGAATCCCCGGTGTTTCATAAGACTTCTTGTGGAAAGTTCCAGAAGAAGAGGGTGCTATACTTGTCTCAGCCAGTAGGGGGGGGGGGCTATGGTTCCCAGGAGCCATCTGAGTTTCAAGAGAGTCTTCATTATTAGGGGGATTAGAGGATGTACATTCAGAAAACCTTCCCTCCAATCTAAGAGAAAGGCAACTGAGACTAGTTTGTTATGCATCCTTATCCTAGAACAGAACTGAGGTTCGTTCTTGTTCTGAGGGGATGACAAACAAGCCGATCGAAGTGGTTCCCTAGTCTTAAAAGACTTTCTGAGATACCTCCACATCTAGGGACTCGTGGTTGACTACATATGACTCTGCTTGTCTGCAGGATATTGTACTTTCCGACTTGGTACATGGCACTGAGGGTCATCCCATGATATATGGCCCAGTTCCAAATCTTGACAGCTTCCCAGCACAGGAAGTAGGACACCGTTCCTCCCTGCTTATTGATGTAATGCATCGCAACTTGATCATCAATTTGTATTAACACGAGTTGGGTGGGCAACCAATCTCTGAAAACCTCTAAAGCGTTCTAGTCTGCACTCAATTCCATTAAATTGATCTGATGAGGTTTCTCCTGGATGGGCCATAATCCCTCAGTGTGAAGCCCATCTGCATGGGCTCCCCAGCACCATTTGGATGTATCTGTCATCAGTACTTTTTAGAAAGGTGGAATTTAGAATGGGATGCCTGTTGCCAAATTGAAATGTAATATCCACCAGGTCAGAGTCTCAGAGAGTTGCAGTGACAGATATGACATCTTGATGAGGCCCAACATCCCCAACATGCTCCATGCTGGTGTCTGTTGACTCTGTGGAAGAAAGATTTTTGCCCAAGTCATGTCTGGCAGAGTTCCTATGAATTCTAATCGAGTTGACTGTCTTAATAGAGATTAGGATAATTTATGTTGAACTCTAGCAACTACAAAAATTAAAAAGCATATACCTTCTCCAAAGAGCCCAAAACATATGCGCCAAGATGGTCACTAAAGCTAATCTAACAGACCATGTGACCCCAATTCTACTAGACTTACACTGGCTCCCTATAAACAGCCGAATAAAATATAAAATCCTCCTAACTACATTCAAAATCATCAACAACATCTCCCCATCACAACTATCCACCCTAATACACCCCCCATCAGATACTAGATCACGCAGACAGAACGCAACCCACTCCCTCAACATAAAAACAAATTTTAGAAAAACTAAAGCGACAACAAGTGACAGGGCCTTCTCCTTTGCTGCCCCCACCCTCTGGAATGAAATACCATTAACACTCCGCATGATAAAAGACCTTCTCCAATTCAAAAAAGAATTAAAAACCTACCTCTTTACAAAACACTTTGAAATCCCCTACCAACAAAGAACCTCACCAATACAATCACAGAAACACATACACTGTACCCAAGACAGAACAAATGACTAACCCAGGAAATTTCACTAACCCCACACAACACGCTAATGAACCACTCAAACAGTTGACTATTTCACTACTGTAACTAACTAAGATGCGTTCCATGTAAATAAATTGTAAATAGTTTGAAAAGCTCTGTCATAGTTAATGTTCAAAATATGTTCCCTGTAAGTACACCTGTATATAGTTAAAGCATAATGTTCCTTGTAAATGTATACAGAAGTATACAATTGTTCTGTTTAATGTTCAATGTAAACCGCCCCTGATCTCTGGAAGGGGCGGTATAGAAAAGACTGTTAAATAAATAAATAAATAAGATGATGGTGCACACAGATCTTTGCATTCCATACTGAGATGTGTCCTTGACAAGCCAATCATACAAATATGGAAACATATACCCCATCGCACTCAGCAAAGAAGCACTTCATCCACTCATCAGATCTCAGGAGCTGCTCCTCCGAGGCTGCCATCGACAAAGGCATAGAGATTATAGTTGGAGTGGTCATGTCCTTCTGAGAGACTTGTAGAGCATCAGAGGCCTGGTCTAAGGTCCTTGGAGACTGTTGTGTCCCTCCAAAATAAAAAACAATGAGCTGTCCTCACACTGGGGGCTGAGGACCAATCATAGCTGCATCTTCTTCTCCCTACTTCTTCCCCTTCCCCAGAAAATCACTTCCCCGAAATCACCCCTCCCCTCCCAGATTCTGAAGCGTCACATTACCCCAGCATCTCTGCAACGCTTCCCGTCTCCTGAGTCCCTCTTTCCCTCCGAATTTTCCTCCCTTTCGGTGAACCAACAGGTTACTGTTTGGACCTCCGCTCTTTCCTCCGCGTTTGACTCTGTTGCCCCCCGCCGTCCTGTCTCTGTTCGCCTGTCATCGCGTCATCCCTGGTACCATCCGGGTCTCTACCTGCAGCGTTCCCATCTCCGCCGTGCACTGAAGTTATGGCACAAGCACCCCTCAGATACCTCCTCGGCCACTTTCCGACACGTACAAAAGACCTACCATACTATGATTACCCTTGCTAAACAATCTTACTACTCCACTCTCATTGCTTCTTCTTCCAATTCCTCCCGTCAGCTCTATCAGGTCCTGGACCTTCTTTCTCCTTCCTCTGCCTCTCTCCCCTCGTCAACCCTCCCCCCCCCCCCTTCAGTTCCAAGCCCCACAACCTTTGCCACCTTTTTTTCAACCAAGATTCTCTCCCTTCGTTCCTCATTTATTTCATGTCCGCCTCCTCTTTTCCCCCCTCCTCTCTCTCCTGTCCTAGTCCCCACACCCTCCCCCACTCTCTCCCACACTTGGTCTCAGTTCCGGCCCATTACCCCCTCTGAGCTTGCTTTAGCTTTCTCCTCTTCTCACAAGACCACATGTTCTCTGGATCCGTTACCTTCTTCTTGGCTTACTGATCCTTCAAACACCCTCACTCCTTTTGCCCTCATCATTCTTAATTCTAGTCTTACCTCCGGTTGCTTCCCTTCCGCCTGGAAACATGCCATTGTCCGCCCCATTCTTAAGAAACCCACCCTCGATCTCACTGTATCCTCAAATTGGCACCCTGTCTCCAAACTCCCTTTTCTCTCAAAGGTTCTTGAAAAACTTGTCTTCCAACAACTCAATGCTCACCTTGATTCAACCATTTCCCTTCACCCCCGACAATCAGGATTTAGGCCCGGCCACAGCACAGAAACCATTCTTGTAGCACTCCTCAACGAACTGCACCGCACTCACAAAAAGGGTGACTTCTCACTAGCTGTTTCTTTGGATCTCTCTGCTGCATTCGATGTTATTGATCACCATACTCTTCTCACTCGTCTCTCAGACCTCGGCATCCAAGGCACTGTTCATCAGTGGTTTCATTCCTTTCTTACCTCTCGATCTTTCACGGTTCACACTGGTTCCTCCTCTTCCACCTCCTTTCCTCTTCCCTGTGGTGTCCCGCAGGGCTCCATCCTTGCCCCTCTCCTTTTTAATATCTTTCTTGCCCCTCTTGCCCTTCTTATACAGCAGCATGGTATTTCCACTTATTTTTTCGCAGATGACATTCTCTTAATCCACCACACCTCTTCTTCAGTTCCGGACCTCACTCTCCTCAATACCTGCTTAACTGCCATCTCTGATTGGTTCCTCAGCAACTTCCTTGTAGTCAACCCTTCCAAGTCCGCAGCCATATGGTTCACCTTTGGTGCTCCCCCCCCCCCCCCCCACTCTGTCACCACACATGTCCAGCTCTCCCATCCCTCTGGTATCAACTCTTCACTATCTTGGTGTTACTCTCGATTCATCTCTCTCGTTCCATCAGCATATCTCTGGTGTGGTGTGCACCTCTCTCTTTCACCTCCATAGGATCAGGGCTGTCCGACCGCTGCTTTCAGCCACATCCTTCACCACCCTTGTGCTTTCCTTGGTGATCACTCGACTCGATTACTGTAACTCTCTTCTCGCTGGTCTCCCACAATACCAACTTCGGAGGATACAGCTCATTCAAAACACTGCTGCCCGTCTTCTCACCTTCTCTTCTTCTCGAGACCATATCACCCCTTGCCTTCTATCCCTTCACTGGCTGCCTGTCAGAGCTCGCTACCTCTACAAACTCCTCATTCTCACACATAGGGCCCTTCACACCAGCACGCCCCAGTATTTAACAGATCTCATTTACCTTCAACCCATGCCTCGCCTTCTTCGTTCCTCTCATGGCAATCGTCTCTTCCTACCCTCCCCCACAAATGCACACCTTGAGTCAACCCGTCGTGCCGCCTTCTTTTTCGCTAGTCCTGCCCTATGGAACTCTAAGAACATAAGAACATAAGAACATAAGAAATGCCATACTGGGTCAGACCGAGGTCCATCAAGCCCAGTATCCTGTTTCCAACAGTGGCCAATCTAGGTCATACGTACCTAGCAGTTTCCCCAAAAGACACAGGTTCTGCAGTGCTTGTACTAGGCCAAGCATTGATATCCTGGGTCCCTTTTTAATAGTGGTTTATGGACCTTTCCTCCAGGAACTTGTCCAAACCTTTTTTAAACCCAGCTATACTAACAGCCCTTACTACATCCTCCGGTAACAGATTCCAGAGTTTGATTACACGTTGAGAGAAGAAATATTTTCTCCTATTTGTCTTAAATAGTTTACCCTGTAGCTTCATTACATGCCCCCTAGTCCTTCTATATTCTGATAGCGTAAACAATTTATCCACGTTTATCCGTTCCACTCCATTCATTAATTTATACACCTCTATCATATCTCCCCTCAGCCGCCTCTTTTCTAGGTTAAAGAGCCCTAACCTTTTTAGCCTCTCTTCATAGGAGTAGCCTTCCATCCCTTCACCAATTTGGTGGCTCTTCTCTGTACTTTTTCTAATAACTCTATGTCCTTTTTAAGATACGGTGACCAGAATTGCACACAATATTCAAGGTGCGGTCGTACCATGGAGCGATACAGAGGCATTATAATATCCTTTGTTTTATTCTCCATCCCTTTCCTTAGGATACCTAGCATTCTATTTGCTTTCTTGGCCGCCGCTGCACACTGGGCGGAGGGTTTTAACATGTTATCCACGATGACTCCTAAATCTTTTTCCTGGGTGGTGGTTTCTAATGTGGAGCCTTGCATCTTGTAACTATAGTGTGGGTTGTTCTTTCCTAGGTGCATAACTTTGCACTTGTCCACATTAAATTTCATCTGCCATTTGGATGCCCAGTCTTCCAATTTATCCAGATCCTCCTGCAGTTTTCCACAATCCTCTTGGGTTTTAACAACTTTAAACAGTTTTGTGTCATCTGCAAATTTGATTACCTCACTAGTTATTCCCTTTTCCAGGTCATTTATGAATATGTCAAAAAGTAGCGGACCCAGTACAGATCCCTGGGGTACTCCACTATTCACCTTTTTCCATTGGGAATATTGGCCATTTAGCCCTACCCTCTGCTTTCTATCTTTTAACCAGTTCCCGATCCACAATAGTACACTGCCTCCTATCCCATGACTTTTTAGCTTCGCCAAAAGTCTCTGATGGGGGACCTTGTCAAAAGCTTTCTGAAAGTCCAGATACACTATATCAACCGACTCACCTTTGTCTACCTGTTTATGCACACCTTCAAAAAAACAGATCAGATTAGTAAGACAAGATCTGCCTTGTCTAAAGCCATGTTGGCTGTCTCCCATTAGGCCATGACTATCTACATGCTGTGTAATTTTGTTCTTTATGATGGCTTCTACCATTTTCCCTGGTACTGACGTCAGGCTCACCGGTCTGTAATTTCCCGGGTCACCCCTGGAACCCTTTTTAAAAATTGGTGTTACGTTGGCGACCCTCCAATCTTCAGGTATTACAGATGATTTTAATGAAAGTTCACAGATTACCAATAACAGGTCTGCAATCTCATATTTCAGTTCTTTCAACACTCTGGGATGTATACCATCCGGTCCAGGTGATTTGCTACTATTCAGTTTATCAAATAGTTGTAATATATCTTCCCGGGTGTAGCGATATTTCTCTCAATTCCTCTGCAGTATCACCTTTAAATACCACTTCAGTCTTGGGTAACACCCCTACATCTTCCTCAGTAAAGACCGAAGCAAAGAATTCATTCAGTCTCTCTGCTATAGCCTTGTCTCCTCTTACTGCCCCTTTTACCCCTCTATCATCTAATGGTCCAATTGACTCTCTCACAGGCCTTTTGCTACGAATGTACTTGAAAAAGTCTTTATTTCGTGTTTTTGCTTCCGTAGCAAGTTTCTTCTCAAATTCCCGCTTTGCCTGCCTTATCAATGCTTTGCATTTAACTTGCCAGTGCTTGTGCTGTTTCCAGTTTTCATCATTTGGCTCTTTTTTCCATTTTCTGAAGGTTGCTCTTTTGGCAGCAACAGCCTCTCTGACCTCACCTTTAAACCATGCTGGCAGTTTTTTGGACTTTCTTCCACTTTTCTTAATGCGTGGAATACAGCTGGTCTGGGCTTCGAGGATAGTATTTTTAAATAACACCCAAGCTTGCTGTAAGTCTTTAACCTTTGGAACCGCTCCTTTTAGTTTTTTCCGAACTATATTCCTCATTCTATCATAGTCACCCTTTTGAAAGTTAAAAGGTAGTACTGTGGATTCCTTTACTATCTGTCCTCCACTGATTAAATCAAACATGATCATACTATGATCACTATTGCCAAGTGGTCCCAACACCCTTATTTCTTGCACCAGATCTGGCGTTCCACTAAGGACTAGGTCCAGTATGGCTTCCCCTCTGGTCGGTTCATGAACCAGCTGCTCCAAGAAGCAGTCATTTATTTCATCTAGAAACTTTATCTCTTTAGCTTGTCCTGCTGTGACACTGTCCCAGTCGATACCGGGGTAATTGAAATCACCCATTATTACTACTCTGTTGTGGCTTTTGTTAGCTTCCTTGATTTCTTTGAGCATTTCATCATCCATTTGTTCATTCTGGCCAGGTGGTCGATAGTATACTCCCACTGCCATCACCTTCCCCTTCATAAATGGAATTTCAATCCATAGAGATTCTACAGCATATTTTGTTCCCTGCAAAACTTTAATCCTTTCTGACTCAATGCCCTCTCTAACATAGAGCGCAACCCCTCCACCAATTTGTTCAGCTCTATCATTACGATATAGTTTGTATCCAGGTATCACAGTGTCCCACTGGTTATCCTCCTTCCACCAGTCTCTGAGAGTGCAATCATATCTAACCTCTCATTTAATGCTATATATTCTAATTCTCCCATCTTATTGTTTAGACTTCTAGCATTGGCATACAAGCATTTTAGAGACTGTATTTTATTAATATTAATCTGGCTATTGGTAGGCATGGGTAATTGGGAATCTTTATGCTCTGTCTGCTCCTTACTCAAGGGCATTTGGGCTACTATACTCCCTTTTGGAACCTCACTGCTTTTGGTAGTATCCTTCAAGGATACCTTTGTCCGAACCGTGCGCTCCTGGGTGACTGTCGGCTTTCCCCTATTTTCTAGTTTAAAAGCTTCTCTATCTCTTTTTTAAAGGTTAATGCCAGCAGTCTGGTCCCATCCTGATTAAGGTGAAGCCCATCCCTTCGGAAGAGCCCCCCTTTCCCCAGAATGTTCCCCAGTTCCTAACAAATCCAAAAACCCTCATCCTTGCACCATTGTCTCATCCACGCATTGAGACTCCGGAGCTCTGCCTGTCTTTTGGGTCCTGCACGTGGAACAGGAAGCATTTCGGAGAACGCTATCCTGGAAGTTCTGGATTTCAACTTCCTACCTAAAAGCTTAAATTTAGCCTCCAGAACTTCCCTACCACATTTTCCTATGTCATTGGTACCAACATGTACCAAGACAGCAGACTCCCCCCCAGCACTATCTATGATCCTATCTAGGCGGTGCGTGAGATCTGCTACCTTCGCACCAGGCAGGCATGTTACCAGGCGATCCTCACGTCCACCAGCCACCCAGCTATCTACATTCCTAATTCTCTCCCGCATTCCCTCCGTACTGAACTATCTTTTCCCTGGTTCAAGGCCCTCCTTAAGACCCATCTTTTTCATCAGGCTTTCAACCTTCCCGACCCTCCTAGCCACTCACGCATCACCAACTAGGCCTCCCGCTATTTCCCATTTACTATCAGACCCTTGATTCCCCTACCTCCCACAATCCTCTGTGGATTCTTGGACTCCTTCTTCCCTAACCATTCAACCCTTACCTACCCCCACCTCACCCTTCCCCATTTCGCCCACTCTCCTTCGTATTTTTTTGCTGTCTGTGTTGATACCTGTCCTGTTCTATCCTTCTTCCTTTACTCCCACTTCTTTCCTATCATTTTTTTGGCGTCCCTTTCTCTCTTTGTTTTCCAGCAGCCCTATTGTATTGTACACCGCCCTAACGCCTTGGTAAAGGGCAGTCTATCAAATATTTCAAATAAAGATAAAGATAAAGGACATTGGTTCACTCAGTGCCTGGGTGCTCTCGACATCATGCTCCGATGAAGTTCAATGTCGATGCATCCTGGCTTCTGTCCATTGTTCAGCATCATGAGCCCTCCACATCAAAAAGGAGGCCAAATCCTAATTTGAGTGGGATTTGGTGGATGTCTGATCCCGATGACTTTTATTGATGTTTGATGTTTGATGTTGAGGATTATGGATTCACTCTTGATGCATTCCCAGCATCCAGTGCAGCTCCTAGACCCATGATGCTTCTGAAAACAATGTCAATGGACAAGAATTATTGGTACAAGTTGTGGCCCAACACAATACATACGTTCGATCATGATAGACAAATTCAAACACAGATAGAGAGATTGGGCAGATAGAACAATGTCCACAATGTCTACCATGATCGAACATATGTTTTGCATTGGGCCACAACTTGTATGTCTGAGAGTATGGTGTATGCAGATCTTTGCCCTATGTTTTAAAGGACATAATAGGCTTAGTATTTGAAAGGCATTTACATAGTTTACAGTCTTGTAAACTGTTTAATGCTGCTATACGGGATATTCAATGGCACTAACACAGTTAGGGCTGCTGAATATCCCTTCTCTTCTTCCTTATATTTATTTATTTTATTTATTTATATTCTCTTATATACCGCACTATTCAGCATCAGCGCGGTTCACAAAGAACAAAAATCTCAGTACAGTCATCAATATGCCCCAGTACTAACTGTTAAGCAATGGGGCATGTTGGGAGCATTTCAAGGAGCAATGGAGGCAGCGACAATCAATAGCCAGACAGCAGTGATATTTCATGCTGCCTGGTTAGTGACCTGTGTCTAAAAAACAGGCGAGGCAAAACTCACCTATCTTTAAGTGCAGGGGCTAACAGGGCAGCATGCAATATCGCTTCTGCCCAGTTATCAATTGAGGCTGAGAGACAGTACAGTGATCTTGGATATTCAATGCTAGGGCTGCATATGACCCCTGTATTGAATAACTGGGGTTAGAGGTCAGGTGAGATGGCTATGCGCCAAAGGGGCGCATAGCCCTCCTAACTCAATATTTGGCCCAATGTGTCCAGCTGTTTTGTCCAATCCGTCAAGGTCCTCAGAGATATCCCCAGGCCACAGACCTTGTGAACATTATTCTATCTGTCCAGTCTCTCTATCTGTGTCTTTGTCTATCATAATCGAACATATGTTTTGTGTTGGGCCACAACTTGTACGACTGAGTGTGTGGTGTATGCAATTCTTTGTCCCTGTGATTTAAAGTACATAATGTGTCCTGCTGTCTTGTCTGATCCATCAAGGTCCCCAGAGATATACCCAGGCCATAGACCTTGTGGACATTGTTCTAACTGTCCAGTCTCTCTATCTATGTCTGAATTTGCCTATCACGATCAAACGTAGGTATTGCGTTGGGCCACAACTTGTACGTCTGAGTGTGTGGTGTACACAATTCTTTGTCCCTGTGGTTTAAAGGACATAATGGGCCCAATATTCAAAATGCATTTACACAGTTTACAGCCCTGCGTACGTCTTGTAGTGCTGTACCAATGCTCAGTAGTGGTAGTAATGTAAATGCCGCTATCCGGGATATTCAATGGCACTAACAGAGCAGAGAGAGGCAGTGCAGCAATCCTGGATATTCAGTGAAAGGGCTGCATATGACCCCTGCATTGAAAATCCAGGGTTAGAGCTCAGCGGGGAGGGACCAATGTGTCCAGCTGTCTTGTTCAATCCATCAAGATCCCCAGAGATATCCCCGGGCCATAGACCTTGTGGACATAGTTCTATCTGTCCAGTCTTTCTATCTGTTTCTGAATTTGTCTACCAGAATTATTGGTGCCAAAAATATGTTCACACTGCTTCTCTCGACTATTGACTCATCTCTTGGACATCTTTAGAAACAAATTACAAGAGGGTTCATGCCAGAGCCAAGGCACTGCAAATGCCAGTTATTTGTAGGTATCCATGGTGGATATGGTCTTGCTGCATCAGATGGACCTCTTAAAACTGCTGATGATATTTTGAGACATAACAAAAAACAAAGCCACAGAAAAATCAAAGAATTCAATTTTCAAAAATACTCTTCCACCGGGATACCAAAGGCTCTTATAGTGGGCCTGACAAAATGGACGTGCAAAAAATAAAACTTTCAAAAGGGCTGAAAACCTACCAAAGATACTACCAAGGAGGGAAGGAAGAGGTTTACATGGTTTACAGGCCCTTTGTTTTCTTTAGTCTCTTACTAAGTAAAGAAAACAAAGGGCCTGTAAACCGTGTAAATACCACTTAGAGGGATATTCTGCAGCACTATCTCAGTCCAGTGCAGCTCAATACCCCCAATTAACACCGCTACACACCCCGATGCTAACCACTTAGCATCGGGGTGTGTTGGGGGCATTACGGGGCGGAGTGAAGGCAGCACTATCCGCTAAATGGGCAGCGGTGATATTGCACAGCTGCTCGGTTAGCGACCCATGGGTAAAGATAGCCTCAGCAAAAGCATCTTTGGCTGTGCGGTGACCCTGGATATTCAATGCCGGGGCAACATCTGTTTACTCATGGAAAGCCCTCTGAGAATTGCAGGGGTGTGCACAGCTTTGTTTTCTGTTTCATTTGTTTAGTTTCAGGGATTGTGTTGTTTCATTAACCATAAAAATAATTACACATGGTGAGGGATAGGTATTTTCTTGTGCATATTGTGATACAGTAGAGCCAATGGAGGTTAGTGGGACTGAAGAACTCACCTCAAACTTGCCTAGGCAGGAGGATTCAGCATGTTTAAGAAGGGCTGAGCACCCGGTGCCATCAGCACAAATAGAGCAGAAGAGGTTTAAAATGAGGTTTCCTTTCCTTAGCAGTGACGCAGATAGAATTGAGGGATCTCATCAAAAACACCTGTCCCCAGAAGCTGACGTAATGTGCAGAGGGGGAAGGTACAAAAAGCCCTGGTTAGAACCAGGAAGGGGAGGAAGTAGAGGAAGTACCGGTGGCACCAGAAACACCAGAGGCACCCAGGAAGGCACCAAGGGAAGTCGGTGTTTGAGAGGAAGCCAGAGAGAAAGCCAAACTGACTCTGAGGAGGAGACTGGCAGTCAGATGCAGGTGGAGTTCCAGCATCAGACAAGCAAGGCTCAGAGGCAGAGAGAGACACAGAATCCCAGGAGACGTTCTAACTCCAGGGGAGGCTTTGGAGGTCTGGGAGGACCCAGAGCTCTCAAGAGAAGCTCCAGGAAAGGGAACTGGAGCAGTAGAGAAACTGATCTCTGGAGAGATAGTCCCGGAGAGGTTTTTCACACAAGCAGGAAGTGGTGCACTGCCTCAGAAAGTTTACCCAAATCACGGAGAAACTTTCTTCAAGCCAGAGAAGCTTTGCCCGGGGAGAGAAACTCCACAGCTGACACCAGACCCGTTTATAAGGTAACAGGTTTAAAGCCTTGTGTTTGGGAGAGGAGAGAAGCTGAGAGTTTTAATAAGCCCTGCACTGAGCAAAGTTTTAATACAGGAAGGTGTGCAGACTTCCAAGCAAGGGAGCCAGGGGAGGCTTATCACAAAGAGACTTTCTCTACAAAAGGGTTCTACAATCCTGATTTAGATAAGTGCCTGGGAGAAGAGAGAATTTATCTTCCCCCAGTAAGTGAACCCAGCTCCAGCCCATGTACTGAATGTGACCCAGGGAGAAACAGACGCAGTCCAGGTTTAACACAATGGGAAAGCAGTAACATTTACCCTGAGCCTGAACCGATGGATTGCACGATATGTTTGTCAGATGAAGTAACATCTTTATGCTGAAGTCTTGTGAAAGGAACAAGGAAGAAAGAAAGATTATTCCAGCTGTTTTTGTTTAGTTTGTTTCTTCGTTCTGTATGTTTGCAAAGTAATGATATCCGCCAGGGAACGGGAATATAACCCCACTTTTACTTTACCACTCTGACTGACTGACTCTGTGTATAGAAGAGGAGGCAGTTAAGTATCCACAATACCCTAGGCAGTCGCCTAGTGGACACACGGAGTCTCTTACCTTGACGACCCGTGACAATATATACAAAACCATGCCAAAATTATAGACTAAGGAGCTGCTTTGCATGGAGTTGTATCATGGAAGCTCATTAATGTACAGTTTAAATACAATTTTGCAAGTATTTTACTATGCATGAAAGTTTACTAGAAAGTTGCCATCTTTTACAATATTTTAGCATAAACAGATGAAAATAAAGCCCTTTATTTTTCTGCAGAGAGGGGAGAGTGGAGTGACTGAGGCTGTCCTGACATTTGTCCTGCCCTGAGGACACCGGAAGGTGCTGAAGTAGGACTTCCCCCATGACAGTGCTCCACGGCAGAAACCCAGAAGTATGAGCTAGTTGCTATGGAAGGAGAGAGGAGAAACAGTGGCAGCTTCAGGAGGGGCCACAGCAGAACTGCAGTCGGTGCTGCAATATAGTGAAGAAACAAAGGGGTGAGTGGAAAAGGGCAATAATTACAGTGGGGCCAGCGGACTGCTGCAGTCAGTCATGGCAGGGAAGGAAAGTGAAGGCAGTAAGTGTCACAGTAACACAGGGGCAGTGAACCAACAAGAAACATTTGGAAAAGTAGGCAGCAGAGAAGCAGGAGAAAAGATAGATCAGACCAGGGTTTGCAGAGAAGGCAGCCTAGGAGAGCCCTGATAGGAAACCATGGCAGGTGAACAAGGTTTCCTCACTGCTCCCTCTAGCTTCCTTTAAGGCGGAAGAACTTTTGGATGCAACAAAAAGGATAGTAAAAAAGATAAGCACATGGAGCCTCATGCTTACCAAGGAAGATCTGAAAGTCAGTACAGCTCATATGCAGAAGAAAGCCTGCTGGGGGAGGGGGGGTGTAAAGCTGAGAAGAGAAAAGGACCCCCAAAGCCTGTGGAGCCCACATTCAGAGGATAGAAAACCTGTAGAGAAAGTTAACCTGATCAGAGAATAGGAAACCCCAAAGAAGAACAAGCAGAATTGGAGAACTGAGATGCTGCAAAGCTTGGAGAAGAACTCCTAAGTCAAGGAAAGAGCCGAAGTGAAGGATAATAACATAGTAACATAGTATATGACGGCAGATAAAGACCATTATGGTCCATCTAGTCTGCCCAGTAAGGTGGCTAGAGTGGTTGTAACCAGTGGCAGGATCTGAACCAGTCAGGAACCAGTTCGGACCATCCCGCCTGTGATCAGGGGCACGGTAGCGTTGTGGGAGCCATGTGCCCTGACCATTGCCGTGCACCCATCACTGGATTGATGGCATCAGAGGTATCTCCTGATGCTGTGATCCCCCGATGCCATCAATCGAGTGTTGGGTGGGGGATTCCCAAGGCCGCAGCACTGGCATTACAATGCCATGTTTGGCCCGGTTCAGGGAACCTGGCCTGCAGTAGGAACCGGTTTGTCCGAACCAGGCCGAACTGGCTGAATTCCACCACTGGTTGTAATCGCCACTCCATGCAAGTCACCCCCCTCTATGCCTATGTTTAGGGTTGTATCCGCCACTCCCCTCTATTTATTAAATAAAAGATATTTAAGCTTGCTTTTATTTCATCCTCTTGCTATAAAGAGATCCATAGTGTCTGTCCCATAGCACTTTGAATTCTGTCACTGTGTTTGCCCCACCGCCTTTATCGGGAGAGCATTCCAAGCATCCACCAACCTTTCAGTGAAAAAGTACTTCCTGATGTTGCGTTTAAGTTTATTTCCTTGCAGCTTCATTGTATGCCCTTTAGTTTTACAGCTTCTCCTTCTTTGAAAAGGGTTTGTTTGTTCATTGATACCCTTTTTAGTATTTAAAGATCTGTATAATATCTCCCTTGTCCCTCCTCTCTTCTAGAGTATACATATTTAGGTCTTCTTCTCAGGAAAAGACCAGAATAGCTGAAGGAATTATAGTAGCTCAAGGAAACACCCTAGAATGTGACATGAACCCATGGAGAGCTGCAGAGGTGAGGAAACCAGCCAGGGAAGAGAGACTGGCTGACGTGAGACCTAGAGGCAGGACTGGTGCTTCTATTAGGTGAACTAGGCAGCAGTGGCAAAGGAACCATGATTCAGCACTTACCAAAGACTGTGATGCTGCCAATGTTTGGTTTATGTCAAACCAGAAGTCTGCATCAGAGGAGGGATTGCAAACATCTGAAGACAGCAGGCAGGAACCCCAACGACTTTGGTAAGCGCTGCCCTTGCTGCCGCTAGTGGCCCCGGAGAGGGGTGGCAATGGGGGCAGGAGGTGCAGCAGGATGGAGGGACCTGCCTAAGAAGCCTCCAATCCTTGTACCAGCTCTGCCCAGAGGGACTACTGGAAATACGAGTTACTTACCTGTAACGTGAGTTCTCTAGGGACAGCAGGATAAGTCAGCCACAAGTGGTGGTGACGTCATCCGACGGCACCAGAATGGAAGTACTCTCACTAGCCCAGAAGGCTTTAGCCTTCTGGGCTAGACAGGTAGCCCCACCTCCCGATCCGCCCCTAGCTGACCAGATCTCCCAAGCTGAGGCATTCCAGCAGCTAGGAGGCGGAACGGAGACAGAGGTCCCTGCCGGGGAGGAGGGAGGGAAGGTGTGGCTGACTTATCCTGCTGTCCCTGGAGAACTCACGTTACAGGTAAGTAACTCGTATTTCTCCCAGGGCAAGCAGGATGAAGTCAGCCACAAGTGGTGTCTCCCCAGCTATACAGGCAGCGGCGGGGAACCAATAAGAACCAGACACAAGTGCCGTAAGGTGCAAGCAGGTTTAATGTGGCCTGAGAGAGCAGGCCTGTGCAAAGTGGAATGTGCAATAACAGTGCAATAACAGATCTGTGCAAAAAAACAAGTGCAAATGTTCAACATGAACGAATGTGCAGAAACATCAATGCGTTAACCGTTAACAACAGTGTACGAGGTAAACTAGTGCATAGCATAGCATATGTTCAACGTGAACAAACAAGAGCGAGATTCAGCAAGAACAAGGCATACTGTGGCTTAACAGATGTAATAGTCCTGGGCCTGGGCCTGGGGAGTCAAGGTACACGACTCGGCCCTGAGCACACGGACAGTACAGATAGGCCAAAGGCCGTTCCGCCATGGTCTGGGCCATCCAGGCAGTAGTGTCTTTGAACGGTCTGGATGGAGGACCAAGTGGCGGCCTTGCAAATGTCCGTGAGGGGGGTGGAGCGCAGGTTGGCGATGGAAGTGGCCAGCGCTCACAGATGATGTGCTTTGACACCTGCAGGGGGGTCCACTCCAGCGAGCGAGAGGCACAGGGAGATACATGCAGAAATCCATCCAGACAGTGTGCGCTTGGAGACTGGGCGGCCAGGCTTGTTCGGGTCGTAAGAAATGAAAAGCTGCGACCCTCTGCGCACCGCTGCGGTCCTCTGCAGGTAACAGCGAAAGGCCCGGACGCAGTCCAATGTGTGCAGTCGGCGCTGCTCCTGATCGGAGTGGGGTCCGGGGAAAAAGCAGGGCAGTTCAATGACTTGGTTGATGTGAAAGGGGGTCGCCACCTTGGGGACAAACTTTGGGTGTGTCCGCAGGAGAGCACGGTCGTGTAGTAGGACTGTGTAGGGCGGGTAATCTATGAGAGCATGGAGCTCGCTGATGCGCCGGGCAGAGGTGATGGCGATGAGGAAGAGAGTTTTCCACGAGACAAACTTCATTTCAGAGAAGAGCAGGGGCTCGAAGGGCTCCTTGGTGAGCTGGTCAAGTACAATGTTCAGATCCCAAGGGGGTACTGGAGCTCTGACTGAGGGGTGTAGATTAGCCAGCCCTTTCATGAAGTTGGCGACGACAGGGAGGACTGCCACTGACGAGTCACAAATACGGTGATGGAAGGCTGCGATGGCGGCGAGGTGGATCTTGATGGACTGCGTGCGTAGGCCCCGGGTGGAGAGGGATGTCAGGTATTCCAGGAGCTGGGGCACCGGGCATGAGAAAGGATCAAGGTGCCGTGCCTCACACCAGATGCTGAAGCGACGCCATTTAAGGCTGTAGCATTTCCTGGTGGATGGTCGTCGGGCTGCAAGGACGATGTGCTGTACCTCATCCGACAGGTTGAGGGGGGCCAAGCTTAGCCTTTCAGCTTCCAAGCCGCTAGCGACAGCGTCCGAAGGTTGGGATGCAGCATGGACCCATTGTCTTGGGACAGGAGGTCCGCTCTCAGGGGAAGTCTGATTGGCGGCTCTGTCGCCAGGCGGTGCAGGTATGGGAACCATATTTGCCTGGGCCAGTAAGGGACCACCAGGATGACTGTCGCATGGTCCCTGATGATGCGTTGGATGGTCCGCGTTACCAGGGGGGTCGGTGGGAACGCATAGGCCAGAGTCCATTGGTTCCAGGGAAGGTCGAAGGCGTCCGCCGCAAACCTGAAAGGGGAGGGCCTCTTCGAGCAGAACAGGTGACACTTTGCGTTGTTCTGGGACGCGAAGAGGTCGATTTGCGGGGGACCCCACCTCGTGAACAGGAGTGTCGCAACGTCTTGGTGAAGTGACCACTCGTGTGGGTTGAGCTGTCTGCTGAGGCGATCAGCTAGGACATTCTCCTCTCCTGGCAGGTAGCATGCTTGGAGGCTGCAGTTGAGAGAAAGTGCAAGGTCCCATAGGAGGAGAGCTTCTCTGCAGAGGGGGCGTGACCCTGTGCCCCCTTGCTTGTTTATGTAGAACATTGCAACCTGATTGTCGGTCAGGATCCTGACGATTTTGCCGGAGATCAGGCTCTGGAAGGCTGAGAGGGCGAGGCGGACAGCTCTGAGTTCCAGAATGTTGATGTGGAGGTTTGTCTCCGAGGGGGACCAGGCCCCTTGGGTGCTCGATCCGGCACAGTGGGCTCCCCATCCCTGCTTTGAAGCGTCCGTGGTTATGGTGATTTGGAACGGGGGCGCTTGTAGATGCATGCCCCTGTCGAGATATTTGGGGAGGGTCCACCAGAGTACCGCCTTGGAGGAGGCATCGTCCCTGGGGACTGTGGCGGACAGAAGCTGGGTGTGCTGACACCAGTGCGAGCGAAGATGCCACTGAAGGACTCTCATGTGCAATCTTGCGAAGGGGAGGACATGGGTTGCAGCAGCCATGTGTCCGAGGAGACGTAGAATGGTTCTGGCCGAGGATTGAGGGCTGCTTAGGAACCGTAGCGCTAGCCGGACGATTGCCTGTCTCCTGCTCCGGGGCAGGAAGGCCTTGGCCCACTTTGTATCCACGTAGGCACCGATGAATTCCAGTTTCTGCACTGGTGAGAGGTTGGACTTCTTGAAGTTCACCAAGAAGCCCAGGGAAGACAAGAGGGCTATAGCTGCGTTGACCGACTTCTGCAGGGTCGCAGGGGATCTTACGGAAAAAAGCCAATTGTCCAGGTAGGGAAAAACACATATCCCTTGCTTTCGAAGCGAGGCGGCCGCCACTGCTACGCATTTGGTAAACACCCGGGGAGCGGGCGAGAGTCCGAATGGTAGCACTCTGTATTGGTAGTGGCTGCCGGCCACAAGGAAGCGTAGAAATTTTTTGTGTTGCGGGTGCATTGGGACGTGCGTGTAGGCGTTCTGGAGGTCCAGAGAGGCTAACCATTCCCCTGGCTGGATGAGTGGAAGGATGGTAGATAGGGAGTGCATCCTGAACTTCTCCTTTGCGATACATTTGTTGAGCTTCCTTAAATCGAGGATGGGGCGCACACCCCCCGACCTTTTGGGTATGAGGAAGTACCTCGAGTAGAATCCCTTGCCGATCTCGGCCGGGGGAACTGGCTCGATTGCTCTTGAGGTCAGTAGGGCCCGGATTTCCGCGGCCATGGGGGCGAGGTGCTCCGGAGGGTTTGAGTTCTGAGGAGGTGGCCGAAGGGGCGGCTGGGCAGAGAAATTGATGCGGAAGCCCTGCTTTATAATTGACAGCACCCACTGATCCGACGTTATCCTCTCCCACGCAGGGAGAAAAGCGGACAAGCACCCCCCGGTCGGGAGGTGCTGGCAGGGCTGCGAGTCAAAACCCCGAGTTGTTTTTCGCGGGGGCTGATGTTGATTTCTTAGGACCTTGGTCCCGCTGCCGCTGCTTTTGCTTGTATGGCGCCTGGTAGTGCTGCGGCTGCTTGTACCGGGGCTGTTGTTGCCATTTGCGGTAAGGTTGGTACCTCTTGGAGCTTGTACTGTTTTGAGCGGCCTTGCGGTAGGTTCGAGGGCGGTCAGAGCCCTCCTCCAAAGTCTGTAGAGTGTTGCAGCGCTCCCGCATGTCATTAACAGTGTCCTTGACCTTGTCGCCGAACAAGGAGTCGCCTGAGCAGTGGGTGTCCGCAATGCTGTCATGCGAATCCGTGCGGAGACCGGACTCCCGGAGCCAGGCCAGTCTGCGGGCCGAGATGGCCGTGCCCGCCACTCTGGCTGCGGTCTCAAAGGCATCATGAGCGGCCCGTCCCTGGTGCCTTGTGCAGTCCTCCAATTCTGCGAGAGCAGATGAGAGAGAGGGTGGGATCTCCGTTAGAAGGGAGGTAGCAGATTTGACGGTGCTCACCAGGGAATCTTGATAGATCGCGTGCTGGAATTGGTGGGCCGCGATCCTAGCATTCAGCATGGCCCCCTGGTAGACCCTCTTGGCCACGTCGTCTATGAGCTTGTTGTCCTTACCGGGGGGTGCGTTATTGGAGCTGCGTGAGGACTTGGAGCGCTTCAGTGCTGATTCCACTACAATGGAATGGTGAGGAAGCTGCGGCTTTGCAAAGGCCGGGATGGGTTGGACACTGTACTTGCTATCCAATCTACGGGGGCAGGCATGATTGGAAGCAGGGGCCTGCCATATTTTGGTGAGGTTGTCCCGGAGGAGCTGATGGATAGGCAGGACCGGGGTGGATTTAGGAACATCAATGAACTTGAGGGCGCTCTGCACCTCGTCGCGTTGGTCAGGAACCTGCAAGGGTGAGATGGAGAGGGTGGAGATGATCTTTTGAATGAATTTGTAGTAGGTGATATCCTCCGGTAGAACAGGCGAGTCCGATGGGGCGTCTGTGTGGGAGGGAGAGCCCCGGCGAGATGCCGCATCAGATAGCGATGGCGCTGTTGGTACATCTTGCTCCTGAGCCGGGGCGGGGGGCACCGGGCTGCAGGGCGTCTGGTTGTCGACCGCACAGGAGGAAGGCGCGGCGGGCTGCTGCTGCAAGGGGGTCCCCGAAACCAGAGTGGCCAGGAAGGAGGACCACTGCTGCAGCATACCTTGGAGAAGTCTAAGGGTCTCTGGAGCTGGGTCATATTGTAAGACTTCGGGTGCAGCTAGGGCGGTGGGATCTGTGAAGATTTCTGGTGCAGCTAGTGCGGTGGGGTCCGGAGGGAGCAAGAATACTCCATGCGTGTGGTCATCATGCCCTTCGTGCTCGCTGCGTGCACGTGATGCGCTCCGGGCAGAGTATGAGCGCCGTGATTTGGGCGAAGAGGAGACACTGCGTCTGCTGGAGCTGCTGGTGCTGGAGCTACGGCTCCTGTGTCTGCTTCTATGGGCGCATCTGCGTCTGCGCCGAGTTTTGCTCCTTGATCTCCTGCTGCTTGCTGATCTGCGCCGGCTGTGATGCCCTCGACTTGGTGATCTGCGCCGGCTGTGATGCCCCCCACTTGCTGATCTGTGCCGGGATTTCCTCCTTCTGCTTCTGCTTCTTGAGCGTCTCCTGCTCTTTGAGCGTTTCCTGCTCCGTTGGCTTTGAGAGCGTCGTCGGGGGCTGCGCGGAGAGCGAGGGCTCCGGCGGTAATCTGCGCTGTGGGCAAGTTCGCGCTGTTGGTCTGCCCCAGGATTGATGCAAACGCCGCTGGCGTGGAGAAGGCTCAGCCGGTCAGCGTCAGCGATGTCAGCGCAGAGGGGTTGGCCGTAAGTGGTCAGAGGGGCGGGCGGAAGTGCCGCAGAAGCATCCTCAACCAAGATGTCAGCCTCCATCAGAGAGCATGTGGAGCTGAAGGGCCCGATCCCACGGCGGGAGACGGAGGCCTGACTAGGCGCGTCCCCTGCCGGAGCGGCAGCAATCGTCACATCCGTCAAAGTCACATCAGAAAAGGAATTACTCACTGCGGGAGTGCTGAGAAATTCTGTTAAGGCATGCCGGCGTGATTTCTTCGCTCTGGGGGACATGCGGCCGCAAGCGGGGCAGTCCTCAACAGCATGCTCGGACCCAAGGCACCGAACGCAAAGTTGGTGTGAATCGGAAAGGGCCATCTTGCGAGAGCAGCCGGAGCATTTCTTAAAACCGGGCATATCCTGTAGCTTGGAACTTGAAGGTTAGGTCTTAACTTGAATTTTTGTGAGAGAAAATAAAAAACCGTCTTGCTGGCAAGGCGGAAGACAAGAACTGGTCAGCTAGGGGCGGATCGGGAGGTGGGGCTTCTGGGCTAGTGAGAGTACTTCCGTTCTGGCGCCGTCGGATGACGTCACCACCACTTGTGGCTGACTTCATCCTGCTTGCCCTGGGAGAACTGAGAGTCTGTCCAGAAGCCAATGAAAATCCCTGCAGTCAAACAGGCAACCAGTGCAGAGGTACTGTGGAGAGAGACGGTAATGAAACAGTATACCAGTGACAAAGAGAACCACTGGGAACAGCAGAGGGACAGAAGAAATCTCTGACCTTATTTAAGAGAATCACCTGCTTGAGAGAAGAACGGCAGAAGAGGGGGGACGTGATAGAGACATCTAAATTCCTCCATGGCATCAACGCACAGCAGAGCCTGGAGAGGCTATATAGTCATTATTCTGTGTCTCTGTGTCAGTGAAATGACTGCTTCTTTGCAGTTAAGAACAATGCCATGTCATCATTGTTGTAAGATTTATTTTTAAACTAGTGTTAGGCATGAGGCAGGTGAGAAAAATGCTGGACCTGACTCTCTGGACGCTGAACCGTCCATTCATTATGTCTGTGCAGGAAGGTTGTATCCTCCTCCTGTGTGTCTTCCTACAGTAATACAAGTTTCCTTCAGGACTTTGAAGTCCAGCTACTACAGGGATAATTTGACTCAGGAAGTGATGTAAGGCAGTGGAGGAAGCAAGTGCAGCTTTCCTGGACTCTTCTGACCCAATTTGGACAAATCAGGTTTTAATTTACATGCCAGCACCAATCCCAAATTCCTGGAATTGTAGTTCTGCAAGGACCTGGGTTTGGAGCTGAGTGATTTTGAAGGTTTTAGGGAGAAAGAAGAGCTCCCCTCTAGAGAAAGCAGAGAGAATTAGAGTTCCTAACCAAGTGGAAGAGATCATCTGTTCCTCTGATGACAGGTTGAAGACAACTCCAAGAAGCTATCAACTCAAGCCTATGACAAAGACATATTTTCCTGCTTGTATTGCTGCAGGTAGAGAACAGCACCCTCCATGCCCTTCCATCCTCTTAGCTCCCTCTTGGGAGCAGGTATGTATATTAAAATGTAAAGTACAATTACTGTATACTTGTGTAAGTTATAAAATACACTCGTAAACTGCAACTTCTTCTCTATTGTGCCCATACTGTGCCCATACTCCTCCCCGAACACATGTACAGTAAAATCATGTACAAGTATGTACCTAAAGAGACCTTCTACATGTGTATATTGGTATATACTCGCAAACAGATGCATATGGCAGTGGTTCCCAAATTGTGGATTGCAACCCCAAATGAGGTCACAAAATTCTTGTTTGGGATCATGAGCACATCTCTAAACAAAAAAAAAATGTATATATAAATACAAGCACGGTCTGAACCACAAGCAAACTCCAGTGGCTGGCAGCGGATTGGATGTAGCCGGAATGAGGAGAGTGATTTGAGTGGCTAGGCGGAATGAGAAAACACGTTGCACAGGAGGCAGGACTGAGGATGGCTCTTTATGTGGTGCCGACTGGAAGGTGAATCTGTTATAGTTTGTCTTTCTTCTGGGTGGGAGTCTGTCGGGAGGCAGTGGTGCAATGCTGAAATGGTCTACCAAGAGTAGGAGAATCATGGGGAACCAAGGAAATGCAACCTTAGGGGAGAGGTCTGGAGACACTGGGGCTGGTTGTATATGCTTATATCCAAGAACTGCAAGTCCATGCTTTTCTGTCAGCCATGTGTGGAAAGAAAATGCTGAGTATGGAGCGGGTTGCTGTTCTTTGCTATGTGCTTGCTGAAGCTGGTAGTTTAAAAATATGAAGAGTCGACCAGGTAACTTTAATGCTGTTGCACTCATCTCCATTGAAAACCTATGCCTTACTCCTTCACATCCATCAGATGTCACCAGAAGATCCAAACCTTCCATTCTTCACCTCCAATGCGTATCTACACTGGAGTCCCAATTTTATTTTGTGACAGATCATTGCATTCCCTGCCTGATGAGGAGGGGAGGGCTGGAGGCACCCCCATTCTCCTCATCCTCCTGCTGGCTTTGATTGGGAAATCTGAAACTACTAAAAAAGAGAACAGCAGGGAAGAGGAGAGAGGGTTGAAAAAGACAGAGGGTGATGGGTTGGGGGAAGAATAAGAGGGTATCAGATTAGTCCGGAAGGGAGGGAAAGAGTGTTTTGGGGAGGGAAGGAGATTGGATGAATGACTTAAATCTGGGGAGGGGGAGGAATGAGTCTTGCAGAGGGGAGCCTGGGAAGCAGTAAGAGAAAAATGATAAACTAGCGAGGAGGGGGGGCTTGAAGGAGTGATTGAGTCTGGAAGAATGGAAAGCATGAGTTTGCGGGAGAGAAAGAAGGTATAAGCTGGGGGATGGGGTGAGGAATAGTCAAAGGAGGTGATCTCGAGGGCAGATAGTAGCTGAGAGAGAGGGAATAAGCCTGGAGAAGTGAACCAAGGAGGCAGAGAGGCAAGAGACAGAATGAGTTTGGAAAGCTTGAGAATGAGGAAATGAGTCTGAGGGCTGAGGAAGTAAACCTGGGGGGGTTATGAGAGAGGAGCTAAATCAGGGATGAGTAGATGAGCGAGTCTGGGGGTGGGTGAACCAGTGCTGGGAGGGTAAGAAACAGAGGGGGTGAGCCTTGGGAGGAGAGAGGGGGAGGATGAGTCTGAGGAGACATGAAGGAAGATAAGGGAAGGTAGATGCATAGGCTGGATGTAAAAGAAGGTGGCATGAGAGAGGGGAGGGAAGAAGGGTGAGAGCAGAAAGAAAGGAGGGGAGTGAATGACACACACCTCACCCAACCCTTCACTATTCATGCAGACACACATTCACCCACCGCCTACCCAGCCAAATCCACACTCAGCCACATATCCACTACCATTCACTCATAAACACATACCCCAACTATAGACTTGTAGATTACCCTGTCTACCCACTGTAACACACCACAACCAACAACTCACCACCCATGCTGTCACAAGCTATTTATGACCCATGCAGTCACACATAGTCACCCATCCACCCCACACACACACCTGGATCCCAACAACACACTTGTAGACATACCCCTCCCCCCCCCATACACAGACACCTAAATCCACTTGGTAACATGCTTGTTACAAAAGCCTCAATTATATACTTATAGACATCCTCTTGCTTCCCCCCTCCCCTTTCCTTATCCTCCACCTAAAAAGAGGAAGACTGCTCAGGTGATTCAATGGCTATGCTGCAGAAAGTTTGAGAAGTCTGTGTTTGCAGGCCTGTGTGTCTCAAGCATAGTAAGAGGAGGGGATGGAGCTGATCTCATGGGGAATTGCCGTGTGATCTTGTGGGCTTTGTCATGGAAATAGCCGGCTAGAATTTGGGCAGAAAGGGAAGTAGGGGTCGGAGGCAGAGGTGCCTTGAGGAGCGAGATGAGAGTAACAAAGATTCAAAAAGAGGAGGTAATAGCCAATGCAATAAAATGGGGGGATAAGACATTTTTCAGATATGTTGGTGAGAAGAGGAAGGGCAAAATTGGTATTGTCAAACTCAAGGGTGCAGGGGAGGAATATGTAGAAGCTGATGAGGATAAAGTGGAATTACTTAACAAATATTTCTGTTCTGTGTTCACAGATGAAGAACCAGGAGCAGGACCTCAGAAAACACCCACAAATAAGAACAGAAGCGAGGGACATCTTGAACAATTTTCAGAAGACTGTGTTCGTGAGAAACGAGCTCAACTTAAAGTAGACAAAGCGATGGGACCAGATGGGATACACCCTAGAATACTGAGGGAACTTGGGGACATTCTAGCAGCTCCACTGACTGACCTTTTCAATGCCTCGTTGGAGTCGGGAGTGGTGCCAAAGGACTGGAGAGAGGCTGGGCTTATGTGGTGCCTTTACACAAAAGCGGAAGTAAGGATGTGGTTGAAAACTACAGGCCGGTTAGTTTAACTTTGGTGGTGAGTAAATTATTGGAAACGCTGCTGAAAGAGAAAATAGTGAGGTTTCTGGAGTCCAGCGGATTACAGAATCTGAGGCAGCATGGATTCACCAGAGGCAGGTCTTGTCAGACAAATCCGATTGATTTCTTTGACTGGGTGACCAAGGAGTTGGACCGAGGGAGAGCCCTAGATGTGGTGTATTTAGATATCAGTAAAGCCTTTGACATCATCCCTCACAGGCGACTTATAAACAAACTGAGCATCCTAGGGATGGACCCTAAAGTTACTGCTTGGGTTAGAAATTGGTTGAGTGGGAGGCAACAAAGGATACAGGTAAATGGAGCTCACTCTGAGGAGAAGGAATTTACCAGTGGTGTGCCCCAGGGATCTATCCTTGGTCCGATTCTTTTTAACATCTTTGTTAGTGATATAGCGGAAGGGCTGTCAGGTAAGGTTTGCCTCTTTGCAGATGATACCAAAATCTGCAATAGAGTAGACACCCAGGAAGGTGTACTGTAGATAACATGAGGAAGGATCTAGCTAAGCTTGGTCTAGAATTTGGCAGCTGAGATTTAATGTTAAAAAATGCAAGGTCATGCATTTGGGCTGCAGCAATCCACGGAAGCAATATAGTATAGGGAATGAAGTATTTTTCTCCACTAAAGAAGAGTGGGACCTAGGCATGGTTGTTTCTGGTGATCTTAAAGTAGCTAAACAGGTAGAAAAGGCGATAGCAAAAGCTAGAAGAATGTTTGGGTGCATAGGGAGAGGAATGGCTAGCAGAAAAAAGGAGGTGATAGTGCCTCTGTATAAGTCTTCGGTGTGACCTCATTTGGAGTATTGTATGCAATTCTGGAGACCGCACCTTCAAAAGGATATAAACAGGATCGAGTCAGTACAGAGGGTGGCTACTAAAATGGTTAGTGGTCTTCATTATAAAGCATATGAGGACAGACTTAAGGATCTTAATATGTACACCTGAGAGGAAAGGCGGGATAGAGGTGATATGATTGAGATGTTGAAATACCTCCATGGCATAAATGCACAGGGGGAGAGCCTCTTTAGATTGAAAGCAAGTTCTGCTATGAGGGAACATGGGATAAGGGTGAAAGGGAATAGATTCAGGAGTGATATGCGGAAATATTTATTTACGGAAAGAGTGGTGGATCCGTGGATGGTCTCCCAGTGGAGGTGGTTGCAATGAGGACAGTATCCGAATTGAAAAAAACATGGGACAAACACAGAGGATCTCTAAAGGAAAAAAGGGGACAGTTGTAGTTGTTGATATGGAAGGACAGACTAGATAGTGGTCTCTTTCTGTCCTCATTTTTCTATGTTTCTATGTTTTTCTATGTTCCTAAAGAGACAGCAAGGGTCAGAGGCAAGAGAGTTAGTCAGATGGACATAGTAGTTTTGCTTGACGAGTGCTATGGCTGACTGGAAAGAGGCAAGCATGAATTTCAAGTGAAGAAAGTCAGCAAGGGTGTGGGATATGAGCCAAATGGACTCAGCTGAGCGGGACAGTAGCGTAGATAATAGGTAGTCAAAGACATAGTGCACCTCACAGGATGTGGCATGGGTAGAGCAAGAGCATCCAGAGCAGAGGAAAGTGCAGTGTTACAGGAAGCTACAGCCTCATCAATAGACTTAGAAAGAAACATAGAAACAGAAAAATGACGACAGAAAAAGACCACATGGCCTATCTAGTCTGTCCTTCAATATCAACAACTACAACAGTTGCGGAGGAAAGAGGTCAATAATGGAGAGAGCTGATGGGTTGGTAGCATGAAGATTCCTAAAGAGCTTGGAGGAGACTGGGCAAGATTGAGGTGGGGAGTGATGAAGAGTGAAGCTTAGCAGGTGATGGTCAGATAAGGGAAGAACTGAGGTATGGAAATTAGAGGGTAAACAATTAGAGAAGAAAACAAGGTCAAGGCAATGACCATGCTGGTGAGAGGGGGCAGTAGAGCAAAACTGAAGTTTGAATGAGGAGGTAAGGAAAAGGAGCTTTAACGCATAAGGGTCAAAAGGGTTGTCAACATGAATGTTAAAATCACTGAGAATAAGGGAGGGGGAAAATGAATCCAGAAAGAAGGAAAGCCACGAGTCAAAGTAAGTGAGAAATGTAGAGGTGGACTTGTCAGGAGGTCGATAGCAGCTATCCCGAGAGGTAATGGATTAAGAAGGCAGACTTCAAAGGAGGGAAAAAGAGTGAGACTGAGGACTGGGTTGAGAACCCCTGCTGTAAATGAATGTTGGATAGTTAAAGGTCCTGGTTTGAATGAGGGAATGAGTGTGGTGCTTTTTACCTTGGATGCATCTGTAAGGGAAGGAATAGGAGAAGGGTGTGAATGAGGGGAGCTGATGGTTGAATGTGGTTGGGGAACTATTTGGTAGGAGAGTCATGACTCACTGGAGCAAAACGTGGAAGTAGCAGCTGATATAGATTGGTCTGGGTGGGAGGTGGGAGGTGTGCTAAAAAGGGAAGGGAAGGGATTAAAACTGGAAGGAATAAAATGTACAGAAGACCTATTAATTTGGAATGATCTCTCTGCCTAGTATGGGGAGTATTAAGTTATGTACAGTTAATGTGTGTGGAGTAAACTCACCCTATAAATGCCCATTTTTGTATAAAAAAATTAAACCATCTGAAGTTACAGATTACTTGTGTACATGAAACTCATCTGCTACGTAAAGATGAGTTTAGGCTTTCTCAGAAACACTATGCTTTTTAACATATTCATAAATTACCTGTGAATGGGAATAATAAGTGAGGTTATCAAATCTGCAGATGACACAAAATTATTCAAAGTTGTTAAAACACAAGAGGATTGTGAAAAATTGTAAGAGGACCTTGATAAATTGGAAGTCTGGACATTCAAATGGAAGATGATATTTAATGTGGACAAGTGCAAAGTTATGCATCTAGGAAAGAATAGCCCAAACTATGGTTACACGATGCAAGATTCCACATTAGGAACCACCACCCAGGAAAACGATTTAGGCATCATCGTGGAACAAATGTTGAAACCTTCCACCTAGTGTGCTGCAGGAGCCAAGAAGGCAAATAGAATGCTAAGAATCATAAGGAAAGGAATGGAGAATAAACCAAGGATATTATAATGCCTCTGTATTGTTCCATAGTGCGACCGCACCTTATTGTGTGCAATTCTGGTCGCCTTATCTTAAAAAGGGTATAACGGAATTAGAAATGGTACAGAAAAGAACTCCCAAAATAGTAAAGGGATGGAAGGATATCCCTATGAAGAGAGGCTTAAATGGTTAGGGCTCTTCAATCTGGAAAGGAGACAGCTGAGGAGAGATATGATTGAGGTCTATAAATTCATGAATGAAGTTGAACAGGTAAACATAGGCCGATTGCTTATGCCATCAAAAAGTAGAAAGACTGAAGGACATACAGTGAAGCTACAATGTAACCTGTTTGGGATTAGTAAGAGAAAATATTTTTTCACTCCACGCAAAGTCAAACTCTAGAATTCATTACTAGAGGATGTAATGGGAGCTGTTAGTGTAGCTAGTTTTAAAAGGGGTTTGGACAAGTTCCTGGAGGATAGATCCATGAACCATTATTGAGGAGGACATGGGAAATCCACTGCATGCCTCAGTATAAGCATTGTGGAAGCTGTCAGCCTGATTCCACCCCCGACGTCCAGGCCCTCTGTGCGTCTGGTCTGACATCTAGCCCCACGGGATCAGAATCGCGAACAGGCCTGTACGTGCAGGCCAGGACCACGATTCCGTCTGGCCTGCACGTACAGGCCTTGCCCGACTAACTCAGTCAGGGCTTTTCAATGGAAACGCGGCACCATGGCTTCTGGTTGCCATGGCACTGCAGCCCCATTGAAAAGTTGCAATCCCTGGCCGTTGGCTCCCAAAGTGCTTTCCTCGCTGGCTCCTAAAGTGCCCTCTGCCGCCACTTCCCAGCCCTGGGCCTACTGTTTCTCCCGCATCGGGGAAACTTATTCCACCTCAGAGGCCCCGGACATACAGAGGCCGACATTGGAATTGATCCTGTACATCCGGGACCAATGACTGCCAACTGACTGCCCTAATGCCACCCCATCTAACTTCCCCATACAACAAGTGGGGAAGTTAGACAGGCTCGGGAGGGGGAATGAATAGCGGGGATGGATGTCCCAATGGAATAACACCATGTGTGTCTTTTTGGGAACCTGCTAGATACTTGTAACCTGGATTGGCCACTGTTGGAAATAGGATGCTGGGCTTGGTGGGCCTTGGTCTGACCCAATATGGCATATCTTATGTTCTTCTGGTTAGCCCATTGGGGTCCTTAGTACACTTGGTAGAGAAACTGAATTTATTTGGCGGGGTATCGGGTTTTAAAAATCAATGCTTCAAAATTAGAAATTTTGGATATTGCTACTTCCCCTAAAGAGAAAGTGGAAATAAGACATTTCCATTTAAGTGAGCAAAAAATGTTATAAGATATTTGGGGATTAACATCTCTTCTGATTTAAACAAATTGTTTGAAATGAACTATGGGGGTCATTTTGGAAGCCTAATCCGTTCTTTGGGTGTCCAAAAATGGGCATAGAGATGTCCAAAGCAAAGAGGCATCTCCAGAGCTATTTTAGAAGCTGTCTCTGGGGACATCCAAGTCTCAATGGGAATATGGTGGAATGTTTCCTGAAACCTGGACATCCCCCCCTGATCTCATGAGTATCATGGATGTCCAGAGTCACGTCTAAGTTTAGACCTTTTCCAGGCACAAACAGTGCCCATTTTGGCTGAAATATATCCGGAGGGTATAGAAAGATAATAGTTCATCATCCCCAGTATTCAGCACAGTGCCAGGAAAGCAAAAGTGAGATTTGAACCCTAGCTGCTCTAGTTCTAGCCCTCTACTCCAACCATTAATTATCCTAGACATCCAGTTTCTGAAATATGATTCTGGGGACATCTATGTAGATGCTTCCAAAGACATCCATATCGGATGCATCTACATTTGTGAAATCATGTCTGCATCTGGGCATGCTTGCTTTTTATTCAGACATTCTGGTTTAGATATCCTCGATTGCACTTGGACATCCCTTCTAATATTCCCCTCCTTATGTCTATGTGGAAATGGATATCTTCTGCCTATTACAATGGAGGAGAATCTTGTTATAGCTTGGTTGCATTAATAGTATTAAGATAATGGTGATACCCAAAATGTTATACTTACTTAATATGTTGCCTGTTGAGGTCCCTACTAGATTATTGCAGAAAGGTTTAGGTAATTTTATTTGGGATTACAAGCAGCTGAGAGTTTCTTGGCAGATGGTTTATAGAGCAAAAGGGGATCTAGCTTTCCCCATATTAGCCAGATGTTTTAGTTTTATGTTTATGTTTTATTGAATTTTCTATTTTACTTTTTCCCTGTTGTACAAAACAGATATTACGGTGCGGTTTAACTGAGAGCAGCGGTGGAATGGTGTGTGTGTGTGTGAATGGAAAGAGTGGGTGCAATTAGAGCAAGCAGGCATTGATAAGTGCCTTTTGAGTTATTTATTATGGAAAAGTCATAAAGGCACGATCTGCCAGAGTAGAAAATCCATGGGTGCAATACACATGTGCCATATGAGGGAAGTATAGGGATAGGATGTTTGGGAATAAGAGGCCATCTTGCTACACTTCTTTATGCTATAATGAAGACTTTCATCCAGGCATGACAAAATATTTTGTAGAATGCAGAAAGTGGGTATATGTCTAATGAATCAATTTGTAATGGAGGGGGAACTGCTATCCTTTTAGGAAGTTAGGGGTGAATATGGTGTTAATGCAAGCAACCTCTATTAATTCCACCAAATCAAGCACGTTCTTACTCAAAGGGGAAGAGCAGGTGTGTTTCAGAATTGATGCCCTTAGAGAAGGTATTTAATGATTGTAGCATTTCAAAGCATTGAGGGTCAATTACCTAAACCAAGATACCATGAGAGATGGGAAGATTTAAAGGTGGAGTGGGAGGAACATGAGTGGGAACCCATCATTACTCAATTTAATCAGGGGTTGCAAACTACCTATTTGATAGAGGATAATTATAAGTTGGATTACAGATGGCACTTTACTCCATTGAGGGTGTTTAAGATATTTGGTGTAGAGGATAGGTTATGTTGAAGGAAATGTGGGTAGAGTGCACATTCTTTCATGTATGGTTGGATTGCCCAAAGACTGATGGTTTTGGGGAGCAAGTGTCTGATTTCCTAAAGAGGTTTTTGGGTAAAGAGGTGAATTTAAAAGTGGCTTTAGCGTTGCTGAATAAAGATACGATTGGACTGAATGCCAGAGAAGGAAACCTGGTTCAAAATGTATCAATAGTGGCAAGGATAGTGCTGGCTCAAAATTGGAGGCAGAAGGATATTCTCCTAGTAAAACAGGTGATTGCCAAATTGGGCCAAATTTATTGGATGGCAAAATTGACAGCTATACATGAAAATAAATTACGTTTTTTCCAGGGAATATGGAAACCTTTTGAGTTGTAGAATGCTCAACAAATTAATATGAGGTAAGTTCTCAATTCTCAGTTCTTTTTGTCTACGTCTTCTGTCAAAAGCAGTGGGGGGAGAGGAGTTGGGTTGTTCCTTCTGAGGTGTATTATATAATTTTGGGCCGAGAACTATATGCTTTGATGGGATTATCAAAGCTAACAAAAAACAGAATTGAATTTATAATAAAAAAATGAAAGGGTGTGTTTGCTGATTAATATCTTTCATATATTCAAATGTCTATATCATATCTTTCCTGTCCCTCTTTTCCACTAAGGTATGTATACTCAGTTCAAGTCTCTTCTCATATGGCTGATGGCGCAAACCTCTTACCATTTTGGTTGCTCTCCTCTGAACTTCAGTGAGATGCGGCCTCCAAACTGCACACAGTACTCCAAGTGAGGCCTCACCAATGACCTCTACAGGGGCATTATCACCTCCTCCTTTCTATTGGTTGTGCTGTTCTCTTTGCAGCTTAGCATCTTTCTGACTGGCCACCACCTTGTCACAAACTTGAGGTCTTGAGACACTATCATCCTGAGCTCTCTCTCCTGGTCCATGCACATCATCCTCTCAGTCCCTATTACATACTGCCATTTTGGATTTTTGCACTACTTTCTATTAAATCTTAACTGCCAAGCATTAGACCATTCTTCTCATTTTTGTAGATAACTTTTCAGTTGGCTATTCCCCCTGAGGTGTCCATTCTTGCAAATTTTTGTGTCATCCACAAAAAGGCAAACATTGCTTTCTAAGACTTCAGCAATGTCACTTACAAGGATGATGAACAGAATTGGTCCTAGTACAGATCCTAAAGGAACTCCAGTATTTACTTTTCTTTCTTACTGGTATCTACTCTATTTCTATATGTACCTTTGTCAGCCATCTGTGGTCTTTCACCAGGATTTTCTTCCATGAACATAGAAGTATTTGTTCAGCATTTCCACTTTTATCCTCATTACGCGTCACACAGCAGTCCTCAACATCTTTCAGTCTTACAATTCCACTTCTGGCCTTCCTCGTCTCTCCAATAAATCTGAAAAAAAGTCTTGTGACCTTGCTCTGCATCTTTGCCAATTTTTACTTCTGACTGAGCTTTTGCCATTCTGATTTCTCTCTTTGCCTCTTTGAGCTTTACCAAGCTTTCTTTTCTGCATTCTTCTTGTGAGTTATTGTATTTTGTGAATGCCACATTTATCATGTTTATTTGTTTAGTCACTTTCTTGGAGAACCATATTGGTTTTCTTCTCTTCTTACTTTTATTGACTTTCCTTGAATAAAGATCAGTTGCTTTTCACTTTGGCCAACTGCCTTTCCACTTCCCCTATCTCCTCTCAAATACTGCCAGCTCTTCCTTCAAGTATTTCCCCATTTTACCAAAATCAGCATGTTTGAAAACCAGGACTTTTTTGTGTCTGGATTCCATTTTAACCCATATATCAAATCATACTGTATGATGATCAGTATTGACAAGTGGGCAACCATCTGGACATTAGACACATTGTTTCTCAGACCAGATGCTAAAAAAGCAGCAGGTAGACCTTTGGGTCTATGCATGTATCACTGCATCTTATGAGAGTCAGTTGGACCATTAGATGATAGAGGGGTAAAAGGGACACTAAGGGAGGACAAGGACATAGTGAAGAAACTGAATGAATTCTTTGCTTCAGTCTTTACTGAAGAAGAAGTAGGGAAGTTACCCATGCCTTAAATAGTATTTAAATGGATTGTATCAGAAGAATTGAAAAAAAAAAGAAAAAGCAGGAAGGTATATTAAAACTATATGATCAACTGAACAGTAGCAAATCACCTGGACTGAAATATGAAATTGTAGACCTACAATTAGTAATCTGTGAACCATCATTAAAATCATCTGTAATACCTGAAGATTGGAGAATGGCCAATGTAACGTCAATTTTTAAAAAGAATTCCAGGGTGATCCAGGAAGCTAGAGACTGGTGAGCCTGCCATCAGTACCAGACAAAATGGTAGAAACCATTATAAAGAATACAATTACTGAACATGGTTTAATGGGAGAAAGCCAAGGAAATGGATTTAGCCAAGGAAAGTCTTATCTTACTATCTGTTATATCTTTTTGAAGGTGTGAATAAACAGGTAGACAAAGATGAGCCAGTTGATAGAGTATATCTGGATTTTCAGAAAGCCTTTGACTAGGTCCCTCATGAGAGATTCTTGGCAAAATTAAAAAGTCATGGGATAGGAGCAGTGTAATATTGTGGATCAGGAACTGGCTAAAAGAAAACAGAAGGTAGGGCTAATTGGCCAATTTCCCCAATGGAGAAAGGTGGATAGTGGAGTACCCCAGGTATCTGTACGGGGCTTGCTGCTTTACAACATATTCATAAATGACCTGGAAATGGGAATAACAAGTGAGGTGATGAAATCTGCAGATGACACAAAATTATTCAAAGTTGTTAAAACCCCAGAGGGTTGTGAAAAATTGCAAGATGACCTTGAACGGAAAGAGCAACCCAAACTAGCACAATGCAAGGTTCCACATTAGGAACCACCACCCAGAAAAAAGATTTAGGCATCATCATGAATAATATGTTGAAACCCTTGCCCAGTGTGCAGCTACAGCCAAGAAAGCAAATAGAATGCTAGGAATCATAAGGAAAGGAATGGAGAATAAAACCAAGGACATTATAATGCCTCTGGATCGCACCTTGAAAATTGTGTGCAGTTCTAGTCATCATATCTTAAAAAGGATTCAGCAGAATAAGAAAAAGTTTCTTTCTATTGGATTTCTTCTCTCCTGGTTGAAGTCTAACTGGTAGAGTTGTTTTTGCTTTTGTATTATATCTATCATTCATGTTTTAATGTATATTTCATATGACATATTTATTTGTTTATGTTCCAGACCCCTGATGCAGGCTGTCTGCCAAAACTTGGCTAAGTTGGGTCTTGAATCTTGAAGGTTTTTCAATAAATACTTTTTATAATCATATTTGTGGTATGGCTATCCTCCTCTGCTCTTTGTGGACTTTTCTTGAACTTCTCTCCCATTCTTTCCTTTGCCATTGCAACAAGATATACATCACCAAGACAACAGGCTCCCCCGCCCCGTACCATGTATATCCTTATATAGAGGCACATGAGGTCTGCCACCTTCACACCAGGTAGGCAAGTTACCAGGTGATCCTCAAGTACACCAGCCACTCACCTATCTACATGCCTGATTGAATCACCAAATATAATGGCCATCCTAAACTTTCCCTCATAGGTACATGTCCCTGGAGACACACCTTCAGTGCAAAAGGTTATTTCATCATCTTAAGGACAGGCCCTAGTTACAGGATCACTTCCTGCCACAGCAAGGTGATGGTCTCCTTTCATGTGACCTTATTCCTCCATAGCTGCAGAGAGGCGGCCAGACTGGAGATGGGACTTCTCTACTATGTCCCTGAAGTTCTCATCTATATACCTTTCTATCTGCCTCATCTCCTCCAAGTCTGCTACTCTAGCCTCCAGAGATCAGACTCATTCGCCGAGAGCAAGGCGCTCTTTGCAACTACTGCACACATAAGACCTCTCACCAACTGGAAGATATCATACCTATGACACTCAGTGCAAAGGACTGGATAGCCCTCATCTCCCTGCTGGATTGCTGCCTACATCTGTTTAGCTATTTAAAGTTGTTCAGTTTCTTAAAGTTGCTAAGGGGATAGGGATACTTGAACCATTACAAATATACTTAATACTGTAAGTTTAAGGGAATTTGTTGAATTCACCTCAAGATGAACTGTATGTGATAGGGGGTGAGATTAGTGTGCATGGACCAGGAGAAGGGCCTCAGAGTAATTGTTTCTGATTATCTCAAAGTGGTGAAACAGTGTGACAAGGTGGTGGCAAAAGCCAGAAGGATGCTGGGTTGCATACAGAGAGGAATTACCAGCAGAAAGGAAAAAGTACTAATGCCACTGTACAAGTCGCTGGCGAGACCTCACTCAGAGAAAAGCGACCAAAATGATTTGGAGCCTGTATCAGAAGGCTTATGAGGAGACTTGAAGACCTAAATGTGTACACTCTGGAGGAGAGGAGGGACAGGGGAGATATGATTCAGACCTTGAAATACTTAAAGAGTATTAATGGACAAACAAACCTCTTCCAAAGACGGGGAAGCTGTAAAACTAGAGGGCGTAACATGAAGCTGCAAGGGGGTAAACTGAAAGGCAATGTCAGGAAACATTTTTTCACTGAAAGGGTGGTGGATGCTTGGAATGGTCTCCCGATGGAAGCGGTGGGGGCAAACAGTGACAGAATTCAAAATGGCATGGGAGAGACACAGTGGATCCCTTTATAGCAACAGGATAAAATCAAAATAAGCATAGTTATCTCTTATATCTGAACAAATAAGGGTGACCTACACAGATCAGTGAGTACACCCCTAAACAAAGGCATGGGGAGAGGTGACCTGCATGGAGCAGCAAGTGCACCTACAGGTACTCTTGCCGCCTTGCTGGGCAGACTAGATGGACCATACTGGTCTTTATCTGCCATCATATACTATGTTACTATGCTATGTAACTGCAAGGACCTAGAATTAATCAATTCCTAAGGCTTAATAATTGCTGATAAAGATAACCAGTTAAATCTCAAAGTGAAAAATGTTCTTCATTTCCCTTAACTGGCTTAAAAGCCTATAAATCAAAAATTGTGCCTGGTGTGGATGGGAGCTAGGTGGAAGGAGAAAATAAACATTAAGAGGGTCATTCTAAAAGGTTTAGTTGTGGTTTGGACATCTGCAGACATACATATGGACGACGAAATCATCGACATGTCTCTGTAACCATTCCACAAAGGCCATTCACAGATGTCACCAGTACAGGGACATTCAAGTAGGCACAGGGGTGTGGCAGAGGCATGTCTGAGGAGGGGCAATGGACTTATACATCCGCGTTTGACCCCAGAAGCAGCAGAGCCATCTGCAGGCGCATGCATGTTTATTCCTGCTCCAGGCACGACTAGATATCAGGAAAGTGTTTGTTTTCACCTTAAAACATCCAAAGAGTATAAAGAAGATGGAGAATTAAGTGACTAGCTTTAGATTACAAAGTCCCATACAGGAAACTGAACCCTGGCCACGCAGCTCTTAAACCACTACTACTAACCATCATACTATTAGACATCTTGGGTCTGAAATGCTCTCTTGGGGACATCTATATAGACATTTGATACACCTGCATATTGGGCACGTCCACATTTCTGGAATTGTGCCTGAACTTGCATGGGCCTGCCTTTCTTTTCAGACATTCTGGCTTTGATGTCCCAGATTGCACTTGGACGTCCCATTTGAAATGTGCCTTCTCCTGATGGTTTGCCTGTTAAACTATACCCTAACTGACTTTATAAACACAGAATTTTAAATTTGGGATGAAAAAACTCCATGGACAGGTACATTATAAGGAATGAAGTATTTTTGTGCATGCAAGAAGAGTGAGATCATATTTTCGTTGCTACCCGCATAGCCTCTGTATCTTAAAGATAGGCAAGGTTTTTTCTCACCTATCTTTAAGGTACAGAGGGACACGGGCAGCCACGAACATCGCTGCTACCCATGTAGCCCCTTCCTCCGCCCCTGCTCCATCCCAGAACGCTCCTAACACACCCTGATGCTATGCGGAAAGCATCTGGGCGCATTAGGGACTTAGCTGGGATATTCAAAGGGCATTACCCATGTAGGTGCCCTTCAAATATCCCAGATAAGGCCCTTACATGGGTAACTAAGGAAGTTACCCGTGTAAAGGCCTTTGAATATCGGGCCTGTAGAGCTTAGAAGTTGGTATGTATAGATAGGCAGACAGCATAGGTCATTTGATTATATTTGCCATCATTTTCTATCGAGCTGATATTTGAACACATGATGGTCAGCATTTTTTTAAACGCTGGCTGCAGCAGGCAAAAATGAATGGATATTCTGCAAAACTGCCCTGGAAGCAGCTTCCACCATTTCAGCGACCATTCATTTCAGCCACTATCCAGATAGCCTGACTGCATAAGATTAGGCCTGCTTTTTTTGGCCTAACTTTATGCAGTTACTTACAGTATCTGTTTTGAGGACTGAAAATTTCTTGCACCACCCTTGCCCCCTTCCCACTTCCCCCCCCCCCCCCGACCACCCTAGCATTATCTGGATAGCGCTTTGGTGGTTAAAGGACATAGTCCATGATACTCGCTGGATAGCACCACTGAATATTGGGCTCAGCAGAGCTTATCTGATTAACAGGTTCCACTGACTGGATAAAACCTTCTGAATACTGGCCCTATGTTTCTATATAGACTACAATTATTTTGGCAATTAGTCCTAAATGATCACTATTTTGTTACAGAAACATGGCCCCAATCAAACATCCTTATTTACTACCAATAGACACCTTCTAGTTAAAGGGTGCTGAAGTTCAAAATCATCCTTGACAAACAACCCATTCTATTTATTGCCTAGCACCGTCTTGATGCTCAGAGTGGACATGTGGCTCCAGCACTCCTTTTAGGCATCATGAGCCTTCATTCACTGGGGATTTTCTCCTGATATAGCCAGTTCCTCCAGCTGGCCTACCTGTGAAAGCTATGATACTTGGCCAAGAAGCATGGACCCCAACTCGCTTTAGAGCCATTATAAATAAACTTTATTCTGGCCTGTAAGTTTTGCTGCAGAGTGAAAAGGAGATGATCTCCCAGGGATTCTACAGCATCCACAGCCCTAGCCAGCCTGAGAATCTGAACCTGTCCCTCTTCCGGGGCAGCCAATGGTCAATCGGGCTAGTCCCCTAAGACAAATTTTCAATGAACCTTTCAGGTCAGTGTTACCCGCTTAATTATTAGGCAGTATTAATCAATGTACATGTCTTTTGATGCAATTAGTGTATCCAACAATGTTCGATCTTAAAAAGATGGGTGATAATATTATTATTATTTAATGGCACTTATATGTAAACATATTTTTCAAAGGCTGAAGAAAAGGCAGTTATATTTTGTGTTTAGATGTACTTGACTTGAAAAGAAAAAACTTCTGATTAAAAAAAATACTGTGCGTCTGCCTTTATTTTTTTGCAACTTCAACACTTCTGCTAGAACATCTCATTTTGTGTGACACTTTAATTATTTAGAGTACAAAGGCTCTGCCAGCAGAACATATATTCTCCACTTGCTCATTCATTAGTTTTTAATTAAACCCTTTAATTTTATTTATGCTGTCATGGACTGATTAACAATTTGCCAGCACAAATCATGAAGTCTTAAACTGCACCTTGAGGAATCACTCTTCCTCTAACCAGAGATCTCACATAAATACAGTGCCGCTTCAGACAGAGCACAAAACACCAAAAGATGCACATTTCTAGCTTTCCCATTGCAATTTTCTTTTGACAGTATAACAAAACATCTGAAAAAGCACTGCATTAGTGTCAGCAGCTATCAGGTTTTCCAAAGACTATGTGGTATTAAACTTCAGGTAACGGTTGATTCTCTGAAAGATGGTTCCACATTATTAGAGAGATCATAGGAGCCCTGTCCTCAGAATTAAAATCTGTGCAGCCAGATTTGGATGCCATGGTACTAAAGTGTAGAAAGATGCACAAAGTCAACTCTGCATGCTAAAACAGAACATGTGTAAATTAACGATTGGAAAATGCATATTATAGTCTCAAGTGTGTAAAGTTGAATTTTTTTTCAAGAAATAGCTATGTTAGGGCATTGTGTGTTATCACAATGTCAATGCTAATGAGTAAGTGCAGTATACAGTTATACAAAAGAACTCATTAGTTATAAACCATTGATGTACGAGGGTTGCTCAGAAAGTAATGCCCCACATGTTTTTTCTCATCCAGAATAAAGATAGAGGTGTGAAATTGAAAGGGTAGTAATTTGGAACTTCAAAGGACACATGTGTGTAATTTTACAGTCGTCCGACAAATAGCGAGGGGGTAGTGATCCTTCAAGTGGCATCTGTGAGTGACACACGGTACTAACAACAAGCTGTAATTGAATTCTTGGTGGAGGAGAAAGAAAGTCCTGCCTCAGCCACCAGTCCAGATCGCCGCATCACGAGTCGGGAATTGTCTGTACAGCTTTCCGTCAGTAGAGGTAGTGCAATGGAAATTATTGACTCTTTGGGATATTCAAAGGTGTGTGCAAGATGGGTTCTGCGAAGACTCACAACCGAACACAAACACCAAAGGAAAGACATCTGCTCTGATTTGTTGGAGCTTTTTGAAGCTGAGGGGGAGGCCTTTATCCCAAAGAGTCAATAATTGCCATTGCACTACCTCTACTGACGGAAAGCTGTACGGACAATTCCCAACTCGTGATGTGCCGATCCGCACGAATAATGTCATCAGCGCGCTGCAACTTGTCTGGACTGGTGGCTGAGGCAGGACGCCCAGACCGCGGCCGATCTTCCAGTAACATTTTACCACTTCCTGAAGCCTTTACTCTCTTCACCCATCATCCAACGGTGCTCCTATCTACCGCAGAACTTCCATACACAGCACACAACTGTTTGTGAATGATTCTCACGCTTTCTTTCTCCTCCACCAAGAATTCAATTACAGCTTGTTGTTTGTACCGTGTGTCACTCACAGATGCCATTTGAAGGATCACTACCACCTCGCTATTTGTCGGATGACTGTAAAATTACACACATGTGTTCTTTGAAGTTCCAAGTTACTACCCTTTCAATTTCACACCTCTATCTTTATTCTGGAAGAGAAAAAACATGTGGGGCATTACTTTCTGAGCAACTCTCGTACAAGGTGTGCTAAACGGTTCACAAATGCAATTTTACAAACAATTCAACTATATCTCAGCAAAGTGTAGTAACATTTTTTGTATCAAAGTCCATTGAAAAAGCATGTACTAAATTTTGCAGCTCGGCTTATTTGCATGCAATTTTCCATTATAAAATAACATGATAAAAACTAAATAGCATGTGAATTTCAGCACACTTTAGTAAACTGGCCTCTTGGTTCTCCAAATGTAACATAGTAATATTCTAAAAAATGCCTTCTTATTAGGCATGTGCATACCAAAGATTTTTGGGCTTGTTTTTCTTCATCTGAATATACGCACTCACTTAGGGGTATGTTTACTAATCGGCAGTAGCGACTTCCGTGCGATATTGGAGCGCAGTCTCATTGAATGCAATGAGGCCGCGGCTCCGATATCGCATGGAGGTCGCTACTGCTGTTTAGTAAACATACCCCTTAGTCTTTGGAACCCAAAGCATCTGTGCTTGCATGCTATTTGTTCCATGGGGGAAGCTGTTTTACAATGGAATAGGCAGACTTGCCATCTTTTTTCAATCAAACCTGCTTGAAACTTGATGGCGAGGATCTGTAACCGCACTACAAGCCATCAAGAGTGTCACAAACCCTCCTAGAGGCACCAGAAGACAAAGAGTATGCACAGCAGCAGAATAAGGACCACTTAGAAAAGTAATGTGGTATAAAGACTGCAATGCACACTTCAAGATGGTGGAAGAGGACAAAGAAACACCAGAATCGATGAAAAAACACCAAGTGTGCTGCATCAAATACTGGCTCTGGGGTCACTTGCCCGGGCTGGCGCAGGCTCTGCTGGCTGTCTGCTCACCCTCTTCCATGTACGGGGGAGAGGGGGAAGATGTTTGCCTGGCTAATGCTCCTATTGGACTGGATTTCCAACTCTTGGGGGCAGGGATTGTCTTTCTTTAGCGCCTCATGCAACACACCAGACCTGCTTCAAAAAAGTGAGATTAAAGGCCAAAGAGTGAGATGCTTTAGATGATACATATGGGTATAAATCTAGAAAACGTTTAATGTAAAATATTGCTTACCAACTGAACAAAGCAGCAAAAATTATACTTTATTTTCTTTGGTCTCTTTAAAAAGATACAAGAGTGGGGACAATATGAGACAATTTTCAAAAGTATTTGCCCAGTGGCTAAATGTTTGTGCAATGCACATAGATACTTGTGAGCGAAGGGGAAAGAATTGGGGCACAGGGAGGCAAGCAGGCAGGAAGGTGGTCTCAGATTTCTTCCTACTAGGACTACTTGGATTGTCTCCTGTTAGACTTGCCTCTCATTAAAGTAGTGATTAGCTTCAATGCACTAGGTCTGAGGCTCCAGTAAGAAAGAAAAGAGGCTCAATGAGTGAAGAGCTTTCAAGTGAGTGTGACACAGACCCAGTGAGTGAAACTTGGCATCTTCCTTCCCTCCCACCCCATAGCTGCTGCTATAGACAAAAGATGAACAAGATTCCTACAAAAAAATTATTCACTGTATCTTATCTTCTGGTTATACAGTAGAATAGATTAGATACAGTAAACTATCATTTCCCGTGGCACTGGATAGCATACACCTCCCAGCAATGCTCAAGACAGTAAGGTCCCGATTCTGTTCCAGACATAGATCCCCCTCTGTGCATCCGATCTGAACCAGACGCACAGAGGGGATCGTGATTCTGATCCCATGGGGCACGTCTAGCCCTGCAGGATGAGAATCGAGAACAGTCCTGCACGTGCAGGCCGGGACTACGATTCTGTCTGGCCTCCACATGCAGAACTGCACCCGGTTAACTCAGTAAAGGCTCTTCAATGGAGCCACGGTGCCATGGCATCATGTTGCCATAGCACTGCGGCTCCATTGAAGAGCCATGATGCCGGCCGCCTGAAAAAGGGGTTTATTCTCTGCAGCCCGACTCCCGATCTGATCTCCTAAGGCCAGAGTCAGGCTGTGGGGACTAAACCGTGCCACCCCCCCCCCCCCCGCCCTGCCCCGGGCTGTGCAAAAAATCATCTTCAGGAAAGCTATTCCACCTCGGAGGTGGAATAACTTCCCTGGACATTTTGCCGGTCCTGGACGTACAGGGCTGACATTAGAATTAGCCCTGTAGGCTCCAGGGTTGGTGAAGACTCCAGCCCCGGGCCGCCCATTCCCCACCCCATCTAACTTCCACGCACAACTGGTGGGGAAGTAATTCGTGGCTCAGAATAACCCCCTAAGTAAATTACCAATTGGCAAACTGTAAAGGCAGAACTTTTTCAACCTCTCTCTGTCTTTCTTGATCTCCACTCCCTTTCTCTCTGGGGTGCAGGAGCAGACTGGAGGAGGAAGCCCATCAAAACTTTCCAGCTACTTGTAAAAGCTGACAGTAATAACACTCCAAAGCTTAAAATGGAGGAAGGAACACCGTTTCTTTGAAGTTTTTTTTTTTCCTCAATCATTTTTTAATGTATATTTTGAACTAGCACGCCCTTGCACCCTTTTCTCACTGAATCAAAATTATGCTTCAAGCTCTCTGTTTTTTCAATCTTTTTTTTTTCTGCTTTAAAGTCCTAAGGTCCAAACTTCAAGCTGCTGCTTTTTTTTTTCTGTTTTAAACTGCTAACCCTTGCAAGCACCCCTTCCTCACACTCTTAAACTCAAGAGACAAAATGGTTCTCTGGGTTTTGTGCTGGGCTATCTGTTCCAGTCCTGCTGTGACATTATGGCCTTTGAGATTTGCAGAACTCAGGCAGGGATACGTTTCTCTGGCTGCTTGTTGACTCATGCTGGTTGCTGGTGAGCCCTCCTTGATCTTCTTCCCCTGCTTGATTGGCTCCAGTATGTCTGGCAGTGCCTGTGTGCATGACGAAAATGGTTTACAATGGTGATCGTGGGAAAATGTTCCGAGCATGTGCTGTCAGTTGGCCCCAGACTGAACACAAATTCACAATTTTCATAAATTTTTCCATCCATATGAAAACTAATGCACATGTCTAATATGTGCCTGCATGCCTTCCTTGCATAGGTAGCTTGCTATTAATCTACCCTCCACACTGGCAAATACTGCAAAGTTTTTAATATTTTAGTACACAAAGTATTTGCAAAATTGTTCTCTCTCACATAAAGTAAACTTTTTGCTGTGTAAAATTGCATTACAGCAACTCATTAATTTAATACAAAGTCATAGCAAAGCAGCTCATTAACTACTAGCACATGGTGAAAATTGCAGGCAAAGATTTCTTCACAAGTTGGATTTTGCAAAAAAAAAGCCCCCTTCACCCCAAAAAAAACCCTTTTTGGTCTATCCACATAGGTGACCTGTTATAAAATTACTCTTCATGTGCTATAGAAAAGCAGACAAATCACATATATCTTTCAAGCAGATAAAGCAAAATATGAGGAAGCTCCAGACATAGAAAAAAGTGTATCTCCCATTTGTAATAAATAAATAGTTAAACAATAGAAGTGCAGAATAGCCTTAACTGTTTTATGTGGACATTTTTATGTCAATTTTGTTTCTTTAGGTAAACAAGTTTCATAGAGATGTTCATGCAACTGCCTCTATCTTACAGCAAATAACTCCCTTTTTTGTGTATAAACTGAACTTGCTTTTCCTTTAATTTTTATAACAAAAACTGAAGTTTCTGACTTCTAATTACTGTTCAGAGGCACCGCATATAGTTGCTTTCCTTCCAAGTAGTTATCCCATTAGAGCTGCCTTCAGCATCTGCTTGCTTGGTTCCTCTGTTGCCATGCCGATCTATATCCAAACATGACAGCTGTGTTCAGAGCTGCAGTGATGCAGTGCCAGACGCCACACAGCACACAACGTTTAGCTGGTGGTGGCTTTATAAACACTCATTACTTCTGCTCGACATCAAGCTATTCTTGAGGAAAAGATGTTCAACTGATGATGATCAGAAATGTAAGCATGATGGAGGAGGTTCGGACTAAGAGAAATGTTGCATACCCAACAAACGAATCAAAAATTGACTGCTGAGATGAACGAGCTATCTGTAATGCTCCTCAGAGCGCTATTGAAACAGTGGGGCCCTTTTACTGCGAGCTAGGGTATTGCACCAAAAGCGCAGAAACGGTCATGCATTAGGTGCAGCACCGCCGCATTAACTGCCAGGGATGTGGACCATTTCCCTGGTATTTCACACAGAGACCATCCCCTAAACGTGCTGCATTAGCTCGGGTGCATTTAACGCACATGACGCAGTCAGTACACGGTATAAACCCAGCACAAACTATGCTAAACTCACCATACCCACTCTCTTCTCCTAACCCACCCACCCACTCACAACCCTAACACAGGTTGTACAGTCAGTGCACTGTCATGTCCTCCCGCTATCTGGCAACGTGTGTCTCCGTGCATGCACAGCGTGCACTGCCAGTTAACGCCCTTTAGTAAAAGACTCCCAGTCTCTCTGTCAAAACATAGTAACATAGTAAATGCCAGCAGATAAAGACCAGTATGGTCCATCTAGTCTGCCCAGTAAGATGGCAAGAGTAGGTGCACCTGCCGCTCTATGCTGGCCACCCCTCCCCATGTCTTTGTTTAGGGATGAACCCACAGCTCCATCTAGGACACCCCTATTTGTTGAGAAATTAGTTCAGTTTATTTTTATTTTATCCTGTTGCGGTAAAGGGATCCACTGTGTCTGTCCCATGCCATTTTGAATTCCGTCACTGTGTTTGCCCCCACCACTACCATCGGGAGGGCATTCCAAGCATCCACCACCCTTTCAGTGAAAAAGTATTTCCTGATATTGCCTTTCAATTTACCACCTTGCAGCTTCATGTTATGCCCTCTAGTTTTTATAGCATCTCCGTCTTTGGAAGAGGTTTGTTTGTTCATTATTTCTCTTTAAGTATTTAAAGGTCTGAATCATATCTCCCTTATCCCTCCTCTACTCCAAAGTGTACATATTTAGGTCTTTAAGTCTCTTCTCATAAGGCTTCTGACACAAGCTCCAAATCATTTTGTTCACCTTCCTCTGAACCGTTTCCAGTCTTTTTACATCCTTTGCAAGATATGGTCTCCAAAACTGAACACAGCATTCCAAGTGAGGCCTCACCAGTGACTTATACAGTGGCATTAGTACCTCTTCCTTTCTACTGGTAATTCCTCTTTGTATGCAGCCCACATCCTCCTGGCTTTTGCCACTGCCTTGTCGCACTGTTTTGCCATCTTCAGAAATAATCACACCAAGGTCCTTCTCCTGATCCGTGCACACCACCCTCTCGCCCCCTATCACGTACATTTCCCTTGGATTTCTGCTACCCAAGTGCATGACACTGTACTTCTTCACATTAAATCTTAACCGCCAAGCATTAGACCACTCTTCCTGCTTTTGTAGATCTTTCCTCATGTTAACCACTCCCTCAGGGAAGTCCACTCTGTTGTAAATTTTCGTGTCATCTGCAAAAAGACAGACTTTTCCATTCAGTCCTTCAGCAATATCTTTCACAAATACATTGAACAGTGCTGGGCCCAGGACCGAACCCTAGGGCACCCCCCTAATCACCTTCCTTTCATCCGAGTGATCTCCATTTATCATCACCTTCTGTCGTCTGTCAGTCAATCAATTTCTGATCCGGTTTACCACCTTGGGACCCAACCCGAAACTACTGAGTTTATTTATAAGCCTCCTATGAGGAAGAGTATCAAAGGCTTTGCTGAAATCCAGGTAGATGACATCCATCGCATGCCCCTGATCTAGTTCTCTGGTCACCCATGTCAAAGAACTCAATCAGATTTGTTTAGCAAGATCGTCCTTCGGTAAAACCATGTTGCCTTGGATCTTGCAACCTATTGGTTTTGAGAAAGTCCACTATTTGCTCTTTCAGGAGCGCCTCCATTACTTTTCCCACCACTGAGGTAAGGCTCACGGGCCTGTAGTTTGTCACTTCTTCCCTGTCACCACTTTTGTGAAGAGGTACCACATCAGCCATACTCCAATCCTGAGGAACTTCTCCTGTTTCCAAGGATCTGTTGAAAACATCCTTTAATGGCCCTGCAAGAATCTCTCTGACCTCTTTCAGTATCCTGGGATGTATCTCATCCGGTCCCATGGCCTTGTCCACTTTCAGTTTTGCAAGTTGTTCTAACACATCATCTTCTGTGAATGGTGTGGTATCTACTTCATTCCCATTTTTATATTTGGGAGTCACAGGTGGTCCTTCTCCAGGATTTTCTTTAGTAAAAACAGAGCAGAAGTATTTGTTTAGCAATTTTGCTTTTTCAATGTCACTTTCCACGAGTCCGTTCCCAGCACTTCTGAGTCCTGCAATTCCACCTCTGATCTTCTTCCTTTCCCAAATATACCTGAAGAATGTTTTGTCACCACACTTCACATCTTTAGCCATCTTTTCCTCTGCCTTTGATTTTGCTTTCCTTATTTCTCTTTTTGTCTCTTTGAGTTTGATCCTGTATTCATTTCTGTGTTCCTCTGTTTGCAAGCTTTTGAATTTTGCGAAAGCTGTGCTTTTTGCCTTTATTTGAGCAGCCACTTCTTTGGAAAACCATATAGGTTTCCTTCTCCTCTTATTTTTATTTACTTTTCTTACATATTTATCTGTTGCCCCTTTTATTGCCACCTTTAGTTTAGCCCATTGCAATTCCATATCCCTTATCCCCTTCCACCCTGCCAACTCGTCTTTTAGGTACTTGGCCATTTTACTGAAGTCAGTGTTTTTGACGTTTAGGACTTTGAGCTTGCTATGATTGGACTGCACCTTGGCTTTTATCTCAAACCGTGTGATAATCGCTGCTGCTCACAGTGGCACCCATCCAGACATTTGACATGCTATCACCGTTGGTGAGCACTAAATCCAGCGTTGAGCTTCCCTTGTTGGTTCCATCACCATTTGTCTTGGAAAGCATCCACAAAGTTTTTGCTTCTTTCCAGATTTGCAGAAGGAGTAATCCAATCCACATCAGGTAGATTAAAGTCACCCAATATGATCACTTCCCCCTTTGTGGCTATTTTGGCAATATCTATGAACATCTCCGATGATATTCTCCTAGGACTTCTCATAATAAAAGATTAAATAAACAATCTTTCTGTAAGAAATGAATATCTATAGGGTTGCAGAAAAAAGATCCTCCACCTCCCCAAATAATGTATGTTAAGTTGAATGCTTCCTCATAACACTTTAATTGTGCTATACGAGGTTTACACACGTCAAGGACTTCAATATGCATAAAATGAGACCGATTCATCTCCTAAATACAATTTACATGATTATATGCTATGGAAGTTAGTTGCGTCAAAACATTGAACTCAAATATATGAAAGGATCAGAAACTATTTGATCTTACAATGGTTAATTATCTGCACCGTTATGCCTCACCAAAGATAGCCACGTATTTGCATTTTATTATTTATTTGGCAAAATTGTATAACTGCCAATCTGGAGGATCTCCCACCCACAGCAGAACACAATAGTAAGATGGAACATCAAATAGCATATAGTACTACAACAAGCATCACAGCAATGTAAAAGCGAAAACATGCACAACCATCATCTTATTATAACACAACCAAACAACAGCAGTTAGTTTCTGATTGGTATTGGTTTCGGTGCCATTTATCCATCTTAAATCACTCCATGTTTTTTTTCTCTCCTTTACATTACAGAACTAAAGAAATTCAACTATGAGAGCATTAAGATAGATGTACAGGGCATACTACTGCATTTCAGCTTTTAAATAAATATTCTTCATTCGGAGTGATTTCAGTCCATATAAGTATCTTTGATTTTGTTTTATAGAACTGCAGAGAAATAAAAACCATAGTAAAAATAAAAAGAAGTTATTCAAATGAAGACAAGGCTCATAAATATTTTACATATTTATATATAGGGCCATCAGTTACACATGGAAGAGCAACAATTGATCAAAATCATTTTATGTCACTCATGAATAACATCACCAGTCTTCAGGCATTTTTTAATTCATTTCTGGTTTATAATTCATTCATAAAACAAACCAAGTTTAATCAAACATAGCTAAAATTCAATTCTTCAATAAATATTCCATGTTAGTTCATAAATATAGAAAAGTTTCAAATTTCATGGAATTTATAAAAATATCAACTTATCTGGAATCCATTAAAGCTTATAGCAGAAATCCATATAAAGCAATATGATCCCCAACATACTGTCATGTTTTAAAGATCATAAATTATTCTTCTGCATCAGAGTAATCTATCCCATGAAAATTATTAAATTCACAACAGAGCTCCAGTAATATCACCCATCAGGTGCTCATTTTCTTAACTCAAGTTGTGTTGTTCTTAAGTGCCGTCAAGTTGGTGTCAACTCATGGCGATCCTCTGGATACTTGTCCTAAAATGTGTTTGGTCTTCGGTCAGGTAGCTCATTGTTGACAGTACGGCACCCAAAGCTGCTGTTATTGTATTGATCCATCTCATTGCTGGTCTTCTTCTTTTGCGTTGACTTCTACCTTGCCAAGCATGATCTCTCTCTTTGCATGTGTCCAAAGTATGAAAGTCAAAGTCTTGTCAGCTGAGCTTCTAAAAAAAAAAGCTTAGGTTTGATCTCCTCTAGTACTGACTGGTTTGTTCTTCGGAAAGTCCATGGTTCCCACTAGAGGACAGCAACGTTGAGCCGGAAGGACCAGGGTTTCTAGTCCTACAGATGCTCCTTGGGGTCTTGGGCAAGCCACTTAACCCTCCACAGCCCATGTTCCCTGTAAGTATTAGTGTATGTGTCTCATATCCCCGCGTGTTAAATGTATCCCCCAATTGTGTCGTGACCGCTTTGATTGAAGGATAAGGCGGTATACAAAAAACTGTCTAAATAAATAAAAAAAATAAATAAAATGAAAGTCAAAGTCTTGTCAGCTGAGCTTCTAAAAAAAAAGCTTAAGTTAGATCTCCTCTAGTACTGACTGGTTTGTTCTTCGGACAGTCCATGGTATACACGGTATTCATCGCCAGCACTATTATTCAAAGGCATTTTCTTCCTATCTATCTTTTTCACTGTCCAACTTTTGCATCAATATGACATTAATGAAAATACCATAGCTTGAACAAGCCAAATCTTTGTATGGAGAGAGACATCTCTGCTCTTGAGAATCTTGTGTAAGTCCTTCATAGCCATTCTGCCAAGAACAATGTGTCATTGGAGTTCTTGACTGCTTGCTGTTTCTTTATTGATAGTTGATACAAGTAGGTTAAAGTTCTCCACTATTTCAATTTCTTCTCCATCAATGATGTATCATTGAAGGATACTAGCAATAGATTGAAGTTAGGGCATATCGACTGAGAGGTGCCAATAAAGACAAAAATAACCCAAAAGCCCTTAGGTACAGAGAAGACAGAGCTTAAAGATTCTAAATGACCCCTGCCTTCCAATAACCAGATTAATATGAATAAAATACAACCTCTAAAATGCTTGTATGCAAATACTAGAAGTCTAAGAAATAAGATGGGAGAGTTAGAATATATAGCACTAAATGAGAGGTTAGATATGATTAGTATCTCAGAGACCTGGTGGAAGGAGGACAACCAGTGGGACACTGAGATATCTGGGTACAAATTATATCCCAATGATAGAGTAGATAAAATTGGTGGAGGAGTTGCACTCTATTTTAGAGAGGGCATTGAGTAACACAGGATTCAAGTTTTGCAGGAAACAAAATATACTGTAGAATATCTATGGATTGAAATTCTATGTAAAAAGGAGAAGGCAATGGCATTGGGGGTGTACTACCAACAGCCTGGCCAGAATGAACAAATGGATGAAGAAATGCTTAAAGAAATAAGAGAAGCTAGCATAAGTTACAACACAGTAATAATAATAGGTAATTTCAATTACTCTGGTATTGACTGGGTCATTGTCAGGGCAGGACGTGCTAGGGAGATAAAGTTTCTAGATGAAATAAATGACTGCTTCTTGGAGCATCTGGTTCATGAAGCAACACGAGAGGAAGCCATTTTGGACCTAGTTCCTTAGTGGAACACAAGATCTGGTGCAAGATATAATGGTGTTGGGGCCACTTGGCAATAGTGATCATAGCATGATCACATTTGATTTAATAAATGGAGGAAGAATGGCAAAGAAATCCACAGTACTACCTTTTATCTTTCAAAAGGGAGACTATGATGAAATGAGGAAAATAGTTAAGAAAAAACTAAAAGGAGCAGTTGCAAAGGTTAATAACTCACATCAAGCATGGGTGTTGTTTAATAATACTATTTTGGAAGCGCGGACCAGCTGTATTCCCTGCTTTAAGAAAAATGGAAGGAAGTCCAAAAAACTGCCAGCATGGTTTAAAGGTAAGGTCAGAGAGGCTGTTGTAGCCAAAAAACATCTTTCAGAAAATGGAAAAAGAAGTCAAATGACAAAAACTGGAAACAACATAGACACTATAAAGTTAGATGTAAAGCATTGATAAAGCAAAAAAACCTGTGAGTCAGTTGGACCATTAAATGATAGAGGGGTAAAAGGGGGACTAAGAGGGGACAAGGCCATAGTAGAGACAGGATGAATTCTTTGCTTTGGTCTTTACTGAAAAAGATGTAGGGAAGTTACCCATGACTGAAATGATATTTAAAGGTGATGCATCGGAAGAACTGAAAGAAATATCAATAAACTGGGAAGATGTATTACAAGTATTTGATAAACTAAAGAGTAGCAAATCATAGGACTGGATGGCATACATCCGAGGGTGCTGAAAGAAATATGAGATTGCTGATTTACTATTAGTAATCTGTGAACTGTCATTAAAATCATCTGTAATACCTGAAGATTGATGAATGGCCAATGTAAAGCCAATTTTTTAAAAGGGATCAGGGGACTGGTGAGCTTGATGTCATTACTGGGTAAAATGGTAAAAACCATTATAAAGAACAAAATTACTGAACATGATTTAATGGGAGAAAGCCAATATGGCTTTAGACAAGGAAGATCTTGTCTTACTAATCTATTATGTTTTTTTGAAGGTGTGAATAAACAGGTAGACAAAGGTGAGTCTGTTGATATAGTGTATTTGGACTTTCAGAAAGCCTTTGACAAGGTCCCTCATCAGAGACGTTTGGCAAAACTAAAGAGTCATGGGATAGGAGGCAGTGTACTACTGTGGATCAGGAACTGGTTAAAAGATAGAAAGCAGAGGGTAGGGCTAAATGGCCAATTTTACCAATGGAGAAAGGTGAATAGTGGTGTACTCCAGGGATCTGTGCTGGGTCCGCTGCTTTTTGACATATTCATAAATGACCTGGAAAAGGGAATAACGAGTGAGGTTATCAAATTTGCAGATGACACAAAACTATTTAAAGTTGTTAAAACCCAAGAGGATTGTGGAAAATTGCAAGAGGATCAAAATGGCAGATGAAATTTAATGTGGACAAGTGAATAGTGGAGTACCCCAGAGATCTGTGCTGGAGCCACTGCTTTTTAAGATATTTGTAAATGCCACCATTAAGTGCAGGAAAGAATCATACAACACGAGACCAAGAGTTACTGATATAGGCACCTTATCTCTGGAATGCACTGCCAAATGAATTACATGCATCTTCTGATATTTTAGCCTTTAGGAAGCAACTGAAAATATGGTTGCTTGTATATGCTTGGGGTTAAGATATTAACCAGAGCATGATTTTTGAAGATGCCAGTTTCATGAGTTACAGACTGTGTTGGTGTTATATATATGCAGGACTATACCAAGCTAGAAATGCACCCTGTGTGACTAACTAATCTGGTGCCCCTCCCTCCACTCAGCCACATGCAGAAACTCACTATTTTTGAGTTTCCTGGAAGTTCAGTGGATGATATCAGCGCCCCTTTACTTGTGCCCTGTACAGCTCACAGTCCAAGGTACTGCCCTGTCTAGATGTATTGTAAGACTGTATGTGTTTTTATTCAGTGCTAATGCTGATGTTTGTTGTTCCTTGGCTTTCACCTTTAAATGAAAAAGTGAGTTATAAATATTCTTAAATAAATAAATAAATATAGACGATGATATCTTATTACAGTATAGCATGAAATCCATACACTATGGGGGTCATTCCGAGCCACGAATAGCGGGGATGTATAACCTTCCTGGATGTACATCTCTGCTAGTCATCCCCCTACAGATCCCACACAAAGACTCCCTGTATGAACAGTGGAGTTGTACAGCGTGCCTTAGAAAGGGGCAGGCGGAAGGCAGAGTGAGGGGGGCCATGTGTGGGTCATTACCCCGGACATACAGGGCCTATTCTGAGATAGGCCCTATACGTCCAGGGTAACCCAGTTAGACAGGGGACTTATTCAACCTCAGAGGTGGAATAAGTCCCCCTGGACATGGGATAGGGGCAGCAGCCAGCGGGGACAAAACTTGGAGGCGTGCAGGAGGTTCCCCGCAGCCGGAACCTGGCCATGGATAGCCAGATTGGTGGTCTGGCTGCAGGGAAAGGACATTCTCAGCAGCGGCTGGCATTGGCAGCTCCACAGAATGGCATGGCTCTGCGGCTCCATTTAGGAGCTTGGCTGAGTTAGCCGGATATGCGGCTAGGCGTGCAGCTGATCAGAATCGGGGCCAACCTCCACATCCAGGCTGGTAGATCCAATTCTGATCCCACGGGCACGTCTAGCCCCCTCAGGATCAGAATCGGGTCTACTGCTGTACGCCCCAATTCTGCCCGGCTGCACAAGGGATTGGATGTCCAGAAGGGAATAGGCCTCTATTTGACTATCCTTTGGGAGCCAACATTTCCTTCCTCAATGATGTCACTAGGGGATCATAATATGCAGCTACTATGCTTTTACCAGAGGCTTTTATGCTGGAAATGGGACATCCAGGTCAGGTCATTTAGAAATCCCCAACATATTTTATAAAAGGCTTTCCTTAGAAAAGTATATGTACAACAGGGTCAATTAAGGAGCTGAGTGAAATAACCTTTTTTGGAATTATTGAGAAGGTATTAGATATCAGAGGTAAGCACAATTGCCTCCCTTTTAATTGTAAATGGAGACTCCAGGTCCAAATGAGCAGGTAGCTGACCCTTAGGTGTAACTGAGCAGCTATAAATGCTGATAGGGAAATTGTTAAAAATATATATGCATTTCCCTTTGTAAAATGGGAAATACAGTGAAATTAGACCCCACCTGCTAATTGTCTTTCCTTGAGTCCCTCCAATCCAGTCCAGACATATGGTTTATGCATTCCTATCAGCAGATGGAGACTGAGAATCATTGGCTTGATCTTTTTCTGACATGGTGCAAAGGGGTCTGGCAGCCTCAGTCTTGACAGTATTTCTGTAACAAAGCAGATCTCAAAAGAATATCAAACACTTCCACACTATCATACCTTCACATCATACTCACCACTGCCGTCTTCAAGCTCGCAGGAGGTTGACGACTAGGAGACAGAGAGCAACTCCCACAGGCCTCTACCATCCAAGCAATATACCAGCGGAGACATGTCATGCAATGAGATTCCCTAAGGCAAAAACAGAGAATTGCAAACAACTGAGATTCCCGAAAAGCAATGAAGGAAAGAGCAGAACATTGATTTATCCGCCGCGAAGCAAACTCCAAACATGAAGGTTGGAAAATGACATAAGGAACAGAAGGAAAATAAGGAACACCAGGCGGATCCTGGACTAGACTGGACTGGAGGGACTCAAGGAAAGACAATTAGCAGGTAAGGTACAATTTTACCTTCTTTATTGTCCCTTCAGTCCAGTCCAGATGCATGGGATGTAACAAAGCAGTACCCCACCATGGGAAGGGAAAATAAAAACCCCTGGTCTGACATGATGGAACAAATTAACTGCCTCGCAATACGCTTGCAATGACCATAAGAGGCCAAGAAGAAGGAAGCTATTCCTGAACCAGGCTCCACCTACAAAGCCTGCTTCCCCGGGTGGAAACTATTGGAGCCCTTGCCTGACAACAGAGGAGCCTCTGCACCCCTTACCATTCACTGTTCCAGGAAACAACAAAGGACTCCCCCAAGCTGCCAGGCCTGCTATAAAAAGATTTGAGATTGAGCTGCTGCAAAGAGACACGTCCCACAGACTTTAGAGAAAAATCACACAAGGCACACACTGGTGCCTAAAGGTGGCCTGTGCCTTTGAGAGACCTGAGAAAAAGGTAAGTTAAGGATCTCAAACCTAGCTAAGAGCTGAAATGAAGCAGAATGGATGTGACAATTCTGAACTCTGAGATTCCAAGGTCAACATCAGAGAATTGACTGGAACCAGGACCACTCCACATGGAAAACCCCCAAGGCAAGTTGACACTAAGAGGGAGCTAGTGGACCTAACGCATGAGACCCCCCTGTTTAATCACGCTTTTTTTTTTTAAACACCGATGAAGTCGGATCCATTTCCCCTCTCAAATTGACGGTGGCAATGAGCTTGCAGCTGACCCAGCCACCAAGCTATCAACTCCTCGACATAGGCGACTACCAGAGCCCAAGACCAAGTCACCTACTTGTCGCCTCACCTCTGAGGGTTCTACTACTGAGGTTTCTACTGCTGAGGGCTATACTACTGTAAGTTATGATAAGTAGGCTAAGAAAGCACTCTATACCACCTAAGATAGAAAAACCACAAAGTACTGTGCTTGATACAAAGCCGAACCTAAGTTGAGGGGAAGTTTGGCTCTGCTTCCTTTATCTGGGACCTCCTAAACATGGAAATAAAGAAGCAAAATAAAGACACCACAGCAGCTGGATGTTAAGCTCTGAGGCCAAAATGTCAGGACTTCATACGGATGCCAACAGCGCCACCTTGGATCCCTACTAGGCATCGTATGCTCTCCTGCCAAACGTGCTCACCTAAGAGAGACCTGAATGCCTCAAGGCCGTCATCCTGCATGGCAGACAGCCCTACCAAAAGTGCCAATAAGAAGCTAAGACTTATAAACAAAATATTCTGTGTGCCTGTGCACCTGCAGAGAAAAAACAGCTGTGCAGACCTGTCACCTGCTAATATGAGATCCAGCATCCTTAGGCTTAGCAAATTACGATCGCCACAGCTCATGGCTACCAGGGAAGTGAATTCACCTCCCATTATGCGCAGCATCCTGGGACTGGTACGTATAGCTGAACTGAGAATTTGCCCAGAAAGCACCACGAGCTCCAGTCACCAACCCGGGTCACCGTGACCTCTGTCTTGAAAAATCTAAGCACCTCCAGGAACTCCAGCCACACCATTGACCATTCCTGAAGGGAAGAGATCAAATGATCTCATAACATTAACTTTATACTCGAGCCACCAATAGAGAGATCCTGAAGTTCTTCTTAATGTATGAGTCTGGCAACGCCATCTGGTAAGCCTGATCACCACTGTCTTTCCATTATGAGGATATGAGCCTTTAAGGTCCTTCAACAATATATGCATTGATCTCCTACTTTATTCCGGGCCTTACGCCTTTATTTCTTGGGTTGCCCCCCCTCAAGATATTCGCGGCCACAAAACCAAGAAAGAAGACAAAGACGAGGCATCCCTAAGAGGAAGACAAACTCTATGCATGAAACCGAGGAAAGAGGCGCAGGGCCTCTCTGCCAACCATGCACTACCTTGACAGTCTAGTACAAGCTCATCCTTGTTACCAAGCAACAAACTGAAAGTAACACCATTGAAAGGCCAATAGAGAAATTGAGGAAGGAGACTGTCACTGACAACACAGCCCCAAAGAGTCCCAGGCAGAGATCCAGAGAAGCCCCTCTATAGGACCTCCACCTGCCTAAAACTTAGGCTGAAAATAGGCAAGACCTGCAATCTGGGAAGAGTTAGTTGAAAATACAGCCTGATTGCCCTAAATAACCTGCCTTTCCAGGGATAGGACAAAAAATTAAAAGTTTTTTGAGCTTCAATACTGAGCACCCACACCAGCAAGTGTATTGCTCTGGACCCTCATAAGAGAACTAGCCAAGTCTATCAATCCCCTTGGAGTAAGCAACTATGAGACTGACACTGATAGACATATGTTCTGATCAGGCATTAAACAAGAAACAACCCGCATAGCACCATATGCCACAAAGACATACCCTCTGGACAGCCAAAGGCTGAGCCAAGAAAGAAAAAATGTCAAAACAGAGCCAAAACAAAACAAAAAAACAATATTGCTCAAGAGCAGAATTTCTCCTAAGAAGAAACCCCGCCCCCCCCTAGAAAGGATCCTGAGTCTAACCCATGAGCCAGCTATATTCGAAGAGCCACAAACTTGAGTATCTAAACCTAACTTGAAGAGCCTAAGCAAGAGATCAGGAACACTTTCCATATGGGCCTAAAATCTCTAAATAAGAAAACAACAGTTAAATATAACTCCCAGTACCAAGAGCTTCAGGACAATCCACAAAGCCCTTAGAACAAACATAAATAACCAAAAGTTTGTGTTGGGTTTTTTTCCTGTTAAATACCAGTAACTAACTATACTGTGACCTACTCACTGATATATAAATGGAGAATATGCAAGTCCCATGTGATAAACACCAGACAGGAAAAGGCATTGTTGATTCCGGACCCGAAAATGGCTGCCATTGGAACCGAAAGCCAATGGATTCTGGATATCGGCTCAGCCGCATCCCTGGACCACAAGTCCTCACAGGGCAGGCCAAAATTGGGCATATGTCTCTTTCAGGCAACACTATATGCCTTCTGGGCATGTGTGGTGGAGATACTCATATAGTAAGAAGACTCATTGCCCTACTAAAGCTGGCAGTCCTCCGCTTGCCTCCTGTGTGAGCTCAAAACATATGTGAAATCCTTGTCAAAAATCCCAGTGCTGCAATCTATCTCCACAAATTAAAAGCATTCATCAATGACATACCGAATGAGAGCTGCAAGGCTCCTGACCCCTCATGAACGATTTCCTGGACCTGAGGAAAACCAAGGGTAAAAATGGTGGCACCCACACCAAAAAACCCTCACTAAACAAGACAAGGAACCTCCTGCCAAAAAAGAGCTGATCTGTCCCGCCGCAGCTCCAGGAATCATGCGCTGATAAAACCATAAAACCAGTCCTACAACCTTTGTCCTTTTTTTTAACATCTGTAAAAAAAGACTTCCACGCACAGTGAAACTGCCAACAGCTCTGCCCGCCAAAACTAAGCTACCACCAATAACACTGCCACCAGCTTCAAGAAGTGAGGCACACAGAACAAAACACCTCCCAAAACAAAGAAATAAGCAGACAGGCCGGAGACACCGTGCAGCAAAGTAGAGTAAAACAGACCATTCTCCGTGGCGGCAGAGTACACTGCAAACCCCCAACGGGGAAAAAGGCAGCATATGCATAAGAGCCTTCTTCTCACTGAAGGAAACATTGGCAATAAATATCCCCCTGCACGCTTCTTCTGCACTTTTTATTTATTCACTTATGTATTGTTCTTTTCCTTTCATGTTAACTTATGCCTGCCAGCCACCACTCACTAGAAGGAGAGAAGAAAAAAACAGAATACCTTCACCTGGGTGGGCTTACTGCCAGCGTCTCGCACGACCAACAAGAGGAAAGCCAACCTTATCTGGACTGCTCCTCCTGAAACACTCTCCTGAGTTAGGGAAATAGTTAAACAGCAAATGGGGGGAAAGGGACCGGGTGCCACCAGGTTTGCACCCCAAGGCTAAATGGCCAGTCACTGACCAACAAAAGCCCCTGCCATATATCTTTTCATATCCAGTTCAGACTGCACAGAATGAAACAACCTCCATCTGCTGGAGACTGATAAATACTGGCGAGATTGAGACTGCACAGACCCCTTTGTACCATGATGTCAGAAAAAAATGAAGCCAATAGTTCTCAGTCTCCATCTGCTGGTAGGCCTGCATACCCCACGCATCTAGACTGGATTGGAGGGATGATAAGGTAACATTTTTTCTGATCACCCAGAACACGCTGCCTTTGCATCTGTATGCCTCTTGGCAATTCTATGGGTAAATCACCACATTCTAAAATAGACATTTACATGTTTATGAAATCTACACATCTAAATGATGGTGTTCACACACAGAATTGTTATTCAAGGCTTCTAAAATGACCTAAGCTTTGTATTTAAAAAGAAGCATAGAACTTGTTTCATGCTAATTAACCATAACCGGGTAAAATTAATGCAAGGTTCCCTTGGGACCATCACTAGCTCAGCATGCTCCCTGGCAGGACTATACCATCTTAGTGTAGTGGAGAGGTGTTAACCATTTTGCTACAGCATCTCGTTTCTGGGATGAATGCAATGGTTCTGCCTAAAACTATATAAGCCAGAGACCCCTAGGTGGCAATGTGGATTTGCTGTGGCTGTCTTTTTCCATGCCGAGAGAATCAGTGTTTTTCTTTTGTGCTCTGTCTTAGGCTTTGGTTTTCCTTTTTGTCTTAAGAGAAGTCTCCCTTGAGTTTTGAGTTAATGTCCTTTGTGAAGTGCATGTAAGAAGTCACAGGTTTTACCCACCCCTCTGCCTAATTGCAAAGCCAAGAGTAAAAGCAGAAGTTTACGCTACAAGTATATGATGAAAGACGGAGAGGAAAAGCATCCAATCAATTTTAAGTGAAGGAGAACAGATATCTGAAGAGAAGGAGGGAAAGAACACCAAATCAGAGACTGACTGCGGGAGAAGGTGTGGGAAATTCCTATGTGGAGAGAGTCTGTGTGGAACAGGATCCTATAGTAGAGGGAAAAGGCAGGACCGTTGCAAGGTCTAGGTGGGCCCATCTATCCCACCGCCCCCATTACCACTACTGCTGCCCCTCTCCTGAATTTATGCAAACCAAAGCCTGCATCAGAGAGGGGTGGAAGAGACAGTGCAGTGCAGTGCAGTGCAGAAACAGTGACACAGGCCCAGCGAGTTGAGGTAAGCACTGCATCGCAGTTTCTCAACCCGTTGCCGCCCCTGCAGGCCCCAGAGAGAGGTGGCAACAATGGCAATGGTCAGAGGGATGGTTTTCTAGGTGACCACTTAGTTTGCCTTGTGGCAGTGCCAGCCCTGGGAAAAGCTCTTATAAAACTACGTTGAAGGGACTAGTTTGATCCAGGACTTGGGAAACTATTAACCCAAAACTACTGGAGGAAAAGCATGAAGGGTCATGGACACAGATGGAGCAATGTGCTGTAGTAATATGCTGTACAGACCCCTGGAAAGAAATACTATCTATGTTTTGCACAAGTCTTCAGTAAGGTTTAGTTGAAGCACTCTATAAGAGTAAGTATTTGTGGTGAAGTGTGAAATATAACAGCAGCAGGTTTTGAAGAAAAATACATTCCCCTGCATAATGGACTTACCCCTGGACCATAAGAGCATAAGATATGCCATACTGGGTCAGACCAAAAGTCCATTCAGTCCAGTATCCTGTTTCCAACTTGCCAGTACAGGTCAGAAGTACCTATCAGGTTCCCAAAAGGTAGACGGATTCCATTCCCCGGCCCACTTTAAAAATGGTTTATGGACTTTTCCTACAGGAACTTGTCCAAACCTCTTTTAAATCCAGCTATACTAGCAGCTTTTACTACATCCTCTGGCAACAAATTCCAGAGTTTGATTGCACGTTGAGTGAAAAAATATTTTCACCAATTAGTCTTAAATGGGCTACACTGTAGCTTGATTACATGTCCCCTATTCTTTCTACTTCTTCAAGGAGTAAACAATCAGTCTACATTTACCCAGTCCACTCCACTCTTATTTTATAGATCTCTATTGTATCGCCCCTCAGATATCTCTTTTCCAAGCTGAAGAGCCCTAACCTTTTTAAGCATTTCCTTATAGGGGTATTCTTCCATCCCCTTGGTAACCCCTAGGTTTTCTTTAAGATGTTGGCGCCCTAGGCAAACCTTAAGCTCCCCTGGCTGTCCGAATCAATTGTTTAGCCTTGAATACCCTGCTTTTTGCCTCCCTCCAAAAGCTGCTAGTCTAGGCAACTGCCTAGTTTGCCTAATGTTGGGCTGGCCCTGTCGCTACCTTTCCTAATTCTGCAGTCACACCATGGAACATTACAAAAGCATTATAAAATCCTTTGGGTATTTTCCCATTCCTTTCCTTGATTTCTAGAATTCTATTTCCTTTCTTGACTGCCACTGCACAGTGATTTTAACAAATTATCCACAAAGATGCCCAGATCATTTTCCTGGGTGGGGATTCGTAATGTGGAACCTTATATCGTGTAACCATAGTTTAGGCTGTTTTTCCCTATGTGCATAACTTTGCATTTGTCTACATTAAATTTCATCTGTAACTTGGACACCCAGTCTCCCAATTTCTCAAGGCCCTCTTGCAATTTTTCACAATCCTTTTGTGTTTTAACAATGTTGAATAATTTTGTCATCTGCAAATTTGATTACCTCACTCATTGTTCCCATTTCTTGGGCATTTATGAATATTTTAAAGGTAGCAGGCCCAGCACAGATCCTGGGGTACTCCACTACTCACCTTTTGTCCATTGAGAAAACTATTTAGTCCTATTCTGTCTTTTAACCAGTTCCCAAACCACAATAGTACACTGCCTTCTATCCACAATAGTGGAGACAAGAGTGCATTTGTTGAGTGAAAGAGAAGAAAGGCCAGGGAAAGAAAATACATGATTTGGTGTACCCTTGAGTAAGATTTTGCATCCTATAGTGTACTCAAACAAGGGGTTACATTAACAAAATTCATATCCTCTCCCCCTAGTTCAGAAAATATCATGCAACGTGCAGTAATTGATGAAAGGGACTGGATCAATCATATACACTAACTATGATCACATGTATAAGGCCTATTCACCTTAATAAATTCAAGGCAAACCCATAAAAGCAGGGCACGTTATATTTCAGTCAGTCCTCTGGAATGATTTTAACGTAAACTATTTCAGTGGAGAGAGCACAGAGAATTATTAGCAAGCTACGGAAATCACCTCTGGAAGATAAGTGGAGAGGAGCCAGGTTGGAGAAGCTGGAGGTGCTCAAAATTGCTTATGAACAGACCTCAGTAAAATCCTAATTCATTCCAGCATAGGACCTGCAAGTATGCGGCCTATGGAGATATTGATTTGTTTGTTAGGATTTATTAACCACCTTTATTAAGAAATTCATCTAAGGCAGTATACAGCACGTAGCATTTGATATAGACAACTTACATTGCAATTGCAGCATAACAATAGCAAAATGACCATATCAGCATAATAAGACAATTAGAACAGTGAGATAAACTTGGAGATAGAAAAATTAAATCCCAGTGATGGCAATATATGAAGAGAGATTTTGTAATAGCCACAATTGTCAAGGTTTGGAGGTACTTTGCCATGTCTTTCCTACAGCTGAACCTGTCCTCGTGCAGATGAGAGTTATGCCAGGTCTGGGGAGAACCAAGAGATAAGTTTGTGTGTAGGCCATAGGACCTTCTTTTCTAGGGCCATTTTTTCTAAAACCATTGTTAAGTGTGCATTCCAGACATCAACTTGCTCTGACACTGTATTCATTTTTTCATCCACTTGTGGATAGGACATGGCATCTAGGAAATTCTCAGCAGTTAGATTTCTCATGTCACAAATTTCTTTCCAAACTCTATTAGGGCCCTTTTGTTTTAGGGTGTCCTTTATAGAAAATGTAATAAGAATAGGATCTGTTCATGATAGGGGTGTTATCTCAACATCACTAGCCTCATGTTCAAGGATGTCTAACTCTTTGCAGAATGCCAAGTCTAGCATGTGTTCCTTTTCTTGGGTTGGAGATTTGATGACCTATGTAAATCCTAGTGTCAAAGAAGCCACAGGTGATAGTGTCTAAGGTTTGAATATGTAGGTTTAATTTTCCCAAGATCACTGACTAGGAAAGCTCAGAGTTAACTCTGTAATCAAATCCAGGAGTTCTTGCATAGATGATATGTTGTTGCAAGATGCTCAACAGACCATGAGTAGCCAAAGTGGCTCCTCATCTTCTAGCTGGATTAAGAGAAATTCTGACTCATAAGGGTGGGGGATGGTGGCTGCATGATTTGATTGTCTCTTGAATCAGGATTCCTACTCTCCACCTCTCTTCCCTGATCTTGTTTGGTGCTCAATGGTGAATCCTGTTAGGCATAGCTGGGTCAGTTAGACTCTCCTAGTTTCAACCAACTAAGTTTCAGTTATTCCTAAGATCTCTATGTGGTATTCACTGATGACGTTATCAATCATAGGAAATTTCTTACTGGCCAACCTGGAATTCACCAGGTCTACGTTTCTGAGTAGTGATCTTAGTAGTGATGGGGAAACTAGATGGTGGTAGGCAGGTAAATGTGTTTGTGTGTAGTTAGATAGGTATTTAGCCTTCTGAGCTTGTGTATCGTAATGATAGAGCTGATCAAATTGGTGGAGGGGTTGCGCTCTATGTTAGAGAGGGCATTGAGTCAGAAAGGATTAAAGTTTTGCAGGAAACAAAATTTGCTGTAGAATCTCTATGGATTGAAATTCCATGTAAAAAGGGGAAAGCAATGGCAGTGGGGGGTGTACTATTGACTGCCTGGCCAGAATGAACAAATGGATAATGAAATGCTCAAAGAAATAAAGGCAGCTAACAAAAGTTACAGCACAGTAATAATAATGGGTGATTTCAATTACCCCAGTATCGACTGGGTCAGTTGCACGGCAGGACATGCTAGGGAGATAAAGTTCCTAGATGAAATAAATGACTGCTTCTTGGAACAGCTGGTTCATGAACCAACCAGAGGGGAAGCCATATTGGACCTAATCCTTAGTGGAACACTAGATCTGGTGCAAGAGATAAGGGTGTTGGGGCCACTTGGCAATAGTGATCATAGCATGATCGCGTTTGATTTAATTAGTGGAGGAGGGATAGTAAGGAAATCCACATACTACCTTTTAACTTTCGAAATGGAGACTATGATAAAATTAGGAAAATAGTTAAGAAAAAACTAAAAGGAGCAGTTGCAAAGGTTAAAGACTTATATCAAGCTTGGGTGTTGTTGAAAACTACTATTTTGGAAGCCCAGACCAGCTGTATTCCACACGCTTTAAGAAAAGTGGAAGGAAGTCCCAAAAACTGCCAGCATGGTTTAAAGGTGAGGTCAGAGAGGCTGTTGTTGCCAAAAAAGCATCTTTCAGGAAATGGAAAAAAGAGCCAAACAACGGAACCTGGAAACAGCACAAGCACTAGCAAGATAAATGCAAGGCATTGATAAGGCAGGCAAAGGGAGAATTTGAGAAGAAGCTTGCTGCAGAAACAAAAATGCATAATAAAGACTTTTTCAAGTACCTTTGTAGCAAAAAACCTGTGAGAGAGTCAGTTGCTCCATTAGATGATAGAGGGGTTAAAGGGGCACTAAGAGGCGACAAGGTGATAGCAGAGAGACTGAATGAATTCTTTGCTTCGGTCTTTACTGGGGAAGATGTAGGGATGTTACCCATGACTGAAGTGGTATTTAAAGGTGCGGAAGAATTGAAGGAAATATCGATACATCAGGAAGATGTATTACAACTATTAGATAAACTGAAGAGTAGCAAATCACCTGGGCCGGATGATATACATCCAAGGGTGTTGAAAGAACTGAAATACGAGATTGCAGACCTCCTATTTGTAATCTGTGAACTATCATTAAAATCATCTGTAATACCTGAAGATTGGAGGATGGCGAACGTAAAAAGGATTCCAGGGGTGATCCGGGAAACTACAGACTGGTGAGCCTAGCGTTAGTACCGGGAAAAATGGTAGAAACCATCATAAAGAACAAAATTGCTGAACATGTAGATAGTCATGGCTTAATGGGAGACAGCCAACATGGATTTAGACAAGGAAGATATTGTCTTACTAATCTGTTATGTTTTTTGAAGGTGTGAATAAACAGGTAGACAAAGGTGAGTCTGTTGATATAGTGTATTTGGACTTTCAGAAAGCCTTTGACAAGGTCCCTCATCAGAGACATTTGGCAAAACTAAAGAGTCATGGGATAGGAGGCAGTGTACTATTGTGGATCAGGAACTGGTTAAAAGATAGAAAGCAGAGGGTAGGGCTAAATGGCCAATTTTGCCAATGGAGAAAGGTGAATAGTGGTGTACCCCAGGGATCTGTGCTGGGTCCACGGCTTTTTGACATATTCATAAATGACCTGGAAAAGGGAATAACGAGTGAGGTTATCAAATTTGCAGATGACACAAAATATTTAAAGTTGTTAAAACCCAAGAGGATTGTGGAAAATTGCAAGAGGATCTTGATAAATTGGAAGACTGCGCATCAAAATGGCAGATGAAATTTAATGTGGACAAGTGCAAAGTTATGCACCTAGGGAAGAACAACCCAAACTATGGTTACACGATGCAAGGTTCCACATTACGAACCACCACCCAGGAAAAAGATTTAGGCGTCATTGTGGATAACATGTTAAAACCCTCGGCCCAGTGTGCAGCGGTAGCCAAGAGAGGAAATAGAATGGTAGGTATCATAAGGAAAGGAATGGAAAATAAAACAAGGGATATTATAATGCCTCTATATCGTTCCATGGTGAGACCGCACCTTGAATATTGTGTGCAATTCTGGTCGCCGTATCTTAAAAAGGATATAGCGTTATTAGAAAAGGTTCAGAGAAGAGCCACCAAAATGGTAAAGGGGATGGCAGGATACCCATATGAAGAAAGGATAAAAAGGATAGGGCTCTTTAACCTGGAAAAGAGACGGCAGAGGGGAGATATGATAGAAGTCTATAAATTAATGAACGGAGTGGAACAGGTAAATGTAGATCGATTGTTTATGTTATCAGAATATAGAAAGACTAGGGGACATGCAATGAAGCTACAGGGTAAACTATTTAAGACTAATAAAAGAAAATATTTTTTCACTCAACGTGTATCAAACTTTGGAATTTGTTACCGGAGGATGTAGTAAAGGCTCTTAGTGTAGCTGGGTTTAAAAAAGGTTTGGACAAGTTCCTAGAGGAAAGGTCCATAAACCATTATTAAGAAGGGACCCAGGATATCAATGCTTGACCCAATACAAGCATTGTGGAACCTGTGTCTTTTGGGGGAAACTGCTAGGTACGTATGACCTAGATTGGCCACTGTTGGAAACATGATACTGGGCTTGATGGACCTTGGTCTGACCCAGTATGGCAAATCTTATGTTCTTATGTACCCTTGGAGGTCGGTGGAAGCTATAGTTACCTCTTTCTGATACAACTGGGATGTCTGAGATGTTGTTTAGATAGGTGAGGAATAACAGTACTTTCACTGTACATGTATGTATGGAATAACAGTACTTTCACTGTACATGTGTCAGAGAACACTCCTTTTGTCCTGAATAGTTTTTTTTATTAGACAGAGGTATATTATTGTTGTTAAGGAACATAAGTGATAACAGATACATGGTCCAGGAGAGTCTGTTGTATTATTCATATGCGACGAATGGGACAATTACATATCAATGACTGCAGGAGGATGCTATTTGTTAGAGACTAACAACTTTATAAACAAATGTATTAGTATCTAATGTCTGCTCTCAAAAATTAAGAAAGTTGATAGTCTTCCTCTATATCAGAGGAACAAGAAAAGAGGTAGAAATATGTTCTGTGATGCCAGTGGTTTGAAATAGAAGCAGATTATTTTTGTTGTGATCTACTGCAAAACTACTTCAAAATCAAATGAAATTATTGAAAGCAGCACTGGATTATGTGGAAAGAAATTATTATTTGTTATGTGACCACTCAGCTCAATTGGTCTTCTACACTCTTATCACTACCCCCCCCCCCCCTAAACAAAACATCTCCCAAAACATTTATAATGCAAGGAGAGAAAATAAATCTCTGCAAAGCATGCTGGTGAAGGCTGATGTAGGCTCACAGTAATCTCATTGTTTTTTTTTTCTCTAAAATAACAGGCAATACACTGCATTTTATGGTTCTCAAAGAAACTGAATATATTTATAACAATGAAAAATATTTCCAGCAAAACTGCCCAGGTACTATTCTCTGCTCCTATAGAGATGAGGTTACAGAGGACCATGATGTCTAGAACAAATTATTCTCATGGGGTCAATTTGTAGAGCGAATCAAGTATTTGTCATTGGGTAGGGGAGGGAGCTGTTGCTTTTATCTTCCTTCTTCTCAGACTAATGCAGCCTCTCATCTCCTGGATGATTCTTCAGCTCCTTGAACTCTTCATGTGAACATCAACTCCTTCCTTTCTTCTCAGATTTTCTGAACCTCTTAGGGATGTCTGTATGGAAAATTCTTCCAACTTCCCTATGTCTTTCACCTATGGTACTACCTGGGTTGATAGTATGCAATCCCCAAATTTTTGGATGGTTGCCTCATCTGGAAAAAAAAATCTCTCTTCCTTTGTTTTTTAGGGATGTAACTGACATTCTGTGTAAATTACTCATCTTCTTTGTTTTTAGGGTTGTGGACTGGATTGGCCTCTATTGGAAACAGGATACTGGGTTTAATGGATCTTTGGTCCAATGTGACAACTCATATTTCTTATGTTTTTATGCTGCAGTTAGTGTTCACAGCATTTGATAGGAAAAGGAAAAGCTTGCAGTTTGCTTTTCTTTAAGCTCTAGACAAGAAGATAATACATTTCTTTATTCTTCTTCATGAACACCACCTTAAAAAAAGAGAGCTCTGTGCTTACTAACATTTAAAGATATGCTGGTAATTTACTCTTCCTCTTACAGCACATTGCGGTCAGAGTGCTATATTGGTGCTAAGAGAAATGAATGAAGGTTATGTTAGAAGCCCTATTTGTGAATTGCCTGTGTGAATACAACCACTCATATGTGGAAATCACATTCATGTTCAGTGATTTTAAAATGTCTGATTTTAAATGTGTCTGCCCTGATCACGTCTAAGTCACATGGGGGCGTGTCAGGACATGGTTTGGACTGAGCAACAAGATATAGACATATGTCCAATTTCATAAGGAGTTTGCAAGTGTACAACAGGAATTATCTACATCTGTATTTATACCTGCTTTCCAGAAAGTGCTTGTTTCAGCCCACCCTTTACAGAGGAGCATAACCGGGGCACACCTTACTCCCCCCAATGTTTATTTTCCTCTTTACAAGTTACTGCATTACACATTGCTTAATCTATGATTGGTGAAGAGCAGCAGAATGTCCACACAATACCTATCATGACTGAATCTTCTAAGAATACTGATGCTCCTCTTCAGTTTTAGGCCTTAGACTCTCCAGTTACTAAGGCAGATGTGAAAGAGACATTTAAATTATATTAGTGTCGCTTGATATCACCAAAGCAGTAGCTATGCTTAAACCTGAAATAAAGCTTTTGGAGGATTAGCTTTCTCAGGATGACAGATAGATTGTACTAGTACAAAGATGATAATGTTTTCAAAAATTGTGGAGATCTATCATGTGTGCATTCCTCACAAGGGCAGCAGAACTTTTTTTGCATGGAGGGGCCAAATAAACCAACCTCAAGCCATATCGTCATGCTTTCTAGTTGTTGATATAGTGTTGGGCAAAATACTGTGGGGGCCATTGCCTGTGTGCTCCACCCCATTCCACTGCCTATAGTTCCTGAGAAAAAAGGGATAAAAAAATCATACAGACAGGGCTGACAGAATTTCTCAACGGGCTAGCTCTGGACAAAGTTCTAGAAGAAAAATAAATGCATATTTCCAAAATCCCTCATGAGAAACTCTTAGGGAAATTAAAAAGCCATGTGATAGGAGGCAATGTACTGTTGTAGATTAGGAACTGGTTGAAAGATAGAAAGCAGAGGGTAGCGTTAAACAGAAATTTTCTCAATAGAGAAAGGTGAATAGTGGAGTACCCCAGGGATCTGGGCTGGGCCTGCTGCTTTTTAACATATTTATAAATGACCTGGAAATGGCAATAATGAGTGAGGTGATCAAATTTGCAGATGACACCAAATTATTCAAAGTTGTTAAAACACAAGAGAATTCTAAAAAATTGCAAGAGTACCTTGATAAATTAGGAGACTGGGCATCCCATTCTTCGGGGTCCACCCTGCGCCTGCTCAAGAAATCTGCCGCAATATTCTCTACTCCTGCCACATGCTGCGCCGACAGTGCCACCAGATGATCTTCGGCCCATATTAGCAGTCCCTCTGCCTCCTCCTCCAAGGGCGGGCTGCTTGTACCGCCCTGTCGGTTGATGTAGGCCACTGTGGTCACGTTGTCCGAAAACACCCAGACCACCTTCAGATGGACCCACTGCTCGAAGGTCCTGAGCGCTAGCGCCACTGCTCGCATTTCCAACCTGTTGATGGACCACTGGGCTTCCACTGCTGACCATGTCCCCTGAGCAAAGAGCCATTCGCAGTGAGCCCCCCAGCCTGACAAACTGGCATCCGTCATCAACTGCAACCACCTTAGGGACTCTAGGGCCATGCCCCTTTCCAGATTGCCCTCCCGGAGCCACCAATGCAGGGCTTCCTTGGTTTCTGTAGGACATAGGAGGCGAACCAAGAGGGACTGCCATTGATGAGGCCACCGTCGGAGAAGAGCCCGCTGAAGCGGTCTCATATGGGCTCTGGCTCAAGGAACTAGCTCGATCGTCGCCGCCATTGTTCCTAGTACCTGCAGGTAATGCCACGCCGTGGGTGACTTCATGGCCAGAAACTGATGAATCAGAAGCCGCAGCCCCTCTCTCTGCTGATCTGGCAGGAACACCCCTCCTTTGTGTCGAACCTTGCTCCAAGATATTCTATCACCTGGGATGGAACCAGTCTGCTTTTTGCCAGATTGATCACCCACCCCAGACTCCGTAGAAGGTCTATGACCCTGTCCGTAACCTTCCGACTCTCCTCCTCTGACTTGGCCCAAATCAACCAGTCATCGAGGTACAGGTGGACCAGAATACCGTCCTTGCATAGTGCCGCCGCCACCACCATCACCACCATTACTTTGGTGAAGGTGCATGGAGCTGTTGCCAGGCCGAAGGGCAAGGCCTGAAACTGGAAGTGTCCCCTTGGAACCGCAAACCGCAGGAACTGCTGATGGGACTCTCGAACCGGGATATGCAAATACGTTTCCGTCAGGTCGAGTGAGGTCAAAAACTCCCCCTGCCGCACTGCCACTATCACCGACCTGAGTTTCCATGTGGAAGTGCGAAACTCGGAGACAACGATTGACGCGTTTCAGATTGAGGATTGGGCGAAAGGTGCCCTCTTTCTTTGGCACCACGAAATATATGAAGTATCGACCGTAGCCACACTGGTCGTTTGGCACCGGCACAACCACTTCTAATTCCAGCAGCCGATCCAGAGTCTCTTCTACCGCTGCTCTTTTTGCCGGAGATCTGCAAGGAGACTATACGAACGATGGGAACACCGGACTTGCCAATTCGGGAGCATATCCATCTCAAATTACCTCCAGCACCCATTGATCGGACTTGACCCGGGTCCAGGTGGGGAAGAACCACCGTAACCACCCTCCTACTGGCAGCACCCCTGCCTGGACCCCCCTCACTTCATTGCGTCTTTCTTAGTCCCGTGGCTGAGGAAGAGGCTCTGAAACCTCTCCCTGCCCCTCGAAACCCTCGGAAGGCTTGTCCTCTAGGGGAAAAACGTCCTCTTTGAAAGGATGTGTACCCTGCCGACCGAAACCTCCGGGTCTCTCACAGCTGCGTCCTCGCAGGGGCAGGAGTTCGATTTTGCTTTTGCCGATCCTCAGGGAGCCTGCCTCCCTTGGACTCTCCCAATTCTTTCACCAACTTGTCCAAATCCTCTCCAAACAGAAATTTTCCTTTAAAGGGGAGTTTGCTAAGGCGAGTCTTAGAGGAAGCATCCGCTGCCCAGTTACGAAGCCAGAGGTATTGTCTGGCAGTGACCACCGAAGCCATGTTCTTTGACAAGCTTCTGACAAGGTCATACTGGCTATCAGCCAGATAGGCTGCCCCTGACTCAATTCTCTCCGCTTCCCCCTGCGGACCACTGGGAGAGTCACTAGACAGCTGAATCTGTTGCGACCAGCGCAGACAAACGCGTGCTATCCATGCGCTTCACACCGAGGCCTGAAGAGCCAGGGCACTGATATCAAAGGCTTGCTTCGATAATGTATCCACCTTCCGGTCCTGTGAGTCTCGCAGAGCCGCACTGCCTTCCACTGGATTAGTTGTCTTCTTGGTGACGGCCGACACTGCGGCGTCCACCCTAGGCAAACGCAATAGCTCCCTATCGAGCTCCGGCAAAGGATACAGCTGGGCCATGCCCCGGAACCCCCCTCAGGTCAGAGTCCGGCTGATCCCATTCCTCCTGAATCATCTGCCTCACCACACAGTGCACCGGAAAAGCCTTCTGTGATTTCCTTACCACCTGAATAAGAGGGTCCTCCAATGCCTTGTCGTCCACTGGTACTCCTGGGACCATATTGAGGACCTTCTCTGATCAAAGCCAGTAACTCCTCCCGGTAAAAGACACGTACAATCCTGGCTCTGTTCCTCCTGAATCTCACCCTCTTCAAGTTCCTCTTCGTCTTCACCTAGCTCTGGATCAGAAAGCTCCTCTTCCCGATCCCCCAGCAATGGTAGAGGAGGCGAACCGTCCTTCTCTAGCCTCTTCCGCTTCTGAGGTATAGGAGGATCCGTTTCACTGGTCTCCACACTTCTCTTGAGTGGGCCGTCATGCCCTGTTCCCTGCTTCTCCTCCTGCTGGTGAAGATAAAATGCCTTGTGCAGAAGCAACACAAACTCTGGGGAGAAGTCTCCCAAGCCTCCCCCTTCCTGGCCAGCCGACGATGTTGATGGGCTGGGAAGAGGCTGGGTAAGGGCCAGCTGCTCAGAAGCTGAGGTAGAAGGACCCTCCGAAGACAGCATTGGCGCTATCACCTCCCCTGCATCCTGAGAGGTACCAGCCACTGGATCCAGTGTCATACTTACCTGGATTTCCTGCTCCAGAGGCAGCTTCTGTCACACACCCCTTGCAGATGCCTGCCTCTGAAACTGCTCAGCGATTTGACCCACACACCAAGCACTGCAGTTTAGCTGGCATAATGACTTTTGGAAACCAATTAAACAATTAAATTACATTAAACTAATTAAGCCACTTAAAACCAAAGGTTCCCAATCCAAGATGGCGGAGGAATAAGACGCCAAGTTGGAGTGCTTTGAACTTGCTCCTGCACTTTCCTTTCGATGGGGAGGAAAAGGAAACAACATACCCAAAAAAACCCTGAGGCTACAACTCCGTCTGGACGGTTGATGCAGTCGTCAATAGCTGGTTTCTGCCTTCCTACGATGTCCATGGCTTCGGCGGATCCTCTGGATGTTGCATTGGATCTGAGCTCTGAAGGGGTGGTTTTAAGCCCCGTTCAAGCGCCCCCAGTTCAGCCAGGAGTCCCACTCACGGTGGGGCAGGTTTGCGGAGTTTCTCCGGGTTTGGAGTTATCGGCACCTGCGGGGGTTTCCCCCGTGAAGAGAGACGTGACGGCAGCGGGCGGAGGAGCTGCAGTAGGGAGGTGTTTTTCCTTTCCTATTGGCGGTGGAGAAGTGGAACAGCTGACGCCTAGCGTATCCAGTACTTCGGAGTCCAGGTTACCTAGGGCTGTTGAGAAGCCTGCGCGGGTCACGTTAGATAGCTTGTGGGAGGCTATCTCGGCCATTCAGCAAACCCTTCTTCCCTTTGTTAATTCTTTCTCTCAGCAACTTGTGGATATTAAAGCTTGTTGTTCCTTGACAGACTCAGAGGTTTTGGCTCACTCGACCAGATTATCTTACCTGGAATCTAAGGTGGAAGACCTTGAGACCCTTAGAGCTGTTAATGAGAAAGACCAGGCAGTTCAGGCAAGGAGAATTGAATTCCTGGATAATTGTCTTCGTAAGAATAATCTGAGATTTTTGAACTTCCCACGGTCTCCTTTGATAGCTTCTATGGACTTGGTCCGTAAATGTTTTGTTGAAGTTTTGCAGATGCCTGCTGAATCGTTGCCTCCTGTGGTGCGAACTAAATATGTCTCGATATCTCCATTAGAGCCTGAGTTACAGCGGGCTTCTAGTGCAGATCATGATTTTCCTCAATTGGATCTTTCAGCTTTTTTAGAGAGCTCCTTGGATGTGGTGACCAGTAGAGCGACTTTATTAGTTAATTTTGCCTTTGAGTCAGATAGGAACACTGTTCTTAAATTATATTTTCGTAAATTGTCTGTTACGCAGTTTATGGGCTCAAAAATGTTGATTTTCCCTGATTTAGCTAGAGATACGCAGAAGAGGCAAAAGCTGTTCCTGGCTTTATGCCAGAGATCGGAAGCCTTGGGTGCGCAGTTTAAGTTGAGGTATCCCTGTAAGTGTATGGTTAATTTTCAAACTAGGCAGTATATTTTTTTTGAGCCCAAACAACTCTTACAATTTCTTGAGGCTAGGGAAGAGGGTGGGGGTCGGGGTCGGGAAACTCCCATACCGTCTGCCATGTAATACATCTTTTTGCTCCTTTGATGTTCATTTTATTTCTTGAGTGTTGTACACTATGTATATTTCATCTCTTGGATCATATGGTGGGCTTGGTATTGTGGTCTATGCCAGTTTATTTGTTTTTTCTTCTTGTAGAGGACGGTTTTGACGGTTCTCTAAAGTGGGGGTTTTACTTTTTTGTTAATTCAGATTCAGAAACAGAGTTGTATTTTCTGGATTATATTGTAAAATCTATTAAAAAAAAACAAACCCAAAGGTTTCCTTGATACCTAATTAGTCAAAATAAATAAAGAAAAAACAAAGCCCCCCTTTTTTTTTTTTTTAAATCGCAGAAACAACAATTAATGTGCTCGAGAGTCCTGCTTGACAGCAAAAGAAACAGAACGTCTCCCAAAAACTTGCCTGGCCCGGACGCGCCCAATGCGTGCGAAAGGAAGCCGAACTGTACTCCTCCCCCCCAACTGAGTCACCTACCTCTGCCACTGCTCTCCCCGGCGGTGATGGGTTCTGCCTCAAGAAAGCCAGCTGGTGCCTCCGCGGCCCTGTGCCACGCGGACCGCTGCCATAATGCAGCCGCTTCCTTTTTCTGCCGCAATGCTGCCTGCCGAATCCCGCCCTCGTGCTCAGCCTCTATGAGGGCTTCGGCAATGAGACAGGATCGGCGCGGGAGTCAGGCCCGACGAAAAAAGGGACCTCTGTTTCTCCCCGCGGCTCCCCATCCCAGCAAGGTTCGGGAGGCACTCTTCCTTTAGGTACAGCTGTCTCTTAAGAACTGGAGTTCTCTCTAGGCCCCGAAGAAGGTGACTAGAGGGAGGGTAGGAAGGGTGGGGGGGGGGAGGGGGAGGAATTCTCTCCCGCCAAGCACAGTCCTGCCTATACTAAAACACCTAAAATCTCCAAATAAACAACAAGAATGCAATAAAACCAAAAAATATTAAATCCCACTGACTATCCTATAGTCTCTCCAATAAGCCTACTTCCCCTAGCTTAGTGCTCCTTCTAGCTGATTTGGAGACTGAGCTAAAACCTGAATCTGGTGGGTGGAGCCAGTGGTATTTATACTGGAGGATCATCAAAATGATGACGAGCTCAGTCTCCAAAGCCGCTGGTAGAGGAGCACAACCCAGAGGTGAAGGGACTGGACTGGAGGAATGCCTAGGAATGCAAAGTTCCACATTAGGAACCACCACCCAGGAAAAGGATTTAGGTGTCATTGAGGATAATACATTGAAACCATCTGTCCAGTGTGCAGTGGCAGCCAAAAAAGCAGATAGAATGCTAAGAACATAAAGTAAAGAATGAAGAACAAAAAAGGATATTATAATGCCTCTGTATCGCTCCATGGTGCGACCACACCTTGAATGTTGTGTGCATTTTTGGTCACCATATTGTAACAAAGATATAGCAGAATTAGAAAAGGAACAAAGAAGAGCTACAAAAATGGTAAAGTGGATGGAAGGATATGTCTACGGGAAAAGCTTAAAAGGTTAGGGCTCTTCAACTTGGAAAAAGATGGCTGAGGGGAGATATGATAGAGGTCTATAAAATAAGGAATGGAGTAGAATGGGTAAATGTAGATCGGTTGTTCACTCTTCAAAAAGTAGAAAAAGTAGGGGACATGCAGTGAAGTTACAATGTAACACATTTAAGACTAATCGGAGAATTTTTTTTCACTCAATAATCAAACTCTGGAATTCATTATCAGAGAATGTAGTAAAAGCTGTTAGTGTAACTGGATTTAAAAGAGGTTTGGACACGTTTCTGGAGAAAAAGTCCATAAACCATTATGAAAGAGGACCGGGGAAATCCACTTACCCATTGGACAAGCAGCATGGAATCTGTGTACCATTTGTGAACCTGACAGGTACTTGTGACCTGGATTGGCCACTGAAAGAAATAGGATACTGGGCTTGATGGACTCTTGGTCTGACATAGTATGGCATATCTTATGTTCTATGTTCTTATAAGAATGGACAAGAGGCTCAGTTCTATTCTCTGAAATAAAGACATAATTAAATTTAAAGGCAAGCCTGTTAAACTCTACCCTAAACTATCTGAATTTACTTTATAACAAAGGAAGAGCTTCAGACTGCTTACTCAGGTACTAAGAAACAATAACAAAAAATATAGGTGGACCTCTCCATTTAATCTTTACTTCACTTTTCAGAAGGAAATTATTCAGTTATCAGAGCTAGAAAAATGTCTGTGTTAGGTTCATGCCTTGGAAAATGATCTATCCATACCTAAACCAAAATCAAGACCATCAGAATGGTGCATGAATATTCCCAACAGAAGAAAAATCTCTAGAGGACAAAGGTTTAAGGTTTAATTATTTGATAAAAACCGCCTTTCTGGGGTAATCAAAGCGGTGTACAGGTATTAAAATACATAACAAAAACATAAAATACATAAATTATACAAAGCATAAAAAAAACATAATACATAAAAACTTCGGCCATGGCCAGAAAAGGAAAAGAAGTATACAATTTTGTAAAGGACAGAAGGATAATATGCAGGGGGTACGGGACAGGATACAACAGGTAGGTAGGTACAACGAGAGCGGGCTCATACAAAAGAAGAGGGGATATTGAATGCCAGTGAAAAAAGATGGGTTTTAAGGTTTTGTTTAAAGACTGCAAATTGTGGTTCCAGGCGGAGGGAGGAGGGGAGAGAGTTCCAGTGTGCAGGACCAGCGAAGTAGAACGCAGATAGACGTGTGAGCTGGAGGTGAGCACGGGAGGGGGCGGGAAGGGCGAGACGATTGAGATGGAAAGAGCGGGGAGTGTAGCGAGGGGAATGAAAAGATAGAAGGTCAGACAAATAAGATGGGGTACCAGTGTGATAGGCTCTGTGAAGCAAAGTCAACAGTTTAAACTGAGAGCGGAATGGGACCGGCAACCAATGAAGATGGAAAAGTAAGGGAGTGACATGATCTCGAAGAGTGGAATGAGTGATAAGGCGTGCAGCAGTGTTTTGTATTCTTTGGAGCCTAGTCACCTGGTTTTTGGGGAGACCAAGAAACAATGCATTAGAGAAGTCCACCCGTGACATGACTAAGGACAGTACTAGTGTAGACAGAGCAGAAGGGGAGAGGAAAGGGCGGATTGAGCGGATTTGCCGGAGAAAAAAGAAAGAGGTTTTAGTAATATGGGAGATATGAGAACGAAAGGAAAGATCTGAGTCAAAGTGGACACCTAAATACCGAAATGTAGAAACCAATGGGACTAGGGAATTGGAGAAAGAGGGGGCTAAAGTGTGTGGGGGGGGGGGGAGCACCATGAGTAAACCAAATAGCAAGAGTCTTAGTGAGGTTAAGATGGAGACAGTTAGTGGTAAGCCAGCTAGCAACGGAGGAGAGGCAAGAGTTCAGAGGGGTGAGATCAGGGCAGGAAGAAGAAGTGTGGTGAAGTAAGAGAATGTCATCCGCGTAGAAGAAAGCTGAGATACCTGACTGCTGAATAAGGAGTGTGAGGGGAGCGAGAAAAAGATTAAAAAGAAGGGGGGCAAGAACGGAGCCCTGCGGAACCCCACAGGGGAGGTGCTGTGGATCAGAAGGGGGAAGAGCAGATGAAGAGGGAAGGACTGTGCAGGAGCGAGAGGAAAGAAAAGAGTGGAACCAGTGATAAACAGTGCTACAGAGACCAGCTTCGCGAAGTCGGTGAAGAAGAAGAGAGTGATCGACTAAATCAAATGCTGCTGAGAGATCCAGGGCAACCGCCACCGAAATATCACCTAGATCGTGAGCTACATGCAGTGCATTAGTGAAAGCCAGAAGAACGGTGTCAACGCTGTGCCCAGAACGGAAGCCTGATTGACGGGGGTGAAGGAAATTGATAGACTCAAGGTGATGGGAAAGTTGTGCGAACACAAATTTCTCCAGAAGCTTAGACTGGCTCCTGGGATTTATAAAAGACATGACTTTGATCCAGCAATGGATATGACTAAACCTTAATAAAGTCTACTACCCTTTTTTATTGCTTGAATAACTTTGATTGTGGAGGGTTTTTTTAGATGTTGTTTGAGAGCTGGAGAGGGAGTTACCTTGAACATTTGTGCTTTTCCAATATGTCCAATTATGACACCAATTGGAAAGATAAAGAAAGCAAAAAATGACATAAAATTATCTGGGAGGGAGGGGTTTGCTTTGGGTTTTATGTCAAGACAGAGGAGAGCTGGGTAGGAAGAGATATAGATGGTATGGAATGAATGGTTGTGTATGGTGATGATGATGCTATCTGAAAACGGGTAATATTAATGGACTTCATTTACTGGAATATCAATCAATGAGCTACATCTTCCCATTCAAAGGAAGAGAGTTTTAAATCACCTGAAAAACTGTAAACTCTCAATTGTTTATTTTGTTTTTATTTATTTATTTTTACAAGAGTTACATCTTTCTCCTTCTGGTAGTGTGGCGTGCGTTGGTAAGGGGTTTTCTTTAAAACACAGGACAGACAGCAGTTCAGAGAAAACAAAATCAGTTTTAATCTGTCCCAGCTTACCTCCACAAAGCTGGCTCTCCCAACCCCTCCTCCAGCCTCAGTTAAAGTTTCTACCTCAGAACTCCTTTGCACGACTTGCCTTGGAGGGATGTCTGGCTACATGGGCCTCCCTCTCTCCTGCAGCCTGCTGGGTTCTTAATCTCAATCTGTGAGCCATGCCCTCCCAGCCCCGAACTCTGGGCTGCAGATGTTCTTAAAGAAGTCTGTTAATAAGTCCTTTGGAGAGGGATGGGTAACATTCTATATACCCCATCACACACCGTCCCCCTCAGCTCAACCATGCAACATATTGAGCACCTGCCTCATCTGGAACCCCCACCTGAGATAGGAAGTCTGAGTTCAGGTGAGTCCGACCACCCTGTGACAGACCTGAAACTGGTAGGTAGGAGACTCAAAAATGACAGCATAATACGGCTGTTGGACTCCTTATGTTGAACCAGCCACTTGAGCATTGGTGGTCTCTTACTAGCATATATGGACGGCCAAGCAGAAGGTTTCAAGTGCCCACTTGACAGCCAGGTCTTCCTTATAGATCACTGCATAATGCTTCTCCCTAGGAAGCAGCTTCCTGCTGATGAATATTATGGGATTTTTTTTCACCCCTGACTTCCTGAGTCAGAACATCTCCTAGGCATTAGCTTGCACAATAAATGGTAGACAGAAATCGGGACTAATCAAGATGGGTTCAGAGCATACAGCCTTCTTGTGACACTAGAAGGCCAGGTCCAGGTCTAGTGACTATTGAATCTGTGTGGGAGCTCTCTTCCAGATGAGATTGGTTAATGGCTTTCTTCTGTTTATCTGGCTGGGCAATCTTGTAATTAACAGGTCCTGTTTTCTCTTTCACCTCATAAGGCCATTGCTATTTACAGAGTAACTTGCTCTCAGATTAGGGCAGCAAGACTAAAATTCTGTCTCCCGATTGGAAGGTGCAGTTCACAGCTGCCAAATTGTAGCCCTTGGCTGGCTCGGCTTGGACTTTTTCCAGACAGAGTTTGACCACCTCTCCAGCTTTCCTCAGCTGGTCTTGCATTTGTATAACATACTTCACCAAATTATTGTACGCCCGGCATGGTGTTCTTCTCAGGTTTCCCTTACCATGTCTAATATGCCTCTTGGCCATCTTCTGAAGAGCAACTCAAAAGACAAAAACCCCGTAGAACTCTTGAGGTACTTCATGGACAGCAAACATTAAGTAAGGTAGGAGGATATCCTGATTCTTCTTGAATGATTTGATGAGACCATCCATCTGTGGGCAACATACTGATGTTCACAGCATCTTGACCTTCACCAAAGCACACACTTGCTTCATCACCTCAGAAACAAAGGGTGTTCCTTGATCTGTGAGGATCTCATTGGGTATTCCCACCTGTGAGGATACTTCCCAGAGGGTATTCGCGATTGTAGTAATCTTCATATTCCTTAGAGCAATGGCCTCTGGATATCAGGTAGCATAGTCCAGTATGGCTAAAATATATGTGTTGCCTTGAGTGGTTCACTCCAAGGGTCCTACCAGATCCATGGCCACTGTTCCAAATAGGGACCGGATGGGATACACCCTAGAATACTGAGGGAACTTGGGAACATTCTAGCAACTCCACTGACTGACCTTTTCAATGCCTCGTTGGAGTCGGGAGTGGTGCCAAAGGACTGGATTGAGGCTCATGTGGTGCCTTTACACAAAAGCGGAAGTAAGGATGTGGTTGAAAACTTCAGGCCGGTTAGTTTAACTTCGGTGGTGAGTAAATTATTGGAAACGCTGCTGAAAGAGAAAATAGTGAGGTTTCTGGAGTCCAGCGGATTACAGGATCCGAGGCAGCATGGATTCACCAGAGGCAGGTCTTGTCAGACAAATCTGATTGATTTCTTTGACTGGGTGACCAGGGAGTTGGACCGAGGGAGAGCTCTAGATGTGGTGCATTTAGATTTCAGTAAAGCCTTTGACACTGTTCCTCACAGGCGACTTATAAACAAACTGAGCACCCTAGGGATGGACCCTAAAGTTACTGCTTGGGTTAGAAATTGGTTGGGTGGGAGGCGACAAAGAGTACAAGTAAATGGAGCTCACTCTGAGGAGAAGCATGTTACCAGTGGTGTGCCCCAGGGATCTGTCCTTGGTCCGATACTTTTTAACATCTTTGTTAGTGATATAGCGGAAAGGCTGTCGGGTAAGGTTTGCCTTTTTGCAGATGATACCAAAATCTGCAATAGAGTAGACACCCAGGAAGGTGTAGATAACATGAGGAGGGATCTAGCTAAGCTTGAAGAATGGTCTAGAATTTGGCAGCTGGGATTTAATGTTAAAAAATGTAAGGTCATGCATTTGGGCTGCAGCAATCCAAGGGAGCAATACAGTATAGGAGGTGAAGTACTTTTGTCCACTAAAGAAGAGCGGGACCTAGGCGTGGTTGTGTCTGATGATCTTAAAGTAGCTAAACAGGTAGAAAAGGTGACGGCAAAAGCTAGAAAGATGCTTGGGTGCATATGGAGAGGAATGGCTAGCAGAAAAAAGGAGGTGATAATGCCTCTGTATAAGTCTTTGGTGCGACCTCATTTGGAGTATAGTGTGCAATTCTGGAGACCGCACCTTCAAAAGGATGTGAACAGGATGGAGTCAGTGCAGAGGGTGGCTACTAAAATGATTAATGTGCTTCATTATAAAGCATATGAGGACAGACTTAAGGATCTTAATATGTACACCTTAGAGGAAAGGCGGGATAGAGGTGATATGATTGAGATGTTTAAATACCTCCGTGGCATAAATGTTCAGGGAGAGAGTCTCTTTCAATTGAGAGCAAGTTCTGCTACGAGGGGAAATGGGATGAGGGTGAAGGGAGATAGATTCAGGAGTGATATGCGGAAATATTTCTTTACGGAAAGAGTAGTGGATCCATGGAATAGTCTCCCAGTGGAGGTGGTAGAGATGAGGACAGTAACTGAATTCAAAAAAGCATGGGACCAACACAGAGGATCTCTAAAGGTAAAACGTGGACTGCTGTAGTTGTTCATATGGAAAGACAGACTAGATAGGCCATGTGGTCTTTTTCTGTCATCATGTTTCTATGATTGGCATAGGCACTAGAGGGGCAGGTCAGACTCTAATGAGGTTATGAAGATGGCAGATGGGGCATGACTGGCAATATAACTGCACCTGTTTATGGACCCTGAGTCAGAAAAATCATGCTAAAACACACTCTAGTGTTTTCTCCACCCCCAGATGTTCCCCTAATAAATGACTATGGACCAACGATAACACCTGTCGACAAAAGGGCTGGGGAACTATCAGTTGCTCTACTTCTTCCTCCTCTAGGGCCCCCTTGGATACTCTATAATAAATCAACCTTTAGTACAAAAAAGGGAAAAGTTCTTACAGGGGACTCTCTGTTACCTACTGGAATCCCACCTACCTCCAAAACCCTCTCTCGGGCATGTTTAAGGGACTCATCCTCTTGCTGGGCCCTTCTGAAGCTGCTTGGGTCTACCTCCAGTCCACACTCTGGTGAGGGGACAATTGTATTTGGATTACTACTGCTGAGCTCTGGGCTATCCCCAAGTGTTTCTTTCCTAGCTCTCCCTCCCCAGATCCCCCCCCCCCCCATAGCCACCCCTGATTCTGTTGGTAGCATAGCTTTTCACGGCAACACCAACTCCAGGACTTAGCAGACTTGGGATTCTCAACATGTAGATCAGGGTCTTCCAGCGGGAAAATTTCTGGTCAATCTTCCTGGTCCAACTTAGTGAAGCCATCAAGCGCATTAGCACTGAATTGTGATGTTCAAGGGCCCTATAAAAAACTCAGACCTTGCTGCAGGACGCCGGAGAGAGGGAGGCCTTTCTGCAGCAGCAATTCTCCCATCTAAGCCCATGGACGCATTGGCACTGAATTATGATATCCAAAGGCCCTATAAAAACTTGGGTGTTGCTGCGGGATGCGGCTGCATCCCGAAGGGGTGTACCCAGAGGCAGGTCACACCCCTTTGGCACTCCTTCGGACTGCTTAAGGAGAGTTTGGTCCACAGCGATGGGGAACCAAAAAAAGAAGATTTTCCCTTAGATAAACACCTAATAAGGTGAATAACTGAAGATCTGGGTTCTGCTTTTTCTGCTTCTGTGAGTACTAATTCTACTTCCTTTATGTCTTTGGAAGGCAGTTTAACCCCACTCCACCCATTGCTAGGAATGGTTTGCCAGACACAGAGGGAACCCTTGGTATGGGGCCCTCTAATGGTCCGGCACTTGTTCCAGATCAGTCTTCAGCCTGCCAGCAGTCAGATGTCCTGAAAATTGCAATGCTCAAGGTGGTACAGATTCCATCCTTACCAGGTGAAGGTTTGTTGAACACCATTACCCCTTAAGACGTCTCACTTAAGGACATTTGGGCTGTTGTGACTCAGACTGAGATGGTTTTAACAGGAACATTGAGGCAATTGGAGGAATTTACGAAGGATTCAGTGGCTAAATTTGTGGACTATGATGTTCAGTTAAATGATGTAGTAGGGGCTAGCTCAAATGGAAGCTCATATGTGTACTGTTCAGTCTGTATCCTCAGCTTTTATCAAAGATAATTTATAATTACATTGTCAATGTGTTTGAAAACTGGTCTCGCTCTAGAAACAGTTTAAATTTCCCTATTATGCATTATTTGTCTGCATTAATTTATTTTATAAATATTTGAAAGAGGTTTTGCTGCTTTTGCAGCCTGAAGATATAAAGGTTGCCAATATATATTAAATTCCTAGAGGAAAGAAACTTATGAAGGATGGTTCGGGAGAACTTGACCTGTTAGATTCCCCTGATAGTGTGGATGTGTTCAAGTCTCTTTCAGACAATATTACAGCAAGAGCAACATTGATCGTAACTTTTGTTTCGGAGATAGACAAAAAGTCTGTTCTAAAGTTGTGTTTTCCTAAGAAGGATGTTATTATTTGCAGACAGAAAATTACTAATTTTCCTTGATGTATTCCATTCCACCCAGCTTTGCCGCAAGGCTTTTCTGGAGTTAAAACCTCGCACCTTGACTTTGAGAGCTACGTTTTTTCTGAAGTTCTTGTGCAGGTGTGTGGTGGGTCATCAGGGAAAAAGCTACTGTTTTCTGGATCCATTCCATTTGGAGGATTTCCTTAAAAATCATGGCCCTTGATTCTTTTGGGGTGGGTTTAGTATGAGGGTGAGAAATATGTTTTGGTGCACTGCTGCAGTTCTTTATGTGGATATTTTTCTTTAATGTGTCATATTAAGGAATCCCTTCTTCTCTATAAATGTGGACTACATGCTATGTGATAATCTTTATGATGTAGAAGGAAATTTTGTTATAATTTTCTTGCATTCTTTGACAATGTCTTGTGCATTGTTACATGATTGAAAGTTAAATAAAAAGAAAATACATGCAGGCGTGAGGGGTGGTTAGGATGACACTCATGAATTCCTCCATATCCTGGGAACATTCCTGAGCAAAGTGTCCCCAGGCTCCACACCTAAAACAGGTGAAGGGGTCGTGGTCGGGGCCATACCCTTGCCTAGGAGGTAACTTTGGGGGTCAGAACATGAGAGCCAACATCCGTTCCAGCTTTCCCTTCTGTCCTCCTGGGCTAATGGGTGACGACTTCTTCCCCTTCTCACTGTCCCTTCAGCTATTTACAGTGCACTTTCCAGTGTAAGCTTGGGGTGCTGATGTTCAAGCCTTCCAAAAACTGCTCTAATAGCACAATCTTGGCTATCTCGGATCTAGTCTTTCCCTCCGGTTGCAGCCACATCCGTGCAAGATCCTTCAACCGATAAAGGTATCTCAGAGGGCTCTCTATTATCTGGAACCCTCCTTTCAGAATCACTGGTGGTAGGCCTCTGGGTTACAGCCAGCTCATTCCAGTATGGCGGCCTTGACAGCTGCCTATGTAACTAATCCATCTGGGTTGGCATTCTAGAATGTAGCCTGAGTGCTGCCCATCAGCAAATTCCCCAAATAAGAAGTCCATGTTGCCTCCGGCCACCCAGCAATTTGGTGATTTGCTCAAAATTCACCAAGAAATGGTCCGGTTCATCTTCTGCCATCATTTTAAGAAGCACTGGTGCTGGAGGGTAGAGTTCCAGCCTACAGGGTCTGAACAAGAGTCTTATCTGCTGCTGCTGCTTGTCCAGCAGGACACATTGAAATTGCTGCTGCCCTTCTGCCAGAACCTGAAGGATACACTCCATTCTGGCTTGTCACTGTCTCTTACAAACTAACCACAGCTCACTCTTCTGCAGTTAACACTGCAGCATTCCAGCTCTAACAAACCTTTCACAGCCTCTAGTGGCCAAAACAAAATCCTGCCTGTCCAGACTGATTAAATTTCTTCAAGCTCCCTAACTAGGGCGAGCATAACACTCTTAGCCATACTATAAACACAATAATCTTGATCTGCTGTAGAGGCCCAGTCCTGGAGGGATGTGAATTTGCCCTCAGTCATGTGGTTAGAGGAAAATCCATAAGCTACCATCATATGTGGTAGTGTGGTGTATGATGGGAAGGGTTTTCTTTAAAACTCAGGCCAGACAGCAATTCAGGGAAAAGAAAATCAGTTTTAAAATCTAGCCCAGCTTGTTAAACCTCCACAATGCTGGTTCTCCTGGCCCCTCCTCCAGCCCCGGTTAATGTTCCTACCTCAGAATTTCTTTGCATGGCTTGCCCTGGAAGGACTTCTGGCTCCATGGGCCTCCCCTCCCTCCTGCAGCCTGATGGGTTCTTAACCTCTCCCTGTGAGTCATGCGCTTTCAGCCCTGAACTCTGGGCTGCAGACTCTCTTAAAGGGGACTGTTGATAATTCCTTTCAAGAGGGACAATTAGCATTCCACAGACCCCATCTTAATAAGAATAACAAGTTAGGAACAAGGAAGGAGCCGAGGATTTTAATTAATCTCACTGAAAAGCTAAAGGAAAATGGCAGTACTGATAACTAGAAACACCTCTTTTTTCTTCATCAGATGATATCTGATAAAGAAGGCTAATATGCTATTTTGATAGGTAAAAGTTACATTAGAAATGCTTATGCTCCTCTAGCTGAAATGGATCCTTTTTTCAGGGAATTCTTAGGCATTTTAAAACTTAATGCCCAGGGCTGAAAATACTTAGGAAAGAATTTCAGCTGTGCACCATCAGCTCTAGATCGATCTGAAACTAAGGTGCCCAAACCATTTGCAACGAAACTTTTGAAAAGGATTTTTGTTTTGTTTTTTTGTTTTTTTATAACAAGAGCTTTAATTTACAGATGCTTGGAAGGAAAACCTTAAAATGAATAGAAATTATTTGTTTTATTTGAGTCCCCATTACTCCTACTCCAGGATAGATTTTTGCTTCATTCCTTGTGATCGTGCCTTTATAGTTTGGGCGACCAGAATTGAGAACATGATCATTTCTGATCACACCACAGTAATTTTGAGTATGGTGGGATTAACATTAGATTCTGAACCACACAGATGGTCAATGAAAAAATGGTTATTAAGTAATTCCAAATTTGTGGAAAATCTCACTAAAGTTTGGGATATATATACATATATAATAGTAAACTATAAATCTGACATGCGTATTTTTACAATATGGATGCTGCTAATGTGATCCTCAGAAATAAAATTACATTTACTCTGCCTTCTCTAAAAAACAGAGAAAAGCCAAAATTAAAGAAAAGCAGGACAGAATGGTGACATTTTACTTACTGATAATGCCCTTTCCTTAAGTCCTACTAGACTACCAGCAGAGATGGAGACAAAGAAAATCTTCCAGAGGTTGCTTATGACCTCATCATGCCATAAGCACAGATGTAGCTATAGGCACACTTCAGTATTCATATCTAGGCAGATGGTCAAGAATCCTTTACCACACACAGGTCCATTGCACAAGGAACCATAATTACACACAGGAACATCCTCAGGTGGAAGGCTTGTCAAGAGGATAAGGGACTCAGGGTCAACCACAGAGAAAGATACAGTATATCAACAAAGTCACAGGGGCGGGTTCTGGACTGGTCTAGCAGGACTCAAGGAAAGGACAGTATTTGATAATTAAAATGTCACCTTCCATATCATCCTACTAGGCCAGTCCAGACGAATGTGATGTAGAAAAGCTATGTCTCCACTGGGTGGGAAGAAGACCCAAAGACTGGGTGGGAAGCCAAAGACTGTGTCCACCCAAATGTGGCCATCCAAGTGGCAGTGCTTAATAAAAGTGGAAAGGTGATGGCCACATTGCTGCCCAATAAATGTCTGAAAAGGGTGACTGTGCTACACTCTGCCCAAAAGGATGCTTACACCCGAGAGGAGTGTGCATGCAAACCCTCTGGATCCAGCCAGATCACAACAGACATGCTGAGGCCATGACCTCCTTGATCCAGCACCCCAACGTAGACTTAGAGGCCACGCCAATCATATGCAGACCTACAAGCAGCCCAAACAGTTTGACCTGTGAAAGGAGTTAGTAACCACAAGATACTGGAGAAGCACTCTTCTGATCTCCACCAAGCAAAGGTCCTTATCCATTCCTTGACACTGTTTCTTAGAAAAGGAAGGCAAGAAGGAGGGGACAGAAAAATGTGCATGGCCTCCTCCAAAAGGAACAAGTAAGGAGCCCAGCATGATAATGCCTGCAACTTGGAGATACATCTCACTGAGCTGAATGCGACCAATAAGATGGTCTTAAGTGACAGATCTTGAAGAGCAGCCCGCATCCGAGGTTCAAAAGGTTCTTACCTCAAGCCCTGGAGAATGAAGCAGAGATCCCAAGAAGGAATGACTGAACATAGGGGAGGATGCAACTGTCATACCCCCTGAGGGAAATGAGACACATCTGGGTGCAAGGCTACAGACTGCCCTGCCACTGGCCTCCACAGCATAACAATTCTATTACCTGACTCTTCAGGGAACTAAAGGAAAGGCCATTGACAAGGCCATCCTGAAGAAAGGTGAACAAAGAAAAAGGGGGGTGCGCCATACTAGAACCAATCTTACATTTATGGCACCAATGCTCAGAAAGGCACCAGACACGCATGTAGGCAAAGCTTGGAGAAACGCTCCTTGCTTTCAGGAGTGTGGAAAAATGGCAGAAGAATAGCCCTTATGTGCCAGACATCACCTCGCAAGAGCCAAGCCATAAACAAGAAGAGAGCCAGGTTATCCAGAACGACTGCTCCCTACTGCAATATCCTCCCGGACTGTAGGAAGTTATAGAAGAGGCTCCCATGGAAACTGCATCCAGATCCAGACCCATGGCTTCCAGTGCCAGTCTGGCTCCACCAAAACAACCCAGCTCGAATGTTGCTCTAAGTGGTGAGTGACATGCACACAAGTGGCCACAGAGGAAACACATACAGCAAGCCTGATTGGTTAGGGGTGAACGAAGGCATCCACGCTCTCAGAGTTTGCTTCCTTGTGGTGATTCAGTGTGCACTTTGGCGTCAAACTGGGTCACCATTAAAGCCATCTTGGGACAACCACCAAAGTCCAAAATCCGTTGAAATGTTGACTGGTCCAATACCTACTCCCCGAGATTGGGATAGTGGCAACTGAGAAATCCGCTTCCACACTGTTGACTCTTGCAATGTGTTGTGTCAAGCAAGCTAGGAAGTTCCATTCTGCCCAGGAGTACAGGAGGATCATCCCCAGGGCTACTCTGGCACTCTTCATGGTCTGTTACTGGTTAATATATGCCTCACTGTGGCATTGTCCAAGAACATCCGGATTGTTCTGCCCCTGACTAATGACCAGATGTGTAGCAAGGCCTAGCAAATGGCCCTTGCCTTGAGGCAGTTGATGGGCTATACTGCCTCCCAGCTGTTCCAATAGCCCTGAACTACTCGGCCCTCGCAGTGGGATCCTCTGCCATTCTGGCTGACATCTGATGACAGGAAGAGCCATGAAGGATCATCCAGTAGCATAGGAAGAGAGGCCTGGCCTTAAAATCATGAGAGTTTAGAGACCGATGAGACAGCAAGAAGTCTTGTAGTGGTCACATGTGAGCATGTGCACAGAAACCATTTAAATTGATGCCACCATCCATCTGAAATCTGTAGGTAATCCCAAACCCTGGGAGCCTGCTGCACGCTGAGGGTTGTCAGCTGAAACAACAGTCTTCTCACTCTCCCTTCAGGCAAGAAGTTCTGCCCATTTTTATTTATTTATTTATTTATTTAAAAGGCTTTCTATACAGCCTTCTCCTGTAATCAAGGCGGTTTACACAGCAAACAATCGAAGAAATACTGACTTGTGTGTGCATCCAGTGATCAACAGTGAATGCGGTGTGTGTGTAGGGTGGCCTTGATTTGTGGTGGGCTATTTACAGCATGCGCTATTATACAATACTATGTACATGAATGAGAAGGGAGGGGAGTTGGCCTGTAGTTCTGGCTGGCGGGCAGGTTATGTGACATCACCGTAGTGTTTGATGAAGAGGGTCGTCTTGAGCTGTTTCTGGAAGTCCTTGATGTCTATTGTCGAATGTAGGTCGTCAGGGGGGTGTTCCAAATTGCAGGTGCAGCCAGCAATAGAGCTCGTTTGCAGTGTCCTTGTGTACCTTGGTGAAATCATTTGGTGTATTGATGAGGTTGGATGTGCCTCTCCTCCTCGGTCTTGTGCTGCTGTCGGATTGTATGAGTGGTTGTAGGCCGAGTGCTGAGGTCTGTTGTTTGATTTTGAATATGTTTATGACTGTCTTATATCTGATGCAGGAGCTGATTGGGAGCCAGTGGAGATTCTTTAGAATGGGGGTGATGTGATCTTGTCTTGATGAGCCAGATATTATGTGTGCTGCTGTGTTTTGAGCCATTTGCAGTGGCCTGTCTGCTTTGTTAGGCCGAGATAGATTGGCCTATGCGAGCATCACCTTGTTCGTCTTTGGAATTCAAGCAGCTGGGAAGGCTGAAATGGACTCTTTCCATGATTGATCACCCAGCTGAGGCTCTCCAGGAACTGCATGACTCGAGCTGATGCCTGAGATGTATCCAACTGTGAAATGGCTTGGATGAGCCAGCCATCCAGTTATAGATGAACACAGACCACCTCATACCTCAGCGCTGCAGCTGCTGCCACCATGACCTTTAAAAATGTACTCAGATCAGTGGAAGACCCAAAGAGAGAAATGACAATGACAGCCGAGAAAGGTGAACCAGAAAAAACGCTGCTGATCCTTGCGGATCCTTGCAGAACTAAGCATCAGCCTGATCCAGGGATATGAGAAGACCTCCTGCACTGCACCGCCTGGATCACTGAACATAAGGTCTCTATATGGAAGTGCAATGCTTTCGGGTGGGTGTTGACCCCCATGAGGATGAGAGAATGGGATAAAAGAACATGTCCTTTTCATACCACAACAGAGATGGAGTACTGGCCCTTGCCCCACTCGGCAGAGGGGACCGGTGTAACTGCCTGTAGAATGAACAATCTTTCCAGCGTAGATTGAATGTTAACCTTCTGGGCTACAGAGTCACATGGGGAGCTAACGAAGGCATCTATGATAGGTTCTCTGCATTCCAGAACGTAGCCATGCCATATGGTGTCTAGCACCCAGCGAACCTCAGAAACCTAGGCCTAATCCTTGTAGAAGAGTCACAACCTGCTGTTCACTGGAAGCACCCTGGAATGAGCCCCAACCATCATTGTGCTGGACAAGAGGAGAAATTTATGGAGGTGGCACCCCACGGATTTCGCAAGCCCCATGGAGGACTGAGTCCAGGACCTAAAACCTGAAGAACAAACAGGATGGGCTTTCCGGGACAATACCAATGAGGATCCCGTGAACTGCGAGGATCCAGGTATTGGGAATGAGGATAACAGGCAGAGGCCGAGGAAGAGAATGCTCCATCCATTTCCCAAGCCAGTTTGGCCCTATCTTCTGGGAGGTGATGAGGTTTAGATTCATCCAAATCCTTAATTAGCTTCTCCAAGTCCTCCCCAGACAAAGACTTCCTTAAAGCAAGCTGGAACCACTAGGGCTTGGCTCAGAGGCAAAGGCAAAGCCACAGCCAGCATCACATCACTGTTGAAAAGGCAATATCTATAGATGTCAAGCAGATTACGGCATACAAGGCATTCAACAGAAGGCTGCTGCAATTCCAGGTGAACAGAAATACCATCCGGAGGGAGCAACAGCACCCACTAAAGAAGAGCTTGAGTCGCACAAACAGCTAACTGGAAGACACAATCTGACTCTTCAGAAGAGCTTCCACCCTGAGATCCAAATAGTCCTCTTTTTTGTTTTTTTCTTGTTGTAGCTGCACTACCCTCCAGAGGGATGGTTGTTTGCCTTGTGACCACTAGGACAGGTGCGTCTACCAGAGGTGTGCTGAACCACATGGCATAACACTCCTGTGGCAGGGTATAGAGCCCCTTTGTAGTCCTGACCCCTTTCAGCTGGGAGTCAGGCAAGTCCAACTCTGAGCAGACCATACTCTGATATCCTCCAAAAGGATCAGGCCTTAGTAGACTCCTGCACCCCTTTCAAGAGAGGGAGGGGGGATACCTGCAGCATCCATTTGGCCGCCAGAAGACCAGGAAACTGCAGCACAGAAGATCTGTGCAATCAATGCCGCCAGTTCCTCTTCCTAAAGAGGCAGATAATTCAGGCATGATCTTGATCCCCCAGAGGAGAAGATATGTTGTCCTCAAAATTGTTGTCTTTTTCAGAGTTGTCGGAAGTGCCCTTCAGATCTTAAACACAGGAGAGATGGTCTGAATCTCCAAACTCCATCTCTGCCGAGATCACCAAGACAATGGAGCCCAGGCCATGCTTTGACCACTCTGTGTCAAAGGAGCCTCTTCCGACTGAGCACACAGAGAGAGAACAAAAGGACCTTGAGACACCCAGGTCTGAAATGCCTCACCAGAAGAACCAAGCTTGCTGAAAAATGAAGTATTCCAAGGAGGACAACCCAGCAACCTTGAGATCCCTGTCAGCAGGTGCCCCATCACCAGCAGAAGGTAAACATGTTGTCAGACCCTAAGCCAAGGGGAGCAGCGCACAGAGCTAGAGCTTGAGTCCAGGGCCTGGAGATCATCCTTCTCCATCACAGCATCCCCCTTCCTCCTGCATGAAGATAAGGCCAGGGTAATCATGTCCCCCTGTTGCGAGAGGGGAAACAGGCCCTCTAAGGGCACATCAGAAGACTTTTGAAGGAATCACAGAAATTGGAACTCAGTGACAGAACTTCCCACTTTCCACAGATCAGGCAGCATTTTGTAGAAGGTGGCATGCATCTCATGTGTCACTAACAGCCTGACTTCACAGACTGAAGACGTGCTAATAAGGTGTGCTGCAACGTGTACTCGGGCCACATGGGCACTACTACCACATGCTCTGGCTGCATGGAGAGTGAAGGTGTGCATGCACTGCACTCAGCACAGGAAAGCACATACCAAGTATGCGTAGCATAGCTAATACATGAAGGCAGCACAAGGTGGGACTTGGCAGGAGAAAACCATGCCACACTAACAGATGCCCCCTATGCCCCAAACCCGATGAACGCACCACCCAGCAGATGGGTAGCCCCCTCAAAAACAAGTCAGACAAAACAGAGACTTCATTTTGATATTCACATCGGGGGAGCCCAAGATAGGAAATCCATGCTGGGCTCAGTGCTACTCCCCTGCTGTCAGGGTCTGCAGTCACATACCTCTGAGGATCCTTCTACAAATCTTTAGGGGAGAGCCAAGGGGAAGGAGGAAGGGGGCACTGATGTTGTGCAAGGCTTTGAAGAATCTTTTCCAAACTCCTTTTAAAAATGTCTGGCTACTCAACTGGCCCTTAGCAATATAAGGATGAGGAGCTGAACCAATTTACCTCCTCCCTATGGCAATATTCAAAAGAGACCGGTTTTAAGGGTGACTAACAGAGCTTACAGTGTTACACTTCAGTGAGGAAGTCACCCCAGGGGCGGTTACTGACTAGCAAATCAATGTTTTCTCAACTGCTTCTCAGATCTTTGTTCAGATTTCACCAGAGCTGTAAAAACTTTTATCTAACCTCTGCTGGAGACAGAGAAATAGTGAAGTGTGCCCCTAGCTGCATCTGTGGTTATGGCAGAATGAGGTCTTGAGAAACCTCTAGAAGATTTTCTCTGTCTCCACCTCTGCTGGTTGTTGTTGTTGTTGTTAAATGCCGTCGAGTCGGCGTCGACTCATGGCAACCCTCTGGATAGCTGTCCTAAATTGTGTCCGGTTTTCAGTCAGGCGGCTCATTGTTGACAAACTAGTACCCGTAGCTGATGTATCAATCCATCTCATTGATGGCCTTCCTCTTTTGCGTTGACCTTCTATCTTGCCAAGCATGATGTCTTTCTCTAATGATCTCTCTCTTCGCATGATGTGTCCGAAGTATGAAAGTCGAAGTTTTGTCATCTTAGCTTCTAAAGAAAGCTTAGGTTTGATCTCCTCTAGTACCAACTGGTTTGTTCTTCGGGCAGTCCATGGTATACACAGTATTCGCCGCCAGCACCATAATTCAAAGGCATCAATTTTCTTCCTGTCTATCTTTTTCACTGTCCAGCTTTCACATCCATATGATGTTATTGAAAATACCATGGCTTGAACAAGTCGAATCTTTGTATGGAGAGAGACATCTCTGCTCTTGAGAATCTTATCTAGGTCTTTCATAGCCATTCTGCCAAGAGCAATGCATTGTCAGATTTCTTGACTGCTTGTTGCTTCTTTATTGATAGTTGATCCAGATAGGTTAAAGCTATTCACAATTTCAATTTCTTCTCCTTCAACGATGAACCTGTTTATTATGCCAGTTGTCATGATCTTTGTCTTCTTTACATTAAGTTGCAGGCCCATTTTGAGACTATGTTCTTTGATCGTGAGAAGCAAATGTTTCAGATCATCTTCACTTTCAGCCAGTAATGTGGTATCATCAGCATAGCGAAGGTTGTTGATGAGCCTTCCACCAATCTTTACACCTCTGTTGTCTTCATACAATCCTGCTTCTCTGATGATTTGTTTTGCATATAAATTAAACAGGTAGGGGGAAAGTATGCAGCCTTGTTTTACACCTTTGCTTATTTTAAACCATTCTGTTTCTCCTTGTTCCGTTCAAACTGTTGCTTCTTGATCAGTGTACAGATTGTGCAAGAGAACGATCAGGTGTTCTGGTATACCCATGCTTCTTAATGTGGCCCAGAGTTTCTCATGGTTTACACAGTCAAAAGCCTTGCTATAGTCGATAAAGCACAAATAGATATCCTTTTGGTATTCTTTAGTCTTTAGCCCTCACAGCACGACAAGCTGCAAACCAAGTGCTGGTAGGGGGACACAAATGAAGAATGAATAGACCCTGCTAAAATTGATAAAGTGAAAAAGGAAATCAATGAATTAGAATGTGGAAGGGTAGCTTATTATCATCTCAAAGCAATTAAAAGCAATTTCTATGAACATGTAAACAAGTTGAGCAAAACTCTTGCTTTAGCAACTAAAGAAAAGTAGACTTGATAGGAAGGTAGTTAAACTAGTAGATGATAGAAAGTTTGTTTGATTCTTCATGATCCACAGCCTTACTGGCTGAATAAATTAAGATCTCCCATGCCTTGATTCCGAGTCAGCAATCCTTCTCAATTGCCCATTGACTCTTGAAGTAAAATAGGTGCATCTTTCAAAAAATGTTTTAGCAGAACTAGAAAAGGTTCAGAGAAGGGTGACAAAAAAGGGGGATGAAGAGCTCATCTATGAAGAGAAGAGAGGTTAAGGATCTTCAGCTTGGAGAAGAGGTGGAAGGGAAAGATGATAATCTATAAAATCATGAGTGGTGGCAAGAATAATTATTCCTGCCACCACTCCTGATTTTATAGATTATCATCATTATAATTAAAGAATGGAGGAGTAGCCTAGTGGTTAGAGCAGTGGGCAGGAACCAGGGAAGCTAACGCTCATTGTGGCCGTGGTATTTAAACTGTTTACAGTAGATGAGTTTATTTATTTTGTTTATTACTTACATTTATTAATTGTCCAATCAAAAGACTGAGTGATTTACAACCAAATTAAAACACATTTATAAATTACATCAAATACTTCATCTTACTAATACAAAAACTAGCTATCTGGCAGTTCCTCTTCTTTATTGACTGCTGCTGTTCTTTGCTGCCTCTGGTGATTTCTTGCCTAACAGTTAAGCCAGCCATGAACTCTGATATGTTTGATATATTATACCTTACAATCTTCAGAAGGAAGATCTCTTTGACAATTTACTGTTACCCACCTTGACATGTTTTAGGAAAGGTGAATTGCAAATAAAGTTCTGAATGATCAATATTAAAAAGAGCATCAGCAGAAAAGTTGAGATTAAGATCATACTCAGTATACTCTGATTTAACATCCAGGTTCATTCCTATTATGGTATGTGCATAACAAGCCTATTTCGAGACACTAACCATGTATTATCTATTGCACCTTAGTGTTTGGCTAGCCTACATGACAGCCATCTATGAACACCAACCCCTCCACACCTCTCTTATTATTGTAACTCTAGTAACCCGATGGCCATTAATTGGAGTATAAACAGCATTTCTCTCAAACTATGAGGATTTAGAACCTCCATCAAGATATGCATGCATAATCCCATAAATCTTTTTTGGGGGTTGCTCAAGACCAGCAAGTCTCTATAAAAGGTGCTTAAATTTCAACTGATTCAAGATAGACTTCTCTTTTACCCAAAGCTTGTGGAAATGAAGGACTAGAAATGATAAAACTGGTATTGTTTTATAAGATTTTTAAATATAGAATGTCCAAAAGAGGACCATACTCAGACATCACAATGTTAAGAAAACTACAACTGGTGATATTGATTGGATGTACATTATAATGTGCTTGGTATTTGCTATCAATGCAATTTCTGGGAAGTTGGAACGTTAGTCCATAAATAACAAATTCATTTCCATTAAATGTGAGCAAATCAATGCACCTTTCACTGCACAGTGTTGAAATGCCCTTAAAAGAAACCCTTCTATAACCTATACAATACTCAACCTTAAGATTGTATGTCTGTAGATAAAAGAAAACACTTTCAATCCTCAAAAGATGCATATCTAAAGAGTTTGTGATCAGTCTCAGCTATTAATTATAAGTTGCAAATGTAATTATGAAATTGTGTCCAACTGAATTTAAGTTCCAGCTCTCTTTATTGGTTTGTGCATAATTATAGGAACATTAAGTGCTTTGGGGGGGCAGCTTTAAAAAGTGCACCTGCATATAAAGTCTGCAGTATGAAATTTGGCTTCAGAAAAATACACATATGGATTTGCACCTGATATTTGTGCAGATGCATATTTTTGCATTGTAAGTTTTCATAGAAAAAGTAAGTAAGTGCACTATTGGCCGCTGTCCTAAACTAACCCTCAGGAATGCATCCCTGATATTCATGACATATTCCTGGGCTCCCTCTTCAGTTTGATTCAGGGCCTTAATGTGTGCAGATGACATACAGATCCTCTTTAGCATTGATCCATTAACACCAGACATTGGTCCACTTATTACCTGTTTGTCCTCAGTCGCCGACTGTCTGGAGAAACATATGTTAAAACGCAATCTTAACAAATGCGAGGCAACGTGATTTGCATGGAAAAAACATTTCCTCTGTGCTTATCCCCCAAATCCGAGGAGTACAACACATTTTAAAGGAGTCTGTAAAGGCAATGGGTGTCTCTTTAGAACCCTTTTTTTATTTTATATTTATGACATTTTTACAAATAAACCAAGAAAGTTTATACAAACCATTCTTGCAGAAACAGAGCAGACACAAAGAAAGTACTTTTTTACAAGATACACAATAGAAAGCAAAAACCATAAAGCATTTTCAACAGAAAATAAAAGGTGTCTGCTCACCCTAGCCCACAAAAGGGGGGGGGGGGGAATATCACATTTATAAACTTTAACCAAATATATAAGAAACAATAGGCAAGCAGTCAAAATCCGGATCTACAACTAACAAGAGCACCTAGGAGTCGTCAATTGAGGACTCCAGGTGCCTAGCATTGATGTAAGTCAACAGCTGTGAGGGCTCATAAAAAATATAAGAAACAGAGTGATATTTCACTAAACATTTACACGGGTGCTTTAGGAAAAAGAGCCCACCCAGCTGCACTACACCAGGGCGGAGCAGGAGAAAACCCCTGCGCCGCTTCTGGGTATCTCTTGCTAAATCAGGATAGATATGTATCGCTAGGCCTCAAAACAGTAGCTTCCTTTTCTGAAAAAAAAGTTTCAACAACCATTCTTTATCAGACAACAGCGCAAACGTTACTAACAATGTGGAAGGAACCCAAGACTCATACCCTGAATTTTCTAACAAATCTGTAACATTCAAAGTAGTCCCCTGTTCTTGACTCCCCCCCCCCCCCCAAGTTAACCAAAGCTGGAGTTAACTTTGCTTTAGGTAAGTAATAGATCTTAACCAGAGGTGGAATCAATTAAGGAGAAACCCCTAATACATCTACCAAATATTGTTTGAACATATCTCTAGCTGAAACTGTAACCAGCCTTGGGAAATTAATTATTCTTAAGTTATTTGCTCTCGACAAATTGTCTAAATGTTTAACTTAACTTGAACGGACGAAAAGTTCTTTATGTAGGCTTCAGAGTGTTCCTCAAGTAAGTAACCTTATTACGCGTTTCTTACACTTCCACTTGCATTCCCAAAACTTTCCTTTCCAGCTCTTCAACTGCAACCAAAGAAGTATTCAACTTCGCAGCTAAGGAAGTTACCTGAGGCAATAAGACTTCTCCCAACGAAACTATAGCATTCCAAATAGCCTCTAAGGTGAAGTTCATATGCCGCTGTAAGAAAAAAGCCACCACTGATTCAACTGCTGGCAATACAGCTTCCATTCATGCTGACGACTCTCCTCCTCGTATTGCAGGGATTTCCTTCCCTGCACATTCCTCACTTATCGACGCCGTTGATGAAATCGAGCAGTGCTGCCCAAGGAGTGCACTCTCTGGCTCCGCTGGCCCCTCCTTTCCTGACCCTCCAGAGAGACTGGCTTCACCCTTTGCCGAGGGAGGAACTAGCTCCAGGAAACCTTCTGGCAAGGGTTGACTGCGGAGCACTTTCGGCGCCGGGTTCAATGCTGGGGAGAGAGATGACGCTGAAGCAGCTGCCGAGTTCCCTGACTCCGGTGAAACTGCAATCCAGCTTACTCCCCCAGCTTCATCGTAGAACCTTTTTTTATGTTTGAGAAACACATTTCCTTTATTGTTCGAGCCTCATTTTTATTCCAAGAAAATAAAGACTTATAGTGTCTTCTACATGTTTTACTTTCAACCCATCTTGACTACTGTTATCTACTAGAATTAATTACACCAAAACCCGTTGAAATATTCAAAATACCACAATCCACCAAATTTCAACAAACGTATAGGACCCCACAAACAAACTAATTTTTTTTGTTAGTCGTCAAAGTGAGTGGACAAATGACCACACACTACCGTGACGTCTCCGTTTTAATAAATGTAAAAATAAAGCTTCTGCGCTTGTAGTACTTAGCTCAATTGATGATCTTTTTAAAGATAAATGCCAGAATATCTCAAGCAGCGACATGCGACACGTTTCGGGTCGTCTCCAAAATTCAATAATTCAATCAACCCTGCTTCAGGGGTGTATGAAAGCTGGCAAAATCTTATAGCAAATAACAGAGCTTTTGCTGGAATGAATCAAAAGTAAGGAGCCTTATAGCCTACTGTCTTCTCGGCGTCTGACGTCACTTACATTATGTGATCAAAAAGCCACCAATCATGGTAAAGTTATAAAACAATGCAATTATAAAGGGGGAACCCACCTCAGGAGAACACCCAATAAATATGCAATGTAAATGTCTTAATGCCTCAGAATAAAATGTAGATCAATCCACTATAGGATAGTGTGCCAGTCACTGTTTGGAATATTCTCATCTTTTTTCTTCTTTACGTTGGCGAGTTCTTGATCACATTTTATATGATCCTAGAGGTGGTGATCACGAACAGCGTTTACAGCTTCGTGAACAACAGTGGATACATCGGTTGAATACAGTAGCTCCTATTGGTTTAAATATGCAAATTGACTGGCACACTATCCTATAGTGGATTGATCTACATTTTATTCTGAGGCATTAAGACATTTACATTGCATATTTATTGGGTGTTCTCCTGATGTGGGCAGTAGGCTATAAGGCTCCTTACTTTTGGTTCATTCCAGCAAAAGCTCTGTTATTTGCTATAAGGTTTTGCCAGCTTTCATACACGCCTGAAGCAGGGTTGATTGAATTATTGAATTTTGGAGACGACCCGAAACGTGTCGCACGTCGCTGCTTGAGATATTCTGGCATTTATCTTTAAAAAGATCATCAATTGAGCTAAGTACTACAAGCGCAGAAGCTTTATTTTTACATTTATTAAAATGGAGACGTCGCGGTGGTGTGTGGTCATTTGTCCACTCACTTTGACGACTAACTCCAACAAAAAAAATTAGTTTGTTTGTGGGTTCCTATACGTTTGTTGAAATTTGGTGGATTGTGGTACTGTTATCTACTGGCAAAATGTACTCTGCTTTGAAGAGCATGCTGGTTGTAGATAACAGAGTCATCAAGTTTTTTTATAAGTAGAAAAATGTAATCATGCTACACCACTTTTATACTAATAGTTCTGGCTCCTGTTTATTTTTAGGATCCAGTTCAAAGTATTGTTCTTAACTTTTCGGGTGCTATATACTGAGCAACCTTATTATTTAACTTCACACTCATCTACTTTTCCTATTAGATCCTCCAAGCAGCAGCTACAGTATTAGTTCTTCCTTCTCGGTTTGTTATTACATTTGTGGAACCTATAATGGAGCTTTCCTTTTCTTCGTCCCACTATGGTGGGACAAATTACCTGCTGAGCTGAGATGTGAATCTAAATATTTAAAATTTAAGAAAGCTTCAGCAGCGGATTGCTCCTTTGGGTATTTGAGTATGCCCCTGTGGGTCAGTGATGACGGTCACATGGTCAGTGGATTTACTTCTTGTCTTAATTTTGGCTAGCAGGCTGTGATTAGGTGGGGTGCTGCTGGTGCCACTGAAGCACATGTCTAAATGCTCTCACAACAATTGCTCTCTGCTTTCCTCCAATGCTCTGCCTCCACCAGACGGGGCCAGGCTATGCATGTTCCATTGTGTTTTCTGCACATGACCCTGCTCCTTCAAGCTGTCCATCAGCACTGCCTGCCAGATGAAGAAATCAAGACGGAGCTTCAGATGGACTACTTTTATGTCACCCGGGCAAGCAAGAATAGTGTCAAAAGCCTATCCACTGTCACCGCTTCTGTACTGCTGCTTAACTCAATGAAACAGACAACAAACACCGACATTGGGAGGTATTTATTCATAAGCAATACTTTCTGATGCTAATCTTGCAAGATCAGCATTAGGCACTGTTAGCCTGCCATTAATGGATGTGCTCACAGCATGATGTTGGCATTTACTACTGCTTAAGATGAAGAATGGTTCTGGCGGCACAGTGGGTAGGCTTTTGCTGCTGTGGTGACAGCGCTACATCTGAAGCTACATGAAGCCATGGTTCCAGTCTTTCTTCTCTGATGCTCCTTGTAGCCTTGGGTAAGCCACTTGAACTTCTGTGAGGTGCCATCTCAGAAGGTAAACTCTCCAGGTAAGTTTACCTGGATGAGACGGTCCCTGCTGATCATAGCTAACAGTCTAATCAAGACAGTAGCTGTAGACATGGGATACAGCTAGGGGGAATGGTAAGGAAACACAAAGGAGATCAGATGAGTCAAGATCTGAAAGCAGCAGCGAAGAGATGAGTTTTCAGTGTGAATTTGAAAAGGATCAGAGAAGGTGCCCGACTTACAGACTAGGGTAGTTTGTTCCAGGCATAAGGAGCAACAAGGTGAAAGAAGCAAAGTCTGGAGTTAGCAAAAGAAGAGACGGGCACAGATAGAAGTGATTTGCAAGAAGAGCAGAGTTCCCGAGGAGGGGTGTAGGAAGAGATAAAAGAGGAAAGGTAGTGAGGAGCTGAAAAATGAATGCACTTATAGGTCAGCAGGAGAAGTTTGAACTGGATGCGGAAATGGATAGGGAGCCAATGAAGTGACTTGAGAAGAGGGGTAATATGAGCATGACAAGGTTGGCAGATTAGCCACACAGCAGAGTGTTGAACAGATTGAAGGGAAGAAAGATGATTCAGAGGAAGACCAGCAAGGAGTAGGTTACAACAATCTAGACAGGAGGTGACTAAGGAATGGACAGGTGTCTTAATAGTGTGTTCAGAAAGGAATGGGCAAATTTTGTTGATGCTGTAGAGAAAGAAACGGCAGGTTTTAGCTATCAGTTGGATGTGTGTGGAAAACAAGAAAGTGGAATCAAAGATGACCCCAAGGTTGTGAGTTGAGGAGACAGGGAGGAGTAGATAGTTATCCACAGAGACTGAGAAAGGAGGAAGGGGAGAGGAGGGTTTAGGGGGAAAAATAAGCTCCGTTTTGGCCATGTTCATTTTCAAGCAGCAATGTCAGAAAGGCAGGCAGAGATCTGGACCTGGACTGCCGTAGAGATTTCAGATGTAGAGAGGTAGATCTGGGAGTCATCAGTGTAAAGATGGCACTGAAAGCCATGGGAAGAGATGAGTGCACCAAGGGACTGGGTATAGAGACAGAAAAGGAGTGAAGCCAACACAGATCCGTGGGGTACACCAACTGAGAGTGGGATAGCAGTAGAGGAAGGTAAAATGCTTACCCTGATCCTGTTATTCTAATTCAGAACAGAATCGCCAAGCTCATGACAAATTATAATCAGTAATACAAGGTGCAATCAAAAAGTATTGAAACTTGTTGTGTAACTATTTAACAATACGTCACACCACAATGCTATTAAGCAAGCTAGTTATATGCTCTGCATGGCTGCAGCTACCTGTACTTTTTTTAATCACGTGATGTTTGGTAAACAGTTTGTCAGATTTACAATGAATGAAAGAACTGAATAGCGAATTTGCATTAAATTCTGCCAGAAATGTAGAGATTCATGCAAAGAGACTTATGACAAGTTACAGCAAGTGTATGGCGATGAATGCATGAGTGGTGCTCGAGTTTACAACTGGTACAAATGTTTCCAAGAGGGCTGCCAAAGTGTCAACAGTGATGAACGTTCTGGAAGGCCATCCATGAGCAGAAATGAAGACAAAGTTTAAGCAGTGCATGCCCCCATATGCTCAAATCGTCGATTGACTATCAGGGAGCTTGCTAGGGACATGGACATCGGTTTTGGGTCGGTACAGCCCATTCTTACTGTTGCTTTGTGGATGAGACGTGTGTCTGAAAAGTTTGTGCTGAAACTCCTGTCCCTTGACCAGGGAGTTGTTGGAATGTATTGAAAATGACTCGGATTTAATCAAAATAAATGTACTACTTGTGATGAATCATGGGTTTATGGTTATGACCTGGAAACTAAGGCTCAGTCCTCACAATGAAAGACTCCAAATTCTCCCGGACCCAAGAAAGCCCGTCAGGTGAGGAACAATGTCAAGGTCATGTTCACAGCTTTCCTTGATTATCTGGGTATTGTTCATCAGGCCAAACCATCAATAAGGAGTGCTTCATCACGATAATGCCTCAGCTCATGCTTCACATCTTGTCCAGCAGTTCTTGGCCAAACACCAAATAGTGCAAGTCCATCAGCCTCCGTACTCACCTGACCTTGCACCCTGTGACTGTTTCTTGTTTCCAAAACTGAAATTACCACTGAAAGGAAGGAAATTCGACGACGTGGGGACAAGAAGCAGCACTGAGGATTGTGTTGGAAAGAGGAGATGGCACTGTCATCCATACTGGTGTAGTCTACAGGCCTCCAACACAAACCCAAGAAATGGACAGAGACTTGATTATTGATATTGCAAAGGTAGCCATGAAGGGGGAAGTGATCATATTGGGTGACTTTAATCTACCTGATGTGGACTGGAGTATTCCTTCTGCAAATCTGGAAAGAAGTAAAGAGATTGTGGATGCCTTCCAAGAAACACTGCTTAGACAACCCTACCAGGGAAAGTTTGATTCTGGATTTAGTATTCACCAATGGAGATAGCGTGTCAAATGCCTGGGTGGATGCCCACGTGACCAGCAGCAATCATCACATGGTGTAGTTTGAGTTAGAAGCTGAGTCCAATTACAGCAAGCTCAAAGTCCTAGACTTCAAAAACACTGACTTCTGTAAAATGGCCAAGTGCCTGAAGGAGGAGTTGGCAGGGTGGGAGGAGGTAAAAGGAGTGGAATTGCAGTGGGCTAAACTAAAGGAGGCAATAAAGGGGCAACAGATACATATGAAAGGAAAGTAAATAAAAACAAAAGAAAAAGGAAACCTATATGATTCTCTAAAGAAGTGGCTACACAAATAAAGGCAAAAAAAACATTGCTTTAACAAAATCCTGAAGTTCACAAACAGAGAAGCACAGAAAAGAATACAGGATAAAATTAAAACTGACAAAAAAAGAAAGAAGGATAGCAGAAAAAAAGATGGCTAAAGATCTGAAGTGTGGAGACAAAACGTTTTTTTAGATATATTCAGGAGAAGAGGAAGATCAGAGGTGGACTTGCAAGACTCAAAAGTGCCGAACACCGGTCAACAAATTTTTACAAAAGTCATGTTAATGAAATAAAAATAATCATTTCTTATATGCTGAACACGAATATGACAGTGAAATTGCAAAGTTGGCTCTAGTTTTTTTGTAATCTACAAGAATTAATGTTTACATCACGAAATGCATGTCAATAGTAAATATAATAGGCCTTTGGTTAATACATGTAAAAAACCAAGTCATAGACTACTTCTTAGATTTTTTCACCTGTCTCTTGTACAGCTGTTCGGGAGCTTCTCTGGGGAGTGTCCAGCAGTAGTCAGCCAGCATTGTAGTGGACCATTTTCCCTGGTATCTTTTTTTCCTCCATCGTTGCGATATCCTGGTGAAAACATTCACCCTGTTCATCACTAATCATACCACAGTTGTCAGGAAAGAAATCAAGATGGGAATCAAGGAAATGGATCTTTAGAGACATATTGCAGCCAAGTTTCTGATACTGCATCAGCATGTCTTCTACTAGTTCCTTGTAGTTTTCTGCCCTAACATTCCCGAGAAAGTTTGTTGACACTAGGCGAAAAGCATTCCATGCTTGTTTCGCATCACCCTGCAGCAAGTTGTTGAACCGGTCATCTTTGAAGAGCTCTCAAATCTGAGGACCCACAAAAACTCCCTCTTTAATCTTTGCTTCGCTGAGTTGAGGGAATTTTTCATGCAGGCATCGGAAAGCTGGCGAAGTGCGTCCATGGCTTTCACGAAGTTTTTCATCAAACCTAGTTTGATGTGAAGGGGTGGTAGCAGGATTTTGTGAGCCTCAACCACAGCTGGGTGCTGGATATTCTTCTCTCCAACTGTTACATTTTGTCTGCGATTCCATTCCTTCCGCAAGTAGTGCCAATCCCTTGCTCGGCTATCCCACACACATAAGAAACACATGTATTTTATATATCCCTGCTTCAGTCCCATTAAAAGGGCAACTACCTTCAAGTCACCACAGAGGTGCCAGCTGTACTTGTTATAGTTAATGGAAGTCAGTAGATGCTTTAAGTTATCATATGTCTCTTTCATGTGGACGGCATGCGCTACTGGAAAAGATGGAAGAAGGTTTCCATTGTTCAAAAGCACAGCCTTCAGACGCAGTTTTGAAGAGTCTATAAATAGTCTCCAGTCTTGTGGGTCATGAGTGATTTTTAAGGCATTCATGAGGCTTTCAATATCGGAACAGAATACCAGATTACTTTCCTTTCCAACTGCGTATAGTACACTGCTGATCTGGCAGTAGTATTGCATTGCATCAGAAAATGATGCAATCAACTCTGGATGATGTGTGCATGCTGGTATTATGCAATGTGATGCAATATTACATTATTCAAGGCTTATTTGGAATGTTGTTGATGTCCTACTGGATAAATTTACACGGTGAAACGTCAAAAATGAACTACATGCAATATCTTCAAAATGAGAGCCAATAGATTTTTTTAATGTTATATTCGTGTTCAGCTCACCAAGATACTACAGATTAGGGCTTTTTAAGGTCGGTAACGATTTCAATGTTGACCAGTGGAACAGATTCATGGAAAGTGACATTGAAAAAGTGAAAATGCTAAACAAATACTTCTGTTTTTACTAAAGAAAATCCTGGAGAAGGACCACCTGTGATTGACAAATATACAAATGGGAATGGAATAGGTACTACAACATTCACAGAATATGATGTGTTTGAACAGCTTGCAAAACTGAAAGTGGACAAGGCCATGGGACCGGATGAGACACATCCAGGATACTGAAAGAGCTCAGAGAGGTTCTGGCAAGGCCTTTAAAGGATGTCTGTAATAGCTTCTTGGAGACAGACGTTCCACAGGACTGGAGAAGGGCTGATGTGGTACCTCTTCACAAAAGTAGTAATAAGGAAGAAGTGTCAAACTACAGGCCAGTGAGCCTTATCTCGGTGGCAGGAAAAGTAATGGAGGCACTCCTGAAAGAGAGAATAATGGAGTTTCTCGAAACCAATGGGTTGCATGATCTGAGGCAAGTAGTTTTACCAAAGAACGATCTTGCCAAACAAATCTGATCGAGTTCTTTGACCGACTGACCAGAGAACTAGATCAAGGGCATGTGATGGATGTGATGCTGTTGCTCATATGAGGCTTATCAATAAACTGAACAGCCTGGTGATGGGTCCCAAGGTGGTGAACTGGATCAGAAATTGGTTGACTGACAGATGAGAGAAGGTGATGGTAAACGAAACTCACTCGGATGAAAGGAAGGTGACTAGTGGCGTGCCCCAGGGATCGGTCTTGGGACCGGTACTGTTCAATATATTTGTGAGTGATATTGCTCAAGGACTCAATGGAAAAGTCTGTCTTTTTGCAGATGACACAAAAATTAGCAAAAGAGTGGACTCCCCTGAGGGAATGGATAACATGAGGCAAGATCTACAAAAGCTGGAAGAATAGTCTAAATCTTGGCAGTTAAGATTTAATGTGAAGTGTAGTATCATGCATTTTGGATGCAGAAATCCAAGGGGATTGCATGTGATAGGGGACGAGAGGTTGGTGTGCATGGACCAGAAGGACCTCAGAGTGACTGTTGCTGAGAATCTCAAGGTGGTGAAACAGTGTGACAAGGCAGTAGCCAAAGCCAGAAGGATGCTGAGTTGCATACATTACCAGCAAAAAGGAGGAGGTATTAATGCCACTGTACAAGTCGCTGACAAGGCCTCACTTGGAGTATTGTGTTCAGATTTTGAGACTATATCTCACAAAGGATATAAAAAGACTTGAAATGGTTCAGAGGAAAGTGACCAAAATGATTTGGAGCCTACACCAAAAGACATATGAGAAGAGACTTGAAGACCTAAATATTTATACGCTAGAGGAGAGGAGGGATAGGGGAGTTGGATACAGACCTTTACATGCTTAAAGGGTATTAACAAACAAACAAACAAACAAACCTTTTTCAAATACGGGGAAGCTGTAAAACTAGAGGGCATAACATGAAGCTGCAAGGGGTAAACTGAAAGGCAATGTCAGGAAATACTTTTTCACTGAAAGGGTGGTGGATGCTTGGAATGTCCTCCTGATAAGAACATAAGATATGCCATACTGGGTCAGACCAAGGTCCATCAAGCCCAGTATTCTGTTTCCAACAGTGGCCAATCTAGGTCATACGTACCTAGCAGTTTCCCCAAGGGACACAGGTTCCACAATGCTTGTATTGGTTCAAGCATTGATATCCTGGGTCCCTTCTTAATGGTTTATGGACCTTTCCTCCAGGAACTTGTCCAAACCTTTTTTAAACCCAGCTACACTAACAGCCTTTACTACATCCTTCGGTAACAAATTCCAGAGTTTGATTACACGTTGAGTGAAAAAATATTTTCTTTTATTAGTCTTAAATAGTTTACCCTGTAGCTTCATTGCATGTCCCCTAGTCTTTCTATATTCTGATAAGGTAAACAATCGATCTACGGATGGAAGAGGTGAGGGCAAATACAGTGACAGAATTCAAAATGTCATGGGACAGACACAGTGGATCCCTTTATAGCAATAAGATAAAGTAAAAATTAACTTAGCTATCTCTTATATCTCAACAAACTCTGAACACTGTCGAGAACAGCAGTCAAAAACTATATACAAACCAGAAAGCGAAGAAGAATCTGCAGCACTGCACCTTGCTGTTCCAAAAGGTTCACCTCCGGAGGATAGGCACCTGGGCTCGCTAGGTAACAAAGGAATAGAGCAGAGGAAGGGCGGATCCTGGACTGGACGGACCCAAGGAAAGACAATTAGCAGGTAAGGTCTAATTTCACCTTCCTTATCATCCCTCCAGTCCCATCCAGATGTGTGGGATGTACCAGAGCAGCACTCAACAACAAGCAGGACCCGTGAGCTTGGCTTGCAAAACCCCGACCCCAAAACGCACATTGTCGCATGCAGAAACATCCAGCTGGTAGTGCTTCACAAAGGTTGACCAAGTCAGTGCTCTGCAGATGTCTGCAAAAGGAACCAAACCGAACTCCACCCAAGAAACAACCAGAGCACGAGTGGAATGCACTCACAAACCCGCTGGCAGGGGTTTACACTTCAACAGATATGCCGTGGCAATGGCCTCCTTGATCCAACAAGCAATGGAAGCTTTGCAAGCCACTTCTCCTTTCTGCGGCCCACCAAACAGGACAAATAAGTGGTCCATCTTGAAAAAAGAATCAGTTCTCTTCAGATAACTGTGCAAAACCCTGCTCAGATCCAGCAAATGCAATTGATGGTCTTCCGGAGTTTCCTCCCCCAGGCGGAAATACCAGAAGGGAGACTGCCTGATTCAGATGAAAGGGGGAATTCACCTTAGGCAAAAAGGAAGGAACTGGCCGCAGAATAAATGACCTTCTCCCTCTTGAAGTCATAACAGGGCTCCTTACAGAACAAAGCTTGGACCTCCAAAATCCATCTAGCTGAACAGATGGCAACCAAGAAGACCACCTTCAAGGTGAGATCCTTCAATGTGGCCTGCGCCAAAGGCTCCAAAGAAGAATCCGTCAAGCAAGAGAGTACCAGAGAGAGATCCCATAGAAGAACCAGCAGATGTACTGGGGCTTAAGCTGCTTGACTACCTAAAGAAAACACATGACATCAGGGTGCGCGGCCAAGGAAACTCCATGAACCCATCCCAAATAACAAGTCAGAGCCGCGATATGAACTTTCAAGGAATTAGGGGCTAGATCCTTGTCCAGGCCTTCCTGCAAAAAGGCCAAGATGTCTGTATCAAGGCTGCCAGAGGACAAAGCCCCAAATCCTTGGACCAGTTCTCAAACACTCACCAGACACATACGTACACTAAAGATGTCGATTGCTTCTGAGCCCTCAACAATGTGGAAATCACCACTGCTGAATAGCCTTTCTTTCTCAGCCTTGCCCGTTCAAGAGCCAAGCCGTAAGTGAGAATTGATGTAGCTGGGACATCAGAATGGGACCCTGGACGATCAGGTTGCTCCTTTGTGGCAAGCGCCAAGGATCTGCTGCTAACAACTGAATGAAATCTGCATACCATGGTCTCGTGGACCAATCCCCAATGCGTTGCTATCCTCCAAAGCAGACGTCCTATTAGTGGCCATGGCAGAAACTCGCACAGAAGATAGTCTTCTGGCCAATGCTGTGTGAGGGCATCGAGCTCTCGGACATTTGCTTGCTTCGCTGACTGAAGAACTGCTCCACCTTGGCACTGTCTGCTGAGGTCTTTAGGCTAATGACCGGGAGATCACACCTGTGTGTGATGATGTGAAAAATCACTGGATGCAGGACCCATTTTCCAGGATCCAGACAATGACGACTGAGGAAGTCAGCCTGGACATTGTCTCTGCCAGCCACATGCATCGCTGAGAGAACCAGCAGATTCTATTCTGCCCATAGCAGCAGTGGATCGGTCTCCTCCATCAGGACTATGCTGCCTATACCCTCTTAGTGACTGATAGACGCCACCATCATCATGTTGTCTAAACACACTCATCACCTGGTTGTACAAATCAAATCGAAAGAACCAGAGCGCTAGGAAAACTGCTCTCATCTCCAGATGGTTGATAGACCAGGAGCTCCCTGTCATGGTCCACTGGCCCCAGGGGCGGCCCAAAGGGGGTGCGGGGCCATGTGCGGAGACTCGGTGCGGAGCGTCATTTGCATAAGGGACCTCATTTGCATAAGTATTTGCATAACATTACCATACACTAACTTTTAGCAAACATGCCTCTTAATGAGTTTATGGATAAAGACAGACTAAAAGATTTCTACATTACTATAATCCAGTGCCAACTGCCAAGCACATTAGGAACTACTACAAACACTGCCCATTTAGAACCCATAGCAAACCCGCCGTATCCTAACAGCTCTACCAGGACTTACAAAGCACCATACCCTACCTATCAAAAGGCAACACTGCAAATATTAAACCAATACATTTCAGAGAATAACAATACATGACCTACTGGGGAAAGAGAACAAGTGACACTGTCAAATAGAAATTACATAAACAGAATACCTCAGCTCAGTTACACATGCAGAACATAGACCATTACAAGGAATCACAATTTAGAAACAGGAAGACAATAATTAAACTGGGAACCTTAAAAGCCAAACTTGGAATGTACAACAACACTGTAGAAATAAAACTATAAATTAATTTCCTCTTGTACTAAACAAAGCGCAGACGTTAATGATGCACATTTCCCAGAGCTGACATATTCCAGTTAATAAATTCAAAATAAAGAAATATCTTTCTACCTTTTGTACATTTTTTTTCAGTTGCAATTGCTCCAGCCACTTTCTTCTGGTTTCTTTGTGTCTTCTGCTAACTCTCCATCGTCTGCTGTCCATTTGTCCTTTCTTCTCTCTTCTAGCTTTTTTCCATTATCTCTCTACATCTGCTTTAACATACTAATCTTTCTCCTTTTGCTCTTTCCTCATTCCTATTTCATCCACTCAAATTTTACCCCTCCATCCTCAATTCCCACTTACTCTCCCAATACCCGGCCAATTGTAGATTTTTCTTCCCTCCCACACAAAATATGTTTTCCCCTCTCCATTTCACTCTCCCAGCCCCATCCCTTTCTAATCCTGCCCCAACATCAGCTCCCTTTGAGTTCTAGCCCCACCCAGCATCCGCTTTCTTCTAGTCCCCGCATCAGCCCATTTCCAGTCCTAGCCCCCCCCATCCTTTTCCAGTCCTATCCGAGTCCCTCCATCAACCCATTTCTAGTCCTTTCCTAGCCCCACCATCAGCCTATGTCAAATCCTATCTCCCCTCCACTCAGCCTATTTCCATTTCAAGCCCTGTCCCCATCAGCTATTTGCAGTTCAAGCCTCCCTTCAACTCAGCCCATTTCCAGTCCTAGCAACCCCCCAACCCATTACCAGTCCTAAGCCCCCCCATCAGCCCACTTCAAGTCCTAACCCCCCCATCACCCCATTTTCAGTCTTAGCCCCCCCCATAGCCCATTACCAGTCCTAACCCCACATCAGCCCACTTCTAGTCTTAGCCCCCCCATAGCCCATTACCAATCTTAACCACCCCTCATCAGCCCATAGCCCATTACCAGTCCTAACCCCATCAGCCCACCTCAAATCCTAACCCCCCATAACCCATTACCAGTCCAACCCCTCCATCACTCCATTTTCAATCTTAGCCCCACCATAGCCCATTACTAGTCCTAACCCCCCCATCAGCCCATAGCCAGTCCTACCCCCCCATCAGCAAAATTTAAAAATAAAAAGAAGCTGGCTTCCGCCGCGACGGCAGGATCCCGTGTCCCGGGGGGCCCCCCTGGCTGGCAGAGCCCTCCTTCCCTGCATCAGCTCCCTCTCGCGCAGCTTTCAGAGCCGCGAAGGAAGAGTTTCTCCCTCGTGGCTCTGTTAAGCCCGCTGGGGCTGATGGGAAACAGGCATTTCCTGTTTCCTATCAACCCTGGGCCCCGGCAGGCTTAACAGAGCCGCGAAAGGGAAACTCTCCCTTCGCGGCTCTGAAAGCCAGCACGAGATGGAGGCGATGCAGGGAGGGAGGGCTCTGCCAGGCAGGGAGGGCTCTGTCGGAAAGGGGGGGCCCCGCGGGACACTTGATCCTGCCGCTACCATGTCGGCAGCGGCAGCAGAAAGCTCTTTTTTTTTTTTAAAATTTACCTATGCAAAATGTTCTTTACGCGGGGCCCTGTGCAAAAAACATTCTTGCTCAATGGACGGTCCAGCCCTGACTGGCCCTGTGTGACTTGTGACTTGCAGTGCATCTTCTAACCTGTCAGACTGGCATCCGTCGTCAGCAGCACCCAGTCGGGAGACTCCAGAGAAACCCCTGCCAGGATGTTCTCTGACTGCAGCTACCAATGGAGGCTGACCCATGTGACCAACCCGCAAAGATGACGCCTCAAGAGGGGATGCCGCTGCGGTGACCAACAAGACAGCAGGGCAATATGGGCTCTGGCTCAGGGCACCAGGTCCAATATCAAAGCCATGGAGCCCAGAAGCTGCAGAAAATGCTATGCTGAGAGAACTCCCTTAAAAACTATGCACCTGATTTGTGAGCTTCACCACTCTATCGGCGGGCAGATAGACCATTCTTCTAGCTCTATCGAACCAAGTTCCAAGATATATTAGATCCTGCAATGGCTGTAGCTGACCTTTGGCCACACTAACCACCCAACCCAAGTGGCAGAGAAACCCCACGATGCGCTGAGTGGCCCTTGAGCTCTCGGATTCAAACTTTGCTCTGATTAACCAGTCGTCCAGATATGGATACACCAGCATGCCCTCCTACTATCAAGCCTGTTACTTTGGTAAAGGTCCGAGGTGCCATGGCTAGATCAAAGGGCAAGCCCGAAACTGGAAATGGCCTAGAGGAACTGCAAAACACAGACATTGCTGATTGTCCGGATGTATCAGGATGCACAGGCAGACCTCCGTCAGGTTGAGGGCCATGAGAAACTTTCTGTATCACCAAGATAACAGAGTACAATGTTTCCATCTGAAAATGTACCACCCTGAGAGCTCTGTTTACATGCTTGAGATCTAGAATGGGGCGAAAGGAGCCCTCATTCTTTGGCACCACAAAATAAACAGAGTACCAACCTGAACCACACTGGTCAGAAGGCACCTTTTGAATTGCCTCCAATTATAACAACCTTTGAAGGGTTCCGATCTTGGAAGGTGATAGCACGAAGGCGTCTGACAAGGGTCAAGCAAATCAGAGAGCATACCCTTCATGAATAACATCCAGGAGGACCCAGTGATCGGATGTTATTTTGACCCAGTTGGAGTAGCTGAACCCCTACTGGTACTAACTCCGACTGGACTGGCCTCTTTTCATTGTGGCTTCTTGGGAGCTGCCGAGGAACCAGAATAGTAGCCTCTGCTAGGTCTGCAAAAGGACTGGCCCCTTGAAAAATATCTACCCTGCTGATAAGGAGCGAAACAGGTTGCGCAGAACCTGCAGAAGTCCCAAGCTTTGTAAATAGTTTACCCCTGTTATCCAAGTTTTTTGTGCCCTGTTATCTGTAAACTCATGCATGTTAACTGTACTGAGCCTTTTTGTTCCATGTAAACCGCGCTGATGCTGAATAGTGCGGTATATAAGAGATTGTAAATAAATAAATAAATAAAGCTGACCCTGATTCGGCCCTGCTAGCTTAACCATCCTAAGCTGGTCCTCTAGAAGCCGGCCTCCCTTGGACTCTCCAAGATCCTGAACCAACTTATCAAATGCCTCCCTAATAGGAGTTTCCCTTTAAAAAGAAGTTTATTGAGGTGTGTCTTGTAAGATATGTCAGCAGACCAATTTGATAGCCAAAGAAAATGTCTGACTGCTATCACTGAAGCCATGCTCTTAGAGGAGGCCCTCACCAAGTCAAGGAATGAGTCTACCAGGTATGCAGAGGCCGATTCCAGTTTAACTGCTTTGGACAACTATTGCATTGGCTCTCCTTCCAAACTCCGACAATGCCTACGCCCAGCGGATGCAAGATCTGGTCATATAAGCTCCACAAACGGAGGCCTGAAGGCCAAGAGCTTTTATTCATGTCACTAGGTCTGCCCAATACGTGTTTCGGCCGTTCAGCCTTCTTCAGGGGACTTTAACGACTTGAGAAGAGACACTTCTATGCTCTCAAATATTATTTAGAAACGCTAAAAATCTTTCAAAACAAAAGAGAAAAATTAACCCCTAATCTGCCCATCTTCAGTTGCCGCATGCAGTAGTAAAAGCTGTTAGTATAGTTGGGTTTAAAAAAAGGTTTGGACAAGTTTCTGGAGGAAAGGTCCATAAACCATTATTAAAGAGGACCCAGGAAATACACTGCTTACCCCAGGACAAGCATTGTGGAATCTGTATGCCTTTTCGAGAACCTGCCAGGTACTTGTGACCTGGATTGGCCACTGTTGGAAACAGGATATTGGGCTTGATGTACCTTGGTCTGAGCCAGTATGGCATTTCTTATGTGCTCTGCTCTCTTCGCACATACCTTCTCTCCTTTTGAATGCTGCTCTGGAGGGCCAGAGGAGGGAGGGGAAGGCGGGCTGAAGTCTGTGTGAAGAGAGGGTCTTGATCCAGCTGAATCTCAGGCTCTCAACTGGCCAGTACTGATTTATTTATTTTATTTATTTATTTTATTTACATTTCTTCTATACCGCACTATTTGCGATCAGCGCGGTTTACATAGAACTAACAGTTTCCGACAAAAAACAAGAGTCAGGTCATTACAAAGAACAGGAGCATCAACTTGGCTAACCAGGGAAAACTATCTACATGTGTGGAACATTGAAATAAGTAATTGTATGCATGAGGGATGGAGTTATTGTGTGTTAGTCATACATGTTGGCTGTGGTTCGGAGGAGTCTATTAGGTACTTAGTGAAGAGGAGGTGTTTTAAGGCCTTCCTGAACTGGCTCAAGTTGGGGATAGCTCTGATGTGTGGTGGTAGGGAGTTCCAGAGGCTTGGGGCGCTCAAGCTGAAGGCTCTATTTGAAGTTGTTATGGAGCATTTTATCATAGCCTTTGGTATTGCTAGCATGTTGGCTGCAGCGGTTCTTCTTGTCCTGTTGGGTATGAGTGGTTGTATGAGGTCACTTATTGAGGAGGCGGATAGTCCGTTGATAGCCTTGAATGTCATCACTAAGGTCTTAAAGCTAATCCTGGCTTGGATGGGGAGCCAGTGCAGTTGAATCAGTAGGGGTGTGATATGCTCTCTCCTTGGTGCTCCGAAGAGGATTCGCGCTGCACTGTTCATTGCGAGTTGTAAGGGATGTAAGGTTGCCTGAGGGAGTCCTTGTAGGATGGCGTTTGAGTAATCAAAATGAGGGATGATGAGAGCTTGATAAATGGTGCGGAAGTCGCTCGGTTTGAGTAGGGGGCGTATGTGTCTAAGGGATCTGATCTTGAAGTAGATCGCTCTTACTGTTTTTGCAATGTGCTGCTTCATGTTGAGGTTTTGATCCAATGTGACTCCAAGATACCGTATGGCTGATTTTACTTGCAGCTTGGCGTTGTCTACTTCCAGGTGGTTAGGTGGTGTAAACTCAGGATTTCTAGAGATGAACAGGACCTCAGTTTTCTTATGTTGGATGCGCAGATTTTGTGAGAGGAGCCATTCGGATATTGCGTTGAAACACTTAGTTAGTGGGGTGAGATCCGGGCATTCCAGGGATATTGGCAGGTACATTAAGACATCATCTGCGTAAATCATACAACACACATTGAATGATCTAATGATGTTACAAATGGGTTGTATATAGATGTTAAACATGAGTGATGATAGTGAGGATCCTTGAGGGACTCCTTGGCTTTGTAGGAATGGTTCGGATGTGGTTCCATTTGCTCTTACATGTTGCCATCTTCCAGACAGGTAAGACCTGCACCACTCCAGAGCTGTTTCGGTGATGCCTTTCTCTCTTAGCCGAATCAGGAGAATCTCATGGCAGACTGAGTCGAAGGCTGCGGCAATATCTAAAAAGATGAGTGCGAAGCCTGTACGAGGGTTGTCAATGCCTGAGATTATAGTGTTGAATAGAGTGGTGAGTAGTGTTTCTACTCCGTGTGATTCTCTGAATCCATGTTGCGATGGATCCAGAGGTGTATTGGTGTCCACATGATCTTGTAGCTGCCTGTAGACTATTTTTTCTACGATTTTAGCGAGCATCGGGATACTGGAGATAGGTCTGTAGGACTTGACCTTTTGAGGGTCTAGTTTGGTGTTCTTTAGCAGTGGTCTAACGGAGGTCTGTTTAAGCGTGGTTGGGAAGGACCCTGTGCTAAATGATAGTCCTATCATTTTGGTTAAGATAGGGGCAAGGTCGGATCGCAGATCTTTTATCCAGAATGCTGGACATGGGTCTGAGTATGAGGTGGAAGTGTTTAGGGTTGCGATGGTGTCTTCGATCATTCTCTTGGATGGTGTGGTGAAGATGGATAGATAAGTTGCGTCTGCTTGAGCATCAGGGGGGTCCGGTATAACCATCTTGTCAGTTTTGCATAGTTTTGATTGCATAAAGACGGCGTACTCCTGTGGGTGTATGGATCCTGTGCACTCCGGAGTTGGTTCTTTGGCAAGAGAATTGACCAGGTTGAAAAGGTCATGCGGCTTATTTAATGAACGTTTCAGAATGTCTGTGTGATGTTTCATTTTGTCTGTGACAGCCCTACGATGTGTGTGTAGTAGTTGGATGTATGCTGTTTGGTCCCAGCTGGCGCGTGATTTCCTCCAGCGCTTTTCCAATCTTCGCAGGAGGGTTAGTGATGCCTTTAGTTCAGCTATGAACCAAGGAGCGGATGGTCTTTTCTTTGGGGCTTTAGTAGTGGGGGGACAGATTGCGATCTCGCTGAGTTTGCTGTTCCACGTGGAAATTAGGACATCTAGGTCTTGTGAGGTATTGTCAAGAAGAGAGCTTGTTTCAGCAAGGATGCGTTCTCTGTTAAACGGTCGAAATCTTCTGGCATTTGAGATTGTGTTTGTTTGTGAGTTCGTGATAGGCCTTTGTGACTTAATGGGGGTTGGAATTTGGAAGGAGATAAGTTTATGATCTGACCATGGAACTGCTGTTAGCGATAACGTGACGTTTTGTGCTTGTTGAAGCACTGTTTGTGGGGTGAATATCAGGTCGAGAATATTGCCCTTTGTGTGTGTTGGTTCTCGTACCAATTGGGTATATCCCAGGATATCAAGGGCTTCTATGAAGGCTGAGGCCTGATTGTCCTGTAGTGAAGGTAAGTTAAAGTCACCTAAAATCCAATTTGGTCTATGTAGAACATAGGTATTAGATGCTAGGTTTATGATATTGGAGAGGTTGTCTGGGTCAGGCAATGGCGCTCTGTAAATAAGGTTTATGGAGCAAAGGTGGTTGGATATTGATACTGTTTCGAGAGAATTGATGTTGCTGGCTTCTACCATTTCGAATTGAAGGTCAGATTTGGTGATGATGGCAACTCCACCACCCCTTTTGTTTTGCCTGTGGCTGGTGAAAGTGACGAAGTTTGGTGGTAGAAGTTGATTGAGGATGGTATTGTCTTCCGGTGAGAGCCAGGTTTCGGTGATCATAATGATATCTAGGTCAAGATGGGTTATTGTTTCTGTGACAGCTGGCCATTTTTTGCGAAGTGATCGAGAGTTAATGAGTGCACACTTCAGGCTGTTGGTGTGTGGGCGTTTGTTTTGCTTGGGTTTTGAGGGTTTTTGTAGAGGGATGTGAACTAGGTGGGGGCGGCGTGGATAGCTCGCTCCATGATAAAGGTGGTTGGAGTCATCGGGCCATTTTCTTCCACCAGTTGAGAGCTTTGGGATGTGGTTTTGTGCTGCTGTTAGAGCTAGTGAGCTGGATGGTAAAATAGTGAGTAGAAGGTAAAGACTCATGAGGGTGAGTGTTATGTGCTTCATTTTGGATTTTTCTGTGTCAGTAGAAGGGGGGTAGAGGAAACTGTAAGATAGATGGTGTGGTTTTTGTTATGAATGTTTGCGACAGGCGGTTGCTTCTAATGTGTTTAGGAGAATTAGGAGTGACACAGTTGATTGAGGGTGAGTTATTGGCGAGAGTAGTACGGGGACTCTGTTGAGTGAAGGTAGTAATTACTGTCAACAGAAGAAGGTACCACAGTAGCATTAAAGTAGAATGAGAGTAGCTGTTGGCAACTGTAAATAGTGACAACAGTAAAATTACAGTAGGATGAGAGTAGATACTAGCAACAGTAAAAAAATGGCAACATTAATTACAGTAGAATGAGAGTAGATACTGACTACAGTAAATGATGGCAACATTAATTACAGTAGGATGAGAGTAGATACTGGCTACAGTAAAAAATGGTAACAGTAAATACAGTGGAGAGAGAGTAGATACTGACAACAGTAAATAACGGCAGCAGGCAGTGTTAAAGGGATAAGAAAAATTGGGGAGGCTAGCACTGTTCTAGTTGTGTTGATAATACTTGCAGTACTTGATGTAGGTGTGACTATGATTGTAGTTGGTGTGGGCCGCTTTATGAGCTCAATCCTTCCTCGGAGAGCTTGGGTCACAGTCAGTTGAAGAGAACTGTACTCAGTAGGCGTCCTTCCGAAAGTAGATTCTCTACATGTGAGTACTTCTTTTCAATGTATGTTGTAAGGTGACGAACTGGAGTTTCGTGTGGAGATGATTCACTGGGGTTGCTGTTTGATTCCCGCCTGTCGTGCCCCGCCTAAGGGCCACGCCAAAGGGCCCTCTTGCGAGGCCCTCAGGCGCGGGCCCGCAAGGCGCGGGCGCGCCTGCCGGCGGCAGCTATTTTAAAGGGCCGCTGGGACCTCCCACAACCCCGATTGGGTTGGAGTGCAGGAGCGGGAACTTGCCCTGTGCTCTACCCCGATCGGGGAGCCGATGAAGATGGCTGCTGAATTTGAAAACTTTCTCCTGCCGGCGGCAGCTATTTTAAAGGGCTGCTGGGACCTCCCACAACCCCGATTGGGTTGGAGTGCAGGAGCGGGAACTTGCCCTGTGCTCTACCCCGATCGGGGAGCCGATGAAGATGGCTGCTGAATTTGAAAACTTTCTCCTGCCGGCGGCAGCTATTTTAAAGGGCCGCTGGGACCTCCCACAACCCCGATTGGGTTGGAGTGCAGGAGCGGGAACTTGCCCTGTGCTCTACCCCGATCGGGGAGCCGATGAAGATGGCTGCTGAATTTGAAAACTTTCTCCTGCCGGCGGCAGCTATTTTAAAGGGCCGCTGGGACCTCCCACAACCCCGATTGGGTTGGAGTGCAGGAGCGGGAACTTGCCCTGTGCTCTACCCCGATCGGGGAGCCGATAAAGATGGCTGCTGAATTTGAAAACTTTCTCCTGCCAGCGGCAGCTATTTTAAAGGGCCGCTGGGACCTCCCACAACCCCGATTGGGTTGGAGTGCAGGAGCGGGAACTTGCCCTGTGCTCTACCCCGATCGGGGAGCCGATGAAGATGGCTGCTGAATTTGAAAACTTTCTCCTGCCGGCGGCAGCTATTTTAAAGGGCCGCTGGGACCTCCCACAACCCCGATTGGGTTGGAGTGCAGGAGCGGGAACTTGCCCTGTGCTCTACCCCGATCGGGGAGCCGATGAAGATGGCTGCTGAATTTGATGGCTGCTGATGGGGAAGATGGCCCTTTTTACCCTCCATGCAGGAAATTTCAGCAAGGTACTCTTAGAAATGTTCTGGAGACCTCTGATCAAACTCTACTGGGTCCACAGCGTCCCTAAGGACTGCTGCCCATGAGCTAATCCACTTCCAAAACCGAGCTGCACTAATCCTGCATCCACCATCTACTGGAGACAGAGAAATACAGAGGTGTATTCTTAATTGCACTGAATCAAGTACCAGGATGATGTCACTAGAGGTTTCTAGTTGTTCTCTCTCTCCACCTCTACTGGCAGGGAGACACAACCCACTTGTCTGGACTGGTCTAGCAGAATGATCTGGAACTGTAAATACAAGTACATTTGTCACAAGTACCTTTATTGTCTGAAATTTTCCTTGCTTTTTTGCATTTCAGCACCAGTCTAGTCTATTCTGAACCCAATTAAACAGGTTTTCTCCAACATAATCTAATCTATCACGTCCAGAGCACAATACTGTAGGAGGCCAATTCACTAAAACTATATTTTAAAAAATGTGGTTGCTTTCTTTTAGTGTACAATATGATTCAAAAGGATTTCTAAAATGTCTGTCTGACATTTGCCTACCCTACTGTGTATGTGGATAAAAGTATGCACTTTGTTCCAAGCACATTTACTTTTACCCAGTGCTTTTTCCTAGAAAAAAAGGTTATGCTACTCACATGAAGAGTGCATGGCCAGTCTTACTGGAGGGAAATGGGTACACACTGTCCCTGCTGCACAGGGCCAATGCAAGGGTAACAGGCACTCTTGGAAAGTCTTCAACCTTGTGTCCCCTCAAAATTAACTTGTAGACCCACAGCACCCCCATGTTTCTAGTCCCACAGGTGCTCCTTGTGGTCTTGGGCAAGCCACTTAACCCTCCATAGCCCATGTTCCCTGTAAAATAGTTAGCTCCAAGTTATAATGCCCTGTTCAATGTAATTTCAGTTTGTTCCATGTAAACCGCACTGATACAGAATAGCGCAGTATATAAGAGAATGTAAATAAATAAAATGCCCCAAGATGCTGATAATTAAACTCAACAATTATCATCATCTCAGCACCATCCCTTCCCAGAACATCTTATAAAAATGCATATGTGGACCCCATACTTACAAATATTAAACTTTGTTTTCCAAATATATACATGAGAGAGATTTCCAAAAGCCACTTACAAGGGTCAAGGACTATTTGAAAATTGCCCAGTCTTCCTATATGCACCAATACAGGATAAAAGTAGATAAAAGATAAAAGTATGCACCAATGATTCTTTGAGTTTGTGTGCCTGTCATCTGCAACCATCCTTAGCTCTGCTCCTTGCCCCCCCCCCCAAAAGAAAAATAAGCCGCTGCCCTAGGAACTGCCTAGTCTGGTTTGGCTCGCCCTGCCATCACAACCCTGTCCTTGCATAGCCTTGCCCTTGCAAATGGTCACAGAGCTTATGAAAAGGCAGCACTGCAAATATTATAGCAGTCCTTTGACTATCAACACACACCTCTGACTGTGAAAATAGAACAGAAATGCCAAGTCTCACTCTTTAGGAGTGTGTCACACTCATTTGAAGGTTTTCTCACTCTCACACTCTTTGAGCCTCTTCTCTCAAGCATTAGAGCCTCAGTTCTACTGCACTGATCCTAATCATTGCTTTCATGAGAGACAAGCCTAAGAGAAGGAAATCCAAGCGGCCCAGCCAGTAGGAAGAATCTGAGCTCTCCTTCCTGTGTACTGCCTCCTCCTACACCATCTCTTTTCCCTGGACCTACAAGTATATACTGTAGTGTAGATGCTCTGAAACCTATGCACACACTTTTAGCTGATGGATGAATAAATTTTCATCCCAGAGAATTTACCCATAATGCTTCTACTATACCTGTATCCTTTCAGAGGCTCCACAGAAAGCAAATATCATTTTATGCTGCATTTGTCATTTGCAAAATGTTTAAATCTTTCTAGATACAGTATATACCCTGGATGCACCATCCGGAAAATCTCACTCTTTGGACTTTAATTTCACTCCCTGGGGCAGTAAATCTCACTCTTTGGGATAGTTCACCCTTGGCATCTATGGAACATGTAGGACTTAAGCACTGCTATAGATCCCTTCACAGAACCTAAATCAAACAAAACAAAATGGATATTCTCCAAATACAGAATCATAAATTAGAAACAGAAATGTGTAAAATCTGAACAGGCAAGTTCAGAAAGCCAGGACTCTGCAGGCCTTTGCAGCATCAGAACAGAAATGCATTTCCTCCTGTGTTGGGCAAAATATAGAGATAACCGAGATGGGTGTTGTTGAAAAATACTATCTTGGAAGCCCAGACCAGCTGTATTCCACGCTTCAAGAAAAGTGGAAGGAAGTCTAAAAAACTGCCAGCATGGTTTAAAGGTGAAGTCAGAGAGGCTGTTGTTGCCAAAAAAGCATCTTTCAGGAAATGGAATAAAGAGCCAAACGACGAAACCTGGAAACAGCACAAGCACTGGCAAGTCAAATGCAAGGCATTGATAAGGCAGGCAAAGGGAGAATTTGAGAAGAAGCTTGCTGCAGAATCAAAAACACGAAGTAAAGACTTTTTCAAGTACATTCGTAGCAAAAACCCTGTGAGAGAGTCAGCTGGTCCATTAGATGATAGAGGGGTTAAAGGGGCACTAAGAGGTGACAAGGCGATAGCGGAGAGACTGAATGAATTCTTTGCTTCGGTCTTTACTGAGGAAGATATAGGGATGTTACCCATGACTGAAGTGGTATTTAAAGGTGCGGAAGAATTGAAGGAACTATTGATACATTGGGAAGATGTATTACAACTATTAGATAAACGGAAGAGTAGCAAATCACCTTGGCCGGATGGTATACATCCAAGGGTGTTGAAAGAACTGAAATATGAGATTGCAGACCTGCTATTAGTAATCTGTGAACTATCATTAAAATCATCTCTACTACCTGAAGATTGGAGGATCGCAAATGTAACACCAATTTTTAAAAAGGGTTCCAGGGGTGATCCGGGAAACTACAGACCGGTGAGCCTGACGTCAGTACCGGGAAAAATGGTAGAAACCATCATAAAGAATAAAATTACTCAGCATGTAGATAGTCATGGCCTAATGGGAGACAGCCAACATGGCTTTAGACAAGGAAGATCTTGTCTTACTAATCTGTTATGTTTTTTTGAAGGTGTGAATAAACAGGTGGACAAAGGTGAGTCAGTTGATATAGTGTATCTGGACTTTCAGAAAGCCTTTGACAAGGTCCCTCATCAAAGACTTTTTGCAAAACTAAAGAGTCATGGGATAGGTGGCAGTGTACTACTGTGGATCAGGAACTGGTTAAAAGATAGAAATCAGAGGGTGGGGCTAAATGGCCAATTTTCCCAATGGAGAAAGGTGAATAGTGATGTACCCCAGGGATCTGTGCGGGGTCCGCTGCTTTTTGACATATTCATAAAAGACCTGGAAAGTGGAATAACGACTGAGGTTATCAAATTTGCATATGATACAAAACTATTTAAAGTTGTTAAAACCCAAGAGGATTGTGGAAAATTGCAAGAGGTTCTTGATAAATTGGAAGACTGGGCATCAAAATGGCAGATGAAATTTAACGTGGACAAGTGCAAAGTTATGCACCTAGGGCAGAACAACCCAAACTATGGTTACACGATGCAAAGTTCCACAATACGAACCACCACCCAGGAAAAAGATTTAGGCGTCATTGTGGATAACATGTTAAATCCCTCGGCCCAGTGTGCAGCAGGGGCCAAGAGAGCAAATAGAATGCTAGGTATCATAAGGAAAGGAATGGAATATAAAACAAAAGATATTATAATGCCTCTATATCGTTCCATGGTGAGACCGCATCTTGAATATTTATTTATTTATTTTATTCTTTTATATACCGCGCTATTCTGCATCAGTGCGGTTTATATTGAACAAACTGAAATTACATTGAACAGGGCATTATAACTTGGAGATAACTATTTTACAGGGAACATGGGCTATGGAGGGTTAAGTGGCTTGCCCAAGACCACAAGGAGCACCTGTGGGACTAGAAACCCCAGTCCTTCCGGCCCAAGGTTGCTGTCCTCTAGTGGGATTTGAACCCCCGACCTTCTGGCCTGAAGTACCTTGCCCCAACCACTAGGCCACTCCTCCACTTGAATATTGTTTGGAATTCTGGTCGCCATATCTTAAAAAGGATATAGCGTTATTAGAAAAGGTTCAGAGAAGAGCCACCAAAATGGTAAAGGGGATGGAAGGATACTCTTATGAAGAAAGGCTAAAAAGCTTAGGGCTCTTTAACCTGGAAAAGAGACGCCTGAGGGGAGATATGATAGAAGTCTATAAATTAATGAACGGAGTGGAACGGGTAAACGTAGATCGATTGTTTACGTTATCAGAATATAGAAAGACTAGGGGACATGCAATGAAGCTACAGGGTAAACTATTTAAGACTAATAAAAGAAAATATTTTTTCACTCAACGTGTAATCAAACTCTGGAACTTGTTACCGGAGGATTTAGTAAAGGCTGTTAGTGTAGCTGGGTTTAAAAAAGGTTTGGATAAGTTCCTGGAGGAAAGGTCCATATACCATTATTAAGAAGGGACCCAGGATATCAATGCTTGACCCTGTACAAGCATTGTGGAACCTGTGTCTTTTGGGGAAACTGCTAGGTACGTATGACCTAGATTGGCCTCTGTTGGAAACAGGATACTGGGCTTGATGGATCTTGGTCTGACCCAGTATGGCATATCTTATGTTCTTATGGTATATATTCACATTTCCAAAGCGGACATATTCAAATCAGTAAACAAATGATACAATAACTTTAAATATAATATTTTAAGACCCTTCTTTTTCTTACTCTTATTTTCCTTTGATGCTTGTTTTTTTCTTTTGATCCCACTTCAGTTTCTTACATTTGTTTTCTTTACTCTTATATTGTATTTATACTTAATATTTTCATTCTCTTTTCTTTATTCATTGTCCATTTTGTAGAATTTCCTCTCCCCTTCGAAGTCTGCATTTTTTGCTCCTTCTCTCTCAGATTTTCTTTTAGCTGTTTCCTTCCTGCTGTCACTTTCTTCTCTTGCTGATCCCTTTCTCCAGTCCTAATTCTTTTTTGTCATTTCTTTTCCATTTATTTATTTAAGAGGTTTTTTTATAACGCCTATTCCAGGGATGAAAGCGGTTTGCAAAGAATGAAATCTATTACATAATTTATAGCATAGAAGTAAAAATCCATAGTATGGAAGTGTAGCTTTATACATTATATGACCATCTGAATCAACATGAACTATTTACAATAATCATATTTACAAGGGGTAAGTCAAATCCAAACAAAAGTATGTTAAATGAGATAGGAGGTCATCGACTAGGTAAGAATGCTTGTATTGTAGGCTACGTTGGATAGACATTTCTATTTTTACTTTTGCTTTTTCTTTACCCTACCCTACAGTATGTCCCTTCCCCTCCTCTTGCTAATAGTCATCTGCCCAGATCTCTCACACATACAGCTCACTCTCATCCATTGCTGGCCTTCTCCTCCCTCACACATACATCCCTCTTCTTTCTCTCAACATTTCTCTTCCATCTCTCTTCCACTATTTCCTTCTTCAATTCACTCTCCTCTCTCCCTTATTTTCTAGTATTCTATCACATCTCTATTTTTTCTTTCTGCTTTTTCCTCATCATCCTTCATCTCCCTTCCTTTTCCTCCTCCAACCCTTTTCCTCCTTAATACTGTATTCTCCACCCTTCCCTTCCAATGTTCCTTTCTCTTTCCTATCTGATGTCTCTCTCCTTCCATTATTCTCTCCTCTTTTTCTCCTGATGTCCTCTCTTCCCTTGACTCTTTCTTTCCTGATGTGCCCCATTTAATGCTCCCTTGTTTCTTTTTACTTTGATGTCCCCTCCTTCCATTGTCTCTCTCTTCCTCCCCTGATGACCCTCATGTCTTCTGGACAGCAGGGACAGTGCCTGCACCAGTCTTCTAGGGGGTAAAAGGTATCTTCATTTTTCTCTCTCTCTATATGCTGGTAGGGAAGCCGAAACCCACTAGTCTGGTAAGTACGATAAGGAATTACTACTGCCAGAAGTGAAAGAAAATCAGATACTGGCAAAGAGTGTACCACGGCAAATATATTAGTGAAGTGGAAGGGCCACATATCAGTCAGCCAGTCACTTAACAAGTTGTCAGTACAGAAAAGGCACAAGAACCGAGTAGGGGATACGAGACAAACCAGGGTAGCGGGTGAGAGAGTACTAGGGGTAAGTGGTATCTATTTGGGATTTATCTAATAAAATACTTTGATGCAAATAAAAAGAATGTTATTGGTGTTTATTGGTTAAAAGCTAATGCTGGAAGCCCTGATTATAGATTTCAACCTTTGGCAGTGGCAACTTTGGATGCAGTGTGGCCACAAAGATGGAGCTCATAACAAGGAAAATGTTGCTAATGTGGATCTTTCGTGTGGGGATTCACAGAAACATACAATATTATGACAGATAAAGGTCATATGGCTCATCCAGTCTACTTGTTTACACTCCTGCTCAGCTTTACAGTCGCTTCCTCTCCCCTCAGAAATTCTTTATACTTCTACCATACTTTCTGGAAAGTATTTTTGTTCCAGCAATTCTTACTCTTCCCCGACTCCACACTTGATTGGTGTTCCCCAGGAGTCTGTTTTGGGTCCGCTAATCTTCTCTCTCTATGACCAATCCCTTGGTTCTCTCATTTCCGCACATGGTTTTCCATACCATTTCTACGCCGATGATTCTCAAATCTATCTCTCCGCACCCGTTATCCCCCATGCATTGCAGGCCCATATTTCTACCTATCTTTTCTGACATTGCCTTCTGGATGCCTCACTGCTGTTTACAATATGAATAAAACTGAATTGCTTCTTTTTCCTCCCAAACCCTTTTCTCCCTTTCCTTCATTCTCCATCGCTGTTGATAACACCCTTCTCCTTCCTGTTACCTCAGCTCATAACCTTGGTGTTATCTTTGATTCCTCTCTTTCCTATTCTGCACATATATAACAGACTGCTAACAACCTGCCATTTCTTTATAGTATTTATAAAATTTGTCCTTTCCTGTTAACAATACACTAAAGCTTGTCCAGTCTTTAATTACTTCTTGCCTTGACTACTGCAACCTTCTTCTTACTGGCCTCCCTCTAAGTCATCTCTCTCCATTTCAATCAGTCCAAAGCTCTGCTGCGTATCTTATCCTTCTCCATCTTTGTTTTCTTCATATCACCCCTCTTCTCAGATCACCTCACTGGCTTCCCCTCTGTTACAGTATTCAATTCAAACTCCTCCTTTTGACTTTAAATGCATTCAATCTGCTGCTCCGCTCTATCTCTCTTCTCCCTCTATCCCCCTCCTCGTGAACGTTCTTCTACAAGCCTGCTCTTATCTTTGCCCTTTTCTTCTTCTGCTAACTCCAAACTTCAGTCCTTTCACCTTGCAGCTCCTTATGCTTGGAAATCTCTTCCTGAAGCTCTTCGTCAGGCTTCACCATGCCCCCTCTTCAAATCTCTGCTAAAGGCTCACCTCTTTAAGGCTGCCCTTGGTTCCTAATCCTCTGTTCTTTGTGTCTCTGTTTGTCTCCCTCTCCTACTCCTTCTTTGTCATGTTTGTCTTGATTAGATTGTAAACTCTTAACAAGCAGGGCCTGTCTTCCTCTGTGTTTGTACAATACTGCATACAACAAGTAGTACTCTATAAATGTATAATAATAATAATAATATACCTTATGCTTGCCAGCTGAATCAGAACCAGGCTGGGATCCTGTACCATAAACCTTCATGCATGCTACCTGGGGATTTTCTTCTATTATTTTTATATTCCCCTCCCAAAATACTGGCTCATTGCAGCAACTGTCCTGTGTTAGAGGCCATGTAGCCTGGCACCCTTCAAGATCATACAGATATGGCTCCCGACTCTGACTATCCAGATGCCATTCCACTGCATTGACCACAACTGCCAGGTACTTCCTGTGGCTGGTGATACTGCGAAGGCAGGAATTCATAAACCTGGCCAGCCTGGTGAGCAGAAGTCCTAACCTGGGGGCCATCCTCATGGAAGTGCATAATTCTGATACTGTCCTTGTCTTGAGAAGCGCGGTCAGAGCAGAGAGCAGCAGCCATCTCCGGAGGGAGCGGGAGCTCCTCCTCACTTCTCTCACCTGCCTATCAACGGCCCTCATCATCGGCAGAAAAACCGCCGCTACTGAGGCGTGCCCGCGCCTTGCGGGCCTCGCCAGAGGGCCCTTTGGTGTGGCCCTTAGGCATCGGTCCGTGGCGTCTGCTGCTGAGGGTTGCATTGGTGACATGGACTGGGTTGACATGCTTCTAATGTGTGGTAACTTGCTGTTCCATATTCCTCTCCTTCTCTTATCTGTGTGACTGTCTCTGTTCCTCTATTCTGTCCTATCATATAATTGGCATTCTTTTCCTCTTTCCTCGAATGATATAGCATTGTAAACCGCTCTAATGCCTCTGGCCTGAGCGGTATATCAAATTCCAATAAACATAAACATAAACACTATCTTTCACAAAGAAAGATGTGCTTCGAGGACGCCTGCGTCTACCCTCTTTAACCCTCATTCTGCCTATCTGTAGAAGGAAATCTGCCTCCTACGCATTTATTCCCTGGAGGTATTTAAATTTCTTTATCCTATCTCCCTTTTCCTGCCTTTCCGCAAGGGTTTACAAATTTAGACATTGAAGTATGTTCTCATGTTTTATGATGAGGACTACTTGCCATATTAACAGCTGCCCTCTGTATCAACCCAATCTGATCCAAATCGTTATTGTAGATTTTATTTGATATACCGCCCTTTGGTAATAATCATATAGAGCAGTTTACAATAAATTAACATTAAATTAAAAAAATAATTAAAAAGTTTAAAAAACATTAACTTTATAATAAAATAACTACAATGGTTATAGGAAAGTATTACAAAAATGACTAAAAGGTGATAGATACAGTACAGTACTTGAGCAGTGTATGCATATGTCCATTGGTCATCCCTGGGCTGCTTCTACACTGAAAGCCTGCTCAGAAAGGTGCATTTTCAACAGGATCTTAAAGCTTGCCAGAGGGAGGCTATTGCAGAGAGAGGGCGCCACACAGAAAAAAGCTCAGCTCAAGTCTAGCTCTGGAATGGGAAGGGATAACGAAGCAATTACCATGGAGTGAGCAAAGACAATGGGGAAGAGAATAAGGGATAATAAGAGTTGACAAGCATTCTGGGGCTTCATTCTGGAAAGTGCGATCACCAGGGTAATTTTGAAACAAACTCAAAAAGCGGTTGGAAGCTAATGATATTGAATGAAGAGAGGGGTAGTATGGTCGAATGAGACCTCATCTAAGACTTATACAAAGGCAATATCATCTCCTTCCTGTTGGTCACTCCTCTCACTTCCTATTCTGGCCCTGCATACCCATGAAGTTATCACTTACTTCTTGTTTTATCCTGTGCAGCCAAGTACTACAACCTCCTCCGCAAAGTTCTCCGCAGGTTCTGCACGGTGCAGAATTCCCTCAGGAGTAAAACAGAAAGAAAAGGGTATGTCGTTCTTAAATTAGAAAATGTAATTTCACTATTATCAGGAGTCAAAGTGTTCTCAAGTCTAGATGCTACAGGTGGGTTCTGGCAAGTGCTCCTACCCTCTGACAATTTTCAGCTATCATAGTAACACAGTATATGATGGCAGATTAAAAGACCAGTATGGTCTATCGAGTCTGCCTAGTAAGATGGCTCTTGTTTCTGCTGCTCTGTGCAGGTCACCCCCACTCTATGCCCTTGTTTAGGGTTGTACCCACCGCTCTGTGCAGGTCACCCCCCTCTATTTGTTGAAGTATAAAAGATATTTAAGTTTATCTTGATTTTATCCACTTGCTATAAAGAGAGAGAGAGAGAACAAGGCCATAGTGGAGAGACTGAATACATTTTTTTTGCTTTAGTCTTTACTGAAGATGTAGGAAATGTACCTATTCTAGAAATGATATTTAAATGTGATATATCAGAGGAATTGAAATAAATCTTAATAAATCGGGAAGAAGTAATACAGCTAATTGATACATAAAGAGCAGAAAATCAGCTAGATTGGATGGCATACATCCCAGGATGCTGAAAGAACTGAAATATGAGATTGGAGAACTACTATTAGCAATCTGTGATCTATCATTAAAATCATCTGTATAATAAGAACATAAGATATGCCATACTGGGTCAGACCAAGGTCCATCAAGCCCAGTATCCTGTTTCCAACAGTGGCCAATCTAGGTCATACATGCCTAGCAGTTTCCCCAAAAGACACAGGTTCCACAATGCTTATACTGGGTCAAGCATTGATATCCTGGGTCCCTTCTTAATAATGGTTTATGGACCTTTCCTCCAGGAACTTGTCCAAACCTTTTTTAAACCCAGCTACACTAACAGCCTTTACTAATCCTCCGGTAACAAATTCCAGAGTTTAGTTACATGTTGAGTGAAGAAATATTTTCTTTTATTAGTCTTAAATAGTTTACCCTGTAACTTCATTGTATGTCCCCTAGTCTTTCTATATTCTGATAACATAAACAATTGATCTACGTTTACCCGTTCCACTCCGTTCATTAATTTATAGACTTCTATCATATCTCCCCTCAGCCGTCTCTTTTACAGGTTAAAGAGCCCTAACCTTTTTAGCCTTTCTTCATAGGAGTATCCTTCCATCCCCTTTACCATTTTGGTGGCTCTTCTCTGAACCTTTTCTAATAACGCTATATCCTTTTTAAGATATGGCGACCAGAATTGAACACAATATTCAAGGTGCGGTCTCACCATGGAACGATATAGAGGCATTATAATATCTTTTTTTTATTTTCCATTCCTTTCCTTATGATACCTAGCATTCTATTTCCTCTCTTGGCCGCCACTGCACACTGGGCCGAGGGTTTTAACATGTTATCCACAATGACTCAGGGTTTTAACATGTTATCCACAAGGCTCAGCCCTCTCTGCCCTACTCTTCAACTTATACCTACAGCCCATTACAAATATCTTCAAAAAACACAAAATTAACCATTTTATATATGCCGACGACATCATGCTCGCCATCCCTATTAATACTAACAACCCTAAATATGACAATTTATCTGAATGCATGAGTGAGGCCACCACATGGTTTGAAACTAACCACCTCAGCATCAACTTTAAAAAAACCGAAGCAATGTTTATAACGAGAAAGCCTGTCGCTGATGACACCTACCCAACAGCAATCACAATAAACAAAACAACTATACCTGTTAAAAAAGAGGTAAAATACCTAGGAGTAATATTAGACCACTCACTCACCATGCTTCCACACATAAAACAGACAGTAAAAACAATATTCTTCAAACTTAAGACAATACAACACCTAAGACCCCTCCTTGACACTCATGATTTTAGATCAGTAGTCAATTCTCTCATCACCCCCCATTTCGACTACTGTAATAGTCTCCTAATTGGTCTACCACTGAAAAGCATCTACCTATTACAAAGAGCTCAGAACATATGTGCCAAGATGATCACTAAAGCTAGACTAACCGACCACGTGACTCCAATATTGTTAGATCTACATTGGCTCCCCATAAATAGCCGCATAAAATATAAAATCCTACTAACAACCTTCAAACTCCTTAATGACATTTCCCCCTCACACCTATCCACCCTACTACACCCCCCATCAAGAACAAGAACGCGCAGACGAAATGCAACCCACTCTCTCACCATAAATACAACTATCAGAAAAACAAAGACAACCACAAGCACTAGGGCCTTCTCCTTTGCCGCCCCCACCCTCTGGAATGAACTTCCACTAACTCTACGATTGATAAAAGACAAACGTCAATTCAAAAAAGAACTCAAAACCTACCTCTTCACAATCCACTTTGAAATCCCCCACCAACAGAAAACTTCCCCCCAACATCCACCGAAACACCCCCACAGGACTCAAGACAGAACAAATGATTAATGTAAATAATTCTCTCATTAATATCCATTTATTCACTGCAAATGTCTTATGCAAACTGTTGTTTTACTGCACCTTGTAAATAGTTCCTGTAATTTAGTTCAGTTAATGTTCCATGTAATCTTACCTGTACATAGTTTAAACACTGTTCTATGTAAAGTATACTGATGTATACAAAATTGTTAACTGTTCCATGTAAACCGCCCTTGATCTCTGGAAGGAGCGGTATAGAAGACATTTATAAATAAATAAATAAAAAATGACGCCTAAATCTTTTTCCTGGGTGGTTGTTCCTAATGTGGAACCTTGCATCGTGTAACCATATTTTGGGTTGTTCTTCCCTAGGTGCATAACTTTGTACTTGTACACATTAAATTTCATCTGCCATTTTGATGCCCAGTCTTCCAATTTATCAAGATCCTCTTGCAATTTTCCACAATCCTCTTGGGTTTTAACAACTTTAAATAGTTTTGTGTCATCTGCAAATTTGATAACCTCACTCGTTATTCCCCTTTCCAAGTCATTTATGAATAGTACCCAAACAAGCTAACACAAATATTTAAAAAGAGCTCCAGGAGTGATCCAGGAAACTAGACTGGTGAGCTGATGTCAGTACCAGGCAACATGGTAGAAACCATTATAAAAAAAACAAAATTACTGACCCTGTAGATAGTCATGGGTTAAGAGAAGCAGAAAGTCAACATGGATTTAGCCAAGGAAAGTCTTGTTTTAGTAATCTCTTATTTTTTTGAAGGTGTGAGTAAACAGTAGATAGATGAGCTGATTGATAGACAAATATTATTTTCATTTGGTCTTTTTTTTATGCACAAACCAGAAATCTGAGGAAGAGAGGGAGGAGCAGCAACCAGTAAAAGCCTGAAACCGTGGTACAGCACCGGAACCCTTACTAAAGCACTGCATTGTGGTTTCATAGCTAGTAAAAACATAGTTTCAAAATGGGCCTGCACCTTAATGTAAAGAAGACAAAGATCATGACAACTGGCATAATCAACAGGTTCATCGTTGAAGGAGAAGAAATTGAAATTGTGAACAACTTTAACCTACTTGGATCAACTATCAATAAAGAAGCAACAAGCAGTCAAGAAATCAGATGAGGCATTGCTCTTGGCAGAATGGCTATGAAAGACCTAGATAAGATTCTCAAGAGCAGAGATGTCTCTCTCCATACAAAGATTAGACTTGTTCAGGCCATGGTATTTTCAGTAACATCATATGGATGTGAAAGCTGGACAGTGAAAAAGACAGACAGGAAGAAAATTGATGCCTTTGAATTATGGTGCTGGCGGCGAATACTGTGTATACCATGGACTGCCCGAAGAACAAACCAGTCGGTACTAGAGGAGATCAAACCTAAGTTTTCTTTAGAAGCTCAGATGACAAGACTTCGACTTTCATACTTTGGACACATCATGCGAAGAGAGAGATCATTAGAGAAAGACGTCATGCTTGGCAAGATAGGTCAACGTAAAAGAGGAAGGCCAGCAATGAGATGGATCGCTACAATAACAGCAGCTACGGGTACCAGTCTGTCGTCAATGAGCCGCCTGACTGAAGACCGAACACAATTTAGGATAGCTATCCAGAGGGTCGCCATGAGTCGACTCCGACTCGACGGCACTTAACAACAACAACAACCGCTTCTGCAGGCCCTGGAGAGGGACAGCAGTGGCGACAATTGGCACCCTAGGAGGGCTGGAGCTCTAGGCATCCACCTAGTTCGCCTATGGTAGTGCTGGTCCTGGAGAGCAACTTATTTAACGTGTCTCTCCTTTACCAACAAAGCAGCTGTAAAGTTAAGAAAAAAGCATATCTAGTTCAAATTATAAAGGCTCATTTTGATAGTTTAAGGGGAAGCTCACAATATTAATCCGCCGGGCGTCAAGACCTCATCTAGTAATTGGAAAGCAGAGAAGTTTTGTAAGGATGAACTGTTATTGCTACTACGGCTGCCTGGTAAGGCCATACGATAAGCATTCCGCCCAATCAGAATGCCGGTGGCGTTCCGAACCAGGGGTTGCCCCATCGTCTACAATTTCAGCATTCGTGCCCTGCCTTCTCCAGACGTCCGACGCTAAACCCCACCTCCGGCGCTCCTCTAGTACGCTTGCCCGAGCCGTCGCCCAGCTGATGACGTTTAGTATTTTTTTATTTGCGCATGGTGGAGAGTCTCTTGACTAAATGTCATCTAGATGCGACGGTTTGCTCTCGTTTGGTGCGGTGGGGGGTAGCGGTGCTGATTTTTTTTTGTATTGTTTAGGAAAGTTAATTGGGTCGGTAGGGTCAAGCGCTTTTTTGTGACCTGGATGATAGACAAAGGGACCCTGACCACTGGATTTGCTTTGGCAAAGGGATTCGGCCCTGGCCACGCTGACTGTATTTATGGCATGAAATCGAGCCCTCCCTTTTTTGTATTGGACACTCCCTCCTGATTATGTAAGGTGGCACTGGCGGTATGTGTCCGGGTAGTTTTCCCCTTTTCTGTAAGGCAGCAGTCCTACAGGACTAACTGAGGGCAACGATCTGTGACTACTTCGTGTCTGGGGGCCAACGGCTGTCACAGTCCCTCTGTATTTACCTTGCCGGTTGTATCCGGCCTCAAGCTGTGCTTTAGGTCATTCGTGGATTGCTGGCAAGTTGCAACTGAGGCTGTGTTTTTGATATTCGTGTAGACGATGCCAGTGGAGAGTTCCCAAACTCTTGAGGAATCTCACGGCCAGAGCTGTTCATCTCTTATAAACGATGAGCATGATAATGGGATCGAGGAACCAGGAATTGGACAAGAGAATGGGCCTGCTGAAAACGATCAGGGCGGCGCTGAAACAACCATGTCTGATAACATACAGTCCATGTCCTTCGCTGCTGGGGGACTCAAGAAAGGGCAATCTGTGCTTCATATTAACAGACAACAGATCCAATCTGTGGATGATAGTGCTCAGGCTCTCGAACTCAAAGGTTTGGGGGTTGACGTGTATGATCAAGAAGTGCTGGAGCAAGGTGTCCTTCAGCAGGTAGATAATGCTATCGGTGAAGCCAACAGAGCAGCAAAAGTTGCTGAAGCAGAAAAAGAATACCAAGATCTATTCGATGATTTACGGTAAGTGAAACTTTTTCTTTGTTTTCTGGCTTATACATAACTTAAGGTTCGTGTACCTATAAATTGAAACTGTGTATTACACAATATAGGGTATTTTGCTGTTTAGATCATTTTATTAGCAAACCATCAGATAACTTAGGCCTGGGATTTAGAATTCAGGTCATTCCTAAGGACTGTTTTATGTTTAGATCCTGATATGGTTCATCATTTTCTTACGCCTTCCTAGTTTACCCAGCTATAATTAGTTGACATTTGAATAAATGTATGGATAGCAATCAACATGTATACCTGGTGCAGAACCACCTCAAGCTCTTATCCATAAGATCTTAGAAACTCATTATTAGGGTGAAGGCCACTAAGGAAGATCAGGTTATACAGGAAGTTGTGTTTGTATCTCTTTCCTTTTTGCTATTGCTGACCCAGTATGATGCTGGGACAGTAATAGTAAAACATACAATTTTTATCTAAGAAGTAGAATTTCTTCAAGTATGAGAGAATTTTTCCCATTTTACATATAATTTATTTTCTTCCAGTATTCTGTCGTTACTGAGGTAGTTCTCATGCTACCTTCTAATTTTCTTTCTATTAAGATCTGTGTCTTCTATGTCAGTGTCCTCTGTTTAGCCAGGCCATGAAGCAAAAAAAAGTTAAGGGGCATGTTTTTTAAATTCTCTACCACCTGATCTATGAGGATGCACTGACCATTCAGAATTCTGGAAGACGCTGAAAACGTATCTGTTTCAGGAATTCTATAATGTACCCACAGTATCTTCGGTCCAAGCTATTGTACCCTGACCCACCTAACGATTGGAACCTCAGGGTCACATAATTCATACCCTCTACAATGTGAACTCAATCTTTTGTTAATAATTCAACGTACATAGTTTACTCAATTGTTAAAACTAATTTATATGTTCTATTTAATGTAAAACAGTGTGCACTTCTGCCCTCTTAATGTTTTACGTTACATGTAAACCTCTTTGAATAGCAGAAAGGCGGTATAGAAGTAGTTTTAAATAAACAAACAAATAAATAAAGGCAGACCAGGAGTGGAGGAGTAGTCTAGTGGTTAGAGCACTGGCTTGGTAACCAAGCAACCAGGGTTCAATTCCTGCTAGCACTCCTTGTGGCCTTGGGCAAGTCACTTAACCCTCCATTGCTTCGGAAGAAAGGCCTGACAATCTACTTCCGGTGACACTGCCAAGAAAACCCAGGAGCTTCTGGGTCGCCAGGAGTCAGGGCTGACTCGAAGGCACACATTGCATTGTTGCATTGCAACGCGTGGTGACGTCCATTAGCATGTGTTAAGTACTGTTGTGGCCATAGAAATCTCTTGCTGCACCTGCGATCTGGAACTCTCTACCTGCGAAACTGAGATCCACCACTGACATGAAGGATTTCAGAAAGCAGCTAAAAACCTTCCTCTTTGCAGATCAATACAATGAACCCACTTAACCCAGATATAGTTGAACCCATCTAACTCTGGAATAGCTGAACCTATGCAACATACTGCATTGTATATATATTCTCTGTACATAAGTTATGCTTCATTGCTTCACCTGCATGTCTCCATCCCCCCTCCCCACCCTAGCCCCTCTATAAGTTATTGTAATTGCAAGTTTCATAAGTTCTCTGTAAACATGTGAGTTTAATGTGAACCACTTTGATTTAACAATAAGGCAGTATATAAAAAGTGTTAGTTAAATAAATGGGCTGTGGCAGCACTTAATGCATGCTAATAGACATTAATGTGCATTAAACTTTAGTAAACATGCCTGTAAGAGTGTGTTTAGAGGGGAGTAGGAGAGAAAGAGAACTGAGATTATGGAGCTCTGCTATTAGCATTACTACTTGGAGCCAATCTCTTTTCCTGCCAAAGGTCAGATGCTGCTGCTGCTGTTGCAGCCTGGAAGAGTCTAGCCATCTCATACAAAGGATGCCCTTTGAATATGTGAGTAAGGTCAGGCATTTTGTTGTTATTTACTGTTATGTATTTGTACTTTGATTTATATATATATATATTACTTTTGTAACTTCACCAGAAAGTACTCAGTGGGCAAAAAATGTATATTTGCAATAATGTGCACAGGACATACATTTTCTGTTTGTTTGGCCGCCTTTTCCTGATTTTCAAATATTTTTGGATCCATTTTTCACATTTTATTTGCATAAAAAAAATGTACAACTTTTTAATGCTTGCTAATCAACCTAACGTGTGTTAATGTTAATGCATGCTAAGTTGATCTAGCACATACTTATAAACCAAGTATGTGGTAATGAATGATCATACCTAACAACAGACTTGAAAATGAAGCAAGAATTAGGAACTCTGCAATGTGGTAGATCTAATTCTGTTACATTTTGGACCATTCTTACAGGTGCTTGTTTTACTATTTTATGTAAATCCACCATGATGTGTCTACAAATTACAGTGTACCAAATTAGTAAATGCAATACCGCAAAAAGGTCCCCTCATCCTTGTTTTAGGTGGTCCCGTAGTGCTGAGGGTGTTAACTTTCTGATGACATTCTTAATGAATACCCAGCCTACTTGATTACTATTAAACTTTTTTCTAAGAGTGGGACTGTTTTATCTTTGAGCCATTCTGGCCCAGATATAGCCAAAGATCTGTAGTGCTAGTAGGAGGGGCACTTAACCCAAGGATGGGTGACAGAACTACTGACTGAACTAATTTGAAAGTGAGTGTTTGGTGGTTTGAAAAATTCAACACTTAGAGGTATGTTTACTAGAGTGCAAATGGCTTTTGCTTTTAACACTGGGCAACAGCTGCAAAAAGCTGGTGTTATCTGCAGAAGTCTTGTGATATGTGCAGGTGGCATTCCCAGCATTTCCCCTGCAGATACTGCTGAGAAAGTGCTGGGATCATGGGGGGCCGGCTTCACGGATGCAGCTCTTGCCATTCATTGAGGTAGCGATAGCTGCATTTACGAAGCTTGCAGAAAGAGCAGCTGCCGTGTGATGTGAACGCTCGCAGTAGCTGCTCAAAACTGGAATGCCCACTCGCTGCCCACTTTCTGCCCATTCAAGCAGCCACAGTAGCTGCATTTCTCCTGCATTAGTTGTCTTTGCAGCGTGACAGACCTGCATTAACTCCACGAAGACAGCTAATGCACTTTAGTAAATATACAGTACTTTTAAATACAAAACATGTACATGCATAAGAATCAAGCAGTTTTAAACATTTATTTTCTAGGTTATATTTTGAAGTTTTTAACACTTGAAAGACACTTCTTTTAGTAGTGGTGGGAAAACTTGCTTTTCATTTCATTTATTAAATATTTTACCTGCCCTTACAAAAAGCCAAGGGAAGGATCCAATAATTCGCTTGTTAAGCCAGTGAAAAGAATTTGAAACATACGAAGAATCCAGTTCTCTCCAGAATCTGTACAAAATAGGACTCTGCACTAGAAAATCTATTATTTTATGGCACTGAAAAGAGAATTCTTGATCTTCCACAAATTGGGATCTTTTGGTCAGCCAGATAGGTAAGAGTATAGACTATTGGAGATACCGGTTGAAGGAAATTTGTAGAGTAAGACACTATTATCTCTTTTTAGGTGTGTTTTGCTAAAGCGTGGCACCTATTGTTGAGGGTTCAGTTGCAGGGAAATTGTGCACAAGCAAGCATGCATATGCGAGCCTGGTCAAACACTGTGGTTCGAGCTTTCCCCACCATGGACAGCTCTCTGAATGGTGAAGTTGCACCATGCAGGAAGTTCAGGCTGATCTTGTGGTTTGAATTCTAACGAGAATTGAAACTTCCTGTACCATGCTACTCCACTATTCAAAGAGCTGATCATGGGGGAAGTGTGAACCGCCGTATTTTTTGAAGAGCTGGGGCCAGGGGCAAGAATGGATGTGTGAAAGAGAGACTGGATGAAGAATAGGGTTATGAGAGAAACTGGAGGAAGGCAGATGGGGGGGGGGGGAGTTATGAGAGAGAGAGACACAGTGGGTGAAGCCTGGTGAGGGTCCTTAAGAGAAGGAGAGACACTGGGTAAAGCCTTTGGGGGGGGGGGGTCCTTGAGAGAGAGATTGGGGGTAGGGGGGTTGGGAGAAGGCTGGGAGAGTAAGAGAGAGACCTGGAGTAAGCTTGGGATAGGTCATGAGACAGAGACACGCACACATGCATCTCCGACATACTCCATGATACATGCACACAGCTCATGACATATGCGTGCGCAAAGTCACAAACAGTACCCAATATACTCCTTGACACACGCAGCCCCTGACACTTCCTATGAGATGCACATATGAACTCCTCCACGTGCCTAATTCTGGAAATGGGGGGAAACGTGCCGTTGTGTTACACTGCTGGTGCACACTTTTCAACTTGCTTGGTCTTAAGCGTGCATTCCTTTTGTTTCTCTAGCAAAGTGTTTTTTTTTTTTTTTTTAAGATTGAATATGTGAGGAAGAGAAGAATACAAGCTATCGGTGTACAGCTATTTGGGAACCAGGGGGGACATTTTTTCATTGGAATGCTTCATATAGTCAGATGCGTTAATCATAAAAAGATACATGAAATAGTGAGCCACCGTGAGTTATTGATGTTTTTATTATGTTTTGTCGATGTTTTTCCAACAATGTATATTCCCACTGGGATTATGTTTACACACATGCACAAAAAAAGAACACTGAAAAAAAAAAGATGTGTTCCTTGTAATATGGCATTGACCACACAACTTTTCACTCCTTGTGTTGATTATTCTTTATTTCTGTTTTTGTTTACATACTGCCTTTGCTCTCCCAAAGAGGGACTGAAAACAATTTACAAAATAGGAGTATACTTTTTATTTACAATGCTTATGTTCGAGCCTTATAAAGATAAAGACAGCAACAGTCCAAGTTTCTTAAATTCAAAGCAGAGGGAGTAGAGAAAGCGTCCTGAAACTTGACACTAACTCCTTGGAAATCAATGTCCCTGTTATACTCGGCCATGTTAAGGTTTTGCAGTTAGCACGTACTAATTGCAAACATTAACCTGTGGTAACCGCTAAACATCTGTGGTAATTGTTGGCTGTATTCCTGACACATTGGGGAAACAGCCATACTGTTGGTGCAGGATAATGGTTGCTAATGTGCTTTGATGGTGCAGGCTAATGTGGAGTACAGGTAATTACACCTTTACATGTATAGTTAAGGTGGAAAAGTTATCTGCCATGTTAGCAGTTAACGCACGTTAATGACACTCACCTCTTTCCCACCTCCTAATATAAAATTTGTTTTTAGGGGTTAGCGCAGCGTGTTAACTGTTTGAGCTCCACCTTAGCAGTTAAGTTTTTAACATGCATTTTAACGCATGCTAACACGGTTTAGTAAATAGACCCCTAAATATTCCAATGCAGAAGAGAAACCAGTGATGATCTAAATGTCAGCTGAGTTTTTCTGCAAAATATGTTTTGCTCGTACTGCTGAAATGCTCATTTAGTCAATTGGTGAACCTCTTACATTTTATTTGCAGATCATGTACAACATCTTTAAAGCACATCAATAAAATCATGGAGCAGCTGGCTCCTCAAGCTACTAGCAACAAAGAGATCAACCGAAAACTGGATTCTGTAAAACGGCAAAAGCACAACAAGGTAACTGGTTTGGTGGGAAGGGGGGGATGGAGGAACCCTTCCTTTCTTTTTCAGAAATAGATTACTGGGAAAGCAGTTTGTAAATAAAGAAAATAGACTAATATTTTATATATTTTTTTTAAGTGGCAGAAGTCATGCTTTTAGTTAAAGGCATAAACATTTACACCACTCATAGAGCTGTTGTAAATGCCGGCACCTAAATTTTGAAAGAACACGCGTAAATTAGAGTATTTTCAGTGTTTGACAAATCCCAAGCGCCAGAAATTTGCACCTGGCACCTAGGATTTTCTTATCCCTCTTCTCTTTTACAAAAAAACCCAAACCGTGATTGCAGATAGAGACCCCTTCTGCCTGCCTGCAGGGATCCGATCTCTCACAGGCAGAACAGGAGGGAAAGACTGCGATTGAGGCCACAAAGGCTGCAGGCTGCCTGCGAAGATCCCATCCCTTGCGGGCAGAAGAGAGCCACAATTTTGCAGCAAAGGCCTCATTTTCTGCCTGTTGGATATTAGATTCCCATGGGCAGAGCAGGAGGGATTGCGGCCCCAAAGGCAGCAGGTTGCTCGTGGTGGTTCCATCTCTCGTGGGCAGAAGACAGCTGGATCCCCTGCAGGGGAAGTGAAGCAACAGACATTTTAAGGGGGCAGGAGGAGAATGTGGGTAATAGAGGGCAGGGAGTGGTAGTGCTGGTGGGGGAGGGAGAACGAGAGAGAGTCTGGAAATGGAGCCGAGAATAAGGAGGGGGTTGGAGAGGAAGGGAAGAGTGCAAGGTGAAGGAGGTTAAATGGTTGAATACAGGGGGGAAAAAAGGCACCACGTGTATATGCCAAAAGTGCACCCCCCCTTCCCCGAGCGCATGTACCTCACCTCTGCACAACAGACGCGCGCACGCACACACAGGCACCCCACCTCTGCACAAAAGACGCAGATGCGCACACACAGACACACACACAACATCTCTGCACAGACACGCAAACACACAGAGGCTCTGCAGCAAACACACACATGCACCCAACTGCCACATCCCATGCACAGACAGGAAAAGCACTGTTGCACCACACATGCACGCACACACACACACACAGATACTATCTACATATCTCTGTCTAACCCCTGTTACCATACTATCACGCACTTTTATCATCTCTCTTCAAACTCTCCCCCCCCCTCAAGAAATGTGCGATTTGCAAATGGAGGAACATTAGTGAATGGAGATGTGGCGCCCAATTCCGGGCTGTCTGGACGGGCCCATTAGGACCCGATTCTGTAATGCAGGAGCAAAACGTTCCTGTGGCATACAGAATCGGGCCCTGAGATGGCCCCTGCAGACGACGTCCTCCCCGCAGGCCCCACTGACTCCCGTGGCATTGACCCTCTGTTTCTCCACCACTTGTCCCAAAGCTGGGCAGCCGGGGCCAGGATCGGGTAGTGGGGACCTACCTGCCACCGGCCCCACCCTGATAACCCAGTTAATGCTGCTTATTCCACCTTTTGAGGTGCAATAAGCAGCACATTTTCCCTGACCCCACAGGACATGCAGGGCCATGACCTGAATCGGCCCTGTACGTCCTGCCGCCTCGGCCCGCAGGTTCTCCCCGTACTCCTGCTCTGACCATGCAGGAAGAGTCTGAGGGGAATACGGCAGTCCTATTTAGAACAGTTTAAGGTCTTGATGATGATCTTTAGAGTAGTAAAAAGCAATAAGTCTAAATATCTGGCGTGGAAGTTACAGGGATATTGTCTTCAGTGGGGACTTGAGATCAGGCTCAAAGCAGCTATTAAGGATTCTGTCGTGGAAAGAGATGCAGAGGACCAGGTTGAGAAACGGGATGTTTTTGGTGATGGTACAAATTACCCAATTGCTAAAACCATTTTGTAGCAAACAAATGTGTAATGCTGGGAGAAGGTTGAAACATATTGGAAAGGACTACTCTGTAACCAGCCTTTTAACATCAGTCCCGAGCATGGCACGGCTGGTTGGAGGCTCCTACTATATTTACAGAAAGCACTTCTAAACTTATACATATTAGCAGAGTCTCTGTTAGTTTTTCTCACACATTTTTTTTAAATTTCATGTTTATGGCACTGAAGGAACAACAGTTAAAAAAGATCAGAGCTAAACAAAAACGTCTTCAGGTTGTGCTTCGGAACACTGGGATTGAAATCCCTGATGTGGACTTGGAAGATGATGTGGACAGTGATGCAGGAGGTAAGTCCTTATCGTGATGTCGTACCTTGATTTAATCATGTAAGCATCATGCAAATGGATTATCGATTAACATACTACATTGGGGGGTATATCCTTAAGAAAAGGTCATAAGACATGACCAGGAAGGTCTTCCCATTTCTTTTCTCCATCTTCCCCTTCTGTAGTTGCAAGTCTTTTTTTTTTTTTTTCCTTCAGCAGAATCCTTGACCCTCCCCCCGCCCCCCCCCCCTTGATGGAGATGGTACCCTGCTTCAGTAATCCTTTCTGAGCAAGGCAAATAGTGTATACGCAGAAGAACTGAAGGAGCCGTTTCATATGTGCTCATTATCCCCATGGTGGTCTTGTGCTGCCTCTTCTCTGGTTTCTGTAAACCAGCACAATTACTGCAGATAGAAGAGTCAGTGGTGGGACCACTGCAGGGGCAGTGAACATTCAACATCCCTGTAGCACATACTGTTAACCATACCCTGCCAGGAAGGGGTAGGACAAAGACTGAGAAGGGAAAAACAAGGAAACTATAGTGCACTGAAAAGGGAAAATGGGGGATACTGCTTCACTGGCAAAAGAAGTATAAGGTAAGAGGCTTAGATGCAGTTGAAAGCTATAGAGAGGGAGAGACTAGAAGGGAAGCTGGAGATTGAGAACTAGAGGAAGTGAGGGGGAAGAAATGGGTTCGGAGAGAGAATGGAAGTTACGGATTCACATGGTATGCTGAATGGTGTGAGATGAGATTAAAAAAGCAGAACAAAATGAGAAGTAAGATGAGAGAGAGAGAAAGAGAGAGAGTGTTGGGAAGAAAAAGGCAAAATCTAGAAAGAAGGCAACATAAGAAGAATAAATGTGGAAATAAAACCAGAAAAAGGGGCGAGGAAACAAGACAAAAATGTATTTTTTTTAAATTTGTTTAAACAAAAGGAAAATGATATATGAACTGAAACTTTTACACTTTTTTCAGGAAAAATAAAGTAGAAAACCCCTGATAGGCACTGTATACCCCTTTTTTCATCTGTAGTGTGAATGCACTTCGCTCAACGATGTATGAGCTAGACCAGGGGTGGGCAAAATGTTTGACTCGAGGGCCACAATGGGCTCATATATTGGACCCGGGGGCTGGACCAAGAGTAGATGGACTGTGTGTATGTATGAATTAATATAAATTAAATTTAAATTTGTAACATTAAATGTTTAGATTAATTTAAGGTAGAAAAGCATAAAAATAGTTATTTTACAAAACTTTTATGCAATGTATTTCTTTCATAAAATAGTACCTTCAATTTTAGTGGGAACAGTGTTGTTGGTCTCCCTTTTTTGTTAAGGCATCAAAGTCAGGAGATAGCTTTGTTGTTGCAATTCTCAATTTCAAACACATTTACCTCTACGTCGCCCCAGCATATGGTGTGTACTTACTACGATGCTATTGCTTCACCTCGAGCAGGCCAGGTAAGGTAGCTCAGTTTGCCCATTCCTGTTCTAGAGCCTTAACCTCAGCGCGATCTCCGGCCGGCCCTGGTCTCGCGAGGCCAGTTCGAGAGTTCGTCCAGTGTGCGGCTCGAACTCCTAGAGCCCTTGTCTGATAACTTTTGTATATTCTTGCAGACTCTAGTTTTGTCACTAACTACTGAAATATCATCAACCAGAGTTTACTAGCCTGTACAACTAGGGCACTGCAGATGGAGTAAAACATAGATTGGCCCCATCTAGGTTGATTTTCCACTAGCTAACTCCATTTTTGAGCTGCTTCATTGCCTCCCTGTACAAGGTGTTAGTCACTGTAATTAAAGTCACTTGTAATCTTACAGCTACAAGTGTATAGAATCTCGCGAGGCCAGTTCGGGAGTTCGTCCAGCACGCGGCTCGAACTCCTAGAGCCCGGCGGCGGCCTAGCCGCGAGCGGAAAACAGCAGCAGGGAAACGAGCCGGATTAAAAGGTCCGCCGGGCCGTAGTTTGCCCATTCCTGAGCTAGACTCTTTGTAGGTTGTGGCACATCTTTTAAAAAGGTATGTATGCTTTCAAGATATCACAGGTCCCTTCCTCAGATTTATCATGAGCTCTAGTGAGTAGCCTGCAGTAGGAGTGCCGTGCTGAAACAGCCTGGCGTAGCAGATATTTTGGGGGGCCAGGAATCCAGTTTATTGTGATTCTTATGCTTTATATGTTATAGCAGCAAGATTCTGCTATACCATACAGCTGTTTTAGCTAAACCAATCCATCCACTTGTTTTGGGTGTAATTTATTGATCCCCTTGATCTACAGTGGCCTTAATAGACAAAAAGAAATTTCAAAAGCAAATACTTGCTCCAGGTATTTAAACTATTAAATTATTAGCAGGACAGAGATGGATATTCAGTCTAATTTTTTTCTCAGTAAACTTGGAGAAAAACAATTAAAAAGTTACAGATTAGCCTACTAGACCAAAGCTGACATATTTGGGGGGGTTATTTTAGAAGCATCCCATGTCTAAAAAGCAACAGTGGCATACATGTGTAAATGGGATTTTTAGAATAGGGGCTTTTCAAATGCAGGGATGCTTGAAGGCAGGGAGAGGAAGTGGTTGGGTGGGTTTGTAGTACAAAGTAACATACAGGCTCATTCCATCCCGGACATACAGAGGGGGTCGCGATTCTGATCCCGCGGGACCAGAATCGCGAACAGCCCTGTATGTGTAGGCTGGGACTGCGATTCAGCCCAGCCTGCACATACAGGGAAAGCCCAACTAACTCAGTCAGGGCTTTACAATGGAGCCTCGGCGCAGTGGTGTCCGGTTGCCATGGCACCATGGCTTCATTGTAAAGCCGCGATCCCGGCTGCTGGTTGAACAAAGGCTTTCCCCGCAGCCCAGCCCCTGATCTGGTCTCTTAAGGTCAGGGTCGGGCTGCGGGGAATGTCTTTGGGCCTCCCCTGCCCCATCCGCACCCCCGGCCCACCGAAAAAAGACACCCAGGGACATTATTCCACCTTGGTGATGGAATAACTTCCCCGCACAAGTCGCTGGCCCTGGATGTGCACGGCCAACATTTAGAATCTGCCCTTGACGTCCAGGGCCAGTGACCGCCCACTGCCTGCCCGAATTCTGCCCACAATCCGCCCCTTCCCCGCCCCCTTCTAATCTTCCCATATAACCTGTTGGGAGGTTAGACACCGGCGGCTAGGGCACGAATAGTGAGGATGTCACCGCTATTCATGGGACAGAATCGGGCCCATAGTGTATGATAGCAGATAAAGACCAGCATGGTCCATCGAGTCTGCCCAGCAAGGTGCAGGTCACCCCTCCCCATTCCTTTGTTTAGGGGTGTATCCACCGCTCCGTGCAGGTCACATGTACTTGTTGAGATGCCAAAGACAGTTAAGTTTATTTTGATTTTATCCTGTTTCTATAAAAGGATCCACTGTGTCTGTCCCATGCCATTTTGAATTCTGTCATTGTATTTGCCCCCACCACTTCCATCGGGAGGGCATGCCAAGCCTCCACCACCCTTTCAGTGAAAAAGTATTTCCTGACTTTGCCTTTCAGTTTACCTCTTACAGCTTCATGTTATGCCCTCTAGTATTACAGCTTCCCTGTCTTTGAAAAAGGTTTGTTTGTTCGTTAATACTCCTTAAGCATTTAAAGGTCTGTATCATATCTCCCCTGTCCCTCCTCTCCTCTAGAGTATACATATTTAGGTTTTGGAGTGTCTTTTCATACTTCTGGTGCAGGCTCTAAATCATTTTGGTCACCTTCCTCTGAACCGTTTCCAGTCTTTTTATATCCTTTGCGAAATATGGTCTCCAAAACTGAACACAATATCCCAAGTGATGCCTCACCAGCGACAGTGGCATTAGTACCTCCTCCTTTCTGCTGGAAATTCCTCTCTGTATGCAACCCAGCACCCTTCTTTCTTTTGCCACCACCTTGTCATGCTGTTTTGCAACTTTGAGATCCTCAGAAATAATCACTCTGAGGTCCTTCTCTTGGTCTGTGCACACCAACCTATTGCCCCCTATCTCATACAATTCCCTTGGATTTCTGCTTCCCAGGTGCATGACACTGCACTTCTTCCCATTAAATCTTAACTGCCAAGCATTAGACCATTTTTCCATCTTTTTAGATCTTTCCTCATGTTAGCCACTCCCTCAGGAGAATCCACTCTTTTGCAATTTTTCATGTCATCTGCAAAAAGATACTTTCCCATTTAGTCCTTCAGCAATATCATTCACAAATACATTGAACAGTATTGCCCCCAGGACCGATCCCTGGGGTACGCCACTAATCACCTTCCTTTCATCCAAGTGACTTCTGTTTACTATCACCTTCTGTCATCTACCAGTCAACCAATTTCTGATCCAGTTCACCACCTTGGGATTCATCCCCAGGCTAGTCAGTTCATTGATAAGCCTCCTATGAGGGACAGTATCATAGGCTTTGCTGAAATCTAGGTAGGTCACATCCATTGCATGCCCTTGATCTAGTTCTCTAGTCTCCCAGTCAAAGTACTCGATCAGATTTGTTTGCCATGATTGTCCTTTGGTAAAACCGTGTTGCCTTGGCATATGCAACCTACTGGTTTCAAGAAAGTCCACTATTCTCTCTTTCAGGAGCGCCTCCATTACTTTTCCTTCCACTGAGGTAAGGCTTACTAACCTGCAGTTTGCCACTTCTTCCCTATTACCAGTTTTGTGAAGAGGTACCACATCAGCCCTTCTCCAGTCCTGTGGAACTTCTCCTGTCTCTAAGGATCTATTAAAAACATCCTTTAAAGGCCCTGCAAGAACCTCTCTGAGCTCTTTCAGTATCCTGGGATGTATCCCATCCGGCCCCATGGCTTTGTCCACTTTCAGTTTTGTAAGCTGTTCAAACACATCATCTTCTGTGAATGGTGTAGTATCTATTCAGTTTCCATTTGTATATTTGTCAATCACAGGTGGTCCTTCTCTAGGACATTGATATCCCATTTCATATAGGGAATGCAAATGTCTACCAAAATTGTAGATACATAAAGTGCCTGCCGAGAGAGGCAGCTGTAGATGTTGAGGTCTGTGCCCACCTCATGATCTCTACTCCCTGACACTTTCATAAATTCCGTAGGTCCCCCATCACCCCTCTTCATGAACTCTAGCTCGTTATAAGCAACTTTTCCCCCACCCTCTGATTCCCTCCTTAGACTTACCAGGGAGGGGAGAGCCTGTAGTGCCTAGTGCGAGCAGGGATGTTGTCCACTCACTCCTGCTCTTACTGTGGCAGAATCCAAATGGCAGCAGGGGTGGGATCAAAGTCAGGGGGGGTGGTGGTGGGGAGCCTGATCCAGGTCAGGGCGGTGATTTGAGGGTGAGGGGAAGGTACCGGTAACACTCAAATGGGTGCACGTGGAAAGTGGGTGCAGCAGTTTTTAAGAAGCTGCTCCTAGCGTATATGAGGGTATTTTAATGTTTTTCTTCATAACATGCAGCGTCTTAAAATTGCTGCTCCCGCTAGGCATGGAGAGAATTACACCTGCAATCCTGCTTCTATTTTACAAGAGGCTTCACATTTGGCAGATCCTCTTGTAAAATGCTGTGAAAACTTCCTTCTCGGTATCCTATCTAAGATGTGCCTTCATGTCTCTCCTCTCTGGATCAGTCAGTTGTCCTTTTGCTCTCTTGTCATCTGCTTGATACACTTGGCATTGACACAGAATGACAGGAAAGAGAGAAACATCCCAACCACAAGCAATTTTTGGTAATTTAATTACCCTTTTTGTTTACTTGTCTTTTTTGGAGGTTTTCTTTTCTCTGTGCCTGGTTAAATACTTATCCTGTGGCAGCAAAAAAGAACCATAGGAGGCAGCAGAGGTTTTGCATTGGCTGCTCCAGGGCCTATAGTCGGGCACCACGGCTTTAATATATTTTGTGCTCCTGTAAAATGAAACATGTCATGGGACTTTTCATCCTACTACTTCCATCTCCAGGGCCAGTGCTATGAAAAGTTTTATTCCAGCCATATGCTATCCAATATGTCGTCTTTCTCTGATGCTTTAATTAAATCATCATTTTTGAAGGGGCAGGCAACGTTGATGCATGTTTCTAAATAAGCAGGAGACTTCATATCATATCAGACATCATGAAATAATTCTCCAGGGCAATTCAGAAATTCGATAAAAATGCAATTTTATGTGTTGTACGAACAAGTGCAGCCCCGACACGAGAAACTGATGGCAGTGGGGAATGGAAGCCCCCCAGTGTTTAGTTTGGGTTTGCAAAATGGATTCCTGCATGCATCTTCAACAGCATCTCTGCCACAGTTAAATGTTTTTGTCTTTCTAAAGCTAAACCACCATAAGCTTAAAAGCACATGAGTATTTGCATACAGCTAAACATAATAAAGGATGTATGCAAATGACCAATCTATATAATGTATTTTTAGTTGTTTTTGCCATTTTCTATTTGCCGTAACTTCATGTAGGAAGCAAAAATGGCAAATGTTATAGACTAGAAGACATCCTAAAGATTAGAGCAGAAAGCTGCATTACTCAGATGTGAATCCCACCTCTGCTGTGTGACCTTAATCAAATCACTTGGACTCCATGCTGATAAAACTTTTGATTTGCTTGTAATTATCGTAAAGGCTACTTGCAGTAACTGATTTATCTTAGACTCCAGCATATAAACTGACAGTTCTGTATAAATAATTATATTTGTAGTGGTCCTTTGGAGACATTTTATGGTTTGTAAAGTGGGCATCAGAGCTACAGTACTTAGTTGCTAGTTGCAGCAGTGAGGATTATTGAAATTTAAGAGACAAAGTGGGGCAGTTTGAGTGTTAATTCACATGTTAATATTCAAAATGCTTTGTCACTTAACTGAACCAAAGGGTTCAAAGCAAATACATCAAAATGGGGCTCAGCTTGTGGAAACATTGGGTATACCTTTATTAACTAAATTTGGCTTCTTTGCCAACCTTTGCTATTTTAAGAACTTATCTGTGCATAGAATTGAACATGTGATCATTTGGTTATGGTTTTTAAAAGTTGGCAATAACTGTTTTCATTGGGAGCATGTGTCGTATTGAATTGTGTTCAGGTGACATTTTCTACGACAAGAGTTCATAATACTGTTTTAAAAGCATACTAACTCATGGGAAAAAAAACATAAAACTCTGATCTTTAGCCAAAAAAAAAGAATGGTATATTACAGTAAAATTTGAAAATAGTCTTTGGTTTTTGCACATCATTAATAGTGACATATCACTTTAGCTCAGTGAAGTCTACACATCGACATCTTGTACTTTTATTTGGTATTAACACACACAAAATGGAAGCAAATTATAGCTCGGAAATTTTACTTTTGCCAAATAATTGAATTAGTAGCAACCTTTGCATTGGAAAACTTCTTAGTGATGCAGATAAGAAAATAATTGCATCTGAATTTCTTTTATCTAACGGCTACTCTGAAATGCTTACTCAATTGTGACACCTGCTTCTACTCCACCCCTCCCAGATAGCAGTTGAACACATGGTCTATTTAGAATTCCTCAGGTTAATTTGTGAGATAGTATTTATACTGATCCTGTCCACGTTTCCTATTGATCTAAAAATCTTCTAATATTTGCAGAGCCTGGCCCATCCTCCCTTGGTAGCATGCTTATGCCATTCCAAGAAACTGAGTGGGATGAGCTTATCCGTACTGGACAGATGACCCCCTTCGGCACAAAAATTCCTCAAAAGGAAGCAAAAAAGCCCCGAAAGTTGATGCTGAATGAAACGTCTGATTTTGAGAAATATCTGGCAGATCAAGCTCAGATGGCTGCTGAACGAAAGAAAGCCATCCTTCAAAAACGAGCAAAAAAGAAGCCACGGAGCCCTGTTCAAAGCCAGAATTCACTGACGGACAGGAAGAAAAAGAGCGTGAAAAGCCGAGCCTCATCCAAAATCGAGAAGCGCCTGAAAAAGCATATACGGAAACTTCAGGCCAACGCTCTTCGCACTCAGTTTACGGTAGGAGTTCCAAAAGATCAAAAATGTTCTTCCCCGCAAAAGAAACAAAAGAAAATCCAAGGTGATGAAAGTCAAAGTGAAGAATCGGACTATGTGCCAGATGAGGAGGTCCTCAATCTGGAAGAGGAAGACGAGGATGAAGCAGAAGCTTTTTATGAGGATGATGATCCCTCAGACTATGAACTGAAACCTCTGCCAACAAGGAAAATGGCGAAGAGAATTGTCAAAAAAGTAGATGATGATGATGATGATGATGATTTTTTCCCCAGCTCAGAAGATGAGGAAGAAACAAAGTGTAGAATTCAGAGGTGCAGGGATGATGGCGATGAAGATACCTATAAACAAAGATTAAGGTTGGTGCAAGCAAAGTAATTTTATTTGTTGCTAAAGATGAAAGTTTATTTGTTTAGGGGTAGATTCTGACCCGGGTTTAGCGGGGATATATATCCGGGTTGGATGTATATGCCTCACTAAACATCCGGGTCCAATTTCCACCAAAGAGCTGCCTGCACATACAGCAGAGATGTGTGGGTAGCTCTGTACCAGGGCGAAAGGGGGCATTTTGTAGGAAGAGCAAGGACGAGCCAGAGGCATGACACTCAGCCCTGACGTACAGAACCGATTCCGTTGACGGCCCTGTATGTCCGGCCTGGGTTACTTAGACGGGGACTTATTCTACCTCGGAGGTGGAATAAGTTCCCTCCGACACCAGTGGCCATCCAGCCCAGGACCACTGGAAGAGGTGAGAGGGCCAGAGGGTTCTTCGCAGCCTGATCCTGGCCTCGGAGGGCCCAATCGGGGGTCAGATGGTGGGGAAAACGGACTTTGCTGCCGGTGCGGGCGATTGGGGCTCCTGTTTGGAGCCACGGTGCCATGGTGATAGGACGCTAGTGCACCATGGCTCCATGCAGGAGCCCAGGCTTAGCTAGCTGGGGAAATACCTGGATGTGCTGCAGGCCAGAATCAGGACACATCCTGCCCGTTCAGGCCTGTTGCATCCGATTCTGATCCCATGGGGACATCTAGCCCTTGCGGGATCAGAATTGGGTGACAAGCTGGTCCGTCCATATTTTGGATGTCCGGACCAGGCCGGATGTGCCCTGATCGGAATTGGCCTCATAGTGAATATATGCAGCTTCTCCCAAATTACCAGGGAATATGTGAGAATAGATGAAACTAGAAAACTAATATGGGGAAGGAAAAGCTTGTTGAATTGATCAAAGTGTGCAGAACATTTTATTTGTAGATTACTATTTTTAAGTTACTAAGCAAGAGTAGTATTTACCATTTTAAGTGATCTTGGTAGCTATTTAGTTCTCAGTAAACATTGTCTGTATCAGTAAATCTAGTTTCATAATTGGCACTGTTGCTGCAAGGAAGTTATCTTGATGCTTTCATGAGCACTAAGTTCCCTAGAACAAGCTTTAAAATAATGCTGGACTAGGCCTGTGAAAATTCCCAGTCATTGCTGTCTTTTGTGGCAGTCAAAATAAGGTATTGCTGGAGCTTAACCCCAGAGTCTGTTTTGTTAGTACATAAAGGACCATCAGGGTACTTCAGTGCCCAGGGTAAAACCCTACGTCTTAACAGCCTGTATCTCTTATTGGAATAAGGGAGGACTGCACTGGAAGAACTTACTGCTATTATAAATCGGGTTTCAGTTGAAAATGGAGAAATAAGTTACACTGTTTAAACTTCTTAACATTTGTTGAGACTTCATTTGTGGAGAGCCCTTTTTTGAGAACAAAAAGAATGTATTAGATGCCTCATGTATGAAATATATGCACGCGCATTTTTTTTTTGCGGGGGGGTGGGCTGTTAGATACTGTATTACTTTATTACTGTTTTTAAAGCACCTCGTGATATAAACCTATATGATGAAAGTATCAAATTATGTTCTTTGTATGGATTTCTTAATGCCCATTGTATTAGCATATCATTAACTTACTGCCACAGTAAGTTAATGATATGCTAATACCTACAAATTAATGAAAGTGTGTGCTAAAATTATTATGAATTTTAAACTACATTTTAGATATTGAGACCAGGGAGGAAAAGGAACGGAGGTAAAGGAGGAAGTGGAGATGCTGCTGGGCCAGAACTGTGCATTTATAAGCTTTATTATTATCAGCTTACTCATTTCTCTATTTCCTTCCAACTCATTTTGAATTTCTGCTGGGATCCTAGCACCATAAGCTTTCATTTGCAATTATCAATAGATTTTTTTTTTAAACCCCCCCCCCATATTTTAATAGACCCTTCTTCCTACTGTTCCTAATCTGGCCAGCCCTGAGACCGGGAGCCATGCGCAAGGTTTGCATCTGGGACCATGTATCATGGGCTTTTAAATCCATCCACCAAGCATCACCCTTTATTGATGATGATGACGACTCCCCCACATCTGATCCCGGAATCGAACCAAGGGCCTTCCACATTCCAATCTTGCCACTGAACCACCAGGCTGGCCTGTGATCAGTAACTTTGATGGGACGTTAGTGAGGCCATTAAGGTCCTGCTAGGTACGTATGACCTAGATTGACCACTGTTGGAAACAGGATACTGGGCTTGATGGACCTTGGTCTGACCCAGTATGGCATATCTTATGTTCTTATGTTTTGCTCATTTACCCATACATTCCATAAAACAGTTATGGCAGTGTGCGGACACTTCTGGGTAAGTTGAATGACAGAATCGTAGCCTGTAAGATGGGTAGCTTTTTGAAAACCTTTCAGAGATGATAACCAAAGCAGAGTTCTTTGCCATGAGATCTAACAGCAATATTTATAAGCAGCAATTTGGGGAAAAGCAAATTAAAAAAAAAGTCTTTTCATAGAAGAAAAGCTAGGCCTTTCTCCTTATTCTTTTCAGGCATAGCCTCTCTAAATTTTCAAAATTTAAATTTCAGCCTGATCATAAAGATATAGGGCCCGATATTCAAAGGTCTTTACATGGTTTACAGATTTGTAAACCATGTAATACTGTTGAGTGGGATATTCAGCGGCACTACACGCCCCATACTAACCATTCCGGGCACGGCACCCATCGCTAACCTGGCAGCGGCGATATTGCACCGCTGCCATCAGCAAGCAGGATTGAGTGGGTGATGGGTTAGAACATCTCTCAGAGAGCTCCGATCCAAGTGTGAAAATTCTGAACATGTGCAGTCCCTCCCATGGCAGCCCATACTCTGTTCCTCAGTTTTGTGTGTTGTACTTTGCTGAATGGAGGCAAAACAAAGTACTTCCATACTCGAGAGATGTTGTTTTTTTTTTCTACTTCTTTTTCCAACATTGTCTTTCGTTATCATCTTCTTAAAAAGAAAACAAATATCTTTACCTTTATTATATTTTTTGCCTTATCTTCTTTGTTAAAATGTCCCAGATGAAGTTAGGGTTTTGCCCCTGCCCACGGTGTGGAAGAAATATATTCAGAACATCGATACCCACTGTAAGGGTAAAGTTCTATAAACCCTTTGCTCACATAAAACATTGGTTTGCAATGCAAAAATTATAAAATTAAGTCATGTCTAAAAGTAGGCATGGTGCAAGATGGTGCATACTTGTAGAATAGATTTGCTCAGGAGAGATTGAGGACTGGCGCTACCATTAGGCAAACTAGATGGTCACCTAGCATGCCATTGCTGCTGCTTCCACCCCTCTATGGGACCTGCAGCGGTGCCAATTATTTATAAGTCAATACCATTGAGATACCATTGTCTGACAGGAAGGGACATTTTGACTGTACTAACTGTGATTTTTGTGAGTTAACAATAGAGGGTCTGGTCTTGGAACATCCTACATCACATCGTTGGATTTATAGTAAGTTTTCTACTATGTGTCAGACCACTTTTGTGGTTTATTTGATACTTTGCCCATGTAATAAAATTTATATAGGCAGAACGTCCAGGACTGTGAAGAAAAGATTACAAGAACATTGCTCCCGTATCACTACAAAAATCCTGTCAGCCCCGATGGCTATGCACTGTTATGAACATTGTCATGAATTTAAGGATTTACGATGGAGAATTTTAGATCATATACCAGATAGAGTGCGAGGAGGTGATTGTATATCCCGTTTACAATATCGGGAACAATTCTGGATTTACACTTTGAATTCGATAACACCATGTGATTTAAATCCCTCATTGGATTGGTGGAGCATGCGTTAAAGAATTATAGTTAGAATTTGGACATTGGCCCGTTATTTGGATATCTATTGGACGTCAACCGGTCACGTGATTGAAAAGGAGGATTTAACCGGAACAGGTTGGATGGTCTTGATAAATGCAACGAAGTTTGAAGAAGGGTCAGGAGGTTCTATGACCTGAAACACAACATTGGGTTACTATGTCTGGTTGCGTTTTAAGGGAAGACGCTGTTTAGATTTGGTTGAAAACAGCATGGGAGAAATGTTATAGCGGATTACGGTGATGTCTTTTGAATTGATGGGGTGGAAAATGATACCCGATTAAAAAACGTAAGAGTAAGGAGTGAGAATTATGGACTCCCGGCTTACAAAAGAATCTTTGGACAGCTAAGTGAACATTTTGTTAGATTAACATCTTTCACCAGTTTCCTTTAATTTAAGGGTTTTTGTCCCTTAGAGGAAAGTTTCAGGGTTGCATCCCTGCTTTAAGAATAAAAAGGAACAATCGGCTATAGGAAAATGGTTTTCCTTCACCTTCATGGCGATAGTTCCGACAAAAAAATGTAGTCTAATTGGATAACTTTTTGTTTCCTTTGATAATATGGTTTAAATTATTTCTAAGTGGCAATGCAGCGCTTACCATAGGTTCTGGCTCCTCGTCACTGTTCCTGCTTCTTCCCTGTCCGATGTAAACTTTCTGTTTGCATAGGGTCAGAAGTAGCTTCAAAATTGTGTCCCAACCTACCTAAAAGGCTAAGCAAGTTACCAGACTTGTTCTTCCAGTTACTACTTCAAGTGATGACTCCAAAAAGGATTTCAAATTCATCACAACCTCTATGCTATCTTCTTGATGACCAGAAAAAACTCCTAGTCATTGACCAGGGAGGGACAATTGATAGGCCCTGGTAACTGGAGGGAGATTATCCTACAGGAGCTTTAAAGCCTCATTCATATATTTCCTCATCATGCCCATTGATGACTCTAAAGGACATTTTTGGAAAGTACAGAAACCTTACATTGTTTTTCTTGGAACAGTTTTTTTCCAAATATTCCAGTCTTTGTTGTAATATATTCCACACTTTAATTTGAGCAAGGGCCAGTTCTTTAATTCCCCCCGGAACAGCCTCAGTTTTATCAATTATGGCTTCAGCTTGCTCTGTGCAATAACCCTGAACTTGGGATTCAGCATGGAAAATAGCAGCTTCACTTTTAAACTTCCCTACCACAGCCTCAGAGAAGTGTCCAATGCCACTGCAGCTTCCAATAGTAATTCCATAGTAGCAGGTTTGACCAAATACCCCTTGTGCAATATCTGGCACACCAAGCTCTCCCCTGGAATCAGGTACCCCAACTGTACCTTTCTGCTTCTCTCTCCAGGTCTTCTCGGTGGAGGAACTCTGCATGAGATGTCCCTTGAGACTAGGGCTCACTACCTCCGCAGCAAGTTGTGGCTGTTTCTCAGTCTTCCTGCTGAGAAAATTGCCACTAGGAGCAACCCATCCTGTGCTGTAGTTCACTTCCAATGTAGCTCCTCCAGCTGAAGCCTTAGACTTGCCTAACTTGGAGACAGTACCGTATTGTTCCAGTGTAGCCTGAGTCCGCAGGGGGGTATGCCCTTCCGGGAGGGACTTCGCAAGGACATCCTTTTCCTCTTCCCTACCACAAGGAAACAAGCTCTGAGCCTAGAATCCTTCTATATCAAAGCAAAGAATGGAGCTCACTCCAAGATGTCCTTTTCCAGTGTCATCCTGGAAGGGTTCCTCTCGAAGTTTGCCTGTATTTTATACCAACTCCTGAGTAGGTATAAATGTGTGCGAATGCATTTACTGGCGATTGTTGCAGGTTTTGTGGGGCTACTTTATAAAGGCACATAGGGGCATGTTTATTGAAGGTTAATGCACATTAATGAAGTTAACGTGCTTTAAGTGCCACTACACCCATAGAGATAAAAGGGCTGTGGACACTTAATGTGCATTAATGTTATTAATGCTCATTAAAACCTTTAGTAAACATGCCCCATAGGTGCATAATTGTCTTTATAAAATAGCACTAAAATAGGGGTTCACTTGGATTTCCTACCAAGTGACCCATTTATAAATGTGTGGCCAGTTGTAGAAAAGATTATTTCTGCTCATAAAACTGTTTTTGTCTGCAGAAATGCCTTTACATTTTATCCTTTTAACTTATTAGAGAATATTTGAAATCCCTAGTTTCTTTGTATTTAGGGAATCAATTTGTGACTTCATTCATGCATAAAAAATATATGCATATTTTTCTCTGTGTGGGCTTGTCCAAATTTTCAAAGAGAGAGCACATGTTTTGAAAGTATATTTTATTTATTTAACAATTTTTCGATACTGCTTTTCTTGTATTCAAAGCGGTTTACATGGAACAGCAACCCTGAACATTACATAGAACATGTCATTAAACTTGGAGAGGGAACTTTAAACAATAACTGGGTATATTACATAGAACAGTGCATCAACTTGGAGTGATGGGGTTTAATATCTTATTTACATGGTTGGTTGTTACAGATTGAGGGTGTTATTAGATAGTAGGAATTGATTTGGGCTATAACTGTTAGTTTTGTTAATGGGGTCATATTTAGAGGTTATGTTTCCTGTATTGGTTCTGTTTCTGGTCCGTAATACTCTCAAAAGAGGTGTGTCTTTAGTTCTTTACGAAAGTCCCATAAGTCATTGGTGTTCTTAACCTTTCCAGGAGTGCATTCCAGAGGTCTGGTGCGTAGATTGACAAGCCTTGGTGACAGGTAGATTGTTTTGCTTTGATTTTGTTTTTGGGTATTATTAGTAGGTTTTTATTGTCTCTCCTTTTTATTCTGATTTCAGGGTCTTTGCATACTAGTGTTTGGAGTATTGGTGGGGATAGCTGGTGTAGGATCTTGAAGATGGTGAGAATGGCTTTGTATCTAGTGCTGGCGATTATGGGGAGCCAGTGGAGCTGTAACAATGTTGGGGTTATGTGGCTGGTTCTTGAGGTACCAGTTACGATGCGTGCAGTTGTGTTTTGTAAAAGTTGCAGAGGGTAGATGGATTGGGTTGGTAAGCCCTGATAGATGATATTGCAGTAGTCTGGAATGGGCATTATCAGGACTTGACAAACTGTGCAGAAGTTGTTGGGATCCAGCAGAGGTTTGAGCTTTTTTTATCGTTCTAATTTTATGGTAGGCTGTCTTTGTTAATTTCTTATGTGGGCATGGAAATTTAGGTTTTGATCGAGGTGTATCCCCAAGTATTTTACTTCTGTTTTTACGATTTTGGAGTTGTGTGATAGTTGTAGAGAATTTGGTGGAGAAAAGGTGTTTCTTGTTATGAGAATTGCTTCCGTTTTATTGTAATTCATTGAAAAGTTGCGTTCCTGAAGCCATTCTGACATCTCATTTATGCATGATATTATTCTTGAGTAGTCTGGTTGGTCTATGTTGAATGGTGTATGTACCATGATGTCGTCGGCATAGATGCTATAGTTTATGTTGTGTTTGACCATTATGTGGCAGAGGGGCATGAGATAGATGTTAAACAGTAGAGTGGAGAGTAATGATCCTTGTGGTGTAGTTGTTCGATTGGGGATGATCGGCGTGTTCCGGATTTCACTTGTATTTTTCTGTTGGTTAGATAAAATTTGAACCATTTTAGTGTAGTTTCTTGGAGTCCGATTTTCATTTAGGCATTTGATAAGTTTAGTATGGTTGATAGAATCAGAGTCAGCCTTTATATCAAGAAGAACCAGTATATAGCCTTGTTAGATGTTGTCTAGGGTAGTTATTAGATTACCCAGGAGAGATGTGATGAGTGTTTGTGTTTGGGATTGAAACCATGTTGATGGGGGTCCAGAGGGGCATGCATGTCTAGATGATCTTGAAGTTGTAGTTGCACAACTTTCTCTATTATCTTTGCTATAAATGGTAGACTTGAGATGGGTCGGTATGAATTAGGGTCATTCATGTCTAGGCTGTTGTTCTTTAGGATTGGTTTTACAATTGATTCTTTAAGTGTGAGGGGGATATCGCCTTGTGTAAGAGAGATTTTGACCATTTCGAGGAGTGCAGGGACTAGATGATCAGTTGTTGCTTTGATCCAGGATGCTGGACATGGGTCCAGTGGGGGATGTTGTAGTGTTGAGGATGGTTATGATGTTTTTTAGTTCCTTTAGGGATGGTATGCAGAAGGAGTTCCATGGGTGTGCTGGTTTTCCCATAGGGTGGGGTGGAGTGATTTGAGGTTTGGTGTTGGGTCGTAATACGTTTGATCTTTGGCTTGTGGATCAATTGGATGATGTTCCTTGAGGTTGTCCTTCGTTAATGTCCTTGATATGTTGAATAGTTCTTGTGGTTTATGTATGGATTTCATTATTAGAGTGGTGTGGTATTCCTCCTTACAGTTATTTATTAGGGTCTGGTATTCGTGCATTTTAGTGTTGTAGGTTGTCCTGTTTTGTGGGCCTTTTTGTTTTTCTCCATCTTCGTTCTAATTTTCTCAAGTCATGCTTTAGTTTGTTTATGCTGTTGGAGTACCAAGGTGCACTGTTCTTTCTGTTTGTTAGATTTCTTAAGAGGAGCAGTGGCAGAGTTTAGAATTGTTGAGTTCCAGTTTGTTGTTGTTAGTTCCAGATCTGTTGATTCATTGTTTATTTTTGATAAGACTTGCTGTATGAAGTTGTCTTTGTTAAATTGTTTGAATCTTCTTTGGAAGTTGGTTGTATCTGTAGTGGTATTTTGAGTAGAAATGGTGGTGTGGAAGGTTATTATATGGTGATCGGACCAGGGTGATCGGACATGTTTTACATATACCTTTTATAAAGGTACATGTAAAACATAACTCATACAATCATGCAGCTGACTATGCATTCTGACAGGATCTCTCAAACTTATACAATTACCAATGAATGAATATATAACAGGCTGCATATGTATGAAGGCCAAATAGGTGCCTATTTTGAGGCTATTTTATAAAGGTACATAGGTGTCTAATCTTACACCTGCTTAGGAGCAGGTGTAGATGCTCAGTTGTAAATAGCGACTCACTTTCTGCCCACACATGGGTAGTGCTAAAGTACACACATAACCCCTGATATGATTTTATAAAAGTCCTTTTACATGTGGAAAATCCTTTGTAAAATTTGCCCACTTCAGTATTTTGCCCACTTCAGTATAACATTATCATGATTTTTGGATAGCTACAATCAGGGCCGGTGCTAGGATTTCTGGTGCCCCCTGCAACCTATAGAATGGCACTCCTTCCTTCATAATTATTAATGCTGGCTGCACCCCACCCTCCTTTTGCCTAAAACTCTTTTGTGAACATGATGCTAATATTTCTCCTTCAAGTCCACTGTTTGAAAGAAAATTGCAGTAGAGGGGCAAATGCATAGCCAGAATGAAAATAAGTACCGAGCAGTAAATACTTACTGTAGCATCATATGAACAGACTGTGGGATAGTCCAAGAGCATAGTAAATTTTAGATATGGATCAAAAACAAAACTCTCAGCTGTACAGACAGCTCAAAAATATTTTATTCACTGAAAAAATATGCAGGAGAAAGATTTTGAACAGAATGTAGCAACTGAAAACATGATAAACATACAGGCCTTCATTCTTGAACACGAGTTGCGGGGCTGAACAAGAGAGGGGTGTGCAGCCCCGCAAGCCGCCTGTACCCTATTCACCCACCAGCTCTCCCTATATGTTCTGTGCATCAGGACGGGAGATCTGGTGGGATGGGGGCAGGCCAGCCCAGCAGCACGTACAGGGCCGATTCAAGTCATGGCCTTGTACATGCTGCTGGGAGGTGCTGCTTATATTACCTCAGAGGTGGTATAAGCAGCACTATTTGCCAGATTGGGGCAGGGGATCCACCTCCGAGGATGGGGCCAGGTGCAGAGGGGTCCCCGCCACTCAATCCAGGCAGTGGGAGGCCAGCCATGGGTCAGACAGCGGGACTGGAGCCACGGATGCCGGGACGTCTGCGGGGAAGACACCGGACCATCCTTGGGGCCAGATTCTGGCTCCCGTGGGAACGTTTTGTCCCACGGACCAGAATCGGGTCCTAATGGTCCCGTCTTCAGTGGGGACGTCCGCATGTGCCCCTCCCGGAATGGGGCTCACAGTCAATGTACATCTAGAAACTATAAGCAAAATTGGCATAATGTTGATGCAAAGAATATTCGCAATATAGGAAGACAGTGACAACATTAATATGTTGCTGATTTAAACCACATATGTTAAGAGGTTTCAGTGACAAGCCAATAAATTCATGCTTTCCCCTTGCAGGATCACAGAATATGTTTTCATAACATAGAAAGTAAAATAGTTACTGAAATAACTTTGTTTTTAGAAAGCTTTTTTTTTTAATTTAAATCAAATCAGAGTATAATTTAGCATACAAGTAGAATAAATAATCTCTGTGTACAAATAACTAAATTTGTTTATAGTGACCTTTACAAAGAGGCCTTCCAGTTAGAAGGCAAAAGATCCGTGAAGTTGTCTTAAATAGGTGTTAAAGGCAAATGACAGATCAAAGGGGCAATTTGAAAGGCCCCCTCTATCAAACCAAGAGCTGTGTGAATCGCCCAAGAAATTGGTAAGACTTTTTATCTTAGAAGCACAGGTCAGGGCACTGTGTAGCAAGCCAGCTTTTAAGTCTTCTTTCCCTTCCTCCCACCCCCAGGGTTAATCTTAGTTTTATAGGCTCTTAAAACCTATTAAAGGGGGGAGGTGCCCATAATCACTTTCAGGTGTGGCTGGTTATCCTCATCAGGAATACATTTATTAAGGACCTGAAATTAATTATTCTGGAGGTAAACAAAGTCCATTTAATGCATAAGATATAGTTGTATTAGTATAGGTATTCCCAGCAAACGTAAGTAAGTAAACAACTTTAATATCTGAATAAAGCCCTAAAACTAATATGCAGACAGCAGTCCAGCAACAAAATAGGGTTTTCCAGTCTTTTTAATTGAGTGTCAAATGTATGATTTTTACCCATTTGGTGAGGGGTCTTACGTGTGCACTAGGTGCAAGGAGCTCTTTGCTCTCAGGGAACGAGTCCAATCTCTGGAGGCTAGAGTAGCAGACTTGGAGGACATAATGAAGACAGAGTACTATGTAGATCAGTACTATGTTCCTGTAGGTCTCAAGTCCCACCTCCAGTCTGGCAGCCTCCCTGTTGCCATGAAGGAGAGAGGTCACGTGACAGGAGAGTATCACGAGGTAAGTAGCTAGGACCAGTCCTTCAGGTGATTTAAAACCCTCTTGCACCAAGGAGGTTTCTCCAGGGCCATATGCCCATGAGGGAAGGGTTAGGATGGCCGTTAGGTTGGTGATTTGATCATTGGGCATGTAGATAGCTGGGTGGCTGGTGGACGTGAAGATTGCCTAGTTACATGCCTGCCTTGTGCAAAGGTAGCTGACCTCACATGCCACCTAGACAAGATGTTAGCTAGCGCTAGGAAGGAGACTGCTATCTTGGTACATGTTGGTGCCAATGAGATAGGAAAGTATGGTAGGGACATTCTAGAGGCCAAATTTAGGTTTTTAGGTAGGAGATTGAAATCCAGAACTTCCAGGGTAGCATTCTCCAAAATGATTCCCGTTCCATGCGCAGGACCTAAAAGGTAGGCAGAGCTTCAGAGTCTCAATGTGTGGATGAGATGATGGTGCAAAGAAGAGGGTTTTGGATTTGTGAGTTAATGGGGAACATTCTGGGGTAAGGAGGGGCTTTTCCAAGGGATGGACTCCACCTTAACCGGGATGGAATCAGGCTGCTGGCGTTAACCTTTAAAAAGGAGATAATAGGGGAAAGCCAACAGTTGTCAAAGAGCCCTTGTTCGGAATGTTGTATTCATGAAGGATACTAGCAAAAGATTAAAGTTCGGGCATATCGACAGAGAGCTTCCGATTAAAAGACAAAAGTAACCCAAGTGCCCTTAAGTACAGAGCAGACAGAGCTTAGAGATTCCAAATTACCCCTGCCTACCAATAATCAGATTAATATGAATAAAATACGACCTCTAAAATGCTTGTATGCAAAAGCTAGAAGTCTAAAAAATAAAATGGGAGAGTTAGAATTTATATCACTAAATGAGAAGTGAGATATGAGTGGTATCTTAGAGACCTGGTGGAAGGGGGACAACCAATAGGTCACTCTGATACCTGAGTACAAATTATATTGCAATGCTAGAGCGCAACCCCTCCACCAATTTCATCTACTCTGTTAGAAGAGGGCATTGAGTCACACAGGATGAATGTTTTTTGCAGGAAACAAAATACACAGTAGAATCTCTCTATGGATTGAAATTCCATGTAAAAAGGGGAAGGCGATGGCAGTGGGGTGTATTATTGACTGCCTGGCCATTGTGAACAAATGGATGATGAAATGCTTGAAGAAATTGGGGAAGCTAACAAAAGTTACAATACAATAATAACAATGGGTGATTTCAATTACCTTGGTATGTCAGTGTCCTGGCAGGACATGCTAGGGAGATAAAGCTTCTAGATGAAATAAATGACTGCTTCTTGGAGCAGTTGGGTCATGAACTGATAAGAGGGAAAGCCATTTTGGACCTAGTCCTTAGTAGAACATAATATCTGGTGCAAGAGATTAGGGTGTTGGGGCCAATTTGCAATAGTTATCATCTCATGATTGCGTTTGATTTCATAAATGGAGGAAGGATGGCAAGGAAATCCACAGGGAGATTATGACAAGGAAATCAAAAGTGAGACTATGATAAAATGAGGAGAATAGTTAAGAAAAAACTAAAAGGAGGAGCTGCAAAGTTACATAAATCATGGGCATTGTGTAAAAATACATCTTGGAAGCCCAGATCAGCTGTATTCTATGCTTTAAGAAAGGTGGAAGGAAGTCCAAAAAACTGCCAGCATGGTTTAAAGGTGAGGTCAGAGAGGCTGTTGTAGCCAAAAAGCCATCTTTCAGGAAATGGAAAAAGGAGCCAAATGACGAAAACTGGAAACAAAATAAACATTGTCAAGTTAGAAGCAAGGCATTGATAAGGCAGAAAAGAGAGAATTTAAGAAGCTTGCTGTGGAAGCAGAAATGCAAAATTAAAGACTTTTTCAAGTACATTCATAGCAAAAAACCTGTGAGCATGTCAGTTGGACCATTAGATGATAGAGAGGTAAAAGGGGCACTAAGAGGGGACAAGGCCAAAGCGGAGAGACTGAATGAATTCTTTGCTTCAGTCTTTACTGAAGAAGAAGTAGGGAAGTTACCCATGCCTGAAATGGTATTTAAAGGGGTTGTATCAGAAGAATCGAAAAAAATATTGAAAAAGCAGGAAGATGTATTAAAACTATTTGATAAACTAAATAGAAGTAAATCACCTGGACCGGATAGTATATACCCGAGGGTGATGAAAGAATTGAAATATGAGATTGCAGACCTACTATTAGTAATCTGTGAACTATCGTTTAAAATCATTTGTAGTGCTGGAAGATTGGACCAATATAACGCCAATTTTTAAAAAAGGGTTTCAGGGGTGATGCAGGAAACTGAAGGCCGGTGAGCTTGACATCAATACCGGGCAAAATAGTAGAAATCATTATAAAGAACACCATTATAAAGAACAAAATTACTGAATATGTAGATAGTCATAGTTTAATGGGAGAAAGCCAACATGGGTTTAGCCAAGGAAGACCTTGTCTTACTAATCTGTTATATTTTTTTGAAGGTGTGAATAAACAGGTAGACAAAGGTGAGCTGGTCGATTTATAGTATATCTGGATTTTCAGAAAGCCTTTGACAATGTCCCTCATGAGAGATTCTTGGCGAAGTTTAAAAGTAATGGGATAGGAGCCAGTACACTATTGTGGATCAGGAACTGGTTAAAAGATAGAAAGCAGAGGGTAGGGCTGAATGGCCAATTTCTCTAATGGAGAAAGGTGAATAGTGGAGTACCCCAGGGATCTGTGCTGGGTTTGCTGCTTTTTTTTAACATATTCGTAAATGACCTAGAAATGGTAATAACGAGTGAGGTAATAAAATTTGCAGATGACACAAAATTACTCAAAGTTGTTAAAACCCAAGAGGATTGTGAAAAATTGCAAGAGGACCTTGATAAATTGAAAGACTGGATGTTCAAATGGCAGATGAAATTTAATGTGGACAAGTGCAAAGTTATGCACCTAGGAAAGAACAACCCAAACTATGGATGTAAGGTTCCATATTAGCAACCACCACCCAGGAAAAGGTTTTAGGTAGTAAGAAATGAAGTTGGAGCAGCAGAAAAGCAAAAATATGGCCATGGCCACTTTCCAGCTGGACCAAGTTGCATGCTTTTTCCATTACTTAGGTTTTCAGGATTTATTTCTCAAAAGTATACATTCCTCCAGAGTGAGAAGAGAGAAAGAACTCTCACAGGCAGGTATTTGCATTGTCGGCAGAAATTAACATAATGGCTCAGCGCAAGTAGCGTGGATGCAACCAATACCATCTCAGTAGGTGGCCTTAGTTAATTCTGCAGTGTTTTGCTATGCTAAAATGTGGTAACTGCAGGGGGGTGTAACTATATCACTGAAGTTAGCCTTTGGCCCCATGCCGGTAATGTGACCCATACATGTGTTAATAACACAGAGCTTAGGAAACATGCTACTAAATGTGCCAAACAAGAGTGGCTCAACAGCACCAACGCAGCAGCTCCCACTTCCACAAAGAAACAAGAGTGACTTGGCGGCCACAACACGTCATGTCCTGTTGTTGTTAAGTGCCGTCGAGTCGGAGTCGATTCATGGCGACCCTCTGGATAGCTATCCTAAATTGTGTTCGATGTTCAGTCAGGCGGCTCATTGTTGACAGACTGGTACCCGTAGCTGCTGTTATTGTATCGATCCATCTCATTGCTGGCCTTCCTCTTTTGCGTTGACCTTCTATCTTGCCAAGCATGATGTCTTTCTCTAATGATCTCTCTCTCCGCATGATGTGTCCAAAGTATGAAAGTCGAAGTCTTGTCATCTGAGCTTCTAAAGAAAGCTTAGGTTTAATCTCCTCTAGTACAGACTGGTTTGTTCTTCGGGCAGTCCATGGTATACACAATATTCGCCGCCAGCACCATAATTCAAAGTCATCAATTTTCTTCCTGTCTATCTTTTTCACTGTCCAGCTTTCACATCCATATGATGTTATTGAAAATACCCTGGCTTGAACAAGTCGAATCTTTGTATGGAGAGAGACATCTCTGCTCTTGAGAATCTTATCTAGGTCTTTCATAGCCATTCTGCCAAGAGCAATGCATCGTCTGATTTCTTGACTGCTTGTTGCTTCTTTATTGATAGTTGATCCAAGTAGGTTAAAGTTATTCACGATTTCAATTTCTTCTCGTTCGACGATGAACCTGTTGATTATGCCAGTTGTCATGATCTTTGTCTTCTTTACATTAAGGTGCAGGCCCATTTTGAGACTATGTTCTTTGATTGTGAGAAGCAAATGTTTCAGATCATCTTCACTTTCCGCCAGTAATGTGGTATCATCAGCATAGCGAAGGTTGTTGATGAGTCTTCCACCAATCTTCACACCTCTGTTGTCTTCATACAATTCTGCTTCTCTGATGATTTGTTCTGCATATAAATTAAATAGGTAGGGGGAAAGTATGCAGCCTTGTCTTACACCTTTGCTTATTTTAAACCATTCTGTTTCTCCTTGTTCCGTTCGAACTGTTGCTTCTTGATCAATGTACAGATTGTGCAAAAGAACGATCAGGTGTTCTGGTATACCCATGCTTCTTAATGTGGCCCAGAGTTTCTCATGGTTTACACAGTCAAAAGCTTTGCTATAGTCAATAAAGCACAAATAGATATCCTTTTGGTATTCTTTAGTCTTTTCAAGGATCCATCTCACATCCGCAATGATGTCTCTCGTTCCTCGCCCTTTTCTGAACCCTGCTTGCACTTCAGGTAGTTCTCGTTCCAGGTATGATTGTAGTCTGTTTTGAATAATCTTCAGTAGAATTTTGCTGGCATGTGGCATCAGAGCGATTGTGCGATAATTTCCACAGTCAGTTGGATCACCTTTCTTTAGTACTGGTATAAACACAGATCCACAGTCAGTTGGATCACCTTTCTTTAGTACTGGTATAAACACAGATCTTTTCCAGTCAGTTGGCCATGATGCTGTCTTCCATATTTCTTGGCAGAGCCTTGTAAGTACAGTAACAGCTGCATCAGATTGCTGTAATACCTCTATGGGAATGCAATCAATGCCTGGTGCTTTGTTCTTTGATAAGGCTTTCAATGCTGCTTCAACTTCTTCTTTCATCACCAATGGTTCCAGATCACAAGGTACAGGTTGAAACGGCTGTTGGTCCACTTGATCTTTAGCATATAAAAACTCTGTATATTCCTTCCATCTTTTCTTGATCTTCTCAGCATCATTCAACATAGAACCTTGAGCATCTTGTAACATTCCAATTCGAGGCTGGAACTTTTTCTTTAACTCTCGTAGCTTTAGGAAAGCTGATCTTGTTCTTCCTCTAATAGTTTCTGCTTCTATTTCCTTACATGCGTCATTGTAGTACTTTTCCTTGTCCTGTCTTGCTGCACATTGGAAATCTCTGAGTTCTATGATTGTCTTTCTTTCTCCTCTGGCTTTAGCTTCTCTGCGTTTCTGGGCAATTTTCAGAGTTTCTTCTGTCATCCATTTTGGCCGTTTTTTCTTTTTTACCTTTTGTAGAGACTTCTCGCTTTCTTCCAACACAACCTTCTTGATGTCATTCCATAACTCTTCTGGAACTCTATCATTTGTATCTAAAGCAACAAATCGATTTTGCAGGCAGTCTTTAAATTCCAGTGGTATATTCTCAAGGTCATATTTTGCTGCATTCATGAGTGGTTTGCTCTTTTTCAGCTTTAACTTGAGTTTGCATACTAGTAGTTGATGATCTGTACCACAGTCAGCTCCAGGTTTTGTCTTTGTTGATGTTATAGAGCTTTTCCATCGTTGACTTCCACAGATGTAGTCAATTTGATTTTTATACAATCCATTGGGTGAAGTCCATGTGTACAGTCGCCGCTTGTGTTGCTGGAAGAAGGTGTTCGAGATGAATAGATCGTTGGTCTTGCAGAATTCTATCAGTCTTTCTCCAGCTTCATTTCTGTTGCCAAGTCCATATTTTCCAACTACTTTGTCTTCTTCTTTGTTGCCAACCTTTGCGTTCCAATCACCCATGACTATCAGGATATCCTGTTTGCATGTTCTGTCAATTTCAGCTTGTACTTGTTCATAGAACTCTTCAATTTCATTCTCTTCTGCAGCTGTTGTTGGGGCGTATACTTGAATTATAGTTGTGTTGATAGGCATTCCTCGTAGACGAATAGAGATTAAGCGTTCGCTGACTGCAGTGTATTTCATTACAGTTCTTACAAGTTTCTTCTTTATTATAAATGCAACACCATTTCTTCTTTGTCTTTCATTTCCAGCATAGTAGACCATGTGATCATCTGATGCAAAGTGCCCGATGCCAGTCCATTTCAGTTCGCTGACATCCAACAGATCAAGTTGTACACGTTCCATTTCATTCTTGACCATCTCCAACTTCCCTTGGCTCATGCTTCATACGTTCCATGTTCCAATGTGTAAGACATCTTTACAGCTTCTGACTCTCATTTCATGCGCAGCTACATCAGCAGTCAGACGTCCCGAGGGCTTTGATCCAACCACATCATAAATGCTGGCTTTACTCTGAAAGGTCTTCAGCTCTTCCCCAGTAGCTAGTTGAGTGCCTTCCAACCTGGGGGTCTCATCTTCCAGCACTACAGCACAATTTGTTTTGTTGTAACTATCTATTGGGTTTTCATGGCAAGATACAGAAGTAGATTGCCGGGCCTTTCTTCCGCGCAGTTTAAGTTTGGTGTTGTTGCCGTTGTCACAGAAATGTGATCCTCCGTCGTCAACACTATCCCATTCTGCTGCTGCCCAGATGGGTGGTTTGTCTTGGTCTGGCATCTCAGCTGAGACCTGTCCATCTTGGGAGACCCTGCCAGTAGTTAAACTACCGATAGTTTAGTTTAGCTCTCAGCATCAGTGATGCACACAAGCCCTCACAGCACGACAAGCTGCAAACCAAGTGAGGGACGTCATGTCCTACCCTCACAAAAACAAGAGAATCTCAATGGCCCCTACATAGCAGTTCCCATCCTCACAAAAAGCATGACGGGCTTTGTGACCCTAACACACTTTTCACTCCAACATAAACACCAAGAAGAGCTTGGCATCTCCAACATAACTCAAAACTGTGCACTGGACCAGCATGGTCTTAATGTAAGATATATTTCGCAAAAAAGAAAGGCCGCTAAGGGCTGAGCCCGGCAACCATCTCAGTGACCGAATCTGCCTGTAGGAGTAGCGTGTCCCACGGGCAGAGACTGTTTAAGGCAGCGATCGCAGTCCAAGGGTAATGTGGGGCCATGTGTGAAGACTCACTGCGGGGCCTCATTTGCATTAAATATTTGCATAAATATTTTCATACTGAAAAATTATTTTGATAGCTGTAATTTCAAGATCATGGTGCATAGCTGTATAGGACAATGCCAGAGCTGTAAAAATTCTGAAATCAGCAATAGTGAAACTAATAGGTCATAAACAATATTAAACTGGCTTCAAGAACACAAACCTGTAAATCTCAAGAACTATCCATAATCCACTTCCCCCCACCAGCACTCTATAGTTGATCCCACACAAGGAACAAAAAGAAAAGGGACCTATAGAATATATCTTCCATTCCATAATGGCACTAACTTCCAAAACACACACAAAGCAAAAATGCAATGTGTACCTTCAAGTCAGTGTTGACTGCTGGCGACCCAGCAGCTCCTGGGTTTTTCTTGGCCATGTAACCGGAAGTAGATTGCCAGGCCTTTCTTCTGAGGCAATGGACTGGGGGAGCCTTCCCCCAAAAAGGGAAGAAGTGTAAATACTGCAGTGGGCCCCTAGAACATCCACACAGCTATTGGAAAAACTGAACAAGCCAGATTACTACAGATCCTTATATAGAAGCTGCATGCTAACAGACACCTGGTCTCAATCACACGCTTAAGGGCATGTTTGCTAAACAAATTAACGTGTGTTAAGTACTCACAGCCCTTTTATTTCTATTGATGCAGTGGCACTTAACATTTGTTAACCTATAGTAAACATGCTCCTTGAATATAGGCAGATCCTCACCAAGTACAGCATAAGTGATTGAATGGATCACTTAGTCTGTGCTACCCTTGACTAGGTAGCAGAAATTAACCTCCGATCTTTGACTTCAATTCTGTAAATTCAACTTCAAATAAGGAAGCACACATATACAGAGAGTTATATAAAACAATACAACTTAAGCCTAAGTGAGGAATTCTCAGGTGTGCACATTGTGCAGGTTCCCATGATTCTCTCCTCAAGCTGGGGAGGGGGGGGGGGCGGGGCCAGGCCAGTCAGGTTTTCAGGATATCCATAGTGAATATGCATGAGATAGATTTGCATGCACTGCGTCCATTGTATGCAGATCTATCTCATGCATATTCATTGTGGATATCCTAAAAACTTGACATCCGGGGAGTCCCAGAAGACTGGGTTGAGAACCACTGAGCTAGGCCATCACATCTCCTTTTATTAGGGGAAAAAACTGTTATGTGGTACAAATTCAGCTCTACGTCGGTCTTTGTTTATCTACATGTTACAAGTCAGAGCACAGACATTTCTGAACTCCAGCGTTCTAAAAACAAAAGCATTCTGTATTGTTCTCACAAACAATGTCATCCCAAAGTACAGCTTTGGCTTTTATAACACATCTCTCTCCAGGCTGCTAGGCTTCAGACTGTCAGCAACATTCCAAGCCATTCTTCATATTAACCCTTCAACATTCAACAGGCCACCTGTGAGGTGGTCCATGGCAGCCTGTTGAATGCCCCAGTGTATACGGGTTGTAAGTGTTAGGACGACGCCTGCTTTGGAAAATGATTTACCGGAAGTTATGAGGAAGGATAAAGCGGCAACGGCTTTAGTCTGGGAAGGGCTTCCAGCAGATAAGTGACTTTTATTGGTTTTCACCTAAATTAATGAAAATTTACTAGTTGGTATTGAGGGGTTGAAGTCCCCTTTCAATCCTGTGTTAGGGTTGCGTCCCTAAAAAAGAATAAAACGGAACATCTTATAAGGAGTGATGGCAACTGTGGTGAGAGTAATATGGGCTGGCAGCACGGATCTGCAAAGATATGACTGTCACAGGCATGCAAAATATTGGACATGGACAGGAAGGAACAACAAGGAATCAAACCCATGACCACTGCCTAGAACGTCGGTGTACTAACCAGTAGGCTATACCTCTATGGCTTGTTGCACAGCAATGGCTGGGTACAGAAGGACTGCAGGTTACCGTGCAAACTGTCTGCTCTGTGTGCCAGGATAGGGTAACCCCACCAGCACCCATTATGCATTGCACATGCAGAACAGCGGCCTACAGCTGACCACCAAATGGGGTCTGCACCTTTCCGGTACTGCAGCGTGGTAAGACGGACTGACAGTGTGTGATATTGGCACAGAGTAGCTACAGACCATGCCATTGTGCAGGTTCCGTGTTCACCCTGAGGGATAGGATGGGCGCCCAGCACTAGGTCCACAGTACATGTGATGCTAGAGATAGGTCCTGCTGCACATCCCCATCACTACCAGTGTGTGACAAGTGCTCCCAGCAGTGCAACTGAAAGTACTTCTGTTCCCATCTGTGTTCTGCAGTCATATGTGGCCCTGTGGGAACGGACACCACCCAGATTAGTGCGTACGCGGTGTTAAGATCTGGCTGCCATGGGTACCTGTTATCAGGGCAGCAGGGTGTCTAGACTCACATGAGGTTTAGGTAGCACTGCCTCTATGGCTCTAAGTGGTATGCACTATATACCCCAAGGGGCCCACAATCACCCCTTTTGTAAATGAGGGTGTGGTGGGACAGGTGCCTGCGCCCTGCGGTATGGCTGTAGTACCAGCAACCACTGTCCTGTTGGCGGATGACAGCCCTCCAGGGCTGATGGGCCAGAGCCATGCCTGTGACAGTGGCAGACCAGCAGTGATGCTTGGGGTGGGCAGGGGAAGGCTCAACTGCTCCACGCCACGGTCTGCCATCCACCAGCAGACAGCACAAACAGACTTAACTTGCAGCATCCTACAGGGTGGTCCCACCATGCACAGACTAACTGCAGACAGCCCACTAGCCAGTCCATAGTGCATGCTCACGGGGGAACCTTGTGTACCCAGAGGTGGGAAGCACAGCACAGACACCAAACAGGTATCTCCATGATTGGGCCCCAGAACCAGGAACACACGGGTATCACTGGAGACAAATAAGGTGTGGCACTATGTGGAAACATGGACATGCCATGGTCACTGCTCGGTCAGAGTGAGAGTGACCTCCCAGCGTGACATGCTGTGGCCACCCTGCCCATGCAGGTGGTGGTCGAGCACCACAGTGTCCCAGCCATTACCCTCCACCCTGTGCAGATGCATCCTGGCCAATATGCCCTGTCTGGGCCATACCCACAATACCTTGCTCCTCATTATGCACATTTGCAGGCTAACGCTGGAAACAGTGTGAGCAATGTGGGCTGAGTGAGGTGTTGGCAGACACAAAACAATGGATAGACATACGCACACTCCCACACCTATCTCAGCATTGTGCAGAGATAGAGGTAGTTGACAACCCTACCCGCTGCACTGGTCCTGATCACAGTGCCGACATTGCTAAACTGTGCAGAGGGTAGTAGTAGTGCTCTGGTGATAACTGCAGCTCCATGCTGGGGCCAACAGCCTGACACTCCATGAAGCTGTGGATAGTGGAGCCCGTATGAGTGGGTGTTTGTACCCCTGTGCACCGCTGCGTTGGGGTTTGCACATGTTGTTGTTGTGGCTGCATTGTGGGATAAAACTATGGGGTGATGCTCTGCAGGATCCACAGATGGGACTTGAACCTTGGACCCTCTGCTCTTGGACACACTGGCTGAGTGTACTGTTCCACACTGCTGACACAGCAGCATAGTGGTCCCTGGGGCTACCCTTACTTTCCCCAGCCAGACCTCTTCTGTTGCACTGGACACCATGTACTGGTAGAGGGCATGGCTTAGGTCCACTGCAGGCGGGTGCCACTACTCCCTCCAGCACAAACACCCCCCCCCCCCCCCGCCATGCCGCCATAACCATATGCTGTCGGTGCCGGTGGTGCGCAGTCCCAGGCCATCCAGGGGGAAGTTAGGCGGCTGCCTAAGGTGTGGGTTCTGGGGTAGGGGTGCCTACATAGCTGTCCACGCGTCCCCTGACACCACCTGTCAATGTTATGTGCCCCTTGGGGTATCTGCTGGGTAATGTCCCCTGGATGGGACACTGTGGGACACAGATTCATGGGCATGTTTGACCCTGGTCAGTTGCTGTCTTGCTGGTTTCCATTTTCTGTGTTCCTATGTGCCACCTAGGTATCCCTGTGCCCCAGTTGCCCCCACTGCATGTCCTGCCTGCAGCCCCCATGCCCCATTTGCGCCATCACCATAGTGGCCTTTCATACCTGGGCACTATGCTGTTGCTGCAAATGGAGCACTACTATCACCTTTTTTGGGCTCCCTGCCTATGCTGTACATTGCTGACACTGAAATGGTTTCTCTCTCCTGCAAATGTGCCTCTAATGCCAGGTTTTTACTTGCGTTACTTTTCAGCTCTTCAATTCCCCGTGTTGGTGTCATGGGAGCCTCTCCCCGCCCATTGACCCCTTCTCTCCGCCCTCTCCACCCTTTTCTGGACTTACCGTGGCCAGGAACGCTAGCGCGCGTTAGGTCACGCTAACGTTCGTTACCATTATCGCTGTTACCTTACCGCAGTTTAGTAAACATACACCTAAGTTCTTGCTGAGGCTTCTTTAAACTGTGGTGCTGTTTTAAGAGATGCAGGCAAACCTTTCTAATTTTACGAGTTTCTCCTGTGTGGCGTTTTTTTTTTTTTTTCTGAGACGCCACCAGTTTGATTTGTGTTGGTAGAGAGCTCCTTATAGCAGAATTATAATGTAAAAAAAAAGTACTATAGAGCACGAGGTGAAGTTTTAGTTTCTGAAAAGACTGAAAGACGTCTGGTCAAGGACAGATTGAGACAGTGCCTATCATTTCTATCCTTACCAATAAGGCTTTTGAAATATTATTTTTCTCTTAACTAAACTTGCACAAAGATTTTGTCATATAACAACATTAGTCGTCTTTTATTCAATTAAGTTTTTCAACATTTTTTAAAAAGTGTTGATGCGTATGTAATGTTAATGTAGCTTCAAAAAGAAAAGAGACTACTACTGACCCTTCAAAATCAAAACAGGAGCTCCTAAATCATACACTTAAAAGAAAAAAAATGATATTACAGTCTTAAAAAATAACTATATTTGAAGACAGGGTATCATTCTACTAGCATGTGATAATAAATATGCTTTAATCCCAAGGAGTCTTCAACCCCTAAAAACAGTCTTTTAATTACCAATTTGTCTTGAACAATCTATAAGTGAATCAAACAGCAAATCTACTCAACCAAATACTTAGCAGTGAGGCAGTGGATGCCTTTGAGAGGTAATTATATCCTGTGCATTTTTCATAGAAAGAAAGGTGCTGGTACTCATATGCAGGGCTCTTTCATTAATACATGAGGACCATGGATTAATTTTAGCAGGAAATGAAAAAGGTACTGGTACTCTGTACCACTGTTTGCCCCCTCCCCCTCCCCCCTCCCCCCCCAAAAAAGTCCTGGTTATATCCAACTGTACTTCTGTAAGGAACTGGAAATGAACCTTTGATGCAGTCAGATCAGATGTAGTAACAATGGCTGCTTCTGAGTATTTTGTTGACCTTTATTTTGTCTCATTCACACATTAGGTTCATAGTGGCTTTCTTTTGAGTAATCTATGATTAGAAGCCTGATTTTAATGGACTGCTAACTGATTGGTTAGAGTAGATTTGTCATCGTGTGCTGGTAGAATGATACCCTTTCTTCAAATGTAATTATTTTTGAAGATTTTTAGCATCACTGTTTTAATTGCATCTGAAAGGATATATGGTATTTCTGATACCTTGCTTCACAGCATTACTGTGCTACCACACAACAGTTTAGAAGCCTCCATTGGGTTGCATTACTTCAGTCCTCCTCTTTCATATACAGTAATTTGCAATTATGAAAATGTTTAATTCTTTCTATTCTAGCACAACCATATAACATCAACAAGATGCAGGGTGTGTGGTCAAAGCATATTTTAATTAATTTCCTTTATTAAGGACATACACATTTGGTATTGAACAGATTTCATCATTTCATTTGCATTATAAAATAAAAATTGTAAAAACAATTGACCACAAGACATTTTCATTTTTGTTATTTTTCCATTGTTATGGGAGTCATTTTATAACTGCATGCATGCATAAAAATATGACACTTTTTTTTTTCTTTGTGTGGACTTGGCTGAAATTTCAGAGAAAAACTCTAAATATACTTTGACTGAAAATTACTCCCACAAAACTGTACACATGCATTTATATCTGTTTGTCATACTTCCATTTTTAAGGTTAATTTACACGCAAATCCTTCTGTTTTTTAACATATATGCGCAAGTGAATACCCTTCCTTGTCTTTCAAAATAAGTCATTCAGTTTGGGTAAGCATGTGCATATAGGCGGTATCTGCATATCTGATGGGCAATCTTATAAAAACCCATTTCCAGTGGGGGAAAAACACACTGTTTTAGTTATGGAAATGCTTTTGAAACTTAGTCTCTTAATAACTCTATTAATAGACACACAACCATCAAAACTTTTAACTGATTGTTATTTACTTTGATTTGTTGTCAGTCACATCGCTTCATAATGTTTCTGGTGGGTACATCATAAAAGGGTAACTTTTATAAGTAGTGCCAAGGTCTACACAAGAGGCCTATTACAGAGCCAGCCCTAGGCAGAAACCCTGGCCACACCACCCACCCCCCAGCTGATGCCTCCCCCCCCCCCCCCCCCCCCCCCAGTTGCCATCATTTCCGTCTCGGGAGAGGGAGGCAAGCGGCACAACCGGAATCGGTGGCAGCTGGGTGGGGTGGCACAACCGCCCATGTGTGCTGCTGATGCCCACCCTTGCCACTCTCCACCCGTACTGCTGCCGTTGCCCACCTGTGGCGGTCGCCTAGTAGACGGGCTGGCCGCCTATGCCTACTTTATACCTGTTTCATATGGGAAAGTATCAGACTACTTTCCAGTATAAAACAAACATAAACACACCTATGGCACCTAATGCATAAGTTGCATCTGCTCAAGCTCAGATGTAAATATAAGCATATAATTGGCTTTTATGTGTGTGTATTTTACAAATTGGAAAGCACGCACATATACAATCTCTATCCCTGGGCATGCACACTTTCCAAAATGCATAATGTGAGTCCTAGGCATGCTACAGGATGTACACAGCACTATAAAGTAGTGATAAATATTCAGGTATATAATGTCTGAACTTTCATTTCTCATCATCCCTCCAGTCCAGGCCCAACAAGCGGGTTGTTTCCCTCTACCAGCAGCTGGTGGTTGAGCATATTCAAAACCTTGGTGATGTCACCCATATGACCTACTAGTACCAGCTTCCAAGGCTAGTATCTCAGCCTCCAGCAGCTCGTGAGGAACGACTACCTGTCTGGGTGACCTGGTAGGATTTAGCTAGGAGACTTTGGTGTAGCTAATAGAGCCAAACAAAACAAAAAGAGTAAATTAATAAGAGATTAATAAAATTTGTCAGCAGACATATCCAGATTGATCCCTTGAATGGGAGGCTTATGGATACTAGGCATATGGGAGGCTTATGGATACTAAGAGCAGACCAGAAAGACCGGGGCAGGCTTCCTGAGAGGTCGGGACCATTGAATTGGTCCAGCCCTGCTTGGGGTGGATTTTACTGTGTGTGAATCCCTCAGTGTAGCTTGTGATTTTGAGGCCAACGGCACTGCCTGTTGACTGCAGAGCCCATCGGGACTCCGTTGTTATCTAGAGGTGAGTGTCAGCTGTCTGAGTGCATGGGGAGACCTCCGGTTGGCAGCGTAAGAGCTTCGGGGGTGGGGAAGGAAAGCCTCTCTGGGGTGGCAGTGGTAGACTATCTTTGGGCATAACGCATTGTAGGCCGGCTTGGTTACTTTCACTTTTTCCCTGAGTGGTATGGCCTGACGGTGTTATACTGGCAGTGAAAGTGTTGTGTGGGGCATGGTGCAGCAGCCTCTCTGTGGCTGGGATCTGCCATTCCTGTGGGGAGACCCAGTCAACAGAAGAGGCACTGGTGGAGACTGGCTGCACATCGGGGAATTTGGCCGTGGGGGAGAGTTCCTGAAATGCGGTCAGAGTCGAGCCCTCCATTTCTCCCGCACCCACAGTTTTGGCAGGAAGGAAGGCCATTTTAGTGGCAGGGAGTCCTGTGGGGGGTGAAATTGCCTCTGGGCAGGGCTCTCTGTTTTCAGCTCTTAGAGCAGCAGATGGGAGGGGGGGAGGGCAGGGGGGTTCCCCTCTGGCTCCCTTTTTTCCGGATTTTGTTTTGCTCCTGCACCAGGCTTACTGCTTGAGTCAGAGCAAGGAAGGACAAGATTCCAGTGCTTTGCAGGCAGGGAATTGGTCAGACAGTCAGGTGAGTGTGTTGGGAGCCTGCTGCAAAATGACCTCGCCTGGATCTGGAGCTATGGGAGGATCCTGCGGCAGGGATCTTGGAGGCATTGGAGGATCTTATTGAGGGGAACTCTGATATGTTGGAGGAGAGCCCTCTCTTGGAGGCAGAAAAAGGTGTTGTGCCTTCGAGGGAGGACCCCAGCTTGGTGAGAGTCTTTCACAGGGAGGAGCTTCCGGCTCTAATCACGGCCTTAAATATAGTGCCGGGTGCTCCTTTCATGGAGGAACCACTGGGGGACCTGATTCTTCAGTACTGCAAGAAGTTGCAGACAGTCTTTCCGGTGTGTAGAATGATTCAGCAGATGGTTGACACGGAATGGAAGATGCTGGAGGCAAGGGAGGGAGCAGAGCCATGGCACAGTTATATCTGGTCCCAGACTGGGACAAGGAGAAGTTGCAGTCCCCGTGAGTGGACGCAGCCATCTCGGCAATAACTAAGAGGACCACTATTCCCATGAAAGGTGGGGTGACCTTGAAGGACCCTCAGGATAAAAAGATGGAGGCACTGCTGAAGCAAGCATTTGACATCAATGTGATGGTGCTTCAGGCATCTATTTGTGGGGCTTACGTCTCTTGGGTTGGCTTCCGCTGGGCTCAGGTACTGCCAGAGTTCGAGGGTTGTTCTCCTTAAGGGTCCCCCGAGGCGGCTCACTTGGAGTCTGGCACGGCCTTCTTAGCTGACGCATTTTATGACCTTATCCAGGCCATGGTTAAGAGTATGGCCTTGGTGATTGCATAATTGGGTGGTGGATGTGTCCTCCAAAACGCGCATGAGTCTGCTCCCCTTTGGGGAAGCTCTAGAGAAGTTAGTCAAGGAGCTGGGAGACTCCAAGGGTGGCAAGCTTCTGGAAGACAAACCAAAGCAATCTAAGTAGGTACCAGTGTAAATACGATGTAGATAGTTTCCCCCAGTTACTTCCAAGTTGATCTCCCCGTTCTTTGTAAATACAACGCAGAGTACCTGCGTTGTATAGTTGATGTTGAATGTAAACCGCACTGATCTAAATAGCGCGGTATAGAAGAAATGTTAAATAAATAAATAAATAAGGGTGCCATGCCAGCCAGAGATCAGCCTAGGGATTTTCGGCATTTCCGGGCGGCTAGGTTTGTGTCCTTTCAGAGGGTGAGGTACCCAAGCAGGGGAACCCCCTTTCGAGGGGCAGAGGAGTAGGCAGAGGCTATTACTCTGTCACCTCCTCAGCCCCCCCCCCCAAAAGCTGCAATGAAGTGAGGGGGCCCAGGGTCAGGTGGAGCGTGTGGGGGGGGGGGGCGTCTTCGGAAGTTTCTGCTTGCTTGGACCCAGATCACCTCAGACTAGTGGGTTATAGAGATGGTCTGAGAGGGATATGCATTAGAGTTCACACGCCCGCTGACCGAGGCTTTTGTTCCCTCGCCTTGCAGGTCCTCAAGAAAGGCTGGCATGGTTCAAGAGATGCTCCAGCGGCTGGTGCAGCTGGAAGAGGTGGTGCCCGTACCTGTGTAACAGTCCAGAAGAGGTCTGTACTCAATTTACTTTGTGGTCTTCAAGAAGGAGGGAACTTACAGGCCGATCCTCGATCTCAAACATATAGACAAGTATCTGCAGGTGCCCATTTCTGCAAGGAGACACTGCAATCAGTAATCATTGCAGTAAGGGCAGGGGAGTTTGTCAGTTCTGGACCTCATGGAGCAGTATTTACGTATTCCCATATGCCTAGAGTATCTGTGTTTTCTTTGTTTTACAATACTCATGGGTCACTTCCATTTTTGGGCATTTATTTATTTATTTATTTATAGTCTCTTATATACCGCACTATTCGGCATCAGCGCGGTTTACATGGAACAAAAATGCTCAGTACAGTTAACATGTAAGAGTTTACAGATAACAGGGCAAGTAACTTGGATAACAGGGGTAAGCTATTTACAGCATTTGCCTTTTGGCCTCACCACTGTGCCCTACACATTCACCAAGGTGATGGTGGTAGTGGCAGCCGCACTGTGGTAGGAGGGTGCCTTGGTACATCTCTACCTTGACGACTTACTGATACAAGCGAAGTTGTATGTGGAGAGTTAGGGTGCAACACAGCGGGTGATCGAACTTCTCCAGAGGCTTGCTTAGGTGATCAATTTTGCCAGGAGTCACCTGGAACCCTCACAGAATTTGATCCATCTGGGGACATGGTTTCAAATGGGTGCAGGTCACGTATCTCTGCCCCTTGACCATGTTTGGAAGATACAGTCTCATTTCTGGCACTTTCTGCAGTTTGCAGTCTCTTCAGCATGGCTCTGCCTGCAACTTCGGGGATCAATGGCGGTCACGCTGGAGTTGCTGCCCTGGGAGAGGGTGCATATGTGACCCTTGCAGAGAGCCCCTCTGGGGAGATGGTCTCTGCAGCAGCATGAACTGTTTCGGAGGCTGGTGTGTCCCATGTTTACCAGAGTGGCTTTGCAGTGGTAGTTGGTGAGGGAGAACCTTCTAGTTGGGGATGCCTTTGGAGCCACCCAATTGGATCCCTCTGACCATGGATGCCAGCCGGACAGGCTGGGGTGTGCACTTCAAGGGGCAGAACACGCAGGGGCGCTGGTCAGGTGAGCAGACTGCCTGGCCTATCAACCGGTTGGAGATGAGAGTGATATTTCTGGCCCTGCGGTTCTTCCATCCGATGATTCAGGGGAATGTGTTTCAGTTGTTCTCAGACAACTCGGTGACTGGCATAACCAAATCAACAGGGGGGCATGGGCAGTGTGACCCTGGAGGATGAGGTTGCTCCGATTCTGCAGTGAGTGGAGGCAAATCTGGTGGCCCTCTTGGTGAAGTATGTGGCAGGATGAGAAAACGTGCAAGCTGACTTTCTAAGTTGGCGTCGTTTGGATCCAGGCGATCTCCGAATTTTTGAGCGGCTGGTCCAGTGGTGAGGCCAGCTCATCATGGATCTCACAGCAGTGTTCAAGAACACGCAGTTGGTGAGGTTCTTAAGCTGGCAGCAAGAGCAGATATCCGAAGGGCTGGATGATCGGACAGCTGTTGCAGTGCATCAAGTCCCATGCGAGTCTAGTGATTCCCATTATTCTGGACTGGACACACTGGCCGTGGTACGTGGACCTGCGGTGACTGTTGGTAGACGAGCCTTGGAGATTGTTGGTGAAGCCCAACTTGCTGACGCAGGGTTCAGTACTCATGCCGCAAGTGGATCGATTCTCACTTGTGGCCTGGCTCTTGAGAGGGCTTGGTTGAGAAAGTGGGGTTATTCGCCGCAGGTGACAGCCATGCTTTTGCGGGCTCGAAGACACTCCACATCGCTTTCCTATGTGAGAGTGTGGCACATTTTTGAGCTTTAGTGTGCTGATAAGGCTATTAGACCATTGGCAGCTCCCTTAGCAGGGATCCTGGCCTTCCTCAAGCTGGGGTTTGACAAGGGGCTGGCACTAGGCTCATTGAGAGTACAGGTGGCCACCCTGGCCCACTACAGGAGTACGGTCCAAGGGATGTCTTGGAAACCCATCTGGATGTGGTCCGATTTACTGCGGGTGGTGAAACAAGTGAAGCGACTGCAGTGGGCGATAGTGCCAGTTTGGGATCTAAACGTAGTGCTTTCTCCCCTAGCGGAGCCATCCTTCCAGCCATTGAGGGCAGCGACTCTCAAAAGATTTGACTCTGAAGGTCGTCTTTTTGGTGACGATCTGTTCCACCCAGAGGATTTTGGAGCTTCAGGTGGTGGTCTGTCGCGAGCTCTTTCTATCCATTTCCAAGGAGAAAGCGGTGCTTTGGCCTTTCACATCCTTCTTGCCCAAAGTGGTTTGGGCCTTCCATTTGAATCAGCTTATCATGCTGCCGGAATTTGCAGGAGGAGGTGATGAGTTGGAGGTCTGATAGCTGCACCTTTTGGACGTGCGTTGTGCTCTCTGTCTCTACTTGAAGCGTAGGTAGGCTTTTGCAGGTCAGATCATCTTTTCGTCCTGTTTGGTGGTGCTCGGCAGGGGGAGGCTGCCTTTAAGGCATCTGCGGCACGGTGGATCAAGGAGGCGATTGCTTCAGTGTACCTGCTTTTACAGAAGCCAGTGCCGCAGGGTTTGTGTGTGCATTCCACGAGGGCACAGGCGGCATCATGGGCTGAGTGTCCTCTGGTGCCTTCCATGGACATTTGCCGAGCGGCGACCTGGTTGTCTCTGCATATGTTAGTGCGTCGTCATCGCTTAGATGTGCAGGCAGCAAGAGACGTGAGATTTGGAGTTTGTGTTGCAGGCCGGGCTCATAGTACATCCTGCTTGTCGGGGCTGGACTGGAGGGATGATAAGGAAGGTGAAATTGGGCTTACCTGCTAATTGGCTTTCTTGAATCCCTCCAGTCCAGTCCCAGACCCCCCCCCCCCCCTCCCTCCGAGGTTTATCAGTTTTTGGACATTGCAAACCTGATCCTCGAAGATGACATTGTTGATTGGTTAGGCCCGGCTGTCAGGGGTGCTCTGAATTTCTTGGGGCGCTCTGGCTTTGTGCTTTCCAGTGTGTGCTCAGTATGGTGTTTTGAGTGTGCGGTCTGGCTTGGAGGAGCAAGCACATAACTAAGTTGAAAAAAAAAAAGAACAAAAAAAGTTGCTGTCTCAATTTGAAATATGATTGATTTTTGACCCTCCTTTCTCTGTTTGTTTTCATGGGTTTTGATGGTCTGTTTGGCTTGTTGTTTTTGTTGTTGTTGAGGTTGTTAATTAGGACCGTTGTTTTGACAGTACGATACTAGCCTTGGTGGTTGGTACTAGTAGGTTATATGGGTGACAGCGCCAAGATTTTAAATATGTTCAACCTCCAGCTGCTTGTAGGGAAAGACAACCCGCTTATTGTGACTGAACTGGAGGGATTCAAAGAAAGCCAATTAGCAGGTAAGCCTAATTTCGCCATCTACATGAGTAGATGATCCAATTGGTGAGAGTAACTTGCCCAGTATCGCAAAGCATGACAGTAGCAGAAACAGGCCTGTTACTCTAATCACTAGACCATGTCCTCTGCAGCTCAATAAGAGGCAGTTTTCTACATATATACTATATACACAGAAATTGCTTTTAAAACAACCCCCACATTTATTTATTTATTTATTTGAGGCATTTATATAACACCCTTTTGCAATAACACATTCTAGGTGGTTTACATTCAAGTACTGTATATAGTCCCTTGTCCCCAAAGGGCTCACAATCTATGTGTACCTGAAGTAACAGAGGGTTAAGTGGCTTGCCCAAGGCCACAAGGAGCTCCTATAGGACTAGAGACCCCAGTCCCTCCGGGACTAAATCAAGCAAGTATAACTAAAGTAGACACCAAGAGCCGGATATTCAAAAGGCATTTTTATGGTTTACAGCCCAGTAAATTGATCCACATGCTTTGTCTTCGTTGACCTAACAATCTCCCCGCGCAAGACCCTCGGAGAATGCCTCTTCTTTGTGTCTTACTAGCTGTACTGAGGGATGGCAATTTTTAGGAGTTTGCTATCATTTTGAATCAATACAAAACATTGTCTTTTAAGGTCAGTTCAAGTCTGGAATTTAAAAAAAAAGGAACATTTTGTTTTATTTCATTGTGTCCCTACATCATTTTACTATCACTGCTATACAGCCGAGTCCAAAATAGTAAAATTTCTACTTAGCTCATGGGAGTAGGTAGTAGTCCTGATCAGAAATTAATGTTGGTCATGTGCTTTTGACCTACCAGTGACACATGGTTCCCTGGCATTATTTGTGATTTGGAAACTACAGTAAATTAGTGCCGCACTGCTTCTACCACCTGCACATTAAACCTGATCTACTAGAGACAGGATGGTAGCGCTCATGACGTTGAGATGTTGTCCTCGGTGCTTGCAGCTCTGTTCTTCTGTTATCTCTTCATGTCAACCATAGATCTTGCCATGGCCTTTTAACTGACTTTTTTGGAGACTGCTGACATCTTGAGGCGTTGCTTGCTGAACAGCTAAGATTAGCTGTAAATGTCCATCTCCAACAGCAAATGATTCTCTTCTCTTCAGAAGTGCACAGCACATGTGCTGAGATGGCTCAAGGCATATGTGGAATCTTTGGCTAGCGAGCTGGCTGGTATGTGAGAGGCCCGCCCTGACTGCTGTCTAGCTCTCTGCAACTCCTGGCCTCCTCCCTCTCCCTGTTCTCCTCCTGGCTTCTCTGTGGGACCTCCTGGGATGACTGCCTGTACCCACCTTTCAAAGTCCTGTCTTCCGGACAATGTTCCCTCTAATTTTCTGTAGGCTTTGTGCGCATAAAATATCAGCTGTGTGCAGCTTTTGAAGGAAGGTTAAATTTTTGTGCGCCACATAATGACACTCGGAGTTATATACTTTAAAATTTGACTACACGTCAGAATACAGTATGTACACCACATTGATTTTAATCAACTTAAATAAAAATAGACGATTACTAAATGAAGCGGGAAATTTCTAGTAATTACAATCATAACTTTTAAATTTTAAGACGTCTGTGTTGTTTTCTATCAGAATCAGAGCCGTAATTTTTGTGCGCTCTGTTGTAAAGTATGTGCGCTCGCTCGGCGAGGTGTGTGCGCGCGCACACGTGCACAGCTTAGAGGGAACAGTGCTTCCGGAGCATCACTGACACACCTCCCACACTCCATTCTTGTCCCTCTCATACTGTAGTACACTTCTGTCACACAGAAAAGTTCACCACCACCCTAAATGGACAGAAATTAAAGTTACACCACTGCTGATAAACAAGTCTCATGTTCACTCATGTCCACAAACTAGCTAATACTTCTCAGTTACCCCTTTCAAGTGGCCAGTACTCTCCACCCTCCTCACGGCATAGACCTTCAGGCCAGAGAACATGTGTTCTTCGATAGCAGGCTGTAGAACACAGATGGTAACAGTTAACACATGGGAAACTAATGTGCAGTAGCGCTAGCATACTTCCAGCCTACAGCACAGTAACCGTTAATGCACGTTGGGAGCAACCCCCTTGTCCATGCCCCATTTTCTTCCAAAACCTTAATGCACACGCTAAATTTTACTGTTATCTCAAGTTAACTGCAAAAATTGAATGCACTTTAGAAAAAAGGCATCTTTGTGTAGGCAAAATCAATTTAACACACCTTAATTTACAAATTAGGTTAGGTGAGACCCTTTATTCAAACAAATGGTTAGCTGAATCCATATTCTGACAAAAGCACAGATGGCCTTACAAGCAGTATAACAGCTGGTTCGTATATACACTGTGCAGTGATCCTCCTGGAGCCTTCCTTCCTCTTGTCTGGCCCTTTCTGCTTCTTTCAGGGCCTGGGCTTTTGGCTTCCTCCCCTGGACCCTGCCTGTGACTCAAAGTTTCCCAGCTATACATTCATTAAGGTGGACAGCACTTAAAGAGAACCAATGATGTCCTCCGATTCCTTCCGTACTGTTTGCCAAGCCCTCACTACCCCCACCCTCGACTACTGCAACCACATATACCATGGCCTCCCAAAACACATTCTCTACCCCCTCCAATTAGCACAGAACACGATAGCACACCTAATCTCCAATACCCCCCAGAAGAACCCACATTACCCCCATACTCCAACACCTCCACTGGCTCCCTATCTTTTCTAGAATAAAATTCAAAACCTTTACCCTTATCCATAAGGTTATCTATCAGGAATCTGCCTCCTGCCTTCACTCACTCCTAACCAAAACAACCAGCCTTAGATCTTGTAGGTCTAACTCAACAAACCTTCTATACATCCCAGCCCAAAAACTAAAAAGCACGCAAACCACCTGCAACTGTACCTTCTCCCTCTATGCCCCAAAGGATTGGAATGCCCTCCCACCTGACCTTAGGAATTGCCCCGATCATACAGAATTTCGCAAAAAAACTAAAAACCTTCCTTTTCCAAGAATATTTTAGTACCACTCCTACCCCCATCCAACCTAGCACCACCTAGACCTAGCCGATATGCTTCCCACACTCAATTCCCCCCCCAAATCTAATGTACATAGTTGCCATTTTCAGCTTTATAGTCAACTGTTACGTTTTTGTTCAAATGTTCTGTGTAAAACAGATGCATCTGCACTGTTATGTTGAGTTCCCTGTAAATCGTCTTGAATTTTTGAGAAAGATGGTATATAAAAAAACCCTTTAAATAAATACATAAATAAAATAAATAACTACCTTTTACATTAATCAAAAAACTTGTCTGAAAATTAGGGAAAAGCACCAAAACTCCAAAAATGAACCAACTATTTTTTTTCTCTGAGCACCGCCCTAGGATATTTGGTGGTGCTGTACAAGCACCACCCCCCCCCCCTTCCTGTTGCAGACCTCTCTTTTGCAGATCTTCTTTTCATCTTATTTATTTATTTGTGGGATTGTTCTATATCGCCCCTTCCCACGATCAAGAGCAGTTTACATCAAGCAAAACATGTTACAAAGAACTTTTAACTATTGTGAAAGAGCTGACCAAGTTAAATAGTTACAGAAAACTGGGTTAACAGTCAATACGAGAATTACATCTTCTATCAAAAATTATTTACAACATGGTTATTTACAGGCAAGATATTTACAACAGGAGGATACTTCAGATATGAGAGGTGGTGAATGATAAAAGCGATGCAAGAGGAAGGGGTGAAGAGCCTCTCCCTCCACATTCCTCTCTTCTCCTCCACCAGCTTACTAGTCTTTTCCTGATGCCCCGTGTGTCTTCTTCCCTCTTCCTCCCTGCTCGATTCCCAGTATTTCCCCTCTCTCAGCTTCTCTTAGGCCCCCTCAATGAATTATTTTGGGGAGTAACTTCTCCCCCAAAAATTCTATTACAGATTACTTGAAATGGGTGACCTGCACTGGAATTTGAGCAGATTTGCCCAGTTTGTAGGGATTTGCTGCATTGTGAATCAATTTGGATTCCCACGAATTAGCAAATTTGTATCAAGTCTTCTAAAATTTTCTCAAATTTGCTGGAAAAAGTTTTTGATGACCACCTGCAGCAAATCTGATAAAAACTGGAAAATTCTGTCAAAAAGGCTAACTGACATTTGCCTGGTTTCAGCTTAATTTTGAATTTTTTGCATATCTCTAATGGCTAGGAACACTGCCTCCATGGTCTGCTTACCCCCAGCTGTCTCAAGGAGCAGGAGCAGTGTCCTGGACTTTAACCTGGATTTCTCACATGGTAGCGTGCTATCCTCACCTTGGACTAGGTGAACCTTTTGGGGATGTGTGTCTGTTTTTGGTAAGTGAAATTTTTGAGTAAGCTTACGTATAGTTGAGAGTGGGAATTACCAAAGATCATTGTATGCTTTTCATACAGAACTTTAGTTTGAGGCAAGAAAGTCACTTTCCCAGTGGCAAACAGCCAAGCTGAAATGCAAATCATCCAGTGCAATGCATTGTCCCACTGTTTAACTCAAGTACTATGATCTGTATTAGCAAGTTAAGTTCTTTGTTAATCTATTTCTCGTTGTCCTTTTTGTATGCACTGTAGATATTAGCTGTATTAAGTGATGGAATTCTTTAACAGAAATGTAAAAATGACACATTTTGATAGAAAATCCAAACTAGGAGTAAGCCAATGCTACAGAATTATGCTACAGTCCGATACTATGCCCACGCACAATAGTGACACCAAAGGATATGCCAAATTTCTGCTGTAAGTCACTAGAATATGAGGTGAAAAGAGAAAGCATCGAGACTTATACAGTAACACAAGAAGTATAACTGACAGTTATTGCACTCGGTCTCCTTCAAAGTAGTCCCCTTCTGATAAAACACACTTCCTCCAGCGTTCCTGCCACTGCTGGAAGCAATTTTGAAATGTCTCTTTCGTTATGCTGTGTCAAACTTTGCTGAATGGTCTCCATGTAATCGAATCTCCTTCCTTTCAGTGGTAATTTCAGTTTTGGAAACAAAGAAAAGTCACAGGGTGCAAGGTTAGGTGAGTACAGAGGCTGACGGACTTGCTCGATTTGATGTTTGCCCAAGAAATGCTGGACAAGATGTGATACGTGAGCTGGGGCGTTATCGTGATGAAGCAACCATTCACCATTCTTGTGCAGCTCTGGCCTCTTATGACAAACTTCATTTCTCAAATGAGTCAGAACTTGTACATAGTATTCCTTATTGATGGTTGGCCTTTTGGAGCATACTTATGATGAACCTGGTAATCAAAGAAAGCTTTGAGCATAACTCTGACATTGCTCCTCACCTGACAGGCTTTCTTGGGTCTAGAAGAAATTGGAGTCTTCCATTGTGAGGACTGAGTTTCTGGTCATAACCATAAACCCATTATTCATCACCAGTAATAAACCTTTTGATGAAATCTGAGTCATTTTCAATGCATTCCAACAACTCCCTTGGCTGCAGACAGTCAATCTTCTTTATAGTAACATAGTATATGACAGCAGATAAAGACCAGCATGGGTCCATCTAGTCTGCCCAGCAAGGTGGCAAGAGTAAGTGCACTTGCCACTCCGTGCAGGTCACCTCTCCCCATGCCTTTTGTTTAGTGGTGTACCCACCGCTCCATGTAGGTCACCCCTATTTGTTCAGATATAAGAGATAGTTATGCTTATTTTGATTTTGATTTTATCCTTTTGCTATTTTGAATTCTGTCACTGTATTTGTCCCCATCACTTCCATCGGGAGGGCATTCTAAGCATCCAAGGAACAGGAGTTTCGGCACAAATTTTGCAGACACATATCTCATCTCCAAATCGACAGTAAGAATGGACTGTACTGACCTGCAACTGATGTCCGTGTCCTCAGCAAGTTCCCTGATAGTCGACGATTTGAGCGTATTGCGGCATGCACTGCTTAGACTTTGTTTTCATTCCTGCTTGTGGATGGCTTTCCAGAATGTTTGTCACTGTCAACACTTTGGCGGCTGTTTTAGAATTGTTTCTACCAGTCATAAACTTGAGCATAACTGATGCATTCATTGCCATACACTTGCAGTAAATTGTCATAAGTCTCTTTGCACGGATTTCCAAGTTTCTGGCAGAATTTAATGCATATTCGCTGTTCAATTTTTTCACTCATCGTAAATCTGATGAACTGCTTTTACACGATACCAAACATCATATGGTTTAAAAAAGTACAAGCGTGCCTCAGCCATGCTACACTCTGCACATATAGAGCACATGACTAGGTCACTGCATGCTTAATAGCATCATGGTGCAACATAGTGTTATATAGCTACACAACAAGTCTTAATACTTTTTGATCACACCTAGAGTTTATTTGTAGGTAACTGCAAATCACCAAATCATGGAACTAAGGGCTTTGCTCACTAAACTACATTAATATGTTAATGTGTGTTGTTGTTAAGTGCCGTGAGTCGGAGTCGACTCATGGCGACCCTCTGGATAGCTATCCTAAATTGTGTTCGGTCTTGAGTCAGGCGGCTCATTGTTGACAGACTAGTACCCGTAGCTGCTGTTATGGTATTGATCCATCTCATTGTTGGCCTTCCTCTTTTGCGTTGACCTTCTATCTTGCCAAGCATGATGTCTTTCTCTAATGATCTCTTTCTTCGCATGATGTGTCCAAAGTATGAAAGTCGAAGTCTTGTCATCTGAGCTTCTAAAGAAATCTTAGGTTTGATCTCCTCTAGTACCGACTGGTTTGTTCTTCGGGCAGTCCATGGTATACACAGTATTCGCCGCCAGCACCATAATTCAAAGGCATCAATTTTTTTCCTGTCTAACCTTTTCACTGGCCAGCTTTCACATCCATATGATGTTATTGAAAATACCATGGCTTGAACAAGTCAAATCTTTGTATGGAGAGAGACATTTCTGCTCTTGAGAATCTTATCTAGGTCTTTCATAGCCATTCTGCCAAGAGCAATGCGTCGTCTGATTTCTTGACTGCTTGTTGCGTCTTTATTGATAGTTGATCCAAGTAGGTTAAAGTTGTCCACTATTTCAATTTCTTCTCCTTCAACGATGAATCTGTTGATTATGCCAGTTGTCATGATCTTTGTCTTCTTTACATTAAGGTACAGGCCCATTTTGAGACTGTTCTTTGATTGTGAGAAGCAAATGTTTCAGATCATCTTCACTTTCAGCCAATAATGTGGTATCATCAGCATAGCGAAGGTTGTTGAGTCTTCACCAATCTTCACACCTCTGTTGTCTTCATACAATCCTGCTTCTCTGATGATTTGTTCTGCATATAAATTAATGTGTGTTAGTGCTCATTAAATGCATTAATTCAAGTTAAGTGCACAGTTAGTAACTAGGCCCCAGTAAGAAAAATTAGGTTTGTATTTAATGTGCGTTAAAACTCATTAATTCATGTTAAAGTACACGCACATTTAACACATTAATGCAGGTAGTAAATAGAATCCTTGGGATCAGATATTTAAACAAATTAACGCAGTTAGCAGACCTGCTAACTGCATCAATTGCGCTGGATGGGATATTCAGCTTCACTAATGTGCTTAGTTCTGCTGAATGTTTGTAGGTGCTGCCTCTGCATGCTTCGATGTTAACCGGCTGAATATCCCTGCTGCCTGGTTGGTTAGCTTCTGATGACCCATAGATTCAGTGTCGGCAGCTGGATATGGCCTTGGCATTGACTGTCTGGGTTTGAGGTTCAGCGATGGCAGCTAGTTCTTTAAAACAGCTAGTTGGGGGGAGGAGCTGTTTCCAAAATGGCTGCAGAGCGTTCTTTTTAGTTGAATGCCTAAGCGAAAGGGAAAGTTGTGGGCTGCTTCCTCTGAGCCCTGACTATCCACTTCAGGTCCTATGGACAGTTTTGTACACTTACCTGAGGAAAAAAAGCAGGGGATTCGAGCCGGCTTGGTTGTGCCCGGTGGGGAGGCCTGGGCTCTTCCGTCGGACTCTGAGACATCTCTCTCCCCTGCACAGAGAACACCGCCACCACACCCAGCTGTGATGGACCTCACCTCAGCTACGACAGCTTCGGTGTCTTCCAGGAAGGGAGCCCCGAGTGCAGAGAGGGTGTCAGCTGATCGAGTGGTTCCGCAGACTCCCGGTAGCTCCGGGGAGGCTTTGGGAGAGGTTAGAGTGGCGGAAGCTCTGTCGACCCTTTTCCAGCAGGGTGAAGGGTCCCCTTTGCTTGTCTAGACACCTGCTTTGTCAGACTCTCCTCTTCTCCTTCGACCCAAGGTTTTTACGTTGGAGTCCATATGGGACGCTATTGCCACCTTATCTTCAGCGATTATCTCATAGACTACGGTTTTGGCTTCTCAAGTTCACGATCACGACGCTGCTATCCAGAAGAATGCTGCTAATATCGATATTATATAGTCTTCCAACGAACAGTTGAAGAATCAAATTAATAATCTAGGATCTCAGCTGGACAATGTTTCTGCTGTTTCTTCGGCTTTGATTAAGGAAAACGGGATGCTTAAATACAAACTGGAAGTGTTGGAAAATGCTTCCAGGGCTGCTAATCTACGAGTTCTGAACTTTCCTCGTGTATCACTGCTCTGGATATGTTAAAAAGATATATGTTAGAATTCTTAAAAGTCCCTGAGGGTTTGATTTCCCCCTTTGGCAAAAGTATACTATCTGCCTTTAGCTAAGAAGAATGCTGGGGATCCAGTAGTAGTATCTGAAGTTAATTTTGAAGCTCTGGATATTTCTGGTATGATTTCTGATGCTGGGGAGGAAACTTGTGTTGCTTCAACGTTGTTAGTTCAATATGCATTAATTTCAGATAAGGATTGGCTTTTGAAGCTGTTATTCTATGTTTCCTGATTTAATTAAAGAAACCCAGAAGCGGAGGAAACAGTTTCTTTTGTATAAGGCAGGTGTGACTCAGCTGGGGGGATCCTTTTTCCTTAGGTTTCCGTGTCGATGTTTGGTAATAATTAAGAATGTTAAGTATGCTTTCTCTGATCCAACTGATCTTAATACCTTCATCAATGCTAGAGTTTCTTCTATTGTGTCGCCAGAATAATAATATCAGTTGAAAATGTTCTCTTAAGGAATTGTAGTCCTTGGGTCCTCCGTGCCTTTTGGATTTTCTTATTGAATATGTTATTTTGTACTTGCTTTCAAAATGCCTCTGTTTGGAAGTATTTCTTTGCTTCTTTCCCCCATTATGTGGACTATTTGGAGTAATGTTTGAATTATTATCTTAGTTTTCTATGGGTGTGATTAGAGATTTTGCTGACATGTATTCTATTTTCTTGCAAGGAATTGTATATTGTTGTTTTGTAAAAATTGCATAAATAAATAATATAAAAAAAAACCCCACAGCTAGTCGCTGCCGCTGAATATTGGCCCCATGGAGCCCAATTCCGTAACATGCACGTCTGGCTTGTGGGTGCTTACAAATCAAAGATGGGTCAGATTTAAACCTGATTCTGCAACCGTGGGTATAGACACTTCTGCGCTTTTGGAATCGAGGACCTAGACGTTTCCGGCATGGCGCACACAAACCTTGGGACACGGGACATCCCTCCGTTTGGCAAATTCCAAAAAAATGTACGTATTCGATGCTGCCCGTTTCTGTACAGCCACACCTCCTCAGTTAAAACGTGTATCCCCTAAGCTGCTCCTAACACTGATGTTGTGGTGCCCATGCAAACTACTCATAAAAATGGATGATACAGATGTGTTGCTTGCAAAACAGACCATATAAGCTAGTCCTTTGCATGACCAGAACCCTGAAAAGTGATCTCTTTTAGGGTGCCCTAGATTATCTCCTCTAGTTCATACAGCAATTGTCAGCATAGCTGGAATAATCACCGTTACACCTCTGAATATTTCTGTAGGGGTGTTTATTAATGTGTCTTTACCATACAACCTTCCCTCACCTCTGCATTCTGTTCTTTACAACTGCATCTTGTGGTCTCCCAGACTGTAGACACACCAGTTCAAAACTATTTGTCACAGCCATTCATTAATATGGCATGCATTGCAGAGCAGAAAAGTTTTTAAGTCTTGGCCTTATTCCAAGTTTATGAAGGTATAATGTGGACATCCGCAGGAAACACGCATAACATACACAGGCCTCTCCTCTGCTGACCACACCCCCATTCTGCCGCCTCCTGCTCACGTTCTGAGATCCCCCTGCTAGTGCTGTGTACGTGCAGAGCCACAGGGGTTTCAGAATACGGTCATAGATGTTTTCACTAGATAAACGTCTATGCCGCATGTCCAAAGGTCTTATTCATGTTTTGGAATGACCTCCTTAGTCATTTTTAATATATGAGTGTGTGAATATGTAGGTATAGAAACATTGAAAAACAGAAAATAACAGCATATAAAGACCATACAGTATGTCTAATCTGCTCATCCATACCAGCTACTAAGCTCTACATTTTCCTTCTGCTCCCTCAGAGATCCTCTGCACTTGTCCCATGTTTTCTTAAACTCAGATACACATCTTGTCTCCACCACCTCCTCTTGGAGGTGTTCCCCACATTCACCACCTTGTCTGTAAAGAAATATTTCCTCAGATTACTCCTGTCCCCTTTCACCTTCATCATATAATCAGGGACAGGCCAAGGGTTTCTGCAGCCCAGGGCAGAAGCCCCAGCCATGCTGCACTGCCCACCCGTGTCGAGCCGCCGCCCCTTCTGTTGGGGTAGGGGAGGAGACAGCTGAGCGTGGTGGCAGAGGAAAGCCATGTGTGCCGAAGTACGCGACCTGCTGCAAGCGCTGTGCTGCCCGCAGAGGTTCTGCTGCCCTAGGCAGCTACCTAGCCCATCTAGTGGATGGACCAGCCCTGCTTATACCCTTGCTCTAGAGCTTCCTTTTAAGTGAAAGAGGGCCACATTCTGTGTATTTATGCCATGTATAAGTGTCTCTATCATATATTTAAATGTGTCTATCATATCGCCCCTCTCCTGCCTTTCCTCCCAAGTATACGTATGACGAAGAGCATTGACCAATCTCCAGGAACAAGCAGGAATAAGTCCTCACATATGGGTACGTCGGTACCGACGGAGCCCGCGCGGGAAAGCTCCCCAGCTTCCCAGAAGGAAAGCTTTTGGGGCCTCCCACTGCGCATGCGCGCTGCCTTCCCGCCTTCCTGACCAACTCTCCTCAGTTCTTCTTTTTCCGCGGAGCCAGCAGGTTGTGTTCCTGTCACCGCTGAAGAAGTTGTTATTTTAATTTGTTTCTTTGGCCGCGTGTCTGCCTTCCCCGATTCCGGACCGGTACCGCCGGTCTTTTTTCTTTATTTCTTGAAAAAAAAAAAATATATATCTTATTTTCCCCACTTGGTGTGTTTGTTCTGTGAGGCCTCTAGGCCTTCACAGAATTCTCCCTCATGGAGAAACAAGCCTCTGGTTTCAAAAAATGCACCAAGTGTAGCGGTACTATATCAGTCACAGACACCCATGAATGGTGTCTTAAGTGTTTGGGGCCTGACCACTCCATTCCGGATTGCCCATCCTGTTCTTTGATGTCTAAACGTGGCTTACAAAACCGGGCAGCCAAGTTTCACATGCTGTTTTCTACAGATACTCCAGCATCGACATCTTCCAGGTCTTCCTCTCCTGATGGATCTCAGGTAACCAAACATTCCTCTGGCAGGTCCTCAAAGGGCAAATCTCCCTCCAAGTATCGAGATGCCCCCGGGCTTGACCCTGAGGACCCTGCCCCAGCCAAACAACCCCGGCGGGAAGCTCCGGCTTCCAAAAGCTCCTCCTATGGGGTTACAGGTTGACATTGATGGCACGGCCTCGACCGATCACCTGTTAGACTGCTCTGGGGTACCGGCTCAATCTTCCGGTACCGACATCCAGACAGTCGTGGCGTCTATGGATCATACAGTTCAATCCATGAAGCAGGCTATTATGGCTTTTATTAGAGCTGTGACGCCATCGGTACCGCAGCCAGCCGTACCGACTCCGGTTCCGGTACCACAACTGATACCGGTACCCAGGGCATCCACATCGACCAGGATACCGATTCCGGTTCCCGGTTCCGGGGTTTTCCCCGATACCAATCCGGTTCCGGGTACCCCCGATGTCGATACCGGTCGATACGCTTATCGATCCCTGGAAGCAAACAGACGATACTTCGAGTCTTCTGATGATTCTGATTCATCAGATGACTCTGCTGAAGTATCCCTAACTCTACCTGAAGAGCCCTCTTCTCCAAAGAGGAGAATGCCTCCTTCAGAGGATTTGTCCTTTCAAGACTTCATCCTTGAAGTGGCTAAAGGTCTCTCTATTTCAGTAACCTCTGAAAAAGAACCTAGAGCAAAAAAATTAGATATTTTAGGATACTCTAAGGTTCCCAAAGAGGCAGTCACCTTGCCCATTCATGAAATTCTTCAAGAACACATGATGGACTTATGGGAGACTCCTCTCACCCTATCTCCACATTCTCGTCGGTTGGACACCATGTATCGTGTCCCTCCTTCTCCTGGTTTTCAAAAAACTCAGCTCCCTCACCACTCTGTGGTGCAGTCAGCTATGAAAAGGATAAAGAGTACCAAAAGACACTCTTCTACTCTTCCAGGGAGAGAATGTAGGACTTTGGATGCTTTTGGTAGAAAAATCTTCCAAGCAAGTATGCTTATTGCTAGAATCAATTCATACAGCCTCTATATGAGCATGTTTCTGAAGGAGATTGCATTGAAAATACGCCATTTTCTCCCCTTTATCCCAGAGGATAGAAAGGAGGAGTTCCTTCTTTTGCTAAAGCATACCCAAGATATATCAAAGTTCTCCAACAGAGCAGTCTTTGACTCCTTTGAGGGTGCTAGCAGAGCCTCAGGTATTGCCATAGCGGCTCGCAGAATTGCTTGGCTCCAGGCCTCTGACCTAGAACCCTGGGTCCAGGATGGGTTGGGAAATCTGCCCTGTACAGGTGAGAATCTGTTTGGTAAGGAGTGGCAAATCAAAGCCACCCAAATGGATGCAGAAAATGCTGCTTTAGATAGACTTTCTAAGTCTACCTCTGCCCCTGTCAAGAAAAAATCTTTCAAAAAGCCTTTCTATAAGAAGACCAGATTTGCTACAAATACTGGCCAACAATCTTCTGCAGCTCGTTTTGCTCCTAAGCGTCAGCAGCCTAAACAGGCCAGGGCAAAACCTGCAGGGGCTGCTACAGCCCAGCAGTCCCAACCCCCTCAGGGTTTTTGACTCAACTCTAGAGAACTTAACCTTTCTGGCTCTAAAACATCCAGAGCCTCTCACCATTCCAGGAAGGTTAACTCATTTTGCTCCCAGATGGGAGCAATCACATCAGAACAATGGACCTTCTCTATCATCAGAGAGGGCTACAAACTACATTTCTCCAGCCTTCCTCCCCATACCATGGTGAGATGTTTCAATTCTCCCCCCTCTCTTCTGAACCTGTTAGGTCAGGAGGTGACCACCCTTCTCGCCCAAAGGGCAATAGAAGAGGTTCCTCTTCTTCAACAGGGGTCAGGGTTTTACTCCCCTTATTTTCTTATTCCCAAGAAAACAGGGGGGTACAGACCTATTCTAGATCTCAGAGAATTGAACAAATTCCTATGCAAGGAGAAATTCAAGATGCTTTCTCTAGGTACTCTCCTTCCATACCTACAGAGTCAGGATTGGCTTTGTTCTCTAGATCTCAAGGATGCGTACACACATATACTCATCCATCCATCCCACAGAAAATTCCTACGGTTTCTGTTCCAGGGAAAACATTTCCAATACAGAGTACTTCCCTTCGGTCTAGCCTCTGCTCCAAGGGTATTTACCAAATGCATGGCAATAGTGGCTGCATTTCTACGAGCCCTGGGAATTTTTGTTTTCCCATACCTGGACGACTGGCTCATCCGAGCTCCATCTCAGTCTGAGGCTCAGACTTCCCTGGATCGCACCAGATGCATTCTACAGTATCTGGGACTTGTGATCAGTCTGCCAAAGTCTCAACTCGCCCCTACTCAGTCCCTGGAATTCATAGGGGCCTGGTTGTATATCACCACTGCAAGGGCCTATCTTCCTCAGGCCCGTTGCCAACGTCTAGTGCACTTAGCCTCCCAGACTCAGTCCAGAAGCCACTTGACTGCCAGGGAGATGCTACAACTATTAGGCCACATGGCCTCCACAGTGCATGTGGTGCCTTATGCTCGCCTACATATGAGAGCAGCTCAATGGACTTTATCCACCCAGTGGACTCAAGCATCAGGAGCTCTCTCAGACCAAATAGCAAACTCCAATCGTCTCTTTTGGTCTCTCCAATGGTGGATATCCACTCAAAATCTGTTGTTGGGGGCCCCCTTTCAACCATTGTTGCCCCAAGCAACCCTCACAACAGATGCCTCCCAAACAGGTTGGGGGGCTCATCTCCAAGATCTCTCCACTCAGGGCACTTGGTCTCCACAGGCGACCACCCTTCATATCAACCACTTGGAACTTCGAGCAATCTTTCTAGCGCTCAAAGTTTTTCATACCCTCCTCAGCAACATGACAGTCCTTATTCACACGGACAATCAAGTAGCCATGTTTTACATAAACAAACAAGGAGGGACTGGCTCTCTGTCGCTTTGCAACGAAGCTCTAAGATTATGGGCCTTCGCCAGAGAGCATCAAATCCATCTCCTGGCAGTATATCTTCCAGGAATCCAAAACTCTTGGGCAGACAGACTCAGTCGAGTTCTGCTTCCACACGAGTGGTCCCTGCACATGGATCAGGTACTCAGAATCTTCCAGAAATGGGGAACCCCCGGACATAGACCTCTTTGCAAGTCCGTGGAATGCCAAACTTCCCTGGTTCTGTTCCAGAATTCCATGTCAGGGAGTTCAGACCAAGGATTCCTTCCTCCTGCATTGGGGTCAGGGTTTCCTGTATGCCTTTCCACCCATTCCTTTGATTCCCAAGACTCTGTTCAAACTTCAAAGGGATCAAGGGTCCATGATCCTCATAGCTCCACGCTGGCCACGCCAAGTGTGGTACCCTCTATTTCTGCATCTCTCCCAAGCCCCCTCCCTGGACTTGGGAGCGGCTCCAGACCTTCTGTCTCAGGAGGAGGGGACTTTGTGGCACCCAAACCCCAAGTCCCTTCACATCAGAGCTTGGTTACTGAAGGCCTAGACCTTCAACACTTCAATCTTTCGCAGCAAGTGAAGGATATCCTACATGCCTCTAGGAAACCTTCCACTAGGCGTTCTTACGCTTTTAAATGGAAAAGATTTTCCATTTGGTGTGCTCAAAAGGGTCTTAACCCTCTGGCACTCCCATTGAATTCTCTTTTGGAATATCTCCTGCATCTCTCCAATGCAGGACTCAAAACGAATTCAGTAAGAGTCCATTTGAGTGCTATTGCGGCATCGCTTAAGCCTATCAATGGACAACCTGTTTCCTCTCATCCTCTTATTGCAAGATTTATGAGAGGCCTAACTTTAACTAAACCTCCCATTCGACCTCCTCCGGTGGCATGGGACTTAAACTTGGTTCTTGGTCAGCTTATGAAGCCACCTTTTGAACCCTTAGCCACTACCTCCTTGAAATTTCTTTCCTGGAAGGTTATTTTCCTCATTGCAGTCACTTCAGCTCGCCGCATCAGTGAACTGCAGGCCTTAGTGGCTAATCCACCTTATACAAGGTTCCATCATGATAAGGTAGTCCTTAGGACAAATCCTCACTTTATGCCTAAAGTGGTCTCACCTTTTCATCTTAATCAAGAGGTATATTTACCTGTCTTTTTTCCAGCTCCTCATGCATCCAGTGCAGAGAGGAACCTTCATACTCTAGACTGTAAAATAGCTCTTGCCTTTTACCTCCACAGGACACAGCAACATCGAAAGTCTTCTCAGCTTTTTGTTGCTTTTGATCCTTCTCATTTAGGACTTCCAGTCTCCAAAAGAACACTCTCCAATTGGATTGCTCAGTGTATCTCTTTTGCTTACCAGAGTAAGAACCTTTCTCTGGAGGGCCATGTCACCGCTCACAACGTGAGGGCCATGGCCACCTCTATGGCTCATTTAAACTCTGTGTCCATTGACCAGATCTGTCGAGCAGCCACCTGGGCCTCGGTTCATACCTTTACAGCCCATTACTGTTTGGACAAGGACTCCCGCCGGGATGCCTTATTTTGTCAGGCTGTCCTCAGACACCTGTTCCATTCTTGAACAACTCCAGCCCACCTTCCCTAAATGGATGCCTGAGATCCATAGGAAGATGAAGAACCTTTCAGGGTCTCATACCCTTCAGGGGATCTCCCGGGCATCTTAGCTAGGGAGTCCCCATATGTGAGGACTTATTCCTGCTTGTTCCTGGAGATAGCACAGTTACTTACCTGTAACAGGTGATCTCTGGGAAAAGCAGGAATTAGTCCTCACAACCCGCCCACCTCCCCTAGGAGTTGTATCTCTCTCTCTCTTCTTTTCCTCTCTCTATTGTCTCAGCTATAAACTCGAACTGAGGAGAGTTGGTCAGGAAGGCGGGAAGGCAGCGCGCATGCGCAGTGGGAGGCCCCTAAAGCTTTCCTTCTGGGAAGCTGGGGAGCTTTCCCGCTCAGGCTCCGTCGGTACCGACGTACCCATATGTGAGGACTAATTCCTGCTGTTCCCAGAGATCACCTGTTACAGCTAAGTAACTGTGCTTTATTTCTCAAGATATTGTACACAACATACCTAAAATGCAAGGGTGCCAATAATGTTGACCACAACTGTATACATAGACTCCCACCTTTTTCCTGCTAGCATTTCTTTTCCTATGCACCCAAGCATTCTTCTGGCCTTTACCATTGCCTTTTCTACCTTTTAGGCCACTTTAAGACCATCTGATATGATCACCCCCCGGGTCCCACTCTTTTTTTCAAGCACTGACATAGTTCATCCCCTGTTCTGTCTTTTTGCATCTGAAATGCATGATCTTGAATTTTTTAGCATTAAATCTTAGCTGCCAAATTCTCGACTAGTCTTGAAGTTTCGTTTGTTCCATCTTCATATTATCCACATCTTCCAGGGTGTCTACTGTGTTGCAGATTTTGGTATCATCCACAAAGAGACATGCTTTCTCAACAATATCACGTACAGACAGTCAAAAAGAACAGAACCAAGGAGTGATCTGTGTGACACGCCGCTGGTAGTTACTTTCCATTTATTGCTACCCTCTGGCATTTTATGCTGCTGAATATCCCCTCCCAAACTTGCTGCATGCCCCTATGTTAGACGTGTAGCATCGGGGCATTCCAGGATGGCGCTGAAGTTAACCAGCCAGGGGCAATATTCAGCCACTGACCTGTTTAAACCAGCTAAAATTAGGTCACTGAGCAGTATCTGAATATCACCACTGCCAGATTAGCTAAAACGCTAATAGGCACACTAGATATTCACTGCCAGGGGCTGGATATGACCCTGGCATTGAATATTTGGCATTAATTTAAAGCCGTGATGGCCAGATGCTTTAAGAATGCTGGCTACTGACGCTGAATATTGGCCCTGTTTATGTTTATCAAAATCTTGATACACTGCCTTAGACATGGGTTAGTATCAAAGCGGTTTATAATAATAAAAAAGTTATTTGTAAGAAAGAGAAGAGCTCCATTTTTTTAAAGTAAATGATAAAACAATAAGGAAAAAAATAAAAAGACCAAATCTACAGCCAAAGGACAAACCTATTCCTGGTTCAGACATCCCTGGATTTTTTCAAAAAAATAGGTTTTCAAATTTGTTTTGAACTTTTTTAAATGATGTCACTAACTGGATATATTCAGGGAGAGAATTCCATAAATGCAATGAAAGTAAAATGTTGAGTAACATGTAGATTTGAGATGAGCAGAAGATGTTGATGAGAAAACTAAACATTGTGACTGTCCATTGGGTTTTCATAGTAAGATACAGAAATAGATTGACAGGCCTTTCTTCCATGCTGGTAATTCCAGTGTTCTTGCTGTTGTCACAGAAATGTGATTCTCCATTGCCATCATGTCCCATATTGCTGCTTCCCAGATGGGTGGTTTGTCTTAATCTGGCATCTCAGCTGAGACCTGTCCATCTTGGGAGACCCTTCCAATAGTTAACCTACCTAGAGTTCTGGTCAACATTATTGGCACCCTTGCATTTAGGTATGTTGTATACAATATCTTGAGAAATAATTATCTATTTCAATTATATAATTATAATTGAAAATATTCCAACTGTATGTTGTCATCATATTTTACTAATATATTCAAAGGTATACAACAACAAAAAAAGATGCCTGTGCAATGTAGATGTGGTAATTTCTGATCTGAACTCCAGGGGAAGAAGAACAACAACTACCCTCCACAGAAGTCACTAGAACAGGAAGACGACAGTCCTATTTATTTCCAGAGACCAAACTTTTACCCCTCCAACTTCCTTGCAGGTGAAAGATGTCAAGCTCGTATCGAAGCATGTGGTATGCTATCTGGGAGTCATCTTGGACCAACGACTGAGTATGTCATCAAGACAGTTTACCATAAAATAAGGATCCTAGACCCCCTCAGATTTTTGCACAGTATTCCAAGCTCTCATCATTCCACATGTGGACTATGCCAATATTATTCTCTACGGCCTGCCAAAACACACTCTTCAGCCACTCCAATTGGCCATGAACACAGCTGCCCAAACACTCCAAGGTGCGTCCAGATTTGAACACATCATATAGTTACCCGGTATATAGTTACCCTGTATTGTTCCAAGTTTTATATCCTGTTATAATGTAAGCACAAAACAGTTCCGACCGAATTGTGTAACCTTGGTTAAATGTAAACCGCACTGATAATAAATAGCGCGGTATATAAGAGATGTTAAATAAATAAATAAAAATAAATAAATCACACCCATCTTACTGCAGCTACACTGGCTCCCTATAATAAGCTGTTTGATTTACAAGGCCCTTCCACTTGCATTCAAGATTCTTCTCGACATGTCTGTGACCTCCCTGGCAGCACTCATACAACATACCCCTGATAACAGAATGAGGAGATCATTCATGGAAAACACACTGGTCACCCCTTCGTCAATAAGGACATGCACCCAGGCCACCAAGAATCGTGCCTTTTCCTTATACGCACCAACCCTATGGAACTCCCTACCTCCATCAATCCGAGCCAACTCCGACCAGTCAACCTTTAGGAAGGCCTTAAAGACTCACTTGTTTCAGCTAGTTTATGACCACATACCTTAGGACGTGAACGTTAGTTTCTATTATCCAGCTTGTAATTTGTTCTCCCACTTCTCTCCTAATTCCCCCTGCATTATCCAAGTTCATGTCACTGTATAACGTTTTAATGTTTAGCTGCCTGTTCTGTTTAATACCTGTTCTATGTAATCTCTGTTCTATGTAAAATACCTGTTCCATGTAAAATCATTTCTACTGTTCACGTTATCTGTAAACCATGCTGATTTTGAAATAGTGCGGTATATAAAAAGCAAATAATTAACAAACAGCGCAGGGAGGACACGACCACACCACTTAAAACAAAGAAACCTTTTATTTTATAAACCTTCAAAGGTACAGACCTGACTTGGCCAAGTTTCGGCTGTCAACCTGCATCAGGGGTCAAAAACAAAACAAATGAACATTAAAAATACATTAATATTCTATAAACTATACAATAAAGAGCAATCAAAAATAAAATACAAAAGAAATATACAATACCACTTAAGTCAATTGCATATATACTCCAATGGCAGTCAGGACATTGTAACAAATAAAAACCTATAAATATATATATATGTAAACTAAACGGTGCATATGAGGCAATACAATTGCTACAGAAAATACCATAAAATTCTGCAGCTAACTTGCTTCATGATCTGTACATAAGCATAAAAATAACGAGAAGGCTAATGTTAGCTAAAACAACATGGACACAAACCAATAATCCACAACTGCTAACTGAGCTTAACACAAAGAAAGAGAGGAGACGAGTAAAAAAAAAAAAAAAAAAAAGGGGGGGGGGGAATCTTCTCATGAAGCTAAGGCTTTCTTCAAAGATTGCCACAGGTGTTTCTTCTGCCAGTGTCCACCTGTGATCGCGTAGCATTCAACCGACACACAAGGCTTTGCCATTGGTTGGCTTGACTTTGCATTCCTATTGACTTTGCACTGATAGGAGTGCAAAGTCAAGCCAACCAATAAACATCTGTATGAGGCTGGCGAAGCCATGTGCATTGGTTGAATGCTATGAGATCACAGGTGGACACTGGCAGAAGAAACACCAGCAGCAGTCTTTGGAGAAAGCCTTATCTTCATGAGAAGATTGTTTTTTCCAATAGAAACTCGTCGTGAAAGATAGATGAGACCAGGGGTTCGTGTCATGCGTTATCCCTCGGATTTTAATCCAACGTGTTGAGTGGTATCAGCTCTTAATAAAGAGAAAAAAGGAAGGTTTGCTGTGAGAGAGAGGTTCCCTTTATGGCACATGGTCTAACAAAAAAATAAGTTCATTGAATATTATAGGTCATCCGTATTAGTAGGAGGTTTGGCCTTACTTGTGTTTTTGGATAATCATGTCCTAGCAAAGTCCCATTTTTAATTGGTCTTGTTTTATTTGATTATTTTATGTGTCAAATAAATAAATAACTATTTACATTCTCTTATATATCGCGCTATTCTGCATCAGTGTGGTTTACATTGAACAAACTGAAATTACATTGAACAGGGCATTATAACTTGGAGATAACTATTTTACAGGGAACAAAATATGTGTGCATATATAGTCCAAAACCATTTCACAGACCACTTTTTTAAAGGAGATATTGGACATTAAGGGTTGAACTGCAAGGGTGCCAATAATGTTGACCACAATTGAAGGTCTATTTTAGAAAGCATTTATATGTGCCCATCTAATCTGCTACCCCTCACTGGAATTTCAGACATTTTGTCTTCGACATCCCAGAGGGCACATAAATGGCCTTTCTTAATTGCTCCATCACCTATATATTAACAGAAACTTCAATGTAACATTATGATATCAGTATAGTTAAAACGTTAAATTTAATTAATTCTTGGTTTCCATTTCCCATCGAGAAAGACGCAAGTTATTTGGAAGTGGTGCAGATAAAGTGGAGTTATTTATAAGCATAGGTAAATTTTGCAAAGTCCTATGGACACACACACACAACTCGTAGCAGAAAGTAGACAATTTTGGCAGTAAAATCATAGCTGAATATTTGAGTTCTCAATAGTGATAATTACTTCTGGAGTACAGTTTCATATCTGTTTTCATAGCCGTTTCCTAAGTACTGGACTGTGGCTTTTCCAGATGTTTAGGTACAGGGCTATGAAACCAGACATGAAACTGTACTCCAGAAGTAATTATCATTATTGAGAACTCAAATATTCAGCTATGATTTTACTGCCAAAATTGTCTACTTTCTGCTACGAGTTGTGTGTGTGTATGAGTCATAGGACTTTGCAAGGTTTGCCTATGCTTTTAAATAACTCCACTTTATCTGCACCACTTCCAGAGTAAGGTAAATAACTCGCATCTTTCTCGATGGGGAATGGAACCTGTACCTAAGCATCTGGAAAAGCCACAGTCCAGTACTTAGGAAACAGCTCTAGCATTTCAGAACTACAATTGCTGCCATTTTTCAGCTGCAGCTGTCCAAGTTGGTGGTTTTTGTTTGTTTGTCCCTAGATCTTTATGTGGAAAATGCGGCTGGCAAGGAAAAACTGAGAATTAAGGAGTATCTTAAGAGCTGCCTGTCCCCATTGATTGCTGAGGACAGGTGGCACAGTCCAGTATGTTAGAATTCTCACACAAAACCTTTCTAGTGTTCGTGGCTTTATCTTGTGCTCTTCACTGGGAAAAGAGTGAACTAAAAAGCACTGGAATTATTGATCTGTAACTAAGCTGTACTAATAATATATTTATTTTGTGCTGCATATCAGTTTGAAAGCCTCAGTCTGATACATTTTTATCTCTTTTGTGGCTTCAGTTAGGTCTTATTCAGGTCATTTGGGGTCTTACAAAATTTAGGGCCCGACATTCAGCACCTGTGGCTAGCGTCGCTAAAGTGGCTAGCCGCCAGTCTCTGAAATTTAAACCCGGATATCACTGGTCAACAAATTTTTACAAAAGTCATGTTACTATAATAAAAATAGTCATTTCTTATCAATTTTTATATGCTGAACACAAATATGACAGTGAAATTGCAAAGTTGGCTCTAGTTTTTTTGTAATCTACAAGAATTAATGTTTAAATAATGAAATGCATGTCAATAGTAAATATAATGGGCCTTTGGTTAATACCTGTAAAAAAACCAAGTCATAGACTACTTCTTAGATTTTTTTTCGCCTGTCTCTTGTACAGCTGTTCGGGAGCTTCTCTGGGGAGTGTCCAGCAGTAGTCAGCCAGCATTGTAGTGGACCATTTTCCCTGGTATCTTTGCTCCATCATTGCGATATCCTGGTGAAAACGTTTGCCCTGTTCATCACTAACCATACCACAGTTGTCAGGAAAGAAATCGAGATGGGAATCAAGGAAATGGATCTTTAGAGACATATTGCAGCCAAGTTTCCGATACAGCATCAGCATGTCTTCTGCTAGTTTCTTGTAGTTTTCTGCCCTAACATTCCCGAGAAAGTTTGTTGACACTAGGCGAAAAGCATTCCATGCTTGTTTCGCATCACCCTGCAGCAAGTTGTTGAACCGGTCATCTTTGAAGAGCTCTTGAATCTGAGGACCCACAAAAACTCCCTCTTTAATCTTTGCTTCGCTGAGTCGAGGGAATTTTTCATGCAGGTATTGGAAAGCTGGTGAGGTGCGGTCCATGGCTTTCACAAAGTTTTTCATCAAACTTAGTTTGATGTGAAGGGGAGGTAGCAGGATTTTGAGAGCCTCAGCCAGAGCTGGGTGCTGGATATTCTTCTCTCCAACTGTTACATTTTGTCTGCGATTCCATTCCTTCTGCAAGTATGCCAATCCCTTGCTCGGCTATCCCTCTCACATAAGAAACACATGTATTTTATATATCCCTGCTGCAGTCCCATTAAAAGGGCAACTACCTTCAAGTCACCACAGAAGTGCCAGCTGTACTTGTTATAGTTAATGGAAGTCAGTAGATGCTTTAAGTTATCCTATGTCTCTTTCATGTGGACGGCATGCGCTACTGGAAAAGATGGAAGAAGGTTTCCATTGTTCAGAAGCACAGCCTTCAGACGCAGTTTCGAAGAGTCTATAAATAGTCTCCAGTCTTGTGGGTCATGAGTGATTTTTAAGGCATTCATGAGGCTTTCAGTATCGGAACAGAATACCAGATTCCTTTCTGAAGAAAGGCTCCGATTGCTGGTGGCGCTTTCGATATGGAGTAATGTTGACATCTTCTTCTAGAAGATTCCATTGTTGGAGTCTTGATCCTAGCAATTCTGCCTTGTTCTTGGATAAGTCCAAATCACGAACCAGGTCATTTAGTTCTTCCTGTGTTATTCTGTGTGGAGTTGATAATGCATCCCAGTGAAAATTTGGGTCACTGCATGCTGACGGACCAGGAGAAGAACAGGTCGGCTCACCCTTGTCCTCATCAGATGAATCAAGAGAATATTCTGATGGAGGTTCTGGAATAGGAAGTCCCTCACCATGTGGAACTGGTCTCAATGCAGGCAGAATGTTTGGGTATACTATGCTCGACTTCTTTTGCTTAGTTATTCTGCTGGAAAGAGGAGGAACCAAGCAGAAGTAAAAGTCATTTATGTGGTTGCTTGGCTCTCTCCACACCATGGGGACTGCAAACAGCATTGATGGTCTTTTGCAATTCAACCACTATGAAAGCTGTGTTGTACATGTAGCGCAGCATATATGCGGGGCCCAAGGCTTGTCTTGGTCACCAATCTTGCATCCGAAGTAAAGATGATATGCCTTCTTCAGTTGAGAAGTGATACTTTTCTTCTGGTTGGCAAATGTCACTTCCCCACAAATGTAGCAGAAATTGTCAATGCTATTAACGCAATTTCGTGGCATTACTGTTCTGTATTGTACCTAAATGGCTAAAATTATATTTATTTATTTATTTATTTATTTACATTCTCTTATATACCGCACTATTCGGCATCAGCGCGGTTCACATAGAACAAAAAGTCTCAGTACAATAACATGCATGAGTTTACAGATAACAAGGGGAGGAACTTGGATAACAGGGGAAACTATTTACAGTCTATTTACAGATATAATACTACAGCATGGCTACAAGTTATTAGGAACAGGTGCTAATAATATGTTCAATAAACAAAGCGATTTGTCCTAATTCTGTTATTGAGATACCATGGAACTGAATAGCTGGGAGGAATCACTGAAGTCGATGGGTGTAAATGGCTCAATAAGATGTTTGTTAAAGAGGTGGAATTTGAGGGCTTTCCTGAATTGTGTTAAGCTGTGATTAATAAAAGTTACATGTAACAGTAGCTTAAACTGTCTCGCACACAGTCTGAAATATTTAAATGCTCAACCTTTCTGACTGCGTATAGTACACTGCTGACGTCAGATGGCTTCAGCAGCCATCTGGCAGTAGTATTACATTGCATCAGAAAATGATGCAATCAACTCTGGATGATGTGTGCATGCTGGTATTATGCAATGTGATGCAATATTACATCATTCAAGGCTTATTTGGGATATTGTTGATGTCCTACTGGATAAATTGACACGGTGAAATGTCAAAAATGAACTACATGCAATATCTTCAAAACGAGAGCCAATAAAATTTTTTTTAATGTTATATTCGTGTTCAGCTCACCAAGATACTACAGATTAGGACCTTTTAAAGTCAGTATCGATTTCAATGTTGACCAGTGTATTCAAAGCTGGGGCCATACATGGGCTCCAGCATTGAATATCTGGATTGCCTTGTTAGGTTCTGAGGTAAAAGTTAGACCCGTATTTCCTGCGCCTGACTTTTACAACATGTCGTTGACCAGGCAGTGACGCGATATCGCTGGTTAGCATTAGAACGTGTAGCGGTGGCATCCATGGATATTCAGCATCTCTAACTGTGTTAGGGCCACTGAATATCCCAAAGAGCAGTATTTACATGGTTTGCAGGTCTGCACATCCTATAAAAGCCTTTGAATATCCCTCCTTAGAATTTTAGGACACTTAAAAGGCACATTTTAAATAATAAATATATGGAAACTGAAACTGAGACGTTGAGGTTGCAATTGCAATTCCAGCAGCCTTTTAAAAGAGGCTGCGCTAAACTTGGAGCCTTTTGTAAAGTATTGCACAAGTGCATATGCTTTTGCTGATACATGCAAATCAACCCATGGGAAAAATCTCATCAACTCTTTGGGATATGGATTTAGCATGAATGCTAAAGTAGGTAACAACCCAGAAACAACATCTCATTTATTATTTATAGACGATGTGAAGCTCTATAATTCCAGCGACCAACAATTAGCAGAGCAACTCCGTGTGGTGAAAAGATTTTCTAATGACATAAGGATGACCTTTGACCTTGTCACATGTGCTAAGGGAACCTTTTTAGAGGAAAATTGAGCAAAACAGTAAATATCTCCCTGGATGAAGGCTGTGACATCAAGGACCTTGAACAGGAAGGTGTATATAAGTATCTCAGAGTGGAGGAGGGAAAGACACTTGAGCAGAAATCACTGAGAGAAAAGATCAGTAAAGAATACTATAAGAGATTATTGAAAAGTGCTTTAACATAACGGAATAAGATAGAAGCCATCAATCAGCTGCCAATTCCTGTACTTTCTTACAGCTTTGGGATTGTGGAAAGATCTTGAAAAACTGGATTTGCAAACACAAAAATTCCTCCATGCCCACGAAAGCATTCCGATGACTAGAAGAAATGAGTGAAAATCCAAAAGCATGCACAGGGAAGGCAGTAACAGAATTTGCAAAGCAAGAGAAAAAAAACTCTTCAAGGAATTAGATCAACAAACAAGGAAAAACAAGTGGCAGATGCATAAATATAGTAGAAAATACTGAGTGTTACTCCAGGAACCCTTTATCAATCAAGAACGGACATGTGAATGGTTAAGGAGGGGTGAACTGAAACCGAAGGATGAGAAGTTGATAGTTGCAGCCTAGGACAGTGGCTTACAGATGAGATGGTTTACAGTGAGCATTGAAAAAACTGGCAACACAGACTTATGTTGATTCTGTAAGAAAGACCTGGAAATGATGACTCACCTCATAGCTGACTGTGAAGTTCTGATGGCAGAAAATCTCTATACAGAAAGACATAATAAAGTAGTACACCTCATCCATTGGAAACTGTAAGTACTTCAGTACATCACTGTGCCTGAAAAGCACTAGGATCATGACACAGAGAATTACAGAGCATGAGGAGGTTATGATCATTTGGGATACTCCCATTCCGACTGATAAAAAGCTGGATGCGAGGAAGCCAGATATAGAGGTTAAGGAGAAAAACACCAGAACGGCATTGATAAGAGGTGTCGTTTCCAAGAGACTACTCTGAATCGCGTGGAGAGGCAGAAGAACCAGAAATACCAGGAAATGCAGTCAGAGACCAAGAAAATGTGGCAGAAAGAGGCAGAAATATTTCCCATTGTGTTGGTTGCCACAGGCTTGATGAAGAATTTCCAAGCACATCTTGACAAGCTACCCATACATGTTACATCTTACGAACTCTAGCAGGAGCCTCTCTTTGGCATGATGCAAGTATGACACAAGCCTTAGCAGTAAATTTTGAGAGGCTGAGATCATACTCCCCATGTCATGGCTTAGAAGTGAGGTTCACGACTGTCATGGTATGCGCAAAATTAACCATTTGGAGAAACTGCCTGAAGAAAAATAAATAGGGGAAACCTGGCAACTTCCACATATAGGTGCTTGTATTTACATGTGTATATCAGCCATTTAGTAAACCTATGTTTACATGCTGTATTTTAAGTACAGATGCTACATTCTTTATCCAATTCCTATTAGGAGAAGGAAATAAACAAAGGCCTGGCTGAAACAAGCCTTGTCCGGGACAAGCAAGAAGTCCGTCCTCACATATGGGCAATGTCGCCAATGGAGCCCACACAGGAACGCTTCCCAGCTTCCTTAGGAAGCTTTTGGAGGGTGCTCCACACGTGTGCCAGTCTTCCCACCCAAATGAGCCATCTTTACCTCAGTCTTCTTTTTCCCACGGAGCCCTCCAGATGTTGTCTGTGTCCTGGAATTTAGTTGACCTTTTTTTGCTAGATTTTTGCTAGTTTCACTAATTTTTGGAATCATGTGCTGTACAGCATCTTCCTGTCGTCTCTGGAAACATCGGTGCCTCAGTATTGCGTTTTTCTTGGGATTTTTTGCTTTTATGCTCTTTTCCTTTTCAGTGTACGAGATTTTCCTCTTGTGCCTCTCTGGTCGGTGAGAGCGTTGGAGTCCTTTGACTTGGTGGAAGTCATCTTCCCTCCATGTCAAAACTGGCCAGTGGCTTCCAGAAGTGCACCCAGTGTCACTGGACTATTTCCATCACAGACCACCACAACTGCTGCCTTCAATGTCTCGGGCTTGACCATGAGCCTTCGGACTGCGCTCTCTGCTTGTAGATTATGTGCAAGGGGCTTAAGAACCGGGAATGGCAGCGGGAATCGCCATTTGATTCTGAGGCATCAACAATGACCCCGGCATCGACACCCTTGAAGGCTCCCTCTGATGCTTCGGTTTCATAGAAACATGATGACAGAAAAAGACCACATGGCCTATCTAGTCTGTCCTTCCATATCAACAACTACAACAGTCCCCTTTTTTCATTTAGAGATCCTCTGTGTTTGTCCTATGCTTTTTTGAATTCAGTTACTGTCCTCATCTCTACCACCTCCACTGGGAGACTATTCCACGGATCTCTCACTCTTTCCGTAAAGAAATATTTCTGCAAATCACTCCTGAATCTATCCCCCTTCACCCTCATCCCATATCCCTTCATAGCAGAATTTGCTTTCAATTGAAAGAAGCTCTCCCCCTGAACATTTATGCCACGGAGGTATTTAAACATCTCAATCATATCACCTCTATCCCGCCTTTCCACTAAGGTGTACATATTAAGATCCTTAAGTCTGTCCTCATATGCTTTATAATGAAGACCGCTAACCATTTTAATAGCTACCCTCTGCACGGACTCTATCCTGTTCACATCCTTTTGAAGGTGCGGTCTCCAGAATTGCACACTATACTCCAAATGAGGTCGCACCAAAGACTTATACAGAGACACTTATCACCTCCTTTTTTTCTGCTAGCCATTCCTCTCCATATGCACCCAAGCATCCTTCTAGCTTTTGCCGTCACCTTTTCTACCTGTTTAGCTACTTTAAGATCATCAGACACAACCACGCCTAGGTGCCGCTCTTCTTTAATGGACAAACGTTCTTCACCCCCTATACTGTATTGCTCCCTTGGATTGCTGCAGCCCAAATGCATGACCTTACATTTTTTAACATTAAATCCCAGCTGCCAAATTCTAGACCGTTCTTCAAGCTTAGCTATATCCCTCCTCATGTTTTATACACCTTTCTGGGTGTCTACTCTATTGTATCATCTGCAAAAAGGCAAACCTTACCCGACAGCCCTTCCGCTATATCACTAACAGAGATGTTAAAAAATCACTTGGGGATGGGTCCATTTGGAGCCGAAGGGTCGCAGAGCACCGGAATGGTGGGTTTCCTTTGATAAGGAGCACCCCCAGAAGGACGGGGCGTCAACCTCGTCTGTATCGAAGGGTGATACCGAGCCCAGGATGACGGCCCATGGGCATCGGCATCGGAGACCTCAGTGTGTCTCTGAAGGTGAGAGCTGTTAGTGGCCCTCCAAGCTTTCCTGAAGCCTGGGGGGCAGTGTGGGACGCCTGAGGCCCGGGGGCCAGCGTGGGACTCCTGAAGCCATGACCATACAGAAGTCCCTGCCAAGTGAGCCGGCATCGGCACCAAAGACTGTGAGAGAATTCAGGCCCTCGAGTGTAGCCTTGCTATGTTCATGCCTAGCAAGTTCACAGGGACCCGGTGACCTATGGTTCCTTGGTACTGGTGATGACCCCATCCATGGTAGGTGCCTCACCTGCAGAGCTGCAGTCCATCCCAGAGGTCCTTGCTCTCTCGGGTGGCTCCTGTGAGTACTCGAGGTCCTTCTCATGCAGCGGGTATCCCCCCGAGTGCATTGGGTTCAGACAGACGGGAGACAAGGACTCCTTCGACTCTGCCAAGTGCTACTGGCATGGTCACCATTCGTGGCGGTACTTCGAGTTCCTCTCGGATTCTGACACTGATTGTGAGATCAAAGAAGAATCTCCAGAGTCCGCCTGTCACCGTGATTTCCCCTCTGATCCCTCATCCCTGTACGAGCGGAGGAGGACCCCCGTTCCAGAGGAACTCTCCTTCCTTGATTTTGTGCGGGACATGGGGACGGCTTTGCCTTTCACTACTGAAGCAGAGGAGGAGCCTCGGACGGAGGAGTTGGAAATCCTTCAGTACCCGACTCCCCTAAAGAGGCCATTACACTTCCGATCCGCCCGATACTGGAATGGCTTCTCTTTAGGATATGGGAAACACTGGTCACGATACCAGCAGTCAGCCAAAACTTTGATTCCATGTATCGAGTGTGCAAGAGTCCTGGGTTTGAAGAAGCACAACTCCATGGTTGTGGAATCGGTCATGTATCAGATTAAAGTTCCAAGACGCACTCCTCTGTTTCCCTGGGAAGGGAGGCACGCATCACGGATGGCTTTGGGAGGAAATGCTACCAGAGCTTGATGCTGGTGGCTCAGATCCAAGCATACCAATTATATATGGGCTTGTACCTGCATGATCTGGCTGGAAATCTTGCCGGGTTCTCGGCTGGTCTGTCAGGAGAGCACCTTGAGCGCTTCTGGAGCCTGGTTGGCAAAATGAAGGAGTGCTCTAAATACATCACTCAAGTGGCCTACGACTGATTTGAGTCCGTGGCCACGGTGGCTGCAGTGGGCATCTGCCTGTCACCTGACATGGCTACAGTCCTTAGACTTTGCTTCAGGACTAGTTGGCCGATATCCCATGTTGAGGAGAGAGTCTCTTCGGCAAACCCATAGCAGTGAAGGCTGCAGATTTGGAAACGGAGCAATTCACCATGAACAGCTCTCGAAAAAGGATTCAGGGAAGAAGTCCTTTTACCCTAAAAAGAAAAAGGCCTGTGGTACTTACTCCCCATATTATTCATACCAGCTCCCCAACAGAGGCAACAGGCTAAAGGTCAAAACCAGAGGTACCAACTCAAGCCGAAAGCCCCAAAGCCTCAACCAGCACTACAGCCCATCCAGGCAGGCTTTTGTAACTCCTGGCTTCAGATCATGGCCTGTCTTCCCCTGCCAGCCTCTGTTCCGCCACAGGTGGGGGGATGGCTGATACATTTTGCCCACAGATGGCCCAGCATAACAGCTGACACCTGGGCACTGCAGGTGATCCACAAGAGCTACCTGCTGCTCTTCGATCAGATTCCCCCCACCTTCTTTCCAAGGTAGTATCCTCTTGAACATCACCATCGCAAACTACCTCAACTGGAGGTCCAGGCCCTCTTGGCAGCAGGCGGTGGAACATTTTCCACCATTCCAAATAGGACAGGGTTTTTACTTTCACTGCTTCCTGGTTCCCAAGAAAGCAGGCAGTTCTGACCTATCCTAGATCTCCGCAATCTCAATCGCTTCCTTGTGAAGGAAAAGTTCAAGATGTATCCCTTGGAACATTGCTACTTTCAGCGGGAAGATTGACTGTACTCCTTAGATCACAAAGATGCCTACACGCATATCCTCATCCACCCTCTGCACTATCAGTACCTCCACTTTATAATCAGCGGACAGCACTATCAGTACAGAGTTCTGCCCTTTGGCCTTGCCTTTGCCCCAAGAGTCCTTCGCCAAATGTCTGGCGGTCACTGCTGCCTTACTCTGGATCCTGGGAATCTTTGTCTTCCCTACTTGAATGACTGGTTGGTCAGGAACGGGATGCCGGACGAAGTCTGGCAGAGCATACAGCACACCATTCAGGTACTGGAACAGCTAGGTTTTTGTCATCAACTACCCAAAGTCCCCCCCTGCAGCCCTCACAACGCTTTGAGTTCATTGTGGCTCTCCTCGACATCACACTGGCTTGAGCTTTCCTTCCGGTGGACAGGCCCCAATGCCTAGTCACCATGGCGAAGGACAGCCAGCATTGCCCGGTTGTCATGGCTCAGCAGATGCTGCACCTTTTGGGTCACATGGCCTCTACAGTCCATGTTACCCCGTTAGTCCAACTTCAGATGCATCAGATGCAGTGGACTCTCTGCACACAGTGGTGTCAGGCGACGGAATGTCTTTCGGACATGGTCACAGTGGCTCCACCCTTCCAAGAGTCCTTGTGCTGGTGGCAGCAACCTGCTTACCTGCTTGCGGGGCTTTCTTTCCAGTCCCCGCCACACCAGAAAGTCCTAATGACCGATGCCTCCAAACTCGTCTGGGGGGCAAATCTGAATGGCTTTTCCACACAGGGCTTCTGGACTGTGGGGGAAAGCCACCATCAGATCAACTTCCTGGAGTTTTGGGCCATTGCCAGTGCCCTCCAAGTGTTTTCAGCAACAGCTCTCCAACGAGGTCATCCTCATACAGACAGACAACCAGGTAGCCATGTCTCAACAAACAGGGCAGCATGGGCTCATATCTCCTTTGCTGGGAGGCATTCCACCTCTGGAGGTTTGCAGTCTCACTTGGTATGCTCCTCAGATTGGTATACCTGCCAAGGGAAATTAGTGTCCTGACGGATCACTTCAGCAGAGCCCTTCAGCCACATGAGTGGACTCTGAACAGGCAGGTTGCCAACCGCATCTTCCAGATGTGGGGCACGCCATCCATAGACCTTTGCCACCCCCTCAACACCCAGCTCCAGAGTGCCCTGCAAGAATCACTTGGCTCCTGATGCTTTTCTCCTGGATTGGAGCAAAGATCTTCTCTATGCCTACCCACCGACTTATCTGGTGGCCCAGACTCTCTTCAAGTTGCAGACGGATGGTGCTACTATGATCCTCATTGCACCACACTGGCCCGGCCAACACTATTGTCCCAGCAGCAACCCCTCACAGGTTGATGGAACTCTGTTCCATCCTATCCTGTCATCTCTAGTGCTAACAGCTTGGATGCGGAGCACGTAGTACTCGCAGAGCTCCACTTACCGCAGGACATGGAGAACATTCTCCTAGTCTTGCGTAAGGACTCAGTGAGGTGTTCCTATGCCTTCAAGTGATGCAGGTTCTCCATCTGATGTGAGAACAAGTCTCTGGACCCCTTCTTCTGCTCTGTGGAGTCCGTTTTATCTATCTTCTGCACCTGTCTGACTCTGGTCTGAAGTCCAACTCGGTCAGACTGCATCTCAGTGCTGTAGCCACTTATCATCGGCCCATAGCTAATCGGCTGATCTCTGCTCACCTCTTAGTGGGTCGCTTTATGTGGGCCTCCTACTATGTCATCCCCCCATTAAACCACTTCTGGTGGCGTGGGATCTTATTATAGTGCTCAGGCAGATCCTCGCACCCCACCTTGAGCTGCTTAGCTCCTACCCACTCAAATTCCTTATCTGGAAAGTCATTTTTCTAGTGGCGCTTACTTCTGCACGAAGTGTCAGCGAATTGAAATTGCTGGAGGTGCACTTGCTGTACATCAGGTTTCATAAGAACAGGTTAGTTCTCTGAACTCACTTGAAATTCCTACCTAACGTAGTTTCTGCTTTTCATCTCAGTCAATTGGTGGTGCTGCCCACCTTCGTACCATGACCCATGCCAACAGAGCTGAGGTTGCACACTTTGGACTGTAAGTGAGCACTGGCTTTCTACTTGGAGAGGACAAAAACCTATCGCCGTTCTTCCCAGCTCTTTGTGTCCTTTGACCCTAATAAGCTGGGGGTGGCGGTGTTGAAACGCAGCCTATCCATTTGGGTGGCAGACTGCATCTCTGCTTATGCTCAGGCTGGGCTGACATTGGAATGCCAGAGCTGTGGCCATTTCGGTGGCCACCCTGCACTCTGTCTCCACAGTGGAGATCTGTGGGGCTACTATGTGGTCTTCAGTTCACATCTTCACAGCCCATTACTGTCTGGATGGAGATTTTTGGCATGATAGCAATTCCTTATCGTCACTCCAGTCCAGTCCCTTTACTTCTGGGTTGCGCAACCCTTCCAGCAGCTTGGAGGCTGAGCCCAACCTTTTTGGAGGTGGGGCGGTATAAATACCACTAGGACCACCCCTCAACTCCAGTATTCTCAGCCTCCAAGCAGCTGGAGAGTTCCGTAAGCCTAGGGCTTACTGGAGTCCTTTTTTAAGATTTTACTTGTTAATTTATTTCTTGCTACCTTTATTACTTTATTCCTTATTTTAGTTTCTCCTTCCATTTAAGCTTTGAGCTGTCTCTGTCTCTTTAATTGATTCGGCTCTGCTCCTCTCCCTTCCCCCCCCCCCCCCACCTCTGGTCGGGCCGGGCCTCGGAGGTTCGCGGCGCTTGCAGCCCCGAAGAAGTTTGCTCTGAGCCTGCGGCTGCCATCCGAAGATCTCCCAGCGTCTCCTTTCATTTCTGCCTCGCGCCGAAGCCCTTTTTGGAGGCTGAGCGCTGGAGGCGAAACCGGAAGAGGATCCTTAGCGCCGGACCCGTCCCGCAGCTAAGGGACGCTGCGGCGAACCCAGGGACTCCCGATCTCGGCGAAGAAGCCGATTTCGGCGTTCCTGCTTTAGGGGCGTTCTCGCAGCTCCCGGCGGTATCTGGAGGGTGAAGTTGCTGGTACAGGAGACAGCCTGAAATTACCGGTCCAGAGGACAGACTCGCGGCCCCCCGTTCAGGCTCCACGTGGTGAGGCCTACCACGTGTAGAGCCAACGGGCAGGGACCGCTGAGCCGGGCTCAGCCAGCACAAGCTACAAAACCGCAAGTACCTTTATGAAAGAGCATTTTAATATAATCTAATATAATTTGAAAAGTTATTTTCGTTTATTTTGTTTCTCTTCTAGTTTTTGGGGAATTTAATTGGAGTTACTTTAATCTACCGCCGATCTGGTTTTGGGGTGATATTAGGAAATAAGAGGTTCGGGGGTCTGCCTTCCTGGCTCGGGGATATTGTGGGTCTGCTGAAACAGAAAGCACCCACCGGATTCTCCGTGCAGCGTGCTGGGCCCTTAGGCCCTGATAGAGCCTACTAGCAGGAAAGGCTGGGATACCTGAAATCAGGAGCATGGCGGCCAAATCTAAATGCCCATCCTGTGGCACGCGCAGGGGCACTTCCTCGGAGGCAGGAGTCTGCAGGGCTTGTGCTGCAGTAGCTGCCTCCGTGGAACAAGAAATGAACTTGGCCATATCCCAACCCTCTCAGGGGTCTGGGGACCCAGTAGAAGGGGAAGGGGGGGTCCCAGTTCCCTCCCTCATCTGCCTCGGATCTATCTTCCCTCCCTCCTCTCCCTTCGCCCCCCCCCCGGGGGTAGGGGGCGCCGGGGATTTTTTCTCTCCAGACTTCATCCTTTTACTCCACAAGGCCTATTGCCTGCGCAAGCAAGGCGTGGGGGCAGGAGAGGCGTCCCTCTCGGCCGAAGCCAAACCCAAGAGGGCAAGCAATCCAGACCCAGGCATTCCGCCTAAACGTCCCCGTTTGAGCGGTGAAGAACCCCTCGCAGACTCCTCCCAGAGCCCCCCGCAGGAAGATATCTCGGACAAGGACTGGGACGAGGAAGAGGAGGAGCTGGAAGAAGGAGAGGTCCCTGAAGAAGATAATTCCCGGATAATTAGAGTCTTTCGGCGGGAGGAGCTCCCGGCACTAATTAATGAGTCCCTAAAAGTCCTCAATGTGGCCTCGGATACGCCAACAGAGGAGGAGGCGCTAGAGGACCCATTAATCCAGGCCATCAGGAGATCTCAGAAAGTTTTCCCTCTCCACAGAGTAGTGCGGCAGATGATCCAGGAGGAATGGGATCAGCCCGAGTCTAGTCTAAGGGGAGTCCGATCCATGTCTCGCCTATACCCCCTACCAGAGGCGGACAGAGAGCTACTGAAGTCTCCAAGGGTGGATGCTGCGGTATCGGCAGTTACTAAGAAGACTACCATTCCAGTAGAGGGCAGCACAGCCTTGAGGGATTCTCAAGACAGGAAGCTAGATACCCTCCTGAAGCAAGCCTTTGATGTGAGTGCTCTTGCCTTGCAGGCCTCGGTTTCAGGAGCTTGGGTGGCGAGAGCCTGTCTAAGATGGTCACAACAGCTGCAGGCAGCAGAGGGACCATCTGGCGAGGCTCAGTCCCACGCAGCTAGACTGGAATCCGGAACAGCCTTCCTGGCGGATAGTCACTATGACCTCATCAGAAGCCTAGCCAAGAACATGGCCTCGGTGGTAGCGGCTAGGCGTTATCTGTGGCTACGGAATTGGGCAGCGGATGCTTCCTCCAAGGCACGCCTGAGCCGCCTTCCTTTTAAGGGGAAGCTGTTATTCGGAGAGGATTTGGAGAAGTTGGTAAAGGACCTTGGCGAGTCTAAAGGGGGCAGGCTGCCTGAAGACAGACCAAAGCAAGGGTGACCCCTAGCCCCAGTGCGTAGCCAGTCCAGGGACTCCAGAAGGTTCCGTCCAGCCAGGACAAACCCCTTTTCCAGGGGCCGTTTTCCCTCGAAGGGACAAGGTTTCAGAGGGTTTCGAGGAGCAGGCCAAGGTTTTGGCTCGTCCTCCTTCTCCTCCTCCTCTCAAGGAAATAGGAAACAATGAGGTGACGGGGGTCCAGGGGGGAGAGCCGTCAGTGGGCGGCCGCCTGAGGCGGTTCCTCCCTGCCTGGTCCCGGGTCACGTCCGATCAATGGGTCCTAGAGGTTATCAGAGAGGGCTACGCTCTCGAATTCGCAAAACAAATACATCCAGCCTTTGTTCAGTCTCCCTGCAGTTCTTCGGCAAAGAGAGCGGCGGTAGAGACAACCCTCTCCCGGCTCATAACGCTCGGGGCCGTGGTCCCGGTTCCACCAGAGCAGCGCGGTACCGGTCGGTACTCGATTTACTTCGTGGTCCCAAAGAAGGAAGGGTCCTTTCGCCCGATACTAGATCTAAAACAGGTCAATCGCTGCCTCAGAGTTCCACACTTCCGGATGGAAACCCTACGCTCGGTCATAGCAGCTGTCAGGGGCGGAGAGTTTTTAACATCCCTCGATCTGACAGAAGCCTATCTGCATATCCCGGTCAGGGATTCCCATCAGCAATTCCTGAGATTTGCGGTGCCAAGGGGCCACTTTCAATTTCAGGCACTCCCCTTTGGCTTAGCCACGGCTCCGAGGACATTCACCAAGGTGATGGTGGTGGTAGCGGCCTCTCTACGGAAAGAGGGAATTCTAGTACACCCCTACCTGGACGATTGGCTAATCCGTGCAAAGTCCGAGGAGGAAAGTCACACCGTAACGACAAGAGTAGTTCAAGCCCTAGAAGAGTTGGGGTGGGTCATCAATCGAGCGAAGAGCAGGATGACCCCCTCTCAGGAACTGGAGTACCTCGGAGCAAGGTTCGACACCAGCAGAGGCAAGGTGTTTCTATCTCAATCAAGAGCGAGAGAGCTAAGGCTCCTGGTCACTCAGTTTCTAGGCAAACGAAACCCTACGGCGCAGCATTATCTTCAGGTCCTGGGAACAATGGCAGCGGCAATAGAGGTGGTGCCATGGGCTCGTGCCCACATGCGGCCGCTACAGAGGGCTCTGTTGCGTCGGTGGTCGCCCCAACGCCATTCCATATCAATGCAGTTACCTTGCGCACCACGGACCAAACAGTCCCTGCCCTGGTGGCGGTCCCCGAAGAATCTGGATCGCGGGATGCCCCTGGAGCCTCATCAGTGGTTATTACTGATGACGGATGCCAGTCTGGCAGGCTGGGGAGCCCACTGCGAGGACCAGTTCGTTCAGGGCAACTGGACTCCGCTGGAAGCCCAATGGCCCATCAACAGACTAGAATTGCGGGCCGTCGGACTGGCACTCAAAGTTCTAGAGGTCCTAGTTCAAAAGAAGGCAATTCGCGTGCTATCAGACAATGTGACCGCGGTGGCTTACATCAACCACCAGGGCGGCACCAGCAGTCCCGCCTTAGAGAAGGAAGCGAGCACTCTGTTCCAGTGGGCGGAAACTCGCTTGGTAGCTCTCTCGGCCCAGCACGTGGCAGGCATAGACAACGTCACGGCAGACTATCTCAGCAGGTGCAAGATAGACCACGGAGAGTGGGAGCTGGAGCAGGAAACGTTCAACCGGATAGTAGCCCACTGGGGTCTCCCAATCATGGATCTCATGGCGAGGTTCGCGTCCGCCAAGGTGGAACGATTCTTCAGCCGGCGCAAGGAAAGGATGTCCGAAGGCCTGGATGCCTTGGCCCAGAAGTGGCCCTCGGAGGGCCTACTTTATGTCTTCCCTCTCTGGGCTCTGATCGGAAAGGTGTTACAACGGGTAGAGTCTCATCAGGGATACATAATCCTCATAGCCCCGGATTGGCCACGCCGTCCCTGGTATGCGGATCTGATGAGATTGCTCGCCGACCAGCCTTGGCGCCTCCCCTGCAAGAGGGACCTTCTGATACAAGGTCCATTACGGATGCCCCACGTGGATCGATTCTCGCTTACGGCATGGCTATTGAAAGGGCGAGGCTCCTAAAGAGAGGCTATTCAGGAGCGGTCATCTCGACTCTGTTAAACGCTAAGAAGCGCTCGACCTGTCTCTCCTATGTTAGGACTTGGCGCATCTTCGAAGCATGGTGCGCAGAGCACCGACGAAGACCCCTCTCCACTTCAGTCCCCGAGGTTCTAGAGTTCTTACAGGCAGGGTTTGACAAGGGGTTATCTCACAGCTCCTTGCGGGTTCAACTAGCGGCAATCGCATGCTATAGAGGAAAGGTCCGTGGCAAGCCCCTAGGGGCGCACGCGGATGTCTCCAGGTTCCTAAGGGCGGTGAGGTGCCTGCGCCCTCAATGGAGGTCAGTCGTCCCTCCTTGGGACCTCAACCTAGTGCTTAACACTCTGATCAAGGAACCCTTCGAACCGGTGAAGAGGGCCTCCTTAAAGGACCTAACCCTGAAGACAGTCTTTTTGGTCGCTATCTGCTCAGCAAGGCGGGTTTCCGAGCTACAAGCTCTGTCCGCTCAGCCCCCCTTTCTATTGTTTTTCAAGGACAAGATAGTTCTGCGTCCGGTCCCTTCCTTCTTGACGAAGGTCATTTCTCCCTTTCATATGAACCAGGCGGTTCACCTTCCGGTCCTCTCCGACGAGGTGGTCGAAGGTAGGGATAACAAACTGCGGCTCTTGGATGTCCGGAGGACCTTGAAACGCTACCTCTCCCGCACAGCCCCCTTCCGGAAGTCAGAGCGTCTATTCGTGCAGTTTGGGGGTCCACACAAGGGAGAAGCGGCAGCCAAGGCCTCCATTTCCAGGTGGATTAGGGAAGCGATTGCTTCCGCCTACATCCTTAAAGGGAAACAGGTGCCAGCAGGGCTCCGGGCCCACTCCACCCGGGCTCAGGCTACGTCCTGGGCTGAGTTCAGCTTAGTCCCTCCAGTGGATATCTGTAGGGCAGCAACTTGGTCTTCACTGCATACGTTTACCAAGCACTACAGGCTGGACATCCAGAGCGCAGCGGATGCTCGGTTTGGTCTGGCGGTCCTTCAGTCCGGTATGCCGGATCCCACCCAGGATTGAACTGCTCTTGTACGTCCCAGAAGTAAAGGGACTGGACTGGATTGACGATAAGGAAATGGTAATTAGATCTTACCTGCTAATTAGTGTTCCTGAAGGAACGACAGTCCAGTCCCTGATCCCACCCGGGGAGGACCTATCAGTCAGAAGGAAACTTTGGACCGAGCGTGAATCCGCTTCAGGATGAAGGGACGAGCGGGAGAAGGTCGGATCGGCCAACCGCAGGCATCCCTCCTCCGTCCGTCCCTCTCTCTCTCTCTCTCTCTCTCTCTCTCTCCCCACACTATCCATTTTCTGTAAAAAAAAAAAAAAGAAAAAAAAAAGAGGTGTACATAGTTGGACAATGTGCGATATATAAGTTCTTAGGTTGGATTGTTAATGGAAACTCTTTAGGTCTGCTTTTTCAGTCGATTACTGGAGTTGAGGGGTGGTCCTAGTGGTATTTATACCGTCCCACCTCCAAAAAGGTTGGGCTCAGCCTCCAAGCTGCTGGAAGGGTTGCACAACCCAGAAGTAAAGGGACTGGACTGTCGTTCCTTCAGGAACACTAATTAGCAGGTAAGATCTAATTACCATTTTCTGTCAAGCCGTACTCTGGCAACTCTTTGGAAAATGAAGCAACTCCTTCTCACTGGCCCTTCTGTCCATCCAGGCTACCGTAGTTGATCTAATGTTGATGTCCCTGCTGGACGCTGACTCTCGGAATCTCTCAGTGATTGCTCATGCTGCTTGTTTTCGGTTAACTTTTTTCTGGTTGCCCTATTGGGCCTTTTATAGGTGTGTTTTTTTTTTTTTTTGGTAGCCTGTAACTAGGGAGCCCCATATGTGAAGACTGACTTCCTGCTTGGTCCCAAAGAAAGCGTAGTTACTCACCTGTAGCAGGTGTTCTCTGGGATCAGTAGGAATCAGTCCTCACTACCCTCCCTCCTCTCCGTGGAGATTTTTTTTTTGGCTTAAGCTATGTCATCACGTGTGGAGCACCTTCCAAAAGCTTCCTATGGAAGCTGGGAAGCATTCCCTTGCAGGCTCCATCGGTGACGTCATCCATATGTGAGGAGATTTTTCGGCTGATTCCAGAGAATACCTGCTACAGGTGAGTAACTACACTTTTTAAGAACATACACATGCCTTACTGGCTCATGTCATAGGTCCATCAAACCCAGTATCCTGTTTCAACAACTGCCTATCCTGGTCACAGGTACCTGTCAGGTTCCCAAAAGGTACACAGATTCCATGATGCTTATCTCAGAAGTAAGCAGTGGATTTCCCCAGTCTTCTTTAATAATGGTTTGTGGACTTTTCCTCCAGGAACTACTGCAAGCCACTTTTAAACCCAGCTACACTAACTGCGTTTACTACATTCTCCAGCAATGAATTTGCTTTGAGAGAAAAAGTATTTTCTCTGATTAGCCTTAAATGTGCTACATTGTAGCTTCATTGCGTGTTCCCTAGTCTGTTTTTCGAAGGAGTAAACAACTTATCTACGTTTCCCTGTTCCACTCCACCCATTTTATAGACCTCTAACCTGTGTGCCAGGGAGCAGCTTTATATTTGGATGTGGAGAATTGCAATTGTACATGTACATTCCCTTTATGAAATGGGGAATACACGTGTAGATTCTTGACTCACCTAAGCAACTCCCTAAGTCTTTTGACACTCCCCTTGCAATTTCTAAGTAACAAGGACATCTGCATGTAAATTCAGCCTTTTCTAATATCACCATTTATACACTGATGACATTTCCATGTCTAAATGCCTGATTTTTACATGTGTAAATTGCGAATAAGGCTTTTAAAATAAACATCCTAAGAGGTAGCGATAATATTTTACTATTTTGATCAGTACATGTTAATGGCGACTTCTAAATCCTCCTCAATTATTCTTCCTGTAATTATGGAGCTAGTTCACTTTAGTCTCCCTCATGTTCTTTTTATATGGAACTTAAGAATCACTGTTGTAATGATAAGAAGGTAAGAAATGCCATACTGGGTCAGACCAAGGTCCATCAAGTCCAGTATCCTGTTTCCAATCTGAGTCACAAGTACCTGGCAGGTTCCCAAAAAGACACACGGGTTCCACAATGCTTGTCCTGGGGTAAGCAGTGGATGTCCCAGGTCCTCTTTAATAATGGTTTATGGATCTTTCCTTCAGGACTTGTCCAAACCTTTTTTAAATCCAGCTACACTGACAGCTTTTACTACATCCCCCAGTAACAAATTCCAGAGTTCCTGATCGTATCTCCAGTCTAGTCCCGGACCTCTGGGTTGTCCACCTTAATCAGCAGCTTGGAGACTGAGGAACAACCTTCTTTTGTGATGTCACCGGTATATCTTCCCGGGAGCCACCTCCATCCACCAGTTACCTCAGTCTCCAAGCAGCTGCTGGGGTGGTGAGCCTGGAAGGTCCGGGCTCACTGGAGGAACAATTAAGGATAGCCTTAGGTTTGGTGGATTAAAAAAAAAAAAAAAAAAGGGAGCCCTTGGGTTTGACAGGGGCTGTTTCTTTAAATTTTGCAAAGGGTTTTCCCCTCACCTTTGGGTCTTCCAGCGGCCTGTGAGTTAAGAGTAGCTCTCACAGCAGTGGGAGTTGCTCCTTTTACAAATAGGCAAGGTCTTGGTTAAGAAGAAAAACCGGAGAGTGTGCACAGCCGGCGCTTCACAGAGGGTCTGTCTGTCAGTGCGCCTTGGCTGATCGCGGTGATCGGTCGCTCAGTGCACAGACCCCATAAAACCCTAAGCCAGAAACGGGATCGGCGGCGGCGACCAGCTTAGCGGATTGGAGCAAGCTGTGTCATTTGGGGACGAGACCGGCAAAGGTAGGAGAGCCGGTGGTTTGACTTTGCTTCGTCAGCGCTGGTGAGCGCAAAACGGCGAGCAGGCCCAGCCGCGTGGCGGCGGCACGGGAAACTTAGGAGCAGTGTCCAGAATTACCAAGAGGCTTTCTTCTGTGGAAGGGAGCCTCGTTTCGCTAACTAATTGAGGTTTCCTTAGTTTGGGGGACGTTAGCTGTTAAGATTGAATGAGATTATTGAAAAAAAAATTATATATAAAGCAGGTTTTCTTTCTTTTTGCAGTTCCCCTTTTGGGCGGCTCTGGGCTTCTTCAGGCACTGATTTGGCAGGGGGTAGGTAGAGATGCCTTCTAGACCCCAATGTTTTGTCTGTGGGGCTAGAAGAGGCACAGTGGCCGATTCAGGGGTGTGCAAGGCTTGCACAAAAGAAGCCTCTGCCATGAATTAGGTGGCGGAGGACAAGGAGAAGCGATTGGAGGACAAAGTAGGTCTTTCGGGTGCCCAAGCAGCCGCCTTACCCCTAGGGGAGCCAGTGACTGGTCCATCTTCCGCCCCAAACATTCCTCCCTCGCCAGCGTCTTGGCCCAAGGGATTGGAGTCTATTTTCTCCAGAGATTTTGTGACTCTCCTGCAGCAGGCACTGGGAGGCATGCTGCGGAGGCCGGCGAAGGGGAAACCCGAGGAACGTGGAGTGAAGAGGCTCGCGACCTCCCAGAATGCTGAAGAGGTTCAGGACGGGGCTAAGAGGCCGCGGTTAGACGAGGAGTGTAAGGATCAGTCTGTTTCAGAGGGGCAAATGTCAGATGAGGAAGGCCGGAGTGTGGACCTTGAAGAGGAATTAGAGGAAGGTGAGCTAGCGGATAAGGAAGAGCAGGCTAGAGTGGTGCGGGTCTTCCGCAGAGATGAGCTGCCAGCGCTCATTGTAGAGACGCTAAGGGCGCTAAACATGTCGGCCCCGGGGTCGATGGAGGATGAGGCCCTGGAAGATCCCTTGTTGCAGGTATTTAGAAGGACTCAAAGGGCCTTTCCTCTGCATAGGTTGTTTCAGGAAATGATTCAGGAAGAGTGGAATATTCCAGAGGCGCCCCTGAGGGGCTCTAGGGTGATGAGCCATCTTTACCCTCTGGTGGACCAGGATAGAGAGTTGTTTAAGACTCCCAAGGTGGATGCGGCCATGGCGGCAGTCACAAAGAAAACCACAATCCCGGTGGAGGGCAGTACGGCCCTCAAGGACACTCAGGACAGAAAGTTGGATACTCTGCTAAGACAGATTTTTGATGTGAATGCCTTGTCGCTCCAGGCGGCTATCTGTGGAGCATGGGTAGCCAGGGCATGTTTGTGATGGTCGCAACGGGTCCAGGGTGGTCAGGAGAGCGACATGTCCGGGGAGGCTTCCAAGCTGGTGTCCGGAGCGGCCTACCTGGTGGATATTCATTATGATCTTATGCAAAGTTTGTCAAAAAGCATGGCATCGGCGGTAACCGAAGCAACTCCCGCTGCTGTGAGAGCTACTCTTAACTCACAGACCGCCAAATGACCCAGAGGTGAGGGGAAAACCCTTTGCAAAATTTAAAGATACAGCCCCTGGCAAACACAAGGGCTCCATTTTTTTTTTTTTAATCCACCAAACCTAAGGCTATCCTTAATTGTTCCCCCAGTGAGCCCAGACCTTCCAGGCTCACCACCCCAGCAGCTGCTTGGAGACTGAGGTAACTGGTGGATGGAGGTGGCTCCCGGGAGGATATACCGGTGACATCACAAAAGAAAGAGGTTCCTCAGTTTCCAAGCTGCTGATTAAGGTGGACAACCCAGAGGTCCGGGACTAGACTGTATCTACTCCAGGAACAACAATTAGCAGGTAAGTCTAATTTCACCTTGATTTCGTGTTAGATTTTTGGAATTTTATATATAATATATATACATACACAACACATATAAAACTTTCTAGATGAGAAAATAGAATATCAACTAATGCAACTTTATTTCTGATATGTCTGTATCTCCAGGAACAAGCAGGAATGAGTCTTCACATATGGGTACGTCGGTACCGACGGAGCCTGCATGGGAATGCTCCCCAGCATCCAATCAGAAAGCTTTTGGGAGCATCCCTCGCGCCTGCGCGGTGACTTCCCGCCTTTCCCACTGCCTCTCCTCAGTTTTCGTTTTTCCGCGGAGCCAACAGAACGTCCTCCTGTCACCGCAGAAATTTTTTCCTTTAAAAATCCTTATTTTTCTTATTTTCTTGTGGTCGCGGCTGTTTCCCCGCCGATACCGGTACCGCTGGTGCTTTATTATTTTCTTTTTCAAACTTAGAGAAATATTTCTCCTCAGTTTTTGGTTTAACTTTTTTGGGCCTACCAGGCCTTTTCCAACATGGAGCCTTCTTCTCCTAAGAAGTGCCTTCACTGTGGAAAATTAGTTTTCTTTTTAGACTCCAATGCTTGGTGTCTAACCTGTTTGGGTCCTGACTCTTTTTCCCCTGATACCTCAAGCTATTTTATTGGGAGAAGACCTTCCCTTTTTCGAGTTTCCCTCGATGCCGTTTGTCCTCCTGAGGTGAGGACGCCGGTTTATTCTTCTCTCCAGGATCAGGTAACCCACAAACAGTCTGTTAAGACTAGCCAATTCTTGAAGGGCAAGTCTCATGCCCAGCATGATGACGGCTCCGGCCTTACCCTCAAGACCTCATTGGCAATAAAACCTCGGCGGGAGTCTTCGGGCTCCAAAGCATTTACGGGGTTTCAGGTTGTTCCTGGGGCTCACCCCTCACAGAACATACCTGAGCCGTGTCAGGGGGTGGCATCCGCTTCGAGCGGTACCGATAACCCGGCATCGGCATCGGCATCGGTGTCGAGTGCTGCACTCTTCACCAGGGATCGTCATCGAGCATCCTCGCTACCTTCGGGTCCGAGCGATACGACTCAAATTGACTTTCCTATATCCCAGTCATGCTCGGGGTTGGTACCGGCTTCGAGCGGTACCGATACCTCGGCAGCGGCACCGGTGTCGAGTGTTCCACTCTTCACCTGGGATCGTCATCTGGTATCCTCGGTACCTTCGGGGCCGATCGATACGACCCAGATTGACTGTCCTGTACCTTCGCCATGCTCGGGGTTGGTATCGGCTTCGAGCGGTACCGATACCCCGACATCGGTGCCGGTGTCGAGAGTTCCTCTCTTCACCGGGCATCGTCTTCGGACGTCCTCGGTACCTTCGGTACCGATCGATGCGACTCCGATTAACCTTCCTATATCGGCATCGCCGATACCACAAACAACGTCGGTACTTTCTAGACATGTATCGATGGACTCGCTCGCTTCGATGCCGAGTCTGGAATCGATATCCAGTCTAGATGATTTCATACCGACGCGCTTCGGAACCGATCCATATCGTTTCCGGCTTCACAGTACCGAGAATATTCATCAAGGCTCTTGGCTTACCTCGGTACCGCTTCAGCAGCCCCCGAATACTGCTTCGATGACATTATAAGGGAGGAGTAGCCTAGTGGTAGGGGCAAGGTACTTCAGGCCGGAAGGTCGGAGGTTCAAATCCCACTAGAGGACAGCAACCTTGGGCCGGAAGGACTGGGGTTTCTAGTCCCACAGATGCTCCTTGTGGTCTTGGGCAAGCCACTTAACCCTCCATTGCCCATGTTCCCTGTAAGTATTAGTGTATGTGTCTCATATCCCCGCGTGTTAAATGTATCCCAAAAATTGTGTTGTGACCGCTTTGATTGAAGGATAAGGCGGTATACAAAACTGTCTAAATAAAATAAATAAATAAATAAAATTATTGTCCCCGATACCGGTGTCGGGGTCGATTCCTGCAGTTTCATCGGTGCCATCGATCCTTTCTATGCCTAGTTTGGAATCGATACCAGGCACTCACGATGCAGTACAAACTGCTTCAAATCAGAACTCTCAGGATCACTGTCCATCGAGCAGGATTCTTTTTCTGCACCAGTCCAGTATCTCTTCTGGTGCTCAAGCTGCTCCTTCAACCTCAGCTTGCCCAGGATTAGTTCCTATTGGAAATCCTTCTTTTCAGGAGTTTCTCCTTGACATGGCAACCTTTCTTGCCATTCCTATTCCTGGTTTTTCTCTTGACCAAGATCCTGTAGAAAAGGGAAATATAATGCTTCCTTTACATCATTCTTTACAGGATCTTCTTCTGAGGATATGGGAATCACCTTTGAGGGTTCCCTTGCCTTCTACAGCCATGGACATTCTGTATCAGGTACCTCCCTCTCCAGGGTTTCAGAAAAACCAACTTCCACATCATTCCATGGTAGTGGAATCAGCATTGAGAAAGGTAAGAAGTAAGAAGAAGCATTCTTCTTGTCTGCCAGGTCGTGCATCTAAAGAACTTGATGCCTTTGGACGTCAAACCTTCCAAACTTCTATACTGGCTTCAAGAATTATTTCATATATTTTCTATATGAGTCTGACTCTTCAGGAGGTCACAGAGAAATTATCTCTCTTGTCTCCTTTTCTGTCAGATCCTAAAGCCTCTGACTATTCCTTGCTTCTTAATCATAGCAGGAATATCTCTTGGTTCCTTTCTCGTGCTTCTCTAGACTCTTTTGAGTCTGTCAGAAGATCCTCTGCTATTGCCATTGGAGCACGTCATACAGCCTGGCTGCAAGCTTCTGACTTGAGCAGATGGGCACAACATACACTGGGTAATTCTCCTTGTACTGGAGAAAATCTCTTCAATAAAGAGGCTTTACGTCAGGTTGCTCATTGCTCCACTGACTTTCCTAGTTCTGGAAACCGTCCTAAGCCTTCTTTTTCCCCAGGACGTAAGAAATGTCCTACCAAACCTTCTTTTCCTAGGAAATGAAAGTTTCACCCTTCTCCTGCCCATTCTCCAGATGTACCCAAACAAGGGATATCTCCTCCTAGTCTGAAGTCTCCAGACTCTAAGCAGGCTAATTTTAGCCAGAAACCATAGGTTCCTGTATGTTGCAATTCTACAGTTAACTTCTTTTTACCAGAAGTTATTCTTCAAACTCTACACTGGTTTTTTCTTTTCAGTATATTCAGCTCTTAGGATTTTGTCCGTGGGTTACAGACTTCTCCCTTTCTTTTTATCATAAAGGGAGATTACAATTATCCCATGATAGTTCTGTCCCCACATGGACATTTTTTCCTTTAGCTGACTTATCCTATGGTACGTCACCTTCCAAACCCTTCTCTTCCAGGGTTTCCCCTGCTCGAGTTGGTACCATACTGAAACACTTCTCTTCTTTCCAGTGTAGATTTTCTACTATCCTTCAATGCATGCTCTGAACAACTCATCAGACAGGGACGGGAATATCTCCGCTCCCTTTGTCTGTTTTCTCTCTGTTTTTCATACAGGAGAATCCCTTCTGTTCTTTGGTTCAGTTACTGTGCATGCAGAAGTTCCAGTGCTTACTTTAATGCTTCTTGCAAGCTACTTTCAACTATCTTGCATGATACTATTCACTGCAGGTTATCCTCTTTTAGCCATATCCTTACCTAGGATGTGGCAACACATCTGACTGCTGTCAGTTTTATCTCATAATTCTCCTGCACAATGCTCTCTGCAATCTTCAGAGAAGCTTTCTACTATGGGCCCTTGCTGTAGAGCATTGAACTTTGTCTCTGAGGGTTTTCCATATAATAGTAAAAGCTTATATAGTCATTCCATGGCTATATAGTTTCTTTATACCCTCTTGTCTCCTGTTGTGATACAGAAGACAAGCTTTTTCTGCGTGAATGTCCAAGGAGTTCCCAATCTGACAGGAATCTACCCCTTTTTCCTTACAGCTTGGCATTATCTTTTCTGCTCCACTTGGACAACGCATACTCTTTTACTGTACATGATACCCCTGAGTCCCTTGGCTGAGTCATCCAGGTGTCTTAGTCTATGCGTTTCTTGTCCTTTGGACGTGTCAGAGTCCTCAAGTACTCCTGACGTGCTCTTACCAGACTGCTATTATCCTCTGTTTTTCACGCAACCATACTGGTTATTCCACTGAAATACATTCCTGCACCACGGAAATAGATTCTCTATTTATCTTCAGGTGGTCTTCAACCCCTTATTATTAGATGAATCTTTTCCCATCACATTCCCCGTGTGAATGTTCTTATGGGGTTCAGCTGCAGGCATGTATCTTCAGACTTATATTCATGTCTGTATATGTCCTATACATACATATTTTTTGTAATCTGTATGGGCATAAGCCATGCCCATCTATATCTATCTATACCTATATATATATATATATCACACATATCTGGACATATATATATAGATATGTATGTATCTCTCTCTCTCATATAGATATATATATAGATATATATAGATATATATAGATAGATAGATACCCTTTGGGAGACGTCCATAGGACACTATGTATTACCTACTATCTCCCTAACTGTCTGTGCTATAAAGCTTTTACCCTCTTAAGGGGTCCAGACAGTCAACTTGCCTATTCTCATACGGCTCAGTAACTGGGAGCGGTTATGCACACAATTACTGTTGTGACGTCAACAACTTCTATTTTTGTTATAGATCTCCCTATCCATGAAGTATCAAACTTCATTGTCTTCCTATCTCTTACCAGCTAGGAATGACAGTGTACATCTTCTGTATTTCTGAGTACACTTCTGTTCTCCTTGGGAATAGGGGCTTTTTTCCATACCCCCTCTTCCCTTCCGGACTGGGCTAATTCTCCAGATCGGTCAGTCTTCTTCTTTTAGTCCTCAATGTTAATAACTCTGTACCTAAAAGAGTTTTCAGCTTTTTCCCATAAAGCTTTCCATTGACACCTGGGTCACCTGCCCATTCCAGGTTTGGAACTTCATCCTCACTGCTGTGAAGTTACCTTGAAGATTCCGCTACTGCATCTACAGTACACTCCATCACAGTTCTACTTCCTACAATCCAGTAGGTAAGTTCTATGTTGTACTGGTTCATTAAATATTTTAATGATACTTGACATACATTCTAAAGACTCCTCTCTCCTGTAGTCTTTAGACCTGCTGTTCCTTGCAGCTCTTCTCTATTCAACTCCTACCCCCCATCCCTCAGGGGATGCCGGGGATCCAGGTTTGGGAAATGCCGTCCTGTCCCAGGAATATGCATTTTATGGGATCTCCCCTGGCATCCACAGCTAGGGAGTCCCCATATGTGAAGACTCATTCCTGTTTGTTCCTGGAGATACTTACCTGTAACAGGTGATCTCTGGGAACAGCAGGAATTAGTCTTCACAACCCACCCACCTCCCCTAGGAGTTGTATCTCTCTATCTCCTTTCCTCTTTCTCTCCTTCTGTCTCAGCTATGGAACTCAACTGAGGAGAGGCAGTGGGAAAGGAGGGAAGTCACCGCGCAGGCGCGAGGGATGCTCCCAAAAGCTTTCTGATTGGATGCTGGGGAGCATTCCCGACGTACCCATATGTGAAGACTAATTCCTGCTGTTCCCAGAGATCACTTGTTACAGGTAAGTAACTGTGCTTTATTGAGCTTGATTATACCACCCTTCGCAATCAGAGCAAGGTGGTGTACAATAAACATATATAGTAGAGAAGGAAGGAAAGGAATGCCATGTCTGATAGGAAAATCGCCGCTCCAGAGGCGCGCCCACGCCTTGCGGGCCCGCTCCTGAGAGCCTCGCCAGAGGGCCCGCTCCTGAGAGCCTCGCCAGAGGGCCCTTTGGCGTGGCCCTTAGGCGTGAGTCCGTGGCGATTGATCAAAATCTTACAAAAGCTGTGAGCTTAATTGTCATGCCGTTATTTCATGGAGGTAATCTGCTATTCCCTTCTCTCCTATCTTTTCTATTTCTTTACTATCACTGTATTTCCTAGTCTGTCGTATCTTATAAATGGCATTCTTTTCAGATTTTCCGTAACACTAATGTAGTATTGCAAAGCACTCTGATGCTTCGGCCTGAGTGTTATATCAAATGTATCGTTAAAGATTAAAGATAGGAGCAGTCATACAGGATAGAGGACCAGGGTCAGAAGGGTGGGGTGTTAAGCAGCTGGTAGGTCACAGACTTTCTGAAAAAGGTAAGTTTTGAGTTGTGACTTAATCTGAATATAGGATAGTTCCAATCTGAAATCAGGAGGCAAGTTTTATTTATTTATTTGAAACTTTTTATATACCATCTTTCTACGATTAAAGACAGTTTACGTGGAACTTAAAATAATAGATACAGCTGTTGTACAGAGAACAAGAACATTTTGATGGTTAACAGGCATATATAGCAGTTAACTATAATTTTTTACGTATTTACAGCAGGGTGTTCGGACAGGCTGCTAGATATGAAGGGGAGATGGGAGAGGTTAGGGAAGAGGAAGGGGGAGGAGGAGAAGCATTTGGGGTGGGGAGGGGGGTCAAGGTGAGGTGAATGCTGAGTAAAGAGCTTAAGTTACATTAGGGTGCTTGAGGTTTAGGGGGGTAGTGCAAAATATTCTTGGAAGAGGAAGGTTTTGAGCTTTTTACGGAATTTGGAATAGTCGGAGGATCTTTGTAAGTCAGATGGGAGGGCGTTCCATGCAGAGGGGGCATAGAAGGAGAAGGCTCGGTTACAGGTGGATTGTTTGCTCTTTTTCTTCTGTGTTGGTATGTTTAGGATGTTTGCAGTGGTAGATCTACATGCTCTGGTGTTTGGTTTAGAGAGAAGGGAGAGTTCTTACAGAAAGATGGACCTAGGAAATAGAAGGCATCGTGACAGGTGATCTCTAGCCTGGCTCGTGTAACATGAGGGAGGTGCAGGTGATTGGTGTGAATAGTGTGGAGAGTGCAAAATGAGATTAGAAAGACTGGGTACACGTATGAAGGCAGATGCTGTACCTTCTGGGCCACATGGCCTCTACAGTCCATGTGAACGCGATAGGAGACTGAGAGCCAGTGGAAGTGAATTAGAAGGAGGGTGGCGTGAGTGAGTATCTTAATGGCTGTGTTCTGAATAAGCCGAAGATGCTGTAATTGTTTTTGCAGGACTGCCACATTACTAATGTTGCAGTAATCTAGGTGTGACATAACTAGGCTTAATAGGAAGGAAGTGGAGAGGAGCAGTCGTACAGCACGGATCTGACGAAGTTAGTGGAACCAGTGGTAGACAACAGCAGCAAGATGGTCCTGAAACGTAAAGGAAGAGTTTGTGGTAACACCCAAGTAGCAAAGCAAAGGTATTAAAGAGATGGGAGCGTCCAAGAGTATCGGGGAAAGGGAAGGGCAGAAAGTTTTCCAGGGGGTTCAAGAGGAGAAGGTTAGATGACATCCAAGCAGTAATTTGAGCAAGACAAGTGTTAAGTGGGGACAGATCCGGGGAAAGCAGGCCACTGTGAAGGAGGCGTATTATGTCATTGGCATAATAATATCATGAGATCTCACGCCTTTGTACCAAGAGGGTAAGAGGAATGAGGAAGATGTTGAATAGTAGAAGGGCTAGTACTGAGCCTTGTTGGACACCACAGAGAAATGGGGTGAAAAGGGATGTGGAGGAATCAGAAATGATGATGAAGGACCTGTGTGAAATGAACGAATGGAACCAGTGATGAGCGGATGGTAATATAGCTTACCATGTTCCTTAACTTTAGGAAGCATTACAGGAAAAATCCAATGGCTAGGTGGCCTTTAATGACAAAAATAGCCATCATTTTTCAGCATGATGTGATGAACTGGGCATCAGATTCCATAAGTGGTATTACATTGTGCTTACTGTTAGCACTTTATCCATCTAGATTCCTTAAGAGGACAGGTGCATGTGAAGGCACATTTTTAGAAAAGACATGGAGATCATAATTTGAGACCTTTTAACTTTCGAAAGGGAGACTATGATAAAATGAGGAATATAGTTAAGAAAAAACTAAAAGGAGCGGTTGCAAAGGTTAAAGAATTACATCTATCTTGGGAGTGGTTTAAAAATACTATCCTGGAAGCCCAGACCAGCTGTATTCCACGCATTAAGAAAAGTGGAAGAAAGTCCAAAAAACTGCCAGCATGGTTTAAAGGTGAGGTCAGAGAGACTGTTGCTGCCAAAAAATTTTCTTTCAGGAAATGGAAAAAAGAGCCAAACTATGAAAACTGGAAACGGCACAAGCACTGGCAAGTTAAATGCAAAGCATTGATAAGGCAGGCAAAGCAAGAATTTGAGAAGGAACTTGCTACGGAAGCAAAAACACGAAATAAAGACTTTTTCAAATACATTCGTAGCAAAAGGCCTGTGAGGGAGTCAATTGGACCATAAGATCAGGACACTCAAACATCTACGCCCCCTCCTGCAACCGGACAATTTCAGAACAATCTTTCAGGCACTAACCATCCCGCATCTCGACTACGCCAACGCAATCCTTCAAGGACTCCCACAATCCACCCTGAGCCCGCTCCAACTCGCCATGAACGCTGCAGCCAGAGTCCTACATAGTGCCTCAAGGAGGGACCATATAACACCCATCCTCAAAAGTCTCCACTGGCTCCCAATCTACAGTAGAATCGCTTTCAAGACCTTACTACTAACATTCAAGACCATCAATGGACTCGCCCCCTCCTCTCTCGCGGACCTCACTCACATTACCCCCCCAAATAGAGCCAGACGATCTACTGCTATAAACACTTTGGTAATCCCCAAAGCAATGACCCATTGTACTCAGACAACCATAAACAGGGCTTTCAGTCTCTGCGCACCCAGATGCTGGAACGCTCTTCCACCCGATATACGAGCACTTCCGGAACTAACTAAATTCAGGAGAGCATTAAAACACTATCTCTTCCTCAAATGCTACCCGGAGGAACGTACACCAACTCCCCCGCTCACAACATAGCCTCACGGCCACATGTAACCACCCTCCATGTATTGTATATAGGTGTGAATATCATTCTGTTATCCTTACAAATGTAAATAGTAAATACTGTTATCCAAGTTGAGCTACCTGTTATATGTAATTATGGTGTTAACCCCCACTGTAAAATACCCCATGTTCCATGTAAACCGCACTGATGCTGAAGAGCGCGGTATATAAGCGAATTAAATAAAATAAATAAATAAATGATAGAGGGGTTAAAGGGGCAGTAAGAGGAGACAAGGCTATAGCGGAGAGACTGAATGAATTCTTTGCTTCGGTCTTTACTGAGGAAGATGTAGGGATGTTACCCAAGACTGAAGTGGTATTTAAAGGTGATACTGCAGAGGAATTGAGAGAAATATCGCTATACCGGGAAGATATATTACAACTATTTGATAAACTGAATAGTAGCAAATCACCTGGACCGGATGGTATACATACAAGAGTGTTGAAAGAACTGAAATATGAGATTGCAGACCTGCTATTAGTAATCTGTGAACTTTCATTAAAATCATCGGTAATACCTGAAGATTGGAGGATCGCCAATGTAACGCCAATTTTTAAAAAGGGTTCCAAGGGTGATCCAGGAAATTACAGACCGGTGAGCCTGATGTCAGTACCGGGGAAGATGGTAGAAACCATCATAAAGAACAAAATTACACAGCATGTAGATAGTCATGGCCTAATGGGAGACAGCCAACATGGCTTTAGACAAGGAAGATCTTGTCTTACTAATCTGATATGTTTTTTTGAAGGTGTGAATAAACAGGTAGACAAAGGTGAGCTGGTTGATATAGTGTATCTGGACTTTCAGAAAGCCTTTGACAAGGTCCCTCATCAGAGACTTTTGGCAAAACTAAAAAGTCATGAGATGGGAGGCAGTGTACTATTGTGGATCGGGAACTGGTTAAAAGATAGAAAGCAGAAGGTAGGGCTAAATGGCTAATTTTCCCAATGGAAAAAGGTGAATAGCGGAGTACCCCAGGGATCTGTACTGGGTCTGCTACTTTTTGACATATTCATAAATGACCTGGAAAAGGGAATAACTAGTGAGGTTATCAAATTTGCAGATGACACAAAACTGTTTAAAGTTGTTAAAACCCAAGAGGACTGTAGAAAACTGCATGAGGATCTGGATAAATTGGAAGACTGGGCATCCAAATGGCAGATGAAATTTAATGTGGAGAAATGCAAAGTTATGCACCTAGGAAAGAACAACCCACACTATGGTTACACGATGCAAGGTTCCACATTGGGAACCACCACCCAGGAAAAAGATTTAGAAGTCTTCATGGATAACATGTTAAAACCCTCCGCCCAGTGTGCAGCGGCAGCCAAGAAAGCAAATAGAATGCTAGGTGTCATAAGGAAAGGAATGGAAAATAAAACAAAGGATATTATAATGCCTCTGTATCGTTCTATGGTACGACCGCACCTTGAATATTGTGTGAAATTCTGGTCTCTGTATCTTAAAAAGGATATAGCGTTATTAGAAGAGCCACCAAAATGGTAAAGGGGATGGAAGGCTACTCCTATGAAGAGAGGCTACAAAGGTTAGGGCTCTTCAACCTGGAAAAGAGACGGCTGAGGGGAGATATGATAGAGGTCTATAAATTAATGAATGGAGTGGAACAGGTAAACGTAGATCGATTGTTTACGCTATCAGAATATAGAAAGACTAGAGGACATGTAATGAAGCTACAGGGTAAACTATTTAAGACAAAAAAGAGAAAATATTTTTTCACTCAACGTGTAATCAAACTCTGGAATTCGTTACCGGAGGATGTAGTAAGAGCTGTTAGTGTAGCTGGGTTTAAAAAAGGTTTCGACAAGTTCCTGGAGGAAAGGTCCATAAACCATTATTAAAAAGGGACCCAGGATATCAATGCTTGACCCAATACAAGCATTGTGGAACGTGTGTCTTTTGGGGATACTGCTAAGTACGTATGACCTAGATTGGCCACTGTTGGAAACAGGATACTGGGCTTGATGGACCTTGGTCTGACCCAGTATGGCATATCTTATGTTCTTATGACATTGAAGAAGCGATTTAGTTCTAGGTCCTTGCATTTTCTTTAGACGCGAACTTAAAAATCATCTGAAGTACCTAAGACTTGTAAGGGACTTTATATTAGTTCAAGTATCCCTATTCCTTTAGCAACTTTAAATAACTAAACAAATCATCAAAACTAAGTTCAGCCATGAGATAGAGGCTTTTGCACTGATGGGCAGGGTTATATGTTCTTCCTAGAATCTCTGTTGGAGATTTCCTTACTTTCCACAGATAAGGCTGAACATTATGCTCTGTGGGTGCTTCCAGTGGTTTGTGATGGATATATGGAATCGGTTGCTAGATAATGTAAATTCTGAGAATATCTGTGTTTCAGGAAACTTGTAAAGGCACAGCGGTTTCAGGATGCTTTCACTGGAGACTGGGAAGATGGGCCTGGTTAGGGTGAGTCAGTGCTGGGTTGTTAAGAAGTACTGGGTTCTTTATATCTTGATATATTGTGGATCTTGTTATCTTTGTTTTTCCTGTTGTTTTTTTTTAATTGTAAGCTGCAATCTGGTCTAATCAAGATCCATTAAATGAATGAAAGTTTTCCAAACCCTTTGCTGTCATCTTTGTTCCCATTTTTTATGTTCCAGAACTTTTGTATGTTTTGTCAATTTTGGTTTTTACTTGTTCATAGCGCTGATCAACTTTCTCCTCGTCTGCATTTATGGTTGATTGTATGTACTTTAATAATAGCTGCGATGATGGGCATTCCTTGTAGAATAGAAATTAAGCATTCACTGATTGCATTGTATTTTGTTACAGTTCTTGCAAGCTTTTTCTTAAGTATAAATGCCAACACCATTTCTTCTCTTTTTTTAAATTTCTGGTGTAGTGTCAGATTTAAAGTGCCCTATGCAAGTCCTTTTCATTTCACTGGCACCCAACAGATCGAACTGTGCACATTCCATCTCCTTCAGCTTTTTTTGGTTCTTGTTACAAATTCCTGCATGTAAGACATCTTTGCAGGGTCTGACTCTCATTTCAAGCACAGCTGCATCAGCAGTCAGATGTCCGATGTCCACAGGGCTTTTGTTCAAACTGCATCATAATGCTGGCTTTACTCTAAAGAGTCTTCCTCAGTAGCTGCCTTTGAGTGCTGCCTTTGGCTTTAGGCGGTATATCGGATAAACATAAACTATGACTGTCCGACCTGAGAGACTCAACTTACAGCACTATATAGGTTTGTCTTGTTTTGCTATGACTATCCATTGGGTTTTCTTTGCAAGATATAGAAGTAGATTGCAGGCCTTTCTTCCATGCAGGTAATGCCAGTGTTGTTTCTGTCATTACAGCAATGTGATAATCCGCCACCAATGTCCCATATAGGGTTGCCAACTGGCTCCAGATGCGCCCGACAGGTTCGATCCACTCCTGGGTTAACCTCAATCTCCAGGAACAAGCAGGAATAAGTCCTCACTTATGGGTACGTCGGAACCGACGGAGCCTGCGCGGGAAAGCTCCCCAGCTTTTCAGGAAGGAAGCTTTTGGGGCCTCCCACTGCACATTCGCGCTGCCTTCCCGCCTTCCTGACCAGCTCTCCTAAGTTTCTCTTTTTCCGTGGAGCCAGCAGGTCGTGTTCCTGTCACCGCTGAAGAAATTATTGTTTTAGTTTGTTTCTTTAGACCGTGTACCTGCCTTCCCCATACCGAAACCGGTACCGCCGGTCTCTCTTTTCTTTTCTTTAAAAAAAAAAAAAAAAAAAAAAAAGAATCTTTATCTTTGCACAACTTGGTGACTTCGGTTAGGCCTCAGGCCTACACAAATTCTCCTCATGGAGAAACCAGCCCCTGGTTTTAAGAAGTGTACCAAGTGTAGTGCTGTTATTTCTGTCACAGACACCCATGAATGGTGTCTTAAATGTTTGGGACCTGACCACTCCATTCCGGACTGCCCATCCTGCTCCCAGATGTCTAAACGTGGTTTGCAGAACCGGGCCAACAAATTCCATGTGCTGTTTGCTTCAGATAATCCAGCATCACAGTCATCCAGGTCTTCCTCTCCGGATGGATCTCAGGTAACCAAACCTTCTTCGGGCAGGTCCTCAAAGAGCAAATCTCCTTCAAAGCATCGAGAGGCTCTCACTTTTGAATCTGAGGATCCTGCCCCAGCCAAACAACCCCGGCGGGAAGCTCTGGCTTCCAAAGCACCATCTATGGGGTTACAGGTTGACATCGATGGCACGGCCTCGACTGATCACCTGTTAGACTGCTCTGGGGTACCGGCCCATACCGGTACCGACATCCAGTCAGCAGTGGCGTCTATGAGCAATACTGTTCAGACCATGCAGCAGGCCATGCTGGCTTTTATTAAAGCTGCGACGCCCTCGGTACCGTGTTCAGCGGTACCGGGTCCGGTTCCGGTATCGTCTCCCATACCGGAACCGAGACCATCGACTTCCAAACGCAGATCGGTTCCGCATGCCGGATCCGGGTTTTCACCCGATACCGATCCCATACCCGGTACGCCCGATGTCGATACCGATCGGTATGCGTATCGTGCGTTGGAAGCAAATAGAGAATACTCTGATTCTTCTGAGGATTTTGACTCCTCTGAGGACTCTGATGAGCTGTCTCTAGTTCTTCATGAAGACCCTTCTTCCCCAAAGAGGAGAATGTCTCCACCAGAGGATTTGTCCTTTCAAGACTTCATTATAGAGCTAGCTAAAGGACTTTCTATTACCACATCCTCTGAAAAAGAACCTAGGTCAAAGAAATTGGATATTTTAGGATACCCTAAGGTTCCTAAAGAGGCAGTCACCCTGCCTATCCATGAAATCCTTCAAGAACACTTGATGGACTTATGGGAGGCTCCTCTAACGTTGTCTCCTCATTCTCGTAGGTTGGACACCATGTACCGGGTCCCTCCTTCTCCTGGTTTTCAAAAACTCAGCTGCCTCACCATTCCATTGTGGTAAAGTCTGCGCTGAAAAAGATTAAGAGTACCAAAAGGCACTCTTCTACCCCTCCAGGGCGAGAATGTAAGACCCTAGACTCTTTTGGTAGGAAAATCTTCCAGGCTAGTATGCTTATAGCCAGGATTAATTCATACAGTCTGTATATGGGCATGTTTCTAAGGGAACTTGCCCTAAAGGTACGGCATTTTACCTCATTTATCCCTGAGGATAAAAAGGAGGAGTTCATTTCTCTGGTGAAACAGCTTCTAGATGTTGCTAAGTTCTCCAACAGAGCAGCCTTTGATTCCTTTGAAGGTGCCGGTAGAGCTTCGGGCATTGCCATTGCAGCCCGACGACTTGCTTGGCTCCAGGCCTCTGACCTAGAACCCTGGGTCCTGGATGGCTTACGGAATCTGCCCTGTACAGGTGAGAACTTATTTGGTAAAGACTGGCAAATTAAAGCCACTCAAATGGACGCAGAAAATGCTACATTAGATAGACTTTCTAAGTCTACCTCTACTCCTGCCAAGAAAAAGTCTTTCAAGAGGCCTTACTACAAGAAGGCCAGATTTACCACAAATACTGGCCAACAATCTTCTCAGCCTCGCTTTGCTGCTAAACGTCAGCAGCCTAAACAGGCAAGGTCAAAGCCTGCAGTGTCTGCCACTCCTCAGCAGGCTCAACCCCCTCAGGGGTTTTGACTTGCCCCTAGAGAACTTAACCTTTCTGGCTCTAGAACAACCAGAGCCCCTCACCATTCCCGGAAGGTTAGCTTACTTTGCTCCCAGATGGGGGCAAATTACATCAGAGCAATGGACCCTGTCTATCATCAGAGAGGGCTACAAACTTCATTTTTCCAACCTTCCTCCATATACCATGGTGAGGCACTTCAATTCTCCCCCATCTCTCCTGGGCCTGTTGGGTCAGGAAATCTCTTCTCTCCTTGCCCAAGGGGCAATAGAAGAGGTTCCTCTTCTTCAACAAGGGACAGGATTCTACTCCCTTTATTTTCTCATACCAAAGAAGACAGGGGGATTCAGACCTATCCTAGATCTGAGAGAATTGAACAGATTTCTGTACAAGGAGAAATTCAAAATGCTTTCTCTAGGCATTCTCCTTCCATACCTTCAGAGTCAGGATTGGCTTTGTTCTCTAGATCTCAAGGATGCGTACACACATATACTCATCCACCCATCCCACAGAAAATATCTAAGATTTCTGTTTCAGGGAAAACATTTCCAGTACAGAGTACTTCCCTTTGGTCTAGCCTCTGCTCCAAGAGTGTTCACCAAATGCATGGCAGTTGTTGCCGCATTTCTAAGAGGTCTGGGAATTTTTGTATTCCCATATCTGGACGACTGGCTCATCCGAGCTCCATCTCAGTCAGAGGCCCAGATTTCCCTGGACCGCACAAGGCACATTCTGCAGTATCTGGGACTGGTGATAAACCTTCCCAAGTCTCAACTTATCCCTACTCACTCTCTGGAATTCATAGGGGCCCAGTTGGACACCACCACTGCAAGGGCCTACCTACCTCAAGTCCGGGGCCAACGTCTGGTGTGCTTGGCCTCCCAAGCTCAGTCCAGCAGTCACTTGACAGCCAGAGAAATGCTGCGACTTCTGGGCCACATGGCCTCCACGGTACACGTGGTGCCTTACGCTCGTCTTCATATGAGAGCAGCTCAATGGACCTTGGCCACCCAGTGGACTCAGGCATCAGGAGCGCTCTCCGATCAAATACTCACCTCAAAGCGTCTGTTTTGGTCCCTCCAATGGTGGATGTCCACCAAGAATCTGTTGTTGGGGGCCCCCTTCCAATCTTTGTTGCCCCAAGCAACCCTCACAACAGATGCCTCCCAAACAGGGTGGGGAGCCCATCTACAACACCTCTCCACTCAGGGTACTTGGTCTCCACAGGAGACCACCCTTCACATCAACCTCCTGGAATTGCGAGCAATCTTCTTTGCCCTCAAAGTCTTCCATACCCTCCTAGTCAACCTGACCGTCCTAGTCCAGACAGACAATCAGGTAGCCATGTTCTACATAAACAAACAAGGAGGGACAGGCTCTCTGTCGCTTTGCAACGAAGCTCTCAGATTATGGGCCTTCGCCAGAGAGCATCAAATTCATCTTCTGGCAGTCTATCTTCCAGGGGTTCAAAACTCTCGGGCAGACAGACTCAGTCGAGTTCTGCTTCCACATGAATGGTCCCTACATATGGACCAGATACGCAGAATCTTTCAGGAATGGGGAACCCCGGAGATAGACCTCTTTGCAAGTCCGTGGAATGCCAAACTTCCCCGGTTCTGTTCCAGGAATCCGTATCAGGAGGCTCAGGCAAACGACGCCTTTCTCCTGCATTGGGGTCAGGAATTCCTATATGCCTTTCCACCCATTCCTTTGATTCCCAAGACTCTGTTCAAACTCCAGAGAGATCACGGATCGATGATCCTCATAGCTCCACGCTGGCCACGCCAAGTGTGGTTCCCTCTACTTCTGCATCTCTCCCAGGGACCCTCTCTGGGCCTGGGAGCTGCGCCAGACCTTCTGTCTCAGGAAGAGGGGACTTTGTGGCACCCAAACCCCAAGTCCCTACACCTCCGAGCTTGGTTACTGAAGGCCTAAGCCTTCATGACTTCAATCTTTCTCAACCAGTGAAAGATATCCTTCATGCCTCTAGGAAACCCTCCACGAGGCGTTCCTATGCTTTCAAATGGAAACGCTTTTCCATTTGGTGTGCTCAACAGGGTCTTGACCCTCTAGCACTTCCTTTGAATTCTCTACTAGACTATCTCCTGCATCTTTCTAATGCAGGCCTTAAGACGAATTCAGTAAGAGTCCATTTGAGTGCTATTGCAGCATCCTTAAAACCTATAAATGGACAACCTGTCTCCTCTCATCCGCTTGTTGCAAGGTTCATGAGAGGCCTGACTCTAACTAAGCCTCCCATCCGACCTCCTCCGGTAGCATGGGACTTGAACCTAGTTCTGGGTCAGCTTATGAAGCCACCTTTTGAACCGTTTATTTATTTATTTTATTTAACACTTATTTATATACCGCATCTTCCATCGATCAGTTGCGGTGTACAATTAACAACAGTTAACAAAGCAGCGTTTGTTTTACATAGAACATTAAACATTATAACTTATTACATAGAACATCTTAACATACATAAGTCAGGTTTCTACCTCCTTGGTTTCTACCTCCTTGGTTTCTACCTCCTTGAAATTTCTTTCCTGGAAGGTCCTTTTCCTTTTTGCAGTCACTTCGGCTCGCCACATCAGTGAACTACAGGCCTTAGTGGCTCATCCACCTTATACCACGTTTCATCATGATAAGGTGGTCCTTAGGACGAATCCCCACTTTATGCCCAAAGTGGTCTCGCCTTTTCATCTTAATCAAGAGGTATATCTACCTGTCTTTTTTCCAGCTCCTCATGCATCCAGTGCAGAGAGGAACCTTCATACTTTAGATTGTAAAAGAGCTCTTGCCTTTTACCTCAACAGGACTCAGCCACATCGAAAGTCTTCCCAGCTTTTCGTGGCTTTTGATCCTTCTCATTTGGGACTTCCAGTCTCCAAACGTACACTTTCCAATTGGATTGCTCAGTGTATTTCCTTTGCTTACCAGAGTAAAAATATTTCTCTGGAAGGCCATGTCACAGCTCACAATGTGAGAGCCATGGCCACTTCTATGGCTCATCTTCACTCTGTATCCATAGATCAGATCTGTCGAGCCGCCACATGGGCCTCGGTTCATACCTTCACAGCCCATTACTGCTTGGACAAGGACTCCCGCCGGGATGCCTTGTTTGGTCAGGCTGTCCTCAAACACCTGTTCCATACTTGAACAACTCCTGCCCACCTTCCCAGGATGGATGCCTGAGATCCATACGAAGATGGCGAACCCTTGGAAGGGGATCTCCCAGGCATCTTAGCTAGGGAGTCCCCATAAGTGAGGACTTATTCCTGCTTGTTCCTGGAGATAGCACAGTTACTTACCTGTAACAGGTGATCTCTGGGAACAGCAGGAATTAGTCCTCACAACCCACCCACCTCCCCTAGGAGTTGTATCTTCTATCTATCTTCCTTTCCTCTCTCTATTGTCTCAGCTATAAACTCGAACTGAGGAGAGCTGGTCAGGAAGGCGGGAAGGCAGCACGCATGTGCAGTGGGAGGCCCCAAAAGCTTCCTTCCTGGGAAGCTGGGGAGCTTTCCCGCGCAGGCTCCGTCGGTTCCGACGTACCCATAAGTGAGGACTAATTCCTGCTGTTCCCAGAGATCACCTGTTACAGGTAAGTAACTGTGCTTTGCATGCAGGGGTATGTAGTTCTGATTTCTACATTGTACTCCATAAGAAAAGAAAAACTACAATTCTCCAGGACCAAGCAGGAAGTCAGTCCTCACATATGGGTGTCATCGGCGCCGATGAAGCCCCAGCGGAGCATTTCCCCAGCTTTCTAAGAAAGCCTTTGGGAATGCAGGCACGCATGCGCGGTTCCCTTCCCGCCTAAAGGTGCCATCTTACCTCAGTCTCTTTTTTTCCGTGAAGCCCACCGGACGTGTGTCCAGTTTTTCTCGGTTAAAATAAGATTTTCAGCGATTTTTTTTGCTTTTTTCTTCCGGTTCGATGCCGGTTCCCCTCCCGCCGGTTTCGGTACATCGGTATCGAGCCCGATTTTTTTCTTTTCGGTTTTTGCCCTTCGTGGCTGGCGTTCGCGCCCTTTTTCCTCTTTTTCCCTGGAAGGCCGGTCCTTTGACCTCGCGGGGACTCTTTTTTTCCCCGATGGCTTCCAGTGGTTTTAAGAAGTGTGATCGGTGTAAGAAACTGATGTCTCTCATCGACACACACGACTGCTGCCTTCGGTGCCTCGGCCCCGACCACGATCCTAAGTCATGCGGGGCCTGTGGAAAAATGTCTTACAGGGCACTTCGAAGTCGCCAGCAGAAAAAGGAAAGGCTTTTCTCGGGCTTCAGCCTCCGGACCTCGTCTGAGGCCTCGACATCTCGGGCTTCCGATCCCGAGTGCCGTCAAAACTCCTCGGAGAGGGGGTCCCCCGACCGGGAACGCAAGAGGAAGAAACGGCTCGCGAGGGCGTCGTCGGAAGAGGTCCCTGGCTCCTCGAGGGCCAGGTCTAAGACCCCCGACCGTCGCCCCGGGCCTGTGGAACCGGAGAAGCCTGCTAAAGTTCCTCGTGTGGAGCCAGAGTCTGCTGGACACGTAAGCCCCGTAGTCCTTGTGGACTCCCCTCCCAGGGAGCCGACATCGGGCCCGGCGCTGCCGGGGCCCGAGTCGGTGGCTGCTGCATCTCCCGAGCTGAGTCTCAGGATGACAGCCTTGGAGAGCAGAATGTCTGCCTTCATGGAGCAGTAGCGGGCACTGATGGCCAGCCTGTCTGGCGCATCTGACCCGACCACCGAGACATCGAAGTCTAAGTCGACCCCGGAGACCGAGCCGATACTCGAGTCCATCGTGGCTCGGAGTCGACCTCGGTCGCGGTCTCCCTCGACCTCCCGTTTGGGACCGAGGGTGTCGACGCCGGTGCTCCCGGCATCGGGGCGGGTGCTCTAGGGCCCCGCGGGGTCGGACCCCGACTCTTCCTCGGACGAGTCGGCTTGGGAAACGGAGGACGAGAAGTCTCCCGATACCTTTAAGACTCGGTGCGTCCCTTCGGACTCACCGCAGTCTGAGCCCCGGAGTATGTCCCCTCCGGAGGATACCCGGATCTCGGAGTTTGTCCGGGATATGGCCACTGCCTTGGCTATCCCGGCGGATCCAGAGGAAGAGCCTCGAGCTGAAGAGCTCGAGGCGCTGCAGTATGATTCTCCTCTGAAGGAGGCCTTTACTGTCCCGGTTCCTCCGATGCTGGAACGGCTCCTCTTCCGTATGTGGAAGGCACTGGCCTCAGCGCCGGTTCTTAGCAAGCGAGTCGATTCCATCTATCGACTTCGGAAGAGCCCTGGTTTTCAAAAAGCACAGCTACCACACCATTCCATGGTTCTGGAATCGGCCATGCATCGTCTGAAAAGTCAGAAGATGCACTCCGCGGTGCCTCCTGGCAGGGAGGCCCGAAACCTCAATGGCATCGGTAGAAAGTGTTTTCAGGCCTCGATGCTTGCTTGCCATGTCCAGTCTTACTTGCGGTACTTGCGGGATCTGGCCAAGGCGGGATCTGGCCAAGGAGTTGGCCGGATTCTCTGCTGGTCTCTCCGGGGAACCTTTGCAGAGATTTAAGTCCTTGTCCTCGGGGATTCGGGACTGCTCGAAGTTCATGTCCCGTGCCGCCTACGATGGCTTTGAGGCTTCGGCCCGAGTTGCGGCAGCCGGCATCGCGGCCCGACGCCAGGCATGGCTGCAGTCATCGGACCTCGAGCCATGGGTTCAGGACAAGTTGGTCGATGTCCCTTGCCGAGGTGAAAACCTTTTTGGCAAGCCCATGACCGAGAAGGCCGCTTAGCTTGAGACCGAGCACCTCACCAGGACAAGGCTGTCGAGGAAGACCTCTGCTCCTTCTCATAAAAAGAAGGGCTCGGGTAAAAAGCCCTTTTACCCGAGGAAGGGCACTGCCTACAAACAGTACCCTCAATATCAGGCTGCCCAACCTGCCCCACAGGGTCAGCAAGCCAAGGGCCAGGGTAATGGGCCCTCTAGGCAGAGGACCCCCAAGCCTCAGGCCCCTGCTACCACTCAGCAGGGTGGGGTTTTTTGACTCCTTGAGCATAGCCTCTCCTCCACTGCTCCCCCAACCCTGCACAGGAGGTCGTCTCGCCCTTTTTGCCCGCCAGTGGCCCCTTATCACTGGGGACAGTTGGGTGCTAGAGATAGTCCACAAGGGCTATGCACTCCATTTTCACCAACTGCCACCCTCCTACTTTCCAGGGGAGCCTCCAAGGCCTCCCCTGCACACAGACCTTCTCTGTCAGGAGCTTCACTGTGTGTTGGTGGACAGGGCGGTGGAGCCTGTGCCTCCCCACTTGCCAGGTCACGGGTTCTACTCCAGCTTTTCCTAGTACCCAAAAGGACCGGTGGCCTTCGTCCCATTTTGGACCTCATGAACCTCAACAAGTTCCTAGTGAAAGAAAAGTTCAAGATGCTTACTCTTGGAACCCTTCTGTCCTACCTGCAGCAGGGAGATTGGCTATGCTCCTTAGATATAAAGGATGCGTATACCCACATCCTCATTCATCCAGACCACAGAAAGTACCTGAGGTTCATCGTGGGAGGAAACGATTATCTGTACAGAGTACTGCCTTTCGGCCTCACCTCCGCCCCCAGAGTTTTCACAAAGTGCCTAGCCGTGGTGGCGGCCTACCTGAGAAATCAGGGCAACTTTGTCTTCCCCTATCTGGACGACTGGCTCATCAGGGGTCAGACAAGCCAAGAGGCCAATCAAGCCACCCTCAGGACCATTGCTCTTCTCCAACGCCTGGGGTTTGTCATAAACTTCGCAAAGTCCACTTTGCTCCCTTCCCAGAACTTGAAGTTCATAGGGGCAAGGTTGGACTCTCTCCTGGAAAAGGCATTCTTGCCAGAAGACAGAGCACAAAGGTTGATGGACTTGGCAAGTCAATTTCTCAACAGGTCCCTGGTCTCCGCCAGGCTCTGCCTGAGACTTCTGGGCCACATGGCTTCGACAGTACATATGACCCCCAATGCCAAACTCCATATGCGGCCTGCACAGTGGTGCCTTCGGACTCAGTGGTCCCAGGCCACAGGCGGCCTCAGAGACAGGATAAGGGTGTCCAGACCATTTCTGCACTCCCTCAACTGGTGGCTGCACCCACCCAATCTATTGAAAGGGGTGCCCTTTCAGATCTCAGGTCATACAGTAGTGCTGACTACAGATGCCTCCCTGCTAGGCTGGGGAGCTCATTGTCTGGGCAAGTGCACCCAGGGCCTCTGGTCTCCCTGGGAAGCTGCACAGCAGATCAATCTCCTCGAACTCAGAGCTATTCGGTTAGCACTCAAAACCTTCACACCTGCCCTGGCTCACCAGTCTGTCCTGATCCAGACAGACAACCAAGTTGCCATGTTTTATGTGAACAAACAGGGCGGAACTGGGTCCAGGATTCTCTGTCGAGAGGCTCAGGACCTTTGTTCTTTTGCCCTCAAGCACAACATGCTTCTCAAGGCGGTGTACCTTCCAGGCCAGGACAACTATCTGGCAGACAGATTGAGCAGAATACTGCAGCCCCACGAGTGGCAGCTGCATCCTTCAGTGGTTCAAAAGATCTTCCTGAAATGGGGTCTTCCCTCGATGGATCTCTTTGCCAGCCCAATAAACAAGCAACTGCCAAAGTTCTGCTCCAGGCAACTGCATCCTCTGAGAATAGCAGCAGATGCTTTTCTGATTCCCTGGTCTCAGGGCCTCCTGTATGCGTTTCCTCCCACGCCCTTGGTGGCCCGAACTCTATTCAAGATTCTTCACGACAAGGCCTCAGTCCTGCTGGTGGCTCCCAGTTGGCCGAGGCAGCCTTGGTTTCCACTTCTACTTCAACTGGTGGTGGATCCCCCACTGCCTCTGGGGTTGCAACCCGACCTTCTCTCACAGGAGCAGGGTTCCCTTCTGCACCCCAATCTCAAATCTCTCAATTTGATGGCCTGGAGGCTGCAAGGGTAGTCTTGGCTCCCTGGGGCCTAACTCAGGAAGTTGAGGAGGTTGTCCTAGCCTCTAGGAAACAGTCCACTAGGACAACCTATGTTCTCAAATGGAAAAGGTTTTCTTTGTGGTGTCAACTACGTACAGAGGATCCTTTCTCCTGTACTGTGCCGGTAGTCCTTCAGTACTTACTGCACTTGTCAAATCAGGGTCTTAAATCCAATTCTGTTTGGGTCCACCTCTCAGCTTTAGCAGCTCACCACTCCTTGGTAGAAGGGCAGTCTCTCTCTGGCCACCCCTTGGTGTCCTGCTTTCTCAGGGGCTTGCTTTTGCTCAAGCCTCCCATCCGTCCTCCTGCCCCTGAGTGGGAGCTGAATGTGGTCTTGCAGCAACTGACTTGACCACCCTTTGAGCTGATGGCTACTTGTCCATTACGCTTCCTCTCCTGGAAGACACTCTTCCTAATAGCCCTTACCTCGGCTAGGCGAGTAATTGAGCTTCAAGCCCTGGTCTGTGACAGGCCTTACACCAGGATTTACAGGAACAGGGTAGTCCTCAGGACTCATCCAAAGTTCCTCCCTAAGGTTGTCTCCTCTTTCCACCTCAATCAGGAGGTGGTTCTTCCAACATTCTTCCCTAGGCCTCATGCTAGCCAGGCTGAAGCAGTCCTGCATACCCTGGACTGTAGGAGGGCCTTATCCTTCTACCGTGACCGTACGCAAGGGCATAGAAGGGCTACTCAGCTCTTCGTCTCTTTTGACCCCAATAAGTTGGGGTTAGCTGTGTCCAAGCGTACCTTGTCCATCTGGGTGGCTGACTGTATCACCTGGGCTTACAAGGCGGCTGACCTTCCTTTGCAGGGTAGGGTCACGGCCCATCGTGTCAGGGCAATAGCTGCCTCAGTGGCTCATCTCCGCTCTGTGCCCTTGGTAGACATCTGCAAGGCTGCAACTTGGTCTTCAAACCAGACTTTTGCAGCCCATTACTGCCTGGAGAGGGAGTCCCGTAGGGACAGTGCTTTTGGCCAGGCAGTACTCCGGAATCTCTTTGAGGTTTAGGCAACTCCTGCACTCCTGTCCTCTGTGGGGCTACCGGTGGGGGTTGTGTCCTTGAAAATCCTTTCTTTTCAGCTGGGACTAGAGGGAGTCCTATTGTTCAGCTTGGGTTCCTCGGTAGACCAGAGCTTGGGAGTCACCCATATGTGAGGACTGACTTCCTGCTTGGTCCTGGAGAAAGAGTAGTTACTCACCTGTAACAGGTGTTCTCCAGAAGCAGCAGGAATCAGTCCTCACAACCCTCCCTCCTCCTCTTGGAGTTGCAGTTGTACATAGTTTATATTTTTCATTTTTTGTGTGTGCTGTTCTTAGCTATGTCATTTGACTGAGGTAAGATGGCACCTTTAGGCAGGAAGGGAATCGCACATGCGTGCCTGCATTCCCAAAGGCTTTCTTAGACAGCTGGGGAAATGCTCTGCTGGGGCTTCATCGGTGCCGATGACACCCATATGTGAGGACTGATTCCTGCTGCTCCTGGAGAACACCTGTTACAGGTGAGTAACTACTCTGTCACTGCATGCAATGGAGTAAACCCAGGACTGGATCAAGCCTGTTGGGCGCATCTGGAGCCAGTTGGCAACACTGGTCCCATACTGCTGCTGCCCAGATGGGTAGTTTTGTCATAGTCTGGCACCTCAGCTGAGACTTGTCCATCTTGATAGACCCTGCCAGTAGTTAATTTACAGATAGCATAGCTCTCAACATCACCGATGCATGCAAGCCCTCACAGCACAACAAGCAGCAAACTTAGCGAGGGAAGAAATAGATAGGTATGGTTTAATGGACAAGGCCAAAATGGATTATGCTGAGCAAAGTCTTGCCTCACTATTCTGCAATTTTTTAGAGGCATGAATAAACATGTAGGTACAGAAGAGCTGGTTGATATAGTGTATCTGGATTTCAGAAAACATTTCACAAGAGTCCCTAATGGGATAGGAGGCAATGTCTTGTTGTGAACTGGGAGCTAGTTAAAAGATAGAGAACGGAGAATAGGACTAAATGGTAATTTTCTTAATGGAGAAAGCAAATAGTGGAGTGCCCCAGGGATCTGTACTGGGTGCGCTGCTTTTTAACCAGGGCTCGACAAATCCAAAGGCGCCAGGTCATTATGGCGCCTGGGAATTTAGTGCCCTGTCACCACTACCACTGCTGTCACTGTTGGAAGTGCTATTGCTTGAGTAAAAACATCTGTATCTCTGATCTTCATGGCTCTAAGTGAACTTGAGCTATGTAGTATAGGAAATCTCATGCTGATTTTGGTATCTCAAATCTCCCAAGATCAGCCCAAGTCTTCTGCACCGCATGACTCAAGTTTACTCTGAGCCATGCAGGTTAGAGAATCAGAAACCTTTCTCCAATGGTGATGGCATCAGTGTTAACAACAGGCCATGAGGTACAAAGAGAAGAAGTTCCTATCCTGGCAGCCACTCCAAGCAGTAAGTTGAGGATGCGATCAGAGTAGGGGGGTAGCTAACTAGTTTACAGGGTAGATGTTGGAAGAGGACCTGGTTGGCTGACAGGATTTCTGGGGGAGGGGACAATCCAACCAGCTTCTTGGTGAGGGGTAGTTGGGGGATGTTGTAGTGGATTGGCAGGGATGTACTGTCTGGGGGCATGGCCAACTGTCTTGCTGGTGTGGGAGTAGGAGTTAGAGGAGTGTACTGGCTAGGGAGGGTGGCTAACTAGTTCGCTCGGGTGGGGACTGTGGACTGCTTGGTGGCAAGAGCTAGCTGGCCTAGAGGGGAAAGGAGGGACCGACTGGTTTGATGGGGTAGGAGTAAGGGCTGGGGAGGACTGACTGGCTTTCTAGCTGGTGAGGGCTAGCTGGGCTAGAGGCTGACTGTGAGGATTATCAGGGCTAGGGGTACCTAATTTTAAGGTAGGTGGGAAATTGTGGAGAAAACAGGATAAAAACAAGACTGGGTGAGAAGAGGGGAAAGAGAGAGGATGTGAGGCTGGATGACAGTAGGTTTATGGGGGAAGAGGACATGAGACTGATGGCAAGTGGGGGAGAGGACGTGAGACTGGGTGACAGCAGGTTTGGGAAGAAGGAGAGCACATGAGACTTGGGTGTATGTTTCTGCCAGTGACCTGCAGCATTGCATTAAGGGCCTGATTTACTAAGCTTTGTTTTCTCTTAGACAATGGAATGGTAAAATAGCCTTAGTAAATTAAGCCACAAAACAGCAGAACACCCCCCTCTCCACCTCCTCAATTATTGTGGGAACTGGTGACAGCAGGTTTGGAGGGTGTCTTGGCCCCTGACAACTAAATTCTTGGAGTGACTCCTAAATCCAGAGAAAACTTATCAAGGCCTGTTTTTAATATATATAAATGCCCTCCCCCAGGGAGGAGTGGCCTAGTGATTGGGGCAAGTTACCTCAGGCCGGAAAGTCGGGGGTTCAAATCCCACTAGAGGACAGCAACCTTGGGCCGGAAGGACTGGGGTTTCTAGTCCCACAGGTGCTCCTTGTGGTCTTGGGCAAGCCACTTAACCCTCCATTGCCTATGTTCCCTTTAAGTATTAGTGTATATGTCTTATATCCCCTTGTGTTAAAAATGTATCCTCCAATTGTGTTGTGACCACTTTGATTGAAGGATAAGGTGGTATACAAAACTGTCTAAATAAATAAATGATCTGGAAATGGGAACAAGTGAAGTGATATAATTTATGGATGACAAAATATTATTATTCAAAATTATTAAATCACAAGTGGATTGAGAAATTGCAAGAGGACTTGAGAAACTGTGAGATGAAATTTAATGTTGACAATTGTAATCTAATGCATGTAGGGAAGAACAATCCAAATTATAGCTACATGATGCAAGGTTCCATATTAGGAATCATCACTCAGGAAATAGATCTTGGCATCATCATGACTGATACTTTAAAAATCCTCTGCTCAGTGTGCAGTGGTGGCCAAGAAAACAAATAAAATGCTAAGAATTACAAGGTAGAGAATGGTGAATAAAATAGAGAATACCATAGTGTCTTTGTATTACTGTATGGTTTACTGCACCTTGAGTATTGTGTGCATTTCTGGTAACTATATCTTTAAAAAAATATAGTGGAATTAGAAAAGAGAGAGGGGTGACCAAACTGATGAAGGAGATTGAATGATACACCTATGAGGAAAGGCTAAAGAGGTTAGGGATCTTCAGCTTGGAGAAGAGATGGCTGAGAGGAGTTATGAATGAGGTGTATAAAATCCTGAATGGAGTGGAATGTGTAAATACTTATTAGTTGTTTACTATTTCAAAAAGTAGAAAGACTAAGAGGCACACAAAGAAGTTACTAAGTAGTACATTTGAGACAAATTGTAGAAAATCGTTTTTCACTTGATGCATAATTAAACTTTGGAATTCGTTCCCAGAGGATGTGGTAAAAGCTGTTAGTGTACCTGGATTTAAAAAATGTTTGGACAAGTTCCTGGAATAAAAAAGCCCATTTATTAAGGTGAACTTGGGGAAAATTCACTGCTTACCCCTGTGATAAGCAGCATGGAATTTATCTACCTTTTGGGTTCCTGTTAGGTATTGTACTGGACTGGACACTGTTGGAAACAGAAAGTGGACTTGATGGACTTTTGGTCTGACCCAGTATGGCATATCTTAGAATGCACATGGATATACATCCATGTGTAGCAGGAGGTGTTATTTTATACTACATGTGGGGAAAAAAACAGAGGCGGTATGGCCGCATATATGTGCAGGCACCAGCACTTCATGTGTAGGCTTGTATTTGGTGACTTACGTAGGTGGATACCATATACTTACAGGTGTACGCGAACCATTCTGCAAGCCTACATGTGTAAGTGCCAGCACTTAACTAAAGATCCCACTGTCTTTTTCCTAATTTCAGGAATAAAAAATGGGGTATTAAGGAGGATAACCTTGTAAACATGCCAAAAAGCAGGTGTAAATACTGGTGTGGACTTTTTTGGTTATACATGTGTAGACTGTGACCTGCCTATGTCACACCCTAACTATGCTCCTGACATACACTCTTGTAACTTCCATATTGTAAGGACATCCATGTGTAAATTCAGCCCTTTCTAAAATGATCATTTTATACATGGATGCCATTTCCACGTGTAAATGATGGTGTTCCTTATCGTCACTCCAGTCCAGTCCCTTTACTACTGGGTTGCGCAACCCTTCCAGCAGCTTGGAGGCTGAGCCCAACCTTTTTGGGGATGGAGCGGTATAAATACCACTGGGACCACCCCTCAACTCCAGTATTCTCAGCCTCCAAGCAGCTGGAGGGTTCCGTAAGCCTAGGGCTTACTGGAGTCCTACCTTATCCTATTTTAGCTAATTTATTTTAGTTAGTTTATTTTGTCCTCTTTATTTGTTTAAGGAGATTGTTTGTTTCCTTTATTGGAATCCTGTACCTTTAATTTTCCTTCATCCTCTCTCCCCCCCCCCCCCCTCTCCCCTCCTCCCCTCCCGGGCCGGGCTGGAGACCGGAGGACTTGCCTGAGCTGCCTGCTGCAGGGGGAAGAAGCTTCTCTCCTTGACTTTGGACCGGAGTCCTGCTTCATTTCCAGGAGCTCCCCTGCCTCGCGCCGAAGCCCCGAGGCGGCTGAGCGCTGGAGGCAGCAACGCGAGGGGAAACTACTCGCCCTCCCCCCCCCCCCCCGGCGCAGGGGGTGCGGCCGGGCTTCCCCGGAGCCCCGAATCGGACAACCGACAGATTCGGAGGGCTCACAGGCGGCGAAGTCTGCAGCGGTGGCGACGCGGAGCACTTCCACCTTTTGCAGAGATAAAGGCCAGAACCTCGGGCAGTGAGCAGACGCGCGATCCTCCGTCCCGGACTCCACGTGGCTAAGGCCTAACACGTGTTGAGCCGGCGGAGAGGAATCGCGGCGCGGGCCCTGCTCGCAGAACAAACTTCAAATTGCAAGTATCAGCCTGGATTGGCAGCATTTCCTTATTAATGTTAAAATTTATTTTATTTTATCCTAATTGATTTTACTTTAATTTCCTGTTAGCTTATTCCATTTGCCCGCGAAAACGCTGACTTTGCTTGGGGGAGGGGACATCGCTGTAAAAGCTGTCCTGCTACAGCATTTCTCCCCTGCACATATTTTTGGGGATTGTTCTTCTTTTAGGTTGACTTGGGGGGTGAGTGTAATGCATCTTTTTCTGCAGCACTGAGCCTTCTGGAAATCATGGCCACTAAGTCAAAGTGCCCATCCTGTGGCACACGGAGGGGCACATCATCAGAGACAGGCATCTGCAGAGCTTGTGCTGCAGTCTCCACCTCCGTAGAGCAAGAGCTCAACCTGCCCATGACCCAAGGACCTCAGATGCCCGGGGACCCCCCGGAGGTGGAGGTGGGGCTCCATTTACCCCCGACGGCTAACACAGAGGTTCTCGCACCCCCTCCGTCCCGCTCCACGACGGATGAAGGGGTCGGGGATCTCTTCTCCCCTGACTTTATCTTATTGCTACACCAAGCATACTGCTTGCGCAAGCAGGGACGTGGATCAGGTGATACAGCTCCCACAGGGGATACCAGACCAGCCAGAACTAGGAGAGCGAGCGGTCAGGATCCAGGGGTACCCCCCAAACGTACCAGACTAATGAGCGAAGAGATCCTCCCACCCCCTTCTCAGGGCACCCCAGAGGAAGAGGGCTCGGAAAGGGAGCTGGAGGAAGAGGAGGAAGAGCTGGAAGAAGGCGAGATCCCCGAGGAGGACCATTCTCGCATTGTTAGAGTTTTTCGCCGGGAAGAGCTCCCTTCCTTAATCAATGAGTCCCTAAAAGCCCTCAACGTAGTGTCTGACGCCCCGGCGGATGACGAGGCACTAGAAGATCCCTTAATTCAGGCCATCAGAAGGTCCCAAAAAGTTTTCCCTGTCCACAGGGTGGTACGTCAGATGATACAGGAGGAGTGGGACCAACCAGAATCAAACTTGAGAGGGGTACGAACCATGGCTCGCCTCTACCCTCTTCCAGAGTCAGACAAAGAATTGCTGAAATCCCCCAGGGTGGATGCAGCGGTATCAGCAGTCACCAAAAAGACCACTATCCCAGTGGAAGGCGCCACGGCCTTAAGAGATGCCCAGGACAGGAAGGTGGATACGCTCCTGAAACAAGCCTTTGATATAAGCGCTCTCGCCTTGCAAGCCTCTGTCTCAGGAGCTTGGGTGTCTCGGGCCTGTTTAAGGTGGGCTCAGCAGATCCAGTCATCAGAGGAATCATCGGCTGAAACACAAGCCAACTCGGCTAGGCTGGAATCTGGAGCAGCCTATTTAGCTGATAGCCAGTATGACCTCATCAGATCTTTGGCCAAGAACATGGCCTCTGTGGTGGCGGCTAGGCGGTGCCTGTGGCTACGAAATTGGGCAGCGGATGCCTCCTCTAAGTCGCGCCTGGGCAGACTTCCCTTTAAGGGGAAGTTATTATTCGGTGAGGACTTAGAGAAGTTAGTCAAGGATCTGGGGGAGTCTAAGGGAGGCAGGCTCCCGGAAGACAGACAAAAACAGGGGCGCTCCTTTCCCCCAGTACGTACACAGCCCAGAGACTCCCGGAGGTTTCGCCCACCTAGGCCACCCCCCTTTTCCAAGGGCCGTTTTCCCTCAAAGGGGCAAGGTTTCAGGGGGTTCCGGGGAGCGGGCAGAGGCTTTGGCGCAGCCTCTTCCTCCTTCTCGGGCTCCAGAAAACAACAATGAGGAGACGGGGGTCCAGGAGGGAAGGCGCAGGATAGGCGGTCGCTTGACGCTCTTTCTTCCCGCCTGGTCCCGTGTCACGTCCGATCAATGGGTCCTAGAGGTAATCAGAGAAGGCTATGCCCTCGAATTCGCAGAACAAATCCCCCCGGCCTTTGTCCGTTCCCCCTGCGGATCCACTGCAAAAAGGGCAGCAGTAGAGGAAACTCTCGCACACCTAAGAGCGCTAGGGGCCGTGATCCCCGTGCCGCCAAACCAGCGCGGTTCAGGTCGGTACTCGATCTATTTCGTGGTGCCAAAGAAGGAAGGCTCCTTACGACCGATCCTGGATCTAAAACAGGTCAATCGCTGCCTCAGAGTGCCGCACTTCCGGATGGAGACTCTACGTTCTGTCATAGCAGCCGTCAGGGAAAGGGAGTTCCTAACATCTCTCGATTTGACAGAGGCCTACTTGCATATCCCGGTCAGAAAGTCTCACCAACAGTTCCTGAGATTCGCCGTCCCAGGAGGCCACTTTCAATTCCAGGCCCTACCCTTCGGCCTAGCTACGGCTCCCAGAACATTCACCAAGGTAATGGTGGTGGTAGCGGCCTTCCTCCGGAAGGAGGGAATATTAGTTCACCCCTACTTAGACGATTGGCTGATCCGGGCAAAGTCCGAAGAAGAAAGTCTCTCGGCTACGGCAAGAGTGATCCAGGTCCTAGAGGACTTGGGCTGGGTCATCAACCGAGCAAAGAGCAGACTGACTCCCTCCCAGGAACTCGAGTACCTCGGGGCAAGATTCGACACCAACAGCGGCAGGGTGTTCTTGTCACGAACAAGGTCAAGGGATCTAAGACTTCTAGTCTCTCAGTTTCTGGCCAGAAGAAGCCCCTCGGCATGGCATTATCTTCAGCTTCTGGGAACAATGGCGGCGGCAATAGAGGTAGTGCCTTGGGCCAGGGCCCACATGCGTCCCTTACAACGGTCCCTGTTGCGGCGGTGGTCGCCTCAGCATCATCCCCTTTCTCTGCAGTTACCTTGCGCCCCAAGGACCAAACAGGCACTCCACTGGTGGAGATGCCCAAGGAACCTGGACCGCGGGATGCCTCTAGAACCCCCTCAGTGGGTATTATTGACGACGGATGCCAGTCTATCAGGCTGGGGAGCACACTGCGGAGACCGCTTCGTCCAGGGGCTCTGGACACCGTTAGAATCGCAATGGCCCATCAACAGACTGGAATTACGGGCCGTCTCCCTAGCACTCAAGGCTATCCAGGACTTGGTACAGGGACGAGCAATTCGCGTCCTCTCCGACAATGTCACCGCGGTGGCCTACATCAACCACCAGGGAGGCACCAGCAGCCACGGTCTCGAGAAGGAGGCGGGCGCCCTCTTCCAGTGGGCGGAAGCCCATCTGCAGGCACTTTCAGCTCAACACGTGGCGGGCGCGGACAACGTCACAGCCGACTTCCTCAGCAGGTGCAAGATAGACCATGGGGAGTGGGAACTGGAACAGAAGACCTTCAGTCAAATAGTAGATCGCTGGGGAGTCCCAGTCATGGACCTCATGGCACGCTTCTCGTCAGCCAAGGTGGACAGATTCTTCAGTCGGCGGAAGGAAAGAATGTCAGAGGGCCTGGATGCCCTCTCCCAAAAGTGGCCTTCGGAGGGCCTCCTCTATGTATTCCCCCCTTGGGCTCTCATCGGAAAGGTCCTCCAGCGAATAGAGGCACACCAAGGATTGGTAATCCTCATAGCCCCGGATTGGCCTCGCCGTCCCTGGTACGCGGATCTGGTGAGGATGATCGCCGACCATCCCTGGCGGCTCCCTTGCAAGAGGGATCTGCTAAGCCAAGGTCCGGTGCTCATGCCACACGTGGAGCGGTTCTCGCTTACGGCTTGGCTATTGAAAGGGCACGGCTCCTGAAACGAGGTTACTCAGGCGCAGTAGTCTCAACCCTGCTACAAGCCAAGAAGCGCTCGACCTGCCTATCTTACGTACGAGTTTGGCGCATCTTCGAATCCTGGTGCGCGGAGCACCAAAAGAAGCCACTCTCGGCCTCTGTCCCGGAGGTCCTGGAATTCTTGCAGGCAGGGTTGGACAAGGGTCTGGCCCACAGCTCCCTTAGGGTCCAGCTCGCGGCCATCGCGTGCTACAGAGGCAAGGTCCGTGGGAAACCCCTCGGGGCCCACACTGATGTCTCAAGGTTCCTAAGAGCGGTGAGACGCCTGCGCCCACAACGGAGGTCGATCATTCCCCCTTGGGATCTCAACCTGGTGATAAATGCCTTGATCGGGAATCCCTTTGAACCATTAAAGGAGGCCTCCCTAAAAGATTTAACCCTGAAGACTGTCTTCCTAATCGCCATCTGTTCGGCCAGGAGGATCTCGGAACTACAAGCGCTCTCCGCTCAGCCGCCTTTTCTGTCATTTCTCAAGGACAAAGTAGTTCTGCGCACGGTTCCCTCCTTCTTGCCTAAGGTTATATCCCCCTTTCATATGAACCAGACGGTGACCCTCCCGGCCTTCGACAAAGAAGGGTTGGAAGCCAGGGATAGCAAGCTTCGACTCCTAGACATCCGGAGAACCCTGAAGCGATACCTCTCTCGCACAGCGCCCTTCAGAAAGTCCGACCGACTATTCATCCAGTTCGGGGGCCCACACAAAGGGGAGGCGGCGGCCAAGTCCTCTATCTCTAGATGGATCAGGGAGGCGATAGCCTCCGCCTATATCCTGAAGGGAAAGCAAGTTCCCGTGGGCCTGCGGGCACATTCTACTAGGGCGCAGGCTACCTCGTGGGCGGAATTCAGTCTAGTCCCTCCCCTGGACATATGTAGGGCGGCGACTTGGTCCTCTCTCCATACCTTCACCAAGCATTACAGGTTAGACGTTCAGAGTGCAGCGGACGCTCGTTTTGGCCTGGCGGTTCTTCATTCCGGTATGCCGGACCCCACCCAGGGTTGAACTGCTCGGGTACATCCCAGTAGTAAAGGGACTGGACTGGAGTGACGATAAGGAAATAGTAATTAGATCTTACCTGCTAATTAGTGTTCCTGAAGGAACGACAGTCCAGTCCCTGATCCCTCCCGATTCCGGCTAAAGTTGACATCTATTGGTTATAGGTAAGCATCGGAATGAACGCAGACCTTCGGAAGAGATGCAGACCATTTCAACGAGCGCAGACCCGCGGCGGCAAGCTCGGGCAAACCCACGCCGTCCATTCCCATTCCTCATATCCTCTCCTTATGATACCAGAAAAAAAAAAAAAAAAGAATTTTTATCCTTTAAATAAGTTAATGCGTTATTTTTCTTAAAATGTTTGTTACGTAGGTTGGTTACAATAGTTGGTTATATCTGCTTTTTCATTCGAATACTGGAGTTGAGGGGTGGTCCCAGTGGTATTTATACAGCTCCATCCCCAAAAAGGTTGGGCTCAGCCTCCAAGCTGCTGGAAGGGTTGCGCAACCCAGTAGTAAAGGGACTGGACTGTCGTTCCTTCAGGAACACTAATTAGCAGGTAAGATCTAATTACTATTTTACATGTCTAAATCACAAGTAAGTCTTCTAAAATAGCCCTCTTAATCACTTAAGGTTTGATTTTAAATGAACGTCCCGCAGGGTTTGGGAAGGTGAATCAAGAGATTATTATTTAATTGGAATCAATAGATTGAATTACTAAACATAAGAACATAAGATATGCCATACTGGGTCAGATCAGGGTCCATGAAGCCCAGTATCCTGTTTCCAACAGTGGCCAATCTAGGTCAAAAGTACCTAGCAGTTTCCCCAAAAGACACAGGTTCCACAATGCTTGTGGCAAGCAGTGGATATTCTGGGTCCACTTTAATAATTTTATTTATTTATTTATTTAAGCAGTTTTTCTATATTACCCCTTCCAGAGATCAGGGGCAGTTTACATTTAAACAAACCAATTACAGAGAACAGTTATTACAAACCAAAATGGTTAACTATGTACAGTTACATGGTGTACCTGTATATAGTTTTTTGTACATAGTTTAATAAGCCAGTTTTGCTATTTTGCAGTAGTTCAAGCTGTTACCCATTACTTTTATTGTTACAAAAATGTTCGATGTAAAACTAAGCTTATGCTATGTGGAATGTTGTTTTATTGTGAACCGCAACTGAACTCTGGAAGTTGCGGGTTATAAATATATGTTAAAAATAAATAAAAATAAAAAACTTGTCCAAACCTTTTTTAAACCCGGCTACACTAACAGCTTTTACTACATCCTCCGGTAGCAAATTCCAGAGTTTGATTACACATTGAGTGAAAAAATATTTTCTCTTATTAGTCTTAAATAGGTTACCCTGTAGCTTCATTGCATTCCCCCTAGTCTTTCTATATTTTGATGGCGTAAACAATTGATCTACGTTTGCCCGTTCCACTCCATTCATTCATTTATAGACCTCTATCATATCTCTCCTGTATGTCTAGCAGAAATGCAATCCCTGGTGATGGATACCCCTCTCAAGGAGGAAGGCCCTGCAAAGATTTTGAACTGCTGAAAGGTACTCGGATCAGATGGGCCTCGGGTGGAAAAGCTATAGCAGCAAAGAGGCACCCAGTGTGGATGGGCCCCAGTTGAGGGAGTCCAGCAGCAGAGCATGGATGGATCTAGGCAGCTCAAGAGGTTTCCAACAGCTGAGAAGCATCAGAATGATGGATGACCCCAGGCAACTCAAGTGGAAGAGCTGAGCAGTGACACCCTTGGGCAGAGAAGGGTCCAGCACTTGAGAGGAAGTGGGCCGGACGGGGTGGGGTTTGAAGCTGTGGGATCAGTCAGCAGAGACAGGCCAGACACACCAAATTCTCTCCAGGATTGCAACATTTGGCAGTCCAGCTGTATTCCTCTAGAAAGGGGAGAAGGGGAGGGGTAATGGAACATGGGGGAAGAAATAAAAAAGTGTCTTTCTGTCTATCTGACATTACTTTGGGTGGATTAGTACTCCAGTAGAAATGTATGAGATATTTGTGGTTCTTTTGATGGTTGTGCTTCACATGAATTAATACCTGAACTGTTTAAATAGAAACAGAAACATGACGACAGAAAAAGACCACATGGCCTATCTAGTCTGTCCTTCCATATCAACCACTCCAACAGTCCGCTTTTATTCCTTTAGAGATCCTCTGTGTTTATCACAGATGCTAAAGCTTGTTAGTACTTCCAGCCATCTTTGTTCAGTCATACCTATTCCTTTTTTTTCCCTGGGGGAAAGGGAGAGAAATCTGCTTGCTAAAACCCTTCTCCCTGCGGTGGAGGCACCATGCACCAAGCTTTTGGGGACTGACAAAGGCTAGGTCAGCCCCAGATCCAGGAATGAACACCTGGAGTGCTACATAAACATGAAAGTCTTAAAACTGTCACCAGTATGTCATGTTGAAGAAAACATCTGTGGATCAGGCTTAATATAGTATGTTTCTGTGTTCCGTTTTATGCAAACATTATACCAGAGAAGACTTCTAAAACTAACAGTTGTCATTCTTCAAGCTACCTCTTGTTTATAGCCACACAAATTTTCATATTTCTGAAAATTTAAATAAGATACCTTTTGGAAGGATGTTTCTTGAACATGGCTGCCACATCAATCTCAAGTTCTGCTGGGTAGATACCATGTCAGTTGAAACATCTATATTATTGCTAGACATAAATGATTGTTAAAAAGAGGCCAGAAAAAAGGCCTACTGATAACTTTAATAAGAAGGTTTCCATGTCTGGGAGACATGGCTTACCATGAACTGAACATGTACACAAAAAGTTGAAGAACTGCAAGATATTATAGGGGAAGGAATGGCTGAGTACCAGTTGAAATATTGTTCACTTTAATGATGTGCTTGTGTGTGCTTAAGCATGAGTGCCGCAAAAGAAAGTGTAACTTGGAATAACATGGCAGGGACCAAGAGGGATCATGAAAATTGCTGCTTGATATTTGACTATGTTTTTCTTTGTGCTTTTTATATGTTTCTGTTTCTGTAATTCCCCTTCACCTGTTTGTTTCAATAACTGTTTAAAAACTAAACATTGATGATGATTTATGTAGCACATAAGCCTTGTTTTAGGTGATTAATTAAGGAAAGTAGTTTTTGTGAGGTTAGATCACCAATCTAAAAGTGGCTCTGTTTCCAGAAGGATTTTATGATGGAATGACCCTTTGTCCTCCCATCAGCAGGTGGTCATCTATTTCTCCTGGCTGGTTTTACCATTCCTCCATGCTGTAAGGTTCCCACTTCTTTCGATCATTCTGGTGTGTGTACATGAGTGTGTATACACAAGGTCCTCATTTGCTTTCTTTGCTAGAGCTTAGTCCTCCATCTCTCTATCATGTTTTATGTTACCTGATCCCACCAACTCCCTGCTGGTTTTCAGACTCTATGCTGTGCTGTGCTTTTGCTGTGGTCTCCTCTAGGCTCGAAGCGGCCCTCCTTTTATGAGTGTGTTCATCTGTCTCGCTTTGTGCCAGTATTTTTGCTGTGTCCAGATTCACCCCTACCTTGTGCAGGCAGGGCTTGGCAGCTGCAAGCATCTCTGAGCACAACCCAAGGGGAAGGCGGCTCTTTGAGGTGGACGTTCATGCCTTCATCATTCTAATATCAGGGGTTCCCCATCTTGCGGTTGTTCTTGCCTCGTCTCTGGACTTTGGTTATCTCCTCCTCATTCTAGGGGCCCTTCTACTAATGTGAATCGTCATATTTCTGATCTCAGAAATCATTATGGATTAAAGTAAGAAAAAAAGTGGATTTTGGTCTTGCTGACCTGATGTGTGTGACTGGAAAGCATATGTAAATGTCACCTGCTGAGTATGTGTTTCAGGCTTATGACATTTCTGAACTTGAGATGTTTAAATACCTCCGTGGCATAAATGTTCAGGGAGAGAGCCTCTTTCAATTGAAGCAAGTTCTGCTACGAGGGGACATGGGATGAGGGTGAAGGGAGATAGATTCAGGAGTGATATGTGGAAATATTTCTTTACGGAAAGAGTAGTGGATCCGTGGAATAGTCTCCCAGTGGAGGTGGTAGAGATGAGGACAGTAACTGAATTCAAAAAAGCATGGGACAAACACAGAGTATCTCTAAAGGTAAAAAGGGGACTGTTGTAGTTGTTATGGACGGACAGACTAGATAGGCCATGTGGTCTTTTTCTGTCGTCATATTTCTATGTTTCTAACTTCATCTTACCCTTGGATGATTGTATTATTAATTTAGGGTATGTCATAGATCATCGTATATTCATATTAGTACTGAGGAAGTCATAGAAAGTTCAGTCCATTAAAAAAAACAATCCCTCTGAAAAAATAAGAAGAAATTAGAAGGGCACATTTTTATTATTCGGAAATTAGGTCATAGATATATAGCAACACTTTCTTATAATAACTGGTCTAACCCATACATTGCCATCACTTTGGCTAGAGAAATAGACCCACATAGGCTTGTATTTGCAAACACGGAGTAAGATTGTATTTTGCTTGAAGACGTCCCTATAAAGATCATATTGTTGCTCTTTAAAATAACAACACAGAGACATAAATGAAGACAGATTTTTGTTCTCACTCTCTGAACACACCTTTCATTCCAAGCTCCAGTGTATAATTGTCTGTATCAATCTCAATTTACAGCATGACGTGCCCCTGTGTCTGACAGCCTGAATTTCATCAACTAGGATGTATCAATTAAACCCCACCAGATAGGCCATAAAAACATAGAGAAAGAAAACGAAACACTCAATACTTCCATCTAGTAAATGAGAAGAACCTTTTAGGGATTCTTAACTGTTTGAAATCAAAAACATATTGCTGTACAAGAATGCAAGCAATATTAAATGCTCAGTCTGGTGCCTGCATGCATGTACAGTCGAATGTTTCTCATACTGCTACTTCTTGATTTCTCCGTTGCTGTAACTAAAATATAAGTGAGTTATTCGACTAGAATCCAGTGAAAGTCCTTACTAAACTGTGTGATGACTGATGGCGCTGTCAAAGGTTTTAACATGCTCCTGGGTAACACACTTCGAACCGTAAGCTCACCAAAGAAATACCTGAATGATGAAGTAGTGGATCCTAAGCTCTTAAACATTTTAAAAGCAATTAGGCTTACATAAAAGATTTTTATGCACATCAAGGCTCCAATAACAGCAAAAAGTCAAATTAAGCATATACTTGTAATGTCTTCAAAAATTATATCTAGGATGACTTTTGCAGCATTTCACTAACTCAGATGTGCAGATGTGTGTGTGTGTGCTTATATTCTGTGACTGTCTTTTGATATGAAAGATAATGTGCCCTATTCAGATTTTTCACTCCTCTTCTGTGTCTGTTATAATACTTGTAAAAATACAGTCTTTGGATTTGCATTTGCAGTCTATTACTACCTCTTCCAAGTCAGAGCTTAAGGTGCGTTGCATTCAGGCACACACATTATAGTATATCCTTGCCCAAAGGTTTACGGTCTGTTGTACTTGAGGTAACCATGAGATATGCGTAATTGAATCGTGTCTTCCTTGTTTCACAACTTGCTGCTCAGTCCCCAGGTGCACTTACTTATCTCCAGGAACAAGCAGGAATGTAGTCTTCACAAATGGGTATCGTCGGTACTGACGGAGCCTGCGCGGGAACGCTCCCCAGCGTCCCATAGGAACGCTTTTGGGAGCATCCCTCAGCACATGCGCGCTGCCTTCCCGCCTTTCCAACTGTCCCTCTTCAGTTCTTCGTTTTCCGCAGAGCCGACAGGACACATACCCTGTCACCGCAGAAAATTCCTTCTTTAAACTTGTTTTCTTGTGGTCGCGCCTGCCTCCGCACGACACCTGCCAGTATCGCCGGTTCTTTCTTTCTTTCTTTTAAAAAAAATAATAAAGATCTATTTTTGAACTGTTTCTCTTCAGAAATTTTTTCTTTTGGTGCTAGGCGCCATTTTGGGCATTAGGCCCCATTTTTCCCAAAAGATGGAAAAAACAGCTAGTGTTTTTAAAAAATGTACTAAATGTGGCGGTACCATCTCCGTCACCGACACCCATGACTGGTGTCTAAAATGTTTAGGCCCTGACCATTCTCCATCTGAGTGTTCCTCCTGTATGGGGATGACTAAAAGAGGAAGACAGAACCGAGCTGCAAAGCTCGGTACCCTCTTTTCTTTGGATACCAGGTCCATTGCATTGACATCTTCAAGAGCCTCGTCTTCCTCCCATGGATCTCGGGTAACTAAACATAAGAGCCGGTCCTCAAAGGGTAGCTCTCCTTCAAAGCATTGAGAGGCCATTGGCATTGCCCTTGAGGAAACTACACCGGCAAAACAGCCCCGGCGGGAGGCTTCAGCCTCCAAAGCATCAACAGGGTTCCAGGATGTTCTCGAGGCTTCGACCTCGGCAGAACTACTGGTGCCATGCTCAGGGGTTCCGGCCGCTTTTATCGGTACCGATACCCAGGCATCGTCAGCGTTGATAGACCAGAGATTCCTCGCTATCGAATGTAGTCTTGCAGCTCTCGTTACAGCTGCGGTACCATTGACACCAGTGGTTCAACGGGCACCGGTACCGATGCCAGTACCAGCACCGGTACCGATACCGGTACCAGCACCGATGGTACCGGCCCTGGTGGGAATCCTTCCCATGCTGATTTTTTCTGGCATAGACAGATCGGTACCAGACCAATTCGGTACCGACTTCGATCGATACCGAGACAGTGCTTTGCATAAACATCGGGATCAGAGATACTTTGAATCCTCCGATTCTGATGACTGATAATTCTGCTGGTACCAGAGTGTTTCTCCCGGAAGACTCCTTTTCTCCCCAATGCAGAATGTCTCCTCCGGAAGACATGTCTTTGCAGGATTTTATTCGTGATGTGGCCCGAGGCCTTTCAATCACGGTAGCTCCTGAAAAAGAACCTAGAGCAAAGGAATTGGAAATTCTCCAATACCCTAAGGCTCCCAAGGAAGCAGCCACTCTGCCCATTCATGAAATTCTTCATGATTTGATGTTCAGAATGTGGGAGACACCTTTGACCACGTCTCCTCATTCTAGGAGACTTGATACCATGTATCGAGTTCCACCATGTCCTGGTTTTCAAAAGACTCAGCTGCCACACCATTCAATGGTAGTGGAGTCAGCCATGTGTAGGATGAAAAGTGCAAAGAGACATGCATCCAATCCTCCAGGTCGTGAATGCAGGACTCTTGATGCTTTTGGGCGTCAAACTTTTCAGGCTTCCATGCTTTCAGCTAGGATCAGCTCATATATTTTATATAGGAATGTTCCTCAAGGAGGTCACAGGAGATTTGGAGCTTATGAGCCCCCCTTCTCCCTGAGGACAAACGACAGGACTTTCTCACTCTGGTCAAGCATGCTCAAGATATCTCCAAGTTTGTAAACCGTGCAGCCTTTGATTGCTTTGAATGCATCAGCAGAACCTCTGCTATTGCCATTGGTGCATGTCGGATTGCCTGGCTTCAGGCATCAGACTTGGAGATTTGGGTACAGGATAAATTGGGAAACATCCCTTGCACAAGAGAAAACCTCTTTGGCAAGAATTGGCAGGAGAAGGCTAATGAGAGAGATACTGACAATCTCACTTTAGACAGATTGTCAAAATCTACAGCCACTCCAGCCAAAAAGAAACCGTATAAAAAACCCTTTTTCAGCCAAAAGAGGAAGTTTTATTCATCCTATACCCAGCAAGGGCAAGCTCAGGGTCAGGTTGCCCAGAAGGGTCAACAGCAACAATCCAGACAAAAGAAACCAAAAGGCCTTAGAGCTCAACCAGCTCCACAGGCCCAGCCCCCTCAAGGGCTTTGACTCCTTCATAGAGAACTTAGCCTTCCTGCCTCTGAAGGGGTCAGAACCCCTAAACATTCCAGGCAGGTTGTGTCATTTTGCCAACAGATGGCACCAAATCACAACAGAAAACTGGACTCTGTCCATTGTGGGAGAGGGGTACAAGCTTCATTTTCACAGTATGCCCCCTCCTACAATCGTAAGACAGTTCAATTCCCAAACCTCTACAGGCAATCTACTGGATCAAGAGGTCTCAACACTGCTTGCTCAAGGAGCAATAGAGGAGGTTCCCATTCTTCAGCAGGGTGCAGGGTTCTACTCCCCCTATTTTCTTATTTCAAAGAAAACAGGAGGACACAGACCCATTCTAGACCTCAGAGAATTGAACAGATATCTCAAAGACCGGTTAGGTCAAGAAGTCACTATGCTCCTTGCTCAAGGGGCAATAGAAGAGGTACCCATTCCCCAACAGGGTACAGGGTTTTACTCCCCCTATTTTCTTATTCCAAAGAAAACAGGAGGACACAGACCCATTCTAGACCTAAGAGAATTGAACAAATATCTGTTCCGAGAAAAGTTCAAAATGATTTCTCTGGGAACTCTTCTGCCATACCTTCAAAGTCAGGATTGGCTTTGTTCTCTAGATCTAAAGGATGCATATACTCACATTCTGATCCATCCAGATCACAGGAAATTCTTACGATTCCTTTTCAAGGGAAAACATTTCCAATACAGGGTTCTTCCCTTTGGTCTGGCTTCGGCACCAAGAGTATTCACGAAATGCATGGCAGTAGTAGCTGCATTTCTGCGAACCCTGGGGATATTTGTCTTCCCTTATTTGGATGATTGGCTCATTCGAGCCACCACGGTTCCAGAAGCCAGATCTGCACTGTCTTGCACAATGCGAATCCTTCAATACTTGGGATTGGTCATAAACCTCCCAAAATCCCAACTTGCTCTGTCTCAGTCCCTAGAGTACATAGGAGCTCGTCTAGATACCAGACAGTCAAGGGCTTTTCTCCCACAACCCCGCTGTCTTCGTATAATGCAGCTAGCTTCTCAGGCAGCGGTGAAGTCCTCCCTAACTGCTCGAGAACTTATACAACTGTTGGGACATATGGCATCCACGGTTCATGTGGTTCCCTACGCTCGCCTTCATATGCGAGCAGCCCAGTGGACCCTATCCACACAGTGGACACAGGCCACAGGACGTCTGTCAGACAAGACATCAAACTCTCAACGACTGATCTTGTTCCTACAATGGTGGCAATCACTGGAAAATCTTCTAGTGGGGTCTCCTTTCCAGCAACCCCTATTCCAGGCCACCCTAACAACAGATGCATCACAGGTGGAATGGGGAGCACACCTGCATTATCTCTCTACCCAGGGTACCTGGACTCCACAGGAGGCTTGTCTTCACATAAACCTCCTGGAACTCAGAGCAATCTGTCTAGCTCTTCGAGTATTCCATGCCCAGCTCAGCTACAAGACAGTCCTAATCCAAACGGACAATCAAGTAGCTATGTTCTACATGAACAAGCAGGGCGGAACAGGCTCTCTGTAATTATGCAGCGAAGCTTTACGACTATGGGCCCTCGCCAGAGAGCATCAAATTCACCTTCTCGTGGTATATCTTCCAGGCATTCAAAACCTTTGGGCAGACAAACTCAGCCGAGTACTGCTGCCTCACGAATGGTCTCTCCACCTAGACCAGGTGGCCAAAATATTTCAGATCTGGGGAACCCCAGACATAGACCTATTTGTAAGTCCACTGAATGCCAAACCTCCCCAGTTCTGTTCCAGGATTCCGGCTCAAAATTGCCAGGCAAGGGACGCCTTCCTTCTTCACTGGGGTCACGACTTCCTCTATGCCTTCCCACCCATTCCCCTCATCCCCAAAACACTCTTCAAGCTTCAGAGAGACAGGGGTCGTATGATCCTCATAGCGCCACGGTGGCCACGCCAAACATGGTATCCCCTGCTTCTACATCTCTCTCAAGCTGCACCTCTGGAGTAAGGCTATGCTCCAGATCTCCTCTCCCAAGAGAACGGGATGCTATGGCACCCAAATCCCCAGTCCCTGCATCTCAGGGCCTGGTTGCTGAAAGCTTAGACCTTCAGGATCTTAACCTTTCCCAACAGGTAAAGGATATCCTTCAGGCTTCTAGAAAACCTTCCACAAGACACTCTTACACCTTCAAGTGGAAACATTTTACTATATGGTGTTCACAGAAGGGATTAAACCCCCTTATGATACCTTTGGAATCGATACTAGAGTATCTACTTCATTTATCAAATTCTGGTCTAAAGACCAATTCAGTAAGAGTCCATCTTAGTGCAATTGCAGCTTCCTATAAGCCTCTAAATGGACAACCAATTTCCTCGCATCCACTCATAACAAGATTTATGAGAGGTCTTCTATTAACAAAGCCTCCCATCAGGCCACCACCGGTGGCATGGGATTTAAACCTAGTTCTCGGGCAGGTCATGAAACCGCCTTTTGAACCTTTAGCCACCACAACCCTAAAGCTTTTGTCCTGGAAGATCATCTTCCTAATTGCAATCACTTCTGTATGTCGCATTAGTGAATTGCGAGCTTTAGTGGCTGATCCTCCTTATACTAGGTTTCACCATGATAAGGTTGTTCTTAGAACTCATCCACACTTTATGCCAAAGGTGGTTTCACCTTTTCATTCAAATCGATCAATTTATCTTCCTGTATTCTTTCCGAGGCCTCATGCAGAAAGGAACCTTCATACTTTGGATTGTAAAAGAGCCTTGGCTTTTTACCTACAAAGAACACAGCAACATAGAAAGTGTTCTCTTTATTGCTTTTGATTCTAATCATTTGGGACTTCAGTCTCCAAGAGAACTCTGTCCAAATGGATTGCACAATGCATATCCTTTGCTTATGAGAGTAAGAGTCTTCCTCTTCAAGGCCATGTCACAGCTCATAATGTGAGAGCCATGGCAGCCTCTATGGCTAACCTTCACTCTGTGTCTATTGATGACATTTGTCGAGCAGCCACCTGGGCTTTGGTACACCCCTTTACAGCCCACTACTGCCTATATAAAGCCTCCCATTGGGATGCCTTCTTTGGCCAAGCTGTTCTTCAAAATCTCTTCCGGACCTAATTCATCTCCTACCCACCAACCCTGTTGGGATGCCAGAGATCCATGGGAGGAAGCATGGCCCACCTTACTTGGGTGGCAGCTTCCTGAGGCTATCTCCCTGGCATCTTCAGCTAGGGAGTCCCCATATGTGAAGACTACATTCCTGCTTCTTCCTGGAGATAGCGTAGTTACTCATCTGTAACAGGTGATCTCCAGGAACGGCATGAATTTAGTCTTCATAACCCACCCACCTCCCCTAGGAATTGTCTCTCTCTATCTCTCTGTCTTTTTCCTCTCTCCCTCTGTCCTTTCATTCAGCTACAAACTTAACTGAAGAGGGACAGTTGGAAAGGCGGGAAGGCAGTGCACATGTGCTGAGGGATGCTCCCAAAAGCGTTCCTATTCGGCACTGGGGAGTATTCCCACGCAGGCTCCGTCGGTACCGACGATACCCATATGTGAAGACTAAATTCCTGCTGTTCTCGGAGACCACCTGTTACAGGTGGGTAACTACGCTTTATGTGATTATATGCATAACTATTCATGGAGGCAAAGACATGGACAGAGCAGTGACATGATGGGCACTTATGTGTGTATTTTGTAAAATACGTGCATATGTGCAAGTTTCTGTTGTTTTTGTTAAGTGCCATTGAGTCGGTGTCGACTCATGGCGACCCTCTGGATAGTTGACCTAAACTGTGTTCTGTCTTCAGTCAGGTGGCTCATAGTTGACAGAGTGGCACCCATAGTTGCTGTTATTGTATCAATCTATCTCATGGCTGGTCTTCCTCTTTTGCGTTGACCTTCTACCTTGCCAAGCATGATGTCTTTCTCTAATGATCTCTCTCTTCGGATCAGGTGTCCAAAATATGAAAATCGAAATCTTGTCATCTGAGCTAAGGAAAGCTTAGGTTTGATCTCCTCTACTACTGACTGGTTTGTTCTTCGGGTAGTCCATGGTATACACAGTATTCGTCGCCAGCATCATAATTCAAAGGCATCAATTTTCACCCTTGCTATTTTTTTAATGGTCTAACTTTCACATCCATATGACATTATTGAAAATACCATAGCTTGAATAAGTCAAATCTTTGTATGAAGAGAGACATCTCTGCTCTTGAGAATCTTGTCTAGGTCCTTCATAGCCATTCGGCCTTGAGCAATGCATCATCAAATTTCTTGACTGCTTGTCGTCTTTTTATTGATAGTTGATTCAAGTAGGTTAAAGTTGTCCACTATTTCAATTTCTTCTCCATCAACGATGAGCTTATTGATTTTGACAGTTGTCAGGATCTTTGTCTTCTTTACATTAAGGTGCAGTCCCATTTTAAGACTATGTTCCTTGATCTTGAGAAGCAAGTGTTTCAGATCGTCTTTGCTTTCTGCCAGTATCATCAGCATAGTGATGGTTGTTGATGAGTCTTCCACCAATCTTCACACTTTGGTTGTCTTCATACAGTCTTGCTTCTCTGATGATTTGTTCTGCATATAAATTAAACAGGTAGGGGGACAGTATGCAGCCTTGTCTTACACCTTTGCTGATTTTAAACCATTCTGTTTCTCCTTGTTCCGTACAAACTGTTGTTTCTTGATCAATGTAAAGGTTGTGCAAGAGAATGATCAGGTGTTCTGGTATAGCCATTCTTCTTAATGTGGCACAGAGATTTTCATGGTTTATATAGTCAAAGGCCTTGCTGTAGTCAATAAGACACATATAGATATCCTTTTGGTATTCTTTTTGCCTTTTCAAGGATCCAGCTCACATCCACGATGATGTCTCTTGTTCGTTGCCCTTTCCTGAACCTTGCTTGCACTTCAGGCAGTTCTCGTTTCAGGTATGGTTGTAGTCTCTGCTGATCTTGAGTAGAATCTTACTGGCATGTGGGATCAGAGCGATTGTGTGATAATTTCCACAGTCGGTCGGATCACCTTTCTTTAGTATTGGTATAAACACAGATCTTATCTGGTCAGTTGACTATGATGTTGTCTTCCAAATTTCCTGGCAGAGCCTTGTAAGTATGGTAACAGCTGCATCCGATTGCTGTAATACTTCAGTGGGAATGCCATCAATGCCCGGTGCTTTGTTCTTTGATAACCCCAAAACAAAAATAGAGAAATGTGAAAATTTGATCAAAACCTGATGCCTATAATCCTATAAATGTCAGAAGTATAGCCATGAGATTTTGAAATCACCTCTTGAAGCTAATCTTCCATTTTACTCAAATTTTTCATTGAGCTCACCTCGGAGCTAACGATAAGTAAGGTGCAACACCACAACAAAGTGTCACCAATAAAACTATGTGCAAAAAATTAAATAGCATAGCATAATTAAAATTCAAAATAGGAGAATCCCAAGTAGAGAGTCTTGCAAAAAGGGAACCAAATCAGAAACCACTTATCTGAGTCTTCCCAATGCGTTGTCAGCTCACAGCATAATTTTTACAGATTTCTCCAAAACACTTCGATAGCTCCAACCAGACAACTCTTCAGGAGCCAAAAATGATGTTGCAAATCAGTTCAGGAAAGTAGCGAATTATCAGACTCAGCACTGCGTTTCGGGCGACCAACTCTTATGCGCCCTGCTTCAACGCTCACCAGCTACACCGACAACCCTCTGTCGTTATTGATCAAAAAAGACGCCAGCGCATGCTCAATCGCAGTCTGAACCCTGTAGCAGGATAACAGCTTAAATAGCCAATCGGCAAGCAGCAAGCAGTTCAGGAAAATTGATAAGGGGTTGTATAGTGTAGAGAATTTTTAGTTAGGTTGATAATTTGTTCTTTGATAAGGCTTTCAGTGCTGCAGTAACTTCTTCTTTCATCACCAATGGTTCCTAATCATAAGGTACAGGTTGAAATGGCTGTTAGTCCACTTGATCTTTATCGTATGACTGTGTATATTTCCACCTTTTCTTGATCTTCTCAGCATCATTCAACATGGATCCTTGAGCATCCTGTAATATTCTAATTCAAGGCTGGAATTTTTTCTTTAACTCTCGTAGCTTTAGGAAAGCCAATCTTGTTCTTCCTCTAATAGTTTCTGATTCTGTTTCCTTGCATGCATCATTGTAGTACTTCTCCTTGTCTTGTTTTGTCTTGTCTTGCTGTATGTTGGAAATCTCAGAGTTCTGCACAATTGCCTCTCTTTGTCCTCTGGCTTTAGCTTCTCTGCATTTCTTTCAGAGTTTCTTCGGTCATCCATTTGGCCGTTTTTGCTTTTTCACTATTTTGTAGAGACTTCTCACTTTCTTCCAACACAACCTTCTTGATGTCATCTGTGATACCCTAGCCTGGGCCCTAGGGCTTACAGGCATAGGGCCGCCTTGTTATGTCCTTATATAAAGCTTTACTGTGTCTGTCTCCAGTAAGGAATTCTGGGACTTGTAGTTTGGCTTTCTTATCCAAGGACAAAAGTAGTGTGAAACCGTGGGTTAAGGCAAACAAGAATATTTATTTTTGTGGGATTTCCATAAGCATTAAATTCAGAACGCAGGCATTAGGATACTTCTCCAAACATAAGAGGAAAACATGTACAACTGAAACTGAAGAAAGATGAACAAGTCTTTCTAACACTGGCAGCTGTTCTCATCAAACAAGTTAACATGCACGTCGTAGTCTCTTGTGTTCATTCAAACAAAAGGTAAACTTCTTCTAACAACTGTTGCTTTACTTTCCAAAACTCTTGGTTAAACAACAAAACCTTCTTTGCTTCAGAAGAAACTCTTATCAGTTACAGAGTTAGGCAAACATTGCTTCTCACCACGTTTTGCTTTTCTTTTTGAGCCCTGTTTACCAGCGTCTAGTTTTCTTTCAAACAAAAAGAGCAATCCATTGGGGATTCCCCCAGGTTAGACTCTGGCTCAAAGGAATCAATCTGCATATCCTCTTGGGCAACAGAATGCTTATCCCTTTCTATGGTTTCAAAAACTTCTTCAGGCTTCCTGTCCTGTAAGAACTTCTGAAATTCGCTCCATAGCTGTTCTTTCTGATAAGGATCAATTATATTGGGAGAGTGAGCTTTCTTCCCTGGGAACACTTGCCTTAACGTCTCTAGTGTTTTTGGTTCAGCTTCTCTGCTCTCAGGTAAGTTTTGGCTCTTTCCCCAGACAAGCGTATCCACCCACCTTCTAGCAGTTGAAGTCCTCGGCAGTGGCTCTTGAACACTAGGTACTGCAACCTGTTCCACCACGTCTGTAAGCTTTCCAGCTAACCGTCTGCTAGCTTCAAGTTTAGGAGCATTTTTCAGACACAGACTGCTTCCTTTCTTACTTGCCTCATTCAGCAGCTGGAAGTCAGCCTTCCTATAACTTTCTCCACTCCTTCCTTTCTGGAATCTCTCCTGGAATCCTTTCTCCTTGAAGGCTTTCTCCTCTCCCCAGGATCTCTCTTTCTGGTCTGATTCAGGTTTTAAAAACCGTTTCTTGCCTGCCACTCCCTTGCCTCTGCACAGGTGTTTACAATCAGTGCCCAAGCCTGCCCCCCCCCCTCCCCCTGTCAGATCTTGGGTGTGGCTTAGCCTCAGCAGAGACAGGATTTTTTTTCATGCTTGCCTTGCAGAGTCTGTGCAAAGCTGGTCTGTCACTCATTTTAAAGGTACAAACATTGTTTTCTTCTATTTCCATCTGCTCCTGGCGGCTCTCCTCGTCACACGTCCCATAACTCTTCTGGACTCTGTCATTTTATCTAAAGCAGAAAATCAATTTTGCAGGCAGTCTTTAAATTCCGGTGGTATATTCTCAAGGTCATATTTTGCGACATTTATGAGGCTTGCTCTTTTTCAACTTTAGCTTGAGTTTGCATACTAGTAGTTGGTGATCTGTACTACAGTCAGTTCCAGCTTTTTGCTTCATTGATGTTCTAGATCTTTTCCATCATTGACTTCCACAGATGTAGTCAATTTGATTTTTTTACAATCCATTGAGTGAAGTCCATGTGTACGGTCACTGGAAGAAGGCATTTGAGATGAATAGATCATTGGTCTTGCAGCATTCTATCAGTCTTTCTCCAGTTTCATTTCTCTTGTCAAGTCCATATTTTACAACCACTTTGCCTTCTTCTTTGTTGCCTACTTTTGCGTTCCAGTCACTCATGTCTCTCAGGATATCTTGTTTGCATGTTCTTTCAATTTCAGCTTGTATTTGTTCATAGAACTCATCAATTTCATCCTCTTCTGCAGCTCATTTTGGGGCATATATTTGAATTATAGTTGTGTTGATGGGCATTCCTCGTAGACGAATAGAAATTAAGCATTCACTGATTGCATTGTATTTCATTACAGTTCTTGCAAGTTTCTTCTTAATTATAAATGCAACACAATTTTTTCTTTTTCATTTCCAGCATAGTAAACCATGTGATCATCAGATGTAAAGCACCCGATGCCAGTCTAATTCAGTTCGCTGATACCCAACCAATCGAGTTGTACATGTTCCATTTCATTCTTGACCACCTCCAACTTCCCTGGGTTCATGCTTCATACGTACGTTCCATGTCCCAATATGCAAGACATCTTTGCAGCTTCTGACTTTCATTTCATGCACAGGTACCTCAGTAGTCAGGCATCCTGAGGGCTTTGATCCAACCACATCATAAATGCTGGCTTTACTCTGAAACGTCTTCAGCTCCTCCCCAGTAGTAAGTCGAGTGCCTTCCAACCTGTGGGTCTCATCTTCCAGTACTATGATGCAATTTGTTTTGTTATGACTATCCATTGGGTTTTCGTGGCAAGATAGGCCTGGCAATCTACTTCCATTTTTTCCGCACAGGTAATTCTAGTAGTGTTGCCTTTGTCACAGAAATGTGTGCAAGTGTTTACTGGCCCATATATATAACGAGTTACTCCTGCCTTGAAGCTGGTGTAACTTTGCATAGGAGCTTTTGGGTAGGCACAAAGACACATACTGTTCTTTTATAAAAAAAAAATAACCTCAGTATATCTCCCTTCATGTTTAGGAACTCTGTCATAAAATTGCCCTCTAATTGTTTGAGAAAATGTAACATTTTTAAAATCTGTTTTTAGAGGATTTAAAACCTGATGTTCTAACCATTTTCCCCATACATGCAAAAAGGACAAAGTCTTTAAAGTCCTGGTCATTAGTGCTTGGGAAAGGGATTCTTAGTTCTTCATGTTGAAGTCTGTTAGTTTTCTACAGAAAGTTAGCAGCAATATAGATTTTTCTTGCAAGAACCACTTATAGGGGTAGGAGGCAGGACATTTTCTGAATATGTCACGGAATTTCAGCAAACTTTGTTTTGTGATGTATCATTGTATCATGCTTCCATTGGAGTTTTTTTAATATGAAATCTATTTTGATCTTGTACCATCTGCTGGCTGAAAAAGTGTAGTCCTTGAGCCAGCAGGTGGCACTAGAGAGGAAGAGTGGCCGAACGCTTGGTGGGGCATGTGTAATAAGTGATATGTGGCCAGAGGGAATCCACTTCAGCAGAAGTTGAAGGATTTATTTATTTATTTATTTAGCTGCATTTATATCCCGCTTTTCACCGGGTCAAAGCGGTTGGGGGATACATTTAACACGAGGGGATATGAGACACATACACTAATACTTACAGGGAACATGGGCAATGGAGGGTTAAGTGGCTTGCCCAAGACCACAAGGAGCACCTGCGGGAATAGAAACCCCAGTCCTTCCGGCCCAAGGTTGCTGTCCTCTAGTGGGATTTGAACCACCGACCTTCCGGCCTGTAGTACCTTGCCCCAACCACTAGGCCACTCCTCCCTGGATATCAGTGTCTGATGTGTAATGAGAGCAATGTTGGCTATTTTCTTGGTTGGTGTTGCTACAAAGATTTGCAAGCCAAGGGAAAAAGAGGAAAAGAAAGTGTGAGAGAGAGGTCATGGAAAGAATATGGAAGAATGAGAGGAAGAAGATGGATGCATTAGGGAGATGTTTCAGGATGGGAAACAAAAAGGTGACGATAGCAGAGAGGTAGGACTGAGTTGAAGAAAAAGAAATGGGGAAGAAGTTTTGGAGGTGGGGGAAATGACAGCGGAAATAAGGACAAAGAGGTTTTAAAATAAAAAAAAATAAAATAAAATAAAAACATAAGTAATTATAAGATGAGAAGGGGGTAGACAGAACTGGGAAAGGAATTAAAATAGGGGTAAATTTATTTTTGATCATTTAATATTTGTTACAGAATTTTAACTCACTTTCACATTAAATTTTCTTTAAACATTTTGGCATAAAATAATTTTTTGGTGAAAAGATAGTTTGATTCTATGTGTGAGCTTTAATCTCTTGGCTAAGACCACCAACAATAGTGCTAATTGATATTAAATTTGCACTGTGATTTGGGTGTTATGGACAACTGTCCACTGAGAAATTGGCTGAAAATCCAAACTGCATAGACCACCCAATAGTTTCAAATGGTAATGACTTCAGCACTACTGATCTGAGCTGATGGCCTCAGTTGAATGCTTTTGTATTCCTATATTGGACCTCTTGAGCCATCTAGTCTCACCTTATGTTTTTAGTTAATTTTGGGGCAGCTGAGTATGCAAAAGGATGGAAAAATGCACATCATAAAGTTACAGTGGCTATAGAAAGCTAGTGCCATCTTGATTTGTTGTCAGTGCATCAGACTTGGCACACATTTGAATTCTCTATTTTTCCCCATTCAGCTATACACTATGTTCCACACTTTTCGGGAGATAAATATTTTATTAGGGGAAAGCATATATCCATCCTCTCCCTCCCAAACAAAAAAAAACCTGAAACGTAACAGGATAAGCTTCCATCCCCCCCCTCCCCCTCCATTGAGTCAATACTTGGTTGAAGCACCTTTGGCAACAATTATAACAGAGAGTCTGTTGGGATAGATCTCTACCAACTTTGCACAGCTAGATTTGTCAATATTAGACCATCCTTTATAAAACAGATCAAGCTCTATTGTTTGTTAGGAAGTGTTGATGGACAGCAGTATCCTAGTCTGATTGAGATTGGGGCTCTGGCTTGGCCACTGTAATTTTGGCTGTGTGCTTCAGGTTACTGTCATGCTGAAAGGTGAACTTCCATCCCAGTTTCAATTGTCTTGCAGGGGGAAGCAGGTTTTCCTCAAGGATTTTTCTATACTTCTGTTCATCGTTCTGTCCTGTCAAGTGCGACAGTTCCTGCTAATGAGAAATACATAACATGGTGCTGTAGCCACCACCATAGTAGGGAAGGGCTAGAGAGTTCAGGGGAAGGATAGGGCAAGTGAAGCTGGATAAGATTTGAATGAGGCATAAGAGAGGAACGACTGAAGAGGAAATAGAAACATGATGGCAGAAAAAGACCACATGGCCTAACTAGTCTGCCCTTCCATATAAACTACAATAATCGGGGCAGTGGGAGCCGGCAGACGAGCACCAATACGGTTTCAGGCCACACCATGGGGTCGAAACCCTGCTTATTGCACTACTGGACAGCCTACTCAAAGGGATTGAAAACAAAAATAAAATGTTCATTCTCATATTCATTGACATCTCAGCGGCTTTCGACACGGTCCACCATCAAACACTCCTAAACAGAATAGAAGCTATAGGAATATCGGGAACCCCACTAAAATGGTTCTCATCGTATATCTCCAACAGAATGCAACAGGTACAATTTAACAATGAAAAAGCAAAGACTTTCCCCCAAACACAGGGCATACCACAAGGCTCAGCCCTATCCTCACTTCTTTTCAACGTGTACATGAAACCAATCTGCGATATATTCAAAAAGCATAAAATCCACTACCACATTTACGCTGATGATATTATGCTGTATACTCAACTCGACGCAAGCAACCCAAACTACTCCCAGCTAGAAGAATGCATAAAAGAGATGCAAACATGGCTTCAACGAAACAACATGGCCATAAACCATAAAAAAAAACCGAAGTCATGTTCATCTCAAGAAAACCAGAGTTCAACCCGCCAGCTACAATCTCCCTATGCGAAAATACCTATCAAACAAAGAATGAAATAAAGTACCTCGGAGTAACACTTGATAGTGAACTAAAGATGGTAAAACACCTCCGCTTAGTAAACAGGGCCATTTTTCACAAACCTAGGGTTATACAGCCCCTAAGGAACATCATTGAAGCTACCGATTTTAGGACAGTAGCCCAAGCCCTCATCATACCTCATTTCGATTACTGTAACGCAATTCTACAGGGCCTTCCAAAGAAAACCCTAAGCATCCTCCAGATGGCACAGAACGTCGCAGCCAGAATCATCATAAAAACAGGCGTTGCTGAACACATCACACCAGTGCTAGTCGAACTACACTGGCTCCCCATCGTAGCTCGCATAAAATACAAAACCCTAGTAACCACATTTAAACACATCCACAACCTGGCACCAACCTTCCTCTCTAACCTAATCAACTTGCAACCCGCAAACAGAAACAGGCGAACCACCAACATAAACAGCCTACGTGTACCAATAAGTATAAGATCAGTTAAAACAGCCACAAGCAACAGGGCATACTCCTATACTGCCCCCACACTCTGGAACCAACTCCCTTCTGAGCTGCGCTCAATCAATGACCTGATGGTCTTCAGAAAAAATCCAAAGACGTACTTATTTCAACAGGCCTACAACATCTCCTGAACAGTAATGCATTTCAACCAATTCCTACAAAACCAAAATGTAGTCAAGTGTAAAGTGTATTTATGTACCAAAATGTAATCAAGTGTAAATTGTATATATGTAAATCTCCCTCTCTCCCCCTCCCAACTGTGTGTTGTGCATATCCCATGAATCATGTTGTACATATTGTGAAAATGCTTGTCCTTGTTCTGTCAACCTTAGCATATAATCTTGTAAATCACGCTGTTATACTTGAAATTTGTCTTTGATCCGGCATTCTCCGTTTCGCATAATCAAACCGCTCCTGATCGCTGGAAGTAGCGGTATACAAATATATGCTAAATAAATAAATAAATAAATAAATAATCCCTTTTTCACCTTTAGAGATCCTCTGTGTTTGTCCCATGCTTTTTTGAATTCAGATACTGTCCTTGTATCCACCACCTCCACTGGGAGACTATTCCATGCATCTACCACTCTTTCCGTAAAGAAATATTTCTTCATATTACTCCTGAGTCTATCCCCTTTCACCCTCATCCTATGTCCCCACATAGCAGAGCTTGCCTTCAATTGAAAGAGATTCTCCTGTGCATTTATGCCACGGAGGTATTTAAATGTCTCTATTATATCGCCCCTATCCCGCCTTTCCTTTAAAATATACATATTAAGATCTTTAAGTCTGTCCTCATATGCTTCATAACGAAGACCACTAACCATTTTAGTAGCTACCCTCTGCACTGACCCCATCCTGCCTATATCCTTCTGAAGGTACAGTCTCCAGAATTGCACACTCCTAAATAAGGTCGCACCAGAGACTTATAAGGCAGCATCACCTCCTTTTTTCTGCTGGCCATTCCTCTCCCTATACACCCAAGCATCCTTCTGGCTTTTGTAGTCACCTTTTCTGTCTGTTTAGCTACTTTAAGATCATCAGAAACAATCACGTCCAGATCCCGCTTTTCTTTTGTGGATATAAGTACCTCACCCCCTACACTGTACAGCTCCTTTGGATTTTTGCAGCCTAAATGTATGACCCTGCATTTTTTAGCATTAAATTTCAGTTGCCATATTCTAGATCATTCTTCAGGTTTAACTAGATCCCTCCTTGTGTTGTTTACTCCTTCCTGTGTGTCTACTCTATTGCAGATTTTGATATCGTCTGCAAACAAGCAAACCTTACCTGACAGTCCTTCCACAATATCACTAACAAAGATGTTAAACAGAATCGGACCAAGGACAGATCCCTGGGGCACACCACTGGTAACCTCCTTCTCCTCAGAGTGAGCTCCATTTATCCGTACCCTTTGTTGCCTTCCATTCAACCAATTTCTAACCCAGTCAGCAACTTCAGGGTTCATCCCTAGGGTGCTCAGTTTGTTTATAAGTCGCCTGTGCGGAACAATGCCAAAGGCTTTACTGAAATCTAAATACACCACATCTAAGGCTCTCCCTCAATCCAACTCCCTGGTTACCTAGTCAAAGAAATCTATCAGATTTGTCTGACAAGGCCTGCCTCTGGTGAATCCATGCTGTCTCAGATCCTGCATTCCACTGGACTCCTCACTATTCTTTCCTTTAGTAACCTTTCCAATAATTTACTAACCACAGAGTTTAGACTAACCGGCCTATAGTTCTCAATGTCATCCTTATATCTGTTTTTGTGTAAAGGGACCACATGTGCCTTTCTCCAGTCCTCAGGCACTACTCCCGACTCCAAAGAGGCATTGAAAAGGTCAGACAGTGGAGCCGCTAGAATGTCTCCAAGTTCCCTCAGTATTCTTGGATGTATCCCATCTGCTTTGATCATAGGATAAAGCAGTATAAAAAAAACGGTTAAATAAATAAATCTGGACTCATGGCTTTTAGTTTAGCTAGTTCCTCTTGAACACAGTCTTCTGAAAACTGTTTGAGATTCCCATCGCTTTTGTTGCTATTTGTGGGTGTTTTCTGAAGTTCTGCTCCAGGCCCTTATTTATTTTTTATGCTATTCTATGCTATGCTTATGCACCGCTTAGGCTAATAGTCAAAGCGGTTTACAGAGAACAAGTGAGCCAACATGGCTACATAAAACAAGAAGCTAAAACAAGGGGAGATAAAACATGGATGAGGGCAAGTGGCACAAAAGTAAACAAGGTTAAGCAAGCATTAATTAGGTTGAATGTGATTGTATAGTTTCATTAACCGAAAAATGGTTGATGAAGAGGAACATTTTTAACTTCTTCCAAAATGTCATCAATGCCACGAAGCATGGGAGGAATTGAATTCCATAAAGTTGGGGTGAAAAGTGAGGATGTCCTTTTAGAGGTGGAAAAGGTGGTCTTGGTGGTTAAGGCTGGTATGTGCAACAGATTTGCAATGCTAAATCTGCTTGTGTTAGAAGGCACTATTTTTATTAGAGTTTCAAGGTGTACAGCAGAGAGTTTGTGTAGTATTTTAAAGATTGTTAGAAGGGATTTAAATTTGACTCTCTCAGTGACTGGAAACCAGTGTAACTGCTGTAAAATGGGGGTTATATGATCACTCTTTTATTTTATTTATTTATTTATTTGCAGTCTCTTTTATACCGCGCTATTCGACATCAGTGCGGTTTACAATGAACATAAGAGTTGCACATCTCAATTTCGTGATTTGTGCTTACAGTGAAACAGGTATAATAACTTGGGTATACATTAAACAGGAAAATTAAACTTGGGTATTGTGATACAGCGGACCCTCTTCTGGAGAGAAAAATAGTTTTGAAGTCTGAAAGAAAAAGAAATTGCCTGCAATTTCCAGAGGATTCACCTAGGGAGCAGGAGAGTTAGGACAGAGACCACAGAACCACGCCCTAGTGGGCAGGACTCATGTTCCAAAAGCACACATTTAAGAGGAAGCAAGCAAGAGTCAGGAGGAAGCTTATCTGCTAGGAGCTTACCTGCAAGAAGCTCAGCTGCTAAAACCTCGTCTGCTTGGAGAGCTGCTACTCAGGGAGCCGTGGAAAGATCACCCTCACCAGTTGGGAGAGACCAAGCGAATGCGTGTTCCAGAGAAGGACCAAAGAGATGCTATGAAGGTACTAGCCCAAGAGTGGGATCTTGGCCGCAAGCAAGCCTGAGTAAAAAGACAGGCTGGGAAAGGAGAACCAGTCCTGTAAGAGAGAGGACAGGCCGAGAAGGCCGAAGCCAAGCCAGACCGGGCCCTGAAGCCCACAAGAGAACAGGCCTCAAAGGCCAGAGGAGGAAAGACTGGGAGAGCAGGAGGAATATACCTGAGAGCACTGATACTGAAGGCAGCAGCCAAGGTAGGCCTCCAGCCTCACCCCAGAGAACCAAACGGAAAACCTAAAGGTAAAGCTTTTAACCTTTGTTATTGTGTGCCTGAAGTCAAGCTAAGAGAAGAATCCTGGGAAGGTGGTTCTCCTTATCTAAAACAAGAGCCAAAGCAAGAGTTAAAAGATAGTTTGAGCAAGAAAAGAACTTTTAGAGGAAAACCTTATAGAGAGAATGTTTTTAAACCTCTAGAGTAAGAAGTGCCATTTTGGTATTCCACCAAGCTGAACCGTGGGCCCAAACAAACTGCCAAGCCTTGGGAAGCAGTGAGACGAACTCACATGAAGGACACTTACCTTGATCCCTCAGAGCAGTCAGAGGAGGCCATGCAGGTGGAATCTGTACAGGAGGACATTGATAGTCCTATGGAATGTATATACTGTGCTGGAAGTGATATAGAAGCGTTCCAGAGCTCATTGAGTGAATGAAGTAATTTGCTATTGGATGTTTTTGACACTGTGAAGTTAACAGTTTTTGGTTATTCCATCTCTTACTTTCAAAATCTGCTGTAAAGACTTGTTTTGCTACGTACCGGAGTGTTTATCCTATGTTATGAACCCTTAGTGCTAAAAGGGGAAAATAAAGCCTTTTTCTTTTCCCTCCACTTTCGTGCAAGACTGTAGTCTCTTTGGGAGTTGGCAACGAGGCTGGCACAAGGCTCTGACCCTTGACCCTCGCACCTGGCCAACCCTGATCACAAACATCTTGGTGACCCCCAGTCCCAGCCCTTCGGTGGAACCACTACTCCGCCACCAGGGGGTGCTGTGCGACCGGGGCGCGTCACAGTATGCATTAAGCAAGTATAACAGGTAAAATAGGGTATAAATAACCAGTCCCTTAACAAGGAGACACGATGAATAAATACAGTCTACTTTATGCAACAATATAATGAGTTATGCGGCACTGCATAAGTTTCTCTTTAATTTATTGGTGATAATACGAGCAGCAGTATTTAAAACTTGCTGCAGTGAGTAGGTTGTAGATTTTGGGAGACCCTGGAGCATGATATTGCAATAGTCAATATATGGAAGGCCGATGGCCTGTAAGACATTGCGAGTCATTATGATCCAGGAGAGCTTTGAAATGCGAAACCATTTGGAATTTGTAGTATACACTCCTTACAATGTTGTTTACATGTGCAGTAAGAGATAGGTGTTGATCTATTATGACTCCTAGGTCTCAAACCTGGTTCCTGAGCTGAAGTTCAAATCCGCCGATGGTGATAAATTCTGGTAAACATAGAACAGAAATATTTGTTATACAATTCTGCTTTATCCTCATCAGTTTCTGCATATTCCTCCCTTCACCCTTGAGTTTGACAATGCCACTTTTGTCCTTCCTCCTCTAACATATCTGAAAAATGTCTTATCCCTGCATTTTATTGCATTGGCTATTTCTTCTTTTGTATCTTTGCTTTCCTGACTACTTTGCTAGTTTCTCTAAGTTTCTCCAAATATAGATGCCTGTGATCTCTTGTATTTCATGTCTCCCTCTTTTTCTTCACCTTCTCAGCTACTTCTTTTGAGAACCATAGCGGTCTCCTTTTCCTTTTACATTTATTTACCTTTCTAACAAAAAGATTTGTTGCCTTTAAAATATCCCCTTTCAGTTTTGCCCACTGTTTTTTCTACATCCCCCAGCTGTTCCCATCCCGCTAACAACTCTCTGAGGTATTGTCCCAACTTTGCAAAGTTAGTTTTCCCAAAGTCTAAGACCCTCACTTTTGAATGGATTTTATCAGCCCTAGTACTAATGCTGAACCATACCATGTGGTGATCACTGAATTTGAGTTGATCTCCCACTGTAATATCAGAAACACTTTCCCCATTGTTAAGTACTAAGTCCAGTATGGTCCCATCTCGTGTGGGTTCTGTTAGGCATATGAGAAAAAGAGGATGAGGGAGGAACATAAGAAATGAGGAGTCAAAGACTGGGTGATATGCTTTGTTGGGTTTACACCAAATGTAGCTGCATTCAGATCACATTTTGCTACATGGCTGCAGTATCTTCTTTTGTATGCTTTGCATGGAATTCAAGGTGGGCTTTCTAGAGAATGGCTTTCTTCTTGCCAGGCTAGATCTGCGTTGTGCATGGGATATTGCCACATGCACGCTTTTACCAGTCTTGGTCATAGAAACTTGCTTCTCTTTCAAAGTTGCCATTGGCCTCGTGAGTGCCTCCCGGATCAGTAGTTGTCTTGCTCAGTCATTTCATTTGGATAGATGGACTGATCTAGGCAAGGTCTTGGTGATGCCATACACCTTTCACGTCTTTAATAATCATCCTGAGCATGCTCTGACGGATATTCTAGAGCTTCATCTTTAATATGTCCCCGATATTTGCCTTTTCATGCCTGTCCCAAATTATTTTTGACCAACGTCTTGGTGCTCGTGGTTGGGTCTTTGCTTTGAAATGCACTAGACAGCAGAGGCAACCAACAAGAGCTGCTGAATTCATTCTATCAAAATGCAGCCAGGGCAAAACTGGTCGGGGATGGGGTGGGGCCAGAAACAATCTGCAGGTTATGCCTCCTTCAGCTTGAGGCAGACTTGGGGCCTCCTATGGAATAGGGGCCCAGGGCAGTTGCCCTGTTTGACACCTCCTAACATTAACCCTGCATGTGACTTAGTGCATTTTAACATAGATGAGGCCATTTTACTTGGTGTATGCTTTTGAAGGCGATTAGTTATACCAGAACATAAAAGGACATACATACTAAAAGTTTTAAAATGTGTTAATAAAGGTAATGCGTGTTAGGTGCTTATAGCTCTTTTATTTCGGTGGGTGAGGTGGCACTAAACTTATGTTTATGTTTTTTAAAAACCTGATTATTTATTTGTTTGTTTAACCAGTTTTGTATACCACCTTATCCTTCAATCAAAGTGGTTGACAAGATAACAAAGGGTTTACATGTTATGAGTAAGGGAAGACAAATGCAATACATTACAATACAATACCATATAATACAATTAAATAAGAGGAACAATTCATACTATATCAAGTAATGTTATTAAAATCAAATTGATATAGCTCCATTCAATCAAGTTGGCAGGGTGGTTTACAATAAAAACAAAAGAAACTGGGAAAAGGAACTTCAGTATCACAGACAGGAAAGAATCACAGGTATACTTGGAGGGGTGAAGGGGAGGAGAGAGAGAAGGCGAGATCATTCACAGGGTCCAGTGAGTCAGGTGATGAGTATGTCAAAGGCCTCGTGAAACAGGAGGGTTTTAAGCTGGGACTTGAAGCTGGTGAAGAAAGGCTCTAAGCAAAAGGCAGGGGGAAGGTTGTTCCAAACACAGGGGCTGAGAAAGTAAAAAGCAGAATGACACGTCTGTTTATAGCCAGCATGGGAGGGGAAGGAAGGTATAGATGGTTTGCACGGAGTGGACGGAGGGAGCGATATGGAGAATGACATGGGAGGAGAGATATGAAGGGACACCCTTATGGAGAACATTGTGGCCCAAAATGAGAATCTTAAAATGAATGCGGTATTGGATAGGGAGCCAATGAAATTGTAGAAGTAGGGGACTAACATGGATGTAGTGAAAAGCATGCGAGAGTAAATGGATAGCTGTTCTGGATAAGCTGAAGATGGTGAAATTCATTAACACTCGTTAACCTTTTGTAAGTATTGTCGTCAGCACTCCCTGGTGGCCAGTGGCTGTAAGGGTAGGCTGAGCATTTTTATTGTTTCAAGGAGGAAAGGGCTCTTTAAGGCCAAGTGCAGATTGGTCTTTGTAGTCCAGCTCCTTGTTTGAACAAATTGTATAAGCCATATAGAGGGTATTAAGGCTTTTTTTCCCCTTTAACGCAAAGGCTCAGTAAGGCACAGAGATAAAGAAAGTCCTTTCTTTCAGGGTTTCACCAAACATAAGCAATAAGAAAAACTGTTACAAGTTTCACAGTTGATTGGAGAGATTAACTAAAAGATTCTCTTACTTCAGAGCAACTTAAATAAGCAAAACAGTTCTCTGGCACTTGGCAGAAAAAGATGAGCATTCTTAAAGCAAAAAGGTTTGTTCAATTCACAGTTCTGCTAATGACTCAAGGCTGCTAACAATACACAAGGTACAATCCATAAATTCATCTGGAGGCATGGGAATAGGATTAGTAGCCTAGTGGTTAGAGCACTGGCTTGGTAACCAAGCAACCAGGGTTCAATTCCCACTAGCACTCCTTGTGTCCTTGGGCAAGTCACTTAACCCTCCATTGCCTCGGAAGAAAGGCCTGGCAATCTACTTCCGGTGACACTGCCAAGAAAACCCAGGAGCTTCTGGGTCGCCAGGAGTCAGGACTGACTCGAAGGCACACATTGCATTTGCATTTCCATGGACTTTGGGTCACTGACCTTGCCCTCTGAATTGGATGTCTCCCTTGCTGCTATACTTTCCCAGACTCTGTCTCTGTTTGCTTGTTTCCAATAGGGCTGTTCTAAGGCTCCCAAACGAACCTGGCCTGTTCTTCTGCCCTTCAATACTGGTTTGTTAAGCTCTGACTTGTTTCCTTTTCTCCTGAACTGGGCATCTGTTTCACCAGAGCATCTAGGAGATAAACTTTCTTTTATAAATGAAGTGGCACCATACCTGGGCTTCCTCCTGTAGCCGGTATAACTGGAGCTTTCTCTCGGAGGCACCTCTCTCTGGAGATAGGCTTTCGCTTGGAACCTTCTGAGCGGTGCTTGCCCCTTTTGTAGTTTAGGAAAACCTGGTGAGGAATCCGGATTTCCTTACTTCTGGGTAAAGGTAGCTCTGCTATCAGAACCTTTCCTTCTTGTATCTCTTAATCCTGATTCAGACTCCTCCAGTGAGCGTAGGCCCCTCTCAAAGCATGGCTTTCTCCTCTCAAGCTCTTTGCTTCTGTGGTCCTTTGCTACCGAGTCTCTCTCCAGACTGACTCTCCTCGAGCTGTCTTTCTTTCTGACTTTCTCTGCTCCTTTTCCAGCACTTACTGTTCTAGGCGTTCTGCTTGATCCAGCTACGCTGCTTGGGTTGGAGGTGTCACTCCTTCCGTCTGAAGTGCTTCTCCTGGCAGTCCCTCTCTGGACTGTCCCTCTCTGGACTGCTTTCCTCCAGACTGCTTCCCACTGGACCGGTTCCCTCTGAACTGGTTCCTTCAGCTGGCCTGCTTTCCTCTGGACTGGTTCCTTCTGCTGTCCTGTTTTCCTCTGGACTGTGTCGTCCTGCTGGCCTGCTTTCCTCTGGACTGGTTCCTCCTGCTGGCCTGCCTTCCTCTGAACTGCCTTTCTCTTATAAAGGCATTCTACCTTTGAGTTTCCCGGGCTTGTCGTCAGGTGCAGCTGATTAGCTCTTACATAATCAGTGGCTGGGTGTGTTAACTCAGCCTCAGTAGTTTTGCTCCTGCTCCCTCTAGCTGGGCTGCAAGGTAATTGCATCCTCTGCACATCAACAGCTCTATGAAAGACAGGGTTTTTCTCTAAGTCTGCACTCTCAGTAGCTTCAGCTTCATGACAGTATGCCCCAAAGTGTTTAGAATTGCTATAGAAATACAAGGTGGATGAACATTTATGCAACCAAGCTATTCCATGTCTCTTTATTCTACTTCATGTTCTAAGGATTTCTGGAATATATTTTTCACTTTGCTGTTTATGCAGTTGGATGTGTGGATACATGGAACAAACACTGTTTTAATGTCTTTTCCTTATCGTCCCTCCTCCTCTCGCAGTTTGGAGACTGAGCCCGTCACTCTTTTGGTGACAGCCGCATAAATAGCCGAGGGACCGCCTCCTTCCTCCAGTAGTCTGTCTCCAAGCAGCTGGAGGAAATGTGAGCCCAGAGGTTCGGGGCTCACTGGAGGAATGATTAAGGATAGGTGTAGTAGACTAAACTTAAAAAAAAAAAAAAAAAGGGGGGTCTATCCCTTTAATTTGGTGATTCAGCTGCTAGAGGCACGTCACTTGTGGAGCTGACTGCGGTGGTTGCCCCCCCTTCTCCCCCCTCCCTGAAGTGGTGATTTCTCAAAGGGAAGAGTGAGGGAGTTCAGTTTGGGGCCTCCAGCTCCCGATCCCCCTGAGCGGGTGAGGAGCTGTTGAGGCGCGGCACTCGGGTCACGCACAGCGGGCCGTCAATCGAAGCCACGTCAGTGGAAGAAGCCGCGGCTGATTCGCCGATGCCTCGCTCCTAGCTGCGCCAGCCGCCAGAAGATAAAGGCTGGGCGCGGGAGTCCGGAGTGAGAAGTTTAGCGGCGGACAGAGGAGGTAAACGCCGTTAAGGTCTGAAGGAGGCAGCTGACTCGCCGTATAGTGTAGCGAGCAGGAGTGTAGGTTCTGTTAGGCACAGACCGCGTGGTGGCGGCACGAGAAATGGGGCAGAGGTACTTCTCTTCGCTAACTGTGCAGAGGGCTTCATTTTGGACATAGGCACTAGTGGTAAAGAGAAATAAAGCTTTAGGAGGTTTTTTAGGCTTTCGCTTAGATAAATAAATAAAAACATTTTTTTTAATTTTCGGTCTGTCAGTCAAGGTGATAGTTATGCCTTCTAGGCCTCACTGCCTCCTCTGTGGGGCCAAAAGAGGGTCAGTCTCGGAGGCGGGGGTGTGCAGGGGCTGCGCACAGGAAGAAGCAGTAGCAGAAATGGTAGAGGAATGTGGGACAGAGAATTTAAGGGGGGATGCTTCTGTCTCAATGGAACCTCTTTCTCCATCCGCGCCACCCCAGGAGCCAATGCTGGGACCTTCCGGGGCGCCAGATGCTTCCTCTTCCCATCCTCCATTGCAGGGGGGGTTGGCGGCAGTATTCTCACAGGAGTTTATGGCACTGCTCTAGCAGGCTCTAGGGGGGATTGGAAGTGGGTCGGTGGGGCAGGGGATGCTGGGTTCGAAGCGCCCTGGGACTCCACTAGACGGGGGGGGGGGGGTTTAAGTAGCACCCCTTGCAAAAAGCCTAAGCTGATGACGGATAGGACTGAGCAGGTCTTGGTCTTGGAGGATCAGTCAGAGAATTTGGAAGACTCAGAGATAGAGCAGGACTTGGAGGAAGGTGAAATAGCGGAGCAGGAGGACCAGGCGCGAGTGGTCTGTGTGTTCCGGCGTGAAGCACTATCAGCGCTTATCACAGAGACGCTGAAGGCACTGAACATGCCGGCAACGGGTCAGGTGGAGGATACCACTTTGGAGGATCCTTTATTGCAGGCAGTGCGAAAGTCCCAGCGTGCTTTCCCAATACATAGGGTATTTAAGAGAATGAGGCAGGGCTGAAAGACTCCAGAATTATGGCTCGCCTTTACCCTTTGGAGGAACCAGATAAGGAACTGTTTAAATCTGCTAAGGTTGATGTGGTAGTATCGGCGGTCACTAAGAAAACCACGATTCCGGTAGAAGGAAGTGCCGTGCTTAAAGATGCACAGTATAGGAGGTTAGACACGTTGCTTAAGCAAGTCTTCGAGGTAAATGCTCTTTCCATGCATGCTTCCATTTGTGAAGCATGGGTAGCAAGGGCTTGCCTGCGATGGTCCCAAAGGATTAAAGGGAGGCGATCGAGGAGGCATCCCGGATGGAGTCAGGGGCAGCGTATTTAGCAGATATTCAGTATAATCTTATTAGAGGTCTTTCAAAGAGTATGGCGTCAGTAGTGGCGGCGCAAAGATATCTGTGGCTGTGTAATTGGGTGGCTGATGGGGCCTCTAAGGCAAGGCTAGGTAAGCTTCCTTTTAGGGGTAAGCTCCTCTTTGGAAAAGATTTGGACAAGTTAGTAAAGGATCTCGGAGAGTCTAAGGGTGGAAGGTTGCCAGAGGACAAACAGAAGCAAAGTCATCCTCTGGCCCTGTCCAAGAGTCAGCAAAGGGAATTTCATCAATTTCGTCCGTCGAGATTTGGGCATTTTCAGAGAGGACGTTTTCAGTATAGATCCCAGGGGTTTCGGGGAATTAGAGGAGTGGGAAGAGGTTTTGGAGCCTCTTTGTCCCCCGAACTTCAAGAAATCTCAATGAAGCGAAGGGGGGTCCAGGCAGGCTTAGTACCCGTGGGGGGGCGTCTAAGGGAGTTTTACCCTGCTTGGGCCCAGATTACATCAGATCAGTGGGTGTTGGAGGTAGTTCAAAAAGGATATGCGCTCGAGTTTCAATGGCCAGTGATCGACACCTTTGTTCAGTCTCCCTGCAGAGCGAGATCAAAGCTGTCGGCAGTGCGAGAGACGTTGGAAAGGTTGATAGCTCTCAAGGCGGTAGTGCTGGTTCCAGCAGACCAATGCAGATGCGGTCGGTACTCCATATATTTCGTGGTGCCAAAAAAGGAGGGAACATTGAGGCCGATCCTGGATCTCAAGAGAGTAAACAGGTGTCTCAGAGTGTCACATTTTCACATGGAAACGCTGAGATCAGTCATAATGGTGATTCGACAGGGAGAGTACCTCACATCATTGGATCTTGCGGAGGCATATCTGCACATACCAATCAGGTTAGAGCATCAGCGGTTCCTTCGGTTTGCGGTACCCATTGGACATTTTCAGTTCCAGGCAATGCCATTTGGTCTGGCAACGGTGCCGCAAACCTTCACCAAGGTCATGGTGGTGGTGGCGGCGGCATTGCACAGAGAAGGGGTGTTGGTGCACTCTTACCTGGATGATTGACTGATTCGAGCAAAGTCAAAGGAAGAAAGCGAAGTAGCTACCTGTCGAGTGGTGCAATTCCTGCAGACCCTAGGGTGGGTAGTGAATGTACCAAAGAGCAAGTTGGAGTCGTCGCAGGTGTTGGAATACTTGGGGGCCCGTTTCAACACAAGCAGCGGCAGAGTGTATCTGCCGCACCTCAGGGCCCAAAGACTAAGGCAACTTATACGAGCCTTCCTGGAGAGGAGGACTCCCTCGGCATGGCATTATTTACAGCTGTTGGGAACGATGGCGGCCACGCTCGAGTTGGTGCCGTGGGCCAGGGCTCACATGAGACTGTTGCAGAGAGCTCTGCTCAGAAGATGGTTGCATCAGTCCAATCAGCTGTCTCAAAGGCTGGTCTGCCCGCCGGCAACAAGGCAGTCGCTACAGTAGTGGCTAGCTCCAGGGTGTCTAGAGAAAGGGATGCCTCTGGAATCGCCAGATTGAAGGCCATTGACGACGGATGCAAGTCTGTTTGGCTGGGGAGCACACTTCGAAAGGCAGTTCGCCCAAGGCCAGTAGACAGAACAGGAAAGGAGGTGGTCAATCAGCAGACTGGAATTAAGGGCAGTCACTCTAGCACTAAAAGCTTTGCGGCAGCATCTGCAAGGGAGAGCGATTCGGGTGAGGTCAGACAATTCCACAGCGATGGCCTATATCAATCGTCAAGGCGGCACCAGGAGCGTAGCTCTTGAAGAGGAAGCGGAGGAGCTTCTAAACTGGGCAGAGTTGCATCTGGAAGCATTATTGGCAGCACATGTAGCGGGGGTGGACAATATGACAGCCGTCTTTTTGAGTCGAGTCAAGGTGGATCCAGGAGAGTGGATTCTACATCAAGAGATTTTCGACTTACTGGTGCAGAGCTGGGGCCCTCCAGTGATGGACCTCATGGCAACGTTCGAATCGGCAAAGGCAGGAAGATTTTACAGCAGAAGAGAAAGGATGTCAGAAGGTTTGGAAGCTCTGATGCAGAGATGGCCGGAGGAGCAACTACTATACATCTTTCCTCCGTGGGTGTTGATAGGGCGTGTTCTGCAGAGAATAGAGTGACACAAGGGTCAGGTAATCATGATTGCACCGGATTGGCCAAGGAGGCCATGGTATGCCGACCTAATGTGACTTCTGGTGGAGCCTACTACTACTACTACTACTACTCAGCATTTATATAGCGCTACCAGTCATACGCAGCGCTGTACAGTATAACCTCCATGGAAACTGCCAATCAGGAGAGATCTGCTGGTACAAGGTCCATTAAGTATGCCTCAGGTGGATCGATTCTTGCTTACGGCTTGGCTCTTGAAAGGGCAAGGTTGACGGCCAAGGGGTACTCGGCAGTAGTGATTTTTACCTTATTGAGGTCCAGGCATAGATCTACTTCAGTGGCGTATATCAGGGTCTGGCGGCTGTTTGAGTCATGGTGCGAAGATAGGCGGGTAAGGGGCGTTAGGTGCCTCCGTTCCGCAGATTTTGTCCTTTTTGCAGGATGATTTTGATAAAGAACTTGCGGCAGCGCCTCTAAGAATTCAGTTGGCAGCGCTCTTGTTTTAGAGGGAAGGTGCAAGGAATGGGGCTTGGGGCCCATCCAGATGTGAAAAGGTTTTTACGAGCGGCGTCACTGTTGAGACCGCCCTGCAGAGCTTCGGTGCCTGTATGGGATCTCAACTTAGTGCTGGAAGAGTTGGTGCGGGAGCCATTTGAACCATTGGCTAATGCGACATTAAAGGATATTACGCTTAAAGTATTGTTTTTGGTGGCTATCTCTTCGGCAAGGAGAATTTCGCAGTTGCAGGCTTTGTCATGTAGAGAGCCTTTTTTTATCCTTTTATGACACAAAAGTAGTTTTGAGAACGGTGCCTTCGTTTTTACCTAAGGTAGTTTCAGCATTTCATATGAATCAGGTGGTGACTTTGCCAGTATTTGAGAGGGCAAGCAAAGAGAAGTCTACAGGTTGACTGCATCGGTTGGATGTCAGTAGGGCATTAAGGAAGTATTTGCAGAGAACGGCTTTGCTACGCAAGACAGACAGATTGTGTTGTTTGGTGGGCCGAAACAAGGCGAGCAGGCGTCAAAGTTGTCCATTGCGAGGTGGATTAAGAAAACGATTGCATCAGCATATATGTTAAAAGGTAAGGCAGTTCCGAAAGGCTTAAGAGCTCATTTGACCAGGGCGCAGGCAGCTTCCTGGGCGGAGTTTAGTTTAGTGCCAGCAGTGGACATTTGTATGGCGGCGACCTGGTCATCCTTGCATTCATTTGTCAAGCATTACAGAACTGATGTTCAGGCGGCAGGAGACTCTAGGTTTGGATCAGCAGTGCCTCAGGCTGGTCTGGCAGGTCCCTCCCGATGAATTGTTCACTGCTCTGTTACATCCCCAGAGGTTTGGGACTAGACTGGAGGGACGATAAGGAAGATGAAATTAGACTTACCTGCTAATTGTTGTTCCTTGAGGAACTCCAGTCTAGTTCCGCATCCCTCCCTGTTATTGTGTGCCGGATGGCAGCCTGAAGCAAAGTAAGATTTATCAGTTGACTGCGGAGGCAGTTCTACGGGCTGCGGTTCATTCGGAGAGTGGGGATGAGAACGGGCTTATCAGTGATGTTGGTGACTTCTAGGATGTCCTTGGGAGAAGGCGACGCAAGCCTACGCAGTACAGTACATACGAGTTATCTGTTCAGTTGACTATTAACTTGTTTAATAAAGTTAGGTTTCTAAAGTTTCATATATATACTTACTTATTGATCTGGTGAGCCTGCTTTGTCAATTGGTTACTGGAGCAAGGAGGCGGTCCCTCGGCTATTTATGCGGCTGTCACCAAAAGAGTGACGGGCTCAGTCTCCAAGCTGCGAGAGGAGCTGCTAAACCCAGAGGTTCGGGACTAGACTGGAGTTCCTCAAGGAACAACAATTAGCAGGTAAGTCTAATTTCATCTTACTTTCAGGCTATAAGTTCTCAAAAGGTGAATATTTTGGAAAGGGGTGAAGGCTTTCTGTAAGCATTATGGAGGTAATTTTATAAACAACCATATTGCCACCATAATATTTAACAAATCTGATCAATAGCTTCATTTATAATGGGAGGAATAGACCTTCGAAAAGGAGCCTCTTAGATTATAAATTCTTCTTGTGGGCTGTTACTTTTTAATCGTGGTCTGAAAAGCTTCCCAAATTCAGCAAGTGTTAAAGTACAATCTCATATTGTGACTTAGGGGGTTATTCCATAACCTGAATAGGCCATTTGCATATGCACAGGAGGCGTGTATCTCATGAAAATATCTATGACCATATTCCCATACACGGGACCTGTGCACGTCCACGGTGCTTGCACAGCGATGTCAGAATGTGCCCGGGAGGGATGGAATGGGGGGCGTGGTTTGCCGCAGAGACATATATAGCGTATTCAGGAAAGGCCCGTGTACGTTTTTGCACTTCCCTGCAGACATGCCTGTTCCTGCTGGAGATGTGGAATAAAGCCAGTACTTAGAAAATATTCTGCTGTGTTCTACAATTCATCCGAAATTGTATAAAGGTTGTGACAAGTATGTTTTAAACTGGTGTGACTGCAGTCTGGAAAAACATCACAATATGCAGTTATAAAGAACAGAAATCAGAGGTGAGGGAATCTTGTAAGCTAAAGAGTCATTAATCTCCAGGAACAAGCAGGAATGTAGTCTTCACATATGGGTATCTATACCAACGGAGCCTGTGCGGGAACGCTCCCCAGTGTCCAATAGGAAAGCTTTTGGGAGCATCCCACAGCGCCTGCGTGCTGCCTTTCCCAACTGTCCCTCTCCCTCTCCAGTTCTTCGTTTTCCGTGGAGCCAACAGGTCGCACATCCTGTCACCGCAGAAAAATTCCCTTCTTATACTTCTTTTTTTGTGGTCGCGTCTGCCTTCCCTCAACGCTATACTGGTACCGCCGGTTCTTCTTTTCTTTTTTCAAAAAAACCCAAAAACAAACAACTTTATTTCTGGAGTCTTTTTCCAGTAATTTTCTTCTCGGGTGCCACGTGCCATTTTGGGCACTAGGCCCGACTTTTTCCCTCAGAATGGAAAAACCCGCTTCGGGTTTTAAAAAGTGTTCTAAGTGTGGCGGTATCATCTCCAACACCGACACCCATGAGTGGTGCCTCAAATGTTTAGGTCCTGACCACTCTATTTCAGAGTGTGTTGCTTGTGGGATGATGTCAAAAAGGGGCCGGCAAAACCGGGCTGCTAAGCTTAGCACCCTTTTTCCCTCCGATGCAGCCTCCGTGGCATCAACGTCTTCCAGGGCTTCATCTTCCTCCCATGGATCTCAGGTAACTAAACAGAAATCTAGCTGGTCCTCAAAGGGTAGATCTCCTTCTAGACAGCGAGATGCCTCTGGCATTGCCCTTGAGGGACTTTCACCGGCAAAATTGCACCTGCGGGAGGCTTCGGCTTCCAAAGCACTAACGGGGCTCCAGGATGTTCTCGAGGCTTCATCCTCGGCAGAACTACTGGTGCCATGCTCTGGGGTTCCAGCCGCTTTATCCGGCACCGATACCCAAGCATCGGCAGCGTCGATAGACCAGAGATTCTTGGCGACTGAACGCAGTCTGGCAGCTCTTCTCACGGCCTCAATGCCCCTGAAACCGCTTCAGACAATTCAACCGGTACCGGCACCGACTGCATTGACATCAGCAGGTATCCTTCCGGGACCAAGTCATGCGTCTCTATCCGGCATCGACAAGTCAGGATTTTATCTGAGATGTGGCCCGGGATCTTTCTATCACAGTGGCTCCTGAAAAAGAGCCTAGGGCAAAGGAATTAGAAATCCTACAATACCCTAAAGCTCCCAAGGGGGCAGGTACCCTACCTATTCATGAGATCTTGCATGATCTTATGTTAAGGATGTGGGAAACACCTCTGACCACATCTCCTCATTCTCGAAGACCCAACACCATGTATCGAGTTCCTCCTTGTCCTGGGTTTCAGAAGACTCAATTACCACAACATTCCATGGTGGTGGAATCAGCCATGAGATGGATAAAAAGTGCAAAAAGGCATGCATCTAATCCTCGAGGACATGAGTGTAGGAGCCTTGACGCCTTTGGACGTCGATTCTTCCAGGCTTCCATGCTCTCTGCTAGGATCAGTTCCTATATCTTGTATATGGGAATGTTCCTTAAGGAAGTCACAGGAGATTTAGAGCTTATGAGCCCTCTCCTTCCTGATGATAAAAAGATTATCTTGCTCTTGTTAAACATGCTCAGGATGTTTCCAAGTTTGTGAATTGTACAGCCTTTGACTGCTTTGAATTCATATGCAGAACCTCTGCTATTGCCATAGGTGCACGTAGAATTGCCTGGCTCCAGGCATCTGACTTGGAAATCTGGGTACAGGACAAACTGAGTAATATACCTTGCACAGGAGAGAATCTCTTTGGCAAGAATTGGCAGGAAAAAGCTAATGAGATTGATGCTGACAATATCACTTTGGATAGATTATCCAAATCTACAGCTGATCCTGCGAGGAAAAGATCCTCTAAGAAACCATTCTTCAGCAAGAAGAAAAAGTTTTATCCCGCCTATACCCAGCTGGGACATCGTTCAGGTCAGTCTGCCCAAAAGGGACAGCAGCAACAACGTAGGCAACAAAGGAAGCCAAAAGCAGCTAAGCCTCAACTGGCTCAGCAGACTCAGCCTCCACAGGGACTTTGACTCCTGTCTAGAGAACTTTGACTTCCTGGCCCTAAACGGCCCGGAACCCTCCATCATTCCCAGAAGGTTATGTCATATTGCCCCCAGATGGGGTCAGATAACAGCAGAAAATTAGACTCTGTCTATTGTAAGAGAGGGGTACAAACTTAATTTCTTCAGCATGCCCCCTCCTACAATAGTAAGACAGTTCAATTCTCAGACCTCTCTCAAAGACCGGTTAGGTCAAGAAGTCATTATGCTCCTTGCTGAAGGGGCTATAGAAGAGGTACCCATTCCCCAACGGGGTACAGGGTTTTACTCCCCCTTTTTCCTTAGTCCAAAGAAAACAGGAGGACACAGACCCATTCTAAACCTTAGAGAATTGAACAAATTCCTCTTCGGAGAGAAGTTCGAAATGATTTCTCTAGGAACTCTGCTGCCATACCTTCAGAGTCAGGATTGGCTTTGTTCTCTAGATCTCAAGGATGCGTACACTCATGTTCTCATCCATCCAACTCACCAAAAGTTCCTTCGCTTCCTGTTTCAAGGGAAGCACTACCAATACAGGGTTCTTTCTTTTGGCCTGGCCTCTGCACCAAGGGTGTTCACAAAATGCATGGCTGTAATAGCAGCATTTCTCCGCACCCTGGGAATATTTGTCTTCCCTTACTTAGACGACTGGCTCAATCAAGCCCCTTCAGAGCCAGAGGCTAGGGTTTCTCTGTCTCGCACAATGCGCATACTTCAGTATTTGGGATTTGTCATAAACTTCCCAAAGTCCAACCTTGCTCACACTCAATCCCTAGAGTTTATAGGAGCTCTTCTGGATACCAGACAGACAAGGGCCTACCTTCCACAGCTCCGCTGCCTTCGCATTGTGCAGTTAGCTTCCCAAGCAGTGCTAAAACCTCACCTCACTGCTCGGGAAATGTTACAGTTGCTAGGCCACATGGCATCCACCGTGCATGTGGTTCCGTATGCTCGCCTCCATATGAGGGCAGCCCAGTGGACCTTATCCACTCAGTGGACTCAGGCGTCAGGTGGCCTGTCAGACAAAATAGCAAACTCAGATCGCCTTATTTTGTCCCTCCAATGGTGGCAGTCACCCAAAAGCCTTTTGGTGGAATCTCCTTTTCAGCAGCCCCTACCCCAAGCCACTCTAACAGATGCTTCACAGGTGGGTTGGGGAGCCCACTTGCAAGGCCTCTTTACCCAGGATACCTGGACCCCACAGGAGGCCTATCTTCATATCAATCTCCTGGAGCTCAGAACAATCTTCCTTGCTCTTCGAGTATTTCACACCCAGCTCAGCTACAAGACAGTTCTAGTTCAAATGTACAATCAAGTAGCCATGTTCTATGTGAACAAGCAGGGTGGAACAGGCTCTCTGTCGCTCTGCAATGAAGCTTTGCGACTATGGGTCCTTGCCAGAGAGCTTCAGATTCATCTCCTTGCGGTGTATCTTCCAGGCATTGAAAACTCTTGGGCAGACAGACTCAGTCGAGTTCTCCTTCCACACGAATGGTCTCTCCATGCAGACCAGGTGGCCAATTTTTTTCAAATTTGGAGAACCCCGGACATAGACCTCTTTGCAAGTCCGCTGAATGCCAAACTTCCCCGGTTCTGTTCCAGAATTCCGGCTCGAGGTTGTCAGGCCAGGGATGCTTTCCTCCTCCATTGGGGTCAGGACTTCCTGTATGCCTTTCCAACCATTCCCCTAATTCCCAAAACCCTATTCAAGCTTCAGAGAGACAGAGGTCATATGATCCTCATAGCTCCACATTGGCCACAGCAAATGTGGTACCCTCTGCTCCTACATCTCTCTCAAGCTCCGCCTCTGGAGTTAGGATCTGCTCCAGATCTCCTTTCTCAAGAGGACGGGATGTTGTGGCATCCCAATCCCCAGTCTCTGCATCTCAGGGCCTGGTTGCTGAAAGCCTAGAACTTCACGGTCTTAACCTTTCCCAGCAGGTAAAGGATATCCTTTATGCTTTCAGGAAACTTTCCACAAGACACTCTTATGCATTTAAGTGGAAAAGGTTTACCATATGGTGCTCGCAGAAGGGTCTTAACCCTCTTACAATACCTCTGGAATCATTACTGGAGTACCTCCTTCATTTATCAAATGCAGGGCTTAAGACTAATTCAGTGAGAGTCCATTTGAGTGCTATTGCAGCTTCTTTGAAGCCTCTAAATGGACAATCTGTTTCCTCTCATCCTCTCATAGCGAGATTTATGAGAGGCCTTAAAAGAAGACACCGGTGGCATGGGTGGCATGGGACTTGAATCTGGTACTTGGGGAGCTCATGAAACTGCCCTTTGAACCATTAACCACTACCTCTTTGAAATTCCTTTCCTGGAAAGTTATCTTTCTCATTGCAATCACATCAGCATGTCGCATCAGTGAATTGCAAGCCTTGGTGGCTGATCCTCCTTATACAGGGTTCCATCATGATAAGGCAGTCCTTAGGTCTCATCCACACTTTATGCCAAAGGTGGTTTCGCCCTTTCATTTGAACCAAGCGGTTTACCTTCCTGTATTCTTTCCAAGGCCTTACGCCTCAAATGCAGAAAGGAACCTTCATACTTTGGACTGTAAAAGAGCTTTTGGCCTTTTACTTGCAAAGGACACAGCAACATAGAAAATCCTCTCAACTCTTTGTTGCTTTTGATCCTAGTCATTTGGGCTTCCAGTCTCCAAAAGGACACTGTCCAACTGGATTACACAATGTATATCTTTTGCCTATGAGAGTAAGAACCTTCCTCTTGAAGGCCATGTCACAGCTCACAATGTGAGAGCCATGGCAGCCTCAATGGCTCATCTTCACTCTGTGTCTATCGATGACATCTGTCAAGCAGCTACTTGGGCTTCGGTTCATACCTTCACAGCCCATTACTGCTTAGACAAGGACTCCCGCTGGGATGCCTTGTTTGGTCAGGCTGTTCTTCAACACCTGTTCCAGACTTAATCAACTCCTACCCACCATCCCTGGTAGGATGCCAGGTTTCCATGGGGGGAAGTGGAGCCCTTTCACAAGGGCACACAATTTTCTGGGGCCATCTCCCTGGCATCTGCAGCTAGGGAGTCCACATATGTGAAGACTACATTCCTGCTTGTTCCTGGAGATAGCATAGATCTCCAGGAACAAGCAGGAATGTAGTCCTCACATATGGGTATCGTTGTCGGTACCGACGGAGCCTGCACGGGAACGCTCCCCAGCGTCCAATAGGAACGCTTTTGGGAGCGTCCCTCAGCACATGCGTGCTGCCTTCCCGCCTTTCCAACTCTCCCTCTTCAGTTCTTCGTTTTCCGCGGAGCCGACAGGATCTATTCCCTGTCACCGCAGAAAATTCTGTCTTTAAATTTCTTTCTTGTGATCGCGTTTGCCTACCGCACGACGCCTACTGGTACCGCTGGTTCTTTTCTTTTCATACAAAAAAACCCCAAACCCTTAAACGTAGACTGTTTCTTTTCAGAAACTTTCCTCTTTGGTGCGAGGCGCCATTTTGGGCATTAGGCCCCATTTTCCTAAATCATGGAAAAACCAACTAGTGGTTTTAAAAAATGTACTAAGTGTGGCGGTACCATTTCCGTCACTGAGACCCATGATTGGTGTCTAAAATGTTTAGGACCTGATCATTCTCCAACTGAATGTCTCTCCTGCATGGGGATGACCAAAAGAGGAAGACAGAACTGGGCCGCAAGCTCGGTACCCTCTTTTCTTCAGATGCCAGATCCATTGCATCAACATCGTCAAGGGCCTCTTCTTCCTCCCATGGATCTCAGGTAACTAAACATAAAAGCCAGTCCTCAAAGGGTAGCTCTCCTGCTAAGCATCGAGAGGCCATTGGCATTGCACTTGAGGGAACCACACCAGCAAAACAGCCCCGGTGGGAGGCTTCGGCTTCCAAAGCATCGATGGGGCTTCAGGATGTTCTCAAGGCCTCAACCTCGCAAGAACTACCTGTGCCATGCTTGGGCATTCCGGCCGTTCTTACCGGTACTGACACCCAGGCATCAGCAGCATTGATAGAACAGAGGTTTCTTGCTATCGAGCACAGTATCGCAGCTCTTCTTTCAGCTGCGGTACCTCTGGTCCCAAGGGCACTGGTACCGACACCGGTACTGACACCGACGATGCCGGTACCGATGGTACCAGCCCCGGTGCGAACTCTTCACATGCCATCTCTGGCTGGAGTTGACAAAGCGGTACCGGGTCACCTCGTTACCAACTTCGATCGGTACCGGGATCGTGCTTTGCAAGAGCATCAGGGTCAGGAATACTTTGATTCCTCCGATTCCGAAGACTCTGACAATTCTGCTGGCACTAGAGGGTTTCTCCTAGAAGATCCCTCTTCTCCCCAACGCAGAATGTCACCTCCAGAGGACGTCATTTCAGGATTTCATCCATGATATGGCCAAACGTCTTTCAATCACAGTAGCTCCTGAAGAGGAACCCAGAGCAAAGGAATTGGAAATCCTCCAATATCCTAGAGCTTCTAAGGAGGCAGCCACTCTGCCTATCCATGAAATTCTGCATAGCTTGATGCTCATAATGTGGGAGACGCTTCTGACCACTTCTCCTCACTCTAGGAGACTTGATACTATGTATAGAGTTCCACCATGTCCTGGATTTCAGAAAACTCAGCTGCCACACCATTCAATGGTAGTGGAGTCAGCCATGCGTAGGATGAAAAGTGCAAAGAGGCATGCATCCAATTCTCCAGGTCATGAATGCAGGACTCTGGATGCTTTTGGACGCAGGAATTTTCAAGCTTCCATGCTTTCAGCTAGGATCAGTTCATATATCCTATATATGGGAATGTTCCTCAAAGAAGTCACAGGAGACTTGGAACTTATGAGCCCATTTCTCCCAGATGATAAGAGACAAGATTTTATTGCTCTAGTTAAGCTTGCTCAGGATGTCTCCAAGTTTGTCAATCGTGCAGCCTTTGACTGCTTTGAATGCATCAGCAGAACTGCTATTGCCATTGGTGCACGACGGATTGCCTGGCTACAGGCATCAGACTTGGAGACTTTGGTACAGGACAAGTTAGGCAACATTCCTTGCACGGGGGAGAATCTCTTCGGCAAGAACTGTCAGGAAAAAGCTAACGAGTTATATGCTGACAATTCTACCTTAGATAGATTGTCAAAGTCTACAGCCACTCCAGCCAAAAGGAAGCCCTACAAAAAAATCCTCTTTTAGCAAAAAGAGGAAGTTTTATCCTTTCTATACCCAGCAGATTCAGACTCCAGGTCAGGTTGCCCAAAAGGGACAAACTAGACAGCAAAAGAAACCAAAAGGCCCGAGAGCCCAACCAGCTCTCCAGGTTCAGCCCCCTCAAGGGCTTTGACTCCTTCCTAGAGAGCTTTGCCTTCCTGCCTCTGAGGGGTCCCCAACCCCCCAATATTCCGGGCAGGTTATGCCACTTTGTCAACAGATGGTATCAGATAACAACAAAAGATTGGACTCTGTTCATTGTAGGAGAGGGGTACAAACTTCATTTTCACAGCATACCCCCTCCTACAATTCTAAAGCAATTCAATTCACAAACCTCTGCAGACAATCTGCTAGATCACGAGGTCTCCACACTTCTTGCCCAAGGGGCAATAGAGGAAGTACCCATTCTTCAACAGGGGGCAGGGTTCTACTCCCCCTATTTTCTTATTCTAAAGAAAACAGGGGGACACAGATCCATTCTAGACCTCAGAGAATTGAACAAATATCTGTTTCAAGAGAAATTCAAAATGATTTCTCTAGGAACTCTTCTGCCATACCTTCAAAGCCAGGACTGGCTTTGCTCTCTAGACTTAAAGGATGCATACACTCACATTCTCATCCATCCAGATCACAGGAAATTTGTACGTTTCCTTTTCAGGGGAAGAACATTTCCAGTACAGGGTTCTTCCTTTTGGTCTGGTTTCAGCACCAAGGGTATTCACGAAATGCATGGCAGTAGTAGCTGCATTTCTACGAACCCTGGGGATTTTTGTCTTCCCTTACTTAGATGACTGGCTCATTCGAGCCTCCACAGTTGCAGAGGCCAGCACTGCACTGTCCCGTACAATGCGAATCCTCCAATACTTGGGATTGGTAATAAACTTCACGAAATCTCAACTAGTTCCTTCCCAATGCCTAGAATTCATAGGAGCCTGTCTTGGATACCAGACAGGCAAGGGCTTTCCTTCCACAAGCCCGGTGTCTTCGCATAATGCAGCTAGCTTCCCAAGCAGCAGGCAAATCCTCCCTCACTGCTGGGGAGCTACTGCAGTTACTGGGACACATGGCATCCACAGGTCATGTAGTCCCATACGCTCGCCTCCACATGCTTTCAGCTCAGTTGACCCTCTCCACACAGTGGACACAGGCCACGGGTCATTTGTCGGACAAAATAACATCTCTCAACGACTAATTTTGTCCCTCCAGTGGTGGCAATCACTAGAAAATCTGACAGTGGGGTCTTCTTTCCATCAACCCCTCTTTCAGGCCACCCTAACAACAGATGCATCACAGGTGGGTTGGGGAGCACACCTGAATCATCTCTCTACCCAGGGCACCTGGACTCCACAGGAGGTTGGTTTACACATAAACCTCCTAGAATTAAGAGCAATTTATTTAGCTCTTCGAGTGTTCCACGCCCAGCTCAGCTACAAGACAGTCCTAATCCAGACAATCAGGTAGCCATGTTCTGTGTGAACAAGCAGGGGGGAACGGGCTCTCTGTCGTTATGCAACAAAGCTTTACGACTTTGGGCCCTCGCCAGAGAGCATCAAATTCACCTTCTAGTGGTATATCTTCTAGGCATTCAAAGCCTTTGGGCAGACAAACTCAGTCGAGTACTGCTGCCTCACGAGCGGTCACTCCACCTAGACCAGGTGGCAAAGATATTTCATCTCTGGGGCACTCCAGACATAGACCTCTTTGCAAGTCCACTGAATGCCAAACTTCCCCGGTTCTGTTCCAGGATTCTGGCGCACAACTGTCAGGCAAGGGATGCCTTCCTCCTTCACTGGGGTCAGGACTTCCTTTATGCCTTCCCACACATTCCCCTCATCCCCAAGACACTCTTCAAGCTTCAGAGAGACAGGGGTCGCATGATTCTCGTAGCACCACGATGGCCACGCCAAACGTGGTATTCCCTGCTTCTGCATCTCTCTCAAGTGGCACCTCTGGAGTTAGGGCATGCTCCAGATCTCCTTTCCCAGGAGAACGGGATGCTATGGCACCCGAATCCCCAGTCCCTCCACCTCACGGCCTGTTTGCTGAAGGCTTAGACCTTCAGGATTTCAACCTGTCCCAACAGGTAAAAGATATCCTTCAGGCTTCTAGGAAACTTTCCACAAGAAGATCTTATGCCTTCAAGTGGAAACGTTTTACTATATGGTGCTCCAAGAGGTGATTAACCCCCCTGGTCATACCCTTAGAATCAATACTAGAGTATCTCCTTCACTTATCGAGTTCTGGGTTAAAGACCAATTCGGTAAGAGTCCATCTTAGTGCAATTGCAGCTTCTTATAAGCCTCTAAATGGACAACCAATTTCCTCTCATACACTCCTATCAAGATTTATGAAAGGCCTTCTGTTAACTAAACGTCCCATCAAGCCACCACCGGTGGCATGGGATCTAAATCTAGTTCTCGGGCAGCTCATGAAGCTGCCTTTTGAGCCTTTAGCCACTGCAGCTCTTAAGTTTTTGACCTGGAAGGTCATTTTCCTAATTGCAATCACCTCTGCCCGTCGCATTAGTGAATTGCAAGCTTTAGTGGCTGATCCTCCTTATACTAGGTTTCATCACGATAAGGTGTTCTTCGAACTCACCCACATTTTATGCCAAAGGTGGTTTCGCCTTTTCATTTAAATAAATCAATTTACCTTCCTGTATTTTTTCCGAGGCCTCACGCCTCTAATGCAGAAAGAAACCTTCATACTCTGGATTGTAAAAGGGCCTTGGCCTTTTACATACAAAGAACACAGCAACATAGAAAGTCCTCACAACTTTTTATAGCTTTTGACCCTAGTCATTTGGGACTTCCAGTCTCCAAAAGAACTTTATCTAAATGGATTGCCCAATGCATATCCTTTGCTTATGAGAGTAAGGGTCTTCCTCTTCAGGACCATGTCACAGCTCATAATGTGAGAGCCATGGCAGCGTCAATGGCTAATCTCCACTCTGTGTCTATCGATGACATTTGTCGAGCAGCCACCTGGGCTTCTGTACACACTTTCACAGCCCACTACTGCCTAGATAAAGCCTCCCGTCGGGATGCCTTCTTTGGCCAAGCTGTTCTTCAAAATCTCTTTCAAACCTAAACCAACTCCTACCCACCAACCCTGGTGGGATGCCAGAGATCCATGGGAGGAAGGATTCTCACCTTCAACGGTGGCACCTTCCTGGGGCTATCTCCCTGGCATCTTCAGCTAGGGAGTCCCCATATGTGAGGACTACATTCCTGCTTGTTCCTGGAGATAGGGTAGTTACTCACCTGTAACAGGTGATCTCCGGGAACAGCAGGAATTTAGTCCTCACAACCCACCCACCTTCCCTAGGAGTTGTCTCTCTCTCTCTTTGTCTCTTTCCTCTCTCCCTCTATCCTTTCACTCAGCTACAAACTTAACTGAAGAGTGACAGTTGGAAAGGCAGGAAGGCAGCGCGCATGTGCTGAGGGATGTTCCCCAAAGCGTTCCTATTGGACGCTGTGGAGCGTTCCCGCGCAGGCTCCATCGGTACCGACAATATCCATATGTGAGGACTAAATGCCTGCTGTTCCCAGAGATCACCTGTTAAAGGTGAGTAACTATGCTATATCTACCTTTAAAGAAATATTAAGAATAGCAATAGTGTTTATTCTGGTTATACTGAAATTTGTGCTAAAAGAGCTAATCTAGGAGACCCTAACAATTTCTGTGTTATGGAAAATGGGAATGTTGATGTAAGAATTATATGTGAGTGAGTCTGGAAAATAATCTTGTTTGAGTGAGAAGGGGAGATCATATTTGTAGTCCTGGGACTTCATGCTGTTAGGGTATACCAGTGTTTATTTATAGGTTCTGAGCATCTTTTTGGCAGAATTATGTCTTTTATGACTGCAAGTGAGAGAGTGTATGTGTGTGGTTTGAGGATTGCACAGTAGGATCTGGTGTGCTGATCTGCAATTCGGGGAGGACATGAATTCCTGGCCAATAGCTGGACCTTATGGATGACCACAGTGTCACCATGTGCCATTATGATAGGGCAACCATACATCAGCTGTGTCAGGCACTGGGAAACATGACTGATGTTGTGCTGACATTCTCCAGATTATGCCATCAGGTCTACATCCTTACCCAGTCCAGTATCTATGCAAGCTGCGAGATTGGCGATGTATCTGGAGGCTGGCTAGTTGGTATGATAGCACAGGGATCCCCCATCCCATGCCCATAGAGGTCTGACCAGGGGAGCGTTGCCACAATGCAGACTTTGGGAAGGCAGGCAGGGTTGCTCCGTAGATAACAGATGTATATGTTTATGTTTATTCCATTTGATATACCGCCCTGTATAACATCAGGACGGTGTACAATCACTAAAAATATACAGAAAGGCTAAGGCCAGAAAAAGAAAAGGAACTACAATGCAAGATAGAAGCCAAAATAAGTCAGGACAGAGAGTGGACATCCACATGTAGGGAGCTGCTGTGAGAAACGCCAGTACCCAAATATGTGGGAAACAGATGCCATAGCCAGAAAGCCATAGTCATTAGGAGGGCATAGTTTTGTCGCTCAGCAATATAGTGCAACATTTGGGGAATTGCAAAGTTAGTTTAGGTTGTTGTGAGGTTGGTAAGGATCCATACTTAGCATTTTAAGGAGTGTTTTTAGAGATAATCAATGCAAGAATAACTGAGGCAGTGTTATACTGCCAAGTAAAGTGTGATGCAAAGTATGTCATGACAAACATGTTAATATTTACTTGATCTTAAAATACATTAGAGTGCACTGGGCAAGACACAGATTAGTATATGTGGTCTAGTTTGCACCAGCATTTATGTATCATCACTGTATCAGCGCGGGGACGTCCAAAACAATGTCAGCATTTACCTGTGTCCCATGATATTGGTGGGGGACGTGTCTCTATGCTTCACTCTATGGCCTGTGTCTGCACCTGTGCACGGGTCTTACGCTGGATACATGCATAGGCTGGCTGAACAGTATATTAGATGTGCCACAATGCGCCAGACACGTCTATGAGGTGATTCCAGAACTGCAGGTGCATCTATACCCATGCCTGTGGAATTAGCTCGGAATTGTGCCTGTGCCCGATTTAAACGTTTCAGCAGAGTTAGCCGGCCTATATGGAATCTGCTTCTTATTATCTACAGTATAGTGAATACATAACTTAATCTTTTAAAAAATCTTCAAATGTGGTACCAAAGGAAGGATCTATGTTGGTCACTGTTTCACTAAACCTCCTCAGAATTCAAACCCCTAGCTGTCTTGTCTCACTGTTTCTACTTTCTTCAGTAGCAAACACAGGAATGTTTACTAAATGTTAGTGCGTGCTATCTGCCGCTGTGTCCATAGGAATAACATTGGTGCTTCAGCAGAGAGCACGAGGTAATATTTAGCAAAACATGGCTCACAGTAAGTGGAAACAGCAAGATGAGACATTCCAGGTTTGAATTCTGAGAAAGCACTGTGAAACGGTGCCAGTGTTGATCCTTTTTTGGTGCAACGTTTTATGATAATTTTTTAAAATTAATTATTTTTTAATCAATGAAGTTTCTTTTCAGTAAATTTAGACAATAAGTCGCAATATGGGTCTGTAAGAATTACTTTTACACTTAGTGAATTCGGGAGGTTTTTGAGACCTGTGATTTGAAAGATAGTAGCCGGCAAAGAGAACTTAGAATTCAAGATGCTCCTTTTCTGAAGTCATTATCTCCCTTTATAAATAGAAGCAGTTGATCAGAATTTTTAAGTATTGGGGTGGAGGTGTGGTTGTTCAGCTGTGCTTTTCACTTCAGGGTTCTGGTTGGCTTTCTTTGTGTATAACTTTACTTTTGATTAATGTATATATTTTTAAACCACTTGAGTATTAATTGATAGGCAGTCTATTAAATAAAATTGAAACATTGATAACACAGGTACACTACCAAAAAACTGCCTCCAGTTTTGCAACTGATTCCTATAGATTTTGGGGTGCTGAATCCAGGAAAAATAGCCAAAATGTTCCCTCACGTCACGTTTTCTTGCAAAATTAGATTTCTTACCCATATAAGGAATGTTCACATAATTTCTTTTTAGCCGACTGCAGTTTATTTTCTTGGCCCAAAATAGAGGTTGTAATGGTTAACTAACTAGAAACAATCCCTCATGATATTTTAGAGTGTTTTGTATTCATTTTATACATTAACAGGACAATTGGGAGGCGGGGGGCTAAATCCAGTACTCGCGCTGGCGCATGTTCTTTCCTGTTCGCCTCGCCTCGTTCGCTCGCTCAAACACGGTGGTTGTGACATGAACGTTCCTGTCAAATTTCAGTTTCTTGCAAGTTCATTATTACCTTTTGTTTGCTCAGTCATAATCCAGCTTTATTCCGAAGTGGTTCACTACAGTTGTAGTTTGCAGTGCTGTGTATTTGTGATGGCTCACAGAGCCAGAGGTTGCGTCAACTCTCCGGACAGTTTTTGTTTTATTTGTGGGGAATATACCGTGAAAAAGCGGCAGAGGAACATTTCTGCATTTATTAAAAAAGTATATTTCGCCTATTTCGGTTTGAAGTTAGGCGATCAAGACAAACCGTGGGCTCCTCACAAAGTGTGCAAGACATGTGAGGAAGATCTACGCTTATGGATGAAAGGTAAAAAACAAGCATTTCGTTTCGGAATACCTATGATGTGGCGTGAACAAAGAGACCACAGCAGTGACTGCTATTTTTGCTCTTGCATTGTGAAGGGATACAACTTAAAAAATAAGAACGTAATAAGTTACCCCAACCTTCCCTCAGCAATTAGGCCTATGCCTCATAGCAACGAAGTACCTGTGCCTGAACCACCAAAATCTTTGTATCATATTTGTGTGGACGGTTCTGATCATGATGAGACTCATCAGATGGCTTTTCCCGATGAGTCCAGTACTTCCGAGTTTGAAACTGAACCAGATCCGAAACCTGAACTTTTCTCTCAAGCTGAATTGAATGATTTAGTCCGGGATTTAGGACTCCCAAAAGATGCTGCCCAACTGCTAGGTTCTCGGCTTAAACAGAAAAATCTATTGTCACCAGGAACAACCGCGAGACACAATTTTTGAAGTATTTCAGCAAAGAGGAAGATTTGGTATTTTGCAACGATATATACGGAGTGATGGAAAAGTTTAAACTCAAGTATGATCCTGCTGAATGGCGGCTGTTCATTGATTCGTCAAAAGACAGCATAAAAGGTGTTCTTCTTCATAATGGCAACACATTCGCTTCAGTTCCTATTGCTCACTCTGTTATTCTCCAAGAAAAATACGAGAATTTGGCCCTGATTCTTCAGAAGATTCGTTATGATGAGCATAAGTGGATGATTTGTGGAGACTTTAAAATTCTATCCATGCTATTAGGGCAGCAATCCGGTTTCACCAAATATCCCTGCTTCCTTTGCTTGTGGGATAGCCGGGCCCGCGACCTACACTGGGGGAAAAAAGACTGGCCAATTCGGGAGTATTTGAGACCCGGTGAGAAAAATGTTCTTCATGAGAGCTTGGTACCTCGTGATAAAATTCTATTACCACCTCTCCACATTAAGTTGGGTCTCATTAAGCAATTCATCAAGTCCCTTCCAAAAGATGGTGAGTGCTTTCGGTACCTTTGCTCAAAGTTCCTCCGACTTTCTGAAGCAAAGCTAAAGGAAGGAGTGTTTGTTGGCCCTGATATAAGGAAACTCATTTCAGATGGAGCATTCGCTGAAACGATGTCTGAGAAGGAAGAAGAAGCCTGGGATTCCTTCAAGGATGTTGTTCTCAAATTCTTGGGGAACAGGTGGGATGAGAACTATAAGGATATTGTTGCCAGGATGCTCAATGCCTTCAAAGAACAAGGCTGTAACATGAGCCTGAAAGTCCATTTCTTGCACTCCCATGTGAACTACTTTCCCGAAAACTTGGGGGCGTACAGTGAAGAACAAGGTGAAAGGTTTCACCAGGACATCAAGGACGCAGAGAGAAAGTACCAAGGAAGATGGAACACCACTATGATGGCTGATTTCTGCTGGTTGCTGCTGCGGGAAACCCCAGATGAAAAATACGCCAAGCAGCGCACCAAGAGAAGCATTCGGGGGAAGAAGAAACGGGCCCACCAGGAGATTGATTGACCCAAGAATGACTTTAAAATCTAAACTGTGTTGACAAATATCGTGTTTTTACTAAACTTTGAAATAAAAATTTGCTAGTTATTACCACAGTGTCGGATCTCATTTATTAGAATTTTATTTTCACACCATCGGGTGTTTGTCTTCATGTATTGCAATGGTGCGGTTTGCGTTTTCTATTCTTACATACATACCTGTACAACATTTTTTGCACATTTCTTTGCTTTGCTTTGTGTCTAACCTCGCTCTTATATGCTCAATGTTTGTGCACATGTATGTGGCTGTTTTAAGTGCAGACAATTTTGCTACCATCACAGTGTGTTTTGTTGACATTACTCTATTCTTATGTGCTGCCTTGTTACAATTTTCTTTATTCTTATTTGAATAACTACTAAACAATTAGTATAAAGAATTCATCCAAGAAACTTTTATCTCGATCGCACTCAATCTGAAACGTTCACCTCAAACTGCTAACCCAATGTAGCAAAAAATCTGTACGTGATGGAGCAAATTGGTTACCAGATTTGGATTCAGCGCACCAAAAAACGTAAAAATCAATCGAAACATTAGAGGCAGTTTAAAAAAAATTTTTTTTAGTGTACCTGTGTAATTTATTAAAATCCTTGAGCATCCCAATTTGAGGCTAGAATTTTCTCTTTAACTCTCGTAGCTTTAGGAAATTTGATCTTGTTCTTCCTCGAATAGTTTCTGATTCTATTTCCTGGCATGCATCATTCTTTCTTACCTTGCTGCACGTTGGAAACTTCTGTTAAGTTCAATGATTGTCACTCTTTGTCCTCTGGCTTTAGCTTCTCTGCTTTTCTGAGCAGTTCTCAGAATTTATTTGGTCATCTATTTTAGCTGTTTTTTGCTTTTTCACCTTTTGCAGAAACTTTTCGCTTTCTTGGAGCCCAACTTTCTTGATGTTATCCCATAGGTCTTCTGGTACTTAGTCATATCATCCTTGATGGAGAAGAAAGAGAAACTTTAATCTGCTTGGATCAATAATCAGTACAGAAATGATTTTGCTTTGCTCTTGGCAAAACGGCTATTAAGGACCTAGCCATGGTATTTTTAGTAATGTCATGTGGATGTGAAAGTTGACAGTGCAGAAGGAAGATGGGAAGAAAACACAGGTCTGCGACAAAAAAGCTGTTTGATTATTTTCATCTAATTTCCATGTATTTTGGTGTGCTGAAAACAAATAAAATATTGAAAAAACTCCTAGACGTCATGATTTGCCACAACATGCAAAATTGTCTTCAAATGTATCCAATTTTTTCAAATTACTATTAATTAATTCACATAAGTGCATTTAAGATATAAAATGCCAAAAAACCTTAAAGGGGTTGTCCGAGTTATGTAAAAAAAAATAAAGCACTGTAAATCTGATGGTCAGCAATATAAACATAAGCTAAGCAAGTTTTAAGTCCGTGCTTCTAATGGTCGAAGGGGTTAATCTTTCCTGAAGAATCCAGTGGGAGGGAGACACAGGGCAGATAGCAGCAGCTCCAGTCAGTGCAGGGGGGCGTGGCCAGCACTGCGATGTCTCATGTACAGACACAGAGCTGCTCTCTCCTGCATGCCACACTTGTGCACGAATCATCATCAGGTTCTTGGTTCTAGGCTGTTCACACTTTTTCATCGTAATTCATGTTAGCTCGTCATTCTTCAACCGTTATGTTATGGCTCCGCGAAAGTGTATTAATTCGCCAGACAGTTTCTATTTCATGTGTGGTGAATATACAGTGTTGAAGCAACAGCAGAATATTACAGACTTTGTGAAAAAGTATACTTTGCATACTTTGGACTAAAAATTGGAGATCAAGATAAAGTCTGGGCGCCTCATAAAGTGTGCAAACGGTGTGTTGAGGACCTCTGAAACTGGTTCAAGGGTAAGAAAAAATCTTTCCGTTATGGGATTCCTATGGTATGGCAAGAGCAAAAGAACCATAGTGATGACTGTTACTTTTGTTCATGCGATGTGAAAGGGTTTAATTCCAAATGGAAGCATTCCATTTCATACCCCAATCTTCACTCTGCAATTCGTCCCATCCCCCATGGCACAGATATACCAGTACCCAAGCCCCCTGCTACCTTGGAAGAGATACCTAGCTCCGATGAAGGTGAAGTCATACCTGAACCAGATGACGAATCAAGTTCTGACTTTGAAGATGATACAAGACCAAAATTGTTTTCTCAGGAGGAGATGAATGATTTGGTAAGAGACTTGAATCTTCCCAAAGATGCCGCTGAGTTACTCGGATCAAGGCTGAAAAGCAGGAATTTATTGTTGCTAGGAGCGTCATCTTCATGGTTCAGACATCGTGAAAAGGAGTTCATTCCTTACTTCGCCCAGGAAGACAAGTTGGTTTATTGCATCGATGTTGAAGGTCTGATGGGTGTGATAAGGAAGCTTATCATAGCTCAGGAAGGAGCTATAGAAAAGGTGAAGTGTCTCTGAACAAGCAACCTGTCAGTTCTGGTAGAAATAAGAAAACAGAATTTTCCCATAAAAGACTACCAGTCCCAGAATGCACCAGGTTTCCTACAGCCATTAGAGGAGCTGAAGTGGGGAAAACGTGTGTTCAATCAAGAGGGCTATGAGGTAATCCCCAAGCACTCATCTTAAAGGGCAGGGCCTGATTCAGCACAGCTGCGCTGTGCTAGGGTGGAGCACTCATCAAAGCAGAATAAGGGTAGAGTTTATTCTACAGAGAATTATGCTCAGATTCAGCTTGGAGATCTTCAGCTTGGACATCTTCATCATCTGGAGGATCATCAGAAGCAGAAGCCAGAGCGGACGGACAGAGAGGGCAAGAAACCCTTTGGAAGAAAGAAGAGAAAAGCATTTGGGAGGTCTAAAGGAGTCCAGAGCAGTACGTATACTGGGAGACATTCAAAAGGCCAGCATACACCATTGGACTGGGGAAAGCCAGAGGAATGGTGCTGCAGAGCTAGGAATCTCCAGATGGTATCTGTGAGGGAGACGGCTGCACGTGGAAGGGACCCTAGGACCCGTGCCAGAAGGTATGTGAAGAGAGATCCAGTGTCCAGGGATCTGGATTGGAAGGCTGGACATAAGAACTGGACTACATACTGGCCAGGCTATTTAGAGAGGAACTCTAACAGCAATGGAAGCTCAGGTATGAACACTGATCTATGCCCTAGCTATAACCTTGAAAGACAGCAGGGAAACAAGTATTCTCCTGAAAGTGCTCCATTGAGAAATTCCTCTGTGCCAATCCATGATATTGAACCCATGATTGTTGAAGAAGGGGGAGCGGTCTTAGATACAGGCTGTGAATATATGGATTGCTCTCTGTCTAAACTCCTTTGGTAATTTTCTGTTACAAAGTACAACAACCATCACAAAGAAATACAAACTTGTTCTTTAATCTACTCAGAAAAGCTCCTGAAGTAGGATTTGAGCCACGCAGTAGAAAGCAAGCCAGCTAAGGGGTTTCAGCTGGGTAACTGCTAGCAATTGAGCCTTACCTAATTGCTTGTGAGCTCTGAGGGAATCACTTCTGAATCTATGTGGGAAGATATAAGAAGTTAACCTGAAAAGAACAGTTTTTCCCTTCTTTGTGGGTTTTGCTTGTTGTTTGAAATACTGCTAAGAAAATATTAGCTAAAGCCTACAGAAAAGACCAGTTTGTTACCAACCAGGTCTTTATTCTTTTGCTTTGATTGCCTGACAAGTTCAACTGTTGTTTTCCTGATTTTGTTTTTCTGAGTTTAACACTGAAAGCAAGTATCCTGTTTTATGTGCTACCAAGCATATCTGTGTTGGGAGAAATAACCCCATAAATAAATATCTTATTGGCTTTACACTCAAGCACAACTAATTATTGTGAGCAGCTGTGTCTGGTGTGAATGGACTGCATTTCCCACAATCCCTTGCAAATCATATTGATATATGCACTTGCCAAGACTGTGAACATTTTCACCCAGGCAGCCGTCTGACAATGGGTCAATTTAAAATCCAATATGATTCAGAGCAATGACGTCTTTTTATAGATTCTTCAAAAAGAAGTCTCAAAGCAGTTTTACTCCACAATGGTTTTTACGCTTCCATACCTGTAGGTCATTCCGTACACTTGAAGGAAACCTACGAGAACTTGGAATTGGTTCTTCGTAAACTTAAATGTGAAGACCATGGTTGGCAAGTGTTTGGGGACTTGAAGGTCTTGTGCATGCTGCTCGGGCAACAAGCTGGGTATATCAAATATCCTTGTTTTCTGTGTCTATGGGACAGTCGAGACCGACAAAATCACTGGACCAAGAAGAGTTGGCAGCCGAGGGTGCTAACAGTCAGTGAAAAAAAAGGCCTTCGAGAAACTTTGGTACCTTCCCATAAAGTTCTTCTACCACCTCTCCACATAAAATTGGGATTGATGAAGCAATTCGTAAAATCACTTTCAAGAGATGGAGAATGCTTCAAATACTTGGTCACCAAGTTTCCAGGCCTGTCGGAGGCAAAATTGAAGGAAGGTGTGTTAGTCGGACCAGACATTAGAAGGCTTATAGTTGATCAAGAGTTTGTCAATACCATGACGGATCCTCAAAAAGAAGGGTGGATTACATTTAAAGAAGTCGTACAGAAATTTTTAGGCAATAACAAAGATCCTCACTATAAAAAGATCGTCAGACGAATGCTGAAAGCATTTCAAGCTTTAGGTTGCCTGATGAGTTTGAAAGTGCATTTCCTCCAGTCCCACCTTGACTACTTTCCTGAAAATTTGGGAGCTGTGAGTGAGGAACAAGGTGAACGATTCCACCAAGACATTAAAGAGATGGAAAGGAGATACCAGGGAAAATGGAGCATTACAATGATGGCAGACTACTGTTGGATGCTTCAGAGAGACATTCCAGATGCTACTCACAAGCGTAAATGCACCAAGAGGAGCCTCACAAGGAAGAAGAATCGAGTTTAGTGTGTGTAGGTGAGCTCATTTCATTTCAAAAAAGGATTTTCATGAAAATATTGTAATAAAACTTTAATTTTATAAGTCTATTTCCATTTATTTTGAGGTATTGCCTTATTTAACATAGTTACCTAAATTGTCAGGAAACATGATGTCCTATGACAAAATGGAGGTTATTTCGGATTCAGCGCACCAAAAAACATAAAGATTAGGTGGATTAACCAAAACAGCTCTCGAAAAAAATTTTTTTGCAGACCTGTGAAATCGATGCCTTCAAATTGCAGTACTGGCGAAGAATACTGTGTATACCATGGACTGCCCGAAGAACAAATCAGTCTGTACTAGAGGAGATCAAAGCTAAGCTTTCTTTAGAAGTTCCAATGTTGAGACTTCAACCTTTATGCTTTGAACACATCATGTGAAGAGAAAGAAAGAAAGAAATATCATGCTTGGCAAGGTTGAAGGTCAGAGCAAAAGAGGAAGACCAGCAATGTGATGAATCGATACAATAACTGCAGCTGTTAAAATAAATAAAGAATCCCCGTTTGGCCCCCAAGTCTACTTTTGTGGAATTGTATATCATGATGGCCTCCTTGTTCTACAGATTCCTTTCTACTGAGAGAGATTTCTTTATGTACATTATTAATGCCTTTATGTCTCTCATGCCTCTTCTCTGAGATGAAGGCAACAAAAACTGGGTAGATGAGGTGCACTATCAAGTTTCTGTGGGTGGCAGCTAGGATATATCCGTGATATTCTGCACCTGGGTAGGCTAGATGGGTCATTTTCCCCTTTTTCTGACATAATCTATTTCATTGCTAAGGTATATGCATATACAGGCCTTGAAAAATTTTGTTGGAATTTAGGTGCCATCCAAAAAACCTTAGGTGCCAACTGCAGAGATCTCTCTCAAAATGCATTCACCCTCCAGCCCTCCCACCAAGGTCTGCCATAGCTCCTTAAGGCCTGAGTTACTAAGACCAGATCCTTAAGTCAGTTACTACGGGTGCCAGTAGAAGCCTCCCTCCCTCCCACCATTCTGTCAGCAGCATGCTGATGACCTCTGCACTCTGCCCTCAACTAACCTGTCTGTTTCTCTATCTCAGTCTGTCTTTCTCCTTTCAGCATTTCCGACCCCTGACTCCTAACAATTCAGGCACCCCTCACCCCTTCCCAGGCACCCCCTCAGTCACTCTTCACCCCTTTCCCACTTTCCAGGCACCCTCTCAGCCAGTCACCATTCATCCCCCACCTCCCAGGCACCCCCGCTTCAGACAGCAGACTTTAATTACATTTCCACTTTTATTTGATGCAGCTGTAGTTGAAAGAGACTTGTATGTACCTTACATCAGTCCATGGCTCTCATAAGCTTTAATCCATGCACTGCACAAACTCCAGAGTAAGTCTTGTCATTTGTTCTCTGATATTTTCTTCAGATTGGTTCCGATATAACTTTAATCTGTTTTCTGATTTTACAGCCGTTTGCTGTTTTTTAATGATACCACGCTTATACTTTGTATTTTAAAGCTGGTTTTCTCTTCACTGTTATGTCCGTTTTTTTAAAAGATCCAATAGTCGCTTGTTGTTTTATTCAGATCAGTTCAGATGAGACAATGATATTCACAATTTTTATTTTTTAATAGGACCATTACAAAACTTTGCGTTTACAATGTTTGATTTGGTATGCATGCTTTTATGTTTTGACATCGCAATTGATGACACCGCATTCACGATGCTTTCAAAATGAGATGCTGAAGCTTGCCGTGTTTCTTGATAGTTTCTTTGCTATATGCCAGCACACCAATGTATTTATATATATATATATTTTTTTTTAAATATTTTGTCCCCCTTTTTTTCTTATATCCTTTTTGGTTTAATTTTGGTATAAGTTTGATTTCGTTATGGATTTTTATAGCTGGTTGCTATTTTTAATGGTATTACTTTTTTTAAAGGCATTAATGTTATTTCCGCACTATTTTAAAGATTAGATATGTTTGATTGCTCTTAGTTTAACTTTGTTTCTCTTTTTTGACTATTAGTGGCCATAAACACATTTTTTTGTGTATTTATGAGATTAGTATTTTCATTTTTTAACTCAGAGGTTCATCGTCGTTCATCCAACTATAGAGTACATATGTATATACATATATATATTTTGTAAGCATTCTGTCTTTTTGGTTTTCTATCCGTTGGTCTAGGTTTTCCCTTTATTTCTTTTTGTATGTAAATATGATATTAATTATCATGTTTTTTATTTTTAGCTCAACTTCCATTATATTGATTCAGTTCTACAGTAGTGTTTTTTCTGTGCGCTTCATCACTCAGATGGTGTTTAGTAATGTGAGTATGTTCAACATACTTTTAATAGTGTAATGTCTTTTTGGATATTAATACAGTCAAACCTCGGTTTTCATTTGCCCCGGTTTTCATACGCTTCGGTTTTCAACGTCTTTTCTGACTGAGATTTTGTCCCGGTTTTCATGCATTGCTTCGGTTTTCAACGTCTTTTGACTGAGATTTTGTCCCGGTAGCAGGGAAGAAAAGCTGTCAACGTAAGCAGGAGATGTTGCATGAATGTGGGAGGCAGTTCTTTCTCTTGCAGGGTACGTCTGAAGCTATATCATTAAGATTTTCTGCCATTCTGAAGCATTGAGCAGATAATGTAAAGGTATTTTAATGGACTGAATTCAATGTGATTCCGAAGAGAGCTGGGCACAGCAGCTTGTCAGGGGTGGCTAAGGCCAGATGCTAACATATACTGTACTGTACAGTACTGTACTTAGCTTGCTTTCATTGATGTTAAATGTTCATTTATCCATTTCATTAGTCATTTATATTTATTTCTCATTGTTTTCTGTATGTAAAAATATAGTTATTCTCTATAAAATGTATTTTTTGTGAATATTTTTGGATGTCTGGAACGGATTAATTGGATTTACATTATTTCTTATGGGAAATATTGCTTCAGTTTTCATACGTTTCGGTTTTAGTCAGACTTTTTCGAACGGATTAATCATGAAAACCGAGGTTTGACTGTATGTCCTTTTATGTTTGTTAAAGAGATTTTTATACGATCTTTGTTTATGTATGGTCATTATATATTATATATTTTTTATTAGAGGTTGTTTCATTAATTTATCTGTTTTTATTCAGTTATTTTTATTCATTTGCATGTAATTTAAATGTTTTGCTTATGATGATTTATTTGTTTGTTGCTTGCAGTTCTTAGCCCCCTGATGAAGGCGTTGCCGAAACGTGTTGGGGTAATTTGTTAATAAAGCACATGTGACCACCATACCTCTTGCTCTGTGTGTCTTTTTAAGCTAATCGGAGCCATGATTCAAGCTTCACACAACCTTCCTTTCTTTGACTGTGGTGGCAGCAGGCGCCAGGGATTTGCCGAGCCCTGCCTGTATACTATACATATGTAGGTCCTTTAACCTCATTTCAGTAGGGCGTTTGGTGCATTTTGGAAAATGCTGATGACGGGAAAGTAAAACAAAACTGGATTGCATGATTACATCAGAGACTGAGTGAAGACTAGACAGTCCTGAGGTGAGCAGTTACCACCCTGATTTGAGAGGAGCTAGTACCAAGCTAAGTGGACTATTGCTGAATGTAACTAATTCTAAAACGGAAGCTATAGTCCTGAGTTGAGTGTTGCTGTTTGCAAAGAAGGTGCAGCAGCCCAAGCTGTTACTACAGGACCTGCTGATACTTTTGCCAACACGATATATAGCCAGTGAGTGGTGAACTGTCTCCTAGTTGGAGGAGGAGGAGAGACAATACAGTGGAGGGACATGATGAAAACATATGCTTGCAGTCTCTGCAGCTGTTTCTCCTCTCCTGTGGTATGTGCTTCCTTCCTTTCTAAAACAAACCTTTTAGGCATAGGAGAGAGGTTGCTCAATGTATTGTAAAGCATGTTGTCCTATTTCATGCTCCACTGTGACTTGAGTGAGGAAAACGTGATGACTTTATGGAAAGAAGGAACATGCAAAGAGAATGAAAAAGGAAGAAAATGAATAAAGATTGGAAGAGAGAGTTGTATAGGAGATGGCAAAAGTAAAATTGAAGTATTGAAGCATGAGTGGGTGATAGAAGGGTGATTGTGGGTAAAAGAGCTCGGAGGACACATTGGAGAAAGGGTGCCCTTAATTTCAGCTCCTAACTGTGCATTTCTTTCTTGTCTTTCTTTGCTACATTGCTGTATTTCTTTTTTTTTCTCTCCTCCTCTCTACCATCTGTGTCCTTATTGATAGGCCTGAGAGAAGGTATGTTAGGAACACTCTACCTTAGAGGCGGTAAAACATCTCTTGAGGCCTATAAACATGATTGCTGCCATCTACTGGAAGAAAGGAACAGCACATGAGAGAGGATATGGGTTTTATATTTTGTCCATATGCTTTTTAACCTCTCCCTTTGATATCTAACCCCAAAGGATTATAACTTGTATTGCTGTAAGTATTAATGAGAAGGCAAAGACATGTCTGTCTTTTCATGTTCAGGAGATGAAAATTAAAATGCCTAGTCTGGCTGTGTAACAAAGTAGTTAGGTGCAGGTTGCAGTCCCTGCATCTCAGTTTACTTCCTGTGTGGACTGTGGATCATTCAATTTGCTTGTTGAGAATCTCTGTCCTGCTTTTATCTGCCACCCTACGGTGATTATGGTGTAGTAACAAATAGTTTCTGCCTCCTTTGCATCCCAGACTGAGGCAATATGATTTCTGTGTTTGCTTTGTTTCCTCAGATCAGTTAAGCAGCACTGGGGCTTGTAGTCTATGCATGATTCATAAAGACAAATGAGAGTTTTAACGGGTTTGTGATGGGATTTAAGCAATAAAATATGGATATGAGGAACCACTAGACGCATGTGTAGCAGCCGGAATTTATGTAGGCACTGCTTTAATGAAAAATGATATGAAATATTAATAGCCGCCCTTTCTGTGGTGCTTTCTAAGGAGCATTGGAGCCAAGCACGTGTGCAGGCAGGCGCACAGCATTACTAGTTGGCATGTTATTTACCTATCCCTTGCTTCCACATGTGCTGTATTCCGGCTTTCACTGTATGCTCTTCTCTTTTTGCTAAAATGCATTGTAAACATTAACATGGAAAGCACGAGGAAAGGCTCTTGGGACCAAATAATCCCATTAATTCCCTTTGACCTTAAATAGGGACTCAAAAATGGGTAGATCTGATTGCTCCATGCTCCCAGATCATTATATATAAATTTAAGAACCCTATACTCCTCATCTAAAATAGAATTAGAATATCCCAGTGCATCAATACATACAGCACAGGGGGTGGGGAGTATATTTGTATTGCAGGCCTTGACAAATTCTCTTGGAATCTAGGAGCCAGCTTAAATATTTAGGAGCCAGACACAGATACCTTGTTCACAGGGCCCCCTCCCCCACCCTTAAAAGATGTATTGCAGCTCTTTTTTTTTTTAAGGACTTGATTTAGTGTTTTCCCATGTTCTATAGGAAAAGAAAGCTTAATAAAGTAGGACCTTACCGTGCAATTACACAGTGCCAACAGAAGGCAGTGACCCCCCTCTCCCCCTCTATAGGTGCAGCATGTTGATGACCTTTTATAGATGCAGCTGGGACAAATTCTTTTTCCTTCACATTTCACCATAGCCTGGTAATTTGTGAAGCAAAATAAAAACTCTCATAGCTCCCCCCACTATCACCCAGTGTCTCACTCTCATAGTCCGCCTCCCCCCAGCCATCACCCAGTGTCTCTCTCTCGCCCCCAAGCCATCTCACGATGTTTCTCTCTCGCTCTTGCCACCCCCAAGCCATCACCCAATGTCTTTCTCTTTCTCTTTCTCTTTCTTTCACCCCCTGCCCATCACCAGATGTCTTTCTCTCTCTCTCCCCAAACCATAATCCGATGTGCGTCTCTCTCATTTGCCCTCTCCAAGCCACCACCCGATGTATGTGTGTCTCTTTCTCTTGCCCCTCCCTCAGCCATCACCCAATTTCTTACCATTGTTCACTCTTTTACTGTGATCGGCTCTGCATGTAGTTTGAGCCATGAGGTGGAGAAAGCTTGCTAATTTTGTTATTTTAAATCTCAACAAGATCAGCAAACAACAAGAATAAGAAGCTTCCTTCGCCACGCGGCTCGAACTACAAGCAGAGCCAATTGCAGTGAGACATAGGGTAATGGATGGGGAGGCAATCAAATACCAGGCACCAGGGTGCAATTTATAGTTGCCATGGCAACCTGGCACCTGGGATTTCTCGAGCCCTGTTGTATTGTTTTTTTTATTTGATGGTGCAGTTCAAAGAAATTGGCTTATTTTGTGCATTTTATAATAGAAAGAATGGGGATGGCAAGGTGGGAAAAGTGTAAAGCAGAAAAGGTATGGTAAAGGGATAAGAGACATAGAGAAAGAATGAAGGTTTGAGAGTTGGAAAGGGAAGGCATGGTCAAGGTTAGTTGGTGAGAAGTGAATACACAGTGTCATGGGTAGCGCCCCCTACGCCTATTAGAAATTATGGGCAATCCACGGCAAAGATTATTTTTAGAGAGCCGCAGGGAACGTAAGGTTCATCGACGTAGTAAAATGGCCTTACCAATTCCGACTGCCTAAAAGAACTCAGTAACAAGACCAAGTGGAGGGAATTAAGGCTTTTATTCCCCATCAGTGCAAGGGTTCAACATAAGAGATGGATAATGAAACAGAAAGTCCTTTGTTTCAAAAGGTACCAGTATTCAAAGACATGTGCTTAATTGTTACACTTCACAATTAATGCAGAGCTTGGGTAACAGGAATTCAGTTCATTCCAAAAGCATAAACATTCTATAAACTCTTCTATGTTACTCAGAGACTACAAACTCTTGACATGAGGCTGTGCACAGGTCACACTCCATCTGTTCTGGTGGAGATAGGGAAACTGTATTTATGCATTCTGTTTCCATGCATTATTTCTCACTAGAATCATCGGGAATAAACACTGTCCCTGTCTGACTCGGGTCGGTGTGCTATGCCTCTAGGGCCTTGTCTCCAATAACAGTCTGTTCTCAGGGCTTTAGGGATTTTATTAAACCAGTATGGTTTCTCCTTCTTTGTAGAGTGAGGACTTATTTTAACAGGGCCTTTAGGATTCAAACATTCAATGTCATCAATAAAGGTTTCATACCTGGAGCTTTGCTGGCTTGAATCCACAGTGTTTTCCCTTTTAGCAATTTTCCTGCTGTAGCAATTCCTCTGCTTGTCAGCATTAGGCAGGGCTGTGCTTCTTGGCAGTTTGGTGAAACCTGGTATGAATTCTCTTCTCTCTTGGTAAGAACTCAGGTTTATTATAAAATGCCTTTCCTTTCTTGCTTGATAAAACTGGGTAATTATTTCTCAGAGACTCTAAGCTTCTCCCCAAACCATTCCCTTTGGCTCCTTGCTTAGGTCTCTCTGTTCTTGAGTCAGGAACGCTGTGAGAACAGGGCGTGGCACAGCCTCTAACTTCAGAGCTGGCTCTAACAAACTTTCTTGGGACAGCTGCACCGTCAGCCTGACCCTTCTGGATTTCACCCCTGTGAACCCCGTACCTGTGGGCTTGCGCCTCTAGGAGTTCTCCAGTTACTCCTTCTCTTGGAGATGATCCTCTGAATATAGCTGTTCCTCCTTGGGAAGACGTCCCTCTGTCTCTGTTCCTTCTCAGGTCCTTCTCTTTCTCCTCTTTCTCTTTCTTTGGTGAAGCCGTGCTCCCCTGTGTAGCCGTGCACCTCTTCCTTAAGGCAGCCGGACACACCTTCCTTACTGCGGCTGGACACCTCTGTGTAGCTGTGCTTCTCTTGCAAGCATTCAGCTCTGGCTTATAAGGAAATCTTTCCTGCCTGACTTCCGGGGTCATGTCCAGGTGCAAGTCATTAGGCTTCTCAAGCTCATTAGCTCCTGAATGTTCCTTCCTGCTCCCTCTAGCTGTGCCTGGAGGTAATTGCACATCTAGATTCTTAAAAGAAACAGGATTTCTTTTCAAGTTTTCAACTTTATCGATACCCACATCATGACAACAGTAACATAGTAAATGACGGCAGATAAAGACCAGTATGGTCCATCTAGTCTTCCCAGTAAGATGGCAAGAGTAGGTGCAGGCCACCCCTCCCTATGTCTTGGTTTAGGGGTGAACCCACTGCTCCGTGTAGGACACCCCTATTTGTTAAGAAATTATATAGCTAAGTTTATTTTGATTTTATCTGTTGCTGTAAAGGGATCCACTATGTCTGTCCCATGCCATTTTGCATTCTGTCACTGTATTTGCCCCCACCACGTCCATCGGGAGGGCATTCCAAGCATCCACCACCCTTTCAGTGAAGAAGTATTTCCTGACATTGCCTTTCAATTTCACCCTTGCAGCTTCATGTTATGCCCTCTAGTTTTACATCTTCCCCGTCTTTGGAAGAGGTTTCTTTGTTCATTATTTCTCTTTAAGTATTTAAAGGTTTGAATCATATCTCCCCTATCCCTCCTCTCCTCCAGAGTGTACATATTTAGGTCTTCAAGTCTCTTATTATAAGGCTTCTGACGCAGGCTCCAAATCATTTTGGTCACCTTCCTCTGAACAATTTCCAGTCTTTTTACATCCTTTGCAAGATATGGTCTCCAAAACTGAACATAGTATTCCAAGTGAGGCCTCATCAGTGACTTATACAGTGGCATTAGTACCTCTTTCTTTCTGCTGGTAATTCCTCTTTGTATGCAACCCAACATCCTTCTGGCTTTTGCCACTGCCTTTTTGCACTGTTTTGCCACCTTGAGATCCTTAGAAATAATCACACCAAGGTCCTTTTCCTGGTCTGTGCACACCAATCTCTCGCCCCCTCTCGCGTACATTTCCCTTGGATTTTGCTTCCCATGTGCATGACACTGCACTTTTTCGCATTAAATCTTAACTGCCAAGCATTAGACCATTCTTCCAGCTTTTGTAGATCTTTCCTCATGTTATCCAATCCCTCAGGGGAGTCCACTCTGTTGCAGATTTTCGTGTCATCTTCAAAAAGACAGACTTTTCCATGCAGTCCTTCAGCAATATCACTCACAAATACATTGAACAGTGCCGAGCCCAGGACTGAACCCTGGGGCACCCCGCTAATTACCCTCCATTCATCCGAGTGAGCTCCATTTACCATTACCTTCTGTCGTCTGTCAGTCAACCAACTTTGGATCCAGTTCACCACCTTGGGACCCATCCCCAAACTACTGAGTTTATTGATAAGCCTCCTATGAGGAACAATATCAAAGGCTTTGCTGAAATCCAGGTAGATGACATCCATCGCATGCACCTGATCTAGTTCTCTGGTCACCCAGTCAAAGAACTTAATCAGATTTGTTTGGCAAGATGGTCCTTTTGTAAAATCATGTTGCCTCGGATCATGCAACCTGTTGGTTTTGAGAAAGTCCACTATTTGCTCTTTCAGGAGCACCTCCATTACTTTTCCTGCCACCGAGGTAAGGCTCACCGGCCTGTAGTTTGTCACTTTTTCCCTGTGACCTGTTTCCAAGGATCTGTTGAAAACATCCTTTAACGGCCCTGCAAGAATCTCTCTGAGCTCTTTCAGTATCCTGGGATGTATCCCATCTGGTCCCATGGCCTTGTCCACTTTCAGTTTTGCAAGTTGTTCTAACACATCATCTTCTGTGAATGGTGTAGTATCTACTTCATTCCCATTTTTATATTTGGGAGCCACAGGTGGTCCTTCTCCAGGATTTTCTTTAGTAAAAACAGAGCAGAAGTATTTGTTTAGCAATTTCGCTTTTTCAGTGTCACTTTCTACGAGTCTGTTCCCAGTACTTCTGAGTCCTGCAATTCCCCCTCTGATTTTCCTCCTCTCCCAAATATACCTGAAGAAAGTTTTATCGCCACACTTAACATCTTTAGCCATCTTTTCCTCTACCTTTGATTTTGCTTTCCTTATTTCTCTTTTTGTCTCTTTTAGTTTGATCTTGTAGTCCTTTCTGTGTTTCTCTGTTTGCAAACTTTTGAATTTTGTGAAAGCTGTGGTTTTTGCCTTTATTTGAGCAGCCACTTCTTTGGAGAACCAAATAGGTTTCCTTCTCCTCTTGTTTTTATTTACTTTCCTTACATATTTATCTGTTGCCCCTTTTATTGCCACCTTTAGTTTAGCCCATTGCAATTCCACATCCCTTATTCCCTTCCACCCTGCCAACTCGTCTTTTAGGTACTTGGCCATTTTACTGAAGTCAGTGTTTTTGAAGTTTAGGACTTTGAGCTTGCTATGATTGGACTGCACCTTGGCTTTTATCGCAAACCACACTGTGTGATGATCGCCGCTGCTCACAGGGGCACCCATCCAGACATTCGACACGCTATCACTGTTGGTGAGATCTAAATCCAGCGTTGAGCTTTCCCTGGTTGGTTCAATCACCATTTGTCTAAGTAATGCATCTTGGAAAGCATCCACAATTTTTTTGCTTCTTCCAGATTCGCAGAAGGAATAATCCAATCCACGTCGGGTAGATTAAAGTCACCCAATATGATTACTTCCCTCTTTGTGGCTATCTTGGCAATATCTATAATCAATTTATCTATTTCTTCGATTTGAGTTGGAGGTTTGTGGACTACAGCAGTATGTATTACAGTGCCATCTCCTCTTTCCAACACAATCCAGAGCGCTTCTTCTTTTCCCCATGCCCCCTGCATTTCAGTTGCTTTAATATTGCTTTTGATATACAAGGCTACTCCTCCTCCTTTTCCACTTTCTCTGTCTCTTCTGAATAGATTATACCCAGCTATGGCTATATCCCAATCATGTGATTTATTAAACCATGTTTCTGTAATGACCACAATGTCCAAATCCATTTCCACCATTAGGGCTTCCAGGTCCGGAACTTTGAGGCATAGGGGATGAAAGAATGAAGAGAAAGTCTAACAGAAAAAGAATGAGGGAGGAACATAAGAAATGAGGAGTTGAAGATTTCAGCCCAGTGTGCAAAGATGAACCTGGGAATACTAGAAGCAATTACAAGGAGAAGTGGCATCTTTTGAAAGAGGATAAAACTGTCTTGTGAGAGAAAAGGGAATCAGAAAATAAATTTTAAAGTGAGAGAAAGGGGGCAATTTTTATAAAGAATTTTTTTTACATATAAAGGCCTTTTATAAAATGACTAGGGGTTTCACATATAAAAATATGTGCGGTGACAAGAAAATATATACTTCTATGTGATCCATCTGTAGATATGTTCAGGGGTGGAGTTTGGGTGGTGCTGGGGTAGAGTTGTGATTTATGAGCATTATTTATAAAATATGTGCAAACATTTACACCTGCTCTCAAGCAGGCAGCAATGTTTTTGGCTTCAATTTAGCCATATTTTCCTCAGCTTTGCCACTAGTATTTTATAAAGACACACAAGAGCTTATGTGTTTTTATAAATAGCCTCAAAAAAGCCCCTTCTTGGCCTTCACACATATGCAGCCTGTTTATAAAATTACCCTCTATCTATTCTAACGCACAAAGTTGGGAAAAATGCTTGATTTTAAAAGGACAATAGTTAAAACTGTCTATGTCCATGCAGAGTGGAGGAGTAGCCTAATGGTTAGAGCACTGGAGTGGGAACCAAGAGACCAGGTTTGATTCTCACTAGCACAACTTGTGGCCTTGGACAAGTCATTAAACCCTCCATTGCCTAGAAAAAATCCAAGTTGTCATAGAAACATGACTGCAGAAAAAGAGCTTGTGGCTTATCTAGTCTGCCCTTCCATATCAACCACAGTCCCCTCCTTTCCTTTAGAGATTCTCTGTGTTTGTCTCATGCTTTTTTGAATTCAAATGCTGTCCTCATCTCTACTACTTCCATTGGGAGACTATTCCATGCATCCACCACTCTTTCTGTAAAGAAATATTTCTGCATATTACTCCCGAGTCTATCCCCTTTCACCTTCATCCTATGTCCCCTTGTAGCAGAGCTTGCTTTCAATTGCAAGAGACTTTCCTCCAGTACATTTATGACATGGAGGTATTTAAATGTCTCAATCATATCTACTCTATCCCGCCTTTCCTCTAAAGTATACATATTAAGATCCATAAGTCGGTCCTCATATGCTTTAGAACAAAGACCACTAACCACTTTAATAGCCACCCTCTGCACCGACTCCATCCTGTTTATATCCTTTTGAAGGTGTGATCTCCAGAATTGTACACAGTACTCCAAATGAGGTCACACCAAAGACTTATACAAAGGCACTATCACCTCCTTTCTTCTGCTGGCCATTCCTCTCCCTATGCACCCAAGCATCCTTCTAGCTTTTGCCTTGCCTTTCTACTTGTTTAACTACTTTAAGATCGTCAGATGCAATCATGCCCAGGTCCCACTCTTCTTTGGTGGACAGAAGTACTTTTATTTATTTATTAGCTTTTATATACCATACTATTTAGTATCAGAGCGGTTTAGAGGGACCTTGAACAGTCAAGCAACTTTACATAGAACAGGCATAAAACATCAAAACAAGCAACTTTATATTAACAGGCATGAATAGCAAATCTTGGTAACAGAGGCAGGGAACTATTAACATTCAAATGCGCCAACGAAAGGGAAAGGGTGGGAGGGAGAAAAGGGATAGGCAAGGGACAGGGGGTGGGATCGAGGCAGGGGAAGTAGGGAGAGGACGGAGAACTAAGTATAAGTTGTGTAGCAGGACTCAAGGTAAAGTCTGTAAGTGGAGAGGCCAGCATTATGAGAGTCCATTATGTTATGTGGTCAGCATTATGAGAGTCCTTCATTATGTTATGTGGTCAGCATTATGAGAGTCCTTCATTATGTTATGTGGTCAGCATTATGAGAGTCCTACATTATGTTATTTGGTCATAAGCCAGCTGGAAAAGGTGAGTCATTAAAGCCTTCCTGAACGTAGATAGGGCCATGATGACTCGGACTGAGGCAGGAAGAGCATTCCAGAGGGTTGGTACATATAAAGAAAAGGAGCGGTTCTTGACAGCTTTAGTGCAAGTCCTTATGATAGAAGGAGCGACCAGGGTGTTTACCATGTTAGCTCTTTGCGTTCTGTTGTCTGCGGTTAGTTGAACCATCACTGACAGTGAGGATGTGGATGATTTGTGAATAATCTTAAACGTGAGAAGAAGAGCTTTATAGGTCAGACGGCTGGAAATGGGGAGCCAGTGTAGTTGCATCAGGATGGGTGAGATATGCTTGTACCTAGAGACACCCTGGAGTGATCGGGCAGCTGTGTTTATGGCCGGTTGGAGTGGTTGGAGGATGTATTTTGGGGTGCCATGAAGAATAATATTTGTGTAGTCAAAGTGCGGGAGGATGTGAGCTTGGAAGAGTGATCGAAAATCTGAGGGGTTGAGTAGCGGGCGTATATGATGAAGGGTCCTTATCTTCTGGTAGACAGCCTTGATAATGTTATGTATGTGTGCAGCCATGGTCAATTGTTGGTCTAGGATTACTCCCAGGTAGCGAACTTCCGGCTTAGTCATGAGTTCTACATCTCTCACCCGCAAGGAGGATGGTGGGGTAAAAGATTGATCTCTAGAAATAAATAAGACTTCAGTCTTCCTGCAATTAACCTTCAGGTTATGTGTAGCGAGCCAATCAGAGATAGCATTGAAGCATTCTGAGATGACTGAAAAGTCAGGGCTGTCAATGGAGAAAGGGGTATAGAGTAAAACATCATCTGCATAGATGTGATATAGTAAGTTGAAGGACATGATTATAGTACAGATTGGCTGTATGCAGACGTTGAAAAGCAAGGCTGAGAGCGACAAACCTTGTGGGACTCCTTGCGTTTGCTGGAAGATGCTTGAAGACTGTGTTCCCAAGCAGATCTGTTTGCTGGCGATCTGTCAAGTATGATCTAAACCAGTTGAGGGCAGAGTTCCGAATACCCTTCTGTTGTAGGCGGCCAAGGAGAAGGCTGTGGCTGACAGAATCGAAGGCAGAGGCGATGTCCAAGAAAATTAGGATGAATCCTTGCCTCTTCTTATCTATGCCGGTACAGAGCCTATCTAGGAGAGTTACAAAAAGGGTTTCTACTCCATGCTGCTGGCGGAATCCATGCTGTTGTGTGGGTCAAGAGGGGTGTGGGAGTCAATGTGGTCTTGGACCTGTTGCTGGACAATCTTTTCTAAGATCTTGGTCAGGAAGGGTAGGCTGGAGATTGGTCGGTATGAGCTGATCTCTGATGGGTTTAATTTATTGCTTTTTAACAGGGGTTTGCTGGAGGCAGATTTAAGGGACTCTGGTAGAAAACCTGTGGAAAAAGACAGGTGTACTATTCTGGAGATAGCTGAACTTAGTTTGGATCTTGCCTGCTTAATCCAGAATGCAGGGCAAGGATCGGCTGGGGAGGTAGAGGTGTTGATTGTGCCAATGATGTTTTCTATTTGTTCAGCCGAGTATGGGTAGAAAGAGTCTAAAGTAGGTATAGGTGCGTTGCCTGTAAGGGGCGGTTCAAGATAGGAATTTTCATCATCAAGATTCTCCAAGAGCGAAGTAATCAAATTCGTCTTTTTCTGGAAGTGAAAGGCAAAATCGGCCAGGCTAGGGGAAATTGCTGCTAGTTTCTTGGAGGCATCATTTTTAAGGGATCTAACAATGCTGAAGAGCTCGCGGGGCTTGTTAAGCGAGCACATAAGGTGTTAGTATGGTATTCACTTCTCTTGAGATTAACTGCTTTTCGATGTTCTTGTAGTTTGGCCAGGTAGGCAACGTGGTCAACGTCATGCCTAGAATGCTGCCGTCGCTCAAGCTTTCTGAGGAGCAATAAGGATTCACGAAGATCGGAAGTGAACCATATCGCTGTGTGCTTCCTCTTAGTAGGCTTAGTGTAAGGTGGAAGGAGTGAGGCTTGAGCTAGGGTGGTGTTCCATGTGTCTATTAGCTCAGCCAGATTGTTGGTGTCAGGGTTGAGGTCATCAAGAACATTCATGAGGAATATCTCCTTATTGAAGGGTCTGAAGCGACATTTGGATGATGGAGGATTGGAGTTGGGTGGCAGCTTGTCACCTCCGGGGTCTATGGGAATACGGAACAGTATGGCATTATGGTCAGACCAGGGTACTGGGAGAACAAGTGGGGGAGTCCTGGCTGGTCAGACTGTGGAGGGGTGAAGGAGAAAAGATGAGGTCCAGGGTATTTCTTGCCGAGTGAGTGGGTGTATGTATGAACTGATGACAGTCGAGAGCTTTCATAGCATTGAGGAAGGCAGAGGAGTGTCTGTTAGGGAGGGCTGGGAAGTGGAAATCAGCCAGGAGCCAGAGTGGTTTACGTTGGGTATTCCTGTCGCAAGCTAGGTCAAGAATAGTGGCCAGCTTGTCAGCACATGTAGATGGTGAGCAGTATAAAAGACATGCAGGTAGGAATTTGTTTGAAATTCGAATGTAGTCAGGCAATTATGAGGATACCGCCACCTCTCCGATTTGCTCTCAGGCAATTAAAGAGGTCGTATCCAGGTGGTAGAAGCAGATTGGTAAGGACGGTGTCTGCATCGGTCAACCATGACTCTGTGACAAAAAGCAGATCCATATTCCGATACTCAATGTAATCGGTGAGGACGGGCCATTTATTGTGGATGGAACGCGCATTTATGAGTATACAACTCAGGTGGTGAGGGTGAGGAGACTTCCTTCTGTGGGTTTCTGACAGAGGTTGGCAGTATATTTATTTATTTATTTACATTCTCTTATATACCGCGCTATTCTGCATCAGTGCGGTTTACATTAAACAAACTGAAATTACATTGAATAGGGCATTATAACTTGGAGATAACTATATTACAGGGAACATGGGCTATGGAAGGTTAAGTTTGGGTTTGGTAGTCACTCGGGGCCAAGTAACAGCAAGGTACTTTTAGTTTAAATTTAACCCACAGAAGAGAGCTTTCTGGTTGAATTTGGTACCCAGCAGAGAGCTTGTAGTTTGGATTTCATGAGAAGTTGGAGCCTAGCAGCAGCTAAGAGCTATAATTTAAATCAAATCAGAATTTAGCTTAGCACAAAAGGCAAAACAGGGTCTGTACTCTTTGAGCAACAAATAAAGTCTTCTAGAGACGTTTACAAAGAGGCCTTCTACCTAGGGGGCAAGAGACCTGTGAAACCTTTTCAATAGGTGTTAACACCAGGTGGCAGATCAAAAGGCTATTTTGAAAGACTCCTCCTATCCAAGCAAGGACTGTTAATTACCCAGGAAGTTGGTCACAGCATTACCTCAGCAGCAGAGGCATAAATAGCTCAACCAGAGCTCTGTGAACCTCTGTCTTGAAGGACTAGAAAGGGGGACTGTTACTTCTGGAGAAAAATCTGCAACTGTGAGTATATACTTCTGGTAATTTTCTAAAAAGAATTCTTTGTATTAAAGCTACTTAATCTGTGAACCCACTGTTTTTTGTTGGATCAGTTAGGGCCTAGTAGCAGCAATTAAAGTTTGAATTTAAAACACAGAGGAGAGCTTTCTGGTTACATTTCATACCCAGCAGAGAGCTTGTAGTTTAAATGTAATAGTCACTCAGGGCCAAGTAACAGCAAAGTACTTTTAGTTTAAATTTAACACACAGAAGAGAGCTTTCTGGTTAAATTTAGTACCCAGCAGAGAGCTTGTAGTTTGGATTTCATGAGAAGTTGGAGCCTAGCAGCAGCTAAGAGCTATAATTTAAATCAAATCAGAGTTTATCTTACCTCAGCAGCACAGGACAGGGTGCTGTGTAGCAGTCCTCTTTTGATGAGTGTTGTTTCCCTCCCTCCCTCCCTCCCCACACCCACCCTCCCCTGGGATAGTCGTGGCTTTGTAGGTGCTTACACATCTTGGATGACAGGAGGTGCTTTCGGGTGAGGCTCATTACCCAGATCAGTCATGCACTAGGGACCTGAGATTGATTGAGCTTCAGGTGAACAGGGTATGTTGAGCGTATTAGGTACAGTTTTGTTGGTATGAATACCCATAGCAACCCCTGGTAAGTAGGAACTTAAAGATCTAGACACAAACTTAAGACTAGGATGCAGACGGCAGTCCAGCAGCGGGATGGGGGCTTTCCAGTCTTTTGCGTTGAGTGTCACATGTGTGATTTTCTCCCGGTTGGTGAGGGGTCTTGTGTGTGCACTGGGTGCAGGGGGCTCTTTTCTCTCAGGGAGCGAGTCCGTTCTCTGGAGGCTGGTGTGGCGGACTTGGAGGACATGGGACAGACAGAGAGGTGCATGGACGGGACCTGCAGGGATGTGGTCCTGGAGTCCCACCTCCAGTCTGGCAGCACCCCTGTTGCCGTGGAGGAGAGAGGTCACGTGACAGGAGAGCATCACCCTGGTGTGGCAGGAAGTGATCCTGTGGCTGGGACCTGTCCTCCAGGTGATGTGAAACCCTCTCGCACCAAGGAGGTTTCTCCAGGGCCATGTGCCCATGAGGGAAGGGTTGGGACAGCCGTTATAGTTGGTGATTCGATCATTGGGCATGTGGATAGCTGGGTGGCTGGTGGACGTGAGGATTGCCTGGTGGCATGCCTGCCTGGTGCGAGGGTAGCGGACCTCACGCGCCACCTAGATAGGGTCTTGGATGGTGCTGGGGAGGAGTCTGCTGTCTTGGTACATGTCGGTGCCAATGACATGGGAAGGTGTGGTGGGGAGGTTCTGGAGGCGAAGTTTGGGCTTTTGGGTGGGAGGTTGAGGTCCAGAACTTCCAGGGTGGCGTTCTCCGAAGTGCTTCCTGTTCCACGCGCAGGGCCCAAAAGACGGGCAGAGCTCCAGAGTCTCGGTGCGTGGATGAGACGATGGTGCAGAGATGAGGGTTTTGGATTTCTTAGGAACTGGGGAACATTCTGGGGAGAGGAGGGGCTCTTCCGAAGGGATGTGCTTCACCTTAGCCGGGATGGAACCAGGCTGCTGGCATTAACCTTTGAAAGGGAGATGGAGCAGCTTTTAGACTAGATGTTAGGGGAGGGCCGACAGTCGCCCAAGAACGGATGGTTCGGAAGAATGTATCCTTGAAGGATACTACCAAAAGCAGAGAGGTTCCACAAAAGAGTAAAGTAGCCCAAATGCCCTCAAGTATGGAGCAGACAGAGCTTAAAGATCCCAATTTACCCATGTCTAACAATAGCCAAATTAACATGAATAAAATACATTCTCCAGGACCAAGCAGGAAGTCAGTCTTCACTTATGGGTGACGTCGGCGCTGACGGAGCCCTCGCGGAGCAATTTTCCCCAGCTTTCGCAGAAAGCCTTTGGGAATTGCAGCGCGCATGCGCGGTCCCCTTCCCGCCCAAGGATGCCATCTTGCTCAGTCTTCTTTTTTCCGCGGAGCCCTACAGACGTAGTTTGTGATCGCCACTGAAAAAGTTGATTTCTTTCGTTTGTTTTTCTCGGTTCGACGCGGTGTCTCTTTCCCGCCCGGCCTCGATACTCCAATATCGAGTCCGTTCACATTTTTTTTTTCTTTTTCCCTGGCAGCACGGTCTTTTAACCTCGCAGGGGCCCTTTTTCCCCCGATGGCTGCCAGCGGTTTTAAAAAGTGTGATCGCTGTACCAGACTTATGTCTCTTACCGACACACATGACTGCTGCCTCCGTTGCCTCGGACCCAATCATGACTCGGTGGGTTGTGGTCCGTGCAACAAAATGTCCTCGAAGGCATTGAGGAGTCGGCAGTCACAAAAGGAACGAATCTTCTCTGACTCCGCGTCCGGTCGGGCCCGGACCTTGTCAGAGGCTTCGACGTCTCGTGACTCCGGCCCCGAGCATCGTCGGAGTTCCTCTGAGCGGGGGTCTCCCGGCCGGGAACATCGTCGAAAGAGGAAACCCACGAGGGTGGCGTCGGAGGACGCTCCAGGTCCCTCGAGGGCCAGGTCGCATAGCCCCGCCAGCCGCCCCGGGTCCTCGGAGGCGGAGAGGTCGTCGAAGCATCCTCGTCTCAAAGTGGAGTCTACTGGACATGTGAGTACTGTAGTCCTCGTGGACTCACCTCCCTGGGAACCGACGTCGGGCCCGACGCCATCGGGGCCCGAGTCGGGGGCTGCTGGTTCTTCTGAGTTTGGTCTCAGATTGACGGCCTTGGAGTGCAGTATCACTGCCTTCATGGACCAACAGCAGGCATTGATGGCCGGCATCGCCAGTGCATCTGCCCCGACCACTGGGACGTCGACGTCCAAGTCGACCCCGGAGGCCGAGCCGATCCTCGAGTCCATACGAGCTCGAGTCGATCCTCGGCCAAGGTCTCCCTCCGCCTCCCGTTCGGGACCGAGGTAGTCGACGCCGGCCTCGGCGTCGGGGCAGAGGTCCTCGGCCCTCGCCCGCATGGAGCCACTCGATTCCTCCACGGAGGAGTCGGGCTGGGACACGGAGGAGGACGAGTCACCCAGTTCTCTTCAGACTCGGTGCGTCCCCTCCGACTCGCCCGAGTCGGAGCCTCGGAGACGGTCCCCCCCGGAGGATACCCGGTTCTCCGATTTCGTGAGGGACATGGCCAAGGCTTTGGCCTTCCCCGTGGATCCGGAGGAGGAGCCTCGAGCCGAAGAGCTCGAGGCCCTCCAGTATGACTCTCCCCCGAAGGAGGCCTTTACTGTGCCGGTTCCTCCGATGCTGGAGCGGCTGCTCTTCCGCATGTGGGAGAGCCCGGCCTCGACGCCGGTGTTAAGCAAGCGGGTCGATTCCATGTATCGAGTCCGCAAGAGCCCCGGGTTCCAGAAGGCACAACTACCGCACCATTCCATGGTGGTGGAATCGGCCATGCATCGACTTAAGAGTCAGAAGATGCACTCCTCGGTGCCTCCGGGTAAGGAGGCCCGGAACCTGGATGCCCTCGGTAGGAAGTGCTTCCAGGGCTCTATGCTTGCTTGCCGAGTCCAGACATACCAGCTATATATGGGCATGTATCTTCGAGACCTGGCAAAGGAAATTGCCGGGTTCTCTGCTGGTCTCTCCGAGGAACCTTTGCAGAGGTTCCAGGCCTTGGCCACTGGTATTCGGGAGTGCTCGAAGTTTATTTCTCGAGCAGCCTATGATGGCTTCGAAGCATCGGCTCAAGTAGCCGGAGCCGGCATCGGTGCTCGCCGTCAGGCTTGGCTTCAGTCATCCGACCTCGAGCCATGGGTGCAGGACAAGTTGGTCGATGTCCCCTGCAGAGGTGAAAACCTCTTTGGCAAACCCATGACTGATAAGGTGGCAGAACTCGAGTCTGAGACTCTCACCAGAACTCGCCTATCCAGAAAGACCTCTGCCCCTTCACAGAAGAGGAAGGGCTCGGGGAAAAAGCCCTTTTACCCGAGGAAGGTGTCTGCCTATAAACAGCACCACCCACAATATCAAGCCTCAGCAGCTCCCCATCAGGGCCAGCAGGCTAAGGGACAGGGCAATGGGTCCCGTAGGCAGAAGGCCCCCAAGCCCACTACACAGGCCCCGGCTCAGCAGGGTGGGGGTTTTTGACTATGCCGGCATAGCCTCTCCCCCTCCGCGACTTTCGCTCAGCACGGGTGGTCGGCTGACCCACTTTGCCCACAGGTGGTCAGCCTTAACATCCGATTCCTGGGTGCTGCAGGTGGTTCAAAAGGGCTACCTCTTACATTTTCACCAGGTACCTCCTCCCTACTTTCCAGGGGAGCCTCCAAGACCCCCTCTGCACAGGGACTTACTCCTTCAGGAGCTGCAAAGTCTGCTCCAGGAACAGGCTGTGGAGCCAGTGCCCCAGCACTTGTGGAGTCGCGGGTTTTATTTGAGGTACTTCCTGGTTCCGAAAAGAACAGGAGGCCTCAGACCCATCCTGGACTTGTGCAACCTCAACAAGTTCCTGCAGCGGGAAAAGTTCAAGATGCTTACCCTTGGAATCCTACTGCCCTACCTCCGACAGGGAGATTGGCTATGCTCCTTGGATCTAAAGGATGCTTATACTCACATCCTTATTCATCCGGACCACCGGCAATATCTGAGATTTGTGGTGGCAGGGAATCATTACCAGTACCGCGTACTGCCCTTTGGCCTCTCCTCCGCTCCCAGGGTGTTCACGAAATGCCTGGTAGTGGTGGCAGCCTTCCTGAGGCTTCAAGGCCTCTTCGTCTTTCCCTACCTGGACGACTGGCTCATCCGGGCACAGTCTTCCCTAGAGGTCACTCAGGCCACTCAACGCACAGTGGCTCTGCTTCAGCACTTGGGCTTCGTCATAAACTTCGAAAAGTCCACTTTGCTCCCCTCTCAGGATCTCAAATTCATAGGAGCACGGCTGGACACTCTGCAGGCTCGGGCCTTCTTACCTCTGGAACGGGCCAACAGGCTCATAGCTCTGGCCGGCAGGTTCCACAGCGCGTCACCGGCCTCTGCCAGACAATTCCTGCAACTGCTCGGTCACATGGCCTCCACGGTCCATGTCACTCCGAATGCCCGTCTGCATATGCGACCTGCTCAGTGGAGCCTTCGCACTCAATGGCATCAGGCCACAGGGAGACTGACGGACTTAATACAGATCTCCGACCGCCTGGTCTCCTCTCTGCAGTGGTGGCTTCACCTGCCCAATCTGGTACTTGGCATGACTTTTCAGTCTCCTCCACCTTCTCAAGTGCTCATGACAGATGCCTCTCTCCTGGGATGGGGAGCGCATTGCCAAGGAACATGCACTCAAGGCCTTTGGACACCTTGGGAGGCTGTTCAGCAGATAAACTTCCTGGATCTGCGGGCGATCCGCCTAGCTCTGCGGACCTTCTCTCACCTCACTTCTCGTCGGTCTGTACTGGTGCAGACGGACAATCAAGTCGCCATGTTCTACGTGAACAAACAGGGGGGCACGGGCTCCCTCCTTCTATGTCAGGAGGCTCGGAGACTGTGCTCTTGGGCAGTCGACCACGACATCCTCCTCAAGGCTGTTTACCTGCCCGGGCAGGAAAATTGCCTAGCCGACAAACTGAGCCGGATTCTGCAGCCGCACGAATGGAGGTTGAACCCCGTAGTGGTCCAAGGGATCTTCCGCCGGTGGGGCCTCCCCACCGTGGATCTCTTTGCCAGTCCCCTAAACCACAATAAAATTACAAAACCCAATAGGACAGCCACCAATGTATTCCCAAAAAAAGGCCCATCCACTACTTATCCCAAAAGATGTCTTGCCTATATCTCATTAGATAGCGGACAGAACTCTAAGTCCCAAAGTATTTTTTGTCGGATCATCTGTCATGAGGATGCTACACATACTCAATTAACAGACCCTCCATTTTATTCAATAGATTTAAAAGGTCTAATGACCACAATTTGCATGGGGCTTTAAGGCCCTATAAGCCAGCCTCCGCAAACATTCATAAATGCTCAACTTTCAAACTAAACTTTTTCCAGTAAAACTGTGTCACAGTCAAAGATTGGGATCCAAAATACTCATCTCGCAGAGAATTGGTCTTTCCGGGTAAAGAAGGGTCCGCCGTATCTCACAGCTCCCGTTCATCCACTATCCGTGGTAAAATCCTCCGGAATACTCAGACTCTCTCCGCTATGGATCCTCCTCTTGACGCTCTCTCATAGTTGGGTAACCACAACACAAGACGCTGTGTTTCAAGCCAAAAATTCAACGGCCCTTTATCAAGCGACGTTTACCCAACTTCCTGTTCCGCTGAAACATGCTGACGTCATCCAGACACTATGACAACAACAGGGATCGAAATGGCGTCAAACCCTGCTAAGTGTATGGAGCGAAGAAATCCCCCTCAATTCCCTTTTCCTCCCCAGAGCTTGCAAAAGTAGTTGTCACTACATATGTTGTTTGATGTGCTTTATCTTAACTTCATTTGCCTAACCGGAACCAAGAGACCACCAATCAATTTCGGCATTTAAGCCATGTGGAGCAACTGATTGAAGCTGAAATATCCACCGCTGTTCCTTATAGCGAAGTAGACCCTGACGGTCCCCTCCCCGCGACAGTGGGGGAACTGCATCCAAGATCAGCCACTTTAACTGATCAAACGTGTGTAAGTGTTGCAAACAATGCTGAACCAGCGGGGCCTCCAACACTCTAGTGTTAATCCGGGAACATGTTCCTGTAAACGCTTCTTAATCGTTCTTGTTGTCATTCCCACATAAAACAATGCGCATGGGCAAATGATTAAATAAACAACATAGGTAGAAGTACAGTCCGTTGTATGTCGTAAAAAATGTTGTTGGTGAGTATGCGGATTTACCCAAACCCCCCCAACTATAGTGTTCAAACAAAAGTCACATGACCCACAAGCACGATGACCCCCTCCCTCTGGGAGAAACCGCGCACGGGTATGGGTAGCTATTACTCGGTCTGCTATATTAGTGCTCCTCCGATAGGCTAGCCGTAAAGGTAACTGAAAAACAGGATGTGTCCCCAAAATGTGCCAATGAGACCTCAAAATCTGAGAAATCTCAATAGTGTGGGGCATATATGGAAGAACCCCCATAAAATGTTGAGACATTACATTTGACGGTAACGGGGGAATATCCCACCATTCAGGGTGATTGTGAAGCGCTCGTTTATATGCCCTATGTATCAAATGAGCTGGGTAACCACGAACCCGTAATCGGAGACTTAGATCACGAGCGTGTCGCTTATATTCAACCACTGTTGAGCACAATCGTCGAATCCTCAAAAATTGTCCAAGTGGCAATGCCTGTCGAAGGGACCGAGGATGAAAGCTGGTAAATTGTAACAATGTGTTTCGTTGAACTGGCTTCCGATATAATGTGGACTGAAGTCGTTGTTCCCCCTTGTATAACCACATGTCAAGAAACTCTATGTGGGTTTGATGATATTTAGCCTCAAATTGGATAGGAACATGTAACGTATTTAACCATAATAAAAAATTTTGTAGATCCTGGGAAGATCTGTCCCAAACGAAGAAAACATCATCCAGGAAGCGCTTCCAAAAAACGACTTTCCGGAACTGCTCGGTGCCATATAAATAGGTTTCCTCAAAATGAAACATGTACAGGGCTGCCACTGATGGAGCTACTGTGGCCCCCATCGCCACCCCGAAGCTCTGATGGTAATATTGCTGATCATATATAAAATAATTTTCATTCAATACCCACGATAAGAGTTTCAACACAAAGCTCTTTGGTAAACGCGGGGGTAAAACAAGTGGTAAAGCTGCCAAAATAGAATAAGCTTCCCTCTGATCAATATTAGTATATAACGCGGTCACGTCCAGCGTTACCAAAATATAAGTATCAACTATCAAAAGTTCACGCACTAGGAACAAAAAATGGTAAGAGTCCCGGATAAACGATTTAATAGTTGTGGTCAGAGGCTGAAACAACCGGTCACAGAATATTGATAAAGGCTCCAATAGGGAATCCCGGCAAGAAACAATCGGGCGCCCCGGAGGGTCCACCAACGATTTGTGGATCTTCGGGACCAAATATAGAACAGGTATCTTCGGACATTTTGGATTAAGAAAATTAAATTCCTTTTGAGTGATCCAAGAGCGCTGCAGCGCTGAGGTGGTATATTCCCGAATTTCAGATTGTAAACGAGGTCCCGGATCAGCATCCAATGTCCGATAGTGTTGTGTTGTGTTATGTCCCCTAAACCGGCAACTTCCCAGGTTCTGCTCCCGGCACCCGCATCCTCTCAAAGTAGGGCCGGATGCTTTCCTCATCTCGTGGTCCACGGGCCTACTGTATGCCTTTCCTCCCGCGCCACTTGTGTCCCGGACGCTGTACAAAATTGTCCAGGACAGGGCCTCCGTGATCCTGGTAGCGCCCAGGTGGCCGAGACAACCCTGGTTCCCTCTACTCCTACAACTAGCGGTGGACACCCCTCTTCCTCTGGGGTTTCAGCCCGATCTCCTGACCCAGGATCAGGGTACTCTCCTCCACCCCAACCTCCGGGTCCTTCATCTGATGGCCTGGCTGCTGAAAGGGTAGTCCTAGCTCCGCTCTTACTTCCTCCGGAGGTGGAAGCTGTCGTCCTGGCGTCTCGGCGACCTTCCACCCGGAAATCTTACGCCCTTAAATGGCATCGCTTCTCGGTCTGGTGTTCTCAGCGCTCTGAGGACCCCTTCGCCTGCTTAGTATCGGTGGTACTGCAATATTTGCTTCACCTCTCCGATCTAGGCCTCAAATCCAACTCTGTCAGGGTCCACCTCAGTGCTCTCTCTGCACATCATTCGCCGGTGGAGGGCCAGCCTCTTTCCGTGCACCCCCTGGTGGCGCATTTTCTCAAGGGCCTTCTGCTTAAGCCCCCGTTGCGCCCTCCAGCTCCTGACTGGGATCTCACTGTGGTCTTGCAAAGGCTTACCTGTCCGCCTTTTGAACCCATGGCTACCTACCCTCTTCGTTTCCTCTCCTGGAAAACTCTCTTCTTGGTAGCCCTTACCTCCGCTAGGCGCTTTAGTGAACTACAGGCCCTAGTGTTGGAGCCCCCTTACACTAGGTTCTACAAGAATAAGGTGGTCTTACGGACTCACCCTAAGTTTCTTCCAAAGGTGGTCTCCTCTTTTCACATCAATCAAGAGGTGGTTCTTCCGACCTTCTTTCCCAGACCGCATACCAGCCGAGCTCAAACTGTTCTGCATACCCTGGACTGTAGAAGAGCCTTATCCTTCTACCTTGACCGTACGCGGGAGCATCAAAAAGCTGTCCAGCTTTTCGTCTCTTTTGACCCCAATCAGTTGGGGGTACCCGTCTCTAAGCGTACTTTGTCCATCTGGGTAGCTGACTGTATCGCCTGGGCTTATGGAGCAGCCGGCCTCTCCTTAGAGAGTCGAGTCACGGCTCACCGTGTCAGGGCGAAGGCTGCGTCAGTGGCTCACCTCCGCTCTGTTCCGTTGGCGGACATCTGCCGGGCCGCTACTTGGTCTTCAAGCCAGACGCTTGCGGCTCATTACTGCCTGGAGAGGGAGTCCCGCAGGGACAGTGCTTTCGGACAGGCAGTCCTCCACAATCTCTTTGAGGTCTAAGCAACTCCTACCTTCCGGCCCTGGTGTTGGGCTACCGGCCGGATTTGTATTCAGAGAAGATTCCTTCCTTCTGTACTGTTGAGCTTGAGGGAGCTAATTTTTCGGTTGAGGTCTCCGGTAGCCTTGAGCTCGGGAGTCCCATAAGTGAGGACTGACTTCCTGCTTGGTCCTGGAGAAAGAGTAATTACTCACCTGTAACAGGTGTTCTCCAGGAGCAGCAGGAATCAGTCCTCACTACCTTCCCTACTCCCCTTGGAGTTGCAGTCATTCTTTTTGCTAACTTTTTTGCTGTCTCTTCGCTATGTCATCAGACTGAGCAAGATGGCATCCTTGGGCGGGAAGGGGACCGCGCATGCGCGCTGCAATTCCCAAAGGCTTTCTGCGAAAGCTGGGGAAAATTGCTCCGCGAGGGCTCCGTCGGCGCCGATGTCACCCATAAGTGAGGACTGAATTCTGCTGCTCCTGGAGAACACCTGTTACAGGTGAGTAACTACTCTTTCTCTAAAATGCTTGTATGCAAATGCTAGAAGTCTAAAGAATAGGATGGGAGAGTTAGAATGTATGGCACTAAATGAAAGGTTAGATATGATTGGAATATCAGAGACATGGTGGAAGGAGGACAACCAGTGGGACACTGTGATACCTGGGTATAAACTATATCGTAATGATGGAGCTGATCAGATTGGTGGAGGGGTTGCGCTCTATGTTAGAGAGGGCATTGACTCAGAAAGGATTAAAATTTTGCAGGAAACAAAATCTGCTGTAGAATCTATATGGATTGAAATTCCATATAAAAGGGGGAAGGCGATGGCAGTGGGGGTGTACTATCGAGCACCTGGCCAGAATGACCAAATGGATGATGAAATGCTCAAAGAAATCAAGGAAGCTAACAAGAGTTACAGCGCAGTAATAATAATGGGTGATTTCAATTACCCCGGTATCGACTGGGTCAGTGTCACGTCAGGACATGCTAGGGAGATAAAGTTCCTAGATGAAATAAATGACTGCTTCTTGGAGCAGCTGGTTCATGAACCGACCAGAGGGGAAGCCATATTAGACCTAGTCCTTAGTGGAACACCAGATCTAGTGCAAGAGATAAGGGTGTTGGGGCCACTTGCCAATAGTGATCATAGCATGATCGCCTTTGATTTAATTAGTGGAGGAGGGATAGTAAGGAAATCCCCAGTACTACCTTTTAACTTTCGAAAGGGAGACTATGATAAAATGAGGAAAACAGTTAAGAAAAAACTAAAAGGAGCAGTTGCGAAGGTTAAAGACGTACATCAAGCTTGGGTGTTGTTGAAAAATACTATCTTGGAAGCCCAGACCAGCTGTATTCCACGCTTTAAGAAAAGTGGAAGGAAGTCCAAAAAATTGCCAGCATGGTTTAAAGATGAGGTCAGAGAGGCTGTTGCCAAAAAAGCATCTTTCAGGAAATGGAAGGGAGAGCCAAACAACGAAACCTGGAAACAGCACAAGCACTGGCAAGTCAAATGCAAGGCATTGATAAGGCAGGTAAAGAGAGAATTTGAGAAGAGGCTTGCTGCGGAAGCAAAAACGTGAAATGGGGACCTTTTCAAGTAGATTCGTAGCAGGGAACCTGTGAGAGAGTCAGTTGGTCCATTAGATGATAAAGGGGTTAAAGGAGCACTAAGATGCGACAAGGCGATAGCGGAGAGACTGAATGAATTCTTTGCTTCGGTCTTTACTGAGGAAGATGTAGGGATGTTACCCATGACTGAAGTGGTATTTAAAGGTGCGGAAGAATTGAAGGAAATATTGATACATCGGGAAGATGTCTTACAACTATTAGATAAACTGAAGAGTAGCAAATCACCTGGGCTGGATGGTATACATCCAAGGGTGTTGAAAGAACTGAAATATGAGATTGCAGAACTGCTATCAGTAATCCGTGAACTATCATTAAAATCATCTCTAATACCTGAAGATTGGAGGATCGCCAATGTAACACCAATTTTTAAAAAGGGTTCCAGGGGTGATCCGGGAAACTACAGACCGGTGAGCTTGACGTCAGTACCAGGAAAAATGGTAGAAACCATCATAAAGAATAAAATTACTCAGCATGTAGATAGTCACAACCTAATGGGAGACAGCCAACATGGCTTTAGACAAGGAAGATCTTGTCTTACTAATCTGTTATGGTTTTTTGAAGGAGTGAATAAACAGGTGGACAAAGGTGAGTCGGTTGATATTGTGTATCTGGACTTTCAGAAAGCCTTTGACAAAGTCCCTCATCACAGACTTTTGGCAAAACTAAAGAGTCATAGGGTAGGAGGCAGTGTACTATTGTGGATCAGGAACTGGTTAAAAGATAGAAAGCAGAGGGTAGGGCTAAATGGCCAATTTTCCCAATGGAGAAAGGTGAATAGTGGTGTATCCCAGGGATCTGTGCTGGGTCCGCTGCTTTTTGATATATTCATAAATGACCTGGAAAATGGAATAACGAGTGAGGTTATCAAATTTGCAGATGACACAAAACTATTTAAAGTTGTTAAAACCCAAGAGGATTGTGAAAAATTGCAAGAGCATCTTGATAAATTGGAAGACTGGGCATCAAAATGGCAGATGAAATTTGATGTGGACAGGTGCAAGGTTATGCACCTAGGGAAGAACAACCCAAACTATGGTTACACGATGCAAGGTTCCACATTAGGAACCACCACCCAGGAAAAAGATTTAGGCGTCATTGTGCATACCATGTCAAAACCCTCGGCCCAGTGTGCAGCGACGGCCAAGAGAGCAAATAGAATGCTAGGTATGATAAGGAAAGGAATGGAAAATAAAACAAAAGATATTATAATGCCTCTATATCGTTCCATGGTGAGACCGCACCTTGAATATTGTGTTCAATTTTGGTCGCCGTATCTTAAAAAAGATATAGCGATTTTAGAAAAGGTACAGAGAAGAGCCACCAAAATGGTAAAGGGGATGGAAGGATACTCCTATGAAGAAGGGCTAAAAGGGTTGGGGCTCTTTAACCTGGAGGAGAGACGGTTGATGGAAGTCTATAGATTGATGAACGGAGTGGAACGGGTAAACGTGGATCGATTGTTTACCTTATCAGAATATAGAAAGACTAGGGGACATGCAATGAAGCTACAGGGTAAACTGTTTGAGACTGATAAGGGAGAATATTTTTTCATTCAACGTGTAATCAAACTCTGGAATTTGATACTGGAGGATGTGGTAAGGGCTGTTGGTGTAGCTGGGTTTAAAAAGGGTTTGGACAAGTTCCTGGAGGAAAGGTCCATAGACCATTGTTAAGAGGTGACTGAAGATGTCAATGCTTGACCCAGTACAAGCATTGTGGAACTTGTGTCTCTTGGGGAAACTGCTAGGTACATATGACCTAGATTGGCCACTGTTAGAAACAGAATACTGGGCTTGATGGACCTTGGTCTGACCCAGTATGGCATATCTTATGTTCTTATGTAAGTGGCTTGCCCAAGACCACAAGGAGCACCTGTGGGACTAGAAACCCCAGTCCTTCTGGCCCAAGGTTGCTCTCCTCTAGTGGGAGTATATGTGAATGAACCGTCGCTGATGCACAAAAGGATAAGATCTTCTGTAGTTAAAAGTGTCAGTATGGTGTAAGGGGGGGAGTAAGCCATGTTGATGTGAGTAAGATTCCACCCAGGTGATAAGGGCTAAGAGGCATAGGGCCAATAATAACGTATGACCCCACGTCATTGTGCTGCAGAGCAGATTATGGGAATTCTGAGGAGGCAATGGATTGAGGAGGTGCACAAAGCAAGCTAAACAGAGCTTTAGGGAGTAGTCTCAGTGGACCGAGATAGGGAACAGATCATAGGGAGTAGCTTGGGTTACTTGTGAGGGCTCTTACCTCACAGAACTGATGATAGATGGGGAGGCAGATCTGTACAAGGTCCAGTGAGATGGCATTCAGAGCAGCAAAGGGCTGAGGCTGTTATTCTTATAGGTATGGTCACAGAGAGCACATACTACCATTTGGTACACATGGTCACAATGCTTATTAACATCACTAGCTCAGACCAAATACAGTATTACATTACATATGCATTTAAGCTAGACCATCTCAAAACATAATACTCCCCTGACACTGCTTCATGTGTATTCAACCCAGCTCTTTGTAACCTGTTGGACTTCCTCAGGGCTGGGGAGCACAGTGGCACGCTCCTCCTCTGCAATATTGTGTTGCCTCTGGCCCTTGCCAAAGGGCCCTCTGGAGAGGCCCGCGGTCCGGGCGCCTTGCATTTTAAACCTGCAGGCTGTGGCTGGATTGGTCTCGGGGAGCCGATCGGGGAGGAGCGATTCTTCCCCCTCTACTCCCCGACACTGAATCGGCCCCCGGTGTGGTCCTGGAGCTTCTGGAACTTCACCCCCTACACTATACGGCTCCCTTAGATTTTTGCAGCCCAAATGCATGGCCCTGCATTTTTTAGCATTAAATCTCGGCTGTCAAATTCTAGACCATTCTTCAAGCTTAGCTAGCTCCCTTCTCGTGTTATCTACACATTCCTGGGTGTCTACTCTATTGCAGATTTTGGTATCCTCCGCAAAAAGGCAAACCTTACCCAACAGCCTTTCCGCAATATCACTAACAAAGATATTAAAAAGAATTAGACCAAGGACAGATACCTTTGGCATTCCACTGGTAACCACCTTCTCCTCAGAGTGAGCTTCATTTACCTGTACCTTTGTCGCCTCCCACTCAACCAATTTTCAACTCAAGCAGTAACTTTAGGGTCCATCCCTAGGATGCTCAGTTTGTTTCTAAGTCACCTGTGCGGAACGGTATCAAAGGCTTTACTGAAATCTAAATACACCACATCTAGATCTCTCCCTTGATCCAACTCCGTGGTCACCCAGTTAAAGAAATCAATCAAATTTGTCTGACAAGACCTGTCTCTGGTGAATCCATGCTGCCTTGGATCCGGTAATTCATTGGACTCCAGAAACCTCACTATTTTCTCTTTCAGCAGCTTTTCCAGTAATTTACTCACCACTGAGGTTAAACTAACCGGCCTGTAGTTTTCAACCATATCCTTGCTTCCGCTTTTGTATAAGGAGACCACATCTGCTTTTCTCCAGTCTTCTGGCACCACTCCCGACTCCAGAGAGGCATTGGAAAGGTCATTGAGTGGAGCTGTTAGAATCTTACCAAGTTCCTTCAGTATTCAGTGTCCCTGTTTAATGTACATTACCAAATTTACTTTCCAAGGTAAACCGCTTTGACTGAAATGATAAAGCGGTATAAAAAAAGCTGTTAAATAAATAAATGCTTGTGCAAACTTTGTGGCCATTTTTTATCTGCAGGTTTTGTGCCAGTAATCAAAGCAGAACTGCCAAGCTAGTATTTCCTTTGATAAATGCCCCCAGACAAATTACCCTTAGATTTGTGCCTCCTTTTCTGTGAGTAAATTTTACATTGGAAGTAGTTTGTGCAGTTTTGACTATACAAGACTGTGTATTATTGCATGGTTTGTCTTCAGACAGTACAAGCAGAATTACCCATGTTCACAGCTTGGGTAATTTTGCCTATATTGAGAGTGGGCAATAAAGCTCTTACTTCACTTTTATTCATGGCAGTGCCTTTATTACTCTCCAAATAAACATTTTTGAGCCTTGATCAATTTTCAGTAAAAAAATGGGCATTTTGTATATGCGTTTCTGTGATTAGGGAGCCAGTTTTGCACCAAGTGGAGTTTAGGGATTTTCCACAGAGGTTTTGTTGTTCCTTTATCAAGCATTTATGTTGCACCCAGCCCAGGGGGCAGGTGCTCTGTTTTGGGCAGCTTGGGAAACAGGGCCTGCCAAGAGGTCCAGGCTAGACCTGCTGGAGTACTGGGAGGTCACTCACTTGCAGGATCTGAAAGATGGTCAGCTGCCAGCAGTTTGTTGGAAGAGAGTAGGGATGATCTTTTGGTGGCCCGGCTGTTCTGGAGAGAGGCACTGCATGCCATGGTAACGCAGACATTGGAATGTTTGGGTATTGGAAAATCCTGATGCCGGAGGAGTTCACATCAAAGAATCCTATTCTGGAGGATGTGCACAAGTCCTCAAAATGTTCCCCAGTCCAACAGGTAATTTGTGCCCTGATTTCAGTGGAATGAGACTCTACAGAGGCTGGGCTCAGGATGTCCAGAGCAAAGGGGTAAGTTGTACCCTCTGGCCTTTGAAGAGTTGGATAAGCTGTGGGTTCATAAGGTGAATGCCTTAGTTATAGTGGTCACCACCCAGTCAGTCACAGACAGCAAAGGAAGGATGTTTTTTATTCATAAAACTAAGCCTAAAGCCCGACACAGGCCGTGTTTCGTTGCCTTCTTCAGGGGCAGGCTATACAATATACAATAAAAACAATTATATCAATAATAAACATGAATACGTTAAACACCTAAGAATGAATAATTCCTCTTCGTCTCTCCGGGCCAGTCCAGGGATAGTAGGGTTGTCAATCCCTTCCAGCAGCTGAGGACTGAATTCCAAAGACTTGATGACAACCTATCAGGCTCCCCCAATGGCCAAACCTCAGTCTTCAGTCCTCAGCAGCTGGAACGGACGTGGATATCTCTGGCTCCTGCAGAGACGAAGTGCAATTAGTAGGATAGAGTGATTGTTTTATTATTTTACTGCTTACTTCTAGGGGAGCGCAGTGTCTGTCGGTAGGGAGCCCTAGCAGGGAACTCCTCTGCAGACGTTTTCTATATATTTATAACACAGCAAAGCCGCGGCCGACAGAAGTGGGCGGTAGAGGCAGAGCCTGCCTCAATTAACCACCCTGAACCCCTTGATATTGAAGTGGATACTGATTCTGGGAGCCCCAGAGTTCAATCTACCGCCTCCGGTGTACAGAGCACTCTCCCGCTAGCAGCGGGAGCGGAGTTGCTCGGGGGGATCGGCTTGGCGGTGCTCCACAGGTACATCGGCAATTTCGCTCGGCTCTGCATTAGCTCCTTCTCTGTCGAGGGTATTCAGTGAGCAGTTGCGCATGTTGCCGGGGTTGGCGGGATGCGTGTGGTGTGATTGTCAGCTTGGGCTCTCTGACGCGGGGCTTTGTCGGCGGTGTATTAGGTTCGGCGTTTATCTTTACCGGCATTGTGGGAACCTCATGGAGGGCAAGGCAGAGGCCTCTCCTTCGTCCGCAGCGTCTTTAGGCGGGACAGAAAAGGCTGGAACGGCCGCCATTTTAGTCAAGGCGCTCGTTTCTGCAGCAAGTGAGGGGAAGCCAGGGAAGAGAAAGGCAAAAACAAAAAAGCCAACAGAAGTGCAGGATGCTCCTTCACAGCCCCCTCCTTCAGTACAAGGGGGTTTGCAGTTTTTTTCTCAGCGGAGTTTATTCTGTCCCTACATAAAGCTTATTGTCTTAAAGTGCAGCAAGATAGCAGCGCTGCTTCTCTTCCCTTGCAGACAGTTGAACAGAAAAAGGAGATTTCTCCCCTAGATCTGGTGGAGGGTTCTTCCACCGTGGTATGGGGAGCTGGAACAGCGACTGAAAGCTTCAGTCAGCAGGCTCCAGCGGTGCAAACTGCTGAGAAAGGGGAGATCCTCTCTGACTCAGGGTTAGATCACTGGACAGAGGAGTTGGAGGATAGTGAGCTGGGTCTCGACGAAGATCCTAATTTATTTAGGGTTTTTCGGAAGGAAGAATTAGGGGCCCTGATTGCTCATTCGCTCACAGCTTTAAATATTGTTCTTCCAAAGTCTCAGGAGACACCTTTGGAAGATCCTCTGCTCCAGGGCTTTAAGGCAGAGCAGCTGTGTTTCCCGGTACACCGAGTGATCAAACAGATGGTAGAGTCCAAGTGGGAATGTCCAACCTTGCGGGGAGCGCGGGCCATTGGTCGGCTTTATTCGTTGCCGCAAGAGGAGCAGGACTAGCTAAAGATGCCCAAGGTTGACACCTTAGTGTCTGCAGTAACTAAGAAAACAACGATCCCAGTTGAGGGCGGAGCAGCCCTTAAAGATTTGCAAGATAGAAAGTTAGAGACACTGCTAAAACAGGCGTTTGACTCTAGCGCTCTAGTGTTACGGGCGGCAATTTGTGAAGCTTATGTCTCCAGAGCCTCCATTCATTGGATCCAAGGCGAGGCTCGAGTGGAAGGTGACGATAGCGCCTCCTCGGAGGGCGCAAAGCTGGAATCGGCGGCGGCTTACCTGGCAGATACATTTTATGATCTAGTGCGGATTTCAGCAAAGTCTATGGTTTCAGTGATTGCTGCTAGAAGGTTCCTCTGGCTGAGGAATTGGGCGGCGGATGCGTCTTCTAAGGCTCGCCTCGGTAAACTGCCATACAAGGGATCCCTACTGTTTGGCGCAGTGCTAGAAAAGATTGTGAAGGATCTCGGAGACTCCAAAGGCAGAAGGCTTCCGGAGGACCGCCTGAAAGGCCAGAAGCCTAACTTGCTGCCCAGCCGGCATTCACGAGAGTTTCGTAGGTTCTGGGGTTCTCATTTTGCCCCTTACCAAAGAGGGCGCTTCATTTCAAGGGGGCAGTCCTTTCAGGGAGCTCGGGGGTTCGGTAGGGGTTATTTCGGAGCTCAGCAGAACCCCAGTAAGAAGCAGCAATGAAACGAGGTTGGCCCAGGCAGATCTTCCGGTGGGAGGACGCTTGCACGGCTTCCTTTCTGTCTGGGCCACCATAACGACAGACCAGTGGGTGCTGGAAATTATTTGCGACGGTTATGCGCTCGAGTTTGCTCGTCCGTTGTCGGATGCTTTCGTGGTGTCTACATGTGGGTCTGCGGTAAAGTGTGAGGCAGTTTCCGCAACTCTTCAGCGGTTGCTTCATCTTCAAGCGGTTCCTCGAGAAAAATTAGGATTAGGTCAGTACTCAATTTATTTTGTGGTGCCCAAAAAGGAAGGGTCTTTTCAACCTATTTTAGATCTCAAGCATGTGAACCGCTGTTTAAGAGTTCCGCATTTTCAGATGGAGACCCTGCGGTCGGTGATTCGGTCAGTGCTGCTGGGGGAGGTGCTCTCGTCCATAGATTTGACGGAGGCTTACCTTCACATCCCTATTCGGCTGGAGCATCAAACGTTTTTGCGTTTTGCGGTGCCTCAAGGGCATTTTCAGTTCCGAGCGTTGCCATTTGGGCTGGCGACGGCACCCCGTACGTTCACGAAGGTCATGGTAGTGGTGGCGGCTGCCCTGCGGAAGGAGGGCATCCTGGTGCATCCATACCTGGACGATTGGTTGATTCGGGCGCCGTCCGTGTCGGAGTCCATTGCAGCTACGAAGCGAGTGGTGAGTTTTCTGGAGCAGCTTGGTTGGGTGGTGAACCAGGACAAAAGTCACTTGCAGCCGGTGCAGAGGCTCCTTTATCTCAGTGCGGTGTTTGAAACGAAGCTGGGAGTGGTGTTTCTTCAAGAGGACAGAGTGCAGAAGATTTTGGCTCAAGTGTCCGCATTTCTCCGGTTACGGGTGCCAACGGCGTGGCGTTATTTACAGCTTCTAGGGTCCATGGCGGCTGCTTTGGATTTGGTGCCCTGGGAACGAGCATATATGCGTCCGCTTCAGCAGGCATTGTTAACGAGGTGGTCACCGCAAGACCATCCGCTGAATCGAGCATTGCCTTACTCGCAGTCGGTCAGCGACAGCTTGCAGTGGTCTGCGAGCGGGAGTACCGTTGACACAGCCGGATTTGGTACTTTTCACCACAGATGCTAGTCTAGCGGGCTGGGGAGCGCATTGCCTCTCCCACATGGTGCAGGGGTGCTGGTCGCTGCAGTTGCGGGACGCGTCCATCAATCTCTTGGAACTCAGGGCGGTGTTTCTCGCTCTTCAGCAGTTTCTCCATCTTGTGCGGGGCAAGGCGGTCCGGGTTTTCTCGGCCAACGCGGTGACGGTGTCTTATATCAATTGGCAAGGAGGAACAGGCAGTGCTGTCCTTCTGAAGGAAAGTCAGAGATTAATGAGCTGGGCGGAAGGTCACTTGGCAGCCCTGTCCGCAGCTCATGTCGCGGGGCGAGACAATGTTCAAGCCGATTATCTCAGTCGGCACCGGTTAGACCCCGGAGAGTGGGAGCTGAATGCGGTGGTCTTTCACAAACTCGCGCTGCGCTGGGGGCAGCCGGTTATGGACCTGATGGCCACCTTCGACAATGCCAAAGCCTCTTGGTTTTTCAGTCGATGCAGGGAGCGCATGTTGGAGGGTCTCGACGGCTTAGCTCAGCCATGGCCATTGGGGGTGCTACTCTATGGGTTTCCTCCGTGGCCAATGAGCGGCAGAGTCATTCGGAGGATAGAGGGACACAAAGGACAGGTGATTCTCATCGCTCCGGACTGGCCCAGGAGGGCGTGGTATGCAGACCTCGTACGTCTTCTGGCAGACAGACCCTGGAGGCTTCCGGACCGGATGAACCTCTTGTGCCAGGGTCCTCTTCTGATGCCGAACGTGGATCGCTTCTTGCTTACGGCTTGGCTCTTGAAAGGGAAAGGTTAAGTCGTAGAGGTTATTCAGCAGTGGTTGTAGACACTATGTTAAGGGCCCGGCGGCGCTTCATGTCACTGGCATATGTTCGAGTGTGGCGTATTTTTGAGCGATGGTGTGCACAGCGGGACCTCATCCCCGGCAGCGCCTTGGTAGCTGAGGTGTTGTCGTTTCTACAAGACAGCTTAGAGAAGGGCTTAGCCCTAAGTACCCTAAGGTTTCAGTTAGCGGCGCTAGCATGTTTTAGAGGCAATGTTCGAGGGATTTGCTTGTCCGGGCATCCGGATGTTCTGAGGTTTTTCAGAGCAGTTCGGAATCTGCGGCCTCCGCGCCGGCCCATGGGCCCTCCTTGGCATTTGAACCTAGTTCTAGATGCCTTAGCGAGGCCTCCATTTGAGCCGGCGGGTTCAGTGACGCTGAGAAATTGTACATGGAAGACCGGGTTCCTGGTGGCCTTATGTTCGGCAAGGAGAATCTCGGACCTCCAGGCGCTTTCCTGTAGGGAGCCTTTTATCCATTTTACGCATGAGAAAGTAATGCTACGGCCAGTTCCCTCTTTTCTTCCGAAGGTGGTATCCCGGTTTCATGTAAATCAGCCTATTTCCTTGCCAATTTTTCCAAGCCAGGGGGCTCAGCCCATAGATTCCACTCTGAGAAGGTTGGATCTTGGGAGAGTGCTTCGGAGATACCTGCGGAGAACGAAGTCTTTTCGGCGGACGGACAGATTGTTTGTGCTGTTTGGAGGGCCGCGAAAGGGAGAAGCGGCCTCCAAAGCCTCGATTGCCCGCTGGGTAAAACACGCTATCTCGGCAGTATATCAAGCCAGCGATCAGGCTCCTCCATCGGGGCTGCGGGCTCATTCCACGCGGAGCCAGGCGGCCTTGTGGGCTGAGTTGGCATTGGTGCCACCAGTGGACATCTGCAGAGCGGCTACTTGGTCGTCGCTTCACACGTTTTCCAAGCATTACAGGCTAGATGTTCAGGCCAGAGGGGACGCAAATGTGGGGGCCTCCGCCGTTGTGGCGGGCCTAGCGGGTCCCTCCCTCGGTTAGGTACTGCTTTGGTACTTCCCTACTATCCCTGGACTGGCCCGGAGAGACGAAGTGGAAGAAGAAATTAGACCTTACCTGCTAATTGTCTTTCCTTGAGTTCTCTCCGGGCCAGTCCAGGGCCCACCCTCATCATTTGCGGATTTACAGTGTTTTCGTCATCAGCGAAAGGATACGGCTGCTGCCCAGGACGTCCGGGGCGTGACGGGCAGTGGCGTTGGCCGGTGCATGTGTAAGCACAGCGACGTTCGTTTTTCCTTTCGGAGGTTTTCGTTCCAAGGGGGCAAGTACGTTGGAACTATGGGGCTCCCACTGCGTTTCCAGCGTTTTTCCATTTGAGAATACAAAACCCCCCAAAAAAACAACCCAGAGACAAAAACCTCACCGAATTTGAAAACAAAACAAAGTGGACAGGAACTTCAGTTGTTTTTTGGTAGGCTCGCATGGCGCAGTAGCTGCTGTGAATGTTCCGGAGAGGGGCAATTTGTTCATCACCAGCTTTGTCAGGAGTAGACTGATGTTTGGTCACTAGGGGGAGCCAGATAGCTTGTCATCAAGTCTTTGGAATTCAGTCCTCAGCTGCTGGAAGGGATTGACAACCCTACTATCCCTGGACTGGCCCGGAGAGAACTCAAGGAAAGACAATTAGCAGGTAAGGTCTAATTTCTTCTTAATGGACAATATAAACTTAAATGTTAAAACCATAGTAGTTATAAATAATTATAAATATATATAAGACCATACATAAATAACACTTATACCCACCATTATCAGCACAGAACCATCACATAAAACCATATAATAAAAATCATATCATAAAAATATAAAGCTAAACATGAAGATGACAGTAATAAAAGGAAATAATATCTTTAAAAATAAACATACCTCTTACACTGTAAGTGCATCCAAAATGCTCTATTCTCTAATGAGGGTAGAGAAAGACAAGCATATAGATAAGTGTATCCGTGCACAAGGAACCATATATATATATATTTATTTATTTCTTTAATGAACCTAACGGGTAAATCACACATCTGTAACTCAAGAGCTAAACAGGGAATCAGTGGAATCAAGAGGTGCATCCTCGTCTGAAAGGCAGATACGATCAAAACATTTTACCTGCGAGTATATGATTTATGCTCCAAACGTTGCCGTGATAGAACAAACGGCAGCTGATGACAGTGCATTGAAGGGCTGATAGTGCATTGAAGAAGTAATTCACTAGGGCATAATCCAAAATAACAAAACTTGTGACAAAATGAAAAAATAGTCACAAATTAAAAGAATCTGAAGTTACTTCAAAGTACATTCAATTACTAGCGTCGTTGCTAAACCCACTGCATTTTTTAAAAAAAAACGATCACGGGGGAACACTAACTATTATCAAAACCATACCGCACTTTAAAAAAACAAATCCAATCATAAAGAATGCTTTTAAATAAATATTTTTCCATATTACAATTATTTAAAACTAAACTTACAAACGTAGAAACTCAACCGCAGTCTAGCAGGGAGCTTTCAACGCTAATATTGTAGGAACGTTCGCGGCTGCGCGCTGGTTAAAAATTCTTCCCGCTGTATGCAAATCGCTACCATTTAATTAAAAGAGAGACTATTTCTCCATATGCTACCATCAATAGTCTCAAAATCATAATATTGATAAAAAGGTTAAAAACCAATTGCGGGACACCAACGAGACACAAATACAAAATCACCGTATTAACATTGTATCATGTTTATTTTATTTATTTTATTTAACACTTCTTTTATACTGCGCTATTACAATCAGTGCGGTGTACATTGAACAAGAACATACTACAATGCATACAAGTAACATTGAGTTTTACATTGAACAGGGAACTTCAACAATAGGACAACCGGGGGAACTATGTACAGATTAAGTTAATGGTATATACAGTAATATAAAACTCGTGTGGATGTTGCAATGTGGTTCACTAATAGGACTAGAGAGAAGGTTGACCAACTAGCCCTTTTCAGGTTGTATTGAGGTGTTAGTTTTGTTAATGTCTAGGTTGACTTCTGGGTAGCATTTTGTGAACAAGTGGTATTTCAATGCTTTTCTGAATAGGATTAGGTTTTTGATAGCACGGATTTCGTGAGGTAGCGCATTCCAGTTTAGAGGTGCAAATAAGGAGAAGGCCCTGTTGGAGGTGGCCTTAGTGCACTTCGTTATTATTTTTGGGACAATTAAGGTGTTCATTGATGTGGTTCTCCTTTTTCTGTTTTCCAGGGTGCCATGGATAAGCTTGCTGATTGGCGTAGGGGGGCAGTTATTTAGTGCCTTGAAAGTAAGGACTAAAGACTTATACTGGATTCTGGCATGTAATGGTAACCAATGCAGTTCTTTCATGATGGGTGTTATATGGTCAGATCTTGATGAGCCGGAGAGGACTCTGGCGGCTGTATTCATGGCTAGGCGGAGCGGATTTAAAGTTGATTGAGGGAGGCCATGAAGGATGATGTTGGCAAAATCCAGGTGTGGGAGGACTAATGCCTGGAAGGTTGTTCGGAAGTCTGTGGGATCTAGTAGGGAGCGGAGGTGACGTAGCGATTTGATCTTATAATATATAGTTTTTGTGATGTTCTTGACATGCGTTGTCATATCCAAGTGCTGATCCAATGTGATGCTGAGGTAACGGATGGTAGCTTTTGATTTCAACTCTATGTTGTTGACGAGTAGTGATGGAGGAGGTATGAACTTACGGTTCCTTGTGACAAAAAGAACGTCAGTTTTGTTGTGGTTAATCCGAAGGTTTTGTGATAGCAACCATTCGGCTAAAGCTTCAAAACAGTTGATTATTGGGGAGAATACTGGATGTTCAATTGTGAACGGCATATATAGGAGGATGTCATCTGCGTAAGCGAGACATTGTACATTAAAGGATCTGATCAAGTCACATATCGGCTGCATGTAGATGTTAAACATTAGTGCCGATAAGGACGATCCTTGGGGTACTCCCTGTGATTGCAGGAATGGTTCTGAGGATGCGTGACCTGTTTTTACTTGTTGCCACCTGTTAGATAGGTAGGATTTATGCACCATATATACTCTAAACATCCCTTACAAATACCAAGTTAACATGCCATATATCTCAAAACAGGAAAACATCAAGGACCCAATAATATACCACATACAATCATAAATTAACACTAAAATCATATAAGTTCATAAAAATAATAAATACTAATAAATATATAGATAATACCATAAAAAGACCTTAACATGCTGGTACACTCAAATAAAGGAGGACCACTGTATATTCTTCTAAGAGTCCTCCACGGACTACTCTGAGTGGGAGATGGAGGACGAGGAGTCCCCTGATACCCGTTTCCATCACAACATCCCTTCGGATTCTCCCATCTCGGAACCTCAGCGGCGGTCCCCACCCAAGGATATGGGCTTCCTGGACTTTGTCAAGGACATGTCTAAGGCCCTGGCATTCCCAACCAAGTTGAAAGAGGACCCTCGGGTGGATGAGTTGGAGATCCTCCAGTGCAAGGCCCCTCTGTGGGAATTGCTCATGATGCCCATTCCTCCCTCCTGGATCGGCTCATGCTCTGCATGTGGGAGACACCGGCGTCGGTGCCGGTGGTGAGCAGTTGGCTCGACTCGATGTATCGTGTCTGCTGTAGCCTGGGCTTCCAGAAGTCACAACTGCCGCATAACTCCATGGTGGTGGAGTCGGCCATGCGTTGGCTGAAAAGCCAGAAGACGCACTCCTTGGTACCCCCGTCAGGGAGGCCTGCACCTTGGACACCCTCGGCAGAAAGTGCTACCAGGGTTCAATGCTCATCTGTCGCATCCAGGCCTACCAGCTGTATGTGGGGATGTATTTGAGAGACCTGGCGAAGGAACTTGCCGGGTTCTCAGCTGGTCTCTCCAAGGAACCTTTGCAGTGGTTCAAGAGCCTGGCCAAGGCCGTCCGTGAGTGCTCCAAATTCATGTCTTGAGTGGCCTATGACAGGTTTGAGTCGGCAGTCCAGTTAGCCGTGGCAGGCATCGGTGCACGCCGCCAAGCTTGGCTTCAGTTATCCGTCCTCGAGCAGTGGGTTCAGGACAAATTGGTCGATGTCCCATGCCAAGGAGAGCGAATCTCTTTGGCAAGCCCATGACCGACAAGGTTGCCGAGCTGGAGACCTAGTTCATGACGAGAACCAGGCTCTCTAAGAAGACCACTGCCCCTGCCGATCAAAGGGCTTGGGTAAAAAGCCCTTTTACCCGAGGAAGGGGACTGCTTACCAAAACTACCCACCCTATCAGCCCCCCCCCCCCCGGCTCCCCAACAGGGTCAGCAGGCCAAGGGACATGGGCATGGCCCGTGTAAGCAGAAGGCTCCAAAACCCCAGGCACCGGCCCTGGTCCAGCTAGGGGTGAGCTTCTGACTCCTTGAGCATAGCCTCTCTACCCCAAGGAGATCAACAGCCCACATGGGGGCATCTAGCCCACAGGGTGGCGTCTGTCCCTCTATGTCCAGAGGTGGGTGGCCGTCACCACCAATTCCTGGGCACTAAGGGTAGTCAGGGAGGGCTATCTCCTCTACCTGACTCAGGCACCTTCCCCGAATATCCCGGGAGAGCCCCTCAGGTTTCCCCGCCACCGGAACCTTCTTCTGAAGGAGTTGGCAGTTCTTCTCAAGGACAAGGCGGTGAAACCGGTGCCCCATCACCTCAAAGGCAAGGGGTTCTACTTCAGATACTTCCTCATGCCAAAGAGGATGGGGGGCCTAAGGCCCATCCTCTACCTGTGCAACCTCAACAGATTCCTGGTGAGGGAGAAGTTCAAGATGCTCTCCCTTGGAACATTGCTGTCATACCTCCAGCAGGGAGACTGGCTATGCTCCTTAGACCTCAAGGATGCTTATACCCACATCGTCATCCACCCCAACCACAGGCAGTACCTGCGGTTCGTAGTAGGGGGCAGGCACTTTCAGTAAGGGTGCTCCCATTTGGCCTGGCCTCTGCCCCAAGGGTCTTCACAAAATGCCTGGCAGTCGTAGGCGCCTTCCTCTGGCTCCAGGGGATCTTTGTTTTTCCCTACCTGGATGACTGGCTCATAAAGGGAGGCACAGCTTCTGAGGTGCAGCAGGTCACCGCACGCACCATCCATGTTCTGCAACACTTGGGCTTCGTCATAAACTACCCCGTTTCACCGCCTCCCGACACAGTGCCTGGAGTTCACTGGAGCAAAGATCGACACTCTCCAGTTGAAGGCCTTCTTGCCCAAGGACTGAGCTGATCATCTCGGGTCTCTAGCTCTGCTGCTCAAATGGGCTCCTACTGCTGCCTTCACTGCCTCGGGCCAGATCACGACCCGGCAGCCTGCGATCTCTGCAAGAGGATGTCCAGCAAGGCCCTCAAGAGCTGCCAGCAGCAGCACGATAAGTTTTTCCCCGAGTACCCGATGCTTCCAAAGGCCAGGGCCTCATCTGAGGCCCTGACATCTTGGGCGGAACTCTCCGAACCCAAACATCATTGTGGGTCCTCAGAAAATGGATCTCCCTCGAGGGAACCCAGGTTCTCTAGCTCGGGACGTACAGCACCGTCCCTTGGTGCCCGCCCGGCTTCTTCTGCGCCTCCTTGGCACATTGCCTCCTTGGTCCACGTCACCCCAGACGCCTCCACATGAAGACGGCACAGTGGTGTCTCTGGGACCAGTGGTCTCAGGCCACAGGCCGCCTCCGAGACAGATTTTCGGTGACCCGTCGGTTGGCGGACTCCCTGGTCTGGTGGCAGTCACCCCAGCATCTTGAAGTGGGCATGCTTTTTCAGGCCCCAAGCCACTCGAGGGTCCTCACCACGGACGCCTCCCTGCTCAGCTGGGCAGCCCACTGTGGAGATCTCCGCACTCAGGACAACTGGTTGCCAGACGAGAGAAGCCAGCAGATCAACCTCCTGGAGCTCCGAGCCGTACACCTAACCCTGAGGGTCTTCTGTCACCACCTGCATCACCAGCCAGACACCCAGGTGGCATTGTTCCACGTGAACAAACGGGGGCACGGGGTCTCATACCCTTTGTCAGGAGGCACTGATCCTCTGCTCATACGCAATCCAACAGGGTATCCTCCTGCAGGCAGTGTATTTGCCAGGCCAGAACAGCCTGCTGGCTGACAGACTCAGCAGAGTTCTGCAGCCGCACGAGTGACAGCTGGACCCCAGGGTAGCCAGTTGGCTTTTTCGGCTCTGGGGGGAACCGGTGATGGATCTGTTCGCCAGTCCAGACAACTTTCAGTTGCCCCGCTTCTGCTCCCGGCAGCCCACTCCCTCCAGGGTGGCAGTGGACGTGTTCCTAGGCTCATGGTCGAAAGCCCTCATGTATGCCTTCTCTCCGATACAGATAAAAGGGATAGTAAAACTATTGTATGATGAGAGACTAAAGAGGATAGGGTGTTTCAGCTTAGTGAGGGGAAATGTGATAGAAGCTTCTAAAATCTTGAGTGAAGTGGAACACATAAGCACAAATTGATTTACTTTTCTAAAAAGTACAAAAATTAGGAGGCATATAATGAAGTTACTAAGTGGTGTATTTAAAACGAATAGGAGAAAATATTTTTTTACTCCGTGCATAGTTAAGCTCTGGAATTTGTTGTCAGAGGATATGGTTAAAGCAGTTAGTTTAGCAAAGTTAAAACAAGGTTTGGATAAGTTCCTGGAGAAAAAGTCGAGAAACCTTTATCATGGAAGGCCTGGGAAAATTTGCGTTTTTCACTTTGACTTTGGGGGGGGGGGGGGCCTGATTGAGGCAGTGTCTGTACTGAACACGGAGCTGCCAAAATAACTCCAGGATAAAGTTATTCAATAGTAAAACTGGAGGAAGCTATAAGAAAATGACAATGCATTTGAATAACCCTGGGGGCACTTGTCAAGTCCCCCAATAAAGTGAAAACAGATTGGCACCTGACAAGTGCCCCCAGGGTTATTCAAATGCATTGTCATTTTCTTATAGCTTCCTCCAGTTTTACTATTGAATAACTTTATCCTGGAGTTATTTTGGCAGCTCCATGTTGAGGATGTTTTGCTTTGAAGTCACTTCATATAACAAACAACTTGATTCTTCATCTAAGAGTATTTGAATCCGCTCAACTTCTGAGTCTGGACTTGGGGGGGGGGGGGGGTTAATTTATTATGGGCCTTGTTAAGGCAATTTGTGGAAGCAGGGCTAATTTGAGTTTGAATTGTGCCATCAAGACTTTTAGGTTTTTCTGTTCTTAGTTACTATTGGAATGCTTGTATACCGGTAATTGTTTTTTCCCATTGCAAATGTAAAGTGTGTTGTATAGATGAATGAAACTAATTCCCACTTTAATGCATTTTAAATTGTGTCTTTTAGATAAGGGAATGTCAAAAATGTACAGTGATATGAAGGGGTAATTTTTTAATTGGATACCTATAGTGAAAGTCCCAGAAGATACCTATTTTATCCCTATTTATTAAAAGTGGCATAGGTTCCTCTGTATCTTTGTGAAACAGACACCCAGGACTAGCCCTAACCACATGCAAATTCAAATGCACACATGTACAGGTTCTCAGAAGATGGTGTAAATATGTATATTCTCTGTGTGTACCCATATGTTTTATAAATATGCTTCCATTTCTGCTACACTCAAATTATTCCCTGGGAACACAGCTGGGAACACATGAAAGATTGTATGATTTTAGCCCACATATTTCTTTACATGTATATACTGCTGCACGTTTTATAAAAGCAGGCTTTACATGCATCAAATTACCCCTTGTATGTATACCCTAAAGAAGAGGAAACTGCCTCGGTACTATCCAAATAACAATTGTCAGCACTGTGATCCGGATAATAATCTGCATAACATAGGATAGCACAAAAGCGATCCTAAGCACTGTGTGGATTGCCTATCTGGATAGTTACTGAATATCCTATAATGCTGTCACTGACAGCCAAATCTGGATACTCAGATCGCCATTATCCAGAAACCAGTGCGGCGTGTCTGGATTTTTTACCTGCAGTAGCTGGTACTTAAAACACTGACCACTGTAGGCTGAATATCTATCTGTCCCTTACTGACATGAAGAAAGCCTATGATTAGTACTGAGGATCCCCAGCTGCGAAGAAGTAAAGGGAAAGCCAAAGATAATCATGCTCGTTGCCAGTGTTTCCCAAGTTTTTCAAGCCCAAGGAACGCCTGCATTATGTAGCACCCCCCCCCCCCCCCTGAGGAGCAAGCAGTTTGAACATGGGAGAAGGCCCATATGACTGAAAGAAAATCTAGAGAAGCACTGAAAGTCCCACCAGAAGCTGGAAGGACTTAGGGAAGAGATGCTATGTTGTGTGATACATGTGCTGCAAAATGCGAGGCCCTGCTATCTGTGTTGCTCATTCATTTTCACACTCCAGTGTTCATACTGTATCTATTTGCTACACGGATTTTCATAAAGAACTCCCTGCACATTTAAGAGCCACCACTGGTGTCTCTTGTTGCTACAGGGCTCTGGATGCAGAGCCCACATGCTGCACTAGAGCATCAGGCTGTGCTGACTTTTTCCCCCCATGACACACTGGCTGGGAATCACTGATCTATAAGGAAGCATCAAATTAGACGGAGCTGCTTTTTATTTCTCTCTCCCCCACCCCTCCTAGCTTGCTTTTTCTTGTATTTTCCCTTTGTCTCTTCTTGTCCATCACAAATCCTCCATGTTTTCTGCATTTAGCTAGTATGATGTTTTCGGCAGTTTCTTCCTGATTCTTTTGTTTTCCCTTATTGGTCTCTCTTTATCTCCTCCTCTCTCCGCCTTTGTCTGTTTGTCCCTTCCATACCTCTCTGTGCCTCTCTTCTGTCCATTCCTCTTTTTCCATTCATCTGCTGTTGCTGCCCTTTCCTCACACATTGCATTAGTGCCTCTGGTTTGTCACTTATCTTTAGCAACCAGGTTTTAGCTGTGAACCTCTGTAAAAGGAATATAAACTGCTTATGGGAGACTCTCTTTTTTCCTCATAAATCTGGTTTTCATACGTGTACTCTGTAAACATCATAGCTGAGATGTGTTTTTTCTTCTTTGTAGGAAGTTCAGGAAAAAGCAAATAAAGGAAGAAGAAGAGCGCCAGATGGCAGGGGATGAATCTGAGGAAAGTGATGCCGAATTTGATGAGGGTTTCAAAGTACCGGGTTTCCTCTGGAGAAAATTGTTCAAGTATATACCTTCTTTTCTCATTTATAAAGTCTCAGACCTGCAAGGGGACCTGCTTTTCCATGATCACTTTCCCTTTAGCAAGCACGAATGCAGGCCAGGGTGGTTCAAATCATTGCTGTATCTATTTCTCAGACTATGACATTGTTGCTTTGGCAATCCAAATAAAAGTTAACCTGTAAGAGAACCTATCGCTGACCATTTGTTTGACTTTTATTTGGATACAATCCTCACAAAAGAGTAGAAAGCTTATTTTCACTGTTGACTTTTGTGCTAGAGAAGGTCCAGTGGTTTGACATGCAAATAGATTTCTTTTTGTGATCAGTTCGTCCTGTAGATAAAATAGAAATGTTGTATGCACTGTGTCCATTTGGCCACTTGATGCAACATTTTATTTTTATTTATTTAATAGTATTTAGCTCACGTCTTTTCAGTAGTAGTTTAAAGCGAACTGCAGTTAGGTACAGTCAGTATTTCTCTGTCCCTGGAGGGCTTACAATCTAAGTTTGTACCTAGGCAGTAGAGGGTTAAGTGACTTGCCCAAGGCCAACAAGGAGCATGAGCAGGATTTGAACTCTGGTCTTTTTGGAAAAAAGGACTGAGGCTTAGCAATAATGTATAAGGATGTTTTGGATACCACTGTTACAGACACTGTGGTATAGCAGGCTTAGAAACTGTTATTACGATTAACTTCAGGAGTGTCATTCTTGGTATTGAGTATTTTATTGCATGGGAAACTTTCCAAGATGCTGTTTACGCTAATTACGCAACACTTGGTGGCATTTAAGCAGGTGGTAGTTCTGACCGATATGAATTTACATATAGAGGATGATATAGATCTGGAAATGTCTGCTCTTGTTTATGAAAGATTTCAATTTAGTTCTAAGTCATGAGATCTACAACCACATAATTGATCTGATTTGGTCATTATTTATTTGATTTAATGATCAAATTGTGAAGTATGACTAAATCATTATTTCACAGTACCAAATATTTGTCCGGGGCAAAATAGGTAAGGAGGCCTTCTGGTCTTAAACGTTCTCACTGAGACTAGGAACTAGTAAACTGTTTTAGTTTCAGAGATGCTTGCGATTTGGAACCATGGAATAAAACATTCATTGGAGGATATTGCCCTTTATAAATTGAGAAACATAGTTAAGAAACGCACATTCCATATTGTCCTGCTATTGTAGTCCAGACAAGTGGATTATGTTCCCCTACCAGCAGAAGTAGAGTAAGAGAAAATCTTCCAGAGGCTTCTTATGACATCATCCTGCCATTTATTTAGATTTCAGTAAAGCCTTTGATACTGTTCCTCACAGGCGACTTATAAACAAACTGAGCACCCTAGGGATGGACCCTAAAGTTACTGCTTGGGTTAGAAATTGGTTGGGTGGGAGGCGAAAAGAATACAAATAAATGGAGCTCACTCTGAGGAGAAGGATGTTATCAGTGGTGTGCCCCAGAGATCTGTCCTTGGTCCGATTCTTTTTAACATCTTTGTTAGTGATATAGCGGAAGGGCTTTCAGGTAAGGTTTGCCTCTTTGCGGATGATACCGAAATCTGCAATAGAGTAGACACCCAGGAAGGGGTAGATAACATGAGGAGGGATCTAGCTAAGCTTGAAGAATGGTCTAGAATTTGGCAGCTGGGATTTAATATTAAAAAATGTAAGGTCATGCATTTGGGCTGCAGCAATCCAAGGGAGCAATATAGTATAGGGGGTGAAGTACTTTTGTCCACTAAGAAAGAGCGGGACCTAGGCGTGATTGTTTCTGATGATCTTAAAGTAGCTGAACAGGTAGAAAAGGCGACGGCAAAAGCTAGAAGGATACTTGGGTGCATACGGAGAGGAATGGCTAGCAGAAAAAAGGAGGTGATAATGCCTCTGTATAAGTCTTTGGTGCGACCTCATTTGGAGTATAGTGTGCAATTCTGGAGACCGCACCTTCAAAAGGATGTGAACAGGATGGAGGCGGTGCAGAGGGTGGCTACTAAAATGATTAGTGGTCTTCATTATAAAGCATATGAGGACAGACTGAAGGATCTTAATATGTACACCTTAGAGGAAAGGCGGGATAGAGGTGATATGATTGAGATGTTTAAATACCTCCGTGGCATAAATGTTCAGGGAGAGAGCCTCTTTCAATTGAAAGCAAGGTCTGCTACGAGGGGACATGGGATGAGGGTGAAGGGAGATAGATTCAGGAGCGATATGCAGAAATATTTCTTTACGGAAAGAGTAGTGGATCCGTGGAATAGTCTCCCAGAGGAGGTGGTAGAGATGAGGACAGTAACTGAATTAAAAAAAGCATGGGACAAACACAGAGTATCTCTAAAGGTAAAAAGGGGACTGTTGTAGTTGTTGATATGGAAGGACAGACTAGATAGGCCATGTGGTCTTTTTCTGTCGTCATATTTCTCTGTTTCTATGTTTAACTGTACCTGTACCTGTAAAAAGATCTGGAAGAAGAGTTGAGAGAGGATTGATTTTGCTTGTGTTTTACCACTCTTCAGGGTGACTTTCTCGCTGGAGTGCAGCGCCGGAGGCTCCTTTAGAGCCACCCTTAAAACCAGTGCTCTTTTGGGTATTGCCATATGGAGGAGGGAAATTGGTTCAGCTCCTTGTTCTTATACTGCTAAGGGACAGTTAAGCAGCCAGAAGTTTGGAAAGATTCTTTGAGCCTCGCACAACCTCAGTACCCATTCCCTCCCTCCTTCCCCCGGGCTCTTTCCCGAAAATGTGAAGAAGGCTCCTCAGAAGTATGTGACTGCAGTTTCTGGCAGCAGGAGAGTAGCCCTGAGCCCAGTATAGTTTTTACCTGCTTGCAGCTCCCAAGGGCTGAGTACCAAAACAAAGTTTTTGTCCTGTCTGCTTTGTTTTTGAGATGCTACCGAAATTCGTCTACTGTGCAGTGCGTATACTGAGTTGGGCCTCTCGGGGTTTCTATTGGTGTGGTGTTTTTTTCCCCACCATTTCCCACTTTGGGTTGCCTGCACGCATTAGCTGCATTCCATGCACTTAATACACACTTTTTTTTTTATGCTGCGCATGTTGGGTGCACGCCTTAACTCTACATGCGGCCATAGCACACAGTATTAGTACCTGGGGCACATAATAGTAGTGCCAGTATAACCAGAGCGCTCGTTGCAGTATGCATTATTGGCGCATCTTGCATCTGTGAAGTCAGGCTGTTAGTGACCCATGAGAGACACAATATTGATGCGGATGTATGCCTTCTACCAATACCGACTGCTCCAAGGGAAATTCTCCGTCACTGAGTTCCCATTCTGCATCCAGACTTGAAGCTTCTAATGCGCCCTTGGGGGCCCTTCCCCCCTTCCACCCACAACAGGGGGGCACAGTTGCCCTGGCCTTATCATCTCAGCTGCAGAGGGCAGCGTACATGGAGATAGAGAAGGATGTTTTTCTGACCTTGGACTCGAGCGTTAGCTCTACGGCTGCTCCCCTTCACTTAAGGGCTCAATAGAACATCTACCCCGCTGATGGTTGGGTGCATATTGATGGGAGCTCCCAGTTTCCGGGTTATCCACCTCAGAATTCACTTCCTTCTTCCTAGGTCTGGCGACGTGTTTCTACTCAATTGGAAGAGGCCTTGTGTCACAGGATGGCCAAAGCCTGGCCTGAGATCCACAGCCTCGAAGGTTGCAGCAGAGTGATACCTGGGCTCGGTTTGCTGGGTGGTGCCAGATAGGCCACAGAGATCATGATTTGGGAACTGGATGCAGCTCCTGCAGGAGCTCTCCCTGTGACTTCTAAAGCCTGGGAGGCTGATGCAGCAGGGACTGGTCATTCTGGATGACCTGACTCCCTTCTCGCGTATGGCTTGAGAAGTAACTTCTGGCACGTAAGGGCTATTCTCTTCTTCTGCTTTCCATGCTCCTGTAAGTAGAGAGAAGCTCTCCCAGCCTTGCCTGCATGCATTTCTGGTGCTTGAGCACTACTACCATGGGCCTCAGGTTGGTCCTGGTATGGACCCCCCTGCCTCCCTTCTTTGCTTGCCTTCTTCAGGATGGTCTTGTAAGAAGCATTTCCCTTAGTTTCCTGAAGGTTCAGGTGGCAACATTGTTATGCTTTAGGGGGCCAGTGGCAGTGCGGTCTATGGCTTCGCACCTGATTGGCTCATTTTCTTCATGGAGTTCAATCTTGTGTTCTCCCCTGTGTTCAGTCATGCCTTGGGATCTCTAACACCCATCCTTCCCCCCCAACCCCTACAACCCTTAACCTCCACCCACCCACATTATGTCATGCACCTTGCCCCGTCAGGAGTGCCACCTGCATATTACTGACCCTTATCTTGTTATAGGCGATCTTGTTCAAAGTTCTCTTACATTCATTGTATCGTGTTCAAAATCATCCTGTTCAAAGTCCACCTATTTTCACTATTAAAGTTCCATGTAACTAAGCGTTGCCTTGTTCTATGTAAACTGCTTTGGCTGTAAGATTAGGCAGTATATACAGTAGTGGCCAAAAAATTAAGGCAAAGTCCAAAATATCAGAATTGTATTAGAAAAGTACGTGTTATTGTCACTTTCATGGTCAAAAGCTTTAAGAACAAAAGATATATATGTCATTTTCAAAGTTTTATTCAGGAAACAACATGTGTGTCAATATTTGATAGGGTGTCCATGATTTTTCAGCACAGCCTGGATTCTTCTAGGTATACTGTTAACTAGAGTTGTACAGTATGCCGGAGTGATTTTGTTGACCCATACATGTATGTCCTTTAAATCTGCTTCTGAAGTTGGACGGTGTGCTGCCACCTTTTTCTTCATAAGATTCCAACAGTTTTCAATTACATTGAAATCCGGAGAGTTTGATGGCCAACTTGGTAGCAGTTCGATCTTGTTGTCCACGAACCATTTTTTCACTGTTTTTGCAGTGTGGCACGGTGCCGAGCCCTGCTGAAATATGGTTGTGCCAGAAACATTCATGTGTATTTTAACTTTACTATTCAGCACGGATATGTATGTTGCAGCATTTACTCTCACTTTTCTCAAAAATGTGCAGGCCACATCGTCCATTCGCCGAGATACCACCCCATACCATGACCGATGGTGGGTGTTTAACAGTCTTGATCATGTACTTCGGATTTAGTCTCTCGCCTGCTGGTCGACGGACGTAGTTGTAACCACTCCCACATACTTGTTGAAATGTACTTTCATCTGTGAACATTACCCTCTCCCACCATTCTTGCTACAAAACTGTATGTGGGCAGCAATTTGTTTCCTGGTCATCATAGGCTTCTTGGCAGGTCTTCTGACCACGAGTTTGAATTCATCCACAAGCTGTCGTCAGACAGATCTAGCACTTATCTTTATTCCTCAATCATTAGCTAACTGAGCCACACGTTGAGATGAAGTATGTGGACTAGATGTAATAATGCTTTTGAGGAATTGGTCATCTCGTCCAGTAGATCTCCAGGAACAAGCAGGAATAAGTCCTCACATATGGGTACCGACGGAGCCTGAGCGGGAAAGCTTCCCAGAAGGAAAGCTTTTGGGGCCTAACACTGTGCATGCGCGCTGCCTTCCCGCCTTCCTGACCAACTCTCCTCAGTTCTTCTTTTTCCGCGGAGCCAGCAGGTCGTGTTCCTGTCACCGCTGAAGAAGTTGTTATTTTTATTTATTTCTTTGGCCGCGTGTCTGCCTTCCCCAATTCCAGACCGGTACCGCCGGTCTTTTTTTCCTTTATTTAAAAAAAAAAAAAAAATCTTCTTTTTTTTTTCCTCACTTGGTGTGTTAGTTCTGTGAGGCCTTTAGGCCTTCACTAATTTTCCCTCATGGAGAAACAAGCCTCTGGGTTTAAAAAATGCACCAAGTGCAGCGGTACTATTTCAGTCACAGACACCCATGAATGGTGTCTTAAATGTTTGGGGCCTGACCATTCCATTCCGGATTGCCCATCCTGTTTTTTGATGTCTAAACATGGCTTACAGAACCTGGCAGCCAAGTTTCACATGCTGTTTTCTACAGATACTCCAGCATTGACATCTTCCAGGTCTTCCTCTCCTGATGGATCTCAGGTAACCAAACATTCCTCTGGCAGGTCCTCAAAGGGCAAATCTCCCTCTAAGTATCGAGATACCCCTGGGCTTGACCCTGAGGACCCTGCCCCAGCCAAACAACCCCGGCGGGAAGCTCCGGCTTCCAAAGCTCCTCCTATGGGGTTACAGGTTGACATCGATGGCACGGCCTCGACTGATCACCTGTTAGACTGTTCTGGGGTACCGGCTCAATCATCCGGTACCGACATCCAGACAGTCGTGGCGTCCATGGATCATACAGTTCAATCCATGCAGCAGGCCATTTTGGCTTTTATTAAGGCTGCGACGCCCACCGGTACCGACTCCGGTTCCGGTACCACAACCGATACCGGTACCCATGCCTTCCACATCGACCAGGATACCGATTCCGGTTCCCGGTTCCGGGGTTTTTCCCGATACCGATCCGGTTCCGGGTACCCCCGATGTCGATACTGGTCGATACGCTTATCGATCCCTGGAAGCAAACAGACGATACTTTGAGTCTTCTGATGATCCTGATTCATCAGATGACTCTGCTGAAGTATCCCTTACTCTACCTGAGGAGCCCTCTTCTCCAAAGAGGAGAATGTCTCCTCCAGAGGATTTATCCTTTCAAGACTTCATCATTGAAGTAGCTAAAGGTCTTTCTATTTTTGTATCCTCTGAAAAAGAACCTAGAGCAAAAAAGTTAGACATTTTAGGATACTCTAAGGTTCCCAAAGAGGCAGTCACCCTGCCCATCCATGAAATTCTTCAAGATCACATGATAGGGTTAGAGGAGTCTCCCATAAGTCCATCTCCACATTCTCGTCGTCTGGACACCATGTATCGTGTCCCCCCTTCTCCTGGGTTTCAAAAAACTCAGCTCCCGCACCACTCCATTGTGGTGCAGTCAGCTATGAAAAGGATCAAGAGTACTAAAAGACACTCTTCTACTCCCCCAGGAAGAGAATGTAGGACTCTGGATGCTTTTGGAAGAAAAATCTTCCAAGCAAGTATGTTTATTGCCAGAATCAACTCATACAGCCTCTATATGGGCATGTTTCTGAAGGAAATTGCATTAAAAATACGCCATTTTCTCCCCTTTATCCCAGAGGATAGAAAGGAGGAGTTCCTTCTTCTGCTGAAGCATACCCAAGATATTTCAAAGTTCTCCAACAGAGCAGCCTTTGACTCCTTTGAAGGTGCTAGCAGAGCCTCATGTATTGCCATAGCGGCTCGCAGAATTGCTTGGCTCCAGGCCTCTAACCTTGAACCCTGGGTCCAGGATGGGTTGGGAAATTTTCCCTGTACGGGTGAGAATCTGTTTGGTAAGGAGTGGCAAATCAAAGCCACTCAAATGGATGCAGAAAATGCTGCTTTAGTTAGACTTTCTAAGTCTACCTCTACCCCTATCAAGAAGAAATCTTTCAAAAAGCCTTTCTACAAGAAGGCCAGATTTGCCACAAATACTGGCCAACAATCTTCTGCAGCTCGCTTTGCTCCTAAGCGTCAGCAGCCTAAACAGGCCAGGGCAAAACCTGCAGGGGCTGCTACAGCCCAACAGTCCCAACCCCCTCAGGGTTTTTGACTTAAAACTAGAGAACTTAACCTTTCTGGCTCTAAAACATCCAAAACCTCTCACCATTCCAGGAAGGTTAACTCATTTTGCTCCCAGATGGGAGCAAATCACGTCAGAGCAATGGACCCTCTCTATCATCAGAGAGGGCTACAAACTACATTTCTCCAACCTTCCTCCCCATACCATGGTGAGAAGTTTCAATTCTCCCCCATCTCTCCTAGACCTGTTGGGTCAGGAGGTGACCACTCTTCTCGCCCAAAAGGCAATAGAAGAGGTTCCTCTTCCTCAACAAGGGTCAGGTTTTTACTCCCCTTATTTTCTCATTCCCAAGAAAACAGGGGGGTATAGACCCATTTTGGATCTCAGAGAATTGAACAAATTTCTATACAGGGAGAAATTCAAGATGCTTTCTCTAGGCACTCTCCTTCCATACCTACAGAGTCAGGACTGGCTTTGTTCTCTAGATCTCAAGGATGCGTACACACATATACTCATCCATCCATCCCACAGAAAATTGCTACGGTTTTTGTTCCAGGGAAAACACTTCCAATACAGAGTACTTCCCTTCGGTCTAGCCTCTGCTCCAAGGGTATTTACCAAATGCATGGCAATAGCTGCATTCCTACGCACCCTGGGAATTTTTGTCTTCCCATACCTGGACGACTGGCTCATCCGAGCTCCGTCTCAGTCCGAGGCTCAGACTTCCCTGGATCGCACCAGGCGAATTCTACAGTGTCTGGGACTTGTGATCAATCTGCCAAAGTCCCAACTCACCCCTACTCAATCCCTAGAATTCATAGGGGCCTGGTTGGATACCACCACCGCAAGGGCCTATCTACCTCAGTCCCGTTGCCAACGTCTAGTGCACTTAGCCTCTCAGACTCAGTCCAGAAGCCACTTGACTGCCAGAGAGATGCTACAACTATTAGGCCACATTGCCTCCACAGTGCATGTGGTGCCTTATGCTCGCCCACATATGAGAGCAGCTCAATGGACTTTATCCACCCAGTGGACTCAAGCATCAGGAGCTCTCTCAGACCAAATAGCAAACTCCAATCGTCTCTTTTGGTCTCTCCAATGGTGGATATCCACTCAATCTGTTGTTGGGGGCCCCCTTTCAACCATTGTTGCCCCAGGCAACCCTCACAACAGATGCCTCCCAAACAGGTTGGGGGGCTCATCTCCAAGATCTCTCCACTCAGGGCACTTGGTCTCCACAAGAGACCACCCTTCATATCAACCACTTGGAACTTCGAGCAATCTTTCTATCTCTCAAAGTTTTTCATACCCTCCTCAGCAACATGACAGTCCTTATTCACACGGACAATCAAGTAGCCATGTTTTACATAAACAAACAAGGAGGGACTGGCTCTCTGTCGCTTTGCAACGAAGCTCTAAGATTATGGGCCTTCGCCAGAGAGCATTAAATCCATCTCCTGGCAGTATATCTTCCAGGAATCCAAAACTCTTGGGCAGACAGACTCAGTCGAGTTCTGCTTCCACACGAATGGTCCCTGCACATGGATCAGGTACTCAGAATCTTCCAGAAATGGGGAACCCCGGACATAGACCTCTTTGCAAGTCCGTGGAATGCCAAACTTCCCCGGTTCTGTTCCAGAATTCCGTGTCAGGGAGTTCAGACCAAGGATGCCTTCCTCCTGCATTGGGGTCAGGGTTTCCTGTATGCCTTTCCACCCATTCCTTTGATTCCCAAGACTCTGTTCAAACTTCAAAGGGATCAAGGGTCCATGATCCTCATAGCTCCACGCTGACCACACCAAGTGTGGTACCCTCTACTTCTGCATCTCTCCCAAGCCCCCTCCCTGGACGTGGGAGCGGCTCCAGACCTTCTGTCTCAAGAGGAGGGGACTTTGTGGCACCCAAACCCCAAGTCCCTTCACCTCAGAGCTTGGTTACTGAAGGCCTAGACCTTCAACACTTCAATCTTTCGCAGCAAGTGAAGGATATCCTACATGCCTCTTGGAAACCTTCCACTAGGCGTTCTTACGCTTTTAAATGGAAAAGATTTTCCATTTGGTGTGCTCAAAAGGGTCTTAACCCTCTGGCACTCCCATTGAATTCTCTTTTGGAATACCTCCTGCATCTTTCCAATGCAGGACTCAAAACGAATTCAGTAAGAGTCCATTTGAGTGCTATTGCGGCATCACTTAAGCCCATCAATGGACAACCTGTTTCCTCTCATCCTCTTATTGCAAGATTCATGAGAGGCTTAACTTTAACTAAACCTCCCATTCGACCTTCTCCGGTGGCATGGGACTTAAACTTGGTTCTTGGTCAGCTTATGAAGCCACCTTTTGAACCCTTAGCCACTACCTCCTTGAAATTTCTTTCCTGGAAGGTTATTTTCCTCATTGCAGTCACTTCAGCTCACCGCATCAGTGAACTGCAGGCCTTAGTGGCTAATCCACCTTACACAAGGTTCCATCATGATAAGGTAGTCTTTAGGACAAATCCTCACTTTATGTCTAAAGTGGTCTCACCTTTTCATCTTAATCAAGAGGTTTATTTACCTGTCTTTTTTCCAGCTCCTCATGCATCCAATGCAGAGAGGAACCTTCATACTCTAGACTGTAAAAGAGCTCTTGCCTTTTACCTCCACAGGACACAGCAACATCGAAAGTCTTCTCAGCTTTTTGTTGCTTTTGATCCTTCTCATTTAGGACTTCCAGTCTCCAAAAGAACACTCTCCAATTGGATTGCTCAGTCTATCTCTTTTGCTTACCAGAGTAAGAACCTTTCTCTGGAGGGCCATGTCACCGCTCACAACGTGAGGGCCATGGCCACCTCTATGGCTCATCTAAACTCTGTGTCCATCGACCAGATCTGTCGAGCAGCCACCTGGGCCTCGGTTCATACCTTTATAGCCCATTACTGTTTGGACAAGGACTCCCGCCGGGATGCCTTGTTTGGTCAGGCTGTCCTCAGACACCTGTTCCATTCTTGAACAACTCCAGCCCACCTTCCCTGAATGGATGCCTGAGATCCATAGGAAGATGAAGAACCTTTCAGGGTCTCATACCCTTTAGGGAATCTTCCGGGCATCTTAGCTAGGGAGTCCCCATATTTGAGGACTTATTCCTGCTTGTTCCTGGAGATAGCACAGTTACTTACCTGTAACAGGTGATCTCTGGGAACAGCAGGAATTAGTCCTCACAACCCACCGACCTCCCCTAGGAGTTGTATCTCTCTCTCTCTTCCTTTCCTCTCTCTATTGTCTCAGCTACAAACTCGAACTGAGGAGAGTTGGTCAGGAAGGCGGGAAGGCAGCGCGCATGCGCAGTGGGAGGCCCCAAAAGCTTTCCTTCTGGGAAGCTGGGGAGCTTTCCCGCTCAGGCTCCGTCGGTACCGACGTACCCATATGTGAGGACTAATTCCTGCTGTTCCCAGAGATCACCTGTTACAGGTAAGTAACTGTGCTTTATCCGTCTGCGCCCACATTTCGAACGACGTGTACGGCCACCTGATTTCAGAACATTCTGAACTGCACACCTTGATATATGCAAATGTTTTGCAATAGCACATTGCAAATATCCTTCAGCATGGAGTTGGACAACTTGTCCCTTTAAAAAGTCATTAATATCGCACTTTCTACCCATCTTGATTGCATATTTTACATGTAACTTTCAATCTTCTCCTAGTTGTAAAAATTCAAAACTTCATCCAAGAAACCTACTACAGAGTGTAAGTAAACGCATGGTGTGACTAATCGCCAGGCTGATTAAATAAGTAAGCACGTGTGACATCTCCACAGTACATTATTTAACAATAAATTGTAAAAAAAAATACCTGCCTTAATTTTTTGGCCACTACTGTAAACCACTTAAATAAATCTATTTCTCTTTAGTTCTATGGGCATTGATGTCCAGTCCCTTTTAGACCGTTCTTGGTCGCATTTGGCTCGGCAGACCGTATCTCCATGGGTGCAGGGATCCTTCGGAAGAGACCGAGTGCTTTCGGCCGTCTCCTCCTTGTCCTTCTGTCCTGTGGGATGGTATTAAGAGATGGATAAGTTCCTTCACCGGATGAAGGTCCGTTAGTGCTTTTCTGGTATCTCAGTCTCTAACTCCTTTTCAGTTCAGACCATTTGTTTGGGCTGTTTTCTGGCCCACATACAGTGACATAGCCTCTAAGTCTACTTTGGAATGCTGAATTATTTAGGCCATTGGTCTCAGCATGTCTGTTGAGGAACCGGCTGGCTCTGGAGTGTTTGTGTGTGCACCTCGCTCAGGTGTCAGCTCCCTTGGGCACTGTGTAGAACAGTCATCTTTCTGACATTTCTTGGGCGATGGTGTGAGCATTGCCTTGTGCTTTTCTTGAGCACTACCACTTGGAGGTCTACGTGCAGGCCCTGGCTCAGTGGTCTTGAAGCTGCCGTGCCGTCTTCCCGCCCAGCAGAGGTGTAGCTTTGGTACATCCTACTTATTTATTTGTTTGTTTATTGGTATTTAGCTCACGCCTTTCCAGGAGAAGATCAAGGCGAGTTGAATTCAGATACAGTGTGTATTTCCCTGTCCTTAAAGGGCTGACGATCTAATTGTGTATTTGAGGAAAATGGAGGGTTAAGTGGCTTACCTAAGGCCACAAGAAGTGCCAGTGGGATTTGGAATTTTTTTTTTACCCTTTTTCTGTTTTACTGCGCTTCACGCCTTTTTTTTAACCGCTGGCCATATTGAGGGTTTTCAACCTCACAGGGGCCCTTTTCGCCCCAATGACCTCCGGTTTCAAGAAATGTGATAGATGCTCCAAAAACATGTCGCTCACGGACACCCATAACTGTTGTCTCAGGTGTCCAGGAGCCGACCATGACTCGGAGCTATGCTTCCTCTGTAAGAAGATGTTCTCCAAGGTCATCCAGAGTCATAAGCAGAAGCTGGATGATCTCTTCCGTAAGGCAGCCTCGGTATCCCTGGTAGCCTCCTGCACTTTGGTCCCGCAAGCTCCAGAGTCTCCCAAGGCTCCTCCCCGCGCCCAGTAACATTCTGACCAGGGGTCGCCTGAACGCGAGCGGAAGAAGAAGGTGGCCTCGAGGACTCTGTCAGGGGTGCCAGACAAGCATGAGAGGTCATGCGCCTGATCTCTCAGTCCCCCTCGGCAGTGTTTAGAGTTGGAGAGGGAGCTGCCCAGTAAGGTACTCGAACCGATACGGAAGCTTCTGGCGAAGGCACCTGGTCTCCCGAGGGTCATTCCAGCAAGGACCCCCTCTCTTCCTCGATACCAGACCCGGTCACCCCGGTGTCGGTGTTGCAGGGCCCCACTACCAAGTGGGAGGCCTGCATGCTAGCCTTGGAATACAGCATTTCTGCATTCCTCACTGCCCAGCAGGCACTGATGCCCGGCCCCGCCGGCACACGCTTCAAGACTGCAGGGACCTCGACCTCGAGGACTCCCCGGGCTGCCACTGTGACCCCCCGAGAGTCTAAAGCCTCGTGAGGATCCTCAGCATGAGTCTCTATCTCTGTCCTGTTCCTCGGGTGCGAGATCTTTGCGGGCGAGCGCTTCTGGCTCCGGGCAAGTTTTGGCTTCGGAGACACAGCGTGGGTCACCGGCCTGTCTGGCATCGTCCAACCTCGAGTTCTCCACAGACTACTCGGACTGGGAGTTCGACAGAGAGACCTCCCCGGAGACTCTGTCCCACCGAGACCTCCCTTCCGACCCCTCCTCGCCTACCCAAAGGCGGCAGTCACCTCCCGAGGACACCTCCTTCCTGGAGTTCATCCAGGACATGGCGGGGGTCCTAGCACTCACTACTGAGTTGTAGGAGGAGCCTCGTGCTGAGGAGCTCGATATCTTGCAATACAAAGCTCCTCTGAGGGAGGCTCTCTCGGTGCTGGTTCCTCCCATTCTGAACAGTCTCCTACTCCACATGTGGGAGACCCAGGCCTCTGACCCAATTGTGAGCAAGTGCCTGGATGCTGTGTACAAGGTCCATTGAGGTCCAGAGTTCTGGAAAGCCCAGCTTCCCCATACCTCAATGGTGGTCGAATAGGCAATGTTGCGGAAGCTCAAGAGTGCGAAGACTCATTCATCCATTCCGCCAGGCAGGGAGTCTCGTACCCTCAACGCCCTCGGGTGCAAGGCTTACCAGGGCTCCATGCTGTCATGCTGCATCCAAGTGTACCAATTATATATTGAAATGTTCCTCCGTGATCTTGCTAAGGAGCTTGAAGGCTTCATGGCGGGCCTCGATGGAAACCAGCTCTGACACTTGCAGGCCCTCTCAAAGTCTGTCGTGGAGTGCTCAAAGTATCTCTCGCGAGCAGTGTACGACGGCTTTGAGTCTTCTGCCTGGGTGGCGGCTGGCATTGGAGCCCACCTGCAGGCTTGGCTCCAGTCCTCGGACCTGGAACAGAAGGTCCAAGAGAAGCTGCTGGACATCCCTTGCCTTGGGGAGCTGCTATTTGGCAAGCCCATGGAGGATAAGGCCGTGGAGTTCTAGACAGAGACATAACTTGTACTCGCCTCTCCTGGAAGACTTCCTCCCTCCCCAGGAAGAAGCAGCAGAACAAGAAGCTGTTCTTCCAGCGAAAGGGGCTCCTGTACAGGGACTACCCGGCCTATCTGCTGGCGTCAACCCCTGCTGAGGGCCTGGGCAAGTCCACGGTCCTCACAAGCCAAAGGGCCCCAAGACCCAACCCCCGGCTCCGGCTCAGTCAGCCTCGGGGTTTTGACGCCATCAGCATAGTCTCTCATCCTTTGGCAGGGTGACTATCTGTCTGGGGGCATCTGGTCCATTTCTCCCACAGGTGGGAGTCCATCTCCACTGATGACTGAGTCCTCCAGGTCATTTGGGAGGGCTTTTTCCTCCGTCTAGACCAGGCCCCTCGCCCGTACTTTCCCGGGGAACCACGTCAGCTTCCCCCAGCACCAGGCCCTCCTGAGTCAAGAACTTGCAGGCCTCCTCAAGGACGGGGCGGTAGAACCAGTCCCACCGCAACTCCGAGGATGGGGATTTTACTACCGATACTTCCACATCTCAAAGTGGACAGGAGGCCTTCTGGCTCATCTTTGACCTGCGGAACCTAAACAAGTTCCTGGTGTGGGAGAAGTTCAAGATGCTCTCCCTTGGAACTTTACTGCCCTACTTCCATCAGGGTGACTGGCTATGCTCCTTGGACTTAAAGGATGCTTATGCTCACATCCTCGTCCATCCCAAACACAGGAAGTACCTCCGCTTCATGGTTCAGGGAAACCATTACCAGTACAGGGTACTTCCCTTTGGCCTCGTGGGTCTTCACAAAGTGCCTGACCATGGCTGCGGCCCATCTGTGGCTGCAGGGCCTCTTCATGTACCCATATCTAGATGACAGGCCACGGACCGCACCATTTGCCTCCTGGAGCATCTGGGGTTTGTGATCAATTACCCAAAGTCTCACCTCACTCTAGTACAGTCCCTGGAGTTCATCGGGACTCGCTTGGACACCCTTCGGGCCATGGCTTTTTTCCCTCAGGACAGAGCGGGCCGCCTTGTGTCCCTGATGTCTGAGGTGTGGTGCTGCAGCTCTGTCTCTGCCCGTATGATGCTTCGTCTTCTTGGCCACATGGCCTCCACGGTCCATGTCATGCCCAACGCCCGTCTCATCATGTGGGTGAAGCAGTGGTGCCTCTGAGCGTAATGGGCAGAATCAGCCAGCTGCTTCTAGGACCCTGTTTCGGTCTTTCCCAGCATGGTGGAGTCTCTGGCTTGGTGGTAGGAGTTTCGGAACGTGCTTCGTGGTATGCCCTTTCAAGTCCCGGTGCATCAGGTGGTCTTGACCACGGATGCCTTCCCAGCAGGCTGGGGAGCTCACTGCGAGGGATGGCGCACTCGGGGATCCTGGTCCCTTGAGGAGTCCCAACAGCAGATCAACCTGCTGGAACTCCAGACAATTCGCCTTGCTCTCCGGGTTTTCAGGGATCGCTTGCGGCACCGAACAGTGCTGGTCCAAATGGACAACCAGGTCACGATGTTCTGTTGTGAACAAACAGGGGGCCACCGGTTTCTACAGCCTCTGTGTGGAGGCGATGGCCCTCTGCTCCTTTGCAGTGAGCCAGGGCATGACCGTCTGGGCCACCTACCTCCCGGGTCAGGAAAATGCATTGGCAGATCGGCTCAGCAGGGTCCTCCAGCCACACGGCGCAGTGCCTCTTCCAACATTGGGGGACTCCGGACCTGGACCTCTTTGCCAGCCCTGAGAACTCGCAGCTTCCTCGGTTCTGCAGTCCCCTCCCACACCCAGACAGAGTGGCCCCCGATGCCTTCCTCATCTCCTGGGACATGGGGTTCTATATGCCTTCCCCTCCTCGCCCCTCATCACCTGGACCTTTCTAAGGTTAAGTGGGACAGGGCTTCGATGAATCTCATAGCCCCAAGGTGGCCCAGGCAGCCTTGGTTCCCCCTGCTGCTCCATCTCTCGCCGGAGCCCCCAGTCCTGCTCGGATTCTCACCAGAGCTGCTAACACAGGAGGAGGGTCTGCTTCTTCATCCCAGTCTAAGGTCCCTGTTCCTCACAGCTTGGCGGCTGAGCAGGTCGATCTAGCCTCCTACCATCTCCCCATGGAGATCAAGGACATTCTTCTAGTTTCATGGAAGGACTCGACCAGATGGGCTTATGCCTTCAAGTGGCGTCGTTGGTGCTCGGAGCTCCTAGCAGACCCTTTTGCATGCTCTAAAAGCTTGGTCTTGCAGTCTGGGTTGAAGTCTAACTCGGTCAGGATTCACCTGAGCGCCATCTCAGCGAACCACCATCTTGTCGAGGGCAAACCTCTTTCGGGGCTATCGCTGATCTCTCGTTTCATGAGAGTCTGCTTCTTTCCAAGCCTCCTACCTGCCCTCCTCTGGCAGAATGGGACCTCAATGTGGTCCTCACGTAGCTGACTAAGCCGCCCTTTGAGCCCATGGCTACCTGCCCACTGCACAATCTGTTGTGGAAGATGGCCTTCCTGGTGGCTCTCACCTCCGCCCAGAGAGTCAGTGAACTCTAGGTGCTGACGGCCGAGCACCATACACGAGGTTCTAAGGTTGTCTCATCTTAATCAAGAGATAATGCTACCCACCTTTTTCCCGGAGCCCCATGCCGACCGGGCGTTGGCAATTCTCCACACCGTGGATTGTAAGAGGGCTCTCTCTTTCTTCCTGCAGCGGACTTGGGTCCACCGCAGGTTTGGGCAGCTCTGTTTCCTTCGACTCCAGCTAATTGGGGCTGGCGGTCACCAAGCGTACCTTGTCCAGCTGGGTGGCAGACTGCATCGCCTTTGCCCAGGCCCAGGCCAGGTTTCTCCTGGACCGCTGAGTCTCGGCTCACAATGTCCGAGTGATGGTGATGTCTGTCGCTAGTCTGCACTCGATGCCACTGGCAGACGTCTGCTGGACCGCCACCTGGTCTTCCACTCACACCTTCACGGTGCATTACTGCCTGGAGAGGGAGTCCCATTGGGACGCCGCCTTCGGCCAGGCTGTACTTTGTAATCCGTTCGGGGTTTAAGCAACTCCTGCCCTCCAACCCTTCTTGTTCCGACTACCAGGAGCATTGCCATCCATGAAACCGGGGTCCTCAGGCTGCCTTCAGCTTTCACTGGCAACTGCTCACAGCGATGCTGTGCCTTTTTCTACAGGTCCTCGGTAGCCTGTAGCTAGGGAGTCCCATATGTAAGGACTGACTTCCTGCTTATTCCTGGAGAAAGCGTAGTTACTCACCTGTAACAGCTGTTCTCCAGGGACAGCAGGAATCAGTCCTTACAACCCTCCCTCCTCCCCTTGGATTTGCTGTATATTTTTGCCATCTTCTTTAAGGGGCTATAGCTATAGCACCTGACTGAATAGGATGGCACCCTTATGCAGGAAGGGGATCACGCATTCGTGGTGGCATTCCCAAAGGCTTTCTTTGAAAGCTGGGGAAATGCTCTGTGCGGGTTCCGTCGGTGCTGATGTCACCCATATGTGAGGACTGATTCCTGCTGTCCCTGGAGAACACCTGTTAGAGGTGAGTAACTACGCTTTTCCTTGAGTCCTGCTAGACCAGTCCAGGACCTGCCCCTATGACCTGTTTGGTTTGATGTGCTTTTTCTGTGGTTGACCCTGCGGTCCCTTATTCTCTTGACAGCCTTCTGCTTGAAGTTAGTCTTGTACATAGTTGTATGTCAAGCTCCATCTCTAGTCCTGTTCAAATCCAGGTTAAAAATCTACCTTTTCAAGGCTGCTTATGTATCTTGACCCCTTTCTTTCCTACTTTACACTCTTATTTCATTTATTATTTTTTTATTTAACTGCATTTATATCCCGCTTTTCATTGGGTCAAAGCGGTTTAACATAAAAGGGGAGTGGGACAATAATCAAGTTGACAGAAAGAGGGAGGGGGCCATCATCAGGGGGATAACATTGTTGATCTTCACAGAAAGTAACAGTACTAGACAGTAGACGTTTTTCGGTAGTCTCTTAGATGGTTGCTGGAGGGGGGGGGGGGTAGGTCAGGGGGTTCTGGTGAACAGTTATTGAGAGGTGCCTGTTTCAGGTCCAAGATATTTATGAAACAGGATGGTTTCTAACTGTTTCCGGAATGCGGAGATGTCTTTGGTGCTTCGGATCTGACTCGGGAGGGAGTTCCAGAGGGAGGGTGCATACAGTTTGAATGCTCTGTTGCAGGTTTGCTGATTGAACTTAGTTCGCTCATGGGGGATAGTGAGAGTGTTACTGGTGGTCTGACAGGTTGGTCTGTTGAGAGTAGGGTGAGGTAGTAGAGTCTGAAGTTGTGCGGTCTGGATTTGATGGAGGGCTTTCTGGATAAGTAGGGGGGATTTGTATGTAATCCTTGCTTCGAGGGGCAGGATGTGAAGTTCTCTCAGGACTGGGGTGATGTGATTGTTTTTTTTTTGCCTTCGGGATGATTCTTGCGTTGGTGTTTAAGGCAATCCGTAGGAGGTTGGTGTGGGCGGTGGATAGTCCGTGATAAATTGCATTGCAGTAGTCCAGGTGGGGGAGCGTCATGGCCTGTATGACTGTTCTGAAGTCCTGAGGGTCGATGAGTGGTCTGAGCCATTGTACTGTCTTTGCTTGTATTTTTTTAATCATTCCCATATAATGAAATTCCCTAGTCTCTGGTTTGTTTTGTTAGACTGTCTTGAATAGTTAGTCCCTGCTCAATAGAGGTTATAGTCTCTCTCTTCTATGTGTTTATGTAGAGCATTGTGTAAGCCTAGTAGTGCTATAGAAATTATTTTTATTAGTAGTAGTAGTAGACCTTAAAAGACATTGCAGCTAAGTTAATTTCTGGAGGTAAGAGTTCAGAAAAGGCTAATTCTTTCCTGGTTTGGCTACCTTGGCTGCTACTTTGAGCTAGAATTTGCTTCAAATTTCTCTGCTTAGAGTGCACACATCCACTGACATAACACACAGTAACGCACAGAGCCACCAAGACACACGTGCACAAACACAATCCAACGCACACATACACCCCCCTCAACACTCCCTGTGACACACAAGTATGCACCCCTTGATGCTGCCCATGTGACACACATACACACACACGCACGCATGCATCCACACACCCCTCTAAGCTTCTTATGACACACACATACACACCTCTCGATGATCCAGATGTATTCCACGCTTTAAAAAAGATAGAAGGAAAGCCAAATAACTGCCAGAAGATGAGGTCAGAGAGAATATTGTAGCCAAAAAAGCATCTTTCAGAAAATGGAAAAAGGAGCCAAATGATGAAAATGGGAAACAACATAAGCATTGGCAAGTTAGATGCAAGGCATTGATAAGGCAGGCAAAGAGAGAATTTGAAAAGAAGCTTGTCTTGGAAGCAAAAATGCATAATACAAACTTTTTCAAGTACATAGTTAGCAAAAAAAAACCTGTGAGAGAGTCAGTTGGACCATTAGATGATAGAGGGGCACTAAAGGAGGACAAGACCATAGCGGAGAGACTTAACAAATTCTTTGCTTCGGTCTTTACTGAAAAAGATATAGAGAGGTTCTCTGGCAACTAGCAGGAAGTCAGTCTTCACATATGGGTGACGTCGGCGCCGACGGAGCCCATGTGGAAACATCTCCTCAGCTTTCAAAGAAAGCCTTTGGGAGATGCATCACACATGCGTGGTCCCCATCCTACCCAAGGGTGCCATCTTACCTCAGTCTTCTTTTTTTCCTTGGAGCACTCTGGATGTCTGTCCAGTTTCCCCCAGAAAAAGTGTGTGTTTTATCTTGTTTTAATCTGGTATGTGTACCGGTTCCTTTCCAGCCCCCGAGCCAGCTTGCCTCAGCATCACTGTTTTTTTTCTTGAGGTATTCTTCAACCGGCGCTTCATGCCCTTTTTTGGCCACAGGCCTCTGACCCATGCCAGGCGGCAGGGCCCCTTTTTCCACAATGGCCTTCAGCGGCTTCAAGAAATGTGATCGGTGCAGTACGATGATGTCCCGCACCAACCCACATGACTGCTGCCTCCACTGCCTTGGGCCGGAGTATGATGACTCAGACTGCAAACTCTGCAGGACCATGACCACAAAGGCAACAGGAACAATTCTTTCAGAAATCCAACTCTGCAGCAGAATCTCCAGCGACCTCATGTTCCAGGGTCCCCTCCAGTACCTCGATGCCCCGCAAGGCCTGGGCTGCTTCAGAATCCCGTGGCCATGGGTCCTCCAAGAGGAAATGTCCAGAGGTGGAATGCAAGAAGTCGAAATCTTCAAAGTCTACCTTGGCGGATGGATCTGGGAAGAAGGGAAAATCCCATTCCAGGCCTCTCAGTCCCTGGCGTGAGTCCGAGGGGTCAGAAACGGGAGCGGCTCCACAAGCTGCCCTGGACAGCATCGTCGGTATCCGGTGATTAGCCTCGGACAGCTGAGGCCATCCTTGTCAAGGTCTCCCCCTTGACAGAACAGACACCGGGCCCGGTGCCTCAGTGCCTGGGTCGAAGTTTACGGAGCCAACTATCATGGAGACCAGGATGGCGGCCTTAGAGAGCAGTATATCTGCCCTCGTGGCCATACAGTGGGCATTTATGTCCAGTTCCTCTGCTTCATCTGCCCTGACAACGGGACCCTCGACATCGAGGGCTTCCTCGGATGTCGAGCTGATCCTTGAACACCACCAGCCTCGAGAGACCAATTGGCATCAGTCGGGACACCGGTCCTCTCCAGGTAGTGCACACAGTTTGGACCACAGGTCCTCCAGAGGTCATGGGCCTTCGAGCTCGGGCCTCGACCACGGGGCTTCGGACTCGTCATCGGACTTCGAGTCGGAATTGGAGACTGAGGACAAGGAGTCTCCGGACACTCGGCAACACAAAGACATTCCCTAAGACCTGTCTCCCCAGTATCCTGACAATGTTCCCCGGCCAAGGACGTTGCCTTCCTCATCTTTGTGCGGGACATAGCTAAGGCGCTTGCCATTGAGACAGAGACCAAGGCCGAGGAGGATCCCTGCATGGAGGAACTGAAGATTCTGCAGTACGAACCCCCCCATCCCCCCTAAGGGGAAGCCCTTATGGTGCCTGTCCCTCCAATCCTCGAGCACCTCCTTCTCTGTATGTGGGAGACACCGGCGTAGGTACCCATTGTCAGCAGGCAACTCGAATCTATGTACCGAGTCCGCTGAAGCTCTGGATTCCAGAAGACTCAACTTCCCCACAACTTGATGGTTGTTGAATCTGCCATGCACAGACTCGGCCAAAAGACCCATTCTTCAGTGCCCCCCAGCAGGGAAGCCCAGACTCTTGATGCCCTCAGCCAAAAAGACCTTCCAGGGCTCAATGCTTGCGTGCCGAGTCCAATACTATCAACTGTACCTCAAAGAACTGGCGAGGGAGCCTGGGTGCCTCGACAGGGAACCCCTTCAGCGGTTCATGTCTCTGGCCTTGGCGGTCAAGGAATGCTCTATGTTTTTATCCCAAGCAGCTTATGACTGTTTCGAGTCGTCAGCCAGAGTAGCCGCTGCGGGCATTGGGGCCCGATGCCAGGCATGGCTGCAGTGATCTGACATGGAACAATGGGTTGATGACAAACTTATCGATGTCCCCTGTATTGGAGAGAATCTCTATAGGAAATCCATGGCAGACAAGGCGGCTGAAATAGAGTTCCTGACAAGGACCAGATTCTCTAAAAAGACATTGGTATGGCTTCATAGGAAGGCCCCGTGGAAGAAGTCCTTCTTCCCGAGGGAAAAATGAATGTTTTGGCAATGCTTCACAGTTCCAAACTTTCTCGGCTCTGCAGGAAGGCTAACAGCACAAAGGGCAAGGGCACGGGCACGGCCTCCACAAACAAAGGACCCCCAAGTCTCAGGTGCTGGCCCTGGCTTACCCTGGGGGGAGCTTTTGACTGCTTGGGCATGACTTCCTCTTCCCCAGGGGGTCCCCAACAGCCCACAGGGGGACGTCTGGTCCTGTTTGCCCACAGGTGGTCCACCATCATCACCGGTTCCCGGATACTGTAAGTGCCTCCTCACCTGCAACAGGCGCCACCTTCATACTTTCCAGGAGAGTCTGTAAGACCTCTCGTCCACCAGACTCTGCTCCTCACCGTGCTCGCAGGTCTCCTTGAGGTCAAGGTGGTGGAACCAGTGCCCAAGCATCTCTGGGGCACCGGCTTCTACTCCAGGTATTTCCTTGTTCCCAAGCAAACATGGGGCCTCAGGCCCATCCTGGACCTACCGGACTTGAACAGATTTCTAGTGAGGGAGAAGTTCAAGATGCTCTCCCTTGGAACACTGCTGCCATACCTCCAGCAGGGAGACTGGCTATGCTCCTTAGACTTGAAGGATGCCTATACAGACATCCTGATCCACCCCAGCCACTGAAAACACCTGCGCTTTGTGGTAGGAGGAGGTCACTACCAATACAGGGTGCTGCCCTTCGGGCTGGCCTCATGGCCAAGGGCCTTCACCAAGTGCCCAGTGGTGGTCGCAGCCCACCTTCTTCTCCAAGGGACCTTCGTCTTTCCCTACCTGGACGACAGCTCTAAAAGGGAGGCACAGCTGCAGAGGTGCACCATCCAAGCCCTGCAGCACCTGTGGTTCATCATCAACCATCCCAAGTCCCACCTCCCCCCAGCTCAGTGGCTCGAGTTCATAGGGGCTCAACTAGACACCCTCCAGATGAAGGCCTTCCTCCCTCAGGAGTGGTCAGAATGCCTCGTGGTCTAGCCGCCGAGGTACAGCACCACCGGTCGGCTAACTGTCCCGCTTCTCCGCCAGCTAGGCTATATGGCCTCTACGGTCCACGTGGCCCCATATACCCTTATGTTTTGAGCAAATAACATAGACCGCCTGGCTAGTTCCCTCTTCAGATATTTAAGCTGCCTTGATCCAAACCCCTCAGCCAGAACCAACTACTTACCTTATCCCTAATACTCACTATGTATATAGTTCATCCCAATTACGACCCACGTTGACTCCCCTGTTTAATCTACCTGTTATCTTTAATAACTGTTGATGTTTGCTGTTTTGTTTTCTAAAACTTATTCTATGTAACTACTGGTTTTGTTCCTTGTAAACCGCACTGATTTCTAAGTAGTCCGGTATATAAAACCAAATAAATAAATAAATACTCATGAGAGCAGCCCAGTGGTGCCTTCGTTCTCAGTAGACACAAGCCATGGGCAGGCTTCGGGACAGGGTGAGAGTGACCCGCCAGCTGGCGGACTTCCTCAACTGGTGGCAGATCCCCTGCCACCTTCAGGCTGGGATGCCCTTCCAGGCACCCACCTCCCCAGAGGGTCCTCACCACAGTTGCTTCCCTGCTGGGCTGGGGAGCTCATTGCGACGACCTCCACACACAGGGCAGCTGGTCCCAGATGGAATGCCAGCTGCAGATCAACTTTATGGAACTTTGGCCGATATTCCTGGCTCTCTAAGCCTTCCACCACCGGCTTCAGCACCAGTCTGTGCTGATCCAGTCCGACAATTAAATCACAATGTTCTATGTGAACAAACAAGGGGGCACAGGGTCGTATTCCCTCTACTAGGAGGCGGTAGCCCTCTGCTCATATGCGACATGCAATGGTATGCTCCTAAGGGAGGTCTACCTCTCGGGACAGGACAAGCTAAGCAGAGTCCTCCAGCCGCACGAGTGACGCTTGGATCCTATGGTGGCCTTCCGGCTGTTTCGAATTGTGGCGTCCCTCTAGTGGACTTGTTCGCCATCCCGGACAACACACAGTTGCCCTGCTTCTGCTCCCGCGAGTTACACCTGTCCTGGGTGGCAGCGGACGCATTCCTCTTTCTATGGATGGAAGATATTTGGAACCAGCTACCCCCCGCATTACGGAACATTCAATCTCTCAATTTATTCAAAAAATACCTTAAGATATACCTCTTCAAAGAATACTATGGTGTATCTTTTGCAGTTAATCCCCAGCAAGCACATCCTCCACACCCTCATAATATCCCCATCACCCCCCCCCTTAAACACCTAAGTCTGTTCAGCCCTCACTGTTATTCCCACCCCTCCTTCATCTCATCATAAGACCACCTCTATAAACACCAGTATAACTCAAGCTTACCATACCTCATGCCCCCCCTTCGTAAGATCACTGTAATATAGTTTCAAAAGTTTTACTTTTCCTGCATTTATCCCCTCCCTTTTGTTATTTGCTGTTCTAATTTAAAGTTGCCTGTATAACTATACATTTTAATTGTTCTATGTAAACCGTTCCTGTTTGTTCTATGTAAACCATTTTGCCTGGTAGAAAAATGGTATATTGAAACCAATCAAATAAATAAATATGGCCTCCTGTATGCTTTCCTGCTAACTCCATTTGTCGCCAAGATCCTCTTCAAGGTCCAGCCTGACAGGGCATCACTGATACTGATGGCCCAGGCACCTTGGTTCACGCTGCTTCTCCACCTGTTGGTGGCGGCACCGATTTCCCCAGGACTGCTATCACAGGAGAAGGGCACTGTCCTGTACTTGGGGTACCTGTCACTTATGGTTTGGCTGCTGAAAGGGTAGCCCAGGCTCCCTTCAACCTCCCACGGGATGTGAAAGATGTCCTTCTAGCCTCCATAAAGCCTTCATGAGAAGGGCATACGCCTTCAAGTGGCATCGCTTCTCAGTTTGGTGCGCTGAGAGGCAGGCAAACCCGTTCTCCAGTACCTACTCCACCTTTTTCAGGTGGGATTAAAGTCCAACTCAGAGTGCACATGTGCGCTATCGCAGCACATCACCATTTCGTTCAGGGAAAACCATCTCGGCTTAGCCCCTTGTATCATGGTTCCTGCCAGGGCCTCATGTTATCCAAACCCCCCTCATCCACCCAACAGCTGCGGAGTGGGAGCTCAACGTGGTGCTCTCGCAGGTCACTAAGCCAATGTTTGAGCACCTGGCTACCCGCCACTTGCGGTTCCTCTCCTGGAAGGTCTTCTTTCTCGTGGCACTTGCTTCAGCTCGCAGGGTCAGCGAGCTCCAGGATCTGATGGCAGAGCCTCTCTACACAATGTTTTACAAGAACAAGGTGGTGCTCCACACACACCCCAAGTTTCTGTCAAAGGTGGTGTCCCCATTCCACTTCAATCAGAAGGTGGTGCTCCCTACCTTCTTTCCAAGGCCTTATGCTGGCAAGACAGAGACCGTCCCCATACTTTGGATTGTAAAAGAGCCCTGTCCTTCTATCTGCAATGGACTCGAGGCCACCGCAAAGCACCTCAGCTTTTCATCTCCTATGACCCCAGTTGACTGGGGCTCCCAGTGACTACGTGAATTCTGTCCACTTGGGTGGCGGACTGCATTACCCCTTGCCTATGAGCAGGCTGGGAGCTCACTAGACTAGCGGGTCATGGCACACCGCGTTAGGGCCATGGCTACTTCTGTGGCAAATCTGCATTTTGTACCGGTGACGGAAATCTGCTAGGCCGCCACCTGGTCTTCAGTCCATACCTTTGCAGCTCACTACTGCCTAGAGAGGGAGTCCCGAGGGGACAGCACCTTCAGCCAGGCCACCTCTTTGGGGGGGGTGTAGGCAACTCCTGCCCTCCAACCCTTTTGTATTCAGGCTACTGGAGTGCTGGTTCTCCACCGGACACCTGGGTCTTGCGAACATCTCTCCATTAGGAACTGTTGCATCTCACAGCTCACTTCTCTGGCTGCCGTGGCATTTTGTACAGGTTCTCGGTTGCCTGTAGCTGGGGAGTCCCATATGTGAGGACTGACTTCTTGCTTGTTCCTGGAGAAAGCATAGTTACTTATCTGTAACAGGTGTTCTCCGGGGACAGCAGGAATCAGTCCTCACAACCCTCCTTCCCTCTCCTTGGAGTTGCTTCTTTGCTGTATTTTAATTGTTGCTGTCTTAGATGTGTCATTAGACTGAGCGGGAAGGGGACCACACATGCATGGGGCATCTCCCAAAGGCTTTCTTTGAAAGTTGGGGAGATGCTTCCGCAAGGGCTCCATCGGCGCTGATATCACCCATATGTGAGGACTGATTCCTGCTATCCCCAGAGAACACTTGTTATAGGTGTGCAACTACACTTTACCCATGCCTTAAATGATATTCAAAGGTGATGTATCAGAAGAATTGAAACAAATCTCGATAACTGGGGAGATGTATTACAGCTATTTGATAAACTAAAGAGTAGCAAATCAACTGGACAGGATGATATACATCCCAGGATGCTGAAAGAACTGAAATATGAGATTGCAGACCTACTATTAGTAACCTGTGAACTATTATTAAAATCATTTGTTAGTACCTGAAGATTAGAGAATGGCCAATGTAACGCTAGTTTTTAAAAAGGGTTCCAGGGGTGATCCAAGCAAGTAAAGACCGGTGAGCCTGACATCAGTACCAGGCAAAATGGTAGAAACCATTGTAAAGAACAAAATTTCTGAACATGTAGGTAGTCATGGTTTAATGGGAAAAAGTCAACATGGGTTTAGCCAAGGAAGGTCTTGTCTTACTAATCTGTTATTTTTTTGAAGGTGTGAATAAACAGATAGATAGATTTATGTATTTAACAGTTTTTTAAATATACTGCTCTATCTGAAAGTCAAAGCAATTTATAGCATCACTAACTGCACTTGTACATGGAACATAGGGTAATTTAACTCTATACTTTTATATGGAACACAACTTCTAAATTCTTACATAAAATCAGGAGCAGAAAAAACACAGTTGAGTTCTAAGTTCTTACATTTTATTAGCAATAGGAGTAACATTGACAAAACAGTTCAGTTCAGTAGGAGTAACGTTGAGGAAACAGTAGTGAGAAATTTTGCTGTGTAATAATGTATATGGTCATGGAGTAGTCTGATTTAACTCTTGCTACCAAAGCTCTCCAAAATTATATGGGTTTTCGGTTTCTTGTGGAATTCTGTCAGGTCAGTGATAGTTGGTATGTCATCAGGGAGGTAGATAAAGGTGTGCTGGTTGATACAGTTGTTCTGGATTTTCTGAAAGCCTTTGACAAGTTCCCTCATGAGAGACTTGGCAAAATTAAGAAGTCATGGGATAGGAGGCAGTGTACTATTGTACATCAGGACTTGGTTAAAAGATAGAAAACAGAAAGTAGTGCTTAATGGCCACTTTTCTCAATGGTGACAGGTGAATAGTAGAGTACCCCAGGGATCTGTGCTGGGCCCGCTGCTTTTTAACATATTCATAAATGACCTAGAAATGGGAATCACGAGTGAGGTGATCAGCTTTGCAGTTGACACAAAATTATTCAAAGTTGTTAAAATTCAAGAGGATTGTGAAAAATTGCAAGAGGATCTTGATAAATTGGAAGACTGGACACCCAAATGGCAGATGAAGTTTAATGTGGACAAGAATAAAGTTGGGTAAGAAGAACCCAAACTACGATTTTGCAATGCAAGGTTCCACATTAGGAACCATTACCCAGGAAAACAATTTTGGTGTCATCGTGGATAATATGTTGAAACCCTCTGCCTAGTATGCAGCAGCAGCCAAGAAAGCAAATAGAATGCTAGGAATCATAAAGAAAGGAATGGAGAATAAAACAAAGGATATTATAAAGCCTCTGTATTGCTCCATGGTGCTACCGCACCTACAATATTCTTTGCAGTTCTGGTTACCATATCTTCAAAAGGATATGGCAGAATTAGAAAAGGTACAGAGAAGAGCCACCAAAGTGATAAAGGGGATGGAAGTCTACCCCTATGAGAAAAGGCTTAAAAGGTTAGTGCTCTTCAACTTGGGAAAAGACAGCTGAGGGGAAATATGAAAGAGGTCTATAAAATAATGAATTGTATGGAACGAGTAAACATAGATCAGTTGTTTACTCCTTCAAAAAGTAGAAAGACTAGGGGACATGCAACGAAGCTACAATGTATTTATTTAAATTTATTTAAATGGATTTCTATACCGCTTTCTCCTTGAATCAAAGCAGTTTACAAAACAACTAAATAGAATTACATAAAACGAAGAGAGGGAGGAAGGCATGAATGGCGATATTGCAAAGAAACTTATAGCGCAGTAGTTATAAGCAGCTCTTGCGATATGAACTATGTACACAGTATTTGGTAACAGTGTCACCTTGATACAGTGAGTTTGTATGGAAGGGGGGTTTAGGAGAAGTGAAGAGCTGTAGCAGAAAGGGCAAAGGAAGAAAGGTATCCCATTTAAGACTAATAGGAGAAAATATTTTTTCACTCAACGAGTAATCAAATTCTGGAATTCATTACTGGAGATGTAATAAAAACTGTTAGTTCTAGCTGAGTTTAACAAAGGTTTGGACATGTTCCTAGAGGAAAAGTCCATAAGCCATTACTAAAGAGGACCAGGGAAATCCACTGTTTACCCCAGGTTAAGCAATGTGGAATCTGTGTACCTTTTTGGGAACCTGACAGGTACTTGTGAGCTGGATTGGCTACTGTTGGAAACATGATACTGGGCTTGATGGACCTTGGTCTGACCCAGTATCCTGTTTCCAATGCAGCTCACAAATACATGGCAGGATGCCAAGAGGGAGATGGATTCTATGCTGCTTATTCTATGGATAAGCAGTGGATTTTCCCCAGTTCACTTTAATAATTGTATCTCCAGGAACAAGCAGGAATGAGTCTTCACATACGGGTACGTCGGTACCGACGGAGCCTGCACGGGAATGCTCCCCAGCATCCAATCAGAAAGCTTTTGGGAGCATCCCTCGCGCCTGCGCGGTGACTTCCCACCTTTCCCACTGCCTCTCTTCAGTTTTCGTTTTTCCGCGGAGCCAACAGGACGTCCTCCTGTCACCGCAGAAACTTTTTTCTTTAAAAATCCTTATTTTCTTATTTTCTTGTGGTACGCGGCTGTTTTTCCCGCCGATACCGGTACCGCCGGTGCTTTATTTTATTTTCAAACTTGGAGAAATATTTCTCCTCAGTTTTTTGTTTAACTTTTTTGAGCCTACCAGGCCTTTCCAAAATGGAGCCTTCTTCCCCTAAGAAGTGCCTTCACTGTGGAAACTCAGTTTTCTTTTTAGACTCCAATGCTTGGTGTCTATCCTGTCTGAGTCCTGACCGTTTTTCCCCTGACACTTCAGGCTATATGGTTGGGAGAAGACCTTCCCTTTTTCGAGTCTCCCTCGATACCGTTTTTCCTCCTAAGGTGAGGACACCGGTTTATTCTTCTCTCCAGGATCAGGTAACCCACAAACAGTCTGTTAAGACTAGCCATTTCTTGAAGGGTAAGTCTCATACCCAGCATGATGACGGCTCCGGCCTTATCCTCAAGACCTCAATGGCAATAAAACCTCGGCGGGAGTCTTCGGGCTCCAAAGCATTCACGGGGTTTCAGGTTGTTCCTGGGGCTCACCCCTCACAGAACATACCTGAGCCGTGCCAGGGGGTGGTATCCGCTTCGAGCGGTACCGATAACCCGGCACCGGCATCGGTGTCGAGTGCTGCACTCTTCACCAGGAATCGTCATCTGGTGTCCTCGGTACCTTCGGGGCCGATCGATACGACCCAGGTTGGCTTTCCTATATCCCAACCATGCTCGGGGTTGGTACCGGCTTCGAGCGGTACCGATACCCCGGTATCGGCATCGGTATCGAGTGTTCCACTCTTTACCTGGGATCGTCATCTGGAATCCTCGGTACCTTCGGGGCCGATCGATATGACCCAGATTGACTTTCCTATATCTTCACCGTGCTCGGGGTTGGTACCGACTTCGAGCGGTACCGATACCCCGACATCGGTGCCGGTGTCGAGTGTTCCTCTCTTTGCCGGGCATCGTCTTCGAACGACCTCGGTACCTTCGGTGCCGTTCGATGAGATTCCAATTGACTTTCAGGTATCGGCATCGCTGATACCACCACGAACGTCGGTACCTTCTAGACATGCATCGATAGACTCGCTTGCTTCGAGGCCGAGTCTAGAATCGATATCCAGTCTAGATGACTTGGTACCGACGCGTTTCGGAACCGATCCATATCGTTTCCGGCTACGCAGTACCGAGGATATTCACCAGGGCTCTCTGGCTACCTCGGTACCGCTTCAGCAGCCCTCGATTACTGCTTCGATGACGTTATCTCCGATACCGGTACCGGTGTCGGGGTCGATTCCTGCAGTTCCATCGGTGCCATCGATCCTTTCTATGCCTAGTTTGGAATCGATACCAGGCACTGACGATGCAGTACTAACTGCCTCAAATCAGAACTGTCAGTATCACAGTCCATCGAGCAGGATTCTTTTTCTGCACCAGTCCATTATATGTTCTGGTGCTCAAGCTGCTCCTTCAACCTCAGCTTGCCCAGGATTAGTTCCTATTGGAAATCCTTCTTTTCAGAAGTTTCTCCTTGACATGGCAGCTTTTCTTGCCATTCCTATTCCTGTTTTTTCTCTTGACCAAGATCCTGCAGAAAAGGAAAACATAATGCTTCCTTTACAGCATTCTTTACAGGATCTTCTTCTGAGGATATGGGAATCACCCTTAAAGGTTCCTTTGCCTTCTACAGCCATTGACGTTCTGCATCAGGTACCTCCCTCTCCAGGGTTCCAGAAAAACCAACTTCCACATCATTCCATTGTAGTGGAATCAGCAATGAGGAAGGTAAGAAGCAAGAAGAAGCATTCTTCTTATCCGCCAGGTCGTGCATCTAAAGCACTTGATGCCTTTGGACGTCAAACCTTCCAAACTTCTATGCTGGCTTCAAGAATTATTTCATATATTTTCTATATGAGTCTGTCACTTCAGGAGGTCACAGAGAAATTATCTCTCTTGTCTCCTTTTCTGTCAGATCCTAACGCCTCTGACTATTCCTTGCTTCTTAATCATAGCAGGAATATCTCTTGGTTCCTTTCTCGTGCTTCTCTAGACTCTTTTGAGTCTGTCAGCAGATCCTCTGCTATTGCCATTGGAGCACGTCGTACAGCCTGGCTGCAAGCTTCTGACTTGAGCAGCTGGGCACAACATACACTGGGTAATTCTCCTTGTACTGGAGAAAATCTCTTCAATAAAGAGGCTTTACGTCAGGTTGCTCATTGCTCCACTGACTTTCCTAGTTCTGGAAACCGTCCTAAGCCTTCTTTTTCCCCAGGACGTAGGAAATGTCCTACCAAACCTTCTTTCCCTAAGAAAAGAAAGTTCCACCTTTCTTCTGCCCATCCTCTTGATGTACCCAAGCAAGGGACATCTCATCCTAGTCTGAAGTCTCCAGACTCTACCCAGGCTAATCATAGCCAGCAACCATAGGTTCCTGTATGTTGCAATTCTACAGTTAACTTCTTACCAGAAGTTATTCTTCAAACTCTACACTGGTTTTTCTTTTCAGTATGCTAAGCTGTTAGGATATTTTTGTCCATGGGTTACAGAATTCTCCCTTTCTTTTTATCATAAAGGGAGATTACAATTATCCCATGATAGTTTCTGTCCCCACATGGACATTTTTTCCTTCAGCTGACTTACCATATGGTACGTCACCTACCAACCCCCACTCTTCCAGGGTTTCCCCTGCCCGAGTTGGTACCATACTGAAACACTTCTCTTCTTTCCAGTGTAGATTTTCTACTATCCTTCAATGCATGCTCTGAACAACTCATCAGACAGGGATGGAAATATCCCCGCTCCCTCTGTCTGTTTTTCTCCCTGTTTTTATACAGGGGAATCCCCTTTTTTCTTTGTTCAGTTGCTACACATACAGAAGTTCCAGTGCTTACTTTAAAGTTTCTTGCAAGCTACTTTCATTATCTTGCATAATACTACTCATTGCAGGTTATCTTCTTCTAGCCATATCCTTACCTGGGATGTGGCAGCACTTCTGACTGCTGTCAGTTCTCTCATAATTTTCCTGCACAATGCTCTCTGCAATCTTCAGAGAAGCTTTCTACTATGGGCCCTTGCTGTAGAGCATTCATCTTTGTCTCTGGGGTTTTTTTCCATATAATAGAAAAAGCTTATATAGTCATTCCATTTCTATCCTCTTGTCTCCTATTGTGATACAGAAGACAAGCTTTTTCTGCGTGAAGGTCCATGGAGTTCCCAATCTAGCAGGAATTTACCCCTTTTTTCCTTGCAGCTTGGTATTTTTTCTACTCCACTTGGACAACACATACTCTTTTACTATACATGATACCTCTGAGTCCCTTAACTGGGTCATCCAGGTATCTTAGTCCATGCGTTTCCTTGTCCTTTGGACATGTCAGAGTCCTCCAGTACTCCTGACATGCTCTTACCAGACTACTATTATCCTCTGTTTTTCACGCAACCATACTGGTTATCCACTGAAATGCATTCCTGCACCACAGAAATAGATTCTCTATATATCTTCAGGTGGTTTTTACCCCTTTATTATTAGATTAATCTTTTCCCTTCACATTCCCCATGTGAATGCTTTGTGGAGCTCCGTTGCAGGCATATATAACCGCTTTGATTGAAATGATAAAGCGGTATATAAAACCTGTTAAATAAAATAAAAATAAATAAATAAAAAAATATATCCTCAGACTTATAACCATACATATTTTTATAATCTGTGTGGGCATAAGCCATGCCCATATATATATATATATATATATATATATATATATATATATATATATATATATATATATATTCTTACTTCTATATATATATGTATCTCACATATTGGACATATCCACACACATATATATAGATATGTATGTATCTTCATGTTTATAGATATTTTTATATATATATAAAAATATCTACGTACCTATTGGGAGATGTCCATAGGACGCTAAGTATTACCTTCTACCTCCCTAACTGTCTGTGCTATAAAGCTTTTACCTTCTTAAGGGTCCAGACAGTCAACTTGCCTTTTTTCATATGGCTCAGTAACTGGGAGCGGTTATACACACAATTGCTGCTGTGACGTTAACAGCTTCTATTTTTGTTATAGATCTCCCTATCTCTGAAGTATCAAACTTCTATGTCTTCCTAGCTCTTACCAGCTAGGAAAGACAATGTACATCTTCAGTATTTATGAGTACACTTCTGTTTTCCTTGGGAATAGGGGTTTTTCCATACCCTCTCTTCCTTTCCGGACTGGGCTAATTCTCCAGATCGGTCAGTCTTCTTCTTTTGGTCCTCAATGATAATAACTCTGTACCTAAAAGAGTTCTCAGCTTTTTCCCTTAAAGCTTTCCATTGAAGACCTGCCGTTCTTCTCCTGCCCCAGTTGACACCTGGGTCACCTGCCCATTCCAGATTTGGAACTTCATCCTCACTGCTGTGAAGTTACCTTGAAGATTCCGCTACTGCATCTACAGTACACTCCATCACAGTTCTACTTCCTACAATCCAGTAGGTAAGTCCTATGTTGTACTGGTTCATTAAATATTTTAATGATACTTGACATACATTCTAAAGACTCATCTCTCCTGTAGTCTTTAGATTTGCTGTTCCTTGCAGCTCTTCTCTATTCAGCTCCTACCCCCCATCCCTCAGGGGATGCAGGGGATCCATGTTTGGAAAATGCCGTCCTGTCCAGGGATACGCATTTTAGGGATTCTCCCATGGCACCCACAGCTAGGGAGTCCCCATATGTGAAGACTCATTCCTGCTTGTTCCTGGAGATAGCACAGTTACTTACCTGTAACAGGTGATCTCTGGGAACAGCAGGAATTAGTCTTCACAACCCACCCACCTCCCCTAGGAGTTGTATCTATCTATTTCCTTTCCTCTGTCTCTCCTTTCTGTCTCAGCTATGAAACTCAACTGAAGAGAGGCAGTGGGAAAGGCGGGAAGTCAACGCGCAGGCGCGAGGAATGCTCCCAAAAGCTTTCTGATTGGATGCTGGGGAGCATTCCCGTGCAGGCTCCGTCGGTACCGACGTACCCGTATGTGAAGACTAATTCCTGCTGTTCCCAGAGATCACCTGTTACAGGTAAGTAACTGTGCTTTATGGACGCTTCCTTCAGGAACTTGTCCAAATCTTTTTAAAGCTCAGCAATACTAACAGTTTTTTCTATATCCTCCAGTAATGAATTCCAGAGCTTAATTATGTGTTGAGTGAAAAAATATATCTCCAGGAACAAGCAGGAATGTAGTCTTCACATATGGGTATCGTCGGTACCGACGGAGCCTGATTGGGAACGCTCCCAGGCGTCCAATAGGAAAGGTTTTGGGAGCATCCCACAGCGCCTGCGTGCTGCCTTCCCGCCTTTCCCAACTGTCCCTCTCCAGTTCTTTGTTTTCTCCAGGACCAAGCAGGAAGTCAGTCCTCACTTATGGGTGACGTCGGCGCCGACGGAACCCTCGAGGAGCAATTTTACCCAGGTTTCAAAGAAAGCCTTTGGGAATTGCAGCGTGCATGCGCGGTCCCCTTCCCGCTCAAGGGTACCATCTTGCTCAGTCTTCTTTTTTCCGCGGAGCCCTACAGACGTAGTTTGTGATTGCCGCTGAAAAGTTGATTTTTTCATTTGTTTTTTTTTTTTCTCGGTTCGACGCCGTGTCCCTTTCCCGCCCGGCCTCGATACTCCAATATCGAGTCCGTTCACTTTTTTTCGGTTTTTGTACTTTGTAACGGGCGTTCCCGCCACTTTTTTTCTTTTTCCCTGGCAGCACGGTCTTTCGACCTCGCAGGGGCCCTTTTTCCCCCGATGGCTGCCAGCGGGTTTAAAAAGTGTGATCGCTGTACCAGACTCATGTCTCTTACTGACACACATGACTGCTGCCTCCGTTGCCTCGGACCCAACCATGACTCGATGAGTTGTGGTCCGTGCAACAAAATGTCCTCGAAGGCATTGAGGAGTCGGCAGTCACAAAAGGAACGAATCTTCTCTGACTCCGCGTCCGGTCGGGCCCGGACTTCGTCAGAGGCTTCGACGTGTCGTGACTCCGGCCCCGAGCATCGTCGGAGTTCCTCTGAGCGGGGGTCTCCCGCCCGGGAACATCGTCGGAAGAAGAAACCCGCGAGGGCAGTGTCGGAGGACGCTCCTGGTCCCTCGAGGGCCAGGTCGCATAGCCCCGTCACCCGCCCAGGGTCCTCGGAGGCGGAGAGACCTGCGAAGCATCCTCGTCTCGAAGTGGAGTCTCTTGGACACGTGAGTACTGTAGTCCTCGTGGACTCGCCTCCGAGGGAGCCGACGTCGGGCCCGACGCCGTCGGGGCCAGAGTCGGGGGCTGCTGGGTCTTCTGAGTTTGGTCTCAGATTGACGGCCTTGGAGTGCAGTATCGCTGCCTTCATGGACCAGCAGCGGGCATTGATGACCGGCCTCGCCAGTGCATCTGCCCCGACCACCGGGACGTCGACGTTCAAGTCGACCCCGGAGGCCGAGCCGATCCTCGAGTCCATACGAGCTCAAGTCGATCCTCGGCCAAGGTCTCCCTCGGCCTCCCGTTCGGGACCGAGGTCGTCGACGCAGGCCTCGGCGTTGGGGCGGAGGTCCTCGGCACTCGCCCGCACGGAGCCTATCGATTCCTCCACGGAGGAGTCGGGCTGGGACACGGAGGAGGACGAGTCACCCGGGTCTTTTCAGACTCGGTGCATCCCCTCCGACTCGCCTGAGTTGAAGCCTCGGAGACGATCCCCCCCGGAGGATAACCGGTTCTCCAATTTCGTGAGGGACATGGCCAAGGCTTTGGCCTTCCCCGCGGATCCGGAGGAGGAGCCTCGAGCCGAAGAGCTCGAGGCCCTCCAATATGACTCTCCCCCGAAGGAGGCCTTTACTGTACCGGTTCCTCCGATGCTGGAGCGGCTGCTCTTCCGCATTTGGGAGAGCCCGGCCTCGACGCCGGTGTTAAGCAAGCGGGTCGATTCCATGTATCGAGTCCGTAAGAGACCCGGGTTCCAAAAGGCACAACTACCGCACCATTCCATTGTGGTGGAATCGGCCATGCATCGACTTAAGAGTCAAAAGGTGCACTCCTCGGTGCCTCCGGGTAAGGAGGCCCGGAACCTGGATGCCCTCGGTAGGAAGTGCTTCCAGGGCTCTATGCTTGCTTGCCGAGTCCAGACATACCAGCTATATATGGGCATGTATCTTTGAGACCTGGCAAAAGAAATTGCCGGGTTCTCTGCTGGTCTCTCCGAGGAACCTTTGCAGAGGTTCCAGGCCTTGTCCACTGGTATTCGAGAGTGCTCGAAGTTTATTGCTCGAGTAGCCAGAGCCGGCATCGGTGCTCGCCGTCAGGCTTGGCTTCAGTCATCCGACCTCGAGCCATGGGTGCAGGACAAGTTGGTTGATGTCCCCTGCAGAGGTGAGAACCTATTTGGTAAGCCCATGGCTGAAAAGGCGGCAGAACTCGAGTCCGAGACTCTCACCAGGACTCGCCTATCCAGAAAGACCTCTGCCCCTTCATAGAAGAGGAAGGGCTCGGGGAAAAAGCCCTTTTACCCGAGGAAGGTGTCTGCCTATAAACAACACCACCCTCAATATCAAGCCTCAGCAGCTCCGAATCAGGGTCAGCAGGCTAAGGGACAGGGTAATGGGTCCCGTAGGCAGAAGGCCCCCAAGCCCACTACACAGGCCCCTGCTCAGCAGGGTGGGGTTTTTTGACTATGCCGGCATAGCCTCTCCCCCTCCGCGGCCCTCGCTCAGCACGGGGGGCCGGCTGACCCACTTTGCCCACAGGTGGTCAGCCATAACATCCGATTCCTGGGTGCTGCAGGTGGTTCAAAAGGGCTACCTCTTACATTTTCACTAGGTGCCTCCCCCCTACTTTCCAGGGGAGCCTCCAAGACCCCCTCTGCACAGGGACTTACTCCTTCAGGAGCTGCAAAGTCTGCTTCAGGAACAGGCTGTGGAGCCAGTGCCCCAACACCTGTGGAGTCACGGGTTTTACTCGAGGTACTTCCTGATACCAAAAAGAACAGGAGGCCTCAGACCCATCCTGGACTTACGCAACCTGAACAAGTTCCTGCAGCGGGAAAAGTTCAAGATGCTTACCCTTGGAATCCTACTGCCCTACCTCCAGCAGGGAGATTGGCTATGCTCCTTGGATCTAAATATGCCTATACTCACATCCTTATTCATCCGGACCACCGACAATATCTAAGATTTGTGGTGGCAGGGAATCATTATCAGTACCGCTTACTGCCCTTTGGTCTCTCCTCCGCTCCCAGGGTGTCCACGAAATGCCTGGCAGTGGTGGCAGCCTTCCTGAGGCTTCAAGGCCTCTTCGTCTTCCCCTACCTGGACGACTGGCTCATCCGGGCACAGCCTTCCCTAGAGGTCACTCAGGCCACTCAACGCACAGTGTCCCTGCTTCAGCACTTGGGCTTCGTCATAAACTTCGAAAAGTCCACTTTGCTCCCCTCTCAGGATCTCGACTTTATAGGAGCACGGCTGGACACTCTACAGGCTCGTGCCTTCTTGCCTCTGGAACGGGCCAACAGGCTCATAGCTCTGGCCGGCAGGTTCCACAGCGCGTCACCGGTCTCTGCCAGACTATTCCTGCAACTGCTCAGTCATATGGCCTCCACGGTCCATGTCACTCCGAATGCCTGTCTACATATGAGACCTGCTCAGTGGAGCCTTCGCACTCAATGGCATCAGGCCACAGGGAGACTGACGGACTTAATACAGATCTCCGACCGCCTGGTCTCCTCTCTGCAATGGTGGCTTCACCTGCCCATTCTGGTACTCGGCATGGCCTTTCAGTCTCCTCCACCTTCCCAGGCGCTAACAACAGATGCCTCTCTCCTGGGATGGGGAGCGCATTGCCAGGGAACATGCACTCAAGGCCTTTGGACACCTTGGGAGGCTGCTCAGCAGATAAACTTCCTGGAGCTGCGGGTGATCCGCCTAGCTCTGCGGACCTTCTCTCACCTCACTTCTCGTCGGTCTGTGCTGGTACAGACGGACAATCAGGTTGCCATGTTCTACATGAACAAATAGGGGGGCACGGGCTCCCTCCTTCTATGTCAGGAGGCTCGGAGACTGTGCTCTTGGGCAGTCGACCACGACATCCCCCTCAAGGCTGTTTACCTGCCCGGGCAGGAAAATTGCCTGGCCGACAAACTGAGCCGGATTCTTCAGCCGCACGAATGGAGGTTGAACCCCGTAGTTGTCCAGTGGATCTTCCGCCGGTGGGGCCTCCCCACCGTGGATCTCTTTGCCAGTCCTCTCAACCGGCAACTTCCCAGGTTCTGCTCCCGGCACCCGCATCCTCTCAGAGTAGCACCTGATGCTTTCCTCATCTCGTGGTCCACGGGCCTACTGTATGCTTTTCCTCCCATGCCAGTTGTGTCCCGGACGCTGTTCAAAGTTGTCCAGGACAGGGCCTCCGTGATCCTTGTGGCGCCCAGGTGGCCGAGACAACCCTGGTTCCCTCTACTCCTACAGCTAGCGGTGGACACCCCTCTTCCTCTGGGGTTTCAGCCCGATCTCCTGACACAGGATCAGGGTACTCTCCTGCACCCCAACCTCCGGGCCCTTCATCTGATGGCCTGGCTGCTGAAAGGGTAGTCCTAGCTCCGCTCCTGCTTCCTCCGGAGGTGGAAGCTGTCGTCCTGGTGTCTCGGCGACCTTCCACCTGGAAATCTTACGCCCTTAAATGGCGTCGCTTTTCGGTCTGGTGTTCTCAGCGCTCTGAGGACCCCTTCGCCTGCTTATTATCAGTGGTACTGCAGTATTTGCTTCACCTCTCCGTTCTGGGCCTCAAATCCAACTCTGTCAGGGTCTACCTCAGTGCTCTCTCTGCACATCATTCGCCGGTGGAGGGCCAGCCTCTTTCCTCGCACCCCTTGGTGGCGCGTTTTCTCAGGGGCCTTCTTCTGCTTAAGCCTCCGTTGCGCCCTCCAGCTCCTGACTGGGATCTCAATGTGGTCTTGCAAAGGCTTACCTGTCCGCCTTTTGAGCCCATGGCTACCTGCCCTCTTTGTTTCCTCTCCTGGTAAACTCTCTTCTTGGTAGCCCTTACCTCCGCTAGGCGTGTTAGTGAGCTACAGGCCCTAGTGTCGGAGCCCCCATACACTAGGTTCTACAAGAATAGGGTGGTCTTACGGACTCACCCTAAGTTTCTTCCAAAGGTGGTCTCCACTTTTCACATCAATCAAGAGGTGGTTCTTCCGACCTTCTTTCCCAGGCCGCATACCAGCCGAGCTGAAACCGTTCTGCATACCCTGGACTGTAGAAGAGCCTTATCCTTCTATCTTGACCGTACGCGAGAGCATAGGAAAGCTGTCCAGCTTTTCGTATCTTTTGACCCAAATCGGTTGGGGGTACCCGTCTCTGAGCGTACTTTGTCCATCTGGGTGGCTGACTGTATCGCCTGGGGTTATGGGTCAACCGGCCTCTCCTTAGAGAGTCGAGTCACGGCTCACCGTGTCAGGGCGAAGGCTGCGTCAGTGGCTCATCTCCGCTCTGTTCCGTTGGCAGACGTCTGCCAGGCCGCTACTTGATCTTCAAGCCAGACCTTTGCGGCTCATTACTGCCTGGAGAGGGAGTCCCGCAGGGACAGTACTTTCGGACAGGCAGTCCTCCACAATCTCTTTGAGGTCTAGGCAACTCCTACCCTCCGGCCCTGGTGTTGGGCTACCGGCCGGATTCGTATTCAGAGAAGATTCCTTCCTTCTGTACTGTTGAGCTTGAGGGAGCTGTTTTTTCGGCTTGAGGTCTCCGGTAGCCTTAAGCTTGGGAGTCCCATAAGTGAGGACTGACTTCCTGCTTGGTCCTGGAGAAAGAGTAGTTACTCACCTGTAACAGGTGTTCTCCAGGAGCAGCAGGAATCAGTCCTCACTACCTTCCCTCCTCCCCTTGGAGTTGCAGTCATTCTTATTCCATGTTTCTGCTAACTTTTTTTGCTGTCTTTTCGCTATGTCATCCGACTGAGCAAGATGGCACCCTTGAGCGGGAAGGGGACCGCGCATGCGTGCTGCAATTCCCAAAGGCTTTCTTCGAAAGCTGGGGAAAATTGCTCCGCGAGGGCTCCGTCGGCGCCGACGTCACCCAAAAGTGAGGACTGATTCCTGCTGCTCCTGGAGAACACCTGTTACAGGTGAGTAACTACACTTTCTGCGGAGCCGACAGGTCGCACATCCTTTCACTGCAGAAAAAAATCCCTTCTATTCTTTTTTGTGGTCGTGTCTGCCTTCCCTCGACGCTACACCGGTACTGCCGGTTCTTCTTTTTCTTTAATTTAAAAAAAAACAAAAACCCTTTCTTCTGGAGTCTTTCCAGTAATTTTCTCTTCAGGTGCCATGCGCCATTTTGGGCACTAGGCCCAACTTTTCCTTCAGAATGGAAAAACCTGCCTCGGGTTTTAAAAAGTGTTCTAAGTATGGCAGTACCATCTCCGTCACTGACATCCATGAGTGGTGCCTCAAATGTTTAGGTCCTGACCACTCTATTTCTGAGTGTGTTGCCTGTGGGATGATGTCGAAAAGGGGCCAGCATAACCAAGCTGCTAAACTTAGCACCCTTTTTCCCTCCGATGCAGCCTCCGTGGCATCAACGTCTTCCAGGGCTTCGTCTTCCTCTCATGGATATCAGGTAACTAAACATAAATCTAACCGGTCTTCAAAGGGTAGATCTCATTCTAGACAGCGAGATGCCACTGGCTTTGCCCTTGAGGGACTTTCACGGGCAAAATTGCCCCGGCGGGAGGCTTTGGCTTCCAAAGCACTAACAGGGCTCCAGGATGTTCTCGAGGCTTCAACCTCAGCAGAACTACTGCTGCCGTGCTCTGGGGTACCGGCCGCTTCTTCTGGTACCGATACCCAAGCATCGGCAGCGTTGATAGACCAGAGATTCTTGGCTATTGAACGCAGTCTGGCGGCTCTTCTCACGGCCTCGATGCTCTTGAAACCGCTTCAGACAATTCACCGACCGCATCGACATCGGCAGGTATTCTACCGGGACCGAGTCATGCGTATCCATCTGGTATCGACAGATCGGTACCGGACCACTCCGATGCCGACTTCGATCGGTACCGGTACCATGCCTTGCATGATCACCCGGATCGGAGATACTTCGAATCCTTGGATGCCTCTGAAGACTCTGAAAGCTCTGCCGATACCAGAGTACTTCTTCCTGAGGACTCTTCTTCTCCTCAGCGTAGGATGTCTCCACCAGAGGATATGTCCTTTCAGGATTTTATCCGAGATGTGGCTCGAGGTCTTTCCATCACAGTGTCTCCTGAAAACGAGCCTAGGGCAAAGGAATTAGCAATCCTTCAATACCCTAAAGCTCCCAAGGAGGCAGCTACATTACCTATTCATGAGATCTTGCATGATCTCATGTTAAGGATGTGGGAAACACCTCTAACCACATCTCCTCACTCTCGAAGACTCGACACCATGTATTGAGTTCCCCCCTGTCCTGGGTTTCAGAAGACTCAATTACCACACCATTCCGTGGTGGTGGAGTCAGCAATGAGAAGGATAAAGAGTGCAAAAAGGCATGCATCTAATCCTCCAGAACGTGAGTGTAGGACTCTTGACGCCTTTGGACGTCGAACCTTCCAGGCTTCCATGCTTTCTGCTAGGATCAGTTCCTATATCTTATATATGGGAATGTTCCTTAAGGAGGTCACAGGAGATTTAGAGCTTATGAGCCCTCTCCTTACTGATGATAAGAGGCAAGATTATCTCGCCCTTGTCAAACATGCTCAGGATGTTTCCAAATTTGTGAATCGAGCAGCTTTTGACTGCTTTGAGTGCATAAGCAGAACCTCTGCCATTTTCATAGGTGCACGTGACTTGGAAATTTGGGTACAGGATAAACTAGGGAATATTCCTTGCACAGGAGAGAATCTCTTTGGCAAGAATTGGCAGGAAAAAGCTAATGAGATAGATGCTGACAATATCACTTTGGATAGATTGTCTAAATCTACAGCTGATCCTGCGAGGAAAAAATCCTCTAAGAAACCATTCTTCAGTAAGAAGAAGAAGTTTTATCCCTCCTATATCCAACAGGGGCATTGTTTAGTTCAGTCTGCCCAAAAGGAACAGCAGCAACAACCTAGACTAAGAAAGACAAAAGCAGCTAAGCCTCAACCAGCTCAGCAGACTCAGCCTCCACAGGGGCTTTGACTCCTATCTAGAGAACTTTGCCTTCCTGGCCCTGAATGGCCCAGAACCCTCCACTATCCCAGGAAGGTTATGTCATTTTTGCCCCCAGATGGGGTCATATAACAGCAGAAAATTGGATTCTGTCTATTGTAAGAGAGGGGTACAAGCTTCATTTCCTCAGCATGCCCCCTCCTACAATGGTAAGACAGTTCAATTCTCAGACCTCTCTCAACAACCAGTTAGGTTAAGAGGTCACTGTGCTTCTTGCCCAAGGGGCAATAGAAGAGGTACCCATTCCCCAACGGGGTACAGGGTTTTACTCCCCCTATTTCCTTATTCCAAAGAAAACAGGAGGACACAAACCCATTTTAGACCTCAGAGAATTGAACAAATTCCTGTTCAAAGAGAAGTTCAAAATGATTTCTCTAGGAACTCTGCTGCCATACCTTCAGAGTCAGGATTGGCTTTATTCTCTAGATCTCAAGGATGCGTACACTCATGTTCTCATCCATCCAACTCACCGAAAGTTCCTTTGCTTTCTATTTCAAGGGAAGCACTACCAATACAGGGTTCTTCCTTTTGGCCTGGCCTCTGCACCAAGGGTGTTCACAAAATGCATGGCTGTGGTGGCAGCATTTCTCTGCACCCTAGGAATGAGGTAGGCTATGGCCTAGCATAGCCTGCTGCTATGAAAGGCCTGTATGTTAGGCCTGGATCCTAACTCCTATTATAACTAGAAAAGAACCAAAAAATCTGTGGAAAATGAGAAAGCTGTTTTAAACTGCTTAATAAGGAGTTTTTATGAATCCATAAGTCTTCTATTATTCTCTTGTGTGTGAAAGAACAGAAATGTTACAGAATATGCATTCCAGAAGCCGAAGTTAACCTTGCAGTAGAAAAGTAACGAGATTCAGAACTGTACCATTGTTCAAGCAATCCTAAAGGAGGGGGCCGGTTGCTAGGCTCCGGAGGGATTTCTAATTGGACAGGTGCAGGGAATGTAAGACCAATGAGAAGTTTGCATGTATCAAGTTAGAACCAATAGAAAGCTTTCATGTATCAAACTGGAAAAGAGGTATAAATGGTTTTGTCTCTGTACAAACGTTCGCTCAGTTACTTTGAAGCTTTGACTGACTGGGCCTGTGCACATTAAACTGGCTTGGACCCTGTCAATTGACTCCTGGATTTATTCATTGACGGCACTTTGCTACAACAGGAATATTCGTCTTTCCTTACTTAGACGACTGGCTCATTTGAGCCGCTTCAGAGCCAGAGGCCAGGGTTGCTCTCTCTCGCACAATGCGCATCCTTCAGTATTTGGGACTTGTCATAAACTTCACAAAATCCAACCTTGCTCCCACTCAGTCCCTGGAGTTTATAGGAGCTCTGCTGGATACCAGACAGACAAGGGCCTACCTTCCACAGCCCCGCTGCCTTCACATTGTGCAGTTAGCTTTTTAAGCAGTGCTAAAATCTCACCTCACTGCTCGGGAAATGTTACAGTTGCTAGGCCACATGGCATCCACCGTGCATGTGGTTCCTTATGCTCGTCTCCATATGAGGGCAGCCCAGTAAACTCAGGCGTCAGGTTGCCTGTCAGACAAAATAGCAAACTCAGATCGCCTTATTTTGTCCCTCCAGTGGTGGCAGTCACCCCAAAATCTTTTGGTGGGGTCTCCTTTTCAGCAACCCCCACCCCAAGCTACTCTAACAACAGATGCCTCACAGGTGGATTGGGGAGCCCACCTGCAAGGTCTCTCTACCCAGGGTACCTGGACTCCACAGGAGACCTATCTACACATCAATCTCCTGGAACTCAGAGCAATCTTCTTTGCTCTTCGAGTATTCCACACCCAGCTCAGCTACAAGACTGTCTTAGTTCAAACGGACAATCAAGTAGCCATGTTCTATGTGAACAAGCAGGGTGGAACAGGCTCTCTGTCGCTCTGCAACGAAGCTTTGCAACTATGGGCCCTCGCCAGAGAGCATCAGATTCATTTCCTTGCAGTGTATCTTCCAGGCATTCAAAACTCTTGGGCAGACAGACTTAGTCGAGTTCTGCTTCCACATGAATGGTCTCTCCATGCAGACCACGTGGCCAAAGTTTTTCAAATTTGGGGAACCCCGGACATAGACCTTTTTGCAAGTCCGCTGAATGCCAAACTTCCCCGATTCTGTTCCAGAATTCCGGCTCGAGGTTGTCAGACCAGGGATACTTTCCTCCTCCATTGCGGTCAGGACTTCCTGTATGCCTTTCCACCCATTCTCCTAATTCCCAAAACCCTGTTCAAGCTTCAGAGAGACAGAGGTCATATGATTCTCATAGCTCCACGTTGGCCATGGCAAATGTGGTATCCTCTGCTCCTACATCTATCTCAAGCTCCGTCTCTGGAGTTAGGATCTGCTCCAATCTCCTTTCTCAGGAGGACGGGATGCTTCCAGGAAACCTTCCACAAGACGCTCTTATGCTTTCAAGTGGAAAAGGTTTAGCATACGGTGCTCGCAGAAGGGTCTTACCCCTCTTGCGGTACCTCTGGAATCATTACTGGAGTATCTCCTTCATTTGTTTAATGCAGGGCTTAAGACCAATTCAGCGAGAGTTCATTTGAGTGCTATTTCAGCTTCTTTCAAGCCTCTAAATGGACAACCTATTTCCTCTCATCCTCTCATAGCGAGATTTATGAGAGGCCTTCTTTTAACTAAGCTTCCCATTAAGCCACCACCGGTAGCATGGGACTTAAATCTGGTTCTTGGGCAGCTCATGAAGCCGCCTTTTGAACCATTAGCTACTAACTCATTGAAATTCCTTTCCTGTAAGGTCATCTTTCTTATTACAGTCACATCAGCAAGTCGCATCAGTGAATTGCAAGCGTTGGTGGCTGATCCTCCTTATACAGGGTTCCATCATGATAAGATAGTCCTTAGGACTCATCCACACTTTATGCCAAAGGTGGTGTCACCTTTTCATTTAAACCATGCGGTTTACCTTCCTGAATTCTTCCCAAGGCCTCACGCCTCAAATGCAGAAAGAAATCTTCATACTTTGGATTGTAAAAGAGCTTCGTCCTTTTACTTGCAAAGGACATGGCAACATAGAAAGTCCTCCCAACTCTTTGTTGCTTTTGATCCTAGTCATTTGGGACTTCCAGTCTCCAAAAGGATACTGTCCAGCTGGATTGCACAGTGTATATCTTTTACCTATGAGAGTAAAAACCTTCCTCTTGAAGGCCATGTCACAGCTCACAATGTGAGAGCCATGGCAGCCTCTATGGCTCATCTTCGCTCTGTGTCTATCGACGACATCTGTCGAGCAGCTACTTGGGGTTTGGTTCATACCTTCACAGCCCATTACTGCTTAGACAATGACTCCCGCCGTGATGCCTTGTTTGGTCAGGCTGTTCTACAACACCTGTTCCATACTTAATCAACTCCTACCCACCATCTCTGGTAGGATGCCAGAGATCCATGGGGGGAGTTGAGCCCTTTCACAGGGGCACACAACTTCTGGGGCCTTCTCCCTGGCATCTGCAGCTAGGACGTGCCCATATGTGAAAACTACATTCATGCTTGTTCCTGGAGATAGCATAGTTACTTACCTGTAACAGGTGATCTCCGGGAACAGCAGGAATTTAGTCTTCACAACCCACCCACCTCCCCTTGGAGTTGTATCTCTCTATTTCTCTCTTTCCCTCTCTCTTTTGTCTCAGCTTTAAACTCAACTGGAGAGGGACAGTTGGGAAAGCGGGAAGGCAACACGCAGGCGCTGTGGGATGCTCCCAAAAGCTTTCCTATTGGACGTTGGGGAGCATTCCCATGCAGGCTCCGTCGGTACCGACGATACCCATATCTGAAGACTAAATTCCTGCTGTTCCCGGAGATCACCTGTTACAGGTGAGTAACTATTGTCACCAGCAGGAGCTGGACTGTGGCCTAAGCTATCAGCCAGACTGCTGGGCCTGACCTTTCTTGTAGAAAGTTGTAGTTGTGAGTCAAGTGGTCAGGTTTTTCAAAAGGATTTTTATTCCCCTCCCGGGGTTGGATTTTCAAAAAGGTTATAATACAAAAAACTCAGGACACAACCATACTTCTGGTAAACTGAAGAAAACTTAAACATAGCATCTTGCTTCAACAGAAATCATAAATCACAGTATAAAGCTTATCCGATATGCTAGCTGTCTCTTCTTAGCTTTCTCAGCACTCACAAGGCACTCTTATCCTGGCTTCAGCATAAGGAGGAAACCATATCGGATAACAACAGCGTACAATCCATGGCTTCATCACATGGGCTTTCAATACCAGCCTCTGTAATCATAGGCTCACACTTTGCTTTATCATTTACAGTATTTTCATTAGAACAGAAAGTTTGCACCTTTCTTAGTCCCGTATCTCTATTAGTGCTCTCTGAACAGCCTTCTTCACAGCAGGGCAAATAGCTGTCATAAAGCTGGTAATAGCAGGAAGGAGAAACACCTTTCTCTGGGTAAGCTTTTTCCTTAAAACTTTTAAACTTCCTGCCTTTTACATTTGGCTGTAACCCATAACACTGTTCTCTTCTATTATATGAAGATTTCTCCCTTGGAAATCTTTTGCAGGGTTTCACTGGCACACACTCTTCAGGGTCAGACATACACACATCTTCAATAGCATTTCTTTCCCTCTCTAGGGTTTGTAACTGTTTTAAGCTGCCATGCTTTTCAGATACATACGGTTTGCCTTTTGCTGCCTCCCATTCATTCAGCACAGCCCGGTGCTTGGGAAATTCAAGCTGCGTCAGAGGTAAGTGCTTCTTACAGCTGACCTCTCTGTGTGAAACTCTCCGTGTTTCTTTCTGTGAATTTCTTTGTGACTTCCTGCTAGAAGTTTCAGGCAGTTCTGACTCTGTGTCTGAATTTCCTGAATGTTCTGAGCTTTCTTCTGAGTCCTGCAAGTCTCTCGGGTCTTGCCAGTCTTGCAAGCTTCTCGTGTCCTGCCAGTCTAACTCTGACTGCACTGAGCATTTTTTATACAGCTTCTTGGGCGTTCCCTTGCACAGGTGAAAGCCGTTTTCATCAGCAGCTGGGGAATGCTTACTAGCTAGGCGTGACTGCAGACCTCGTGTCTGAGTTTGTTTACGTTGCCTATGGTAACTGGGAACCTTGTGACTTGCCTGCCTGTCAGAATCTAAACTGCAAACAGCAGATTTCTGTGCTTCTGAGGCAGAGGGCAGATCTTCCGTGTTACACTATGCTTTTTCTCTGTGGACAAGCAGGAATGAAGTCCTCGTGTATGGATGACGTCCCCTGATGAAGCCCTTGTGGGAATGCTCCCCATTTACTTTGGAAGCTTTTGGGATGTTCCATCATGCTTGTATGCTTCCTTCCCAATTGCCACGGTGGCGCCATTTTAGCTCAGTCATAGTTTTTCCTCTGAACCCAACAGACACATTCCACTCATCCTTCGCTTGGTAAATCATTTTTCTCCCTTGCAGGGGATCTGCACCTCTTGAGTTTTTAGCCTGTCCCTGCTGTCGCTGTTTCTGGTGTCCCTTTCCTTTTCTAATTTTCAATTGTTTATTTTTCTTTCTTTTCCCTCAGCACCTCTGCTCTCTTAGGCACTAATGCATTGGCTGGACCTACCTTTTTAAAATGAAACTGTTTGATTTCGCCACCGCTATCTTAGATGATATGATCCTGAAACCGGCCAGTGGGTTCAAAAAGTGTTCTCAGTGTTTTGGGACCATATCCGTAACGGATACCCACAGTTGGTGCCTCCAGTGCCTGAGACCCGATCATCAGCTCTCTTTTTGTAATTTGTTTTTGCAGATGATAAAAAGAGGACTCAAAAGTAGAGAGGAGCAGCGCAAATCAATTTTTGGTACTCAGAAGTACTATCCATTGTCTTCAGCATCTCCGGGACCGGTCTTTTATGGCTTCTAAAACTGCATCGACATCAAGGAGTTCCAAGACTGCATCAGCATCGAGGAGTTCTCTAGCTCACTCTGAGCCGAGCACCCATAGTGCCCTGGAGCATCAGCCGTGGATGTCCACCCAAAGATGAGGAAGGATTCAGCTTCTTCTTTATCGACTTCATGGGTTGATCGAACTGAACACTGAATGAAGACTCTGGTGCCTCAGCATCTGAGCCCTTTGTGGTATTGCATTGAGAGTGATGAAGCCCTGTGTGAGTGCCTCTCTAAGTTGCTCTGATGGGAGAGAGCTCATCCTCCAAAACATCGGAGGGGCACCGAGAGCTGAGACCAAGCCGCTGATACACCTGTACAGATACCAGGTACATTGGTCAAATTTCTGCAGCCCTACAACCTTTTGATTTGGCAGCCATGGAGAAGCACCTTCTGTAAACTCTCAAACGCATTGCTGTGCTCTTGGCGGTGCAGCATATTGGGGCCTTAACATTGGTTGCATAAGCATTGGCCACTGTACAGCTGAACCTTGAGACGCACACCTTGCCTGCAGGAGATGCATCGATATTAGGGGATTGAAGGCCCCCAGCACCAGTGCCTCTCTAGCATTTCGGGCTGTGCTGCATTCTCAAAATATAGAAGAGCTTTGGTGTATTATTGGATTTGGAGCGAGATCCAGACAGGAGACTCTGAAGTACTTCGATTTCCTCTCTGAGTCTGATTCAGAAGGCTGGGTAACCGATGTGGAATCTGAAGACTTGTTGGAGGACAGGTCTCCTGAACTTCCATTTGACCACCTCCACCTCATGAGCAGTGTAAGTCCCCTTCTGAGGACATGACCTTCCAAGGTTTTGTAAGGAACATGGCCAAAGCTATGCCATTTTCTTTATGTTTATGTTTATTATATTTGATATACCGCTCAGGCCAAAGCATCAGAGCGGTTTACAATATTACATAAATGATAATGAAAATATGAAAGGAACGTCATTGTTAAGATAGGACAGAGTTAGAAATATAGTGATAGTCAAAGAAATAGAAGAGACAAGAGGAAAGGCTCATTATAACATCCAGAGAGAAAGAATATCGTACCACCACAGCTCAGTCCTTTGAGACAGACTTGACCATAACAGCTGCTTATAAACTGCTACTGCCTGGATATACTTGATTGAAGCAGGTGATGAGGCAAAGCTCTCACTTCCAGCCTGCAATGCCGACATCATCCCTCCACCTTTAGAGACGGAGGATAAATCCAGGGCCAGAGGAGTTGCAGCTCCTGCAGTACTCCTCAGACCCTAAGGAGGTGGTGACAGTGCCTGTTCACTGCATCCTGCAAAGAGTGCAAACGAGAAAGTGGGAGAACTCCCTCACTGTGCTTTCCAGTCAGTATAAGGCTTGACTTCATGTACAGAGTTCAGAAGGCTCCCGAATTCGAGAAGCCTCAGCTTCCTCACCATTCCTTAGTGGTCGAATTTGCCCTTAAGAGGTCCAGGAGTTCCAAGACTCAGTCCTCGGCGACCCCGGGAAGGTAGGCTTGGATGTTGGACTCTTTAAGGAGAAGGTATTTTCAGAGCACCATGCTCATAGCCCACAAGGCCTCTTACGAGCTCTAACATGGTCATGTTCTTGAAGAACATTACATGTGATCTTGCTGAGCTGTCTCGGTTTCTCCCTCCATAGAAATTGGAGCAGTATTGTCCTCAGGCACTTGCAGCAGGGATTGCTCGACATTCATTGACTGGGTGACCAATGACCTCTTTGAAACGGCATTGAGACCTTCTGCCATGGGTATTGTTGCCCAGAGACTTGCCTGGCTCCAGTCCTCAGACCTGGACCAATTGGTGCAGAACAAGCTTGCTGATGTGCCGTGCCATGCCATGGAGAGAATCTCTTCAAAGAACAAGTTGAAAAGAAGACTGGCTTCATCAAAAAGCAGCATGTCACCCTTTGTAATCTGTCATGGTGTACGTTCGAGCTGATTTCCTATTGCAGGAGGTATCTAGGAGAAGGACAGAAAAAGACATTACTCTCATAGGCATAGGTACTTTCCTGGGCCCCAAACCTCCCAGACCAAACAGGCTCCTCACTCGCAAAAGCTTCGAGAGAAGCCTCAGAAAGCCTAGCCAGCTTCTAAAGTCACATCATTCTACATCAACAAGCAAGGAGGAACGGGCTCGTACCTCCTGTGTTGGGAAGCAGTCAGGTAGTGGAAGTTTGCCATAACACCTGGGATGGAGTTGAGCGCCATGTACTTGCCAGATGAACAAAACACTCTGACAGGCAGACTGAGTGGAGTCCTCCAACCACACGAATGGACACTGGACAGGGAGGTTGCGGGAGTGGGGCACCCCCTTGATAGATCTGTTCACCACTCTGTAGAATGCACAGGTGGATCAGTTCTGTTCCAGGGTAAGATCACACAGCAGATTAGCCTCTGCTGTTTTCCTCCTACATTGGTGTCAGGGTCGTCTGTATGCATATTCTCCAATCCCTCTCATTGCAAAGACCCTCTTGAGGCTCAAAACAGATGAAGGCATGATGATTCTCATCACTCCCTAATGTCCTAGACAGCCTTGGTTTCCTCTTCTGCTACAGCTCTCCAGTCAGAAGCCATCCTGGCTGCGTCACATGCTGGATCTGATTTCACAGGTAGACGGGATGATGTTGCACCCCAGCATCCAGTCCTTGGCCCTCACGTGATGCTGAGAGGCTAATGTTATCCAAGCTCAACCTGCCGGCTGGTGTGACCAGTGTTTTTTTGGCCTCCAGGAGGATCTCAATGAGAGAATCATTCCTGCAAATGGAAGAAGTTTGCTGTCTGGTGTGACTCCAGACCTTAGATCCTTTCATCTGTCCCACACAAAAACTGTTGGCGTATCCTCTGCACCTCTCTGAATCGGGACTTAAATCCAACTCCATCAGGGTTCACCTCAGTGCAATTTCAACTTATCATCGAGGTGTAGAAGAGAGGTTCATCTCGGTACAGCCTTTAGTTGTTTGCTTCATGTGGGGATTGCTTCACTTGAAGCCTCCCTACAAACCTCCCACAGTATCTTGGGACCTCAGTGTGGTTCTTGTGCAGCTCATGAATGCTCCCTTTCAGCCACTCAGTTCCTGCCCTCTGAAGTTTTTGACCTGCAAGGTATTGTTTTTGGTGGCGGTCACTTCAGCACACAGTGCGTGAGCTTCAGGCTGTAGTAGTTCATCCACCTTACACCAAATTCCATCATAACAGAGTGGTCCTCCGTACTCATCCTAAATTCCTTCCAAAAGTGGTATCGGATTTCTATTTTAATCAGTCAGTTGTTCTACCAACATTTTTTCCAAGGCCTCATGCCCACAAGGGGGAAGCTGTGTTGCACATGTTGGACTGCAAGCAAGCCTTAGCCTTTTGTTTGGAGCAGACAAAGGTCCATAGAAAGGCCATCCAACTTTTTGTTTCTTTTGAGCCCAGCAAGCTTGAGGCTGCTGTTTCCAAATGCTCTTTCAATTTGGCTAGCAGACTGCATCTCTTTGGCTTAAGCCCATTCAGGCCTGAGCCTTGATGGTCATGTCACAGCTCACAGTGTCAGAGCTATGGCTGCATTGGTGGCCAACTTGTGCTTGGTCTCCATGGGAGAGATTTGCAAAGCTGCAGCTTTTTCTTCTGTCCACACATTCACATCTCGCTACTGTCTAGATGGAGACTCCCAGTGTGACAGAAACTTCAGCCAGTCTGTACTCCGGAATCTGTTTGGGGATTAGAATCCAACTCCATCCCCCCTAGGCCCATTCTATTCTGTCCAGGCTACCCAAAGAAAAAGAGGGGAAGAAAAATCACTGCTATTGTACATAGTTTGCCTACCCCTATTGATCTTCTCTGTATTCTCGGTTTTCAGTAGCCTGTAGTTAGAGAGTCCAATACATGAGGACTTCATTCCTGCTTGTCCACGGTGAAAAGTAGTTACTCACCTGTAGCTGGTGTTCTCCGTGGACAGGAAGAATAAGTCCTCACAACCTTCCTACCTCCCCTGGGATTTGGATTCTACTATAGCTATAGTATTAGACTTAGCTAAAATGGCGCCGCAGCGGCAGGCGGGAAGAAGGTGCGCAGGAGCAATGGAACCTCCCAAAGCTTCCAATAGTTGCTGGGGAGTGTTCCCATGCAGGGAGATATCACCCGTATATGAGGACTTATTCCTGCTCTCCACGGAGAACATCTGCTACAGGTGAGTAACTACCTTTTTTCTCCAATTAGTCTTAAATGTACTACTATGTTAGTTCATTCCATGTCCCGTAGTCTTTGTATTTTTTTGAAGGAATAAACATCTAGTTCATGTTTACATGTTCCATGCCGCTCATTATTTTATAGACCTCTATCACATCTCCCTTCAGTTGTCCTCTTCTCCAAGCTGAAAAGCCCTAACCTTTTAAGCCTTTCCTCATGGGGATGTCCTTTCATCCCCTTTAAGGTTTTGGTCGCCCTTCTCTGTAACCTTTCCAATTCCACTATATCTTTTTATAGATACAGTGACTAGAACTGCACACAGTACTCGGGATGTAGTCGCAGCATGGAACATACAGAGGTATTATGATATTCTTTGTTCTATTCTCCTTTCCTTTTCTTATAATTCCATTGGTTTTCTTGGCTGCCACTGTTGCAAATTGAGCTAAGGATTTCAACATATTATCCACAAGGATGCTTAGATCCTTTATTTGGGTGGTGACTTCTAATGTGGAACCTTGCATCGTTTAACAATAATTTGGGTTTCTTCCCTTATTTGCTCTTAGCAGATGAAATTTAATGTGGATATTTGGACACACGGTTTCGCAATTTTTCACAATCCTCTTGTGATTTAACTATTTTGAATAATTTGGTGTCGTCTGGAAATTTAAATACCTCACTCGTTCCCATTTCCAGGCTATTTAAAAATATGTTAAAAAGCAGTGGGCTCAAGGCAGATCCCTGTGGTACTCCACTATTCACCTTTCTCCATTGAAAAAATTGACCATTTAGCCCTACCTTTTGTTTTGTGTCTTTTATCCTGCTCCCAGTCCATAATAACATACTGCCTCCTATCCCATGGCTTTTTATTTCCTCAAGAGCCTCTCATGAGGGACCTTGTTATAGTGTATCTGGATTTTTAGAAACCTATATCAGCTAGCATTTGTTACAGCACCACACTTCTAGGAGGCTTCCAAAATCCAACCACTGGGGTCACCATTGCATTGATTGTGACTTTTTTCTCCTTCTGGGCGGTGTTCTTTTTTTGTGGCATCCTCAGCCCTTGCTTACCTGGGGAAGGGAATCCAGTCTAGGTCCCTAAGCATGGCAGTGCATAGTGAGCTTTTCATAGACTTTTATTAATGGAAGATGGCAATACAGCATCATTGACACAAATCTCAGATGCTTGTAGAAGGGTATGGATGACAAAATGTGCCAGAAGAATTTTAAACATATAGGGCCCAGTATGCCCCTATGGCGCATAGCACTGCCCGCCAACCCTTAACCCCAGATATTCAATGCTGGGGTCATATACGGCCATGGCATTGACTATCCGAGAATTGCTGCAAAAGCAGGAAGCCGCGGTAGCTAAGCATGATGCAGTGATATTGCATGCTGCCTGGTTAGCTCCTGTGCCTTAAAGATAGGCGAGCGTTTTTCTTGCCTATCTTTAAGGCGCAGATCGCTAACTGGGCAGCATGCAATATCGCTGCATCATGGTTAGCGCTTGTCGCCACTTCTGCTCTGCCCTGGAACACCCCCGACATGCCCCGACGCTAAATGGATAGTGGAGTTAAGAGGGGATATTTAACGGAACTAACCATGTAAGTGCCGTTGAATAAGGCATTTACACAGTTTACTGGGCTGTAAGCCGTTTAAATGCCTTTTGAATATCGGACCCATAATCTTTATACAGGATTCCAAATGCTAAGGCTTCATTTTTCCAGGCAAACCATTTTGAATAATTGTTTCTTAAGGTGGGGTGCAGTTAATGCATTGTTCACAAACCCAGACATGAATCCTAGGGACCGAACTGGGGGGGGGGGGGATTCTTAAAAAGTCATATCTGGCAGCCATTGCAAAGAACAATGGGGGGGGGGGGGGAAAGAGACTGGGGAGGATGAGCTTATAGGGCCAACTTCCTGAAATGTTGAGCATATTAAGATCAGCTGGAAATGAAGTGTTTATTTTTGCAATGAATAAGACTTGTGGAAATTTAAGAAGTAAGGGCCTTGTTTGGAGAGCACCTGCTAACTGAATAAGTACCAATGAGGGATATTTAACGGCACAATCCAGAGAGAGCTGCTGAGTGTTTCCTGTGATAGTTGTGGCACTCTCCGGATAGTGCCAAAATAGTCCCTTGCCAATATCTGGGTAGTAGTGATTTTCAGTCCACTAACCGCATAAAGCTGGGTCACAAAAAAGGCAGGCCTAACTTTATGCGGTTTGGCAATCTGGATACCCGCTGAATATTGCTGCTCTCCAGATACTGCCACTTAATTTCTGGTTCTGCTTGACTCACAGTGGCCGGCCATTTCATGAAAGGTAGAAACCAGGGTTATAAATGTTTTAATATTTTGATTTAAATGTAAGAGTGCTTCTTACTTTTCTTGTTGTCAAGAAATGTGTTTGCACAAAACTACCTTGTCACATTAAATTCTGTTTAGTATAAAAATAATTTGGGGATATGAAGTGGAGCTGGTGAAAAAGTGTCTGTCATATTCCTCATTTTTACTGTTTTACTTTCTAAATAAGACTTTTCTTTAAGATGATAGTAAAATGATGATAATTCCATTTTCTTTCAGGAATTGATTTACTAATGATGATTAACATAAAAAGATTGTTAGCCATCATGAAGAATCAATAGAATTGGTCTCCTGAAAAGAAAATAGATTTTTTTGTACATAGATAATACCTCTAAAAAGACTCTGTTGAGGCGTAAAGCAGAAAACAGTTGTAACAGAATCACCAGAAGTGGGATCTCTCTTACTGCTAACTTACAAAAAATTTAGATTCAGACAACTTTATTGACATGATAATTTTTACATATATTGCCAAAGAAATACCTTTAGTAGTTAAGGTGGAAAAAAAGACAAAAGAAGATAATTTATAAAATGATAGTAACACCAGTAAAATCAAATTTCACTGTAGAGTGAGGACGATCACGGGAACAATTCTTAGGTTGTGGTTCTGATCAGCATTGTCCCTGGTCAGGCTGTGTTTCTTACAGTACATGGCGGCAGCATGCAACAGATTTTGCTGCTGTATCTGCTGTTGCTCCTCTTTCTCCCAGGATAGACCAAAGAAAATTGAAATAAAGAGCACAGTAGGGGTAATTGTTGGTGGCATTGGTCATCATATGAATTTGAAAGCCGCAGCCAGTGTTTAAATTACTATGTATATAGTCAGCATCTACATACTGTAATTAGCATTTCTGCTGCAATCAGTTTAGTTCAGGCTTGCTATTGGGCAGGCCTAAATGGAACTTTTATAGCATACTTGCATTGTTGCTGAATATTGCCATTGCATAGATAACCTTCAGTTGTCACCCTTGCTGTGCCTTCCCTCCACCCCTTCACTTTACGGTGGAGGAGTGGACTAGTGGTTAGGGAGCAGCCTAGAGCCAGAAACCCCAGGGTTCAAATCCCACTGGCACGCCTTGTGTTTTTGGGCAAGCCACTTTAACCCTCCATTAACTCAGGTACAAACTTAGATTGAAAGCCCTTTACGGACAGGAAAGTGAATGTAAATTGCCTTGATCGTAATAAAAAATAGTGTTTAGGTGGTTAGTTATATTTTTATGCTAGGCATGCAACTGAGTTTGAAATTCATATCAGTAAAATTACAGCCCCATTCTTCAAAACAAGACAATTGCAGGTTTAGTCAGCCAACCTGAAGAAAAGCCTGAGGTTGTGGCCTATTTTTTCTTACTGCATCTGAAATCTCTCAGCGGTCTTGGCTGCAGCAGATTTTGAGGGGTATAACACATACTGTGCAGAAGGTGAATTGTAGGAAATTACTTCAGTTTGTTGGCAAATTGTTCTAAAGACGTTTGCAGCAACAAGTACCCACTGTAGTGTTATGCAAATCTTGCTGTTCTATTAATGCTGGCAGAAGAACTGTCTCTTGCACACAGGAGGTCTTTTTGCTCTTTGGATAAACTATTTAAAATGAACTGTAAACAGTGTAAATTGATATCACCTAGAGAAAACACTGTTGAACTCTGGTGTCAAAAAAAAATCATTGATCATGCCAACTCTTTGTGGTAAAGGTCCCTGTGCTGTGCAAGTTGCCAGTCCCACGTTCCCCGCTGCCAGCATGGTTCACTTTCCTGAAGGGGATGAGAGGTTATAAATTGAAGCGGCTGGGAAGCTGCCCTGTGTGTAATATCTTTAAAAATAAATGGAATAAAATCTCCTCTAATTACCATGTCTATCAGTTTAATTAGAAATGTTTTATCAATCCATAAAGAATGAATTTGTCACATATAATGCCTCTACTCATGAAAAATGCAGGACCCTGTAAATACAGTGATGGCGTAAAACACACAGACAGCGCATTACCGTAACTGGTGCTAGAATCTCATGGAGTGATTAATTCATGAGGACTTTTCTATTATGCCCTGGATTATCAAACAGTGGCACTTTTCTTTCTAATTTTTTTTTCTTTCTTTCGTAGGTACCAGCAGACAGGTGTTAGGTGGCTGTGGGAATTGCATTGCCAGCAGGCAGGAGGAATTCTGGGAGATGAAATGGGATTGGGCAAGACCATCCAGATAATTGCCTTCTTGGCAGGTCTGAGCTACAGCAAGATCAGGACACGCGGTTCAAATTACAGGCAAGTGCCTCTCCTGCAGACTGTCAGTCTCTGCTGCTTGATTAATATTTCAGCAGATGGATTGCTGGCGGAGGAGGGTCTGCTGAATTATTAACCACATTTCAATTACAATATTCCTTTAATTCTTTTAGTGGGGGACATCAAAGGAAATTTTTTCTTTTTTTTACGAGACGATGAAGCTGTAGGGCAGGAGAAATTAAACATGTAACACTTATAATGAATTCCAAGCATCGAGGCCTCATTTCGCAGATGAGCCACATTAGATATTTTGGGTCAATATTGTGTCTAAGGTCAGGTTCTGTAAATGGATTGTTTACAAACTCAATTATGGCTTCATATCAACAGCTTATACAACATGGAATTTTAAACTAGATATCAAATTGTCAGTTCCATTTATTAAAGTTTGTATAAATATATCTATTCTGGCAAGAAACCAGATGAACATATAACAGGAAGCAGCAAGCCTCTTCAAGCTGAGTGGAAGTGGCAAGGCTTTTATTTTGTTGGGATTTGGTAGCATAGCACCCAGTGCTCTCCTATTGGTTTCTATAGTTTGTCCTTGTATTCTACCCTTCTCCTCCTTCTTATCTTCTTTCCTCTGCTTCCCTTTTACACCGTTGTCACACATGAGTATCTCCAGGAACAAGCAGGAATGTAGTCTTCACATATGGGTATCATCGATACTGACGGAGCCTGCGCGGGAACGCTCCCCAGCGTCCAGTAGGAAAGCTTTTGGGAGCATCCCACAGTGCCTACGTGCTGCCTTCCCGCCTTTCCCAACTGTCCCTCTCCAGTTCTTTGTTTTCCGTGGAGCCGACAGGTCGCACATCCTGTCACCGCAGAAAATAATCCCTTTTATTCTTCTTTTTTGTGGTCGCGTCTGCCTTCCCTCGACACTACACTGGTACCGCCGGTGGTTCTTTCTTTTTTCTTAAAAAAAAAAAAAAAAAACACCTTCTGGAGTCTTTTCCAGGTATTTTCTCCTCAGGTGCCACGCTCCATTTTGAGCACTAGGCCCAACTTTCCTTTAAAATGGAAAAACCTGCTTCGGGTTTTAAAAAGTGTTCCAAGTGTGGCGGTACCATCTCCATCACCGACACCCATGAGTGATGCCTCAGATGTTTAGGTCGTGACCACTCTATTTCGGAGTGTGTTGCCTGTGGGATGATGTCGAAGAGGGGCCGGCAAAACCGAGCTGCTAAACTTAGCACCCTTTTTCCCTCCGATGCAGCGTCTGTGGAATCGCCGTCTTCCAGGGCTTCGTCTTCCTCCCATGGATCTCAGGTAACTAAACATAAATCTAGCCGGTCCTCAAAGGGTAGATCTCCTTCTAAGCATCGAAATGCCTCTGGCGTTGCCCTTGAGGGACTTGTACCAGCAAAATTGCCCCGGCGGGAGGCTTCGGCTTCCAAAGCATTAACGGGGCTCCAGGATGTTCTAGAGGCCACAGCCTCGGCAGAACTACTGGTACCATGCTCTGGGGTACTGGCTGCTTCATCTGATACCGATACCCAAGCATCGACAGCGTCGATAGACCAAAGATTTTTGGCTATTGAATGTAGTCTGGCGGCTCTTCTCACAGCCTCGATGCCCTTGAAACCACTTCAGACAATTCAGCCGGTACCGGCACCGACCTCGGTACCGGTACCGGCACCGACTGCAGCGACATCAGCAGGTATTCTACCGGGACCGAGTCATGCTTATCCATCCGGTATCGACAAGTCGGTACCGGACCCCTCTGATGCCGACTTCGATCGGTACTGGTACAGTGCCTTGCACGATCACCCGGATCGGAGATACTTTGAATCCTCGGATGAGTCTGAAGACTCTGAGAGCTCTGCCGATACCAGAGTACTTTTTCCTGAGGATTCTTCTTCTCCTCAGCGTAGGATGTCTCCTCCAGAGGATATGTCCTTTCAGGATTTTATCCGAGATGTGGCTCGAGGTCTTTCCATCACAGTGGCTCCTGAAAAAGAGCCTAGGGGAAAGGAATTGGAAATCCTGCAATACCCTAAAGCTCCCAAGGAGGCAGTTACTTTACCTATTCATGAGATCTTGCATGATCTCATGTTAAGGATGTGGGAAACACCTCTAGCCACTTCTCCTCACTCTTGAAGGCTCAACACCATGTATCGAGTTCCTCCTTGTCCTGGGTTTCAGAAGACTCGGCTACCACACCATTCCATGGTGGTGGAATCAGCTATGAGAAGGATCAAGAGTGCAAAAAGCCATGCATCTAATCCTCCAGGGCGTGAGTGTAGGACTCTTGACGATTTTGGACGTCGAACCTTCCAGGCTTCAATGCTTTCTGCTAGGATCAGTTCCTATATATTATATATTGGAATGTTCCTTAAGGAGGTCACGGGAGATTTAGAGCTTATGAGCCCTCTTCTTCCTGTTGATAAGAGGCAGGATTACCTCGCCCTTGTCAGACATGCTCAGGATGTTTCCAAGTTTGTAAATCGTGCAGCCTTTGACTGTTTTGAGTGCATAAGCAGAACCTCTGCTATTGCGATAGGTGCACGTAGGATTGCTGGCTCCAGGCATCTGACTTGGAACTTTGGGTACAGGATAAACTGGGGAATATTCCTTGCACAGGAGAGAATGTCTTTGGCAAGAATTGGCAGGAAAAAGCTAATGAGATAGATGCTGACAATATCACCTTGGATAGATTGTCTAAATCTACAGCTGATCCTGCAAAGAAAAAATCCTACAAGAAACCATTCTTCAGTAAGAAGAAGTTTTACCCCTCCTATGCCTAGCAGGGGCATCGTTTAGGTCAGTCTGCCCAAAAGGGACAGCCGCAACAACCTAGGCAAAGAAAAACAAAAGCTGCTAAGCCTCAACCGGCTCAGCAGACTCAGCCTCCACAGGGGCTTTGACTCCTATCTAGAGAACTTTGCCTTCCTGGCCCTGAACGGCCCAGAGCCTTCCACCATTCCAGGAAGGGTATGTTATTTTACCCCCAGATGGGGGCAGATAACGGCAGAAAGTTGGACTCTGTCCATTGTAAGAGAGGGGTACAAGCTTCATTTCCTCAGCATGCCCCCTCCTACAATGGTAAGACAGTTCAATTCTCAGACTTCTCTCAACGCCCAGTTAGGTCAAGAGGTCACTTTGCTTCTTGCCCAGGGGGCAATAGAAGAGGTACCCATTTTCCAACAGGGTACAGGGTTCTACTCCCCCTATTTCCTTATTCCAAAGAAAACAGGAGGACACAGACCCATTTTGGACCTCAGAGAATAGAACAAATTCCCGTTCAAAGAGAAGTTCAAAATGGCTTCTCTATAAACTCTGCTGCCATACCTTCAGAGTCAGGATTGGCTTTGTTCTCTAGATCTCAAGGATGCGTACACTCATGTTCTCATCCATCCAACTCATCGAAAGTTCCTTCGCTTTCTATTTCAAGGGAAGCACTACCAATACAGGGTTCTTCCTTTTGGCCTGGCCTCGGCACCAAGGGTGTTTACCAAATGCATGGCTGTGGTGGCAGCATTTCTTCGCACCCTGGGAATATTCGTCTTCCCTTACTTAGATGACTGGCTCATTCGAGCCCCTTCAGAGCCACAGGCCAGGATTTCTCTCTCTCGCACAATGCGCATCCTTCTGTATTTGGGACTTGTCATAAACTTCACAAAATTCAACCTTGCTCCCACTTAGTCTCTAGAGTTTATAGGAGCTCTGCTGGATACCAGACAGACAAGGGCCTATCTTCCACAGCCCCGCTGCCTTCGCATTGTGCAGTTAGCTTCCCAAGCAGTGCTAAAGCCTCAGCTCACTGCTCGGGAAATGTTACAATTCCTAGGCCACATGGCATCCGCCGTGCATGTGGTTCCTTATGCTCGCCTCCATGTGAGGGCAGCCCAGTGGACCTTATCCACTCAGTGGACCCAGGCATCAGGTTGCCTGTCAGACAAAATTACAAACTCAGATCGTCTTATTTTGTCCCTCCAATGGTGGCAGTCACCCCAAAACCTTTTGGTGGGGTCCCCTTTCCAACAACCCCCAACCCAAGCCACTCTGACAACAGATGCCTCACAGGTGGGTTGGGGAGCCCACCTGCAAGGCCTCTCTACCCAGGGTACCTCGACGCCACAGGAGACCTATCTCCACATCAATCTCCTGGAACACTCAGAGCAATCTTCCTTGCTCTTCGAGTATTCCACACCCAGCTCAGCTACAAGACAGTTCTAGTTCAAACGGACAATCAGGTAGCTATGTTCTATGTGAACAAGCAGGGCGGAACAGGCTCTCTGTCGCTCTGCAACGAAGCTTTGCGACTATGGGCCCTCGCCAGAAAGCATCAGATTCATCTCCTTGCAGTGTACTTTCCAGGCATTCAAAACTCTTGGGCAGACAGACTCAGTCGAGTTCTGCTTCCACACGAATGGTCTCTCCATGCAGACCAAGTAGCCAAAGTTTTTCAAATTTGGGGAACCCCAGACATAGACCTCTTTGCAAGTCCACTGAATGCCAAACTTCCCCGGTTCTGTTCCAGAATTCTGGCTCGAGGTTGTCAGGCCAGGGGTGCTTTCCTCCTCCGTTGGGGCCAGGACTTCCTATATGCCTTTCCACCCATTCTCCTAATTCCCAAAACCCTGTTCAAGCTTCAGAGAGACAGAGGTCATATGATTCTCATAGCTCCACATTGACCACGGCAAATGTGGTACCCTCTGCTCCTACATATCTCTCAAGCCCCGCCTCTGGAGTTAGGATCTGCTCCAGATCTCCTTTCTCAGGAGGACGGGATGCTGTGGCATCCCAATCCCCAGTCTCTGCATCTGAGGGCCTGGTTGCTGAAAGCCTAGAACTTCATGGTCTTAACCTTTCTCAGCAGGTAAAGGATATCTTTTATGCTTCCAGGAAACCTTCCACAAGATGCTCTTATGCTTTCAAGTGGAAAAGGTTTACCATATGGTGCTCGCAGAAGGGTCTTGACCCTCTTGCGATACCTCTGGAATCATTACTGAAGTATCTCCTTCATTTATCTAAGACCAATTCAGTGAGAGTTCATTTGAGTGCTATTGCAGCTTCTTTCAAGCCTCTAAATGGACAACCTATCTCCTCCCATACTCTTATAGCAAGATTTATGAGAGGCCTTCTTTTAACTAAGCCTCCCATTAAAACACCACCGGTGGCATGGGACTTAAATCTGGTTCTTGGGCAGCTCATGAAGCCGCCTTTTGAACCATTAGCTACTACCTCTTTGAAATTCCTTTCCTGGAAGGTCATCTTTCTTATTGCAATCACATCAGCATGACACATCAGTGAATTGCAAGCGTTGGTGGCTGATCCTCCTTATACAAGGTTCCATCATGATAAGGTAGTCCTTAAGACCCATCCACATTTTATTCCAAAGTTGGTATCACCTTTTCATTTAAACCAAGCGGTTTACCTTCCTGTATTTTTCCCAAGGCCTCACGCCGCAAATGCAGAAAGGAATCTTCATACTTTGGACTGTAAAAGGGCTTTGGCCTTTTACTTGCAAAGGACACAGCAACATAGAAAGTCCTCCCAACTCTTTGTTGCTTTTGATCCTGGTCACTTGGGACTTCTAGTCTCGAAAGGAACACTGTCCAGCTGGATTGCACATTGTATTTCTTTTGCCTATGAGAGCAAAAACCTTCCTCTGGAAGGCCATGTCACAGATCACAATGTGAGAGCTATGGCAACCTCTATGGCTCATCTTCACTCTGTGTCTATCGACATCTGTCAAGCAGCTACTTGGGCTTCGGTTCATACCTTCACAGCCCATTACTGCTTAGACAAGGACTCCCGCCAGGATGCCTTGTTGGGTCAGGCTGTTCTTCAACACCTGTTCCAGACTTAATCAACTCCTACACACCATCCCTGGTAGGATGCCAGAGATTCATGGAGGGAAGTGGAGCCCTTTCAGAAGGGCACACAATTCTGGGGTCTTCTCCCTGGCATCTGCAGCTAGGGAGTCCCCATATGTGAAGACTGCATTCCTGCTTGTTCCTGGAGATAGCATAGTTACTCACCTGTAACAGGTGATCTCCGGGAACAGCAGGAATTTAGTCTTCACAACCCACCCACCTCCCCTAGGAGTTGTATCTCTCTATCTCTTTCTCTTTCCCTCTCTCTTTTGTCTCAGCTATAAACTCAACTGGAGAGGGACAGTTGGGAAAGGCAGGAAGGCAGCATGCAGGCGCTGTGGGATGCTCCCGAAAGCTTTCCTATTGGACGCTGGGGAGCGTTCCCGCACAAACTCCATCGGTACCGATGATACCCATATGTGAGGACTAAATTCCTGCTGTTCCCGGAGATCACCTGTTGCAGTTGAGTAACTGCTTTATCATATGGATATCAAAAAGACTGGTGTTTTGAGTTTAAGGCTGGTTACAGTCGAGTGCAAGCTATTTCCCAGACCCACAGGGCTTATAGTCTAAGTTTTTGCATCTGGGGAAATGAAGACGGTAGATTGTAAGGCGTGTAAGTGGAGAAGCAGGATTTGGAACCCGACTTTCTTGCTTCTCACTCTGCTACTCGTCCATTTCCCCCTTATTTTCCTATTGTTCGGAATATGATCACAGTTTCTGAAAATGAATCGACACTGAAAGTTACACCGTGCTAGCTGAGAGGACATAAAAGAAAATGCCTAAGACAAACTGGCTTCGGATTTGACTGATAAATGAAAAATAAATTTCAATTAGTGACCTGAGGTCCACATAAAGTGATGATCCATTGCTGAACACTTCTTTCCAGGTCTGACCAGAAGAAATGATATTTTGCCAGGTGATTTAATAAGATTAAGAAAGTTGGAGCAATTCAGAGAACTTTTAAACAGTGGACTCTTGCTATAGTGTAGTTAGAGATGGGTAAAGGAATTCTTCACAAGTACATCCTTAATGACTAGGGTTTAGAAGTAGATTCCCCAGGTTATAACTTGCTGTTATACATTCAAGTGCTTATTCTCAAAGCTTGACTACATCGCACAGCTGATAGCAAAGTGCAACAAATTAAAAAAAAAATCAAACATTGTACTTGAGTGGTTTCCTATGAGCTGTTCACCACCATTTTTGTACAGCGTTTCTTTTCAGTTTGTAAAGGCATATTGATAACTGCTTCCATTAAATTTCCGATGTACGTGATCTAGAAAAGTTAGCACTTTCATCATGTCTTGTCAAAATAGATTTTTCTTAAAGAAAATACCAATCAATTTCCATAGCCAGCTGTATTCCCCCTTAACTGTTAGAGCGTTTGTCTCAGCAACCACCCTGCTGTCACTGTCTGTCTTTTTTTCAGTGTTTGCAGATTTTAATGCAGGCTAATGGTACTCCATTAAAAAGGGCTTGCAGCTGTTTCCATACCCTTCTTGCTTCTCCCCGAACATTTACCCTGGCTTGCTAGCGGTCGTATTTGTATGGTGGTTTTTCACTCGGATATAGTGTAGCTGGATACAGCAATAGTAACTTCCACTTGTTTGTGGTTTTTTTATCGTGATATTTAGGTAAGGCTTGAGAAGGGAACTTCATTATAATAACTTGTTGGTATAAAATAATAAAATGCTTCAGGAAACCAGAAGCCATTTGCTATTTTTATTTAGACATCTGTAATCTCTGTGGAAGGATGTTAACTTTTCTTATAGACACACCGTTGTAAATGAGAATTTGTAAGAAAGATTTTCTGAGTTTTTATTGTCTTTCTCTCCCAACCTTTATTCAAGGTATGAAGGATTGGGCCCATCCATAATCGTTTGTCCAACTACAGTGATGCATCAGTGGGTGAAGGAATTTCACACGTGGTGGCCTCCGTTTAGAGTTGCGATTTTGCACGAGACTGGCTCTTATGGAAGTAAAAAGGTAACTGGAGAATGTGTTTCCAATAATAAGAGAATTATGTGGGTGCTCCTCTTGCACATACTTGAGCTTTTGTGGTAGAGAACACAATAGCACCAAAATAAAAATGAGCTTTTCAAAGTCCAAAACCCAGCATATCACCAGAAGTCAGTTTGACTCTGAATGTATCACAGGGAGACTGTCAGTTCAACCTACCAGTTGGAACAGCAGCTGAATCTGTGTGTTGCATGGTTCTTTTTGTTACAAGTAATGACTGGGAGAAAAGAATTGTCTGATTAACTACGGGCCTAACAGTTAAGTGATAGATGTTAGCATGTGAAGCACATAAGGGAATGCTTGTTGTAATAATACTTATTTTTATGGCCCTACTGAATGTACATTAGACTGTACAATGGTGATAAGAATCCAGGTACAAAAATCCCTTCCTAAAAAAGTTTACAGTCTTAAGTGGGCACATGAGGTAGTGGGAAATAAAGCGACTTGCCCAGGGTCACCAAGTGGCAGAAGTGGGATTTGAATCCTGGTGTCCTGGTTCTAACCATTCGGTCGCTTCTTCTGCCCTTACAAATGCTGAAGCAAAAGAACAAACTCATTACTAGGTATTAGCTAATAGGTTCAGTTTAATAATATAACAGAAGTTGAATGTTAATATAAAAAAAATTAGTTTAGCATACCAAGTAATTTCTGACTGAGGAAGCCAACTAAAAAATTGCACATTAGCTCAAGGAATGAATACCTTGACCCTCTATTGGAAGACAACAGAGCTTTCACAGAGTCAATCCCCAGAATTTCACTGTGATTTAATATCAGTAAATTTCTTTGCATCCCTCTAGTCCAGTCCCGGAACCATAGAGTTTAGAACCTCCACCAGCAGCTTTGGAGACTGAAAGATGTCATTGCTTTGATGTCACTGGTATAACTAGGCAAGCACCGCCCCCTTCCACCAGTACTTTCAGTCTCCAAGCAGCTTGGAGGGTCTGAGCCCGGGACAGGGCTCAGTAGGAACAAATAAGCAGAGATTTGTGTTTTGCTAGTTAAATTTGGGGTTTCTTTTACTTTTTTGATTTTGGATTTTTGGTTCTATTTTTTAGGTGCAGACCTGCTGCTGCTAAAGGGGTACCTGTGTTCTTTGGACCTGTGTCTTTTCTCTTTTCCTCTCTCTTCCCCCTCCCTCTCTGGGTTTTTAACTTTGCCCCAGCGTCTAAACGAGCACAGGGGGACAGTATTTATCGGTGGCCTCCCTGCTCCTGAACCCGCTTTGAAAAGGTGAGGAGCAGGTGGAAGGCTGAAGGTTACAACAGCAGCAGCGGGACAGGGGCTTACAAGCCAGTGAGGGCTTTACCCTGCACATTAAGAAAAAGAACACCGCCAGAGCTGAAGCCGGGTGAAGGCTGTGCTCCGGTGCTGATTGTTCTCCTCTGCCTCTCCCCCCCCCCCACCTTTTCAGGATCGGCGGAGGCGGTGAGTACTCGCGCAGGGAAGGCTTCGCGGCGGCTCCCGGGTGACAAGGTAGATCGGGGCCTCACCGCGTGATTTTAAAGCACGTTTTTTTGAGCGAGAATGGTGCCAATTGTTTCCTCTGCCTCTCCCCCCCCTCCATTTCGGCGGAGGCGGTGGGTATCCGCGCATGGAAAGGCTTCACGGCGGCTTCCGGGTGACGGTAGTTCGGGGCCACGCCGCGTGGTTTTCAAGCGCGGTTTTTCGAGCGTGAACGCTGGCGGCGGCCATTTTGGGAGCCGCGTTTCTGAAGGCAGAACTTAATTTGCTATGTGTCAGCCTTAGGGGCTTCGGTCTGGAGTCGGCTTAACGCAGTTAGCCTAGTTGGGCCATTCTTCCTTGATTCTTTAAAAAAAATAAAAATAAAAAGGAGAGCACTCAGGGGAGTTGGAGCTGCTAACTCATAGAGGTTGCAAAGTCAGGGTAATTGAACTCCAAAGACCATGCCGGCTAAGCCTCGCTGTCTCATTTGTGGGGTGAGGTGCAGTGAGGTGTTGGAGTCTGGTGTTTGCAAGGGCTGCTCTTTAGAAGCCGAAGTTATGGAGCCAGGCCCTGGGGGGTGCAGCTGGGGAGCCGACAGTGGTCCCCTCAGCAATAGGGGAGCTTGAGCCGCCTTCCTTGGGTCTCCCGGAGCCGACGGCAGAGCCTTCCTCGACAGGGGGCGCTTCTCCGGTGGCGGGGGGATCCACGGAGGGGGAGTGGCTGGGGTTCCCTCGGATTTCTTCTCCCTTATGCAAAAGGCGTTTGCCTTACTACAGCCCGTGTTGGGAGCACAGGCCCAGAGACCAAAGGGTCAGAAGCGGGCAGGGTCTTTGGGCCTTCCGGAGGAGGAGGTGGGTTCGGCCAAGAAACCAAGAGAGGCGGTGGAGGAGAGTACGTCGTCTGCGGTGGAAGACGAGGTAGGGGTGTCGGATATGGAGGTGCAAGGCGCCTCAGATGAGGACCTAGAAGAAGGGGAGTTACTGGACGCGGAGCAGCAGAGTAGAGTGGTCCGGGTGTTTCGGCTAGAAGAGCTGCCGGTGTTGATTGCTGAGACTCTAAAGACGTTGAACATGCCCTCGGTGGCGCCGGGGGCGGAAGAAGCGTTGGAGGATCCGCTATTGCAGGCGGTTAGAACGTCCCAACGGGTGTTCCCGGTTCATAGAGTCTTTCGGAACATGATTCAAGAGGAATGGGACTCGCCGGAGTCGGCGCTACGGGGGACCAGGGCCTTGGCCCGGTTGTATCCCCTTTCCGACCAAGATAGAGAGATTTTTCGTTCGCCGAAGGTTGATGCGGCAGTGTCGGCGGTCACTAAGAAAACCACTATTCCGGTTGAGGGGGCCGCGGCGTTAAAGGATGTGCAGGACAGGAAATTAGATACCTTGTTGAAGCAGGTGTTTGATATGTGTGCCCTTTCCTTGCAGGCCTCGATAGCGGAAGCGTGGGTGGCAAGAGGCTGCTTGCGGTGATCCCAGCGTCTGCAGGGAGGGCTCCTAGACGGGCAGACGGAGGAATTAGCGCGGCTGGAGTCGGGCACAGCGTATTTATCAGACATCCACTACGATCTTATTCGCAGACTTGCAAAGAGTATGGCCTCGGTGGTTGTGGCCCGTCGGTATCTCTGGCTGCATAACTGGTCGGCTGACAGTTCTTCAGACAGCGCGGCTTAGTAAGCTTCCCTTTAGGGGGAGACTTTTGTTTGGAGAGGATTTGGAGAAGCTGGTCAAGGACCTCGGGGAGTCCAAGGGGGGTCGGTTCCCGGAGGACAAGCTGAAGCAGGGCCGCGGGGCTACTGGGTCCAGAGGACTCTCGAGGGATTTTCGTAGATTTCAGTCCTCGCGTTTTAGCCAACCTCAGAGGGGGCAGTTTCCAGCACGAGGCCAGGCATTTAGAGGTTTCAGGGGGGCGGGCAGAGGTTTTGCCTCCTTCCAATCTTCAAACAGCAAAAAATCCCAATGAGATAAGGCGGACCCAGGTGGCGGAGGTGCCCGTGGGAGGAGGGTTGCGGCAGTTTTACCCTGCCTGGGTCCAAATTACCTCGGATCAGTGGGTGTTGGAGGTCATTCGAGAGGGCTATGCCCTGGAGCTCCATCGGCCCGTCTTAGATTCTTTTGTCGTCTCCCTGTGCAGAAATCCGCGGAAGTTCCGAGCAGTCGCAGAAACGCTGCGGCGGCTGAGACAGCTCAGAGCGCTGGTCCCCGTGCTGGTGGACCAGCGCGGATGCGGTCGATACTCCATCTATTTTGTAGTTCCAAAGAAGGAAGGCACTTTTCGGCCAATTCTGAATTTAAAAAGGGTGAATCGCTGCCTTCGTGTAACCCATTTCCGGATGGAAACCTTGCGCTCTGTCATGGCGGCGGTCAGGAAGGGAGAATTTCTGACGTCGTTAGACCTTACGGAGGCGTATCTTCATATACCTGTGCGACGCGAGCATCAGAAGTTCCTGTGGTTTGCGGTGCCGATGGGGCATTTCCAGTTCCGGGCGAAGCCCTTCGGGCTGGTGACGGCGCCTCAAACGTTCACCAAGATTATGGTGGTTGTGGCGGCGGCGCTTCGCAAAGATGGGATTCTGGTGCATCCTTACTTGGACGATTGGTTGATTCGAGCAAAGTCAAAAGAGGAGAGTGCGGCGGCTACCACCCGGGTCGTGGGGGTGTTGGAAAGCCTCGGCTGTGTGGTCAACTTTGCAAAGAGCAAGCTGCTTCCTTCTCAAGCTCTGGATTACTTGGGAGCGCGCTTCGAGACAGGGCTCGGAGCGGTGTTTCTTCCAGGACAGAGAGCACAAGCGTTGAGGGAGCTCGTGCAGAGGTTTTTTGGGGTGCAGGGCTTCGACGGCGTGGCAGTATTTGCAGTTGATCGGAACGATGGCGGCCACGATCGAAGTCGTGCAGTGGGCCAGGCTTCATATGAGGCCGTTGCAGAGCGCTCTTCTCCGGCATTGGTCTCATCAGAGGGATGCGTTGTCTCAACGACTAGTGTGGCCTCCAGAAGTGCGACAGCAGCTTCAATGGTGGTTGCAGCCCGGAAGCCTAGAAGGGGGCGTATCTTTGGAGGCTCCCTCCTGGAGGTTGGTTACGACGGATGGGGAGCACATTGCGAAGGAAGGTTTGCCCAGGGCCGCTGGTCGTTGGAGGAGAAGCAGTGGTCCATAAACAGGTTTGAGATGCGAGCGGTGTATCTAGCGCTTCTGGAGTTTCAGGAGAGCTTGGGTCAAGAGTCAGTACGGGTGCTGTCCGACAATGCGACGACGGTAGCTTATATCAATCGCCAGGGGGGCACGGGGAGTGCATCACTGGAGGCAGAGGCGAGTCAGATCTTGCGCTGGGCCGAACAGAATTTAAGGGTGTTGTCGGCGCAGCACGTGGCCGGAGTAGACAATGTCGAGGCAGATTTTCTAAGCCGCCGCAGAGTGGATCTGGGGGAGTGGGGCCTACACCCGGAGGTCTTTGCAATGATAGTGCGGCGCTGGGGGACCCCGGTAATGGATCTGATGGCAAGCTTCGAATCAGCGAAAGTAGAGAGGTTCTTCAGCAGGCAGAGAGAGCGGATGTCGGAAGGCCTCAATGCGTTGGCACAGCAGTGGCCGGTGGACGGGCTTCTCTATGTGTTTCCACCTTGGGCGCTCATAGGAAAGGTGGTCCAGCGCATAGAGATGCACTGCGGTCGGGTGGTTCTGATAGCGCCCGATTGGCCCAGAAGACCGTTGTATGTGGATCTGGTACGGCTGCTGGTGGACAGACCGTGGAAGCTTCCGCTTCGAGAGGATCTATTGCTGCAGGGACCGTTACGCATGCCGCAGGTGGGTCGATTCTCACTTATGGCATGGCTATTGAAAGGGCTAGGCTGACTGCCAAGTGGTACTCGGCGGCGGTCATTTCTACCTTGCTGAAGGCGCGGAGGCGGTCTACGTCGTTGGCATACATCCGTGTGTGGCGTGTGTTTGAAGTGTGGTGTGGTGAACGAGATCTGCGACCTTTGAGGGCTTCGGTGCCACATATTCTTTCCTTTTTACAGGATGGCGTAGAGAAGGGCCTCGCGGCTAGTTCCTTGCAGGTGCAGTTGGCGGCCATCTCCTGTTTCCGTGGGAAGATCCAGGGTCAGCTGCTAGGGGCGCACAGCGATGTTCAGCGTTTCCTGCGAGCATTGCTGCTTCTGAGGCCGCCGAGGCGCAATGCTATTCCTCAGTGGGATCTGTATCTGGTGTTAGAGGCATTGCTTGGAGAACCGTTCGAGCCGTTAGGCACAGCGTCGCTCAAGGACTTGACATTGAAGACAGTTTTCCTGGTAGCTATTTGCTCCGCTAGAAGGATTTCGGAGTTGCAGGCGCTGTCTTGTAAGGAGCCGTACTTGTCCTTTTTCAATCACAAGGTGGTGTTGCGCACGGTCCCAGCCTTTTTGCCTAAGGTAGTTTTGGTATTTCATGTCAACCAGGTGGTGTCGCTGCCAGTGTTTTTGGTGGAGCAGAAGGATCAGTCGGGCGGCCGGTTGCATCTTTTGGATGTGCGACGGGTGCTTAAGAAGTATCTCCGTAGAACAGCGTCTTTCAGAAAGTTCGACAGACTGTTTGTCGCCTTTGGAGGTCCGCGGAAAGGAGAGGCGGCGGCAAAGTCTTCAATTTCACGGTGGTTGAAAGAGGCTATTGCATCGGCCTATCTGTTGAAGGGTAAGGTGGTTCCGGTTGGTCTTCGTGTGCACTCAGCCAGGGCGCAGGCGGCGTCTTGGGCGGAATTCAGTTTAGTGCCGGTCGAGGATATTTGTAGGGCGGCGACTTGGTCCTCGCTGCATTCCTTTACAAAGCACTATAGGCTGGATGTTCAGGAAAGGGGGGATGGGCGTTTTGGCTCAGCGGTGCTTCAGACTGGGCTTGCATGTCCCTCCTGTTGATATTCATTGCTCTGTTACATCCTCTATGGTTCCGGGACTGGACTAGAGGGACGCAGAGGAAATGGAAATTAGACTTACCTGCTAATTGTTGTTCCTTTAGGAACTCTAGTCCAGTCCCGGACCCCTCCCAGTGTATTATGCAGCGTGCAGCCTGACGTTTGAGAGAAGAAGGTTGAAAAGAATTTCTTTGTTGGGGAGGGGCACAGGGGAGACACAGTAGGGCTCCTTTTTGGCGCAGCAGGGCCTGGTCTGCTCTGGGGCGTGGTGGTGCCATCCTCATAAGCATGTAGTTGGTTCCAGAGTTTTAAATTACTTCCTTTTTCTTCATGTTTAAATTCCTATAACTACTTATTTGTTGCTCTGCTCAGTCTGCTTTGTCAATAGGTACTGGTGGAAGGGGGCGGTGCTTGCCTAGTTATACCAGTGACATCAAAGCGATGACATCTTTAAGTCTCCAAAGCTGCTGGTGGAGGTTCTAAACTCTATGGTTCCGGGACTGGACTGGAGTTCCTAAAGGAACAACAATTAGCAGGTAAGTCTAATTTCCATTTAGATGTGTTGTATAAGATCTTTCATCCAAAGAGTATTCAAAGCACTTTACCTTAGAAATGCATGTGCCTTGACCCTCTCAGGTGAATGGCGTAGCAGCACAATAACTTCCAGAGAGGAAAAGAAGCAGTGTTACTACTCTTGTAATATTATCTAATCACAGTTGATTAACCGTAAACACAGGAAGATGAAGTGATTTTCCACGGTTACATGGAGTAGGTGATAGAGGGAATTTTTCCTGATCCAATTTTTAATGTTCTAATCATTATATTAGTTCTTCTAGTATGTTAGGGTAAGTTGAGATGTTATTTACAGTGGTGGTTGCTAAATCTGACCTGTAGGACATTCTGTCAGTCAGGTTTTCAAGATATCCACAGTGAAAATGTGTTAGAGATTTGAATGCCCTGTATGTATTGTATGCAAATTAACCTCATGAATATTCACTAGGGAAATCCCGAAAACCTGGTTCCCTGGGAATCCCCCAGGACAGCTTTGAGAACTTCTGATCAGTGGTAGACCTTAATTTACTTATTTGCTCAACACATGAAACTAATTTTAAATCCGTTTCATGACACTTGAAGGTTGCTGCCCTCTCTCATGGAAGCTACCTGCCTTCCCCTGCTGCTCGACCTTCTGGCCATGGTGGTGGTGTTGGGCTTTTACTTTCTCACTCCTGCCAATTTCAACCTCTCACTCTGCCTCAGTGTCTCTCCTTTTCTTCCTTTGAAGTTCACTCCTTCCACCTATTCACTCAACTGCCTTTCCAGGTAGCTGTCATTTATCGACCCCCTGGCAGGTCCACCTCTACCTTTTTCACTGACTTTGGACTCCTGGCTCTCTTTCTTTCTGGATGCATCTTCCCTTCCCTTATTCTTGGGGACGTCAACATTCATGTTGATAACCCCACTGATACTAATCTTTAAAGCTCCTTTCCCTAACATCCTCTTTCAACCTCCAGTTGAGCTCTTCCACCCCTACTATTTCTGCTGGAATTCTGCAAACAATGTTCAACCTCTGTGTCAAAAAGTCTGAATTCTGCAGAATTCTTCATGCTTTTGTTGTCAAACTAACTAACTAACAAAGCATATTTTTTGAGGGATTCTTAATTTAAAATACAGTAGAGAAAAAATATCCCAAAAAAGTGCAAGATTTTGAATTATTGTGTGCAGAATTCCAGCAAAAATACCCTACTCAATAGCATGGCCACTGTCTTGCCCTCGCTTTCTTCTCCAGTTGCTTGCCTTCAAACCTCTCTCCACCTCAATCCTTCCCTTATCTGACCATCACCTACTAACCTTTACTCTTAACCACCCCCCACCTCAGTCTCGCTCAATCTCCACTAAAATGTTTAGGAATCTTCACTCTTTTGACCCTTTAGCACCCTTCACAGCTGTCTCACTATCACTTTCCTCATCTGTGTTATCTGAATCTGTCGATGAGGCTGTATTTTCTTACAGCACTATGCTCTTCTCTGCTCTGGATGCACTCGCTCTCCTGTTCTTCACCCTGTGAAGCGTACTGTACCTCAGCCCTGGCTATCCACTAAAAACCCATGAGCTTCATTCCTGTGCCCGCTCAGCTGAGCACCTCTGGCTTAAATCCTGTGCCTTTGCTGACTTCCTGCATTTTAAATTCATGCTAACCTTTATCTTTATTTCCACACTTTTTATACCGCCCTTTGTGACATCAGAGTGGTTTACAATATCAAAATATATATCTATATATATTCAAACAGAGGCCGACGGTCGGAAAAGGAAAAGAACACATCAGTTGATAGGACAGCAGACACTCATTCTCACAGACAGAAAATAGTAAAGCAGCAGAAGAGGGTTACAGGGTAGCAGGAGGCAAATCAAATGCCGAAAGAAGCAGGTGGGTTTTGAGGAGAGATTTAAACCCGGGAAAAGAAGGATCTAGGTGGAGAGCAGTTGGGAGGGGGTTCCAGAAGGAGGATCCCAGGAAGAAGAAGGCAGAATGATGGTTGGATTCAAGATGAGCATGATGTGAAGATGGTAACTGAAGATGATTGATGTGGGCTGAGCGGAGGAAACGGACAGGGTTGTGGAAGTGAAGGAGTTCAGTTAGGTACTGGGGAGTTTGTGAATAAATGGCCTTGTGCACAAAGATTAGTATAAGAACATAAGATATGCCATACTGGGTCAGATCAAGGTCCATTAAGCCCAGTATCCTGTTTCCAACAGTGGCCAATCTAGGTCACAAGTACCTAGCAGTTTCCCCAAAAGACACAGGTTCCACAATGCCTGTATTGGGGCAAGCAGTGGATTTCCCGTGTCTCCTTTAATAATGTTTTATGGACCTTTCCTCCGGGAACTTGTCCAAACTTTTTTTAAACCTGATTGCACTAACCGCTTTTACTACATTCTCCGGTAACGAATTCCAGAGTTTGATTACGCGTTGAGTGAAAAATATTTTCTCTTATTAGTCTTAATTAGGTTATTCTGTAGTTTCATTGCATGTCCCCTAGTTTTCTATATTTTGATGGCATAAACAATCTATCTACGTTTACCTGATCCACACCATTCATTAATTTATAGACCTCTGAGGCTGTGCTCCTTGGACCTAAAGGATGCGTACACACACCTTCACAGGCAGTACCTCCACTTCGTGGTTGGGGGAGAACATTATCAGTACAGAGTTCTACCCTTCAGCCTGGCCTCCACCTCAAGGGATTCACCAAGTGCCTGGCAGTGGTCACAGCCCATCTCAGACTCCAGGGGGTATTCGTCTTCCCCTTTCTGGACGAATGGCTCATGAAGGGCAGCACTACCATTGAGGCCTGTCAGGTGATGGCATGCACCATCCTCCTGCTGGAGCACCTCAGCTTCGTCATAAACTACCTAAGTCACATCTCCAGCCAACCCAGGACCTGGAGTTCATAGGGACTCGGCTGGACACCATCCGAGCTAGGGCCTTTCTCCCTCCTGAATGGGCCCTATGCTTCCAAGTGCTTGTTGCAAGCACACATCGCCGTCGCTTGGTGTCAGCCCATCTCATGCTCCGCCTTTTAGAGCATATGGCATCCATGGTACATGTCACTCCAGACCCTTGCCTGTGGACGCGGATGGCACAGTGGGTCCTCCGCTCACAGTGGTCCTAGATCATGGGATGCTTGCGGGATTGGGTTCTCATCACCTGTCCGCTGGCTCGCTCTCTCAACTGGTGGCAAAACCTCCATTACCTACTGGCTGGGATGCCCTTCCAGCCCATTGCACCCCAAAGGATCCTCAGAACTGATGCCTCCAAGCTGGGGTGGGGAGCACATTGCGATGACCTCTGCACTCAGGGCAGTTGGTCACCAATGGAGAGTCTCCAGCAAATCAAACTCCTGGAGCTCCGAGCCACAGCCCTAGCCCTCTGGGCTTTTTGTCACCCCCTGCAGCACCAGGTAGCGCTGGTGCAGACTGACAACCAGGTAGCAATATTCTGCATGAATAAGCAGGAGGGCACGGGTTCGGCCCTGCTCTGCCAGGAAACAGTGATCCTCTCCTCGTATGCCAGCAGCAATGGGATTCTCCTGTGGGCAGTTTACCTCCCAGGCCAGGACAACACCCTGACAGACTGGCTCAGCTGGGTCCTCCAGCTGCATGAGTGGAGGCTGGATCCCAAGGTGGCTGGCCAGATCTTCCAGCACTGGGGGCTCCCAAGGATGGACCTCTTTTCTAGTCCAGCCAATGCGCAACTGCACCCCTCCAGGCTGGCCGCGGATACATTTCTGGTCTCTTAGGCGGAGGGCCTCCTTTATGCCTTCCAGCCCACACCATTGATCGCCAAGATCCTGTTCAAGGTCCAGTGCAAAAGGGCCACAGTGATCCTGGTGGCCCCACGATGGGCCAGGCAGCCATGGCTTCCCCTGCTCCTCCGCCTGGCCACATTACCCCCCCCCCCTGGTTCCCCTGGGGTGCAATCCAGACCTACTGATGCAGGAGGAGGGCTCTCCTGCACCCTAACCATGGGGTCTCTGATACTCACAGCCTGGCCGCTGAAAGGGTAACCCTGGCCCCTTTTATTCTCTGTTGAAGTTGAGTAGGTCCTCATCTCTTCCTGCAAAACCTTTATCTGTTGGGCATACGCCTTCAAGTGGTGGAGGTTCTCAGTCTGGTGTGCGGAGCATCAGGTCAACCCCTTCTCCTGCTCCGTCCAGCCAGTCTGCAGTACTTAATTCACTTGTCCCAGGCAGGGCTAGTTTAACTCTGTGTAAGAGTGCACCTCAGTGCTCTCGTGGCTCACCAGCATCTCATTGAGGGTAAACCCCTCTCTGCTCAATCCCTCGTGTCTTGCTTCCTGAGGGGGCTTCTCCTTTCAACGTCACCAGTCTACCTGCCCGCCAGAGGCGTAGTGGGACCTTAACATCATGCTTTCCAAGCTCACCGCACACCCTTTGATCCTCTCAGCTCATGCCACCTCAAGTATCTCTCCTGGAAGTTGGTGTTCCTCAAGGCACTCCCCTCTGCCCGCAGGGTCAGTGAGCTTCAAGCACACATTGGTAGTAGAACCACCATACACTAGGACAGTGATGGCTAACCTTTTTGAGCCCGAGTGCCCAAACTGCCGCACAAAACCAAAGAATTTCCTCAAAGTGCCAGCACGTCAATTAAAGCTCCATTTGCATAAGGTGCTTCATTTGCATAAATATTTGCATAATGTTACCATACACTAACTTTTAGTAAACATGCCTCTTAATGAGTATATGGATAAAGAAAGACTAAAAGGTTTCTACATTACTATAATCCAGTACCAACCGCCAGGCACATTAGGAACTACTACAAACGCTGCCCATTTAGAACCCATAGCAAACCCGCCGTATCCTAACAGCACTACCAGGACTCACAAAGCACCATACTCTACCTATCAAAAGGCAACACTGCAAATATTAAACCAATACATCTCAGAGAACAACAATACATGACCTACTGGGGAAAGAACAAGTGGCAATGTCAAATAGGAATTATATAAACAGAATACCTCAGCTCAGTTACACATGCAGAACAGACCATTACCAAACAAGGAATCACAATTTAGAAACAGGAAGACAATAATTAAACTGGGAACCCCAAAAGCCAAACTTGGAATATACAACAACACTGTAGAAATAAAACTATATATTAATTTCCTCTTGTACTAAACAAAGCGCAAAAATTAATGATGCACATTTCCCAGAGCTGACATATTCCAATTAATAAATTCAAAATAAAGAGATATTTTTCTACCTTTTGTGCATTTTTTTTCAGTTGCAATTGTTCCAGCCACTTTCTTCTGGTTTCTTCGTGTCTTCTGCTAACTCTCCATCTGCTGTCCATTTGTCCTTTCTTCTGTCTTCTTGGGTTTTTTTTTCCATTCTCTCTCTACATCTGCTTTAACATACTAATCTTTCTCCTTTTGCTCTTTCCTCATTCCTATTTCATCTACTCAAAATTTACCCCTCCATCCTCAATCCCCACTTACTCTCCCAATACCCGGCCAATTGTAGATTTTTTATCCCTCCCACACAAAATATTTTTCCCCTCTCCATTTTACTCTCCCAGCCCCCTCCCATTCTAATCCTCCCCCAACACCAGCTCCCTTCTAGTTCCAGCCTCACCCAGCATCCATTCCCTTCTAGTCCCTGCATCAGCCCATTTCCAGTCCTAGCAGCCCCCCAACCCATTTCCAGTCCTAGCAACCCCCCAACCCAATACCAGTCCTATCCCCCCCTCATCAACCCACTTCCAGTCCTAACCCCCCATCACCCCATTTTCAGTTTAAGCCCCCCCCTATAACCCATTACCAGTCCTAACCCCCCATCAGCCCACTTCCAGTCCTAACCCCCCATCAGCCCACTTCCAGTCAGCCCCCCATAGCCCATTGCCAGTCCTAACCCCCCCATCAGCCCACAGTCCATTACCAGTCCTAACCCCATCAGCCCACCTCAAGTCCTAACCCCTCCCCATCAGCCCATTTCTTGTCCCAGCCCCCCATAGCCCATTATCAGTCCTAAACCCCCCCATAGCCCATTACCAGTCCTAACCCCATCAACCACCTCCAGTGTTAACCCCCCATCAGCCCATTTCCAGTCCTAACCCTACCCAACAGCCCACCTCAAGTCCTAACCCCTCCCCATCAGCAGTCCTAACCCCCCCCTAGCCCATTAGCAGTCCTAACCCCCCCTCTCTAGCCCATTAGCAGTCCTAACCCCCCCCATAGCCCATTACCAGTCCTAACCCCCCATCACCCCATTTCCAGACAGCCCCCATCAGCCCACAGCCCATTAGCAGTCCTAACCCCCCCTAGCCCATTAGCATTCCTAACCCCCCCTCCACCCCATTAGCAGTCCCAACCCCCCCCCACCCCACTCCCAGTCCGACCCCCCCCCCCATGGCAAATTTAAAAAAAAAAAAAAAGCAGCTGGCTCTGGCTTCTGCCGCGGCAGCGGCAGAATGCAATGTCCCGTGGGGCCCCTCCGCCCGCTAAGCCCCTCTGCAAGGGCTTTCAGATTCGCGAGGGAGAGCGTCTCCCTCGCGTCTCTGTTAAGCCCGCAGGGGCTAATGGGAAATTTCCCATCAGTCCCTCGCGTCTAAAGGGGCTGATGGGAAATTTCCCATTAGCCCCTGCGGGCTTAACAGAGACGCGAGGGAGACGCTGTCTCCCTCGCGAATCTGAAAGCCCTTGCAGAGGGGCTTAGCGGGCGGAGGGGGCCCCCCGGGACCCAGCATGCTGCCGCGTCCGCGTCCGCGGCAGCAGCCAGAGCCCGCTTTTTCTTTTTCTGCGGACCTTCACGCGTGCCAGCTGCAAGGCCTTCGCGTGCCACAGCTGGCACGCGTGCATAAGTTCGCCATCGCTGCACTAGGATCTACAAGAACAGGGTCATGCTCCGTACGCACCCTAAGTTTCTCCCAAGGCAGTGTCTCCATTCCACTTCAACCAGCAGGTGGTGCTCTTCACCTTCTTCCTGTGGCCTCACGCCAGCAAGGCTTAGGTATTTCTCCACACACTGGACTGTAAGCGGTTGCTCACCTTCTGTCTCAGGCACACCCATGAGTACTGCTAAAACTTCTCAGCTCTTTGTTTAGTACGACCCGAGTAGGTTGGGAACTGCAGTCTCAACTGTGTCACTGACTGCATCGCCTTCGCGTATGAGCAGGTTGGTCTCTCGCTGGAGCGCCATGTCATGGCGCAGAGTGTCCGGGCCATGGCAGCCTCTGTAGCAAATTTGTGCTCCGTTCCCTTGTCAGAAATCTGCTGGGCCGCCACCTGGTCCTCGGTCCACACTTTCGCAGCTCACTATTGCCTGGAGAGAGAGTCCTATTGGGACAGTGCCTTCGGCCAAGCAGTTCTTTGTCATTTGTTTGGGATATAGGCAACTCCTTCCCTCCGACTCTTGGCTCCTCGCTGGGCACTTGGACTGCTCGGGAGTCTGTTATCTCGACTTATTGCTGCTGCTCATGGTTCCCTCTTTTTCTGGTCACTCATGAGCTTTTTACAGATTTTTCAATAGCCAGTTGTTAGGGAGTCCCATATGTGAGGACTGACTTCCTGCTTGTTCCCAGAGAAAAAACAGTTACATACCTGTAACGGGTGTTCTCCGGGGACAGCAGGAATCAGTTCTCACAATCCATCCTCACTCCCTCCCTCCCTGTGGAGTTGTTTTCTTTTGCCGTCTTGTGCTATGATATCATACTGAGGTAAGATGGCACCCTTGGGTGGGAAGAGGACCATGCATGAATTGTACAGCTCCCAAAGGCTTTCTTCAAAAGCTGGGGAGAGGTTACTGCATGAGCTCCGTTGGCGCTGACATCCCCCATATATGAGGACTGATTCCTGCTGTCCTCGGAGAACACCTGTTATAGGTGAGTAACTACGCTTATTAGCACTTGGATTGAGAGATTTGGTGCCTGGAATGGGAAAAAAGAGAGAAGAAAAGACTAGGGTGAGAAGGGGATGAGAGAATCGGTGAGGATGTGGGCAGAAGGACACTGCTCTCTTCTTAAGATTCCTACCTTCTCTCTCTTCTGTGGAATCACACCTACCATAAGATACCAGAACTTCTGTCACCTCCCATTCACTTCCCCCAGCCCGTCCTCTTATCTTCCCTCCTGCTTCTCCCTCTATCCTAATTCTCACTTGCTTTCTTTCCTCATTCCTGAGATCTCTTCTTCTATTCTATCTGCCTATACCAATATCTGAGATTCCCCACTAATAAAAATCCCAAAAGAACAACAGTTATTCTGACACCAAGTGAGATGGAAAGCTACTTTAGTTTTCTTATGCAAAATAAATCAACATTTATTTCGTATACAAAATAATTGCCATAGAATTTTCTAACTCTTCATGGAGAATCTACCTATGAACTGCAGCAAGAAACTAAGGGCTATGAGCATACCCGATGTCTTGTTTGTCTGTCTGTCTATCTTCTGATTGTCTGAACCCTTTTGCTTATACCACTGATACATGGAAAATACACACATGCCCTACTGATCTTCAGGACAAGTAGAAATCTACATATATACAATTTCCTGGAAGTTGCGGTTCACCATATGTAGAAATAAAGGTTAATTAGCAAGTTGTAGGTGACCTTTTTTCATAGACTAGCATAATACATTTGGAACTAACTGTCCAGAATTTGTTTCCTTTAGTTGGTCAGTGCGAAATGAGTAAAATGTTCCCTGTAAAATGAGCCCATGTTCCCTGTAAAATAGTTATCTCCAAGTTATAATGCCCCGTTCAATGTAATTTCAGTTTGTTCAATGTAAACCGCACTGATTCAGAATAGCGCGGTATATAAGAGAATGTAAATAAATAAATAAAAATATTTTGGCAGCAATAATTAAATTTGATCAGGTCCCGTAAACCTGTTGGTAATTTTAACCTGAAGGGTTAGCAACAATAATAAAGGCAAAACTAAATGGCAGCTTTCATTTAATATTACACAGGTCTGTAAAAAAATTTTTTTCGAGAGCTGTTTTGGTTATTCCACGTAATCTTTGTTTTTTGGTGCGCTGAATCCGAAAATGACCTCCATTTTGTCATAGGACATCACGTTTCCTGACAATGTAGGTAACTATGTTAAATAAGGCAATACCTCACAATAAATGGAAAAAACTTTGTTTATAAGTCTATATTACAATATTTTCATGAAAATCCTTTTTTGAACTGAAATGAGCTCACCTACACACACTAAACTCGATTCTTCTTCCTTGTGAGGCTCCTCTTGGTGCATTTACGCTTGTGAGTAGCATCTGGAATGTCTCTCTGAAGCATCCAACAGTAGTCTGCCATCATTGTAATGCTCCATTTTCCCTGATATCTTCTTTCCATCTCTTTAATGTCTTGGTGGAATCGTTCACCTTGTTCCTTACTCACAGCTCCCAAATTTTCAGGAAAGTAGTCAAGGTGGGACTGGAGGAAATGCACTTTCAAACTCATCAGGCAACCTAAAGCTTGAAATGCTTTCAGCATTCGTCCGACGATCTTTTTGTAGTGAGGATCTTTGTTATTGCCTAAATATTTCTGTACAACTTCTTTAAATGCAATCCACCCTTCTTTTTGAGGATCCGTCATGGTATTGACAAACTCTTGATCAACTATAAGCCTTCTAATGTCTGGTCCGACAAACACACCTTCCTTCAATTTTGCCTCCGACAGGCCTGGAAACTTGGTGACCAAGTATTTGAAGCATTCTCCGTCTCTTGGAAGTGATTTTATGAATTGCTTCATCAATCCCAATTTTATGTGGAGAGGTGGTAGAAGAACTTTATGGGAAGGTACCAAAGTTTCTCGGAGGACATTATTTTCACCGACTGTTAGCACCCTCGGCTGCCAACTCTTCTTGGTCCAGTGATTTTGTCGGTCTCGACTGTCCCATAAACACAGAAAACAAGGATATTTGGTATACCCAGCTTGTTGCCCTAGCAGCATGCACAAGACCTTCAAGTCCCCACACACTTGCCAACCATGGTCTTCATATTTAAGTTTACGAAGAACCAATTCCAAGTTCTCGTAGGTTTCCTTCAAGTGTACGGAATGACCTACAGGTATGGAAGCGTAAAAACCGTTGTGGAGTAAAACAGCTTTGAGACTTCTTTTTGAAGAATCTATAAAAAGACGCCATTGCTCTGAATCATATTGGATTTTAAATTGACCCATCAGACCTTCGACATCGATGCAATAAACCAACTTGTCTTCCTGGGCGAAGTAAGGAACGAACTCCTTTTCACGATATCTGAACCATGAAGATGACACTCCTGGCAACAATAAATTCCTGCTTTTCAGCCTTGATCCGAGTAACTCAGCGGCATCTTTGGGAAGATTAAAGTCTCTTAGCAAATCATTCATCTCCTCCTGAGAAAACAATTTTGGTCTTGTATCATCTTCAAAGTCAGAACTTGATTCGTCATCTGGTTCAGGTATGACTTCACCTTCATCGGAGCTAGGTATCTCTTCCAAGGTAGCAGGGGGCTTGGGTACTGGTATATCTGTGCCATGGGGGATGGGACGAATTGCCGAGTGAAGATTGGGGTATGAAATGGAATGCTTCCATTTGGAATTAAACCCTTTCACATCGCATGAACAAAAGTAACAGTCGTCACGATGGTTCTTTTGCTCTCGCCATACCATAGGAATCCCATAACGGAAAGATTTTTTCTTACCCTTGAACCAGTTTCGGAGGTCCTCAACACACCGTTTGCACACTTTATGAGGCTCCCAGACTTTATCTTGATCTCCAATTTTTAGTCCAAAGTATGCAAAGTATACTTTTTTCACAAAGTCTGTAATATTCTGCTGTTGCTTCAACACTGTATATTCACCACAGATGAAACAGAAACTGTCTGGCGAATTAATACACTTTCGCGGAGCCATAACATAACGGTTGAAGAATGACGAGCTAACACGAATTGCGATGAAAAAGTGTGAACAGCCTAGAACCAAGAACCTGATGATGATTCGTGCACAAGTGTGGCATGCAGGAGAGAGCAGCTCTGTGTCTGTACATGAGATGTCACAGTGCTGGCCATGCCCCCCTGCACTGACCGGAGCTGCTGCTATCTGCCCTGTGTCTCCCTCCCACTGGATTCTTCAGGAAAGATTAACCCCTTCTACCATTAGAAGCACGGACTTAAAACTTGCTTAGCTTATGTATATATTGCTGACCATCAGATTTACAGTGCTATATTTTTTTTACATAACTCGGACAACCCCTTTAAGGTTTTTTTGGCATTTTATGTCTTAAATGCACTTATGTGAATTAATTAATAGTAATTTAAATTAATTAATAGTAATTTGAAAAAATTTGATAAATTTGAAGACAATTTTGCATGTTGTGGCAAATCATGACGTCTAGGAGTTTTTTCAATATTTTATTTGTTTTCAGCACACCAAAATACATGGAAATTAGATGAAAATAATCAAACAGCTTTCATTTAATATTATTATTATTGTTGTTAATTGCTCTTGAGTTGGTGCTGACTCATGGCGACCCTCTGGATAGTTATCCTAAACTGTGTTCGGTCCTCAGTCAGACGGCTAATTGTTGATAGCTGCTGTTATCTTATTGATCCATCACATTGCTCTCCTTCCTATTTTGCACATGACCTTCAACCTTGCCAAGCATGATGTCTTTCTTTAATGATCTCTCTCTTTACATGATGTATCCAAAGTATGAAAGTTGAAGTCTTGTCACCTCTAATGTTGATCACGCAAGCTGGAGGGGACTATATTACATCTTAACATGAGGACCCCTCACAGGCTGAATGTTGAGAGAGTAACCTTACCACAAAAAAAGGTCTAACTATAAAAGTAAAAAAAAGGGAAACAAAAAGGAGAAAAATTTAAGTAATAAGGAATCAAAAAATAACTAATGATAAAGTTTTGTCGGAATGTTTGTTGTGTAGGGATAAGGAACCTCTCCGAATAACAAACAGCTCCTTTTATTCTTTTTGCATGTAAGAAGGAATCATATTTTATAATGCAGGAGCCAAACAATAGAAAGCAAATTGCTGAACTGTGTAGCCAAGGAGATGCGGAATACTAACGATTATTATTTTGTGAATGCAGTGTTCTCGATAGAGTGCAAGGACAGCTAGTATGGAGTGTTTTTTATAAACAAGAACTAGAATTTCATTCTGTAAGCTGGCAACCAATGGCAGCTGGAAACCATTCGTAAGCTGGCAACTGGCAACCAATGGTAATCAGTCATCATTGGTGTAACATGATCAAACTTCCTTACATAGGTGATAAGAGCAGTATTCTGTATTACTTGTACCCTGTTAAGTGATGTTATACCTAGTCCTTTATAGAAAGAGTTGCAATAGTCTGAATCTCTAATAACCAACGTATGTACCAAAGTACTTAAGGCATCCTTATCTAAATAGGGACGCAATGACCTTAGATGTCTCAAAATAAATAGGCAAGCTTTGGTGACAGGTGAAATTTGCTGTACAGGTGAAAGTTTGGAGTCAGCTATACAACCCAGAATTTTTGGAGACTTCAGAGGGAGTGGTTGATGACTGATTAGCGGACCAGTATTAGGTGGGATAAGATGAATTGGTATCCATCTCATATAGGACTTAGCAATATCAAATTTTTAATGATTTTTGTCCAGCCAATTTTTACTCTAGAAAGATGTTATTTAATCAGCAAAATAATAACAGCTGACACCTACTGATTGCATAAGTTCAGCTGGGGGTCTTAAAAAAGATTGAATAAAATGGGAGTCAAAATAGATTAGGGTTTACCTTAGTACAACTGGCAATACCTCCATGTAGAAGGTAAACCCATCTCTGTACAGCCTTTTTGTTCCCTTTATATGGGCTTCCTTTGATTGAAGCCTCCCATCAAGCCACCCAATGCATCTTGGGATCTCAGCATTGTTTTTAACCTCTGAAGGCCCTTGAGAGGCACCACCATGCATATTCCTGATTTCCCAACTCGCACTGTCGCACAGGACTTCCTTGGTCATTGAAGTAGCTGAGTTTAGGAGACAACTTCCAAGGGAGGTGGGAGAGGATGTGAAGAATTGTATGCTGTCCATGGATGACACTTGCTACAGAAAAGTAACTTTGGTTTTTGTAACCATTCTGTATCTGATATTGTTTTTCTTGATCTCTCTCCAGTCTGACTGTTTTCATTCGTTCATTTTTTTCAATCTGTCTTTTTTTGTTTTGTCACCTTCATCCTATGCCCCCTCATTGCAGAACTTTCTTTCAATTGAAAGAGGCTCTCCTGTGCATTTATGCCATGGAGGTATTTAAATGTACAAATAAAGACGTTGAGTAGTTACCAGAGATGACCTTTGGGAGTTGCCCCACACATGTGTGGTCCCCTTCTCACCCAAGGGTGCCATCTTGCCTCAGTCACCTTTTTACCACGGAACCCTCTGTCCAGTTTTCCCAGGAAAAAGTATGTTTTTTATCGACTGGCGCTTTGTGCTCTTTTTTGCTGCAGGCCTAGGACCCGTGCCGGGCGGCAGGGCCCCCTTTTTCCTGATGGCCTCCAGCAACTTCAAGAAATGTGATTGGTACGGTAAGATGATGTCCCGCACCGACCCACATGTCTGCTACCTCCACTGCCTTAGACAAGAGCATGACGACTCAGACTGTGAACTCTGCATGACCATGACCACAAAGGCCATCAAGAGCCTTCAGCTGCAGCAGGAACAGTTCTTTCACAAATCTGACTCTCCACCGGAGTCTCCAATGACATTGCATTCCGGGGCCCCTTCTGGTACCTTGGTGCCCCGTGGCCATGGGTCCTTCGCATGAAATCCCCGGAGGTGAAACACAAAAAGTTGAAATCCTCAAAGACCACCTCAGAGGGCGAGAAACCCATCGGCATTGGAGGAGGTCCCAGTCCCATTCCTCGGGACACCGGTTCTCTCCAGCAAGTGCATGCGGTTCGGACTGCAGGTCCTCCGGAGATCATGGGCCTTTGGACTCGGGCCTCGACCGCAGTGACCACGAAGCCTCGGACTCTTCTTCTGACTTCGAGTCGGAATGGGAGACCGAGGACAAGGAGTCCCCGGACACTTGACGACACAGCGATGTGCCCTCTGACCCATCTCCCCTGGTGTCCCAGTGCCATTCCCCGTCCAAGAACATCTCCTTCTTTGACTTTGTGTGAGACATATCTAAGGCGCTCGCCATCGAGACCGAGGCTGAAGAGGATCCCCGCACAGGGGAACTGGAGATTCTGCAGTACAAGGCTCCCCCTAAGGAAACCCTTATGGTGCCTGTCCCTCCGAGTCTCAAGTGCCGCCGCCTCCAGATGTGGGAGATACCGATGCCATTGTCAGTATGTACCGAGTCCACCAAAGCCCTGGGTTCCAGAAACTCAACTTCCTCACAGCTTGATGGTTGTTGAGTCTGCCATGCACAGACTCAGGATCCAAAAGACCCATTTCTTGGTGCCCCCCAGCAAAGAGTCCTGGACCCTTGACGCCTTTGGCCGAAAGGCCTTCCAAGGCTCAATGCTTGCATGCCGAGTCCAGTCCTATCAACTGTACATCGGCATGTACCTCAAAGAACTGGTGAAGGAGGTCGCTGGTTTCTCAGCAGGCCTTGATGGGGAATCCCTTCAGTGGTTCAAGTCTCTGACCTCGGCAGTCAAGGAGTGCTCAAAGTTTTTATCCCAAGCATCTTATGATGGTTTTGAGTCCTCGGCCAGAGTAGCTGGCGCAGGCATTGGGGCCCAATGCCAGGCATGGCTGCAGTCATCTGACCTCGAACAGTGAGTTCAGGACAAATTTATCGATGTCCCCTGTATCAGAGAGAATCTCTTCAGTGTAACCCATGGCAGACAAGGTGGCTGAAATAGAGACTGCGTTCCCGACAAGGACCAAACTCTCTAAAAAGACCTTGGTGCAGCTCTGTAGGAAGACCCCAGGGAAGAAGCCCTTCTTCCCGAGGAAAAAGGGAGTTTTTGGCAATGCCTCACAGTTCCAAATCTTCTCTGCCCCACAGCAAGACCAACAGTACAAGGGGCAAGGGTATGGCCCCTGCAAATAAAAGATCCCCAAGCCTCAGGCGCCAGCCCCGACTCAACCTGGGGGGAACTTTTGACTCCTTGGGCATGAACCCCTCTCCCCAGGAGGTCCCCCACAAGGGGGGGGGTGCTGGCCCTGTTTGCCCACAGGTAGTCCACCATCACCACAGATTACTGGGGTACTACAAGTTGTCAAGAAGGGCTAACTCCTCCACCTGCAATGGGTGTCACCCTCATACTTTCCAGGAGAGCTTGCAAGATCTCTTCTCCACCAGACTCTGCTCCTCACTGAGCTTGCAGGCCCCAGGGACAAGGCGGTGGAACCAGTGCCAAAGCATCTCCATAACCAGGTCAAGACAACTTCAACTGTGACTAATGTGTATAGACTATTGTATATAGTTATATAGTGTACATAGTTTCCCTTTATTACCAAGTTCAAATTCCTGTTACTTGTAAAATGCACTACAGTTTTCTGTATGTATATGTTTGTTCCATGTAAACTGCGCTGATGATAATAGTGCGGTATATAAGCGATGTTAAATAAATAAAATAAAATAAATAAATAAATCTCTGGGGCACCGGCTTCTACTCCAGGTATTTCCTTGTCCCCAAGTGAACAGGAGGCCTCAGGCCGACCTTGAACCTGTGGGACTTGAACAGGTTTCTGGTAAGTGAGAAGTTCAAGATGCTCTCCCTTGGACTGGCTATGCTCCTTAAAACTGAAGGATGTCTATATGCACATCCTGATCTATCCCAACCACTGAAAATATCTCCACTTCGTGGTGGGAGGAGGTCACTACCAATATAGGATGCTGCCCTTCAGGCTGGCCTCATTGCCAAGGGTCTTCACCAATTGTCTAGCGGTGGTCACAGCCCACTTTCGTCTCCAAGGGGCCTTTGTCCTCCCCTATGTAGATGACTGGCTCATAAAGGGATGCACATCTGCAGAGGTGCATCATGCCACTGAGCACACCATCCACACCCTGCAGCACTTTGGGTTTGTCATCAACTTCCCCAAGTCCCGCCTCCCCCTGGCTCAGTGCCTGGAGTACATAGGAGCTCAGCTAGACACCCTTCAGGCAAAGGCCTTCCTCCCTCAGGAGAGGTCAGAACGCTTCACGGGGCTAGCCGCAGAGGTACAGCACCACCGATCGCTACCCTCCCTTCTTCTCTGCCTGCTGGACCTCATGGCCTCGACAGTCCACGTGATCCCAAATGCCTGCCTGCCTGCCTATACATGATGGCAGCTCAATGGTGCCTTCACTCTCAGTGGACACAAGCCACTGGCAGGTTTTGGGACAGGATAAGAGTAACCCGCCAGCTGGTAGATTCCCTCGACTGATGGTAGATCCCCTGCCATCTGCAGGCTGGGATGCCCTTCCAGGCAGCCACCCCCCAAGACAGTCTTCACCATGGATTCCTCCCTGCTTGGGTGGGGAGCTGATATTGAGGACCTCTGCACACAAGGCAGCTAGTCCCAGATGGACTGCCACTACATATCAACCTTCTGAAGCTCCAGGAGATATTCCTGGCTCTCTGAGCCTTCTGCCACCAGTTGCAGCACCAGTCGGTGCTGATCCAGATCGACAACCAAGTCGCACTGTTCTACATGACAAGCAAGGGGGCACAGGGTCATACTCCCTATGCCAGGAGGTGATAGCCCTCTGCTTATATGTGACACACAACGGGATACTCGTAATGGCGGTCTGCCTCCCCGGCCAGGACAGTGCCCTGGTGGACATGCTGAGCAGAGTCCTCCAGCCGCACAAGTTGAACCTGGATCCCAGGGTGGCCTTCCGGCTGTTTTGACTTTGTGGTGACCCTCTAGTGGACCTGTTCACCAGCCTGGACAACACACAGTTGCCCCGCTTCTGCTCTCGCCAGCTGCACCCATCCTGGGTGGCAGCAGATGTGTTCTTAATTCAGTGGACAGAAGGCCCCCTTTACGTCTTCCCGCTGACCACTGGTTGACAAGACCCTCTTCAAGGTCCAGTGCTACAGGCATCACTGATACTGACAGCCCCATGGTGGCCAGGCAATTTTGGTTCCCACTGTTTCTCCACCTGTTGGCGTCGTCGCTGATTTCCCTGGGCTGTGCCCGGACTGCTATCACAGGAGAAGGGCTCTCTCCTGCACCCCAACTTGAGGTCCCTGTCACTTACGGATTGGCTGCTGAAAGGGTAGCCCTGGCTCCCTTCAACCTCCCAATAGACATGGAAGAGGTCCGTCTGGCCTCCCACAAGGCCTTCACGAGGAGGGCATACGCCTTCAAGTGGCGCCTGTTCTTGATCTGGAGCACTGAGAAACAGGCGATCCCCTTCACCTGCTAGGTTCAGATGGCACTCCAGTACCTACTCCACCTGTCGTAGGTTGGACTAAAGTCCAGCTAAGTGAGAGTGAACATGTGCGCTATCGCAGTGCATCACCATGCCGTTCAGGGAAAATCCCTCCCAGTTCAGCCCCTTGTATCGTGGTTCCTGCGGGGCCTCATGATATCCAAACACCTCATCTGCCCGCCAGCAGCAAAATGGGATATCAATGTGGTGTTCTTGCAGCTTACTAAGCTGCCATTTGAGGCCATGGCTATTTGCTACTTGTGATACCTCTCCTGGAAGGTCATCTTTCTCATGGTACTCTCATCAGCTTGCAGGATCAGCAAGCTCCAGGCTCTGATGGCAAAGCCTCCCTACACAAGATTTTACAAGAACAGAGTGGTGCTCTGCACACACCCTAAGTTCCTCCCAAGGGTGATGTCCCCCTTCCTCCTCAATCAGGAGGTGGTGCTCTCTACCTTCTTTCGAGGCTTCACACCTGCAAGGTGGAGACCGTTCTCCATACTTTGGATTATAAGAGGGCCCTGTCCTTCTATCTGCAATGGACTCAGGGCCACCGCAAAGCGCCTCAGCTCTTTGTCTCCTATGACCCCAGTCGACCGGGGCTTTCAGTAACTAAGCAAACTCTGTCCACTTGGATGGCAGACCTCATTTCCCTCACCTATGAGCAGGCTGGGATCTCATTAGAACACTGGGTCATGGCACACCATGTTAGAGCCATGGCTACCTCTGCAGCAAATCTGTATTCCATACTTGTTTTGGAAATCTGCTGGGCTGCCACCTGGTCTTCGGCCCATACCTTTGCAGCTCACTACTGCCTTGAGAAGGAGTCCCGATGGAATAGCACCTTTGGCCATGCCATACTCCATAATCTCTTCGGGGTGTAGGCAACTCCTGCCCTCCAACCCTTCTGTGTTCATTCTACTGGAATGCTGGTTCTCCGAAGGAAACTTGGGTCTTGGTAGAGTCTCTCAGTTTGGACTTAACTGCTGCAGCTCACGGCTTACCTTTTCTGGCTGCCGTGGCATTTTGTGCAGGTTTTCTGTAGCTTGTTGGCTGGGGAGTCCCATATGTGAGGGCTGACTCCTGCTTGTTCCCAGAGAAAGCGTAGTTACTCACCTGTTACTGGGGACAGCAGGAATCAGTCCTTAGAACCGTCCTTCCTCCCTTTGAAGTTGCTTCTTTAGCATATTTTAATTTTTGCCATCTTAGCTATGTCATTAAACTGAGGCAAGATGGTACCCTTGGGTGGGAAGAGGACCACACATGTATGGTGCATCTCCCAAAGGCTTTATTTGAAAGCTGGGGAGATGCTTCCGCATGAACTCTATCAGCCTTGATGTCTCCCATATGTGAGGACTGATTCCTGCTGTCCCCAGAGAACACCTGTTACAGGTGAGTAACTACGCTAACTGGATGGTGTTATTTAGTACTAGGAGTGGGCAGAGATGATTCATTCAAAAGCAAGGGTCTTAGGCTTCAAGAAAAATAACTGCAAGATGGGGAAGTAACTCAGGGAATCTTTAGCTGGTTGTGAACCTCTGAGGGGTAGAAAAGCAGTGGGCAAAACTGCAGAGATCTTTTCAGAGCAACAAACCATTTTGTTAGGAAAATAAGAGGTAAATGGTTCTCAAAAAAATTAGCTGAAAAGGTTAGGAAAACGAAGTTAGCCTTCATCAAGTACAAGAGGTCGCTGAGAGGAAGATGAGCAATAATGTCTGGAAAAGCTAAGAGAAGATGGCAAAGGAGTCTGGAAAGCAAAGATGCCAATAGAATTATAAATAGCCAATATAGTAAAATCGGGGGATAAGAGATTTTTTTTAGAAAGATTAATGACAGGAGGATGTGCCAGATGCTATTGTTTATGGGCGGTATATAAAGTTTTAAATAAACATAAACTATCAGACTCAACAGTGAAGGAGAGAAATATGTAGATGCTGATGAAGAGGATAAAGCAGAATTGCTTAAAAAAATATTTACATTCTATTTTCACAAATGAAGGGCCAGGAGTGGAACCTCAGAAAACACACAAATAGGAATGGAAGTGAGGTAGAACTTGAACTATTTTCAGAAGACTCTGTTCGTGAGGAGCTATTTAAACTAAAATTGGATAAAGTGATGGAGCTGGATGGGATACATACCAAGGAATTTAAGGAACTTCCAATGGCTCTGTTCTGCCCCTTTCAGAGTCTGGAGTGGTCATGGAGGACTGGTGAGGGGCAGATGTGATCCCTCTTCACGAAGTGCACCGGCAGCAAGGTTCATTAGAGCGTGATGCCAGGATCACTAGGGACTCTTGTGATGCCCGACCGCTGAAGTAGCCCCAACCGTGAAGGGCTCTTTGCCATTGGAGGGAATGGCTAGATAGCTGATGATACTCGAGTGATTCTAAGGACATTGACCAACACTTTTCAGGCCCCAGTGTCTTCTCTCATAGCAGCCCTTAAGCAGCGCTTGGCTAAGAAAATGGAAGAGAAGCTCATGATGGCACTCTCTCTGCAAAAGCTGGCAGCTTTGACTGTTATGAAGCAGCAGCATTGAGCTGATGCTAGAAACTCTGCACTTACCTGTGGGAAACCCATCAACATTGAGACCTCAAAGGGCCTCGACATGGTCCCATGCCTGGCCTGTATCAGTATTGAGTGCATCAGGGGTGGATTGATTCCTGAGACATTGGAGCCTGTCTGTGCACCGATATCCTGGAGGAGATCAGATTCTCTTACAGAGCAAATGTCAACCCAGGCAGAGACTCTGATGTTCATAAAGTGCCTCTCTGAATCTGGGTAACAGGCTATGACTCTGAATACTTCTTTGAAGAAAGGTCTTCATAGCTCCCGTCGGACTCCTCTCCAGCTCATAAGCAACATATCTTATCCTGAGGATAAATCCTTCCATGAGTTTGTCTGGGAAATGTCCAAATACATTCAGTTTAGTTTGGACACCGAGCATGAGCCCACAGTCAAGGAATTGGAGATCCTCCAATATCTGGATCCCTCCAAGAAGCATTGATAGTGTCTGTGTATCGCATCTTTCAGAGGCTGTTGAGAATATGGGTGATTTTCCCCCCCTCCCCCGTGCCCCCTGTGAGCATGAAGGATGACTCTATAGAGGCCAAAAGGCTCCTGGATTTGAGAAGCTATAGCTTTTGCACTACTCTATGGTCATCCAATCTGCTCTCAAAAGAACCCGAAGCTACAAGTTGCACTCTTTGGTGCACCCCGGGAAGGGGGGGAACTAGGATCCTGGATTCTTTTGGGATAAAGTTTTGCAAGAACGCCATGCTCATATCCCGTGGCATGCACTTCAGATCACCATATGCTGTCTAGAGGAGTTTGAAGATTTTTTTCGTGCCAGAGAATGTTTCACAATCCATTCCCTAGTGGGACAAGGGAAGAAGTGCAAAAAACGTTTTGATACGGCATATAGAAACTTTCCATTGAGTATTGGCACCCAGAGACTCTCAGGGCTCCAGGCTTCAGACTTACAGCCAAGATGTTCAGGAGCAATTTGATGGTGGGACGTGCCGTGGAGAGAATCTCTTCGGAGATGAGATTCAGGAAGCAGCTACCATGATGAAGCAGCATAGTGGTAACTTGTGAACCCTCTTCAGACACCATCTTTGGAAGGGATTTAGGATAGGTACAGTAATAGTTTTATTTAACTTGATATACTGCCTATGTAACGCCACTCAGTGTACAGTAGATCCACTACTAAAGCCTAGATTTTGCTGTTCGTGCCACCAAAAACAGGAACCTCTAAGCCAGGAGCTTCAGTCTACAGGTAACTAGTATCCCAAAATGAGCCTTCATCGGCTGTGTTAACACACTGAGATCCCAAGACATTGTGGGCACCTTAGGAGAGATTCTAATAGAAGTAAGCCTCAGATGAGGTGAACAAGTAAAGGCTGAAGAGAGATGGGCTTCCATTCTAGACCACACTGCAATAGTTGCAGAAGATTCTAATTGAGGATTAGAATCCAACTCCAGTCTTTCTAGTCCAATTTCTTTTGGTTTTAGGCTGCCCAAACAAAAAACTATTAAAAAAAACCAAAAAAAAAAAACCAACAACATAAAAAGAAATATATATTGCCAGTTGCAACACCCTTTTACACTTTGTTCTTTGTGGTGCAGCCTTTAGCTAGGGATTCCCATACACGAGGACTTATCTTGCTTGTCCGTGGAGAAAACTAAGTTACTCACCTGTAGCAAGTGCTCTCCATAGAAAGCAGTGTAAGTCCTCATAACCCACCCACCTACATTTGAAGAAATTCAGCTAAGCTTTTTCACTTGACCAAAGTGCTTGGCATGTCAGCAGGAACAATATGCATGCCCAGTGAGTTTTCTAATAACTTCTAGAAGGAGCTGGGAAAGTTCCCATGAGACTCCATTGGAGATGTCACTGATAAGTGAGGACGCATCCTGCTGTCAGCAGGACAACACCAGCTACAGGTGAGTAATGCATAATTAAGCTCTGGAATTTGTTACCTGATGATGTGGTAAAAGCTGTTAGGATAGCTGGGTTTAAAGCAAAGTTTGGACTAGTTCCTGGAGGAAACCACTGGTTCCAAAACCTGTTCTGGGGGACCCCCAGTGAACCAGATTTTCAGGATATCTTAAATAAATATTCATGATATAGATTTGCATGCACTGCTTCCATTGAATGCAAATTTATTTAATGCATATTCATTGTGGATATACTGAAAACCTGGCTGGCTGGGGGTCTCCCCAGGACAGGTTTGGGAACTGTTGCCATAAACCATTATTAAGATAAACTTGAAGAAATCTCACTGCTTAGCCCTGGGATAAGCAGCATGGAATCTGTCTACCTTTTGTGATCCCTAAGTACTTGTGACCTGGATTGGTCACTGTTGGAAACAGGATACTGGGCTTGGTGGACCTTTGGTCTGATCCATTGTGGCATTTCTTATGTTCTTACCATCACATTTTAAACAAAAACCTTTCTCTCCTTAAAATAACGAGGAAAGTGCTGAGAATGCCCCAACAGTAAATGCAGAGGTTTATGCAGTTACTGCATGTTAATTTTGGTAGTTATTGTGCAGTAACTGCAATTAGTCAATAAGGCCCATAGAGAAGAGCAGAAGTCTTCAAAGTAGAAAGCAATATGGATTAGTAGTAAATGCTTGGGGGGAGAAGTACTCTTAAGGGCATGTTTACTAAAAGGTGCGCCAGTAACATATGCTCAGGACACAAAACTAACGTGGCGTCCCATGTCAACTTCAGTGGACATGCGCATCTGTCCCTTTGCCGTTGGTGCATTGCTAATGCGCAGCTTTGTGGTGACCTATACTTGCACTATTGACAGCAATCACGGTTAGAGTGCATCTATCACATCCGCACTAAACACAATGGGCCATCAACGCCTATGTTGCTTCCACAACTGCCTTGTTTCTGTCCATCCACATGTTAACCTGAACCCTGCACTAGTAGTAGCGCAGTTTAGTAAACATCCCCCTACATTTTTGGAGGGAAGCAAGTAGGAATATTAATCATGAAGCTTGACAAGGAGACTGCCATGGGAAAAGTTCAAGCATGCATTTTGGTCAAACATGACACCTTCAAGGAAGGCACAGACAAGAAGACCTTATAGTTGTAGTCAACATTATTGGCAACCTTTTATCTTAGGTATGTTGTGTACAATATCTTGAGAAATAATTGGAACTATTTCAACTGTATGTCATCATGATATTTTAATATTATGTTCAAAAGTATACAACAAAAAAATGTCTGTGCAACATACATGTAGTAATTTCTGAGAAAAAAAACAACAAAATATGACCTGGACAGGATTAATGGCACCCTTCACTAATATTTGGTTGCATAACCCTCGGCAGTGATGACAGCCTCCAAACACTTCTTGTAGCCATCTATAAGTTTTATACATCTGTCTGATGCTACACTTCAACTGCGATTTGTTCCAGCTCATGAATGTTTCCAGGATTCCTTTTACCAGTGGTAGATTTCAGCTCTTTCCAAAGGTTCTCGATTGTATTGAGATCAGGACTTATTGCTGGCAAGTTTAAAACAGTTTTTTCCTTTTTAACCATTATTTTATCCTTTTAGATGTATGTTTTGGGTCATTATCCTACTGGAGGACCTATGACCTTCGGTCCAGACCTAGCATTCTGACGCTAGGTAGCACATTTTGCTTCAAAATACTTTGGTAGTTCTCTGACTTCATGATTCTTTTAATACGTCCCAGGCCTCCAGTTCCTGAGGCAGCAAAACAGCCCTACAACATTATGGAACCTCAACAATATTTAACTGTAGGAAGGGTGTTTTTTTTCTTATAAGCTTCATTTCTTTGCCTGTAAATGTATTGCACTGGTCTGCATTGCCAAAGAGCTCAAGTTTAGTTTCATCTGTCCACAGAACATTTTCCCAGAAGGACTGTGGTTTCTCAAGGTGGGTTTGGGTAAAGATCAGGCATTTCTATCTTTGAGCAATGGGGCCCTCCTTGGCCTTCGCCCATGAAGTCTTTATTTAGTGCGCGGCATATGGTGCGAGTTGAAACCACCACTCCAGATTGTTCCAGGTCAGCCTTAAGCTCTTTGGTTGTTGTATGTGGTGTTTTTCCAACAGTTCACACTAATCTTCAAAGACTTCTTGAATTAATTTTCCTCTTCCCACCACATCCTGGGAGGTTCTTGACAGTTTCATGAGCAGAAAACCCTTTTAATAATATTGCAAACTGTAGATATAGGAATCTCAAGGTCTTTGGAGAAGGCTTTGTACCCCTTTGATGTTTGGTGATAATGGCTTTTCTGATGGTCTCAGGCTGCTCTCTTGTCTTCACCATTGTTAAAATGGAAGATGGAGTGAATTGGCCATTTTAAACATTAGAGCCATCATTCATTCATTGGTTGATTCAAGTCATGTGAGTTCTGACAATTGATCAGAAGTGTGTCTATTTTACTGCACTGGAAATGTGGTTCTTCTGTTCAAACTGATTTGAATTGTTTATAAGGGTGCCAGTAATCATGACCTGGCAATGTCCCAATTTTTATACTATTTCCTTTTTTAATTGGTCTTGTTTTATTTGACTCAAATATATATTTGTGTCAAATCCATTTCACTGTCCACTTTTTTCTAGGAGATATTGGACATTAAGGGGTTGAACTGCAAGAGTGTCAATAATGTTGACCACAACTGTATAGGCAGATCTTGCTTGACACAATGGGCAATATTCAGCAAGAAACTTTTTAATATAATGAGAAGAGCTCTCTATTAAGACTTTGTAAAACTGGGACACAGTCTTAAAAACACAGTTACTTACCTGTAACAGGTGATCTCAGGGAACAGCAGGAATTAGTCGCACGGGAATGCTCCCCAGCATCCAATAAGAAAGCCTTTGGGAGCATCCCTCGCGCCTGCGCGGTGACTTCCCGCCTTTCCCACTGCCTCTCCTCAGTTAAGTTTCATAGCTGAGACAGAAGGAGAGAAGAGGAAAGGAAATAGATAGATACAACTCCTGGGGGAGGTGGGAGGGTTGTGAAGACTAATTCCTGCTGTTCCCTGAGATCACCTGTTACAGGTAAGTAACTGTGTTATCTCCAGGAACAAGCAGGAATGAGTCTTCACATGTGGGGACTCCCTAGCTGAGGGTGCCAGGGGAGATCCCATAAAATGCATATCCCTAACCGGACGGCATTTTCCCAACCTGGATCCCTGGCATCCCCTGAGGGATGGGGGTAGGAGTTGAGAAGAGAAGAGTTGCAGAGGAACAGCAAAAACTAAAGACTACAGGGGAGATGAGTCTTTAGAATGCATGTCAAGTATCATTAAAGTATTTAATGAACTAGTACCAATATAGAGCTTACCTACTGGATTGTAGGAAGTAGAACTGCGATGGAGGTACTGTAGACGCAGTAGTGGAAACTTCAAGGGAACTTCACAGCAGTGAGGATGAAGTTCCAAATCTGGAATGGGCAGGTGACCCAGGTGTCAACTGGTGCAGGAGAAGAACGGCAGGTCCTCAATGGAAAGCTTTATGTGAAAAAGCTGAGCACTCTTTTAGGCACAGAGACATTAACATGGAGGACTAAAAGAGGAAGACTGACTGATCTGAAATTAGCCCAGTCCGGAAGGGAAGAGAGGGTATGGAAAAAAAACCCTTTTCCCAGGGAGAACAGAAGTGTATTCCGGAGTACTGAAGATGTACACTGTCATTCCTGGCTGGTAAGAGACAGGAAAACATTAAAGTTTGACACCCCATAGATAGGGAGGTGTATAACAAAAATAGAAGCTGTTGACGTCACAGCAGTAATTGTGAGTATAACCGGTCCCAGTTACCGAGCCGTATGATAATAGGCAAGTGGACTGTCTGGACCCCTGAAGAAAGTAAAAACTTTAGTACCGACAGTTAGGGAGATAGTAGGTAATACACAGGGTGCTATGAACATCTCCCATTATGCGCATACTTATATATATACATACATATATATACATATCTATATAGATGTGAATATATATGCCTAGACAGTTGTGATATTTATATCTATGTATAGAATGTAGATATATATACATATATAGATATAGATGGGCAGGGCTTATGCCCACCCAGGGTACAAAAACATGTATGCCTAGGGCACATACATTCATGAAAATAATACCGAGGATCCATGCCTGCAACTGAGCCACAGAAGAAACATCCACATGGGGAAGGTGATGTGAAAAGATTCATCTAATAAAAGGGGGGTGAAAACCACCTGAAGAAGTATAGAGAATCTATTTCCGTGGTGCAGGATGCAGATCCGTGGAATTAGCAGTATGGTTGCGTGAAGAACAGAGGATAATATCAGCCTGGTAAGAGCACGTCAGGAGTACTTTAGGCTTCTGATGTGTCCCAAGGACATTCACGCAGAAGAAAAACTTGTCTTCTGTATCACAATGGGAGACAAGAGGGTATAATTATCTATATAGCCATGGAATGACTACATAAGTTTCTTCTAATATATGGAAGACCCTCAGAGACAAAGTCCAATGCTCTATGGCGAGGGCCCATAGTGGGAAGCTTCTCTGAGGATTGCAGAGAGCATCGTGCAGGAGAAGTATGAGAAAAAACTGACAGAAGTCAGACCTGTTGCCACATCCTAGATAAGGATATGGCTAGAAGAAGATAACCTGCAGTGAGTGTTAGTATGCAAGATAGTTGAAAGCAGCTTGCAGAAGCATGAAGGTTCTCACTGGAACTCCTGCATGCACAGCAACTGAACAAAATAGCATAGGGGATTCTCCTGTATGAAAACAGGGAGAAAACAGACAAAGGAATGGAGATATTCCGGCCCTGTCAGATGAGTCATTCAGAACCTGCGTTGAAGGATAACAGGAAGACTACACTGGAAAGAGAGATGTTTCAGTATGGCACCAACTCAAGCAGGGGAAACCCTGGAAGAGAGGGGTTGGAGGTGACGTACCATATGGTAAGTCAGCTGAAGGAAAAAATGTCCATGTGGGGACAGAAACTATCATGGGATAGTGGTGATCTCCCTTTATAGTAATAAGAAAGGGAGAATTCTGTAACCCATGGACAAAAGCATCCTAACTACATGGCATACTGAAAGACAATCCAGTGTAGAGTTGGAGGGATAAACTTCAGGTAAGAAGAAGTTAATTGTAGATTGCAGCATACAGGAACCTATGGCTGCTGGTTATGATTAGCCTGGTGAGAGTCTGGAAACTGCAGACCAGGATGAGATGTCCCTTGCTTGGGTACATCTGGAGGATGGGCAGAAGGAGGATGAAACCGTCTTTTCTTGGGGAAAGAAGGTTTGGTAGGACATTTCCTACATCCCGGGGCAAAAGAAGGCTTAGGATGGTTTCCAGAACCAGGGAAGTCAGTGGAGCACTGAACAACCTGACGTAAAGCCTCTCTATTGAAAAGATTTTCTCCAGTACACGGAGAATTACCGAGTGTATGTTGTGCCCATCTGCTCAAGTCTGAAGCCTGCAGCCAGGCTGTACGACGTGCTCCAATGGCAATAGCAGAGAACCTGCTAACAGACTCAAAAGAGTCTAGAGAAGCACGAGAAAGAAACCAAGAGATATTCCTGCTATGATTAAGAAGCAAAGAATAGTCAGAGGCCTGAGGTTCTGACAAAAAGGGAGACAAAAGAGATAATTTCTCTGTGACCTCCTGAAGTGTTAGACTCATATAAAAAATATATGAAATAATTCTAGAAGCCAACATGGAAGTTTGGAAGGTTTGATGCCCAAAGGCATCAAGTGCTTTAGATGCACGACCTGGTGGATAAGAAGAATGCTTCTTCTTGCTTCGGACCTTCCTCGTTGCTGTTTCCACTACAACGGAATGATGCGGAAGTTGGTTTTTCTGAAACCCCGGAGAGGGGGGCACCTGATACAGAACATGCATGGCTGTAGAAGGCACAGGAACCGTTAAAGGTGACTGCCAAATCCTCAGAAGAAGGTCCTGCAAAGAATGATGTACAGGAAGCATTATGGTTGCTTTTTCTGCAGGACCTTGGTTAAGAGCAGGACCAGGAACAGGAATGGCAAGAAAGGCTGCCATGTCAAGGAGAAATTTCTGAAAAGAAGGATCTCCCAGAGGAACTCTTCCTGGGTAGGCTGAGGTGGAATGAGCAGCTGAAACATCAGGAGACCTATTGGACCGGTGCACAAAGGGAATCCTGCTAGATGGAGAATGATACGGACAGTTTCGATTCGAGGCATTTAGTACTGCATCGTCGGTTCCCGGTATCGATTCCAAGCTAGGCATAGAGAGGATCGATGGCACCGATGGAACTGCAGGAATCGACATCGATACCGGCACTGGCATCGAGGCCGGTAATGCCCTCGGAGCAGGCAGCGGAGGTTGCCGAAGCGGTACCGAGGCAACCAGAGAGCTTTGGCAATTATCCTTGGTACTGCGTAGCCGGAAGGGACATGGATTGGTTCCGAAACGTGTCGGAACCAAGTCATCTAGACTGGATATCGATTCTAGACTGGGCATCGAACCGAGCAAGGTTATCGATGCCCGTCTAGAGGGCACCGACGTCGGTGGTGGTGTCGGCGATGCCGATCCCTGAAAGCCAATCGGAATCACATCGATCGGTGCCAAAAGGCACCGAGGACGTCCGAAGGTGACGCTCGGTGAAGAGAGGAACACTCGACACCGGCGCCGATGTCGGGGTATCGGTACCGCTCGAAGCCTGTACCCCCTCCGAGCATGGCGTAGAAAGAGGGAAGGCCATCTGGGGCGTATTGATCGGCCCCGAGGGTGCCCAGGAGACCCGACGACGAGCCCCGGTGGAGAGTGGAACACTCGACACCGACACCGATGCCGGGGCATCGGCGCCGCTCGAAGCCGGAACCAACCCCGCGGCTGGCTGGGACAGAGGAAAGCCAGTCTGGGTTGTATCGATCGAAGGCACCGAGGACCCCAGATGACGATCCCTAGTGATGAGCGGAGCACTCGACACCGGCATCGATGCCGGGGAATCGGCACCGCCCGAAACCGGCACCAACCCCTCGCATGGCTGGGGTGCAGGAAAGCCAGTCAGGGTCGGATCGATCGGCCCCGAAGGTACCGAGGACACCAGATGACGATCCCTGGTGAAGAGTGGAGCACTCGACACCGGTGCCGACGCCGGGGAAGCGGTACCGCACGAAGCCGGTACCAACCCCGCACATGGCTGGGATGCAGGAAAGCCAGACTGGGTCGAATCGATCGGCCCCGAAGGCACCGAGGACACCAGTTGATGATCCTTGGCGAAGAGTGAAGCACTCGACGCCGGTGCCGATGCCGGGGGATTGGTACCGCTCGAAGCGGATACCACCCCCGAGCATGGCTCAGGTATGTTCTGTGAGGAGTGAACCCCAGGAACAACCTGAAACCCCGTAAATGCTTTGGAGCCCAAAGACTCCCGCCGGGGCCTTATTGCCAATGGGGTCTTGAGGGCAAGGCCGGAGCCGTCATCATGCTGGGCATGAGACCTACCCTTCAAGGATTGGCTAGTCTCAACAGACTGTTTTGTGGGTTACCTGATCCTGGAGAGAAGAATAAACCACCACCCTCACCCGAGGCGTAAAAACGTCATCGAGGGATACTCGAAAAAGAGAAGGTCTTCTCCCAATACTATAGCCCGGTGGACCGGGGGAAAAGGGGTCATGGCCCAAACAGGATAGGCACCAGGCAGTGGAGTCTAAGAAGAAAACTAAGTTTCCACAGTGAAGGCACTTCTTAGGGGAAGAAGGCTCCATGTTGGAAAGGCCTGGTAGGCCTCAAAGGGATAAAGAAAAAATTTGAGGGAAAAAAATTGTTTCTCTAAGTCGGAAAAGAGAAAAGTAAGGCACCGGCGGTACCGGTACCGGTGGGAGATCGCGACCACAAGAAAACAAAGATATTAAAGAAAAAAAATTTCTGCGGTGACAGGAGGTACGTCCTGTTGGCTCCGCGGAAAAACGAAAACTGAGGAGAGGCAGTGGGAAAGGCGGGAAGTCACCGCGCAGGCGCGAGGGATGCTCCCAAAGGCTTTCTGATTGGATGCTGGGGAGCATTCCCGTGCGGGCTCCGTCGGCGCCGACGTACCCACATGTGAAGACTCATTCCTGCTTGTTCCTGGAGATTTTGATTTTCCAGATGACTGGAAACCAATGCAGCTTTTTTAGTATGTCAGTAATATATTCTTTATAGCTATACCTCTCAATAACTATTCAAAAGTGTTCTGATCGAGTTGGAACACTTGGATCAATGATGGAGGAAGTCCTAAATATAATACATTGTCATGCTCAACTTTAGGACTGTTCACTACTATCATCAACTCAGGCAAGCTTTTTAGACAAGGACCAGGTGCAGTTTTTAAAGGGCAGCTTTGACCACTGTCTTCAGTTGAGTTAACAGTGATGATTTGGAGTTGAGTATCATCCTAAATTCCTCAGCTCTGTCAACACGGAAACAGAGCATCTTTCAGTGTTGATATTGACTGGGCAGAGTACCCCCAAATGGAAAAATAGGTTGATATAATTCAACATGGCAAGAGAAGCATGCTGTATAAGCTATCAGCATGCTTCATAATACTAATATACATTCCTATAAGCTATTAGGAATGTATATTAGTATTATGTACATTTTTGTTTGTCAACTGCATTATAAATAGAAAATTTTGGTTACTGATTTTCAAAAACACCTTAGTGCAGAGCTTGACAAACCCGAAGTGCCAGGCCGCCATGGCGACTAAAAGTTGAACCTAGCACCCTGTGGCTCGGAAGTGTTAGACTGGGACTGGCTCTGGCAGCCCTGCACTCTACCCACACAAAGACACCCAGCACCACATCCCACGCATAGAATCATGGTTCTATAGACTGGTACTCTACTGTTGCACCGCACAGAGACTTGCTATCTGAAGCTATAGCTGTTGTTATCTCATGGTGGTAGTGGTGGGATTTCCTCTAACCACGTGACTGAGGGCTGCGCCCTTACAGCAGGTCAGGATTTATTTTTTGTAAGTTTGTGTGGGCTAAGAGGGTGAGCCTCAGCCTAGTTAACTTGAAGAAGGTTTAATCAGTGCTGGACAGGGAAGCTTTGTTTTGGCCACTAGAGGCCACAAAAGATTTGTTGGAGCTGGAATACTGCAGGGTTAACTCAGTAACAGAAGAGGAAGCTGTGGTGATGTTGCAAGAGAACAGTGACAAGCCATGATGGAGCGGTTCATCCAGATTCTGCTAGAAGGGTAGCAGCAACAACAGTATCAGCAGCAACAACAACAGTTTCAACACACCCTGCTGGAAGAGCAGCAAATACAGCAGCAGCAGCAGTTGGTTCAGTCCCTACAGAGACCACTGTCCTGCTCAGCACTTCTTAAAATTATGGCAGAAGATGAATCAGACCACATTTTGGTATACTTTGAACGAACTACCCACATGGCCGTGTGGCCAGAGGAGACTGTTTATTTGGGGAACCTGCTTATGGGCAGTAGTCAGGCTGCATTCCAGGACACCAACTCAGATGGGCAAGCTACATATGCAGCTGTCTAGACTGCCATATGTAATGGGCCAGCTGTACCTCAGAGATCTACTGTCTGTGATTCAGAAAAGGGGGGCGCCATATAAAGGAGAGCCCATAGAAGTTCCTCTATCGGTTGAAGGATCTCACATGGAAGTGGCTGATACCGGAGGGAAAGGCTGGGCCAGAGATAGCCAAGATTGTGCTATTGGAGCTGTTTTTGGAGGGCTTGACCGCCCCAATGAAACAGTGGGTACGTCAGTAACCCAGGCTTACACTGGAGAGTGCACTGGAAATAGCCGAGAGGTTTCATAAAGTCCAGCCGGTGACTGAAGCAGACAATGAGAAGGGGAAGAAGTCACCCATTAGCCCAGGAAGATGGAACCTTCTAGGCGATGGCATGGCCCCAGCCACAGCCCCTTTACCTGTTTTAGGTGTGGAACTCGGGGACACTTTGCTCAGGAATATCCCCTGGGTGCAGAAGAACCCAGGGATGTCAGTCTAACCACCCCTCACACCTATGCTTTTGTGTACCCTCCCCACCCTGGAGCACAGAACTTTGATTGCAGTGGAGCACAAGGGAACCCATCTCCAGGCCTTGATAGACTCCGAGAGTGTGCGGACCCTCTTTCACCGAGAAACCATAGCCTGATTTGAAATTGACTATGCAAAGATGGTAACACTGGCATGTGTACATGGAGACTTGAGGCAGTGTCCCACAGCATAGGTTTCATTTAAGATTCCAGCAAGGCAAGCCATATTTGAGGTCATGATGCTGCCCTGGCTCAAAAAAACATAAGATATGCCATACTGGGTCAGACCAAGGTCCATCAAGTCCAGTATCCTGTTCCCAACTATGGAATGAGCTACCTGCATCAATAAGAGCAATCAAATACATTCTTGACTTTAGGAAACCCATAAAGACCCATCTATTTATTGAATACTGTGGCCCCATTTAGAAGATAAAACCTCATTGCTATGTTAAATGTACAAAACAGACAACTGCTGTCTCAGTAGACCACCAAGCCGCAATTACAACTATGTATATAATTAACAATTGTTTAATGTACCTGATAATCATCCAAGTTAATTTCCCTGTTCTATGTAAAAGCTTGTTGCTATATTTTGTTCAATGTAAACCGCTTTGAATTTATGATAAAGCGGTATAGACAACCTGTTAAATAAATAAATACAAATAAACAGTAGCTAATCTAGGTCACAAATACCTAGTAGTTTTCCCAAAAGACACACAGGTTCCTCAGTGCTTGTATCCGGGGCAAGCAGTGGATTTCCCAAGTCCCCTTTAATAATAATTTATAGACCTTTTCTCCAGGAGCTTGTCTAAACCTTTTTTAAACTCTTCTACACTAACAGCTTTTACTACATCCTCCGGTAACAAATTCCAGAGTTTGATTACGCATTGAGTGAAAAAATATTTTCTCTTAAATCGGTTACACTGTAGCTTCTTTGCATGTCTCCTAGTCTTTCTATATTTTGATGGCATAAACAATTGGTGTATGTTTACCCTTTCCACTCCATTCATTAATTTATAGACCACCTCTATCATATTTCCCCTTAGCCGTCTCTTTTTTCAGGTTGAAGAACCTTAACCTTTTTAGCCTCTCCTCATAGGAGTATCCTCCCATCTTCTCTGTACCTTTTCTATTTCTGCTATATCCTTTTTAAAATATGCCGACCAGAATTGCACACAATATTCAAGGTGCGTTCGCACCATGGAATGATACAGAGGGATTATAATAGCCTTTGTTTTATTCACCATTCCTAGCATTTTATTTGCTTTTTTGGTCATCGTTACACACTGGCAGAGGGTTTTAATGTATTATCCACGATGACGCCTAAATCTTTTTCCTGGGAGATGGTTCCTAATGTGGAACCTTGCATCATGTAACCATAGTTTGGGTTGTTCTTTCCTAGATGCATAACTTTGCACTTGTCTACATTAAATTTCATCTGCCATTTGTACGTCCAGTCTTCCATTTTATCAAGGTCCTTTTGCAATTTTTCACAATCCTCTTGGGTTTTAACAACTTTGAATAGTTTTGTGTCATCTGCAAATTTGATTACCTCATTCATTATTCCAATTTTCAGGTCATTTACAAATATGTTAAAAAGCATCAGACACAGCTCAGATCCCTGGGATACTCCACTTTTCACCTTTCTCCATTGGGAAAATTTAGCCTTACCCGCTGCTTTCTATCTTTTAACAAGTTCCTGATCCACAATAGTACACTGCTTTGTATCCCATGACTTTTTAATTTCGCCAAGAGTCTCTCATGAGGGATCTTGTCAAAGGCTTTCTGAAAATCCAGATACTCTATATCAACCAACTCATCTTTGTCTACCTGTTTATTCACACCTTCAAAAAAACATAACAGATCAGTAAGACAAGACCTTCCTTGGCTAAAGCCATGTTGGCTGTCTCCCATTAAGCCTTGACTATTGACATGTTCAGTAATTTTGTTCTTTATAATGGTTTCTACCATTTTTCCTGGTACTGACATCAGGCTCACCAGTCTGTAGTTTCCCGGATCACCCTCTGGAGCCCTTTTTAAAAATTGGCGTTACATTGGCAATCCTCCGGTCTTCAGATATTACAGATGATTTTATTAATAGTTCACAGATTACTAATAATAGGTCTGCAATCTCATATTTCAGTTCTTTCAACACCCAGTCCAGGTGATTTGCTACTCTTCCTCTATCCATTGGTGATCGGCCAAGACTACCCAAACCTCGGAGCGATATGGGCCTGGCTAACTGACGGCTCCGCTAAGTCAGACCAGGAGGATTTTGAGAGATTGTCCCACTGGAAGACCCAGATCTATATGTCGAGAATCCTGAGCCTGCCAAGTTCCAGAGTTGACTTTGCTGGGAAAAGCTACACCACCAACAGAATCTGCGGGCGGCTATGGGGGAGGGATCCAGATTGGGAGAGCCTAGAAAAGAAGCTCATGAGGATAGCTCAGGGCTCAGTGGTAGTGACCCAAATACAATTGTCCCCTTCTCAGAGTGGGGGCTGTGGGAAGTCCCAGGGATCTTCAGGAGGGCCCAGCAAGAGGTTGAGTACCTTAAACATGCCCAAGAGCAGGTTTTAGAGGTGGATGGAGTTCCAGTAGATAGCAGGGAGTCCCCTGCCAGAACCTTTTCCTATTTAGTGTTAAAGGGACATTTATTATACAGAGTGTCTGAGGGTGCCCTAGAGGGGAAATAGATAGAGCATCTGATAGTTCCCTGGCCCTATCATCAGCAGGTATAATCATTAGCCAATAGTCATTTATTAGCGGGACACCTGGGAGTGGAGAAAACACTAGAGTATGTGTTAGCCCGATTTTCCTAGTCCAAGGAAATAGGTGTAGTTATATTGCCAGTCATGCCCCATGTACTAGCTTCATAACCCGGCCAGAGTCCAATCTGTTCCTCTAGTGCCTATGCCTATTATTGAAATCCCCTTTGAAATCGTGGACATGGATCTGTTAGGATCCTTGGAGTGAACCACCAAAGACAACAAGTATATTTTAGTCATATTGGACTATGATACTCGATACCCGGAGGCCTTTGCTCTAAGAAATATGAAGACTATTACAATCGCAAATGTCCTCTGGGAAGTATTCTCCCAGTTGGGAATACCCAATAAGATCCTCACAGAAAAAGGAACACCCTTTGTATTCAAGGTGAAGAAGCAAATGTGTGCCTTGGAGAAGGTCAAGTTGCTTTGAACATTAACATATCAACCATAGATGGATGGCCTCGTTGAGCAATTCAGTAAAATTCTGAAACATGTTTAAAACGTTCATGCAGGAGAATGGAAAGAAGTGGGACATTCTCCTACCCTATTTGATGTTTGCTATCCATGAGGTATCTCAGAGTTCCACATGGTTTTCATCTTTTGAGTTGCTCTTCGGAAGATGGCCAGGAGGCATATTAAACATGGTAAGGGAAACCTTGGAAGAAGAACCCGGTGCCAGGAATAATTTGGTGGAGTACATTACACAAATGGAAGACCGGCTAAGGAAATCTGGAGAGGTGGCCAAACTCAGTCTGGAAAAAGCCCAAACTGAGCAAGCCAAGGGCTACAATTGGGCAACTGTACACTGCACCTTCCAACTGGTAGGCAGATCTTTAGTCTTGCTGCTCTCATCCGAGAGCAAGTTACTCTAAATTATAAGGACCTTATGAGTTGGAAGAGAAAGTGGAACGTGTATAACCACAAAATAGCTCAAATTTACCATATTAACCTCTTGAAAAAGTAGACTCCAGTGATGGCTATGGCGGTTCAGAGAGATAATTTGGGGTTAGAAATTTCAGCCTTGTCAGACCCAGTTCAAGTCCCGATTGGAGATCAGCTCTCTGCTGCCTAGAGAAGAGATCTACAAGGTTTGATCCACTGGAACCTAAAAGTGTTTGCAACCTGCCTAGGACGAACCCACCTCATTTGGCATCATACCGTTACTGATCCTGGGGTGGTTATTCGGCAGTGACTGTATGGAATTCCAGAGGCCCCATGACAGGCCATCACCAAGGAGCTGGAAGTGATACTTAACGTGGGAGTTGTAGAAGAGTCTGAGTGACTGGTAATCCCCTATTGTCTTGGAAGCATCAGATTCTGTATCGACTTCCGGAGGTTCTGTATAGCTTCTAAACTGGAAGCACATCTCATGCTCAGAGTAGATAAGCTAATCGAACGACTGGGTAGAGCATGCTTTGTATCAACCTTGGATTTGACCGAAGGATACTGGCAGGTACCTTTGACTTCAGTTGCCAAGGAGAAGACTGCTTTTTTGACACAATAAAGTCTATTCCAGTTTACAGTACTGCCCTTTGGATTACTTGGGACTCCTGCCATGTTTCAGCACCTAGTCAGCCGCCTACTGAGACTATACAAGGCGTATGAGGATGCCTACCTTGATGATATCGTGATCTACAACAGAGACTGGACCACCCATCTAATCCAAGTGCAAGCCATGTTGACCAGTCTGTGGAAGGACGGGTTGACAGCCAACCCCAAGAAAATAATTTCTGGGAGGTAAGGACATTCAATACCTGGCATATTTAATTGAGAATTGGCAGATATGACCTCAACTATGGAAGGTGGATGCCATTGCCAGATCCCTACCCTGAAATCAAAGAAAGAGGTTCATGCCTTCTTGGTTTGATTGGCTATCACCGCCAGTTCATTCCTAATTTTGCAGAGGGTGCAGAGCCATTAACCAGCCTCTCTGGAAAGAGCTCCCAAACAGAGTCTGTGGTCACTGAACCTGGAACTGGCCTTCTGGCACCTCAAGAAGACAGTGTGCTCTGAACCCATTCTGATTAGCTCTGATTTCTCTCTGCTGTTTATTGTGCAAACTAATGCCTCAGAGGTGGGCCTAGGAGCCGTTCTGGCCAAGGAAGTCAGGGGTGGTGAACATATTGTAGCATTCATCAGCAGAAAGAGGTTTTCTCAAGAACAGCATTACGTGGTGATCAAGAAGGAAGTCATGGCTGTCAAATACATGCTTGTGACCTTCTAATAATACCTGCTAGATCGCTAGGTTATGCTGGTAATGAACCTCCAATGCCTCCAGTGGCTGGCTCAACATAAGGAGTCCAACAGCCGTGTTATGTGGTGTTTTTTGAGTCTCCTACCCTACCAGTTTTGAGTCTACCATAATCTCGCCTGAATTTGGACTCGCCTGAATTTGGACTTCCTTTCTTGGGTTGGGATCACGGTTGAGACAGGTGCTCAACAGGGCATGGTTGAGTTGTGGGGAGAGTGTGTTATGGGGCCTATAGAATGTTACCCGTCCCTCTCCAAAGGGATTATCAACAGTCCACTTTAAGAGAGTCTGCAGCCCAGAGTTCAGGGCTGAAAGTGCATGGTAGTTCTGAGGTAAGAACTTTAACTGTTGCTGGAGGAAGGGCTGGGAGAACCAGCTTTGTTGGAGGTTTTGCAAACTCGGACAGAATAATGGTTGCTTTTGTTTTCCCTGAACTGCTGTCTGGCCTCTGTTTAAAGAGAACCCCTTCTCACCACACACCGCGCTTACCACAAACTCACATTAATTTACTCCTTAAAGGTGTGAGCTAAATCTAAAATCCTTTCACTACTTTTCCAAGCCCCAACTCAAAGCAAGGTATATTTCAGATACAGCAGTTAAGTCCCCTTCTCAAGAAAGCTTACATTCTAAATTTGTATCTGAAAAAATGAAGGGTGAATGACTTGCCTGAGATCACAAGGAGCATCAGTGTAATTTGAGCCCTGTTTTCCTTGGTTTTCAGCATATTGCTCTAAACACTAAAGCTATTCCAAAAATTAAGTGTATATAACCCCTTTCAGGCAGAAATTATTAAGAAAAGTGCTAAATGTAAAGTGGTAAGTGTAATTACGAGGGGTACCCAAAAAAAACAGGAATAACATTGCCGTGGGCGGAGCTTGTGTAGTACGCACTTCTGCCGCTAGGCGTGTATAGTGCAACTCATTGTCAGTTCAGTGCTGCCTGTGTTGTCGACCTGGCTTGTTCTGTTCATCTGCAGTGATTGTTTTTGCTAGCGCTGTTTTGTTCTTGTTTCTTTTTTTATGATGACAAGTTTAAGTGAACAACGTGCAGCTGTGAAATTTTGTTTTCTACTCGGTAAAAATGCTGCTGAAACTGTTTTAATGTTGAAAACAGCTTATCAAGATGACGCTGTGGGAAAAAGTCAAGTGTACCAGTGGTTTGCTCGGTTTAAAAATGGCGACATGTCGATTGATGACAAACCTCGTTCTGGGCGTCCATCAACTGCCCGAATCGATGAAAATATTGAAAAAATTAGAGAGCTTGTGCTCACAGACCGTCGACAGACAATTGATCAACTGTCAGAGATTAGTGGGTTATCTTGGAGCTCGGTTCAGCGAATTTTAACGGAAGATTTGGGAATGAAAAGGTTGCTGCCAAGTTTGTTCCTTGGGTTCTGACTGACAATCAAAAGGAACGAGTTGAAACATGTCATGTTTTGAAACAACAGCTTGAAACTGATCCAGATTTTCTGTCAAAGGTCATTACATGTGATGAGTCATGGTGCTATGGTTACGACCCAGAAACAAAGCAACAGTCAAGCCAATGGAAGACGTCATCGTCACCCCGTCCAAAAAAATGTCGTCAAGTCAAATCAAACATCAAAACAATGCTGATTTGCTTTTTTGATGCCAAGGGGGTAGTTCATTCAGAGTTTGTTCCCCCAGGTCAGACCGTCAATCAAACCTTTTATTTGGAAGTTTTAAGAAGATTGCGCAACAGTGTTCATCAAAAAAGACCCGATTTGTGTCAGACAGGAGACTGGTTCTTCCACCACGACAACGCACCTGCACACACAACCATCTCTGTTAGACAGTGTTTGGCTAAAAATGGCATGGTTCCGCTGCCCCACACACCTTACTCGCCTGACCTGGCTCCGTGCGACCTTTTCTTATTTCCACGCATGAAAAGGGGCATGAAAGGACACCGATTTGACAACATTGAAGAAGTCAAGAAAAAAAGGAGGGAGGAGCTGTCAGCCGTTTCTAAAGATGACTACAAAAAATGTTTCGAACAGTGGAAGCACCGGTGGGACAAATGTATCAGTTGTAATGGAGAGTATTTTGAAGAGGATACGGTTGTTTTGTAAAGAATTTGAAATAAATAGCTTTTAAAAAATAATTCCTGGTTTTTTTGGGTACCCCCTCGTATAGCACTGCAGAAGCTAGTATCAGTCAATACACCTAACATTAAAAATTGTAAATGCAAGTAAAATATCCTAAAAGTCTTCAAAATTATTTTTAACATGTTATCTGCCTGCCCCAAGCATCTCTTGAGATGCCATCCCTACTGTCTAGCTGTCTCTCAGTGTCTCTCAGCTCAAGTCAGATGTAGATATAAAATCAGTCAAATTATTTAAAACAAAACTATCATGAAAAGCAGTGCCTAGTACAGTTGTTCATTTTTTAAACATGGTAGATATGAAGCACTTAGGAAGCAGTGAAAGTTCTTTTGAGTTTGTGTGGCTGACAGGACCTGACAGGCTTAGATTCATGATGCACTGCACACAGTGTTTTCATGTTGATAGTGCGGGTGCACCATTGTCCACTACTACTACTACTCAGTCAACTCAAGACTTAGATACTATTAAAAACACATCTATTTATTGAACACTTTGATTCAAATGATATCACTTAACTACACATACCATAACCTCAATCACACTCTATGAACATCTATAAATGCCCGTTTTGTTAGCTGTAAGTTTGCTTCCCTTAGTTATGTGCAGTCACTACATATTTGTGTTTGTTATTTCATGTATACCGCCTTGGCATAAAGGCAGTACAAAAAAACCCTGTTAAATAAATAAATACTAACCATTTATAAAGCCCTGCAAGTCGTACGCAGCGCTGTACAAACATAATTACCCTAAACCTGAGTTCCTATCTAAATGTACATTCTCTGTTTTTTATATAACTCCAAAGCAGGTATTAGGGTCTGCAATATACTGAAAAAAATAAGTGGAACTTTTTTTTTCTAAAGTTCTATCAAGTCAGTGCTAACTCCTGGCGATCCAGTAGCCCTTGGCTTTTCTTGGCCAGGAATGACTGTAAATAGATTGCCAGGCCTTTTCTTCCAAGGCAGTGGAAGTTAAAGTGACTTGCCCAAGGTCACAAGGAGTGCCAGTGAGAATCGAACCATGATCTCTTGGGTGCTAGGCTGTTGCTCTAACCACTAGGCGGCTACTCCATTCAAGTGGCACATATGTATTTATAGACACTGAGGTATCTTTTGGAGTAAAGTTTTCTTGTTGGAAAATAACCTTTATTATTGTTTTAAACTTAGCTTATGTGGTGTTCATTTTTGGAGACTATTTTATAAAGTAGATGCCTAAGTACCAATTCTTCTTCGCCTGTACCCCATCCATGGGAATGCCTATACATGTAAAAAGGTATTTTAGATGGGATGTTTAAGAAGAATCTGGGATGCCCAAAAATCCAGGGGAGAGGCAGCAGTGAAGGGAGGCATATATAAGTGCCTTCTGAAATTGCTCTGTCTCCACTCTAAATAATGAACATCATAGCAACAGGTTATGAAGATGAGTCCCATGCAGACAGCTGCACGGGTGTAAGCCATTTCAGACATGTGGACGTCCTTGAATCGCATGCCTGCAGAACTGGGTACTTGGACATACCTAAGCAGAAACCCTGGCCTCGCCACCCCCCCGCCCCAGCTGCTGCTGCCCCTCCCCCCTTTCCTCCAGTTGCTGCTGATTCCGTCTTGGGAAAGGGAGAGGGGTAGTTGGGCAGCGGCAGTATTTCTAAAAGCGGCAGATTTTTGCTGCCACTTTTGAAAATACTTCCGCAGCCCACCTCCCCCCCATGGAATTGGCGCCAGCTGGGGGGGTGGGGAGCAGCACAGTCGTCCACGTGTGCCACTGCTGCCACCACTGCCCACCCATGCTGCTGCAGCTGCCCATCTGGGCCAGTTGCTCTAGATGGCCGCCTAGCTGGCCCTGCATACTGGCCATGGTATTTCAGAAAGGGGTCAGGTATGTTCTGAGACTAGCATATCCAGGCCTACCATTTCAAATACTCAGACATATGGCAGCGGGCCTTTAATATGTTTAAAGTATGTATTTACATGTAGGTTTCTTCAGCCAGGAAATATTCATTGTGATGAAAGCACATTTTGCTCTTCCCCCTGGAAGTGTTGCAGCCATGAAATGAGCAGGTTTTTTTGCACCTTATTTGTGGTCAGTAGCAGGTAAAGGCATGGACATCTCAGCAACCAGGGCCAGACGTGCTTGTGTCATTCTGAAATTGTACTGTGATGTGCATCTCCCTTTCTCCACCATACTTGGTGCTACATGGACGTTCTCGTGCTGGGGACATCTATATACCTAGCTGTTTATTATGACTTCAGGGACGTTGCCATGATTTGAACATCTATGTGCCTGTTTTCAGAAGAACAACTCATGAATAAAGTTTCTAAAATACCCCTCATATCATATAATTGGAAGAATAATAGAGCTATAGACCTCAGTACATGGTGGAACATGGTCTATATTGGTTGTGAGTTAATTGCTGCTGATAAGTGAAATAATGTTCAAAGGTTTTGCCTCATCTGGGAACCAGTCGACAAATATACTGCCTTATGAAGAGTTATTAGGGTAGAATAAGAGCTGATTTGAAACCCAGTCAATATGTTTTCATAAAATGTGGAATTCTTCTATTCAACAATTGGGGCTCAATCCACGGACTGACAGCAGCAAACTACTGCACCCGCTCACAAACTGTCATCATCACCATCGGCTGTGGTCACCTGGCTGCTGTAAACCATCATTTGTAGCCTGATTTAATGCCTGGAGAAATCGGTCCCAGCAAATTAAGTTGAGTATGCTATGAGTAATACAGTTTGTTTAAAAAGAAAATAGTACTTTACTCTTGGGCAAGTTTGATGTTTCGTCAATTGGAAGAGATGATGACAGTTTGTGAGCAGCGTGCAGTAGTTTGCTGCTGTCAGGCCGTGGATTGAGCTCCAGTTGTTGAATAGAAGGATTCCACATTGTATGAAGACAAACTGAGGAGGTTTCAGTCAGCTCTTATTTCATCTATAAACTTTTTGACCCGTTTTTTGGGGTTTTGTTTTACTGGTCTCAAGGGATATTATGGTAGCCAGTTTCTTCTTATAGCTTTGTACACTGTTGTGTATGTTTGATTTCTGTTATTTTGGGTGCTCTCTTTTACTGTATGAATGGAAAGAAATCAAACTTGGGCATGTGGGGTAATTTTCTAAAAGTTTTCCACGTGTAAAGCCTGGTTGACATGCTGTAAAGGCCTTTTATAAAATTATGTGCTATATTCAATGGCCACAACGGTCTGCACCTGTAAGAATGTGTGGTGACAAGATGCATGCTTACACGTTTGCTCTATGTAGATGTTCCCAGGGGTATAGTTGCAGTGTATGAATGTATTTTATAAAATACATGAGTACATGCTCAGAGTACACTCGCACATTTACATTGATTTCACAGTGGGTGGGAATGTGCGAGTCAGCACTTTGCGTACTTCTGGGGCTTATCCTGGGTGCTTATTGTATAAAAGTACATAGGTGCCTATGTAGACTTGTTATAAAATAGATACCATTGTGGACTTCTCACATAGGCATCCTGTTATAAAATCAGGCTCTGTATCTGTGCATGCATATATCCTTGCCCAATTTTCTAAGAGCTGTAGAGCTCATAAAAATGCTGTTCTATGCCCAAGTCCCTTATCAAATTTTCCCCAAAGTGGGGGGAGGGGGGAGAACTCTTTAGTATATCTGGTTTTAAGTACTTATATCTGATCACCTTTCATTACCTGTATCAGTAAGCTGAAATTATTTTTGCAGGCAGTGTTGCCTTTACCTTGCAACTACCTGCTGAGATAACAAGGACTTTAATTGCAATAATAAAACCTTTTCTTGTTGTCTTCTTCTCTACTCCCCGGCAATGAGAAATGCTTTCATATCAGCTCATACTGCATTGCATAAATAATTAAAAGCTTCATGTAATAAAACTGAAGGGAGTCTGCCATATAGATATAAATAGATAATTTGTTGAGACAACAAATTTGTGTTACCTATGAAGACGTGTGGATATCGCTTATACTTATCTCGTGTTTGAACTGACAGATGATTGACCTTGTTTAAATATGTAAGGATGGGAATTAAGGGGAAAATGTAGATTTCAGAACAAAAATCTTAAGTATGAAACTCTGACGTTTCCTCTTTTCTTATTAGTGGACGTAGGAAAAGTGCTTTGTAATAAGAAAATAGAAATGCCAAAACAGAATACAGAGTTTGAATCTGAGATAATACCTCACCACATTGTTTTCCATGGGGCCAGTATTTGGTCCTGAGGTGAGCAGCATAGTTAACTAGATCTCTTTATCATGATAAAATGCTGCTGAATCTACTTAGCTAAAACTAACAGAATACTGTAAAGATATCTAGTTAGCTATGGTTGTGGTAAAAGACTGTTCTAAAGTTTTCCAGTTAATTTTAAGTGGATTGCATTGATATTCCACACTATCTTAGTATATAATTTAGTTTAGGAGAAATTATGTATTTAGGTCACAGATATGTGAAGGGATTTGTTAGGTGAATTTTTATTAGTGACATGGTTTTATTGTATATATGCTTTTTTTTATTATGTGTGTTTTTATGTTATTCACCTAAGTGGTATGATAGGCAAGAAATATTTTAATAATAATAATTCCATATTGTCCTGCTATACCAGTCCAGACAAGTGGATTATATTCCCCTACCAGTAGATTGGTGGAGACAAAGAACCAAAGAAAAGCCCAGGTTTCAATAACATCACTCCCATGCCTCTATCTGCCTCAGCTACCAGAGGTCTCTTCAATATTTTTTTGTCTCCAACAGATGATGAATGGTTTTTCCCCTCTCTGAAGAAAATCTGAAGAACTGAGAGGAAAAGAATGATATAAACACTCGTGAATGACCACTTTGAGGGTGACTCTTTCACTTGAGTGTGATATGGGAGGCTCCTCTAAACTGTGGTCTTTTCGGTAGCCATAGGAGGAAGGAAAATTGGTTCAGATCCACACCCTTAACTGGTTGAGCAGCCAAAAAATTGGAAGGATCTGGAAGAGTTCAGGAGCCTCACATGATCTCAATACCCCCTCCCTCATCCTCTGTCCTCACTGCTCTCTCCTGAAGATTGCAGAAAGCTTTCAGAAGAATCTGTCTGCCAACCATCTTAAATGCAGTGCCTATAAAGCAGAGAAACAGTTTCATGGGAGTAGAACTGAGCCTGGCACGGATTTCTGCCTGGGGCTCTGAAGGTGGTGAGTACCAAGGCTTGACCTAATTATCCTTTTTCATGGCTCCTGATTCCGTCCACCTGGGGCGCAATTCAGGGTGGACCGCAGGCGACCATTGGCATGATGTGGGAGTTTCCTGCCATTTTCTGCACGCGTCTTTTACTATTGTGCATCTGGTTGTCGCGCGGTCTGTGCGCATGTTCTGCCTGAGTGGCTCCAACACGCGTTCCTATCCAAGCACCCATAAAGCATGTTGCTGTGTAAGCGCTGTTGACACACACGTTTGAGCTGTCACAGCCTTAGCGGGCGCTGTCGTGATACTTGCCTTACTCTCTCTCTTCTTCCAGAAAACGTAGTTTGACCTGTGGCAAGCGAGGCACTTCATCTGCGGCTTCTGGACTCTGCTTGCATGGAAGCTTCTCTGGGAATAAGAAGGATGCAGCGGAAGCATCTCTCCAGCTTTCAAAGAATCCTTTGGGAAAAGCACCATGCATGCGTGGTCCCCAAGGGTGCATCCTACCTCAGTCTCCTTTTGTCTGCAGAGCCCTCTGGACTTCTGTCCAGTTTCCCCTGGAAAAAGTATGTTTTTTGATACATTTCTGTCCCGCTCGCATACCGGTTCCTTCCCGCCCCCGAGCCAGCTCGCCTCAGCATCGCTCCTTTGGTTCATTCCTTTGTTTTTCCCTTTTTTATCTCAAGGTGTCCCTCGACTGGAATTTGCGCCCTTTTTCGGCCGAAGGTCTTGGACCCCTGTTGGGTGATAGGGACCCCTTTTTTCCAATGGCCTCCAGTGGCTTCAAGAAGTGTGATCAGTGCAGCAAAATGATGTCCCTCATCGACCTGAATGCTGGAAGGCCCTTCAGGACTCGATGAGGACTTACTGGATCCAGTCCTACCGGCTCTATATCGGCATGCACTTCAAGGAGCTGTCGGAGGAGTCTCTGGCCTTGGCGGTCAAAGAGTGCTCAAAATTCTTCTCTCGAACAGCCTATGATGGCTTAGAGTCTTCGGCAGGGTGGCTGCCGCAGGCATCGTGGCATGACACTAAGCATGACTGCAGTCACCTAACCTACAAAAATGGGTTCAGGACAAACATATTGATGTCTCCTGCATCGGAGAGAGCCTCTTTGGGAAACCCATGGCAGACAAATCTGCAGAGATAGAGACCCAGTCCCTAATGAGAACCAGACTCTCGAAGACCTCGGTGCAGCCTCATAAGAAGGCCCCGAGGAAGAAGGGTGGGTTTGGCAGCACTTTGCAATTTCAGGTGGTCTTGGCCCTTCAGCAAGGCCAACAGCACAAAGGACAGGGCCATGGCCCCTGTAAGCAAAAGACCCCTAAGTCCCAGGAACTGGCTCCAGCCCAGCCTTGAGGAAACTTTTGACTTCCTGGGTGTGACCTCCTCTCCCCCCAGGATGTCCCTTGCAGCCCACAGGGGGTCCTCAATCACCACCGATACCTGGGTTACAAGTGGTCAGGGAGTGCTACCTCCTCCACCTACAGCAGGCATCACCTCGTACTTCCCAGGAGAGCCCATAAGACCTCTCCTTCACCAGTCCCTGCTCCTCACCGAGCTCTCAGGCCTACTCCAGGACAGAGTGGTGGAGAACATAAGATATGCCATACTGGGTCAGACCAAGGTCCATCAAGGCCAGTATTCTGTTTCCAACAGTGGCCAATCTAGGTCATATGTACCTAGCAGTTTCCCCAAAAGACACAGGTTCCACAATGCTTGTACTGGGTCAAGCATTGATATCCTGGGTCCCTTTTTAATAATGGTTTATGGATCTTTTCTCCAGGAACTTGTCCAAACCTTTTATAAACCCAGCTACACTAACAGCCTTTACTACATCCTCCGGTAACAAATTCCAGAGTTTGATTACACGTTGAGTGAAAAAATATTTTCTTTCATTAGTCTTAAATAGTTTACCCTGTAGCTTCATTGCATGTCCCCTAGTCTTTCTATTTTCTGATAATGTAAACAATTGATCTACGTTTACCCGTTCCACTCCGTTCATTAATTTATAGACTTCTATCATATCACCCCTCAGCCGTCTTTTTTCCAGGTTAAAGAGCCCTAACCTTTTTAGCCTTTCTTCATAGGAGTATCCTTCCATCCCCTTTACCATTTTGGTGGCTCTTCTCTGAACCTTTTCTAAAATCGCTATATCCTTTTTAAGATATGGCGACCAGAATTGCACACAATATTCAAGGTGCGGTCTCACCATGGAACGATATAGAGGCATTATAATATCTTTTGTTTTATTTTCCATTCCTTTCCTTATGATACCTAGCATTCTATTTGCTCTCTTGGCCACCGCTGCACACTGGGCCGAGGGTTTTAACATGTTATCCACAATGACACCTAAATCTTTTTCCTGGGTGGTGGTTCCTAATGTGGAACCTAGCATCGTGTAACCATAGTTTGGGTTGTTCTTCCCTAGGTGCATAACTTTGCACTTGTCCACATTAAATTTCATCTGCCATTTTGATGCCCAGTCTTCCAATTTATCAAGATCCTCTTGCAATTTTCCACAATCCTCTTGGGTTTTAACAACTTTAAATAGTTTTGCGTCAACTGCAAATTTGATAACCTCACTCGTTATTCCACTTTCCAGGTCATTTATGAATATGTCAAAAAGCAGCGGACCTAGCACAGATCCCTGGGGTACACCACTATTCACCTTTCTCCATTGGGAAAATTGGCCATTTAGCCCTACCCTCTGCTTTCTATCTTTTAACCAGTTCCTGATCCACAATAGTACACCTCCTCCTATCCCATGACTCTTTAGTTTTGCCAAGTCTCTGATGAGGGACCTTGTCAAAGGCTTTCTGAAAGTCCAGATACACTATATCAACCGACTCACCTTTGTCCAGCTGTTTATTCACTCCTTCAAAAAAACATATCAGATTAGTAAGACAAGATCTTCCTTGTCTAAAGTCATGTTGGCTGTCTCCCATTAGGCCATGACTATCTACATGCTGAGTAATTTTATTCTTTTATGGTTTCTACCATTTTTCCCGGTACTGACGTCAGGCTCACCAGTCTGTAGTTTCCCGGATCACTCCTGGAACCCTTTTAAAAAATTGGTGTTACATTGGTGATCCTCCAATCTTCAGGTATTAGAGATGATTTTAATGATAGTTCACAGATTACTAATAGCAGGTCTGCAATCTCATATTTCAGTTCTTTCAACACCCTTGGATGTATACCATCCGGCCCAGGTGATTTGCTACTCTTCAGTTTATCTAATAGTTGTAATACATCTTACCGATGTATCGATATTTCCTTCAATTCTTCCGGACCTTTAAATACCACTTCAGTCATGGGTAACATCCCTACATCTTCCTCAGTAAAGACCGAAGCAAAGAATTCATTCAGTCTCTCTGCTATCGCCTTGTCGCATCTTAGTGCCCCTTTAACCCCTCTATCATCTAATGGACCAACTGACTTTCTCACAGGTTTTTTTGCTACAAATGTACTTGAAAAAGTCTTTATTTCGCGTTTTTGTTTCCGCAGCAAGCTTCTTCTCAAAGTCTCCCTTTGCCTGCCTTATCAATGCCTTGCATTTGACTTACCGGTGCTTGTGCTGTTTCCAGGTTTTGTCGTTTTGCTTTTTTTCCATTTCCTGAAAGATGCTTTTTTGGCAGCAACAACCTCTGTCCTCACCTTTAAACCATGCTGGCAGTTTTTTGGACTTCCTTCCTCTTTTCTTAAAGTGTGGAATACAGCTGGTCTGGGCTTCCAAGATAGTATTTTTCAACAACAACCAAGCTTGATGCAAGTCTTTAACCTTTGCAACTGCTCCTTTTTGTTTTTTTCTTAACTATTTTCCTCATTTTATCATAGTCTCCCTTTCGAAAGTTAAAAGGTAGTACTGTGGATTTCCTTACTATCCCTTCTCCACTAATTAAATCGAAGGCGATCATGCGATGATCACTATTGCCAAGTGGTCCCAACAACCTTATCTCTTGCACTAGATCTGGTGTTCCACTAAGGACTAGGTCTAATATGGCTTCCCCTCTGGTCGGTTCATGAACCAGCTGCTCCAAGAAGCAGTCATTTATTTCATCTAGGAACTTTATCTCCCTAGCATGTCCTGCTGTGACACTGACCCAGTCGATACCGGGGTAATTGAAATCACCCATTATTATTACTGCGCTGTAACTTTTGTTAGCTTCCTTGATTTCTTTGAGCATTTCATCATCCATTTGGTCATTCTGGCCAGGCGCTCGATAGTACACCCCCACTGCCATCACCTTACCCTTTTTACATGGAATTTCAATCCATAGAGATTCTACAGCAAATTTTGTTTCCTGCAGAACTTTAATCCTTTCTGACTCAATGCCCTCTCTAACATAGAGCGCAAACCCTCTACCAATTTGATCAGTTCTATCATTACGATATAGTTTGTACCCAGGTATCACAGTGTCGCACTGGTTGTCCTCCTTCCACCATATCTCTGATATTCCAATCATATCTAACCTTTCATTTAGTGCTATATATTCTAACTCTCCCATCTTATTTTTTAGACTTCTAGCATTTGCATACAAGCATTTTAGAGACTGTATTTTATTCATATTAATTTGGCTATTTGGTAGACATGGGTAATTTGGGATCTTTAAGCTCTGTCTGCTCCATACTCGAGGGCATTTGGGCGACTGTCGGCTTTCCCCTATTATCTAGTTTAAAAGCTTCTCTATCTCCTTTTTAAAGGTTAATGCCAGCAGCCTGTACAGTACAGGAACATCTCTGGGGCACCGGCTTCATGGAGACAGTACAGGAACATCTCTGGGGCACCAGCTTCTACACCAGGTATTTCTTCATCTGCAGGAGGACAGGGGGCCTCAGGCTCATTCTGGATCTGCGGGAGCTAAACAGATTTCTGATAAGGGAGATGTTCAAGATGCTCTCCCTTGGAACACTGCTGCCATTCCTCCAGCAGGGAGATTGACCGTGCTTCTTAGACCTAAATGATGCCTACACACATCCTGATTCAACACAACCACAGAAAATGCCTTCAGTTTGGGGGGGGGGAGCACTGCCAATACAGGGTACTCCCCTTTGGATTGGCCTCCTCACCAAGGGTCTTCACTAAGTGCCTAGTGGTGGTCACAGCCCAACTCCACTTCCAGGGGGCCTTAGTTTTTTCTACCCGGATGACTGGCTCATAAAGGGAGGCTCAGTTGCAAAGATGCAATGTGCCACAAGGCGCATCATCAATGCCCTGCAGCACCCCGGGTTCATCATCAACTACCCCAAGTCTCACCTCTCTCCAGCCTAATGCTTAGAATTCATAGATGCTCGGCTAGATACCCTCCAGGCCAAGGTCTTTCTCCCTCAAGAAAGGTCTCAACATCTCAGGGAACTAGCCATAGAGGTGCAGTGCCGCCAATCGCTACCCGCCCTGCTTCTCTGCCTACTGGGCCACATGGCCTCCATGGTCCACGTAATCCCATATGCCCGACTACTCATGAGAGCAGCTCAGTGGTGCCTCCGCTCCCAGCAGACGCAAGCCATGGGCAGACTCTGGGACAGAGTGAGTGACCTGCCAGCTAGCAGACTCCCTAGGTTGGTGGCAGATTCCCTGCCACCTTCAGGCAGGGATGCCTTCCAAGCACCCACCCCCCAGAGAGTCTTTACCATGGGGACGCCTGCTTGATAGGCTGGGAAGCGCATTGCTAGTTTGAAGAAGGCTGTTTTAGATGTCTTGTTGATGTGCTCTTGGAGGGTATGTTGTTTGTCTAGTATCACTCCAAGATACCAAACTTCTTCTTTTACAGTGATTGGTGTATTTGAGATGTTGATAGTAGTAGAAGGTGTGAATGTGGATTCCCTTGTGATGATGATTGCTTCAGATTTTTTTATGTTGATTTTTAAGTTGTTGTTAGTAAGCCAGGTCGTTATTTCATGAATGCTGGTTGATATGGCGGTATATTCTGGAGCATCCAGGTGGATAGGAGTATATGCCATGATATCGTCGGCATATATGGCATATTGTATCTTGTATTCGTTAAATATTTTGCATATAGGTTGAATATAGATATTGAAGAGGAGTGCAAATAGTGAGGAGCCTTGGGGAACTCCTTGAGTTGTAAGGAAGGGTACTGAGGTGAGGTTACCGGATGTTACTTTTTGTTGTCTGTCTTCAAGGTATGATTGACACCATTTTATGGTAGTGTCTTGGAGACAAATCCCCATTAGGCGCTTTAGTAGGATGTGATGAGAGACTGTATCAAAGGTGGCTGATATGTCGATAAAGATTAGTAAGAGAAGCCCTTCTTTATCTTGTCTATTCCTTTGATTATGTTATCGAAAAGATGTATGAGAAGTGTTTCAACACCGTAGTTTGGGCAGAATCCGTGCTGGTGGAGATCTAGTGGGGCATGTTCATCGATATGTTCTTGAAACTGTCTCTGAACAATTTTTTCGGCTATTTTTGCTAGGAATGGGAGACTTGATATTGGGCAGTAGGTTGAGGGGTCGGTACTATTAGCTGATGTGGTTTTACGAATAGAGCGTATAGTAGATTGTTTGAGTGCTTTGGGCATGTAACCCTGAGTGAGAGAGGTGCTTACTATCTTTTGGATGTATGTGCTTAGGTCTTCTTTGGTAGATTTAATCCATGTCACCGGGCAGGGATCCGAAGGAGAAGTGGTGGTGTTTAGAGCGGTGATGGTTTGAGTTATTTGTTTTGTTGATGGAATGCTGAAGTTCTTCCATTGATTGGTAGTCGTGCAGTCAGCATCTGTAGATGGTGTGTCCATAAGAGGGAAGCTCGTATGGGGTGTGTTTTGATTGGGACTGTTCTTGGATATTAGAAAATCAGCAAAGGTTTGAGGGTGAATCTTGCTTTCATCTTTCGTGGTCGGGTCATTTGTGAGAGTGCGCATAATGTTAAAGAGCTCTTTGGGTTTGTTACAAGCTTTTAGAGCCAGGTTTGTGTGGTATTCTTGTTTGTTTGTTAATTAGATTATTGTATTCTTTTTGCATCTCCTGATATTGCTTCAATGTAGTTTCAGATTTGTTCCGTCTCCAGCGGCGTTCAAGTTGTCGTAATTTCCTTTTGGATTCTCTTATGCAGTTAGAATACCATGGTGTAGATCTAGGTCTATTTTTGTTGTGGTATGAGCTCTTTAGAGGTGGGAGTTGAGATGCAACAAGGATAATGGTATTCCATGTGTTGACAGCCTCGTCCAGGTCAGTGAAATCTTGGGGTAGGGACTGAATGGTGTCTGAGGAATTGCTCTTTGTTAAAAGCTTTGAAGCGTCTGGTTGGTTGTTCAGTTCTCCGAGATGTATGGTGGGTATTTTGATGGAGCTCGAATAGTATAGCATGGTGATCTGACCATGGTATTGGTGTGGTTTTAGGTGGTTTCACGAGGTCGTAATCCAAGGTGTTAGTTGGCACAAATATGCGATCTGGTGTAGAGCCAGAGAGATATGATGGACCGGAGAGGACTTGCTTGAGATTGTAGAAGGGCGCTATCCTTCTGTTTACAACGGTCTCGGGGCCACCGCAAAGCACCTCAACTTTTCGTTTCCTATGACCCCAGCCAACTGGGGCTCCCAGTGACTAAGTGAACTCTGTCCACTTGGGTGGTAGACTGCATCGCCCTCGCCTATGAGCAGGCGGGGATCTCACTAGACCAGCGGGTCACGGCTCACCGAGTCAGAGCCATGGCTACTTCCGTGACAAATCTGTGTTCTATCCCTGTGATGGAATCTGCCAGGCCGCTACCTGGCCTTCGGTCCATACCTTCTCAGCTCAATACTGCCTGGAGAGGGAGTCCCGATGGGACATTGCCTTCTGACCCTTCTGTGTTCAGGCTACTGGAGTACTGATTCCCCACCTGGACACTTGAGTCTTGCGAGAGTCTCTTAGTAGGGACTCAACTGATGCTGCTCATGGCTCACCATTTGCAACTCGCCACTGCGTTTTTACAGGTTCTTCGTAGCCTGTAGCTGGGGAGTCCCATATGTGAGGACTAACTTCCTGCTTGTTCCTGGAGAAAGTGTAGTTACTCACCTGTAACAGGTGTTCTCCTGGGACAGCATGAATCGGTCCTCGCAACCGTCCCTCCCTCCCCTTGGAGTTGCTTCTGTACCGTATTTTAATTTTTACCTTCTTAGCTATGTCATTAGATTGAGGCAAGATAGCATCCTTGGGCGGGAAGGGGACCATGGATGCGTGGTGCATCTCCCAAAGGCTTTCTTTGAAAGCTGGGGAGATGCTTCCTTGGGGCCTTCATCAGCACTGACATCACCCATATCTGAGGACTCATTCCTGCTGTCCCCGAAGAACACCTGTTACAGGTGAGTAGCTACGCTTTCTGAGTTGTCCCCTGGATGGTTTGCTCCTGTCTCCCAGCCAGGGGATACATTTAGTCTGACCTTGCCTACCTTTGGGCAGGAGGTGGCAGATGGTGCTGTGAGTTGTGAATAAGGATATCCAGCTGACCTGGTCTTCCAGCAACCATGCTGTGAGCCGCCCCCTGTCCTTAGGGGCTCAGCGGTGGCTATGTTCCCTGATGTAGGGGTGTCATTTCCACAAGGAGAGATGCTGGAGTCTGGATTGCCTTCACCAGAATTCTTTTTCTTTTTGCAATAAGCCTGGTCTTTCTGGTATGGAAATTCAGACCCTACGGCCTCTGGGTTTCCTCGAGCGCATTCATGAGGGACAGGCTGAGAGTGGAAATCCTGTTTGATTGCCTTTGGATAAGCATCCCCAGTGAAGGGTGCCCCCTGGAGATGGGGTATCACCTGGAATCTGTACAAAACATAAGAACATAAGATATGCCATACTGGGTCAGACCAAGGTCCATCAAGCCCAGTATTCTGTTTCCAACAGTGGCCAATCTAGGTCATATGTACCTAGCAGTTTCCCCAAGAGACACAAGTTCCACAATGCTTGTACTGGGTCAAGCATTGATATCTTCGGTCACTTCTTAATAATGGTTTATGGACCTTTCCTCCAGGAACTTGTCCAAACCTTTTTTAAACCCAGCTACACTAACAGCCTTTACTACATCCTCCGGTAACAAATTCCAGAGTTTGATTACACGTTGAGTGAAAATTTTTTTTCTTTTATTAGTCTTAAATAGTTTACCCTGTAGCTTCATTGCATGTCCCCTAGTCTTTCTATATTCTGATAAGGTAAACAATCGATCTACGTTTACCCGTTCCACTCCATTTATTAATTTATAGACTTCTATCATATCTCCCCTCAGCCGTCTCTTTTCCAGTTAAAGAGCTCTAACCTTTTTAGCCTTTCTTCATAGGAGTATCCTTCCATCCCCTTTACCATTTTGGTGGCTCTTCTCTGTACCTTTTCTAAAATCGCTATATCCTTTTTAAGATACGGCGACCAGGATTGCACACAATATTCAAGGTACGGTCTCACCATGGAACGATATAGAGGCATTATAATATCTTTTGTTTTATTTTCCATTCCTTTCCTTATCATTCCTAGCATTCTATTTGCTCTCTTGGCCGCCGCTGCACACTGGGCCGAGGGTTTTAACATGGTATCCACAATGACGCCTAAATCGTCTTTCCTGGGTGGTGGTTCCTAATGTGGAACCTTGCATCGTTTGGACTTTGACCTGGATTCAGTTGGCTTGGTTCTGGGCTCTGATGTGAATGAAGTACTCTCACCTTTGGAGTATTGTGAAGAAGCCAGTGTTATCCCCCTGTTCTGGAAGGGGGAACTGATGGCTTTGATTGCCTGGGTCTCATCCACCTTGAGTTTGGTGAATGCTCCAGATATGGAACAGGAGCCGAAGGTGCAGCTGCTCCTTCAAAGGTTGTGGAAATCTACTACTGTCTTCCCATTCCCGGAGGTGATCAAGGAAATGATCCAGTCAGAATGGGACTCCCCCCATTTCCCTGCCCAAGGAGTTAAGGCTATATAAGAAGATGTACACTGTCCGGAGAAAGAGTGTGTTGTGTGGTTTGATATTCCCAAGGTAGATGCGCAGTTTATGGCAGTTACTAGACAGACAACCTTTTCTTTGGAAGCGAGATCGGCCTTAAAGGATGCTCTAGACCGCAAGGTGGATTCCTTGTTGAAGAACCAGCTCGCCATGATGGCTGCTATTCATCAGTTGGCGCCGGCGGTATGTGCATTCCTGGCATCTTGAGCCCTGCTCCAGTGGATTCAGTCTCTTCCACCAGATGATTCTACTCCTCTTTTGGAGTCGGCCATGACCTTTTTTCTGATGCCATGTACGATCTCTTCCGCCTAGTGGCCAGTGAGAGTGCACTGTTGACAGTGACACGGTGCTGGACTTAGCTCTGACACTGGGCAGCAAGCACCTCTTCCAAAGCCCGGTTGTCCTGGCTGGCTTTCAAAGGGAAGCTTCTGTTTGGATCTGATTTGGAGCAGCTAGGGAAGGATCTTGGTGAGACAAAATTGTAGCCACCTTCCGAACGACAGATCCAGGAGGGAGCCCCTTTTCCGTCAGCCTTTGCCTGCTTCTCGCGGGCACACTGGTCAGATCTCTGAGTGTCTTGGAACGTCCATCTCTACCGACCTGGAAAGCCTTTCTTTACCTCTGCTTTTGAATTTCAGACTCATTCTCAGTTCTTTCGAGGACCTTGTGCACCCAGGGATTCGGACCCCTCCAAAGGGTGTTCCTCCTGGAATGCACAATGAAGGTTTGGGGGCCCATTCTTTGGTACCTCCAATTGGAGGCTGGCTTTGCTCTTTCTGGAATTCACCCGAGTTACCAGGGATTTCTAGGTGCTAGACACCATTCAGTATGGCTATGTCCTGGAATGTAAAGAGCCAATCCTGGACACTTTCATCATCTCCCATTGTGGGTTTGTGAACAAAAGGGCTGCTGTGCGGATCATATTGAACAAGATGATCAAGGCAAGGGCAGGTTTTCCATATTTTTTGTGGTGCTGAAAAAAGACAGATCATTCCAGTCCTTTCTGGACCTCAAGGATATAAACAAACACATGTGCATCCTATGCTTCCAGATAGAAGCATTGCTATCTGTGATTCAAGCTGTGCTCTGAGGAGAGATCCAGGCATCTATGGATTTGGCTGAAATGAACTTCATATCCCGATGTGGGAGGATCAGAAAAAGGTATCTGCATTTTGCTATGCTTGGCTCTCACTTTGAATTTGCCACCCTCCCATTTGGCCTCTCCACTGCCCCAAGGACGTTCTCCAAGGTCATGTTGGTGTTGGCTACAGCACTAAGGGATTTGTGTGTACCCATATCTGAATGACTGGCTCATCTGAACCAGTTCTCTTTCGGAAGCATCTCGGGTAGCGCCCCAAGTGGTGTCCTTTTTGGAAAGCCTCGGCTGGATGATCATTCAGGGAAAGAGCCAGTTGATGCCTTAGCAGTCCTTGGAGTTCTTGGAGCACATTTTGATACTTGAGTGAGCAGATTCTTCCTGTCAGATTTAAAAACCATGAAATTGTTACATGGCCTGGCACTGTTCATTTCACAGCAGACTCCCAGAGTTTAGGATTATCTTTAGTTCCTCGGATTGATGGCAGCAACAGTTGAGATGGTACCGTGGGCATGTGCTCCTATGCGGCTGCTTCAGTGGTCCTTGCTGATTCTGTGGTCTCTGAGTTCTCAGGAGTTTGAACGCAGGCTCCCGCTTTTGGTGATGGAGGCCAGCCTGTGGTGATGGAGCAGCCCAGTCATTTGAGGAAGGACATGGTGCTGGATGATTACTCATGGATCCTTCTGATGATGGATGGCAGTCTCTCGGGCTGGGAAGTCAGTTGCCAAGACTGATTGACCTAGGGCCATTGGAACCACAGGGAGGTGGTGTGGTCAATCATCCGCTTAGAGGTGAGGGCCATCAGGTTGGCTCTTCTGTGTTTCTGGCCGCTGGCTGAGGGCCAGGCTGTTCGAGTGTTGTTGGACAGTGCCATGACGGTGGCTTATGTGAGTTGGCAAGGCGACACAAGGAGTGTCAGAGTGGCCCTGGAGATGGCTCTCCTGCTTGCATGAGCGGAGAAGAACCTCCTAGCTTTGTCAGCTCAGCAGATTACCAGGGTTGACAATGTAACATAGTAAATGACAGCAGATAAAGACCAGTATGGTCCATATAGTCTGCCCAGTAAGATGGCAAGAGTAGGTGCACTTACCTTGGCCATGTTAACGCCTGCTGTGTGTGTTTCCTCCATGATTTGGCATATAGAGTGTCACCCGGGAAGGATTGTTCTGATGATGCCATATTGGCCAAGGAGAACATGGTGTGGAGATCCGAGGCGGCTCCTGCAAGCACCACCTCTATGTTTGCCTTTGTCTTGGGGCCTATTGCATTAGGGACCGATCATCCTGGAGGACTCAACTCCCTTCTTGCTTATGGCTTCGCTCTTGAAAGAAGACAGCTAGTGTGAAAGGCTACTCTTTGGCAGTGGTATCCAGTCTGGAGGAGTCGAGAGGATGTCAACCAATCTGGCATATGTGTGGTTTGGTGCCTTTTCAAGCGATGATGCAATGAATGTCAGGTGCTCCCTGAGGAGGCTAAGGTGCCGTCCTTGTTGGCCTTTCTGCAGGAAGGTCTGGAAAAGGATCTCGCTCTTAGCTCCCTGAAGGTTCAGGTGGCAGCTTTGGCCTGTTTCAGAGGTCCATGGCCAGTAAATTGCTAGCCTTACACGCGGATGTTTCTCCCTTTCTTCAGGGGGTTCAGTGTCTGCTTCCTCCCTAATGATTTGTGTTCCTTATCTGGATCTGATACTCAGGGCCCTGATGTTTGAGCCCTATGAGCCGTTGAAACATACTACTTTGAAAGATTTGATGCTCAAATCGCTTGGTTGCGATTTGTTCCTCAAGGCATATTTCCAAGCTGCAGGCTCTGTCTTGCCGAGATTCTTGTCTGTTATTTTGAAAGGAGGCCATTTCCATTCGGCTTGTGCCTTCCTTTTTGCCTAAGGTGATTTCTCCCTTTCATGTGAACCTGGTGGTTTGCCTGCCCTCCTCCTCTAAGGAGCAGTGTCGGTGGAACGATAAGTATCTTCGCCTTGTGGATGTCTGAAGAGTGCTTCTCCGATACTTGGAGGTTACGAATTCCTTTAGTAAGTCAGACTAGATGCGGTGGCTAAGTCCAGGGTTTTTTTTTGAAGGTGTGAATAAACAGGTAGACAAAGGTGAGTCGGTTGATATAGTAGCTTTTGACAAGGTTCATCATGAGAGACTCTTGGTGAAACTAAAAAGTCATGGGATAGGAGGCAGTGACTGTTGTGCATCAGGAACTGATTAAAAGATAGAAAGCAGAAGGTAGGGCTAAATGGCTGATTTTCCCAATGGAGAAAGGTGAATAGTGGATTGCCCCAAGAATCTATGCTGGGTCAGCTGTTTTTTAATATATACGTAAATGACCTGGAAATGGGAATAATAAGGGAGGTAATCAAATTTGCAGATGACACAAAATTATCGAAAGTTGTTAAAACCCAAGAGGATTGTGAAACGTTGCAAGAGGACCTTGATAAATTGGAAGACTGGGCATCCAAATAGCAGATGAAACCACCACCCAGGAAAAAGATTTAGGTGTCATCATGGATAACATAAGGAAAGGAATGAAGAATAAAACAAAGGATATTATAATACCTCTGCATCATTCCATGGTGCGACCACATCTTAAATATTATGTGCAATTCTGGTCACCGTATCTTAAAAAGGATATAGCGTTATTAGAAAAGGTAAAGAGAAGAGGCACCAAATGGTAAAGGGGATGGAAGGATACCCCTATGAAGAGAAGCTAAAAAGGTTAGGGCTCTTCAACCTGGAAAAGAGATGGTTGAGTTGAGATATGATAGAGGTCTATAAATTAATGAATGGAGTGGAACGGGTAAACGTAGATCGATTGTTTATGCCATCAAAATATAGAAAGACTAGGGGATATGCAATGAAGCTACAGTGTAACCTATTTAAGACTAATAAGAGAAAATATTTTTTCATTCAACGTGTAATCAAACTCTGGAATTTGTTCCTGAAGGATGTAGTAAAACTGTTAGTGTAGCTGGGTTTAAAAAAGGTTTAGACACGTTCCTGGAGGAAAGGTCCATAAACTATTATTAAAGGTGACCAGGAAATCCACTGCTTTCTCTAATACAAGCATTGTGGAACCAGTGTCTTTTGGGGAAACTGCTAGGTACTTGTGACCTAGATCGGCCACTGTTGGAAAGAGGATTCCGGTCTTAATGAACCTTGATCTGCCCCAGTATGGCATATCTTATGTGGCGCTGGATTAAGCAGGCTCCCCTGAACAAGGCTATATGCCCCTCGCACTAAAATATGCAATAATTCGTCCCATACTAAAAAGCAAATCTCTTGACTCAAATAACCCCACAGCTTACCGACCAATTTTCAGTCTCCCTTTCCTGGCTAAAGTAATTGAAAAGGCACCATATTCATACTTATGCTCCGCTTGATGAACATCAATATGGCTTCCGCACTTTTCATGGGGTGGAAACCCTATTGATTGCCTTATTTGATAACCTAATATGCAGAATAGACAACTATAAACGGGTCTTCATTATAATATTTTTAGACATCATGGCCGCTTTTGATAGCATCAACAACAGATAGGACTGAAAGATAAAACCCTTAAGTGGTTTCAGTCTTCTCTCTCAGACAGAACTCAACAAGTAAGAATAGGCCAACACACATCCAATCAATACAATCAAAAACAAGGTCTACCCCAAGGTTCCGCCCTATCCGCCCTCCTGTTTAACCTATGCTTCCAACCACCCTGTACCATATTCAAAAAAGTCAATATATCATACCACATATATACGGATGATATAATGTTATATCTTCCAATTAACATATCAGATCCTATCCCGCAACAAATTGCTGACTGCTTCAAGGAGTTGACAGCCTGGCTCACCTCTCACAACCTCCACATAAACTTCAGAAAAACCAAGGCATTATACATCACCAGAAATCATGTCGTCTCTCCTCCACGAACTATCACAATCAATGACATAGACATAACTGTCAAAAACGAAATAAAATATCTTGGGGTCATACTTGCTCTCCCACATCAAAAATACATCTAAAAGAATCTACTTCAAATTCAAACTGTTAAAACATTTACGCCCTCTATTATTCCTCCACGGTTTCAGATCAGTACTTTAGGCATTAGTCACACCACATTTCGACTATTGTAATAGCACACTACAAGGGTTAACCAAATAAAACATTAAATCACTTCAATCTGCCCAAAATGCTGCTGCACAAATTCTCTCTCATTCAAAAATATTTGAACGCATCACACCGGTACTATATGAACTACATTGATTCCCTATATAAAGCAGAATACAATACAAGATAATTGTGACAATCTTTAAGTTCCTTAGACAAATAGCCCCCTCACATCTCTCCTTCTTAATCACCTTACATGAAGAAACACGCCCAAAATGTGAAAACAACAAAAATAAACTTAGAATATCACCAGATTTCCAGAGATCCATTAAAGTAACAAATAATAGAGCCTTCTCACACTATGCGCCTATAATCTGGAATGACCTTCCAACTGACCTAAGAAAAACCACTGACCTCTCCGCTTTTCGAAAACAATCTAAAAACTGACCTATTCAGGCAACATTTTGGTCTTTCTACATCTCTCTCAGACAATAACCAAACCCATACCACAAAACGAACATACCTCTCCCCCCTACCCTGAATTAATCCTCCCACTGCTCTTCCCCCTTTACAAAGTCCTTTTAATCATTGATTTTGCAAAGTAACCATGCAAATTGCAGACTGTACATAGTTAATTGTTTATCTGTATATAATTGCACTGTTCCATGTAACTAATTTTGTTCTATGTAAACCGCTTTTGATTTATTGGAAAAAGCGGTATAAAAATGACAATCAAACAAATAAATGTTTATTAACCTTTTCAAATTGTATAACAGATTGGTAAGGCAAGACTTCCTTCTGCTAAATCGATGTTGGCTCTGCCTCATTAAGGCAATCCATGCTCAATAATTTTGTTCTTTAGATTGGCTTTTACCATTTTGCCCAGCTTGTAATAAGTTTGTTATTTGAGGTTGGTTTGGGGTTTTTTGTTTTGTTTTATTTTGGTTTTTTTAGAATCCTAAGGCGTATACCATCCAGTTTAGTTGATTTACTGCTCTTTAGTTTGTCAGTTTGCTGTATTTTAACTTTACAGTTTCCATGATATTTCACTTCCTCTAAATCATCACCATCAAAGACAGTTTCTGGCATGGATATCTCCCCACCCCATAGGACAGAGGTTCTTAAAAGCATTTTCAGGTACTCACAACCAGTCTGATGTGCACAATATCCACATTAAATATGCAGAAAGAATATATTTGCATGTATTGCCTTCATTTTATGCAAATACATCTCATTCATATTTATTTTGGATATCCTGAAAAATTTGCTGATGCAGGATCCCTAAGGACAAGTTTGGAAAACATTACTATAATAGGTTTGAAACTGATCTTAGCTAAACCATGGTGATTAAATCTCCCATTTTAAAAATAATTTTCACCTCATAAGGGTTGTGGTTATGGTGTTTTCACATTATTTTTCCTCACTCATAGTTCATTTTTGTTCTTTCATTTTCAAGTGTAGAAAACACAATTTCTGTGTTTGCCTTAGCTTAACCTATAAAAGCAGAGAATTGTGAGTAGAGGGAATGTGAGCCCTTCGGGGACAGGGAAACACATACTGTACCTGATTGTAACTCGCCTTGAGCTGCTACTGGAAAGAAATGAGCAAAATATTACTACTACTACTATTACAGCAAAACATGGTTATACCTCAAATCTTTGGTGGGAGCTTTGAGAACCCTAAAGTGGTGCTGTTCATTGTTGCGCCATATAATCATTCAAGGTAATAATTTTCATATTAGCTGCAAAGTCCCTGGACATATTTAACCCTGCCTACAAGAAAACCTTGGTGAAAGTACTCAAGGTGTCCCACGTTGCATGTACTTTTATCCACATACAGGGTGGTCAGTTTTCAAATAGCTCATTCTCTCCAAGTTTGAAAATGTGCCTTGCTCAGGTAAATGTGATAAAATAGATAGACTTTTAACCAAAAGGGGTAACAAAATAACCACAATATTTTATTAATTGTGGTTTAAATTTCATTTTAAGTTCTGTGATAATGAAACATAGAAACCGAGAAAATGCTAGCAGATAAAAGATAATATGGTCTATCCAGTCCTTTCCATCTGTAAGAACTATTAAGTTCTACAATTCCTTCTTTGGAGATCCCTCTATTTGTCCCATGCTTTCTTGAATTCAGATATAGTTCTCGTCTCCACCGCTTCCACTGGGAGACTATTCCACGCATCTTCCACCCCTTCTGTAAAGAAATATTTCCTCGGATTGCTCTGGAGTCTATCTCCTTTCACCTTCATCTTATGACCCTTCATTCCAGAACTTCATTTCAAATAGAAGAGGGCCACTTCCTGTGCATTTATACCACAGAGGTATTTAAATGTCTCTATCATACTACCTCTCTCCCATTTTTTCTCCAAACTATACATATTGAGATCTTCAAGTCTATCCCTATATGCTTTATGATGAAGACCATTGACCATTTTAGTAACCACCATCTGGATCAACTCCCTCCTGTTTATATCCTTTTGCAATTTTCCATCAGCAGAGTAGATTCGAGCAGTATTCCAGGGTTTTTTTGTTGTTTTAATGCTTTTTTCTTTCTTTCTTTTTTGCCATTGTCAGCACAAGTGCATTTGTGTTAAAGATTTAGCTTGGAGGAAATTTTAATTAATGACAGGTTCAGTAATTCCTGCCCAGGAAGCTGCTATGCTGTGCTTCCCTGCAAACGGCCTCCATGTGCCTGCTTTTCACTTCTGTTCTCCATGCTGCCTGACAGCGTGATTTATGGCTGTTGTTTTCTACCAGTCCACTGTTTGCCCTCTAGGAGGGATTGGTCTCTTGAGCTCTGAGAATAACAGCAGTACTTTTCACAAAACATCTTTTAATGACAACAACTCAGCATTCGCTAAGTCTGGCTAATTGCAGACATCCTCCTATTAATTGCAAAAACTGGGAGAGGTTACATATTTTACAAGCTTTTAATTTGAAATCACTCGAGATGACTTGTCTTTGTGTGTTCGGATAGAAGTTTCTGTAATAGGCAATGATAGAACAAGGTTGAGGATGAGATTCCTTGCTATTTCTGAACGCAGGGAGAATTGGATGAAGGTAAAGAAGGTCTATGGATTTTTGTCCACTAAACTGAGGGAGACCATCCAAATCTGTTTTCACTGATGCTCCTGATCGACAGACGTCTTCAATATGTGATTTTTAGAATTGAACAGTGTTGACTGAATCTACATGTTAGTCTGTTTTTGTGAAGATTTTCGAGGGAATTTTGCTTTACACCGCCATTTTTTCTATTTTCTCTAGGACAGTTGTCTCCACCAAGACAAAGTCTTTCAGTTGTTCCTTGAGTCCAATATATCTGCACCTCATGACCCTCACTGACTGGTGACTGAAACTGATCTGGTATTTTGTAAGCAGCTAAGGAAAACTTCCAGTATTTCATATACCTGGGGAAACTTATCAAACTGCTGATTTAATGAAGGAAATGTTTCCATTTTTTGTCATAGAATGTTGACAGTTTCACACTGTCATCCCTAATTAGGGGCTTTCTGAAATTTGATTTGTTGGCTATTGCTGCAATTTACAAAAATTATCAGGTCAGCAAGTGATACATGTGTTTGTACAACAAAACGTTTCTCTTTAGTGTTTTCATAGGAAGTACTGCAGAGTGGTTCAGAGAAAGTAATGCCTTTTTGGGGGGGATGTTGATAAAATATGCAACAGGCTGGGCACTCCAGATGAAGCAGACAAATAAGCAGTGATCTAAAACTGCTTGAGGGTACATGTGGAACAGCTAAGATATAATGCAAAACAATATAGAGCCCTGCACTACAGTGATAGAAATCCAAGTGAGTAAGAACTAATGGAGAGAGTGACAGAAGTAGGCACCAAACAGAAGAGAAGATTGCATTTTGATGGTACCTGATGATCTCAAAGTTACAAAATAGTGCAGCCAAGCATTGACTGTAGAAGAAGAAAGTTAGGTGCACAGGGAGAAGTGATAATACCTCTGTACAGTTCATTGGCAGTACCTCATGTTGACTATTATGTGCAGTTCTAGAGGCCAGAAGAATCTAGCCAAAAAACATGGTAACTTCAGAAAACACATATTAAAATTTCACCTACCAGGAGTCGGAAAGGGTGGTAAATATATGACAGAGGATGGAGAGAACCCAAGATAGCCGTAACTGCATGAAGTGTATCAGCATGGCTGTTTTCTTGCTTTTGGTAGTTTTCCAAAATGTGTAAGAGCAAGGGGAAAACCTGTGTATGTCCCTCCCAGACTGAGATGGTTCCTGTCTCTGGTCCAATAGACATATTTCTCAGCTGTCCAGGAGCCTTGATGGAGTCCGTTGAATGCCCGCAGCAATCTGTGTCAAGTCAAAGTAGTGCTGACATCAGTCTGGGCCAGACATCTCTTTGAGTCCAGATGCAATTCCCCTGCCTCAGTCTTGCCTGGAGAGTCCTCTGACCTCTGCGGCTGACATTCTGAGTTGGAGGATGTTACTTGACTGTCTGCTAGGGGGTGAGTGCCAGAGGACCGGGCTGTCTCCAGAACTTTGGCGCTAACCATCAATGACAAGGGAGAACTGATACCGGAGATTGCAGGCAGTTCCCAGCATTTTGAACCTCAGATTTCTTCAGTTACACAATTAACTTCATCTGATTCCCCAGGAAGTTTGGTTATACCTTTTTTTTGCAAGTTTAGCCCTCTGTTATTACGTTAGACTCTAAATGGCAGCCTGTTGCCGATTTAGGGTCTGCTCTGATACCTCATGTAAATGCTTTGACTGTTCACACCCAACAATTGGAGGCCAAAGGCAAGAAGAATATGCAAGATATATCACAGTTGAGTAAGGATTTTAAGGCCTTTAACATAAACCTGATGCAGCTTGTTTTGGTCAGGCTACTTTTCTGACTTTGGAGAACTTTGTCTCAGAACACTAATCTCAGAGTTTTGAATTTTCCACGGTCTTCCAGGATTTCTCCACAGGAATGTCTTACAGTTGTGATCAACATTATTAGCACCTTTACAACAGTTCAACTGTTTAATGTCCAATACCTCCTAAAAAAAAAAAAAAAGGTGGCCAGTGAAATGGATTTGGACTATATATGGACACATATTTGACAAATAAAAGAATCCTATAAAACAAGACCAATTTATAAAGGAAATATTATAACTACTAGGATATTGTCAGGGCATGATTATTGGCACCCTTATAAACAATTCAAATCAGTTTGAACAGGAGAACCACATTCCAATTGGAGTAAAATTAGACACAACTGTAATCAATTGTCAGTACTCACATGACTTGAATCAACCAATGAATGATGGCTCTATTATTTAAAATGGCCACATTCACTCCCTGTTCCATTTTCACAGTGGTGAAAGCAAGAGAGCTGCCTGAGACTGTCAAAAAAGCCATTATCGCCAAACATCAAACTTCAAAGGGTACAAGGCCATCTTTAAAGACCTTGGGATTCCTGTGCCTGCAGTTCACAATGTGATTAAGACGTTTTCTGCTCATGGAACTGTCAAGAACCTTCCAGAACGTGGTGAGAAGAGGAAAATTAATCCAAGAAGTCCACCTACAACATCTAAAAAACTTAAGGCTGATCTGGAGTAATCTGGAGTGGTGGTTTCAATCCGCACCATACGCTGTGCACTAAACAAAGGAGGAAGGATTTCATGGGCGAAGGCTAAGGAAGACCCCAATACTCAAAGACAGACATAAAAAGGCATGCCTGATCTTTGCCCAAACCCATTTTGAGAAACCATAATCTCTCTGGGAAAATGTTCTGTGGATAGATGAAACCAAACTTGAGCTCTTTGGCAATGCAGACCAGCAATACATTTACAGGCAAATAAATGAAGCTTATAAGGAAAAACACACCCTTTCTACAGTTAAATATGGTAGAGATTCCATAATGTTATGGGGCTGTTTTGCCGCCTCAGGAACTGGAGGCCTGGAGAGTATTAAAGGCATACCAAGGTATTTTGTAGCAAAATGTGCTACCTAGTGTCAGAAAGCTAGGTCTGGGTCGAAGGTCATGGGTCCTTCAGCAGGACAATAACCCAAAACATACATCCAAAAGTACAAAAGAATGGTTAAAAAGGAACAAACAGACTGTTTTAAACTGGCTAGCGGAGTCCTTATCTCAGTCCAATGGAGAAGCTTTGGAAAGAGCTGAAATCTGCCACTGGTAAAAGAATCCTGGAAATATTCATGAGCTGGAACAAATCACAGTTGAAGAGTGGGAGAAACTACCAGCAGACAGATGTACAAAACTTATAGTTGACTACAATAAATGCTTGGAGGTTGTCATCACTGCCAAGGGTTGTGCAACCAAATATTAATGAAGGGTGCCATTAATCCTGTCCAGGTCATATTTTGAGTTTTTCTCAGAAATTACTAAGTTGCACAGATACCTTTTTTTGTTGTATACCTTTGAACATACTCTTACAATATTATGATGACATACAGTTGGAATATTTCCAATTATTTCTCAAGATATTGTACATGACATCTCTAAAATGCAAGGGTGCCAATAATGTTGACCACAACTGTATAAATATTTAACTGAAACTTTGGGCCTGTCTGCTGATATTTACCATCTATTAAGTGACAAGTCTCTGTGTCTCCTGATCTTTCTTCTGAAAACTCTGACTGCGGTGGACTCTCCGGGGATGTTTGATTTACTGCGGGTTGATACTGCTGATAACATAGATAGTATATCTTTTAATTTAGTAAGTTGGGTGGTAACTTTTGTTTCTGCAGCAGACAGAGATAAGATCTTGAAATTTTATTTTAGGTAACGTGATGCTAAATTTTTTGATCCTTTGCTTAGGATATTTCCTGATGTAACTAGAGAAACGCAAAAAAGGAGGAGACAGGTTTTGCTGCTTCATCCTGGTGTGTTGCAGGTTGGAGCATATTTTTTCTTAAAGTACCTTTATATTTTTTCTTAAAGTACTATAAAATATCTTTTGGCAAAATATGTTTTTATAACTCTGGCCATTTTGCAGCATTCATAGCTGCTAAACAAATTTCATCACTGGAATCCACCTAGTTGTTTTTTTTCTTTTTCGGTACCTCCTCTTGTGTATGATGTTTGCACTTCTGATTTGTGCATGTTGCAGCTATTTTCCTTAATGCTCTACTTGAGTTTTTCTTTTATTCATTTGTATTTGGATCTCTCTATTGTGGTGGACTTGAGCTGTGTGTGTTGTTTTTTCTCACCTTGTATCTTGTTTAAGCTTTCATTTCTCTTTATTTTCTAAAGTTGAACAAACAGCTTTTCTCTATAAGTGTTTAATTTTCTTAATTGATGATGTACATTTCCTAAATATAAATTTTAAAAAATACTTATGAAAGAACCTCCAACAGGAATTTGTAGAGGCAAAAACAGAATTCAAGGAGGCATCAAATAAGTAAAGAGAATCCTTAGTTGTGATGAAATGAAGATAAAACCAGGTTTTACAAAGTAACAGGAAAGAAAAATGGGTATACTAAATGGATCTTTTGGCCCTTATCTTCTGTCATTATGTTAGACTCTATATGACAGGCTATTGCTGATTTAGGGTCTGCTCTGGTACCTCATGTAAATGCTTTGGCTATTCAGACCGAACAATTGGAGGCCAACGAAAAGAAGAATATCCAGGATATATCACATTTGAGTAAGGACTTTAAGGCCTTTTGTGATTTTTAATTTGAATAAATCACATATATCATTTCCTAAAAGTTTCCTCAGTAAATGAAAGGAACATTTTTAGGCTGGCAAATTCATTTCCACCGTGTTTTCTTTCCATCCTTTGAAAGTCCTGAAATTACTGAACTAGCCGTTACAAGGGGTTCCCTGATAGGTGGGATATGAAGTTTTACAGTAAAGCAAAACATGCAATTACATCTTGCATAGAAAATAGTTTGAGAAACAGCAAAAAGCTTAAAAAAACAACAGGAAAGAAAAAACACAAACAAAATCCTGAAAAGTCTTAAATGTGGAAGAGAAAGCTAACACAATTCCATGAAATACAATTTTAAAGAAATCTAGGTGGTGACTTATTCAAAATTACCTATATGTGGATGCTTAATCTTTAGCATGAGGATCTACAGAGAGTAAAGATACCACTCAAGCAGGTACTTGACCACCCAACAAAGTAGTTGCTGAGGCTCAAATAATACATATTTAGTTCCCCCTCAATTTAATAATGCATTTACAAAGAATGTTTCAGCCAAAATTGAGCTCCCAGCTGAATAGGGCTAGGTTGCATCAAATGAAATTGTGTCCTTTTGCTGTATCTGGAAACACTTGAATGTTACTGTCCATAAACGTCTATTCCCTTTTGTGGAGAAACAATTTAAGTACTGAATCTCTGGATCCAGGACAAAATTCACTGTAAGAATAGAGCATGAACATCCAGTTCTCTTGAAGATTTTAATACCTCCAGTGGGTTCAAGGAGTCAAATGAAATACCCTAGACTTCATTAGCCACACAAAATAACTCTCTTTTTTCTTGTATAATGGCAAATAAGCAGTCATTGAATCAGGAGGGCAGACATCTTCAGGAATTTTCAAAATGTCAATAAAATATTACTTTAGAAGGTCTAAGGGGAGGTGTTAGTGGTAGTGTTGGAAAGTTTATAAATCTCAGTGTAATCTTTCGCATTTTCCAAAGGCTCCAATTTAAAACACAAATTCATATTGTCCTTCATTAATACTAGCTTCTCTTTTTGGACTTTTACCATTTCCTTATCATCCCCTAGATATATCCTAATCCCCAGTTGTTGTGTTGTCTGTCTTGACTAGACTGTAAGGTCTGATGAGCAGGGATTGTCTTTTACATATCTCTGTATAGCGCAATGTATGTCTTGTCTTGTGTTCTTGTTAAATGCCATCGAGTCGGTGTCAGTTCATGGCGACCCTCTGGATAGTTGTCCTAAACTGTGTTCAATCTTCAGTTAAGTGGCTCATTATTGACAGAGTGGCAGCCATAGCTGCTGTTATTGTTTCAATCCATCTCATTGCTGGCCTTCCTCTTTTGCATTGACCTTCTACTTTGCCAAGCATGATGTCTTTTTCTAATGATCTCTCTCTCTGCATGGTGTCCAAAGTATGAAAGTTGAAGTCTTGTCTTCTGAGCCTCTAAAGAAAGCTTAGGTTTGATCTCCTCTAGTACCAACTGATTTGTTGTTCGTGCAGTCCATGGTGTACATAGTATTTGTCGCCAGCACCATAATTCAAAGGCATCGAGTTTCTTCCTGTCTATCTTTTTCACTGTCCAACTTTCACATCCATTTGACGTTATTGAAAATACCATGGCTTGAACAAGTCATATCTTGAGAATCTTGTCTAGGTACTTCATAGCCATTCTACCAAGAGCAATGCTTCAGCGGATTTTTTGAATACTTGTTTTTTAATAGATAGTTGATCCAAGTAGATTAAAGTTGTCCACTGTTTCAATTTCTTCTCCATCAATGATGAATTCATTGATTTTTACCAATTGTCAGGATCTTTTTCTTCGTTACATTAAGGCGCAGGCCCATTTTAAGACTATGTTCCTAGATCTTGAGAAGCAAATGTTTCAGATTATCTTCACTTTCAGCCAGTAATGTGGTATCATCAACATAGTGAAGATTGTTGATGAGTCTTCCACCAATTTTCACATCCTGGTTGTCTTCATACAGTCTTGCTCCTCTGATGATTTGTTCTGCATATAAATTAAACAGGTAGGGAGAAAGTATGCAACCTTGCCGTACACATTTGCTGATTTTAAACCATTCTGTTTCTCCTTGTTCCGTTTAAACTGTTCCTTTTTGATCAATGCAGAGTTTGTGCAAGAGAACTATCAAATGTTCTGCTATACCCATACTTCTTAATGTGACCCAGAGTTTCTCATGGTTTTCACAGTCAAAAGCCTTGCTGCACTCAATAAAACACATATAGATATCCTTTTGGTAGTCTTTTCTCTTTTCAAGAATCCATCTCAAATCCGCGATGATGTCTCTCCTTGCCCTTTCCTGAACCCTGCTTGTACTTCAGACAGTTCTCGTTCCAGGTATGGTTGTAGTCTCTGCTGAATAATCTTGAGTAGAATCTTGCTGGCATGTGCGATCAGAGCGATTGTACAATACAGTTGGCCATTGTGTTGTCTTCCAAATTTTCTGGCAGAGCCTTGTAAGTATGGAAACAGCTACATCAGATTGCTGTAATACTTCAATGGGAATGCCATCAATGCCCAGTGCTTTGTTCTTTGATAAGACTTTCAATGCTGCTTCGACTTCTTCTTTCATCACCAATGGTTCCTGATGATAAGGTACAGGTTGAAACGACCGTTGATTTTATGGTATGATGACTATATTCTTTCCACCTTTTCTTGATCGTCTCAGCATCGTTCAACATGGATACTTGAGCAACTTGTAACATTCCAATTCGAGGATGGATTTTTTTCTTTAACTCTCGTAGATTTAGGAAAGCTGATCTTGTTCTTCCTCTAATAGTTTCTGCTTCTATTTTCTTGCATGTGTCATTGTAATACTTCTCCTTGTCTTGTCTTGCTGCACGATGGAAATCTCTGTTGAGTTCTGCATTTGCCTCTTTCTCCTCTGGCATTAGCTTCTCTACGTTTCTGGGCAATTTTCAGAGTTTCTTCCGTCATCCATTTTGGCCGTTTTTTGCTTGTTCACCTTTTGTAGAAACTTCTCACTTTCTTCCATCATATCCTTCTTGATGCCATCCCATAACTCTTCTGGAGCTCTGTCATTTGTATCTAAAGCAGCAAATCGATTTTGCAGGCAGTCTTTACATTTTGTTGATATATTCTCAAGGTCATATTTTACTACATTCATGAGTGGCTTGCTCATTTTCAGCTTTAGCTTGAGTTTGCATACTAGTAGTTGGTGATCACAGTTAGCTCCAGGTTTTATTTTGTTGATGTTATAGAGCTTTTCCATTGCTGACTTCCACAGATATAGTCAATTTGATTTTTGTACAAACCATTGGGTGAAGTCCATGTATACGGTCACTGCTTGTGTTGCTGGAAAAAGGTGTTTGAGATGAATAGATCATTGGGCTTGTATAATTCCATCACTCTTTCTCCAACTTCATTTTGTTGCCAAGTCCATAATTTCCAACCACTTTGCCTTTTTATTTATTGCCAACAGTCACCATGACTGTCACCCATGACTATTGGGATAACCCGTTTTCATGTTCTGTCAATTTCAGCTTGTACTTGTTCATAGAACTCATCAACTTCATCCTCTTCTGCAGCTGTTGTTGGGGCTTATACTTGAATTATAATTGTGTTGATGAGCATTCCTTGTAGATGAATAGAAATTAAGCGTTCACTGATTGCACTGTATTTCATTACAGTTCTTGCAAGTTTCTTCCTAATTATAAATGCATCATCATCTCTTCTTTGTCTTTCATTTCCAGCATAGTAGACCAGGTGATCTTCAAATGTCAATTGCCCGATGCTAATCCATTTCAGTTCTCTGACACCCAACAGATCAAGTTGTGCATGTTCCATTTCATTCTTGACCACCTCCAACTTCCCTTGGTTCATGCTTTGTATGTTCCATGCCCTAATATGTAAGACATCTTTGCAGCTTCTGACTCTCATTTCATGCACAGTTACATCAGCAGTCGGACATCCCAAGGGCTTTGATCCAACCACATCATAAATGCTAGCCTTATTCTGAAAGGTCTTCAGCTCCTCCCCAGTAGCCAGTTGAGTGCCTTCTGAACTGGGGGTTGCATCTTCCAGACTATAGTTCAATTTGTTTTGTTGTGACTATCCATTTGTTTTTTGTGGCAAGATACAGAAGTAGATTGCCAGGCCTTTCTTCCATGCAGGTAATTCTAGTGTTTTTGCCATTGTCGCAAAAATATTATCCTCCAACACTGTCTCATTCTGCTGCTGTGCAGATAGCTGGTTTGTCTTGGTCTGGCACATCAACTGAGGTCTGTCCATCTTGGGAAACCCTGCCAGTAGTTAAGCTACCGATAACTTAGCCCTCAGCATCACTGATGCACACAAGCTCTCAGAGCATTGCAAGCTGCAAACCAAGTGAGGTGGTACGCCTTGTAGTGCTATACAAATAATTAGTAATAGTAGTAGTAAATTATTTTCCTTGGCTTAGATGCAGATATCTCTTCCTTCAAAAGTTTAATTTTAGCAGGAATGCCTGCCAAAGTGCTGACACTACTGAATATTTTGAATAAAGATTGTTTTCTCTAGTGCAGTCAAAACCTCCCATATATTCTTCAAAGAGAAAGGCTTAAGCACTTCCAGATTTATCTGAAATTCCGATGTTTCCTAGAGCTGCAATGAATCTGATGATGGGGACTACTGTGGTTGTGAATCTGCAACTTTTCCTTCTGCCTTCTGCCTTCTCCCTCAACTGAGCTTCGCCAACATTCCAGTGTTGATCTCACGTTGCCGGATGATCTTGGCTTCCAACTCCTGCCCGAGTTGGGATGCAGACCCCATCCAACTGCACTGGGCCCACCAGAGACATTGCTCCCACCTACACACTCAGTTTTTTCTGTGGTAACTGCGACTCTGGATTCAAAATTGTCTCAAGGTCTGGGAGCTTTCAGGCAACTTTCCCCCTTGTACCATTCCCCAAAGACTGCACCTTAGAAATTCCTACATTTTCAGAAGCTGGATAGCTAACATGTGGGTCCATCGGTTGATTCTGGTAAGCAGTATCCAAGTCTCTGGTATAGACTTCGGACTTTGCTTTCCTCTTTCCCATGAGAGCGAACCAACAAAATTAGAAGATGAAACAAGATGAGTACTCATCCAGCTTCACCACAGCACCACCATCTTGGCTTTTCCTACCACAGCCAAGATTTAAGGGGCTTTTTACTAAAGGACACCAGCTGACAAATCATGTTCTGGCGCATACTAAACGTGCATTGGGACACACACTGTCAGCTAGCGCAGTAACACTGTCAGCTAGCGCAGTGCCATGACAGTGTAGGACAATTCCCATGCTGTCTAACTCACATTAGGGTAGTAAATGTACAGGGTAGGTGGAGTGTGGTAGTGGTGTGCTCCATGCAGTTAGCACTGGATTCACATCATGCACTAACTACATTAGCGTGGGATCGCCTATCACCTCCACAACAGGTGGAGTTAAGTACACTCGCACTGATATGGCATATGCTAAGGGACATGGCTCCGTGTTAACTGCCATGAAAATGCTTTCCACTCCCACGACAGTTAACACAATGGTGTTACACCTAACGCACCATAGTTTCAGTGTACATTTTTAGAGACTGATGATGGTGCTTTTGGACATGTGTTAGTGCTGTTTGCACTGTTGAATGCTCTCATTCTGAGTGTCCCTTATTATTGACAGGGATATGTTTTGACCTTTAGCTATAGAGAACCTTTTCTGATTTTTTTCTGGTCCAAACAGACTGTTTTCAGAGGTGAGCAATGCAATAATAACTAAGGAGTTCTTCTACTGCCATGTATGTCCTGATGCAAGGTACAGTATGTCATGACAAACATATCACTTTCTACTTGCTTTTATATTTGCTATCTTTGAGTGCACTGAGATTACTTTGCAGTGTTCTGGGCATGCAAAAGATAGTCTAGTTTGCATCAACTTTTATGTATTATCAGTACTCATGTGTAGTTTGCATCAGCACAGCACTGTCAGTGAGAGGAGCAGCTTAGGAGATGCACCTTTTACAGAGGAGGCGTGGCCGTCCACAGATATGTGGTCTGTGCAACAGCTGCTGCATTTATTAAGGACGTAGGTACTTTGTGACGTCTCCCGCCCTTCAGTTTCTGCCCCAGAACATGCCTATGCATGCATTACATAAAGTACATGCCTTCTTGTCACTGTGAATACTTTTACACATGTAACATGGGGAATTTTATAAAAGCCCTGTCATGCACAGGAAACATTTATAAAATTGTCATCTTAAAGTACACACATCAGGTTATTCGGTTGTCATTTTAAAAGTGAGTTCAATAAATTATAATACCATTTTTTTCTTAGTCTTAATTGCAGATTTCCAGAAGGCTGTAGAAATGGATTTTTTGGGGGGTTGCACTTCTGCTGTTGTGATGAATTTGCTTCTTGTCACCTTATCCCTGTCGTCCTTTTTTTGTGCATAAAGTCATAGTCCTATAGGCTTATAGTCTTTTAGTGTACATTATTAGCCAGTGTGCAGAGTGCACAACTTTTGATCTTTCGATACCATGTCATTGACACCAAACTTCTGCTATTTCTAGGTCAAGCTGATCCGTGAGATTGGAGTTTGCTCTGGAATTTTGATCACCTCCTATTCCTACATCCGACTGATGCAGGACTATCTCCAGCGGTATGACTGGCATTACGTGATATTAGATGAGGGGCACAAAATTCGGAACCCACATGCTGGCATCACAGTTGCTAGTAAACAGGTATGTTGAGTATCTACTAAGTGATCGAGGAAGGATTGAGACATGTAGAAATAGGCACAGCGCAGACTTATATTAATGCAAACTTCTGGCTAAGTCAACAAGCTCATCCTGAATTGTGGTAACCAGCCCAAATTGGTCTTTCTTTTGGATTTGTTTTCTTTTATATTTCTAATTTTACAATAAATCCAAGCATACAGCACACTTGTACAGAAATAAAGGAGACAGAATCACAAAACATACTATGGAAAATTTCAATGGAAAGAAAAAGAACAAGAAAAACAGTATTCTCCAGGAACAAGCAGGAAGTCAATCCTCATGTATGGGTGACATCGGCACCGATGGAGCCCGCGCAGAGCATTTCCCCAGCTTTCAAAGAAAGCCTTTGGTGATGCCACCAAGCATGCGTGGTCCCTTTCCTGCCCAAGGGTGCCATCTTGATCAGTCTCCCTTTTCCGCGGAGTCCTTCGGATGCACATCCCTGTACCTTGGAAAAGGTTTTCTTAATATTTCTTCTATTCCGATTTCCCGGTCCTCTTCCTGCCATCCCAGTGCCCCTGCTTTGGCAGCGGACCCTGAGACTTTGTTATTTTACTTTTTTTCTTCTTTTCTTCATGAGTTTGTATTCAACACGTTTTCGCGCCCTTTTCAACTGCTGGCCATACCAAAGGTCTTTGACCTTGCGGGGATCCTTTTTTCCCCCATGGCCTCTGGTTTCAAAAAGTGTGACAGATGCTTCAAATACATGTCCTTCACAGACACCTAAGACTGTTGTCTCCGGTGTCTGGGAGCGTACCATAACCCGGAGCTCTGCTCCCTTTGTAAAAAGATGTCCTCCAAGGCCACCCAGAGCCGTAAGCAGAAACTGGATGATATTTTCCACAAGACGGCCACAGTGTCCACAGTAGCTTCCCATTCCACTGACCCTCTGCCTCTGGGGTCCCACGCAGCTGCTCCGCGGCCCCGGAGCCAAAAGGGAGTGGAAGAATAAGTAGAAGGCTTTGAGGACTCTGTCGGGAGCTCCAACAAGCGTTCTCGCGCTAGGTCCCTTAGTCCTCCTCGGACTAAGCGAATCCCTGGAGTTGGAGAAGGAGCGGCCCCGAAAGGTATCCCATACAGATACGGAGGCCTCCGGCAATGGTGCCCGGTCTCCTGAGGATCGTCCCAGCGAGGACCCCCTCTCCACTAAGATGCCTGACCCGGTTAACCCGGTGTCGGCGTTGCAGGGCCCCACTCTTGGCACTGGAGAGCAATGTTTCTACCTTCCTTGCTTCCAGGCTCTGCTGGCATGCACCCTGAGACCTTGAGGGCAACGCCCGTCTTGGCTCCCCAGACTTCCACGACAACCCCGAGAGCCAGGGGCCTCATGAGGGATCCCAGCAGAGGTCTTGATCTCCATCCCAGTCCTCGGGTGCGAGATCTTCCCAAGCCAGCGCCTCGGGCTCCAGAGGGGCTTCACCCGCGAGAGTTCAGCGCACTTCATTGGCTCTGCTCAAGCAACCTAGTTCCAAGTCCCCCCTCAGAGAATTCAGACTGGGAGTCCGACAGGGATACTTCCCCTGAATCCCAAACTCATCGGAATCTCCCCTTGGATCCCTCCCCACTTGCTCAGAAGCAGCGGTCACCTCCCGAGGATACCTCCTTTCTGGAATTTGTGCGGGGCATGACTCGAGCCCTGGTGCTCTACACAATCTGAGGAGCCTCTATGAAGAAACTCGATATATTACAATATGAGGCCCCTCTGAGGGAATCCCTCATAGTTCCGGTCCCACCCATTCTGACCCAGCTGCTCCTCCATATGTGGAAGACGCCTGCGTCTATCTCCATTGTCAGCAAGCGCCTGGACACCATGAACAGGATCCAGCGGGGACCCGGCTTCCAGAAAGTCCAGCTCTCCCATACCTCAATGGTAGTGGAATCTGCCATGCAAAAGCAGAAGAGCCCAAAAACCCATTCCTCGGTCCCACCGGATAGGGAGCCTCGCGCCCTCGATGCCCTCGGGCAAAAGGCCTACCAAGGCTCCATGCTGGCTTGCCTCATCCAGGCTTACCAGCTATATATATAGGTATGTTTCTTCGCTATCTCATGAAGGAACTCGGGGGCTTCCAGACGGGCCTCGACAGCGATTACCTCCGCCACTTTCAGTCCCTCCTGAAATCAGTGGGGGACTGTTCGAAGTACATGTCTCGCGCTGCATACGACAGCTTTGAATCTTCTACTCGGGTAGCGGCTGCAGATATTGGGGCCAGGTGTCAGTCCTGTCTTCAGTCCTCAGACAAAGGGTCCAGGAAAAGCTGCTTGATGTACCGTGCCTGGGCGAACAGTCGTTCAGCAAATCGATGAAGGACAAAGCAGCAGAAATTGAGATAACCCACACCCGTCTCTCTTGGAAGACCTCTTCCCTCCCGTGGAAGAAGCAGCAGGGCAAAAAGCCTTTCTTCCAGAGGAAGGGTCTCCCCTATCGGGGCTACCCACCTTATTCTCCGGCACTGCCTCCGCCTCAAGGCGGGCAGAGCAAGAGTGACCACTAAGGCCCACATAAGCCAAAGGGCCCCAAAAGCCAGACCCTGGCACCAGCCAAGTTGGCCCTGGGTTTTTGACGCCAGATGCATAGCCGCTTGCCCTCCGATGACTGGGCTACCGGTGGGAGGGCGCCCGATGGGAGTCTGTCACCTCCAACACCTGGGTTCTCCAGGTCATCCGGGAGGGTTACCTCCTTCACCTGGACCGGCTTCCTTCACTCTTCTGCCCCGCGGAGCCCCCTCAGTCCCCGTGCACCAGGTCTTCTTGGAGTGGGAGCTTGCCAGCCTCCTCGAGGAACGGGCAGTGGAAGTAGTCCCACCACACCTCAGGTGTTGCGGCTTCTACGCCCGCTACTTGCTCGTGCCAAAGCGGACAAGTGGCTTCCAGCCCATCCTCTATTTAAGAAATCTCAACAAGGACCTGGTGTGGGAGAGGTTCAAAATGCTCTCCCTTGGCACCTTGCTGCCCTTCCTCCAGCAGGGCAACTGGCTCTGCTCCTTGGACCTTTGGGATGCATACGCTCACATCCTGGTCCACCCGAAAATACTAGCGCTTCAGAGTGCAAGGGAGCCACTAGCAATACAGGATGCATTGCGGTGGCCGCAGCCCACATTCGGTTACAAGGCACCTTCATCTGGACAACTGGCTCAATATGGGGGTGATGGTCAGTGAGGTTTGGCGGGCCGTGGCCCGCACCGTCCATCTACTTGAGCACCTCGGCTTTGTGGTGAATTACTCAAAATCTCACCTCACTCCGGTCCAATTCTTGGGGTTCATCGGCACGTGCCTCAACCCTCAGCAAGTGATGGTCTTCCTTCCCCAGGATAGGCAGACTGCCTCATTGCTCTGGCCTCTGCAGTTCAGCACCGTGACACAGTTTTGGCTCGGGCGATGCTCTGTCTTCTCCGCCATATGGTCTCGATGGTCCATGTTGTTCCCGATGCCCATCTGCACATGCGAGCGGTGCAGTGGTATCTTCACACTCAGTGGGCTCAGGCATCAGGCCTTCTCCGGGACGCTGTCTCGGTCACTCCCCAGCTGTCCGTGTCCCTTGACTGGTGGCGGGACATCCGGAACCTGCTCTGAGGCATACCATTCTAGGCTCCACAGCACGATGTGGTCTTGAACAGGATGCCTCTCTAGCGGCTGGGGAGCACACTGTGGTGAGCTCCGTATGTAAGGGACTTGGTCCCTCGAAGAGTCCCGGCTGCCAGTCAACTTCCTCGAACTCCGAGCAGTCCTCCTCGCCCTTCAGGCATTCAGGCACTTTGTTCACCATCGGACGATGCTAGTCCAGACGGACAACCAGGTGGCAATGTTCTATATGAACAAGCATGGGGGCACCGGCTCTTACAGCCTCTTCCTGAAGGTGGTAACCTAATGGCCTTTTGCAATCCACCAAGGCATAGTCCTGCAGGATACTTATCTCCCAGGTCAGGACAACATCCTGACGGACAGACTGAGTCGGGTCCTCCAGCCACACAAGTGGCGTCTCTGCCCACAGACAGCGCAGTATCTGTACTGGCACTGGGGGTCTCTGGTCCCTGGACCTGTTCTCCAGCCCCACAAATTCGCAGTTCCTGCAGTTCTGTGGCCCGGTTCCCCACCCAAGCAGGGAAGCCTCCAATGCCTTCCTGCTGCCATGGACACACGGCCTCCTGTATGCGTTCCCTCCCACCCCGCTCATAACGCGGGTCCTTCTCAGGATTCAGAGGGATGGGGCCTCAGTGATCTTTGTGGCCCCACATTGGCCTCGGCAACCCTGGTTCCTGCTGCTGCTTCGCCTCTCGTCGGAGCCTCCAGTTTCCCTCAGCAGCATGCCGGGCTTGTTGTGACACAGGAGGAGGGTCTCCTGCTTCACCCGAACCTGAGGTCTCTATCCCTTATGGCTTGGTGGCTGAGTGGGTCGTGCTAGCCCCTCTTTGTCTCCCGGTGGAGATCGAAGACATATTGCTGGCCTCGCGCAAGGACTTGACTAGGAGGGCCTACGCCTTGAAGTAGCGTCGGTTCTTGGTGTGATACTCAGAGGTACGGGTCGACCCGTTCTCTTGCCCCGCTCCACTTCTCGCAGGCAGGCAGGCCTGAAGTCCAACTCTGTCAGGGTCCACCTGAGTGCAATCTCTGCCAACCACCACCCAGTCAAGGGTGGACCTCTCTCGGGCCCAGCCTTTGGTTTCCTGCTTCATGCGCGGGTTGCTCCTTTCCAGGCTTCCCATCCGACCGCCTCTGATGGAGTGGGATCTCAATGTCGTCCTCACATGACTAACACAGCCGCCTTTTGAGCCGATGGCATCCTGTTCGATTCGGCACCTTTCTTGGAAGGTGGTTTTTCTGGTAGCTCTCACCTCAGCCGGGCGGGTCAGTGAGCTCCAGGCCCTGATGGCCGACGCTCTCTACACGAGGTTCTACAAGAACTGGGTGGTTCTCCAAACGTACCCCAAGTTTCTTCCGAAGGTGATCTCAGATTTTCACCTCAACCAGGAGATAGTGCTGCTAACCTTCTTTCTGAAGCTTCACGCGACCGGGTGTCGGCGGTCCTCCACACCCTCAACTGTAGTTGGCCCACCGCAGGTCCAAGCGGTTCTTCATCTCCTATGACCCTGCCCGTTTGTGGCTCGCAGTCACCAAGCGGACCCTTTCTCTCTGGGTGGCAGATTGCATCGCAATCGCCCAGGCTCAGGCTGGGCTACCGCTGGACCGAGTCACGGCACTTGGTGTCCTTGCGAGGGCAGCTTTGGCAGCACATCTGCACTCCATGCCCCTGGCAGACATCTGTCAAGCCGCAAACTGGTCCTCGGCTAACACCTTTGCAATGCATTACCGCCTGGAGAGGGAGTCTTATCGGGACAGCGCCTTTGGCCAGGCCGTACTCTGTAACCTGTTTGGGGTTTAGGCATCGCCAGCCCTCTGACCCATCTTCTGCGGCTACCGGGGACCCGGGGTCCTCGGGCTGTCTTCGGTTACCAATTTCTGCTTATGGCTCGCCATGGTATTTTTCCTGCAGGTCCTCAGCTTATAGCTGGGGATTCCCATATGTGAGGACTGACTTCCTGCTTGTTCCTGGAGAAAGCGTAGTTACTCACCTGTAACAGGTATTCTCCAGGGACAGCAGGAATCAGTCCTCACAACCCACCCGCCTCCCCTTGGAGTTGCCCACTGTTCTTGGTCATTTTTGCTTTTTGCATGAGCTATGTCATCTGACTGAGCAAGATGGTACCCTTGGGTGAGAAGGGGACCAGGCATGCGTGGTGGCATTCCCAAAGGCTTTCTTTGAAAGCTGGGGAAATGCTCTGTGTGGGATCTGTCGGTGCCAACATCGCCCATATGTGAGGACTGATTCCTGCTGTCCCTGGAGAACACCTGTTACAGGTGAGTAACTATGCTTTTTGTCTATACTGCCCCCCTCTACAGCCCACAATAAGGGAAGAGAGGCCAACAGGAAAATAAAATAAACCAGTACACAATGGGCCCGATCCAGGAAGGCGAATAGCAGGGCTGGACGCCCTCAGCCTATTCTGCCTCTCAGCCCCGCTGTACGTACACAGCTGCTGTGTGTGCTGTGGGGGATGGGGGAGCGGAGTAGGCGGGACCAATTCCCGGACATACAGGGCCGATTACGGTGATTGCCCTGTATATCTGGAGATCGCTGGGGGGGACACCCTGCTTATTCCACCTCTGAGGAATAAGCAGGCGCCCCTCCGATCCACCCCGCAGCCCAGCAGCTCCCCCGAACAACAGACAGCACAAGATCAGTTCCCGCCGCCTGATCTGGACCTCGGCTGCCCAGCCCTGGGCCGAGTGGTGGGGTTACAGGGGGTTGGTGCTGCAGTGGGCACATGGGCATGCATGGTGGACGTCGTCATGGGTATGCAGGGGCATGCCGGGCTGTCTGTGCCTGATCCTATCCCTACAGGAACGTCTGGCTTCCGCGATGCAGAATAGGGTCCTAATATGTCTCGGACATGCCCCTACTGGAATCGGGCTCCACATGGAGAAAGTAAGCAAGCGTCAAACAGCCCAGCATTATTCAAATAATTACAATGGGTGTTGACAACAGATCTGCGAGCATTCAAAAAGGCCAGTAGCTGGGAAGGCTCATAGAATATATACGAAGTAGAATGTAACTTAATCATGCATTTGCATGGAAATCTAAGAAAAATAGAGTTCCCAACTACTGGACTCCATGTCGATGCAGGAGAAACTCTTTCCTCCTCAGTTGAGTTTCCCATAATAAATCAGGAAAAACACGTAATGCCAGGCCTTTAGACAGCATACTATGCTTTCGAAAAAGCACCCTAAGAAACCAGTCACGATCAGAAGTAAGCGTAAAACTGGCCAACAAAGTGGAAGGTATCACTGAATCAGGGTCAGAAGACTCTAGAATAGCTGATACATCAAGAGAGTCAACCTGTTGAACACCAGGCATTGTCCCACCACCTTGAAATTTTTTAGCAGTAGGTAAATAATACAACTTAGTCATGGGGGGGGGAGTCAACCGGAACTCCTAAAACATCAGTTAAATATGATTTTAACATCTGTTTTGCCCCAATATCAGACAAGAGGAAAGTTTATCAGTCACAAGTTTTGATAATGAGAAAAATTCTCAGTTATTGCTTTCAAAGCCAAAGAGTCTTTCTGGAGAGAAATACCATAGTCATGCAGCTGGGAAACCTTTGTCTGTAACTCCAAAACTAAAAGCATAGAAACATGACGGCAGAAAAAGATCACATGGCCTATCTAGTCTGCCCTTCCATATCATTCACTTCAAGAGTCCCCTTTTTTCCTTCAGAAAGCCTCTGTGTTTGTCACATGCTTTTTGTCCCACTGGGAGACTATTCCACGCATCTACCACTCTATCCGTAAAGAAATATTTCTGCATATTACTCCTGAGTCTATCCCCTTTCACCCTTATCATATGTCCCCTCATAGCAGAGCTTGCTTTCAATCGAAAGAGATTTTCCTCCTGTGCATATATGCCACGGAGGTATTTAAACGTCTCTATCATATCACTTCTGTTCTGCCTTTCCTCTAAAGTAAACATATTAAGGTCCTTAAGCCTGTCCTCATATGCTTTATAATGAAGACCATTAATTATTTTAGTAGCCACCCTCTGCACCAACTCCAACCGGTTTATATCCTTTTGAAGGTGCGTTCTCCAGAATTGCACACAATACTCCAAATGAGGTCGCACCAAAGACTTATAGAGAGGCACTGTCATCTCCTTTCTTCTGCTGGCCATTCCACTCCCTATGCACCCAAACATCCTTCTAGCTTTCACTGTCGCCTTTTCTACCTGTGTAGTTACTTTGAGATTGTCAGACACAATCACGCCTGGGTCCCGTTCTTCTTTTGTGGACAGAAGTACGTCACCCCTTATACTGTACCGCTCCCTTGGATTGTTGCAGCCCAAATGCACGACTCTACATTTTTAGCATTAAATCTCAGCTGCCGAATTCTAGATCATTCTTCAAGCTTAGCTAGATCCCTCCTCATGCTATTTACATATTCCTGGGTGTCTACTCTGTTGCAGATTTTGGTATCATCTACAAAGAGGCAAACGTTACCCAATAGCTCTTCCGCAATATTACTAACAAAGATGTCAAAAAGAATCGGACCAAGGACAGATCCCTGCGACACTCCACTGGTAATCTCCTTCTCAGAGCGAACTCAATTTACCTTTACCCTTTGTCGCCTCACACTCAACCAATTTCTAACCCAAGCAGTAAATTTAGGGTCCATCCCTAGGGTGCTCAGTTTGTTTATAAGTTGCCTGTGCGGAATGGTGTCAAAGGCTTTACTGAAATCTAAATACACCACATCTAGAGCCCTCCCTTAGTCTAACTCCCTGGTCTCCCAGTCAAAGAAATCAATCAGATCTGTCTGACAAGACCTGCCCCTGGTGAATCCATGCTGCTTCGGATCCTGCAATCTGTTGGACTCCAGAAACCTCCCTATTTTCTCTTTCAGCAGTGTTTCCAATAATTTACTCCCCACCGAGGTTAAACCGTCCTGTAGTTTTCAACCACATCCTTCTGCTTTTGTATAAAGGGACCACATGTGCCTCTTTCCAGTCCTCTGGCACCACCTCTGACTCCAAAGAGGCATTGAAAAGGTCAGTCAATGGAGCTGCTAGAACGTTCCCAAGTTCCTTCATTATTCTTGGGTGTATCCCATCTGCTCCCATTGCTTTGTCCATTTAGTTTAGCTAGTTCCTCATGAACACAATCCTCTGAAAATTGTCTGAGATGTCCCTTGTTTTTGTTCCTGTTTGTGGGTGTTGTCTGAGGTACTGCTCATGGCCCTTCATCTGTTATCACAGAGCAGAAATATTTGCTAAGCAATTCTGCTTTATCCTCATCAGCTTCTATATATTCCTTCCCTTCACCCTTGAGTCTGACAATACCACTTTTGCCCTTCCTCCTCTCACTAACATATCTGAAAAATATCTTATCCTCACATTTTTTTGCTTTGGGTATTTATTCTTTTTTTTGTACTTTTGCTTTCCTGACTACTTTGCCAGCCTCTCTTAAGTTTTTCTAAATATAAATGCCTGTCTTCCTCTCTCTGTGATCTCTTATATTTCATGAATTCCTCCCTCTTTTTCTTCACCTTTTTAGCTACCTCATTTGAGAACCATAGTGGACTCCTTTTCCTTTTCCTTTTATTTACCATTCTAAGAAAAAGGTTTGTTGCCCTTAAAATAGCCCCCTTTCAGTTTTGCCCAATGTTTTTCTACATTTCCCACCTGTTCCCATCCCGCTAATGACTCCTTGAGGTATTGCCCCATCTTGGTAAAGTTAGCTGTCCTAAAGTCTAAGACCCTCGCTTTTGAATGGATTTTATCAGCCCTAGTCCTAATACTGAATTACACCATCTGGTGATAACTGGATGTGAGATGATCTCCCACTATAACATCATAAACACTTTCTCCATTGGTAAGCACCAAGTCATAACATAACATAACATATAACATAAGATATGCCATACTGGGTCAGACCAAGGTCCATCAAGCCCAGTATCCTGTTTCCAACAGTGGCCAATCTAGGTCATACGTACCTAGCAGTTTCCCCAAAACTGGTCCAATATGGTCCCTTCACGTATAGGTTCTCTTATCAGTTACCTGAATACTTCTTCCTGTAAAGAATCCAGGATCTCCTTGCTTCTAGATGACACCGCAGCAGGGATGCGCCAGTCAACATCTGGCATATTGAAATCCCCTACCAGTAGCACTTCCACTTTCCTGGCAATGCTGCGTATGTCTTCTATTAAATCTCTGTCCATGTCTTCTTCCTGTGATGGAGGTCTGCATATCATGCCAATGCAAATGGATTTCTCTTTCCCTCTTTCTAGCTTAACCCACAGTGCCTCCTCTCTCCCTTTTAAGCCCTGTATTTCCATAGCTTTAATATTATTTTTTACATATAGTGCCACTCCACCTCCCTTTCTTCCTATCCTGTCCTTTCTGAATAACATATAGCCTGGTATAGTTATATCCCAGTCATGGTTGTCTGTGAACCATGTCTCTGTAACTGCCATTAAATCCAAGTCTGCCTCTCCCATTAAAGCCTCAACATCTGGGATCTTATTTCCCATGCTACGGGCATTTATAGACACTGCTTTCCAGATGTTGCCCCTTTTACCTATTTATATAAAGGTATTTAATGTTTCACTTACCTGGGGACTTTCTTCACCCATCCCCAATGAATCTAGTTTAAAGCCATCTTCAGTAGGTTAGCCAGTCTGCTACTGAAGACATGTCAACCCCTCTTGGACAGATGGATGCCATCTCTGCTCTGCAGCCCTTGGAACATCATCCCATGTCCAGGAAACCAAAACGCTCTCAATGACACCATCCATGCAGCCATGCATTTATCTCCAGGATGCAAACTTCTCTGCCCTGGTCTTTACCCTCAACAGGGAGGATTGAATAGAACACCATCTGCACCCGTATCTGCTTCACCCTCTGTCCCAGAGCCATGAAGTCACTCTTGATACTGCCAGATATCCCTCTGAGAGTATCTTTTGTGCCGACATGGATGAGCAACAACGGGTAATAGTAGGCTTGATGAGCCTCAGCAAACTCTCCATAACATCTTGGATTTTGGCACCTGGCAGATAGCATACCTCTCTGGACATCAAGTCTGGTCTGCAGATGGATGCCTCAGTACCCTTCAGAAGAGAGTCACCAACCACCACTACCCTTTGCTTCCTAGTGGCCACTGATTCAGCAACTTTGGTTGAGCTCTGGTTTTTCCCTTTCCTGGGATGCCTCCGCCTCCTCCACTTCCAGGGCTGCATAATGGTTCTTCAATTCAAGGGCTTGAGGGGTTGGATTGGTGTCTGTAAAGAGGAAATGTCTTTCATGTGTAGGTGTATAAGGACAGTATTAACTTGAGACACTGCAGCCAAAGCGTGAACCTAGGGCACCAAGGTTTCCCCAAGTTTCACATGGCTGACCATAATGATTCCAAGGTGCAAACATCAGGACGAGCGAGAGAAAAAGTTATCAAAACTCCCTGCTATTCCTGAACCAGCCTCCAAAGCTCGCTGCTCCATTGCTGGACTCCTAGACGCCGCTGTACCCATAGCTGTGCCTCCGGTGTATCTCTGAGATGAAATATTGCTGAGACGTTGGCCCAGAAGGTGTTGAAACTCTCCTCCACTCAGCCCCGAGGTTGTCCCTCCCGCGGAAGCGGGTTTGCCCACTTGGGAAGACAGCAGCTCTGTTAAACACCCAGGGCTATGTGTCAGCAAAGCCACTTTTGAAGGACGCCACTGATCCGGTGGGGAGATGTCGAGCCCCAAGCTAGCTGCCGAGCATACCAGCTCCGGCAAAATGCCAGTGGGGGTCTGAGCCACCACCTCTCCTGGCTGCCACTGAGAACATGTCACAAAAGGATCTAATAGATCAGACAAAGATAAGAGAGACAAAACCACCAGAGCAGAGGAGAGCTTGTTGCTCGCTTTTGGCTTTTCTCTTCCCCATCAAGAAATATGTCACAGCGAGGAACACCTGCCTGCCACCATCTTGCCTCTCAGCCATTCTGGGATCTGGATTTTTTTTTCATGTATTTATTTTAAATGTGTTTTCAAAGCAATATTTGAAGCTTGTGTTTTCATAGCATATTATATCCATTATGATTCCCTGGATACTTTGCATGCATAATACTCTATCTCCAGGAACAAGCAGGAATGAGTCTTCACACGTGGGAGACGTCGTCGACGGAGCCCGCATGGGAATGCTCCCCAGCATCCAATCAGAAAGCCTTTGGGAGCATACCCCGTGCCTGCACGGTGGCTTCCCGCCCTTCCTACTGCCTCTCCCCAGTTTTTCGTTTTCCACGGAGCAGGCAGGACGTCCCTCCTGCCACCGCAGAAATTTTTCCTTTTTTCTGTAGTCGCGGCTTTCCCGCTGACGGTGGCACCTCCGTGCCCCCCTTTTCTTTCTTTCTTTTACTTATTTTTCATTTAATTTTCGTCGCCCCCTCCGGGCGCTGAGGCCTACCGGGCTTGCAGCATGGAGCCTTCTTCCCCCCAGCCTCACGGCGGGGACTTAATTTTCCACGTGGACTCCAATGCCTGGTGCCTCTCCTGTTTGGGGCCTGACCCTTTTTTCCCGGATTCCCCGGGCTACAGTGTCGGGAGAAGACCCTCCCTCTTTCGGGTATCCCTCGACGATGTCTTCGCGCCCAAGGCGCGGTCGTCGGGTTGTTCTTCTCTCCAGGATCAGGTAACCACACAACAGTCTGTTAAGACTAGCCGAGTCTTGAGGGGCGAGTCTCATGTGCGGCATGGCGACGGCTCCGGCCAACCCCTCAAGTCCTCCTTGGCTGATATACCCCGGCGGGAGTCCTCGGGCTCCAAAGCATTTACGGGGTTTCGGGATGTTCCTGAGGTTCGCTCCTCACAGAACATTCCCGAGCCATGCCCAAGGGAGGTACCCGCTTCGAGCGGTGCCGATTCCCCGGCATCGGCGTCGGCGTCGAGTGTTCCACTCTTCGCCAGGGATTGTCAGCCGGTGTCCTCGGCGCCTTCGGGGCCGATCGGCTCGACCGGGTCTGACCTCCCTACATTCAAGCCATGCTCGGGCGTGGTAGCCGCTCCGGGCGGTACTGAGCCCCCGGCATCGGCGTCGGTGTCAAGCGCTCAGCTCCTCACCGAGGATCGTCGGCTGCTGTCCTCGGCGCCTCCGGGGCCGATCGACTCGGTCCAGCCTGGCGTTCCTCCATCCCTGCCATGCGCGTGGGCGGTACTGACCCCTCGGCGTCTGTGTCGAGCGTCCCGCTCCTCACCGGGGATTGGCGGCTGCGGTCCTCGGCGCCTCCGGGGCCGACCGACTCGTGCCGGTATGGCGTTCCTACGGGGGTGGTATCCGCTTTGGGCGGTGCCAACCCATCGGCGTCGGTGTCGAGTGACCCGCTCCCCACCGGGGATCGCCAGCCATTGCCTTCAGCACCTCGGGGGCCGATCGACTCGACACTGTCTGACGGCCCTACGTTCAGGTCATGCGCGGCGGTAGTACCGCTTCGAGCGCGCGGGCGTCGGTGGTTCCGCCCCGCGCCGGGGATGGTCATCGGGCCTCCCTCCCCTCGGGGCCGCTCGCTTCGACCCGCGCCGGGCCGCCGGTATCCAAGCCCTGCGCAAGGGTGGTACCGGGTTCGAGCGGCGCTGCTCCGCCGGCGACGGCAGGGGCGTCGAGCACGAGGGACCACCATCGACCTTCCCCGGGGACCTCGGGGTATGTCGACCAGCGCACGGGCGACTCCCCGGCATCGACGCGACCGTCGAGGGCCCCGCCCTTTCCTAGAGAAGGGGCCTCGGGGTCTTCGACCGCTTCGACCCAATCTGGATCTGTGCCGCCCCACAACGGTACCCCGACGCCGGCGCAGGGGCTTTGCACCCCCCCCCCCGCAGGGACTCGTCGGGTGACCGGGGTCCCCTCGGGGACGGGCCGTATGCCCCTGAAGGATTTCTCTCCGGGTCGGACGGGTTCGAGAGGGAGCCCGGCATCGGGCAGTGCCCGCCGATCGACATCGGCGCCGGCGTCAGATGACCCCCTCTCCACCGAGCTCCGCCCTCGGGGACCCCTGATGCTCATGGCACCGATCGGCGCGGTTCCAATCCGCGCTCCGGGATCTCCACCACCGGCGCGGTCACCCCCGCCGGGGCCCTCTAGAAGGGAGTCGATCTCCTCGCTCGGTTCGATGCCTAGCCTGGAGTCGGTGTCCAGCCTTGAAAGCCTGGACACTACACGTCTCGGGATCGGCCCCTGTCCCCTCCCGTGACGCAGAGCGGAGACCGCTGGCCCCTGCCCTCCAGCGGCCGCGGAACCGCTTCGATCGCCGGGAGCAGCACCACCCCCGGGTTCGGGGCCGAGGCCGATTCCTGCGGCGCCGTCGGTGCCATCGACCCCTTCGATGCCTAGCTTGGAATCAATCCCAGGAGCCGACGACGCCATGGGGACTGCCCCGATCCGGGTCGGTTGGTCCCCTCCTCTGCCCAGCGGACATCGGCCCGAGCGGCCTTTGTGTGCCCTGGCAGCCTCCCCCGCCATAACTCCTCCGGCAGAGCCACCTTTTCAGGATTTCCTCCTTGACATGGCGGACTTGCTGGCCATCCCTACCCCGGACCCGAGCCCGAGCCCGGGCCCTGCGGAACAGGCAGCCGTGATGCTTCCTCTGCATCCCTCCCTGCAGGATCTCCTGCTGGGGGCTTGGCGGTCACCTTTGAGGGTTCCGGCACCGTCGACTGCGATGCAGGCTCAGTACCGGGTGCCTCCGTCCCCGGGTTTTCAGCAGCACCAGCTTCCACATCGGTCCATTGTGGTGGAATCGGCACTGAGGAAGGCCGGAAGCAAGGAGAAGCATGCTTCTCGCCCCCCAGGCCGCGCCTCAAAGACGCTAGATACTCTAGGACGTCAAGCCTTCCAGACGTCTATGCTGACTGCCAGAATTATTTCATATATATTTTATATGAGTCTGTCACTCCGGGAGGTCACCGAGAGGTTGTCTCGGTTATCCCTCTTCGTATCTGCAACCAAGGCCTTTGAATATTCCCTGCTTCTTTATCACTGCAGGAATATCTCCGGGTTCCTTTCTCGTGCTTCGCTGGACTCCTTCCAGTCGGTCAGCAGAGCCTCTGCTGTTGCCATTAGAGCACGCCGTACAGCATGATTGCAGGCGTCCGAGTTGTGTAGACGGGCACAGCACAACCTGGGTAATTCTCCCTGCGACGGAGATCACCTCTTCAATAGCGAAGCCTTGCGTCAGGTTGCACAGTGCTTCGCTAACCTTCCCAGAGTTAGCAGCCAGCCTAGGGCCCGGCCCCCCGGCGGTGGTAAATGCCTCTCCAGACCCCCCTTCCCTAGGAAGAGGAAATATCAGCCCTCCGCCCACCCTCCAGGCGTGCCCAAACAAGGGACCTCTCACCCCGGGTTGATGCCCCCTGGCCCGCGCCAGGACTCTCATACTAAGCATTTTTAGGCTCAGGCGGGCGGCTGCCTGCACTTAACCCTCTTATCGAAAGTTTAAAAATTGAGCTCTACTCTGGGGCTCGTTCAGTTGACAAATGGTTCGGAGGCTTATCTAGGGGTTCAGGTATTCTCCTTCCGTTTGGAAGGGAGACCACCTCTATTCCGTGATAGCTATGGTCCACGGCCAACTTAATTACCCTTCGGTACGTCTCCGAACCCTTCTCAGCCAGTATCCCCCTGCTGATTTCTTCCGTACCGGTGCCAGGACTATACCCTCCTGTCCCCCGTCTGTGCGGGGGGCGAGTTTCTGCGTGCAGGTCCTGGGGACACATATAGGGCCTCCAGCCCCTGTGGCGTTCTACCGGACTGATGCTATCCTCCGTCCCCCACGCTACCGCGCTGTTGGTTCGCCGATCTGCCCTTGTCCCCCGGAATAGATCCCTCTACTGACGGATCTTGCTGCCACCTTCCCAGGTGGACGTTCTGTGGATCAATGGCAGATCCGCCTTACCAGGGTGATGCTCAGGGAGGTAGGCCCCTCGGCATACCTGCGTTAGTACCGGAGTGGGCGTCCTCATGCCCACCAGCTTAGATATACTAGATATCACCTGCGCGATAGGCGCATATTGGGGGATGCCGCAGTACCTGTGTTCTACCGCCTAATTTCCCTATGGCCGGTACTCACGCCCCCCCCCCCCCCCGGGGTCCGGCCAGTCCGCCTGCCTATTCTTCGGACTGGTGGTACTCTACTGCTGTGGAGTCTACAGCTCCCCTTTTCAGTTAGGTCCTCCTCCCGGGGGTTCGGACCCTTGTCTCCCTATCTCTCGCTGGGGTAGCCTGTGTACTCCTTCTGCTTCGGGGTACACCCCTACTCTTCTCCGGAATGGGCTCTCTGGTTCGGCCAGTCTTCTACTGTTAGTCCTCTGGGTTCTGGACTCTACTCCTAAGGGAGTGCTCAGCTTTGCACTAAGCCTCCTGGAAGACCTGCCGTCCTTCTCCTGACCCAGCTGACGCCTGGATCTCCTAGCCTTCCGGATTTGGAACTTCCTCCTCGCTGCAGCGAAGTTTCCTTGACGACTTCGCTACTGCGTCTTCGGTGCCTTCATCACAGGTCTGCTCCCGGCAACCCGGTAGGTAAGCTCTACAGGGTTCCACACCATTAATTCATTAAAACTTAATGGCCGGTGAGCTCTATAGGGTACTTGGTCATTTACTCATTAAATGCTTACTGATACTATTTATGCATCCCTCTGACTACTCTTCCTGTAGCCTGGGGTTTTTTTTGCTGTACCTTAATGATACCTGTTCTGCACTCTAAAGACTTCCCTCTGTAGTCTTTAGATTCGCTGTGCCTCTATTCAACTCCTACCCTCCATCCCTCAGGGGATGCCGGGGGATTCAGGCTGGGCAAATGCCATCCCGTCCTGGGCTGCGCTTTTGGGATCTCCCCGGGCATCCTTAGCTAGGGAGTCCCCACGTGTGAAGACTCATTCCTGCTTGTTCCTGGAGATAGCACAGTTACTTACCTGTAACAGGTGATCTCCGGAACAGCAGGAATTAGTCTTCACAACCCGCCCACCTCCCCTAGGAGTTGTATCTCTATTTTCTCTATTCCTTCCTCTCCTCTCCTTCTGGCTCAGCTATGAAACTCAACTGGGGAGAGGCAGTGGGAAGGGCGGGAAGCCACCGCGCAGGCGCGGGGTATGCTCCCATAGGCTTTCTGATTGGATGCTGGGGAGCATTCCCGTGCGGGCTCCGTCGGCGACGTCTCCCACGTGTGAAGACTAATTCCTGCTGTTCCGGAGATCACCTGTTACAGGTAAGTAACTGTGCTTTCTCCAGGACCAAGCAGGAAGTCAGTCCTCACTTTTGGGTGACGTCGGCGCCGATGGAGCCCTCGCGGAGCAATTTTCCCCAGCTTTCACAGAAAACCTTTGGGAATTGCAGCGCGCATGCGCGGTCCCCTTCCCGCCCAAGGGTGCCATCTTGCTCAGTCTTCTTTTTTCCGCGGAGCCCTACAGACGTAGTTTGCGATCGCCGCTGAAAAAGTTGATTTCTTTCGTTTGTTTTTTCTCAGTTCGACGCCGTGTCTCTTTCCCGCCCGGCCTTGATACCCCATTATCGAGTCCGTTCTCATTTTTTCAGTTTTTGTCTTTTGTAACGGGCGTTCCCGCCACTTTTTTTCTTTTTCCCTTGGCAGCACGGTCCTTCGACCTCGCAGGGGCCCTTTTTCCCCCGATGGCTGCCAGCGGTTTTAAAAAGTGTGATCGCTGTACCAGACTTATGTCTCTTACCGACACACATGACTGCTGCCTCCGTTGCCTTGGACCCAATCATGACTCGGTGGGTTGTGGTCCGTGCAACAAAATGTCCTCGAAGGCATTGAGGAGTCGGCAGTCACAAAAGGAATGAATCTTCTCTGACTCCGCGTCCGGTCGAGCCCGGACCTCGTCAGAGGCTTCGACGTCTCATGACTCCGGCCCCGAGCATCGTCGGAGTTCCTCTGAGCGGGGGTCTCCCGGCCGGGAACATCGCCGGAAGAGGAAACCCGCGAGGGTGGCGTCGGAGGACGCTCCGGGTCCCTCGAGGGCCAGGTCGCATAGCCACGCCAGCCGCCCCGGGTTCTTGGAGGCGGAGAGGTCGTCGAAGCATCCTCGTCTCGAAGTGGAGTCTCCTGGACACGTGAGTACTGTAGTCCTCGTGGACTCACCTCCCAGGGAACCGACGTCGGGCCCGACGCCATCGGGGCCCGAGTCGGGGGCTGCTGGGTCTTCTGAGTTTGGTCTCAGATTGACGGCCTTGGAGTGCAGTATCGCTGCCTTCATGGACCAGCAGCGGGCATTGATGGCCGGCATCGCCAGTGCATCTGCCCCGACCACCGGGACGTCGACGTCCAAGTCGACCCCGGAGGCCGAGCAGATCCTCGAGTCGATCCTCGGCCAAGGTCTCCCTCGGCTCCCGTTCAGGACCGAGGTCATCGACGCCGGCCTCGGCGTCGGGGCAGAGGTCCTCGGTCCTCGCCCGCACGGAGCCATTCGATTCCTCCACGGAGGAGTCGGGCTGGGACATGGAGGAGGACGAGTCACCCGGTTCCTTTCAGACTCGGTGCGTCCCCTCCGACTCGCCCGAGTCGGAGCCTCGGAGACGGTCCCTCCCAGAGGATACCCGGTTCTCCGATTTCATGAGGGACATGGCCAAGGCTTTGGCCTTCCCCGCGGATCCGGAGGAGGAGCCTCGAGCCGAAGAGCTCGAGGCCCTCCAGTATGACTCTCCCCCGAAGGAGGCCTTTACTGTGCCGGTTCCTCCGATGCTGGAGCAGCTGCTCTTCCGCATGTGGGAGAGCCCGGCCTCGACGCCGGTGTTAAGCAAGCGGGTCGATTCCATGTATCGAGTCCGCAAGAGCCCTGGGTTCCAGAAGGCACAACTGCCGCACCATTCCATGGTGGTGGAATCGGCCATGCATCGACTTAAGAGTCAGAAGATGCACTCCTCGGCGCCTCCGGGTAAGGAGGCCCCGGAACCTGGATGCCCTCGGTAGGAAGTGCTTCCAGGGCTCTATGCTTGCTTGCCGAGTCCAGACATACCAGCTGTATATGGGCATGTATCTTCGAGACCTGGCAAAGGAAATTGCCGGGTTCTCTGCTGGTCCCTCCGAGGAACCTTTGCAGAGTTCCAGGCCTTGGCCACTAGTATTCGAGAGTGCTCGAAGTTTATTTCTCGAGCAGCCTACGATGGCTTCGAAGCATCGGCTCGAGTAGCCGGAGCCGGCATCGGTGCTTGCCATCAGGCTTGGCTTCAGTCATCCGACCTCGAGCCCTGGGTGCAGGACAAGTTGGTCGATGTCCCCTGCAGAGGTGAAAACCTCTTTGGCAAGCCCATGGCTGATAAGGCGGCAGAACTCGAGTCCGAGACTCTCACCAGAACTCGCCTATCCAGAAAGACCTCTGCCCCTTCACAGAAGAGGAAGGGCTCGGGGAAAAAGCCGTTTTACCCGAGGAAGGTGTCTGCCTATAAACAGCACCACCCGCAATATCAAGCCTCAGCAGCTCCCCATCAGGGCCAGCAGGCTAAGGGACAGGGCAATGGGTCCCGTAGGCAGAAGGCCCCCAAGCCCACTACACAGGCCCCTGCTCAGCAGGGTGGAGGTTTTGACTATGCCGGCATAGCCTCTCCCCCTGCGCGACTTTCGCTTAGCACGGGGGCCGGCTGACCCACTTTGCCCACAGATGGTCAGCCATAACATCCGATTCCTCTGCACAGGGACTTACTCCTTCAGGAGCTGCAAAGTCTGCTCCAGGAACAGGCTGTGGAGCCAGTGCCCCAGCACTTGTGGGGTCACGGGTTTTATTCGAGGTACTTCCTGGTTCCGAAAAGAACAGGAGGCCTCAGACCCATCCTGGACTTGCGCAACCTCAACAAGTTCCTGCAGCGGGAAAAGTTCAAGATGCTTACCCTTGGAATCCTACTGCCCTACCTCCGGCAGGGAGATTGGCTATGCTCCTTGGATCTAAAGGATGCTTACACTCACATCCTTATTCATCCAGACCACCGGCAATATCTGAGATTTGTGGTGGCAGGGAATCATTACCAGTACCGCGTACTGCCCTTTGGCCTCTCCTCCGCTCCCAGGGTGTTCACGAAATGCCTGGCAGTGGTGGAAGCCTTCCTGAGGCTTCAAGGCCTCTTCGTCTTCCCCTACCTGGACGACTGGCTCATCCGGGCACAGTCTTCCCTAGAGGTCACTCAGGCCACTCAACGCACAGTGGCTCTGCTTCAGCACTTGGGCTTCGTCATAAACTTCGAAAAGTCCACTTTGCTCCCCTCTCAGGATCTCAAATTCATAGGAGCACGGCTGGACACTCTGCAGGCTCGGCCTTCTTACCCCTGGAACGGCCAACAGGCTCATAGCTCTGACCGGCAGGTTCCACAGCGCGTCACCGGCCTCTGCCAGACAATTCCTGCAACTGCTCGGTCACATGGCCTCCACGGTCCATGTCACTCTGAATGCCCGTCTGCATATGCGACCTGCTCAGTGGAGCCTTCGCACTCAGTGGCATCAGGCCAGAGGGAGACTGATGGACTTAATACAGATCTCCGACCACCTGGTCTCCTCTCTGCAGTGGTGGCTTCACCTGCCCAATCTGGTACTTGGCATGACTTTTCAGTCTCCTCCACCTTCTCAAGTGCTCACGACGGATGCCTCTCTCCTGGGTTGGGGAGCGCATTGCCAAGGAACATGCACTCAAGGCCTTTGGACACCTTGGGAGGCTGTTCAGCAGATAAACTTCCTGGAGCTGCGGGCGATCCGCCTAGCTCTGCGGACCTTCTCTCACCTCACTTCTCGTCGGTCTGTACTGGTGCAGACGGACAATCAGGTCGCCATGTTCTACGTGAACAAACAGGGGGGCACGGGCTCCCTCCTTCTATGTCAGGAGGCTCGGAGACTGTGCTCTTGGGCAGTCGACCACGACATCCTCCTCAAGGCTGTTTACCTGCCCGGGCAGGAAAATTGCCTAGCCGACAAACTGAGCCAGATTCTGCAGCCGCACGAATGGAGGTTGAACCCCGTAGTGATCCAACGGATCTTCCGCCGGTGGGGCCCCCCCACCGTGGATCTCTTTGCCAGTCCCCTAAACCGGCAACTTCCCAGGTTCTGCTCCCGGCACCCGCATCCTCTCAGAGTTGCGCCAGATGCTTTCCTCATTTCGTGGTCCACGGGCCTACTGTATGCTTTTCCTCCCACGCCACTCGTGTCCTGGACGCTGTTCAAAATTGTCCAGGACAGGGCCTCCGTGATCCTGGTAGCGCCCAGGTGGCTGAGACAGCCCTGGTTCCCTCTACTCCTACAACTAGCGGTGGACACCCCTCTTCCTCTGGGGTTTAAGCCCGATCTCCTGACCCAGGATCAGGGTACTCTCCTCCACCCCAACCTCCGGGCCCTTCATCTGATGGCCTGGCTGCTGAAAGGGTAGTCCTAGCTCCGCTCTAACTTCCTCCGGAGGTGGAGGCTTTCGTCCTGGCGTCTCGGCGACCTTCCACCCGGAAATCTTACGTCCTTAAATGGCGTCGCTTCTCGGTCTGGTGTTCTCAGCGCTCTGAGGGCACCCTGAGGACCCCTTCGCCTGCTTAGTATCGGTGGTACTGCAATATTTGCTTCACCTCTCCGATCTAGGCCTCAAATCCAACTCTGTCAGGGTCCACCTCAGTGCTCTCTCTGCACATCATTCGCCAGTGGAGGGCCAGCCTCTTTCCACGCACCCCCTGGTGGCGCATTTTCTCAAGGGCCTTCTTCTGCTTAAGCCCCCGTTGCGCCCTCCAGCTCCTGACTGGGATCTCAATGTGGTCTTGCAAAGGCTTACCTGTCCGCCTTTTGAACCCATGGCTACCTGTCCTCTTCGTTTCCTCTCCTGGAAAACTCTCTTCTTGGTAGCCCTTACCTCCGCTAGTCGCGTTAGTGAACTACAGGCCCCAATGGCGGAGCCCCCATACACTAGGTTCTACAAGAATAGGATGGTCTTACGGACTCACCCTAAGTTTCTTCCGAAGGTGGTCTCCTCTTTTCACATCAATCAAGAGGTGGTTCTTCTGACCTTCTTTCCCAGACCGCATACCAGCCGAGCTGAAACTGTTCTGCATACCCTGTACTGTAGAAGAGCCTTATCCTTCTACCTTGACCGTACGCGTGAGCATCGAAAGGCTGTCCAGCTTTTCGTCTCTTTTGATCCCAATCGGTTGGGGATACCCGTCTCTAAGCATACTCTGTTCGTCTGGGTAGCTGACTGTATCGCCTGGGCTTATGGAGCAGCCGGCCTCTCCTTAGAGAGTCGAGTCACGGCTCACCATGTCAGGGCGAAGGCTGCGTCAGTAGCTCACCTCCGCTCTGTTCCGTTGGCGGACATCTGCCGGGCCGCTACTTGGTCTTCAAGCCAGACGTTTGCGGCTCATTACTGCCTGGAGAGGGAGTCCCGCAGGGACAGTGCTTTCGGACAGGCAGTCTTCCACAATCTCTTTGAGGTTTAAGCAACTCCTACCCTCCGGCCCTGGTGTTGGGCTACCGGCCGGATTTGTATTCAGAGAAGATTCCTTCCTTCTGTACTGTTGAGCTTGAGGGAGCTCTTTTTTCGGTTGAGGTCTCCGGTAGCCTTGAGCTCAGGAGTCCCATAAGTGAGGACTGACTTCCTGCTTGGTCCTGGAGAAAGAGTAGTTACTCACCTGTAACAGGTGTTCTCCAGGAGCAGCAGGAATCAGTCCTCATTACCCTCCCTCCTCCCCTTGGAGTTGCAGTCATTCTTTTGCTAAGTTTTTTTGCTGTCTCTTCGCTATGTCATCCGACTGAGCAAGATGGCACCCTTGGGCAGGAAGGGGACCGCGCATGCGCGCTGCAATTCCCAAAGGCTTTCTGCGAAAGCCGGGGAAAATTGCTCCGCGAGGGCTCCGTCGGCGCCGACGTCACCCATAAGTGAGGAGTGATTCCTGCTGCTCCTGGAGAACACCTGTTACAGGTGAGTAACTACTCTTAATGTAACATCTCAGTAGAAAGGACAATGGCATCTATTAGAGAAATAGCCAGAGAAGCTTCTGTAAAATTTGCATGGAATAGGATAGCACTTCATCTCACTGTAGATTACCATATTTCACTTTCCTTTGTTTTGCAAAGGTCTAGCACAATATATCAAAACAGAGGTGTTCTATTAAGGCACTGACGTTTTCAAAAAACAAAGCTATTGAGCCACTAGACCAAGTCAATTAAGCTGAAATGATTAAGAAAAAAGCATTGGGAGGCATATTCAAAGGCATTTATGCAGTTTGCAGATCTGTAAACTGCATAAATGCCACTCACCACAATATTCAGTGGCACATACCCGGTCTGTGCTGCTGAATGTCTCCACATAGTTCAGTTAAACGCTGTGACGCTAACTGTTTTTCTCCAGGAACAAGCAAGAAGGCAATCCTCACGTATGGGTGACGTCAGCATCGACAGAGCTTGCACGGAACATTTCTCCAGCTTTCAAATAAAGCCTTTGGGACATGTAACCATGCATGCATGGTCCCCTCCTCGCCCAAGGGTGCCATCTTGCTCAGTCTCCTTTTTTCTGCGGTTTCCAACTGATGCACGTCCAGTTTCCCTGGAAAAAATCCTTGCTATATCCTTAAAAAATTAACTGTTCCTGGTTTGCTTGCCGGTTCCTCTTCCCACCTTGAGCCGGCGTCAGGCCCAGCGCTGTTCTCGGCTCTTTCCCTCATTTTTGATCGTAGTTATGCCTGGACCAGCATTCACACCTTTTTTCGCTTGTGGGTCGTCGACCCCAGCCAAGTGTCTCACACCATGTCTCCCGGTGGGTTCAAATAATGTGACCGCTGCAGTCAAACCATGTCTGTCACCGACACCCATGACTGCTGCATATGCTGCTTGTGACCGGACCATGATAGCACCTCTTGTGAACTGTGCCAGTCCATGACGCCTAAAACTAATAAAAAGAGGTCAGAGTTGCTGGAGAAACTGTTCCCAAGATCGAACTCGGCACCAGCCTCCCCAATGCCAAGTTCCAAGTCCAACACTTCTCGTGAGGCCAGAGTGTCCTCGGAGTCCCGTTGCACTGGTCCTCCGAAAAGACCTCGGACCCCGAGTGAAGGAAGAAAAAGCCAAGTCTGTCAAGGTTCCACCGGGGAAACCCGGTTAAAGGAGTCGGAGGTACTCGGGCGACTCCAAGAAGCGTCCCACCAAGGTCCTCAAGAAGGATTCCTCGGCTGCGGAGACCGTGCAAGGTTCCTTGAGGCCGTAGTCCTTGTTGAGGACACATTCACCAGAGTGCTGGCGCCGGGCCCGAAATCCTCTGTCCGTGCGCCGAAAGCTATGGAGCCTTCTGGCTTGGAAACCAGAATGGCTGCCATGGAGCGGAACATAACTGCTATTCTGGCCAGGCAGTAGGCAATGATGTCCAGTTCGTCCACATCATCTGCCCCAATGATCGGACTGTCGACTACGGGGGAATCCCGGGTCGTCGAGCCGAGCTCCAAGCGCCACTGGTCTCGGGTAAGCCCTCGGTCCTAGTCGAGGTTCCGGTCCTCCCCGGCCAGTTTCTGATACTCAGACCCAAGGTCCTCGGGGGGCCCCTGGCCTTTTGGCCCAGGCCTCAAGGCATGGAATCGCAAGGCCTTGGACTCATCTTCCCTCGACTCAGAGTGGGAAACCGACGATGAGGCCTCCCCCAAAACCAGATGACACTGAGACATCCCCTCGGATCCATCTCCCCCTTGCACCCCTGTCACCATTCTCCTCTGGAAAACATGGCCTTCTATGACTTTTTTCAGGGATATGGCTTGAGCCCTCTCGATGCAAACGGAAGCAGAGGAGATCCTCCAGTTCGAGTCTCCACCCAAGGAAACTCTCACGGTGCAGGTGCAGCCTATCTTCAAGTGGCTACTATTGCGAATGTGGGAGACCCCGGCATTGGTACCGGTGGTCAGCAGACACCTCAACGCGATATGCCATGTCAGGAATGGGTCGGAGTTTTACAAGCCCCAACTCCCATGTAACTCTATGGTTGTTGAGTCAAACATGCAAAAGCTCAAGAGCCAGAAGAATTACTCTTCTGTCCCACCTGGAAGGGGATTCTCAAGCCCTCAACGCCCTTGGGTGCAAGTGGTACCTGGGCTTGATGCTGGATGTCGAATCCAGGCCTATGAGTTATACATAGGCATGTATGTATAAAGGCCTTAACCCAAGAGTTGTCCGGGTTCTCAGTGGGACTGGCCAGGGAACCTCTTTAGCGGTAACAAGCTCTGGCCTCCGGGATAAAGGACTGTTTAAAGTTCCTCTCCTGTGTGGCCTACGACGGATTTGAGTCAGCAGCTTGAGTAGCAGCAGCCAGCATCGGGGCTTGATGCCAAGCCTGGCTACAGTCATTGGACCTCAAGCAGTGGGTCCAGGACAAGCTGCTCGACGTCCCTTTCAACTGGGGAGAACCTGTTTGGCAAACCCATGGCCGGAGATAGAAGCCGAAGTGGCAGTACCTATGATTAATCGTGGGAGGAGGGCATTACTAGTACAGAGTGCTGCCCTTCGGCCTGGCCTCCTCGCCAAGGGTCTTTACCAAGTGCTTGGTGGTGGTAGCCACCCACCTGCACCTGCAAGGGGCTTTTGTCTTCCCCTGCATGGACGACTGATTAATTAGAAGGGGTTTGGCCTCGGAGGTCAGTCAGACCACAGAGCGAACAACCCTCCTACTGCAGCACCTGGGGTTCATCATCAACTATCCCAAATCCCATCTCTCTTCAGTCCAAAATCTGGAGTTCATAGGGGCTTAGTTGGACATGTTGCAAGTCAAAGCCGTCGTCCTAAGAGAAAGGGCAGCCTGCCTCATGCAACTGTCAGGAGAGGTACAACACCGCCTGTCGGTACTGGCTTGCCTTCTCCACCACCTCCACCCCACCCCCACCTGTTGGGCCACATGGCCTCAACGGTCCATGTCACACCATTAGCCTGCCTGCACATGCGAACAGCCCAATTGTGTCACCGCTCACAGTGGACTCAAGCCACAGGCAGGCTACGGGACAGGGTCAGACTCACCCGCCACTTGGCAGAGGCCCTCATCTGGTGGAAAAATGTCTGCCACCTCCAGATGGGAATGCCTTTCTAGGCACCTGCACCATAGAGGACCCTGGCGATAGATGCCTCCCTCCTGGGTTGGGGGGCACATTGCGGGGACAACCACACATAAGGCAGCTGGTGGTCTCGGGAGGAGTGATTCTTGCAGATCAACCTCCTAGAACTCAGGGCAATCTTCCTGGCCCTGCAAGTGTTTCGCCACCCCCTGTGACACCAACTTGTACTGATCCAGATGGACAACCAGGTTTATATCAACAAGCAGAGGGGCATGGGCTCATACTCCCTCTGCCAATGCACTTCACACTGTCTTGAATGCTCCTCAGCCTCGCCACCTTCTCTCTGAGTTCCTCCACTTGTTTCCTGAGGGCTTCAGCATGCAGGCACCCTGCACATGGAGCCGGTCCTTCAACTGGCATTGGGACCTCTGTCTGGACAGAGGCAGAAGCTGTAATGGGGGCAACAGCTTTAGCGATACAATTTTTCCCAGTCATTGTTCAGTTTGTGGAGCTTAGGTATCAGTCAAAACAAAAAAGAGAGATCTACCAAAGTACCAGCCAGATTCCCAGCTGTCCTTTCAGAGAAAAAGCAGTTAAATCTCCTTAAGTATGTTCAAAATGTGCTGTTCCGAGTTCCTGTGTGTAGTTAATTGGGGAGGTGCCCTATAAAGCATGACCTGTGAGTGGTGCAGAGAGGCTGAGCAGAGTCCTTCACCCACACAAGTGGCTCTTGAACCACAGGGTAACGAAGCAACTCCTGGGGCAGGCCTGTGATAGAACTATTCGCCTCCCTGGACAACACGCAGCTACCTAACTTTTGCTTGCACTGCCTGCACCCGGGGAGAGTGGTGACAGGCGCCTTCCTGATCCCGTGGGCAGAGGCCTACTCTGTGTTTCCACCCGGTCACCAAAACCCTCTTCAAGTTCCAGAGCGAGAGTGCATCAATTATACTGATCACCTCCAGGTATCCAGGCAACATTGGTTCCCTTTGTTACTCTCCCTGTCGGTGGCACTCCTAGTCCCACTGGGCCAGGCCCCGGACCTCTTGTCCCAGGAAAAAGGCTCTCTCTTGCACCCCAACCTGGGGTTGCCAACACTAACAGCGTGGCTGCTGAAAGGGTAGCGTTGGCCTCTTTCATTCTCCCTGGGGACGTCAAGGCGATCCTACTGGCCTCCCAATAGTCTTCCACCAGACGGGCTTACGCCTTTAAGTGGAGGAGGTTCTTCGCCTGGTGTGCAGAGAAGGAAGAGAATCCCTTCTCCTGCTATGTGCAACTGTTTTTTCAGTACCTACTGCACCCCTCACACACTGGGCTGAAATCCAACTCGGTGAGGGTGCATATGAGTGCCATAGCCACACACCACCATCCTATAGAGAGGAAACCCTCTCAAATGAGCCCCTGGTCTCCAGGTTCCTACAGGGCCTCCTGTTATCCAAGCCCCCTCTCCACCCTCCAGCGGCAGAGTGGGACCTCAACATGGTGGAGGAGTGGCCTAGTGGTTGGGGCAAGGTACTTCAGGCCGGAAGGTCGGGGGTTCAAATCCCACTAGAGGACAGCAACCTTCGGCCGGAAGGACTGGGGTTTCTAGTCCCACAGGTGCTCCTTGTGGTCTTGGGCAAGCCACTTAACCCTCCATAGCCCATATTCCCTGTAAAATAGTTATCTCCAAGTTATAATGCCCTGTTCAATGTAATTTCAGTTTGTTCAATGTAAACCGCACTGATGCAGAATAGCACGGTATATAAGAGAATGTAAATAAAAATGGTGCTCTCTCAGCTCACCAAACCACCATTTGAGCCCCTGGCCACTTGTCACCTTCAGTACCTGTCATGGAAAGTGTTTTTTCTGGTGGCCCTCACGTCCGCTCATAGAGTGAGTGAACTCCAGGCTCTGGTGACAGATCCACCATATACAAGGTTCTACAAAAACAGGGTAGTGCTCTGCACGCACCCCAAATTCCTCCCAAAGGTGGTATCTCCTTTTCACCTTAAGCAAGAGGTAGTCCTCACCACCTTCTTCCCGCGGCCTCACACCGGCAGGGAGGAACTAGTGCTTCGTACGCTGGATTGAAAATGGGCCCTGTCCTTCTGCTTACAGTGGACTCGGGCCTATTGCAATGCTTCTCAGCTTTTTGTATCATATGACACCAGTAGACTGGGACTCCCCGTGACTAAGCGAACTCTGTCCACTTGGATGGCGGAATGTATTACATAGTAACATATAGTAACATAGTAAATGATGGCAGATAAAGACCAGTATGGTCCATCTAGTCTGCCCAGCAAGGTGTAGGTGCACCTGCCGCTCCGTGCAGGTCACCCCTGTTTGTTGAGAAATTAGATAGTTAAGTTTATTTTGATTTTATCCTTTTGCTATAAAGGGATCCACTGTGTCTGTCCGATGCCATTTTGAATTCTGTCACTGTATTAGCCCTCACCCTCGCCTATGAGCAAGCTGGCTTCTCCCTTGAGCACCGGATCACAGCGCATCGCGTGAGGACAATGGCTGTGTCGGTGGCCAACCTCCGCTCAGTGCCAGTGATGGAGATTTGCAAGGCCGCCACATGGTCTTGAATTCATACGTTCGCAGCTCACTGCTGCCTGGAGAGCGAGTCCTATAGGAACAGTGCGTTTGGCCAGGCAGTACTCTGTAATATTTTCAGAATGTAGGCAACTTCTGCTCTCGGACCCTTCTGTGTTCAGGCTACCAGAGTGATAGTGCTGCTGGACACAGAGTCTTGAGGAGTCTGTCAATGGGGAATCGCCTTCTGCAACTCACGGCTGCCCAATTGGTCACCGTTTGTGCTGTTGTGGTTTGGTCCTCGGCAGCCTGGAGCCAGGGAGTCCAGTATGTGAGGACTGACTTCCTGCTTGTTCCTGGAGAAAGCGTAGTTACTCATCTGTAACAGGTATTCTTACAACCCTCCCTCCTCCCCTGGGAGTTGCCTTGTTTTAGTTTTTACTGCTGTCCTAGCTATGTCATCTAACTGAGCAAGATGGCACTCTTTGAAAGCTGGGGAAATGCTCTGCGCAGTCTCCATCGGTACCGACGTCACCCATATGTGAGGACTACACTAACTGGGGTGTTCCAGGGGCAGCAACAAAAGTTAGCCGGTCAGTTGTGACATTGAGCTGAGTGGAGGAGTAGCCTAGTGGTTGGTGTAACAGCCTACTACCCAAGAGATCAAGGTTTGATTCCTACTGGTACTTGTGACCTTAGGCAAGTCATTTTACTCTCCATTGCCTCAGAAGAAAAGGCCTGACAATCTACTTCCAGTCATATCTTGCCAAGACAACCTGCTGGGTCGCCAGGAGTGTGCATTAACTTGAGAGCACTTAAGAAAAAAAATAGCTAACTAAAACTGCTAGTTAGGGCAGAAAAAAGGCTGGCCTAACTTTAGTTGATTTAGCTATCCAGTCAGCAGCTGAATATTGCTGCTGACTGGATAGATAAATGCTGTTTGGTGAAACAGAGTATCCAGTGCCGCTGAACATCCAGGAATAAATTAAAGTGGCCAACCTCTTTAACAGCACTGGCTGCTGCCGACCAGTATACCCCCCATTATCTTTATAATGATATGAATGCATAAATAAACAAAATTTTAAGTCAGTCAAGCTGAAATGCATTCTGTACTCTTATGAGACTATACTGTTTCGATGTAATGCCATGCAACCTAGAAAAGAGAAAATAGCTCTGGCTTTCTTTTAAGGGTATGGCACTTTGCTGTCTTCTGATCCCGGATTTGTCAGTGTGTTTCAGTGAGAGCATGTATACCCCAACAAGCTCCAGAGAGCCATGGAACACCAAGAACCAACACAGTCAAAATGTTTTTTTTTTATTATAATGTATTTGGAGCATACTGCTGTAATTTTAGCTTTGCAAATCCAAAGGGGAAGAGACAGACTTTTGAATCCAGTTCTTCTTCATAAGTTTTTAGTTTGTAACCACTACACTGTGCTTGAAAACCTTTGATGTGGGGAATCCCCCAAAAAAGGAAAGCTTTGCCCAAGATTCTCCTCCTACCGATCAGGCCCATTCCTCACAAGGCCTTCATCCAGACCCACCCACCTCTGAGCTTCCTGTGGGTCTAACCCGCCTGCTCCCTGATGGTCTTAGTGGTGAATCAGGCAGGAGTAGTCCCCCTCTGCTCCTGCCTCGGCTCAGATATTTTCAGTACCATTAGACTACCACTAAAGGTTACCAGTACCAGGACAGGTGTAGAGGGAGACCACTCCTGCTTGATGCACCACAGCAGACCACCAGGGAGCACTTAGGTAAGACCCATGGGAGGCTTGGGGGTTGAGGTGTGATCAGGTAAGGGCCTTGTGGGGGGGGGGCCTGATTTAGGGGGGGGATGTTCTTGCAGGAGGTCTTCCTTGTTGAGTTGCTTTCTGGGGGAGGTGGCACTAAAGAGGAGTGTTGATTGGTGGGGGGGTTGGGTTGGTGACTGATCAGGGGGAGTTTGTTTAATGGGGGCTAGGGGTGAGGATTTGGGGGGGGGATAGGGATGGGGAGTCAAAGTGGCATGCAGGTCTTTTTTTTCTACAGACTGCTGCCAGGCTGTCACCAGCAGCCACGCCCACATTCCGCCCCATTCTACAACATAGTTAGCACATAAAATACCATGCACTAGCTGTCAATCCAGAGGGGTAACAGTTACTACAGACATGTGCTAACAGCAAACGCTAAACCCTATGTAACTTTTACTGCAGCTTAATAAAAGGGCTTCTTCAGATTTATTTTGGCCATATTCTTTGTGAATGTTCTGTCTGTGGGGTACTCGGGGAAAGTTTTTGAAAACCTTACCTTAAGTTATAGCGTTATGCATCTACAGTGTGCATGTCTGCACAGGCAATATTTTGTTACACTCTTCTGAGATGTTGCATAAATTCAGCAGTGTATGTTTATTTCAACAAAGCAAATAGCCATTGCTCTATGTAGAATGTAAGTAGGTAACTATGGGCCCGATATGCAGTGCTGGTGGCTAGCGCTTCTGCAGCAGATAGCCACCGGTGCTAAACCTTAGACCCAGATATTCAATAACAGGGGCATATCCAGCCACCAGCATTGAATATCCAGGTCGGCCGTTAACCAAGCAGCGGTGATATTCAGTCGCTGCCCGGTTAGCTTCTGCGGCAAAACTAAAGCCCAGCCTTTGCTACACATTACATTCGTCACATGTTGCTAACTGGGCGGCGGCTCAATATTGCCGCTGCCCGGTTAGCAACTGTTGCCTATAGAATGTCCCTTGCATGCTCTGATGTTAAATTCGCAGCAGCGGCACCCGCATATGCTACTTGATATCCCACTGAGCGGCATTTACTCTACATGGCTTGCAGATTTGCAAACTGTGTAAATGCCTTTGAATATCGGGCCCTATGTGTTTGAGAAAAGGTATTTCAAATTAAGAACTTTACCCTAGAAATCTTGAACGCAACAATAACTGAAAGAGAAAAATAATCTGTAAAGTAAAATCTGATCTCGTTTCTATATCTAAGACGATTAAAATAGTGTGGTTGCCATGCTAGTCCATTTTCAAGAAAAATAAATAAAAAAAAAAGGATATCGGGTCATACCTTTTTACTGAACTAACTAAATACGTTTTTTGACTAGCTTTTGAAGGTTAAAACCTCCGTCCTCAGGTCAAATTGATTAGGTTGTGATGCTTTGATGCATTTTTATAAACAGCAAACTAATAAAAAGTGCATTTCCCATTAATAGTTTCGCACTCCTCATCGAATCATCTTGACGGGTTCTCCTATGCAAAATAATCTGAAGGAGCTTTGGTCTCTGTTTGACTTTGTGTTTCCGGGGAAATTGGGAACACTGCCGGTCTTCATGGAGCAGTTCTCTGTCCCAATCACCATGGGGGGATATGCAAATGCATCTCCAGTTCAGGTAATGCATTTCCAATTTAAACTGTTTTTGCTTACTTAGAGTAATTGTAAAACTTGTCATGTTGAATTCTGTAGTATTCAGGTTGCATTTTGAGGGTACTTTTATAAGCCTTTTCAGTGCATAAAATGCGTCTTATAAGATTAGGTCATGCCTAAAAACATAGGCTGCAAGCCGGTGTGGACTTGTCCAGCAGGACTATCTCGGGGAGAGATTTTGGGTGAAGCAGAGGAAGAATTGATGTATGTATGAATTTAACAAGATACGCACGTTTCTCCAGGACCAAGCAGGAAGTCAGTCCTCACTTATGGGTGACGTCGGCGCCGACGGAGCCCTCGCGGAGCAATTTACCCCAGTTTTCGAAGAAAGCCTTTGGGAATTGCAGCGCGCATGCGCGGTCCCCTTCCCGCCCAAGGGTGCCATCTTGCTCAGTCTTCTTTTTTCCGCGGAGCCCTACAGACGTAGTTTGTGATCGCCGCTAAAAAAGTTGATTTTTTATGTTTGTTTTTTCTCGGTTCGACACCGTGTCCTTTCCCGCCTGGCCTCGATACTCCAATATCGAGTCCGTTCACATTTTTTCGATTTTTGTCCTTTGTAACGGGCGTTCCCGCCACTTTTTTTCTTTTTCCCTGGCAGCACGGTCTTTCGACCTCGCAGGGGCCCTTTTTCCCCCGATGGCTGCCAGCGGGTTTAAAAAGTGTGATCGCTGTACCAGACTCATGTCTCTTACCGACACACATGACTGCTGCCTCCGTTGCCTCGGACCCAATCATGACTCGATGAGTTGTGGTCCGTGCAACAAAATGTCCTCGAAGGCATTGAGGAGTCGGCAGTCACAAAAGGAACGAATCTTCTCTGACTCCGCGTCCGGTCGGGCCCGGACCTCGTCAGAGGCTTCGACGTCTCGTGACTCCGGCCCCGAGCATCGTCGGAGTTCCTCTGAGCGGGAGTCTCCCGCCCGGGAACAGCGTCGGAAGAAGAAACCCGCGAGGGCGGCGTCGGAGGACGCTCCTGGTCCCTCGAGGGCCAGGTCGCATAGCCCCATCAGCCGCCCCGGGTCCTCGGAGGCGGAGAGGCCTTCAAAGCATCCTCGTCTCGAAGTGGAGTCTCCTGGACACGTGAGTACTGTAGTCCTCGTGGACTCGCCTCTGAGGGAGCCGACGTCGGGCCCGACGCTGTCGGGGCCCGAGTCGGGGGCTGCTGGGTCTTCTGAGTTTGGTCTCAGATTGACGGCCTTGGAGTGCAGTATCGCTGCCTTCATGGACCAGCAGCGGGCATTGATGACCGGCCTCGCCAGTGCATCTGCCCCGACCACCGGGACTCTGAATGCCCGTCTGCATATGAGACCTGCTCAGTGGAGCCTTCGCACTCAATGGCATCAGGCCACAGGGAGACTGACGGACTTAATTCAGATCTCCGACCGCCTGGTCTCCTCTCTGCAATGGTGGCTTCACCTGCCCAATCTGGTACTCGGCATGGCCTTTCAGTCTCCTCCACCTTCCAAAGTGCTAACGACAGATGCCTCTCTCCTGGGATGGGGAGCGCATTGCCAGGGAACATGCACTCAAGGCCTTTGGACACCTTGGGAGGCTGCTCAACAGATAAACTTCCTGGAGCTGCGGGCGATCTGCCTAGCTCTGCGGGCCTTCTCTCACCTCACTTCTCGTCGGTCTGTACTGGTACAGACGGACAATCATGTTGCCATGTTCTACGTGAACAAATAGGGGGGCACGGGCTGCCTCCTTCATGTCAGGAGGCTCGGAGACTGTGCTCTTGGGCAGTCGACCATGACATCCTCCTCAAGGCTGTTTACCTGCCCGGGCAGGAAAATTGCCTGGCCGACAAACTGAGCCGGATTCTGCAGCCACACGAATGGAGGTTGAACCCTGTAGTTGTCCAGCGGATCTTCCGCCGGTGGGGCCTCCCCACCGTGGATCTCTTTGCCAGTCCTCTAAACCGGCAACTTCCCAGGTTCTGCTCCCGGCACCCGCATCCTCTCAGAGTAGCGCCGGATGCTTTCCTCATCTCGTGGTCCACGGGCCTACTGTATGCCTTTCCTCCCACGCCACTTGTGTCCCGGACACTGTTCAAAGTTGTCCAGGACAGGGCCTCCGTGATCCTGGTAGCGCCCAGGTGGCCGAGACAACCCTGGTTCCCTCTACTCCTACAGCTAGCGGTGGACACCCCTCTTCCTCTGGGGTTTCAGCCCGATCTCCTGACCCAGGATCAGGGTACTCTCCTGCACCCCAACCTCCGGGCCCTTCACCTGATGGCCTGGCTGCTGAAAGGGTAGTCCTAGCTCCGCTCTTACTTCCTCCGGAGGTGGAAGCTGTCGTCCTGGCGTCTCGGTGAACTTCCACCCGGAAATCTTATGCCCTTAAATGGCGTCGCTTCTCGGTCTGGTGTTCTTAGCGCTCTGAGGACCCCTTCGCCTGCTTAGTATCGGTGGTACTGCAATATTTGCTTCACCTCTCCGATCTTGGCCTCTAATCCAACTCTGTCAGGGTCCACCTCAGTGCTCTCTCTGCACATCATTCGCCGGTGGAGGGCCAGCCTCTTTCCTCGCACCCCTTGGTGGCGCGTTTTCTCAAGGGCCTTCTTCTGCTTAAGCCTCCATTACGTCCTCCAGCTCCTGACTGGGATCTCAATGTGGTCTTGCAAAGGCTTACCTGTCCGCCTTTTGAACCCATGGCTACCTGCCCTCTGCATTTCCTCTCCTGGAAAACTCTCTTCTTGGTAGCCCTTACCTCCGCTAGGCGCGTTAGTGAACTACAGGCCCTAGTGTCGGAGCCCCCATACACTAGGTTCTACAAGAATAGGGTGGTCTTACGGACTCACCCTAAGTTTCTTCCAAAGGTGGTCTCCCCTTTTCACATCAATCAAGAGGTGGTTCTTCCGACCTTCTTTCCCAGGCCGCATACCAGCCGAGCTGAAACTGTTCTGCATACCCTGGACTGTAGAAGAGCCTTATCCTTCTATCTTGACCGTACGCGAGAGCATAGAAAGGCTGTCCAGCTTTTCGTATCTTTTGACCCCAATCGGTTGGGGGTACCTGTCTCTAAGTGTACTTTGTCCATCTGGGTAGCTGACTGTATCGCCTGGGCTTATGGGGCAGCCGGCCTCTCCTTAGAGAGTCGGGTCACGGCTCACTGTGTCAGGGCGAAAGCTGCGTCAGTGGCCCACCTCTGCTCTGTTCCGTTGGCAGACATCTGCCGGGCCGCTACTTGGTCTTCAAGCCAGACGTTTGCGGCTCATTACTGCCTGGAGAGGGAGTCCCGCAGGGACAGTGCTTTCGGACAGGCAGTCCTCCACAATCTCTTTGAGGTCTAGGCAACTCCTACCCTCCGGCCCTGGTGTTGGGCTACCGGCCGGATTCGTATTCAGAGAAGATTCCTTCCTTCTGTGCTGTTGAGCTGGAGGGAGCTCATTTTTCGGCTTGAGGTCTCCGGTAGCCTTAAGCTCGGGAGTCCCATAAGTGAGGACTGACTTCCTGCTTGGTCCTGGAGAAAGAGTATTTACTCACCTGTAACAGGTGTTCTCCAGGAGCAGCAGGAATCAGTCCTTACAACCCTCCCTCCTCCCCTCGGAGTTGCAGTCATTCTTATCCATTGTTTTGCTAACTTTTTTGTTGTCTTTTCGCTATGTCATCAGACTGAGCAAGATGGCACCCTTGGGCGGGAAGGGGACCGCGCATGCGCGCTGCAATTCCCATAGGCTTTCTTCGAAAGCTGGGGAAAATTGCTCCGCGAGGGCTCCGTCGGCGCCGACGTCACCCATAAGTGAGGACTGATTCCTGCTGCTCCTGGAGAACACCTGTTACAGGTGAGTAACTACTCTCTATTTGTAAAGTATGTGCAACATCTGTTTTTAGATTCTAAACACGATTTCTGCCCATTTGTATTAGTATTTTATTTATGTTTATTTATCTATAACCTCATAGACTGTCTAGTCACAAAGTTCAAGGCAGTCAAAGCATATATAATAATAACAGAAACACAATTAACATTATCTGATGTACAATTAGAAAACAATCAAATGTAAACACAATAGAAAATAGCTTTATTACAATTCAGCACCAAAATTCTGTCTGAATAAATAAGCTTTGAGCATTCTTTAGAAACGCAACTGATTGCAATTTGTTCATAAATGCTCTGGCAAGCAATTCTACTTATATGGTGTATAGTATATAAAAACTCTAGCATGAGTTCTCTGCAAAACAAACCGCCAGTATGCTGAAACTCCAGAAATATGTAGTTAGTCTAAAGAGAGAGAATTCAAAGGAGGATTTTCAAAATAATGCAAAGTGTACACCATACATATATCTAGTCATATATAGTTTGGTGAGAAGAGCAATATAATAGAAATTTTCAAAAACCTAAGGATTTTGTAAATAGTATACAAAAGACAAGCATGTTTGATGTAGAGGATATTCCAGAGCATTGCTAGACTGGAAGAATGGGGTAGGCCCAGGAGTGATACAAGAAGTCCTTTCCTTACAGTAAGGGTGGGAAGATGATGTTACAACCTCATTGTGGAGATGATAATGGCAAAAATAGTACCAACATTCAGAAAAGCTTAGAATAAACACAGATGGTACTTAAAATGAGAAGAAAGCTAGAAATGAACTAGGATCTGTAATAGGCAGGGAAAATGGATTAACTGGATGGACCTTGTAGTTTTTAATCTATAGTTATAGGGCCCGATATTCAAAAGGCATTTACACGGTTTACAACCCTGTAAACTGTGTAAATGCCACCGAGCAGGATATTCAACGGCATTAACACAGTGCCGCTGGATATCCCTGATTATCTCCCCTACACGCCCTGATGCTAATCGTTTAGCATCGGGGCATGTCGTGGGAATTCCAGGACAACAGCAACAGTCACTAACCAGGTAGTGGCAATATTGCACCGCTACCTGGTTAGCAACCTGCAGGTAAAACTAGGCGAAGCAAAAGCTGGCCTAGTTTTACCCGCAAGAGCTAACCAGGCAGTGGTGTAATATCGCTGCTACCAGGTTAGCTTCTGTGGCTCCGGGGCATGCGCGGCAATCCTGGATATTACCCTGGCATTGAATATCTGGGGTTAGAGGTCAACGGAGACCCAGCGCATAGCCTGCTCAATTCAATATCGAACCCATAGTCTATATTTACCTTTCTGTGATCACGACCGATGTTAACTATATGGACTATGAATGAATGATACCATTCTCGGAAAAGATGAGGTTCTCCAGAGATTCCATAATGTAGTATATTTTCCCACTGACCTGCTGGAGACTACTTCCAAAAGCATCAGTGTTCCTGGGGTTATTTAGATTTCTCCGTAGAATGAACACAGAGGGTATTCATATGGTATTAATCATGTCTCTTTCTGATATGGAATGGAATGTTTATATCCAAATCATTTTAATTTGATCTAATTTGGGGATCATTAAATAACAGCTGCGTAATCTGCTACAGGGACTATTTTATTTGTGTGGGTCCTGCTGCAAATGTCTCATGCTAGGCATTATTAATCAACCCCTCTTCATTTGATGTATTTGTCATTATTCTACTGGAGATGAATCATGTTATTCCATTTCATATCATTTCCAGGAATTTAAATTTCTAGTTGAGGTGTCCTCCTTTCTCAATTTACTAAACTGGCTGTCTAATTACATTTTTTATATATTAGCTTGTCATTGCTGTTCTTTCCCTTTTAAGCACATTGAAGCTTTGCTACCCATTATATCCCATTATGTTCCCTTAATACCTGTCTTATGTAGCAGTGATCCATTACAGAGCCAGATGTTCCATTTAAGACCAGGCTGACCTTTCTAGTTTTTTGTGTTTGCACGGTTTTCCTTGTACTAACTTTTATAGTCTCCAGTGGGCACTAATCTTCACTCATTGTCTAGTACCTTGCACTGCTGACAACCCCACTAGGTTTCCTTTTGATCTCCAAGCCTTCCAGATTAGTTGTATGTGGCTTTCAATCTTGCATAGGATTAGACACATGGATGTATTGATAAAAAGGGGTTGCCCTAGGGAGAAATCTTTTTTCACAAAGATAATGTGGCTTTAATATCAGGGCCTTCTTAAACAGAAGACTTTGATAGCAGTCAAACTAAAATTTAATTAAAAAGTTCAAATTATAAGAAGCATTCACATTAGTGAAAGGTGTAATGATTTTTAGCAAATATATTTTTCCAGCTTTTAAATGTAGTCATTGTTTTTTCTTCTTACAGTAAAGTACATCAATTGCTGATACAGTATACCTTATAGAAGAATGGTTTTGTCTTCTCTTTAGCCAGTGCTTCCTCAATGGGACTAGTTTTACTGTCCATGTTTTATTTTTTCAGCCGTTTTTACTATCTTCAGGCCTTGTGAACATTATTGTGGGTTAGTATATAGGGTAGTTCCCAATTTTACACGATTTAGCTATGAGAGGCAAATGAACTTTTGGCTCATTTACTGTATCTTCTTTAGCTAAACTTTGCAAGAAACCTCTCACACATTGCCATAAGTAGGAACATTTTTTAAAAAGCTTTCCACTTTTCGTGATGGCAGCAGAATTTAAAGGAGCCCTAATGACCTTGAATTGTATGCTAATTTTTGGGGAAGGGGATTTACTATTGGCTGCTTTGCATGAATTTGCATATTCATTAAAGATGAATTATAAACCTTTATATAAGTGGACTGCACAAAAGTGACTTCATATGGAACAATATCACCAAATGCCTTAATTTTTGTGTTTTTTGGATGATGCAGAAAAATACACTAGACTTTGCACATAGGTTAGTTTGGCTTTAGCACAGAATTTTGTGCACTGCCAATGCAAAAATGAGTTTTGCTCATGAACTAACTGTGTACAAAGCCTCAAGCAGACAACATTGCACAGCACAATTAAATCCATGGTAACGAAGCATTTAGCTATTCAGTGCAGATGCAAGTGCACAGAAGACCAGAAGGCTGAGTTGAATGCTAGCTTTTTAATGCTAGGTCTGTAGTCAGCGCTAGTGTGAAATTTCTGCCCTTTTCTTCTCTTTACCTCCAGCATATACAGGACCTAAAAATTTTTTCAGGCTTTGCTCTGAGGGTATGGTCAAAAAATGGCAGGGGATAAGGAACCGAGTAAGAGGTGTGCTGGAACAGTGTTAGGCACGTGTGTCGAAATTCTGTTTTGCTCATAAACATTGATATTCTGTGCAGACTTTTTGCACAGAGCAATATTGATATTTGTATGCAACAGAGCATTCCAGCACATGTGCCCATATATTTTCAGTGTGCAAGATACTGTTGCTCTCAGTGTAGACGCATGTGCACATGCATCCAGTATGATCTTATTTAACAGATACATTGTGTCCACAACTTCACTTGCATGCTTTTTGTCTGCACGTTTATGTTATGGTTGCGTTAGGGGACCGTGAGCTGAGCTTCAGTGCATGGCTGTTACAGAAGGTTTCTGCATCGGCCCTTTTGTATGTTTCCAGTTGTTCTGCTGTTGTTCACATGATGTGCACTTTTTCAAAGTTACTTCCTTTTGTTTAAACACAGTGGCATTGGTCACTGTGACTACTATCCAGGTCCAGCTTTTCTAATACCTTTCCTTATGAACTCCATTCATTGGCAAGCCTCTTATCTGTGCCTTCTCCTCCATTGCTAACTCCGCTCTTTCAACCCTGCTGCAGTTTTTGCCTGGAACAAACTTCCTGAATTGTTGCATCATGTTCCTTCTGTGTTGATATTCAAATCCAGACTAAAACTTCACCTTGTTGAGGTTGTTTTTACATCTTTTCCACTTCTCTTTAATAATTTTGCTAAAATCTCTGTTGACTGGATTGTAAACTCCATGAAGCAGGGACTGTCTCTTGTCTATACAATGCTTTGTACACCTGGTAGTTCTTTAGAACTAAGTAATAGTAGTAGTAGTAGGTAGTACAGTTGGGGTTTTCAGGATATTCATAATGAAATGCGCATGAGAGAAATTTGCGGATTCTGAGTCATCAGTGCATGCAGATTTATATCATGCATGTGCATGATAGGTATCCTGAAAATTCAACTAGCTTTGGGATTATGAGAAAAGTTTTGGAAAGTCCTGCCTTTCAGGGTAACCTATTTCAAAAGGGTGTCCCTCATTCTGTGTCTACAGAAAAACTCTTGAAACTAAGGCCCAGTATTAGCAATTGACCTAAAAGAACAAATTTAAGATATCAAAACTCAAGATACCCTCAGGAGGAAAACATGAAAAAGTATGTAAAAGCAGAAATACTCTTAAGAATTTTTCACAACTTTGGTTTTCCTTCATATGCTGCTGCTTTTTCACTTTTGAATTTTATAGTAGTCAGAAATATTCTAGTAAAGACCTTTATCATATCACCCTGCTAGACCAGTCCAGATAAGTGGGTTGTGTTCCCCCACCAGCAGATTGATGAAAACAGAGAACCAATGAAAAGCCCAGGTTTCAATGACATCACTTCTATGCCTCTATTCGCCTCAGCCACCAGGTTCCTTCAGTATCGGCCTCTAGAAGTCCCTTCAGTATTATTTTGTCTCCAGTAGATGGTGAATGGATTTTCTTCGTTTTGTGGAAAATCTGAGGATTGAGAGATTGATTAAACACTCAAGAATGACCACCTTGAGTACAGAAAGGTGACACTCACTTGAGTGCGATGTGGGAAGCTTCACTAGACTGCGGTCTTTTCGGTAGCCATAAGGAGGGAAAATTGGTTCAGCTCCACACTCTTATGATAAGAGTCTGTTGAGCAGCCACAAATTGGAAGGATCTGGAAGAGTGCAGCAGTCTCACACAACCTCAGCACCCCCTCCATCCTTCTCTGTCCCCTCTGCTCTTTCCCGAAGATCGCAAAAGGCTCTTGGAGAGATCTGCCTGCCAGCCACTTTAAATGCAGTGCTGCAGAGTCAGCCAGTGAAGCCATTTCAGGGGAGTAGAGCTGAGCTGGGCATGAATTCTCTGCCTGGGGCGCTCAAGGGGTGAGTACCAAGGCTTGACCTCGTCATTGTCCTTGTTGGGGAGTCCTAATTCCATCTTCTTGGGACACAATTTGGGTTGGACCGCTGGTGAGCGTTGGCATGGTGTGGAGGTTTCACACCATTTTCTGCACGTGTTAGTAATGTTTTTACCTGTTGTGCACCTGGTGGTCACAAAGTCCTAATGTATGTTCTGCCCAACCGGCTCCAATGCGTGCTCCTTCCCTAGCGCCTGTAACATGCATAACATAAAAGCGCAGTTAACATGCACCAGTGGGCTGATGCAGCCTTAAGGTGTGCTGATGTGATGCTTGCCCTAACTCTCTATGTCTTCTACCAGGAAACATTTGACCTGTGGCAAGCGAGGTGCCTTATCCCTGGATTCTGGACTCTGCTTTTCCTGCATGGCAGCTTCTGAGTCGTCCCTAGAGGGCCTGCTTTCCCCCTCTCAGCCGGGGTTTGGAGTTAGTTCGACCTTGCCTGTCACAGGGTGGGAGGTGACAGATGGCACTATGGGTAAGAATATTCTGCCGGCCGGAGGATCCGGTGACCGTGCTGTGAGCCGCTCATCATCCTCTAGGGGGTCTGTGATGGCTGTGCCACCTAGTGTTGGGGAGTCATGTTCAAGAGGAGAGCTTCTGGACTCTGAATTATCCTCTCTGGAATTCTCTTCGTTTTTGCAACAGGCTTGGTCCTTCAGGCATGGAAATTCAGACTCTGGGCCTCTGGGTACCCCCGGATGCAGTCTTGTGTGGAGCAGGATGAAAGTGGAAGCCCTGTTCGATTACCTTTGGCTAAGCATCTCCGGTGAGGGGTGATCCCTGGAGAGGGGGAACAGCTGAGAGCTAGCCAAAATGTTGACTATGACTTGAATTGAGATGGCTCAATACTGGGCTCTGATGTGGATGAGGAAGCATTCTCATCTTCAGAAGAATATGCAGAGGCCGAGGTGATCCATCTATTCTGGAAGGAGGAGCTGGTGGCGTTGATTACCAGGGTCTCGTCCACCTTGAACTTGACAGATGCTTCCAGCATGGAGCAGGAGCCGAAGGTACACCCATTCTTTAAAGGGGTGAGAAAATCCACTACTGTCTTTCTCTTTCCCAGATGTGATCAAGGATATGATCTGATCTGAGTGGGACACTCCTGACTCCCTACCTAAAGAGTTAATAGTGTGTAAGAAGTTCTGTGCTCTTCTGGCGTTAAGAGTGTGTCAAGTGGTTTAGCATTCCCAGGATGGATGTGCAGGTCATGGCGTTTACCAGACAGACCACCTTTCTTGTGGAAGGCGGTTCAAACTTAAAGGATTTTCTGGACCATAAGGTGGATTCCTTGTTGAGGATCTAGTTTATCATGGCAGCGTCTGTTCTACAGCTGGCGGTATATACTAGCCTGATGTCTCAAGCCCTGCTCCAGTGGATTCAGTTTCTTCCACAAGATGATCCTGCCCCTCTTTTGGAGTCGGCTACGATCTTCCTTTTGATGCCACTTATGACATGATACATTTGGCGGCCAGGAATGGTACCCTGATGATGGTGTAATGTCATTGGATTTGGCTCTGGCACTGGGCAGTGGACACATCCTCAAAAGCCCGGTTGACCCAACTGGCTTTTAAGGGGAAGCTTCGGTTTGGAGCCGATCTGGAGAAGCTAGTGAAGGACCTGGGTGAGAAGAAAATCTTACTGCCTTCCAGAAGATAGGTGCAAGGGGCCTGTGAAGTGGGCTGGTGCTACTTTCTCACCAGCCTCCACCCATCCACCAAGGGCGTGCTAGCTGGATTAATGGTGAAGGCCAGCCTGCGGTGGTGGCAGCGACAACCCTGTCATTTGAGGAAGGACGTACTGCTGAACAATTTCTCCTGGATCTGGCTGACGATGGATTCCAGTCTCTAGGGTTGGGGAGCCCATTGCTAAGAACATATGGCCCAGGGCTGTTGGAACCTCAGGGAAGCGGTATGACCCATCAACCGCCTTGAGGCGAAGGCCATTTGGTTAGCTCTTCTGCGTTTCTGGCCGCTGGGATAAGGCCCCTGGTTTTCAGACAGTGCCATTGTGGTGGCTTATGTCAATCAGCAAGGCAGCACGAGGAATGCCGAGGTAGCTCTGGAGATGGCTCTCCTGTTTGCCTGGGCGGAGAACCACCTCCTAGCCTTGTCAGCCCAGCACATTGCTGGGATGGACAATGTGGGAGCGGGCTTCCTCAGCTGGCATTCTCTGGATCCTGGAGAGTGGGAGTTGAGTCAGGAGTCATTTCAATTGATTCTGCGCCACTGGAGTCGTCCCAAAATGGATCTGATCGTGACTCGCTCCATTGCCAGAGTTTGCTGCTTCTTCATTCGCCACACAGAGACTTGGTCCGAGGATACCAACGCTTTGACCCAGCCTTGGCCAGGTCAGTGATTGCTAGATGTGTTTCTTCCTTGGCACCTGGCGGGGCGTGCGATTCAAAGTATAGAATGCCACACGGGCAGGATTGTTCTGGTGGCACCAGTTGGCCAAGGAGAGCATGGTTCGGAGACTTGATGCGGCTCCTGCAGGTGTCTCCTCATCAGTTGCCTCCATCTCGGGGTCTGTTGCGGCAGAGACTGATCATCCTGGAGAACCTGGCTCCCTTCTGGCTTACGCTTGGCTCTTGAAAGGAAACGTCTAGCGTGTAAGGGCTACTCTCCACCAGGGCTGGCCCGTCCACTAGGCGAGATAGGTGAACCACCTAGGGCAGCCTACCAGGGTGGGTGATGGCAGTGGCACACATAATCAGCTTCCCTGTCCCCCCCCCCCCCCCAGCTGCTGCTGATTCCGTTTGAGGGGGAAGGTAGGCAGCAGCAATTTTTCCAAAAGCCGCTGCTTTTTGTTGCTGCTTTTTGAAATACTGCCGCTGTTGCTGCCTGCCTCTCCTCCCGAGATGGAATTGGTGGCAAAGGGGGGGGGGGGGGCAAGGCTGGGATTTATGCCTAGGGCGGCAGAAGCCCTCTGGCTGAAACGTTTGGGCTGGCCCTGTTCTCCACAAGTAATCTCTATTCTGTTTGGTACCTGGAGGAGGTCTACCAAGTTAGCATATGTACGGATATGGTGCATCTTTAAGCATTGGTACAGGGTGCAGCAGTTGGCTCCTGAGACAGCCAAGGTGTCCTCCCTGTTGGCCTTTGTACAGGATGGCTTAGAGAAGGGTCTTTCTCTTAGCTCCCTGAAAGTTCAGGTGGCTGCTCTGGCCTGGAGTCCAGTGGCAGGCAAGTCTCGGGCCTTCCACCCGGATATTTTGTGTTTTCTCCAGGAGGTTCAGCGTCTGCGTCCTCCCCTCCAATCTGTGATTCCTTCCTGGGATCTGTGTCTGGTGCTTAGGGTCCTGATGGTGTCACTATTTCGTCCATTGAAGTGCACTACTTTAAAGGATTTGTTGCTCAAGACTGTCTTCTTAGTAGTGATTTGTTCCACAAGGTGAATTTCTGAGCTGCAGATTCTGTCTTGCCGAGATCCTTATCTGTCCTTTTTGAAGGAGGCCATTTCCATTCCATTGTGCTTTCCTTCTTGTCTAAGGTGCTTTCTCCCTTTCACGAGAACCCAAGTGGACTGCCTGCCCTCCTTCCCGAAGGAGCAGTGTTGGGGGAAAGGATAAGGATCTTCACCTGGTGGATATCCGGAGAGCGCTCCTCTGGTACCTGGAGGTTACAAATTCCTTTCCTAAGTCCGACCATCTTTTAGTGATGTTTGCTGGCCCGCGCAAGGGTGAAGCAGCAGCCAAGTCTTTGGGGTGCTGGATTAAGGAGGCCATTGCCTCAGTGTATCTGTTTTGCAACCAGCTGGTTCCAGAGGGTTTATGCACCCCTTCTTGCCAAGCACATGCATCCTCATGGGCGAAGCAGGGCAAACAGTTGTGAGGTAGCAACATGGGCATCACTTTCCACTTTTGTCAAGCATTACTGCTTGGATGTCCATGTGCAGGCAGACACGGCCTTTTGCTCAAGGGTTTTGCAAGCTGCTGTGTCTTCTTCCTGCCCAGTGGAGTTGTAGCTTTGGTACATTCCACTTGTCTGGACTAGTCTAGCAGGACGTTATGGAAGGTGACATTTTATTTACCAGTTAATGTTCTTTCCTTGAGTCTTGCTAGACCAGTTCAGGGCCTGCCCCTTAAACTGTATTTGCTCTGTTCTTCTGCTATGGTATCCTTGGGTCCGCTGTGACTTCTATACTTGGCTCTGCTATGACTTTATACTTGGCTTTGCAGGTTCATCTCCTACTGACAGCCCTTTCTTTATGCTTTCCTATACATAGTTCTCTGCTGTTGATTACTCATTGTTGCCCACAGTTGAGGTTTGCCATGTTTCTCCCATATGATTTGCGATGAATACTGAAGGGACCTCTGGTGGCTGAGGTGAAAAGAGGCATAGGAGTGATGTTATTGAAACCTAGGCTTTCCATTGCTGCTTTGTCTCCACCAATCTGCTGGTAGTGGAACACAACCCACTTGTCTGGACTGGTCTAGCAAGACTCAAGGAAAGAACATTAACTGGTAAATAAAATGTCACCTTTTTTACACCTTGCTTTTCTACTGCAGGTGAAAACAGCCTATAAGTGTGCCTGTGTTTTACGTGATACCATAAATCCATATCTTTTACGGAGAATGAAAGCTGATGTGAAAATGAACCTTTCGTTGCCAGATAAAAATGAACAGGTAAGGGAAGGTAAGCACAACTGCATGAAAAATAACTGAGTTGTTAATTTGTCTGAGAATAAAAACAATGGTGCTGAGGGTTTTTTATTATGACAGATGCTCCAGAACAGAAATACCTTACTGGGTCAGACCAAGGTTCATCAAGCCCAGTTTCCTGTTTCCAACAGTGACCAATCCAGGCCACAAGTATCTGGCAGGTTCCCAAAGAGGCACACAGGTTCCACAGTGGTTGTCCCAGGGCAAGTAGTGGATTTCCCAGGTTCTCTTCACTAATGGTTTATGGACCTTTCCTCCAGGAACTTGTCCAAACCTTTTTTAAACTCAGCTACACTAACAGCTTTAACTGCATCCTCCGGTAATGAATTCCAGAGTTTGATTACATGTTGAGTAAAAAAATATTTTCTCTTATTAGTCTTAAATAGGTTACACTGTAGTTTCATTGCATGTCCACTAGTCTTTCTATATTTTGATGGCATAAACAATCGATCTTCGTTTACCCGATCCATGCCATTCATTAATTTATAGACCTCTATCATATCCCCTCTCAACTGTCTCTTTTCCAAAGATCGAGCCCCCCCAACCCTTTAAGCCTCTCCTCATAGAGGTATCCTTCCATTCCCTTTACCATTTTTATCACTCTTCTTTGTAGCCAGCAGACGTCCACCCTCCATCCTCCCTGGCAAAGCTCCCCCGATCGGGGTAGAGTGTCTGAGCAGGAAGCCGCTTCCCGCTCAGAAGCTCCTGCCCAATCGGGGCAGTGGGAGGCAGCATAAAGAGCAGTTCCTCCGTCGGGAAGGCAGCCAGCAGACGTCCACCCTCCATCCTTACCGGCAAAGCTCCCCCGATCGGGGTAGAGCGCCTGAGCAGGAAGCCGCTTCCCGCTCAGAAGCTCCTGCTCAATCGGGGCAGTGGGAGGCAGCATAAAGAGCAGCTCCTCCGTCAGGAAGGCAGCCAGCAGACGTCCACCCTCCATCCTTACCGGCAAAGCTCCCCCGATCGGGGTAGAGCGCCTGAGCAGGAAGACGCTTCCCGCTCAGAAGCTCCTGCCCAATCGGGGCAGTGGGAGGCAGCATAAAGAGCAGCTCCTCCATCGGGCGTGCCCGCGCCTGGCGGCCCATGCATGAGGGCCTCGCCAGAGGGCCCTTTGGCATGGCCCTTAGGCGGGGCACGAGGGTGGGAACCCAAAGACCATCAAAAGTGACAGCCCCTGCCAACAAGACAGGACAGAAGGACAACAACCAAACAAACTGGCAAGGTAACCCCATCATGGCTGCGATGCCTTACCTGCCCATAGTTCTCCTCCTCACACAACTCTTACCACACCATACCCCCACCGACTACAGCCCTACGAACACCTGTTGGCTACAACCTACATCGCATACACCCTACCCTTACTACCACTACCACTATATCACTCAAATCTCCCACAAGCCCAAATGAAGTGGACGAACAAAATCGAATCCCAGGACCCACACACTCACACACAAAGCCCCAGGATCACCCAACGGACCACCGACCATCTCCATAGAGCTCATTAATGCTAGATCGATAAGAAACAAGATCAATGCTTTAGCAGACCACATAGAAGCTCAGCAACCAAACATTCTCTGCATCACCGAAACCTGGCTCACACCCACCAACAACGTGCTCCTCAACCAGCTAGTCCCTCCAACTCACGCTGCTTACAACTGCCCACGCACACACAGAAGAGGAGGAGGAGTCTTGGTCATCGCAAGGAACAACCTAAGGCTCAGGTCCCAGTCATCCTCATCCACAAGTCAATGCAACACTATCGTCATAGAGAACAGAAGGCTTGCCCTGTGCCTCACCTACAAAGCACCACACCCCCCCCCCCCCCCCCCCCCCCCGGACAAACGTTCAACAATTCTAGAATCAGTCTGTGCAGTCAACAAACTCCACAAACCACTGCTGGTACTGGGAGACTTCAACCTTACATCTGCTATGACCAAAGATGAAAGAAGCCTTTCTGTCAGCCATGGACTCCCTCCAATTCACCCATATCATCAGCACTCCCACACACAGGCTTGGATCGTCCCCCGACCTCATCTTCGCCCTAAACAACCTAATAGAAAGAAACAGCATCACAAAACCCACAATCACACCTGTGCCCTGGTCAGACCATCACAGAATAAAAATCAAGCTACAAACAACAAACCTCAACAACCAGCAAGACAAGCCCTCCACTACAAGGAGATTCAAAAACTTTGACAAGAACCAATTCCTTCGGGACATTACACCCCACCTAAACACAAGCTCTGATGACCTAAACAAACTAATCACCAACTGGAACAACACCATCATGTATGCCACCAAACTAACCATCTGCAGAACACACAAACCACACTTCGCTAAATCCAGTTCCACCCCATGGTACTCCAAGGAGATCTGAAAAGCAAAGAGAGCTCTAAGATGATTAGAATGATACTGGAGATGCACCAAATCAGCCACATCACAGGACTTACACCATGCAAAACAAAAGGAATACAACAACCTCATCAACCAGCAGAAGAGAGAATACCACACAAACCTGATTCTAAAATCTGCCATCAAACCCAGAGAACTTTTTGAAACAGTAAAAACACTCACCAAAGAACCCAACACCAAGAAAACCAAGCTAATAGAACCACAGATCTTCACAGACTACCTCCAGACCAAATTCACCACCACACCAAGATCACCATAAGCAGCAACAACAAACCACCCCCATCTAACAGAATCTGGGACATCTTCAGCATCCCGTCAACAAAACAGATATCGAACATCATCACCTCGCTCAACACCAGCACTGCCCCCTCAGATCCATGCCCAGTGACCTGGATCAAAACTGTAAAAGAAGATCTGATCTAAATCCTCCACAAAATGGTGCACAGCTCCCTTACCACAGGAATCATGCCTAGCTCCCTAAAGCTATCAACAATACGCCCAATCCCTAAAATATCCCCCCTAAGCAAAACCAACCCAGCCGCCTACAGACCCATCTCAAGCCTCCCCCTCCTAGCAAAGATCATCGAAAAAGTGGTTCAACACCAACTTCAAGATCACATCGACAGCCATGCCCCTCTAGACCCTAATCAACACGGCTTCTGTCCAAACCTCGGTGTCGAAACCCTATTGATACACCTCTTCGACAACCTTTCGACACTGTTGACCACACAACACTTCAGTCAAGACTAAAGGACATTGGCCTATATGGCACCACCTTGAAATGGTTCACCTCCTACCTCACTGACAGGCACCTCCAAGTCAAATGCGGCTCAGCCAACTCCCAACCTCTGAAAGCAACCCAGGGCGTTCCGCAAGGCTCATCCCTTTCGGCCCTGCTGTTCAACCTGTACATACAACCTATCTGCTCAATCATACAGCACCATAAGATAAAATACACCATCTACGCAGATGACATCAACCTGGACAACCCAGACTACTCCAGCATAGCCAATTGCCTACAACAGATGACAAACTGGTTTATTGAAAACAACTTAGCAATAAACTACAACAAAACAGAAGCGCTTATCATCGCCAGAAACTCCACCTTCACGCCCACACCCTCCATCAAGATAAACGACATCACAATACCAATAAAATCAGAAGTAAAATACCTCGGTGTCACGCTTGACAAAAACCTAAACTTACAGTCACACATTGCCAAAACCACAAGGAATGCATACCTCAAAATGAGAACTATTAGACGACTCAAACGTATCCTCTCCCATGACCACTTCCGCACCGTCTGTCAAGCGCTAATCACCCCCACGCTAGACTACTGCAACCCTATTTACCTCAGACTATCAAAACAAGCACTCCGACCATTACAAATAGCACAGAACACCGCCGCCTGCATAATAACAGGCTCCTCAAGGCAAAACCACATTACTCCATTTCTCTACAACCTCTACTGGCTCCCAATCAGTACCCACATCTGATACAAGGTAATACTAAACATATTCAAAATAAAACAGAACCTCTCAGCGAACAGTCTACAACCCCTCATCAAAGCTGACCAAGGCACCAGACCCAGGAGAAGAGGAACATTAAACACCATCACCACCCCCAGAGCATACGCCAAAACCAGACAAGAAACCTCGGGTAGAGCACTATCCCTGGCTGCGCCCACGCTATGAAACTCACTCCCTGATGTTCTGAGAGCAACTGTAGACCTCAAGGACTTCAGGAAGATACTCAAAACTATGCTCTTCAAAGAATACTACAAAGACTACACATAACCCAGCCACACATCTGACTCCCCCCTGCCTATATCCCCAGCTCCCCCCCCATGTTTGTAAATAATACTGTATATATCACACTGTACTTAGCGCACACTGTATCTAGGTCACTACGTAATCAACCACACACTACACACACACACACTGTCTGTCGTATTCACTGCATGTCTGCACCCACCTCAATACCACCTGATTTGTGTGACATGTTAAACACCTTTGATTTCAAGATAAAGCGGTATATTAAATCCGTCTAAATAAATAAAATAAATAAATAAATAATTCAGCTATATAGAAACATGACGACAGAAAAAGACCATATGGTCTATCTAGTCTCTCCTTCCATATCAACAACTACAACAGTCCCCTTTTTTCCTTTAGAGATCCTCTGTGTTTGTCCCATGCTTTTTTTAATTCAGCACTGGGAGACTATTCCACGAATCCACCACTCTTTCCGTAAAAAGATATTTCTGCATATCACTCCTGAATCTATCCCCCTTCACTCTCATCCCATGTCCCCTTGTAGCAGAACTTGCTTTCAATTGAAAGAGGCTCTCTCCCTGAACATTTATGTCACAGAGGTATTTAAACATCTCAATCATATCACCTCTATCCTGCCTTTCCTCTAAGATGTACATATTAAGATCCTTTTTAAGATATGACAACCAGAATTGCACACAATATTCAAGGTGTGGTTGCACCATGGAATGATACAAAGGCATTATAATATCCTTTATTTTATTCTCCATTCCTTTCCTTATGATTCCTAGCATTCTGTTTGCTTTCTTAGCTGCCGCTGCACACTGAGCAGAGGGTTTCAACGTATTATTTATGATGACGCCTAAATCTTTTTCATTGGTGTTGCTTTCTAAGATGGTATCTTGCATCTTGTAACCATAGTTTGGGGGTTCTTTCCTAGATGTATAACTGCACTTGTCCACATTAAATTTCATTTGCCATTTGGGCTATCTTCAAGCGTTAATAGCTCTCTGTATGTATCACAAAATAGCTATGCATAGTTCCTTCTTTTAGTGAGATGACTTTAGTATCTCACCAGCTGCTATTACAGCAAACCGAAATGGTAATTTTCCTCTTTAACTCATACTGCACTCCAGGAAGTACCCGAGAAGGAGATGAGAGACCTGACACCTTAGATGTTCTTCTGTTTTTTTATCTTTTCTCTTAATTGTGTCTCTTGTTTTTTATTTCATTTTTTTCTCTCTCCTCTCATATTTGCTTTCCTGGTCGCTGCTCCCATGAGGTGCTTATAGCCCAAAAGGAGTTAAAACTGTCTTATGGAGTATCTGGCAAAACAAATCTTCCTTTCTTCCGCACTGCAACTGCACATATGCTCTTGAAGATTTATCCATCCAGCCTCCATAGAGATCTCAGCAGACAGCCTAGCCCAACTTTTCTGACAGCCTTCAGAGATGTGGTTGTATTGGGCAAGCCTTCCTATCCCTATTTCTTTAGTTACTGCCTTGCCAGGGCAGCAGAACACCTTTTTGGTTGGAAGGGCCAAACAACCCAATCTCCAGCCCTGCTTGTGTCCCACCCCTTTTTGCTGTCTTGCTGTTGGTCTGTGGATAGAACACAAGTAGTAGGGATTTGTTGGCTAAAAATTAACTTTTAAAAATTACTTGACATTCACTCAGATATTCACTTAGGGAGTAGAAAAATAAGAATGTGAACTGGAGTATGTATCATTTTTAATAAGGTAGGCTTGGCCTATCCCAACCAGCTGCTACTGCTTTGTTAACCTCTTGCTGTAGAATTTGCTTTTATTCAGAATTTTTTTTATTGTGTACATCCACATAAACTCCATAACTCCTCTATTTGGACAGATTTCTTCTTAAAGAATTGTTTATGGACTTCCGGTGATGTCAGCAGACCATATGGCGGCGAAGTAGGAGAGCTCCGCCGCCAACGCATACCCAACAGGTATAATCTACCCCTAAAAGAAGCGAGATTGCGGCGGAATGTAGGGGCAGAGTTTGAACAAAGGCCCCCACCATTTGCGGAAGGAAGAGCGGGCCGAGTATATGCCCTAATCCAGCAGGCGCGGCTGAAAGTGGTGACGGAGCGGGGAGACACGTGGCCGAGCAACAAGGGAGACGTGGAGGCCCCGGGGAAAACTAAGGCTGCAGGAGGGCTGAGGAGTGCAAGCAGTGTCCTGCAGAGGGATAGAGAGAAAGAAAATGAAGACATGGAGACAGAGGGAGCAGTGCAGCTTACAAGCCTGGAGTGCCGACCGAGGAGCGGAGTGAGAACCTGGTGAACACGTGGATGGAGAAAAGCACGGGCCCGGGCCTCACGGAGTGAGGTAGCAACACACAAAATACTGCGAGATAAACAGCTGAGGTGGTTCGGAAAGCAGCGTTGGGCCAGTGAATGCAGGTCAGTCGGTGCTGAGGAAAAGAGAGGCTGAGAGTCTGGAGCCTTGGGAGGGCTGAAGACCAGGAAGACCAATGAGCGGTTTGGAGGAATATCTAAGTGCTGGGGGTGAGAGGAACCTGGAGAGGGATAGCACCATAAGAGAGCGGGACTAGAGCATCTGGCAGAGAAGAGAGCCGGGCAGCACTCGGGGAGCCAGCTGCGGACGTTGAGGTACGGAGTGGGTCCAGCCAGTACCCTTTGGAGCTCCATGGGGGGAGAGAGAACACAGGAGTCCAGCAGAAAGGGGAGAAAGAGTCCAGCACAGTGGCCTTTTCTGAAGGAGGTGAAGAAGAAATTGAATAAGGGAGAGTGGGCTGCTGATTTGAATACATACTATACAGAGGAGGGGGAACAGCATAGCCCTTGCAAGTAACCACTGCACGGGGGGGGGGGGGGTGGACTTCTCTCATAATAAGCCATGGGCAAAGCTAAAAGAGAGGGGGCTGTGAAGAAAAGGTTGGCGGAATTCCGCTCCTCATATGTGCCATCAAGGAGTGGAAAGGAAGGAGAGAAGACAAGTAAAATGATGGTGGAGGAGTCACCAGAACAAGTGGAAGAGATGGTGAGAGAGGAGAGCCTGGGAATGGCGGAGAAAATCAAAATGTGGCTCATAGAGTTTAAAGAGGAATTAAAGGAAGAAATTAGCGGTGTAAAAAATGAGCTAAAGGGGACCCTTCAGTTACTTAAACAAGTCTTGAGTGAGCTGGGAGGCCGGGTGGAAGAGACAGAGACCCAGCTGGAGCAACAAGGAGCAGTGATAGAGACTATCCAAAAGGGATGGAAGGAAGTGCGGCAAGCTCAAGAGGACCTGCGGGTTAAAACGGAGGACTTAGAGGACCGCTCAAGGAGGTGCAATGTCAGGGTACGAGGTGTCCCGGAAGATCCCATATATAAGAACAGTGAGGCAGTGGTTCAGAAAGTATTTGGAGAGTTGTTAAAAGCTGCAGACATAGAAGAGGTGAATGCAGGGGAGCCGTTCAGAATTGAAAGGGCGCATCGAGGCTTGGGGCCCATAAGGGACAATCGCCCTCGAGATATTGTGGTCTGCTTGTCCTCCTTTAAAACATAAGAATGTCTGCTGGGAACTGCTCGAAAGATACGGAACTTCCAATGGGAAGGACATAAAGTGGACTTGTATCAGGACTTATCTCAGGGTACGCTGCAGCGCAGAAGAGCGCTGAGAGAGGTCATGGTTTACTTGCGGAGAGCCGACCTGCAATACAAATGGCTATATCCATTCGTCTATTGCTCACAGTTCAAGGGAAGTCGTGGAGAGTGATGTCAAGCGAAGAAGCGTGGATGGCGTTGAGAGACCTAGGGGTAGTGAATCTCCCGGAGGAGGCCAGAAGTCCGGTTGGTAGATCAGACAAGACGGATGGTACCGGTAAGGCGGTCAGCACGAGGTGGCAGAGAGCAGGAGAAGGTGGAAGGAGATTGGCGAGAATGGCCAAGGATCGTTCATGGGAGACCGAGAAGGACAGCACAGCGAGATGAAGCTGAGGATTAATTATGGACTTGAACCAGCTGTATTGTATTCATGAGAGTGTTGTAGAGGCAGATTCTAAGGGCTAGGAAGCGATGGTGGGGTGGGGGGTGCGGAGATAGAGCAGGGTAGGGAAGAAGGGGGGCTCGGAAGGGGAGGGAGGGAGGAGAGGGGAGGAGAACAAGGGTGGGACATGAGCAAGTGGGGGGAGGGGGATGGCAGAGAAAATGGGGGAGGAGAAGGAGGAGGGGGAAGTGTATGTGGGGAGGGTAGGAGAGGGAGAGGTGGGTGGATGGAAGAAGGGAGGCAGGGGTAGGCGGCGGTCCGACTAGCGGTCAGCGTTATGGAAATCAATTCTCCTAACCAGAGACGAGGGAAGGGGGAGGGAGGGGGGAAGGTGGAAGGGGGGAAGGGCAGAGGAGGACAAGGGGAGGGAAGGGAGGGGAGGAATTTATTTATTTTTATTTAAATAATGGCATAATGGAATAATGGCAGGGAGGAAGAGGGGAGTATTATTCGGTGGTGATTTAAAAATAGTAACCTTGAATGTGAAGGGGTTGAACTCACCATGGAAGAGACAGAAATTGTATAAAGAATTAACAAGACATAAAGCAACGATTGTAATGTTGCAGGAGACACACTTGCAAAAAAAGCATGAATTGGTAGTGCGCCCGAAGGGCTATAGAGATTGCATTTTTGCTTCCAACTTAAAGGAAAAAAGAAGGGGTGGCGGTGTTTATTATTGGGGCACACAAAACAGAAGTACAGTCGGTGATAAGGGAGGGAGATACCTCTTACTGAGAGTGAAAATTGGGGTGGAGTGGTTCTGTATAGTAAATGTATATGCGCCCACGGGGTCTCAGAAAGAATTTTGGGAGGAGTTGAGTACACAAGTTGCCTTAATGGGGGAGGGCTGATTTGTGGGGGGGACTTCAATATGCCCTGGGAGGTGGGGCAAGACACGACTGGTAAGAGGGGGAAGGGAGGGGGCGGATAGGAAGAGATATCATAGATCTGTGAATGAGAATGATCTGGTTCATGCCTGGCGCTTGCTAAACCCGGGCAGGCGACAGTTCTCATTCTACTCAGCAGTTCATGGTACATACTCACGGCTTGATGCTATTTGGGTAGGGAAGGAATTGGCAGGTAGGATAAAGGAAGGAGATATGGAGCCTATAACGTGGTCAGATCATGCTCCAGTGGTGGTGCAGGTGAGGGTGAGGGGTGAAAACAAAGGGGGGCAATATTGGAAACGTAATGAAGGGTTGTTGGAGGATATCAGGGTGGTGAAAGAGGTAGAACAATTAATTCTGGAGTATTTTGCGAATAATGGGGAGGGGGAGGTAAAAGAGGGGGTAGTTTGGGATGCTTTCAAAGCAGTGATAAGGGGGGTGTTGATAAAGTGGGGAGCGCGGATAAAAAGGGAACGAGAGGAACAGGAAGAGCAGTTAAGACATCAATTATTGATCTTGGAGGGGAAAGATGCGCAGGGGAGTAATGGGCAGTATTGGGGAGCAGTATTGGAAGTGAGGGCTAAACTAAATGCATTAGAGGCAGACCGGATCAGGCACCATATGCAGCTGCTGAAGCAGAATTTCTTTGAAGGGGGCAATAAAGCAGGGAAATATCTGGCACAGCAGCCAAAAAAGAGAAAAGAGTGGAATAGGATCACGCAGATTATAAACAGGGGGAGCAGTGCGGGATGATCACCAGATTAGAGAATAATTTGTAGCGTTCTTTCAGGAGCTATATGCTGCCCAATAGAGGGTTCTGCGGAGGCAATTCATAATTATTTGGGAGGGGTGAGCTTGCCGCAATTGAAAGAAGAGGAACAGCAGAGGCTGGATAGAGAGATTGGAGGAGAGGTAGTGCTACGGGCAATCAAGGACATGAAGCCAGGAAAGGCCCCGGGGTTTGATGGCCTGACAGCTGTGTTCTACAAGAAATTTGGAAGTCTGTTGGTACAACCTTTAACAAGGGTTTTCAATATGCCCCGAAGTGGTGAGAAACTTGCGGACACGATGTGGTGGGCAGGCATTACACTTAGTAACATAGTAAATGACGGCAGATAAAGACCAGCATGGTCCATCCAGTCTGCCCAGCAATACGGCAAGAATAGGTGCACCTGACGCTCTGTGCAGGTCACCCCTCCCCATGTCTTTGTTTAGCGGTGGACCCACCACTCCATGTAGGACACCCCTATTTGTTGAGAAGTTAGATGGTTCAGTTTATTTTGTTTTTATCCTGTTGCTGTAAAGGGATCCGCTGTGCTTGTCCCATGCTGTTTTGAATTCCGTCACCGTGTTTGCCCCCACTACTTCCATCGTGAGAGCATTCCAAGCATCCACCACCCTTTCAGTGAAAAAATATTTCCTGACATTGCCTTTCAATTTTCCACCTTGCAGCTTCATGTTATGCCCTCTAGTTTTGCAGCTTCCCCGTCTTTGGAAGAGGTTTGTTTGTTCATTGTTCCTCTTTAAGTATTTAAAGGTCTGAATCATATCTCCCCTATCCCTCCTCTCCTCCAAAGTGAACATATTTAGGTCTTCAAGTCTCTTCTCATAAGGTTTCTTACGCAGACTCCAAATCATTTTGGTCGCCTTCCTCTGAACACTTTCCAGTCTTTTTAGATCTTTTGCAAGATATGGTCTCCAAAGCTGAACACAGTATTCCAAGTGAGGCCTCACCAGCGACCTGTACAGTAGCATACACTTATACACAAAGAAGGGAAAGACCCTAGGAGTGCGCGTCATATAGGCCGATATCGCTTTTAAATATAGATGTGAAACTGCTAGCAAAGGTATTAGCGATGAGGCTTAACAAAATTTTGGGGAAGGTAGTGCATGATGACCAAGCAGGGTTTATACCAGGCCGCCAGGTGGCAGATAATATACGAAAGGTATTAAATGTGATTTGGAAGGCACGACGGTCCGGGGAAGAGGCACTGCTTGTTTCACTGGACGCTGAAAAAGCATTTGACCACGTGTCATGGAAATTTCTGTTTTCAGTGTTGGAAGCTATGGGGTTTGGGGCAGAGTTTGTGAACTGGATAAAAGCGTTATATGTAAGTCCTAAAGCATGTGTTCGAGTGAATGGTGGGTACTCATGTTTTTTTTCTTTGGGAAGGGGAACTAGGCAGGGATGTCCCTTGTCGCCATTGCTTTTCGCGCTCTCATTAGAGCCTCTGACAGCGCGAATAAGGGCAAGCCATGAGATTAAGGGGGTAAGGATGGGACAAAAAGAGTACCGTATGTCGCTCTTTGCAGATGATATACTGTTAACAATTACGAGACCAGGGGAAACGCTGCCCACAATAATGAGTGAAATTCAGGACTATGGGAATGTGTCGGGGTTCCGAATCAACTGGGGGAAATCTGAAATTCTGAGCTTGGTAGGGGAGGAGGAACGACAGAGGGAGCTGCAACAGCGCTTTCTTTATAAGTGGGCAAAGAAGTCAATTAGGTACCTGGGGGTGCAGGTGGGGAAGGCATTGGAGGACTTATTTGAGTTGAATTATAAAAAATTACTAGGGCAAGTGGAGACTCACTTGAGGGGGTGGAGTAGGGGGTATTACTCTTGGTTTGGGCGGATGGCGATTGTTAAAATGATGTTGCTTCCGCAGTTTCTGTTCTTCTTTCAAGTATTACCAATTGCGATACCGAGAAGAATCCTGAAGAAGGTACAAAAACAAGTGGAGGGTTTTATATGGGGTCGTAAACAGCCACGGATAGCGGTGCGGACACTACAAGTGCAGGGAAGGGAGGGAGGGTTGGGTGTACCCAATTTGACCTTGTACTACAAGGCAACGCAGCTGAGGGCGGTTTATGCATGGTTATGGGAACCATATAAGCAGTGGGTGATGATGGAAGCAGTGGATTTTGGCCCGGGGGAGATAGAAAGGATAGTGGGGGGGGGGGAGGGAGAGAGGGGTGAAAACCCTTTGGTGGGGCACACTTTAAATGTGTGGCAGCAACATAGGCAGAGTATGGTGGGGGATAAGAAGTGGTCGCCTACAGTTTCCCTTCAGGCGTGTTGTGAAGAGGGAGTGGGACCATGTAGAATAGTCCTTAGAAGATGGGCAGAGCGGGGATTAAATCAGGTGTCACAGATATTAATAGGGAAGGAAGTGAGAGGGTTCGAGGGGTTTAGAGATATGTATCAGTTGATGGAAGTAGACAGGTTTGCGTATGTACAATTGGGGTCAGTGATTAGACAGAGGATGAGGGAGCAAGCTACAGGAGGGGGAGTAGAGTGGTTTGAAGGGACATGTTTGGGTTCCATGGGGCAGAAGGGCATGCTGTCTAGAATGTATAAAGGGTTAATAGCGAGGGGAATGGGGAAGTTGAGTTATATGGAAGCGTGGGAGAGGGATTTAGGGGTGTCATGGGAGGTGGAGGAATGGGAGGGAGTGTCGATGGGAATAGCCAAATTCTCCATAGCCACGTCATTGCGGGAGAATGGGTTCAAGGTGCTGAGTAGGTGGTATCTAACACTGGAGCGGCTGTACAAGGTGGGGATATTGAAGACGGATGCCCGTTGGAGGCTATGTGGGGAAGGGGAAACATGGATGCATATGTGGTGGTCATGCCCAGTGGTTCAAAAGTATTGGGAGAAAATTGGGGATAACATTAATAAAATAGTGGGATCCAGTATAGAGCTTACGCCGGAAGTGTGTGTCCTGCAAAAACAGGATGGAAGGTGGAAAGGGGATTGGAGAATCATTTGGTATTGTGTTGCTGCGGCCAGATGTGAAATAGCATGAGCCTACCATCTATGGACAGTTATGCTAAGAGATTGTCCGACATATATTCTATGTATAAATTAACGGGGGGAAAAAAGGGCAGAGGGGGGCAAACTGCAAATCGGTGGGAGGGGGTATGGAGATGGTTAAGAGAGGGCCTGTGGAAGGAAGATGCTGGGGAGGGGGGAGAGGGAGGGGAGTTATAGGAGGGGTGAGGGAAGATTGCTACAAGTTTGGGTTAAAGGGATGTGATTTTGCTCTAGGGAGGGGGGATTTGGAGTTATAAGTTGACAAGTGTTAAGAAGAGAAGGGGGGATGGGGGGTGGTAGGGATAGTGGAGGTAGAGGAGGGGATACTAGGGGAATTGAAGGGAGGGGTTGGGGGGGGGGAAACATGTAAATACTTACTGTAATGGTAACTGTTGGAACCAGTTGTGTGTGCAAAGCTCAATAAAGCTTAAGTTTAAAAAAAATTGTTCTTGCATAGATTAAACTAGTTGAACGTTGTTTTCTATGACTGTCAATCACTCTTGATGGATACCTTGCCGAGGATAATGGAGTGATTCTTGTTCCATTTAGTCCATCAGGTCTTTTGAAGCATCATGAGGAGCTCTCATCTAAAGATGAATGACTGAGCAGATTAGAATCCCAAGAGTTTTACTTGTTCCTGTATGTTGAAAGAACTGTCTTATCTGGATGGAAAGTGGTTCATATTTATGCAGCAAATCAACCAGTGTATTTCACAAGCCAAAAATGAATTAAATAGTATATGCATTACTTTTCTTATCCATTTTGATATAAACAATAATACAGTAGGCCCCTTTGCTTATGAAGGATTATTGCACTGCCTTGGTGAAGTTGTGAAACAGAAGGCTGAGTGCCTTGATCTCTCCAAGTGTAAATGCAGTCTTGGAACTTCCTATTGCAAAATTGTTAACTGAAAAAAACCGCATTGGGGTAATCGTGACTAACCAATCAGAATTGTTCATTTATGTTCAGATTTTTTTAAACCATTTTATTATATCTGTTTCAAAACAAAATATTGGAATCTCTCTTCTATTTACTGTAATGATGATCAGCATTGTGATTTCAAAAGATATGAGTACAGTATAGCTAAAAAACACTAAATCCTACAGAAGTGACTCCTTTTTTTTCCATTTCAATTTGAAGTGCTGTATTTTCCCTTTTATTAGTGCAGCTGTTTAATGTAACTACCTTGAAACAGCAGCAATAACTTTGTAAAGAGATAAATGTTCTTTTCATGAAAATACCACATACGGTGTGACAAAGCAAGAATTAAAACTGTGCAGTAATGTAAAAATTGGGGGGAGAGCAGAATATTGAGACATCTGGTTAAACTTAACCAAATGTTATCCATTTTTACTTTAACCAGATATGCAGCCAACTTAGCCAGTTAAGTCAGGCTATTAGATGTATTTGCCTAAAGTTCACCGAGTAAGCCACCCATTTAACCTTAGGACAACCATTTACCTGTCCCGATTTAACCAGATAACTTTATCTAGACAGCAGTATTAGCTCTGTCCAGGCATGCCTCTCTCACCTTTCATTTTTAGTTAGTTAAATTTTGTCCAGTCAACAAAGTTTAATCAGTCAGTTTTTAAAGCTGCAACCTACAAAGGTTACCAGGACAAATTTTTTGAATATGGACCTCCAATAGGATAAAAGGAGACTCTTTTCTCCAACATCTTCTATCTGACTTGCAACTTTTGAAATCTTTCGAGTTGAGAGTTCATACTGATGAAAGGGGGGTTTTTTGGTTTTTTTGCAGGTGCTATTTTGTCGTTTGACAGATGAACAGCATCAGGTGTATCAGAACTTCATTAATTCTAAAGAAGTGTACGGGATTCTTAATGGAGACATGCAGGTTGGTAATAATAGGAAACAGGGTATACCACCAGGAACCAAAGAGAAAGACATAGGGTGAAATCTTACTTACCTAATAATGTGGAATCCTGCTAGACCAGTCTAGACAAGTGGGTAGGGTCCCCCTGCCAGCAGATGATGGGACAGAGAAAAAGCAAAGCTCCCAGTGACATCATTGCTGATATAAGGAGTGATTCCGCTTGGGGCATCCTCCAGTATTTAGATGGCAAGCCTCACAAGAACAAATGGAATCAAACTACTCATACAGCAACCAACAAACCCAAGGAGGAAGCCCTGGAACCCTTACTCTAAAGTCTTAACCGTATAAAGCTGTTCTCCAGGAACAAGCAGGAAGTCAGTCCCTCATGTATGCGTGATGTTGGCGCCAGCGGAGCCCACGCAGAAGCATCTCCCCAGCTTTCAAAGCCTTTGGGAAATGCCACCACACATGCATGATCCCCTTCCCGCCCAAGGGTGCCATCTTGCTCAGTCTCCTTTTTTCCACGGAGCACTGCAGATGTGCGTCTGATTCCCCGGAAAAAGTTGATATTTTTCTCTTAGAGTTAATTTTTTCTCTCTGGCCGCAGCTGGTCCTTTTCCCGCCCCTGAGTTCGCTTGCCTCAGCACTGTGTCCTTGAGCCCGTGAATTTTTCTTTCAGTGCAATTTGCACCCTTTTCCCACTGGCAGTTCCTCGGGTCTTTGACCTCGCCGGGGCCCTTTTTCCCCCGATGGTCAGTGGCTTTAAAAAATGTGATCGGGAGGGGCGGAGCCTGATGTCCAGCGGGATGGTCGCATAACGCTGAGGCTCCCGAGAGGCCTACTCAGAATCCTGAATTAACACCGTACATACCTGGATCTTCTACTCTGATCTTACCGGGGCACATTGGTGAGATGGCGGGGACCAAACCTACGCGTCTGGAATTTGGATCTCCTGCGGCTTCTCACGGCAAACGTTCTAAAACTGAACCTCCGTCCCCGCAGAAGGGGCTGGCCTCACGCGAGGGCCCCGAAATGCAGCAGGAAATCCTCGCAGAGATTAGAGGGGTCAAGGACCTCGTGCAGTCAAACGGTGAAGCACTCCGAGCGCTGCGGGAAGATTTTGGTGTGCTGCAAAGCAAGCTAGAAGGGCTTTCTTCGCGTCAGGACAAAATGGAGAGCATATTGGACTCCCATGCGGCCCGGTTGTCCAAACTCGACAAAGTTGAACGCCAGGTGCGGGCCTTGCAGAAAGAAGTGGAAGATGGCAATAATAGAGCGCGCCGCAACAACATACGACTTGTGGGCATACCGGAGGGAGCGGAATCGGGAGACATGAAAGAGTTTTTATGCAAAATCCTCCCTTCCCTGCTCCAAGTCACCTTTACTAAAGCTTTGGAGATCGATCGCGCTCATCGTGTACCCACAAGCATAACGCTCAACAGGAAGACCCCGCGGCCTATCATTTTTCGACTTTTGAGATATCAACACGTCGAGCAAATTCTAAATGCCTCTCGGGCAAAGGGCCATATGGAGTTTGAGAGCCACAAGATCTCCTTCTATCCCGACTTGGCTAAACCCACGGTCGACCGCCGCCGAAAGCGCTTTCTGGAATTCAGGCCGAGGCTTCAACAACTACAAGCACGTTATGGCCTGATGTACCCGGCCAAGCTTCGAGTCACGCTTCACAATCAGACAAGAACATTTGAGGACCCTGATCTACTAGCGGAGTTTTTGGATTCCAAAGAAGCCGACTTGATGCGCTGACTTCCAGAACATTCCTGCAAGTATTCTCATGTCCGCTGTGCCTGCCATATTGGATCTGCCGCAGCCCAGCAAAGAGTCTGGCGAGGGCGTTTAGTTGCCTTACTTTCGATGATATCTGTGACCCGACTCCATCTACCCACAGTAGCCTCGATGAGTATCAGAGACAGTGTTACTTATGGACTCTGGTGTTTCTTTTCCTTCTCATGTCTTTCTATTTCCTCTCTAGGGCCTCCTCCCGCAGACATATGGTCGCCATATTCTTTGGGGGTTTTGCTTCTTCTCTAAGATACTTTGGTACACACTTTTCAATATGGGGTGTATTAGCCAGAATACTCGGTGATTATGTCATTGTTGCACAGATTCTGATTATGTTGTATGTTTTCAAGCGCCCTCACTTAAAATGTCTATTACTGATTGATGGCACCATGTAAGATTTTCTCATTGAACGTAAAAGGAATCAATAATCCGATAAAACGGAAGAAAATCCTAAGCTACCTAAGTCAGGAGGCTGCGGATCTGATTTTTCTCCAAGAAACGCATTTAAACTCGAAGGAAACTCTTAAACTCAATATTAAACCTTACATGGTGGCCGCCTATTCCCCAGCCGTTTCTAAGAAATGTGGGGTTGCCATACTGGTTAGGAAATCTTTGCAAGCTACTATTATTGCGACTAGTTCAGATACAGAAGGTAGATGGTCCAGAGTTCACCTCAAGATAGGTAGTCTTGAAGTTACATGTATATGCCTTTACGCTCCTAATGTGGATGACCCTGCCTTTTATGCTACCATTGCTCAGGTTGCGCAGGCCTCTGCTAATACTTCATTGATACTTGGGGGGGATTTCAATCTAGTCCTTGATCCCCTGATTGACAAACAGCCGCCTAGGACAAGTGGTCCCCCCAAGAGTCACACCACGCTTACCTCCTTGATCAAAGATCTTGCTTTAGTTGATCTATGGAGGTTACTACACCCCAATGAGCTTGACTTCACCTTTTTCTCTTCCCCTCATAAATCCCAGTCTCGCATAGACTTTTTTCTAATATCAAAACTGTTAGTTCCTCAGGTGGACACTGCAAAGATTCACGCCCAACATATTTCAGATCATGCTGCTATTTCCTTTCAATTACACACTACTGCACCCCCAGGGAATTCGGGGGCCTGGTTCTTTGATAGAGCCCTGCTAACTCAGCCAGAGTTCCAGTTAGAAATTTGAGCTGCCATACAGGATTACTTCCACTTTAATCTACCCCAGGATACTGCGAATTGGGCTTGGTGGGAGGGCTTCAAAGCGGCCATTCGAGCAACGATCACTAGCTATCAAATCCGCCTGCGAAAACAACGCAAACAGCAGCTACTCATCCTAGACCAACAAATAAAAGCAGGCGAACGAGTTCTAACTTCCCGTACTGATCCATGTGTATTAATTCGACTACAACGTCTCCGTTTTCAATATAATTCAATCCTCTCAACTGCAGCTTCTAAGAGCATTGAGCTTCAGCGAGGGACATATTACCGTGAAAATAACCGAGCCGGTCGACTTTTAGCCAACGCCTTGAAAGGTCAAAAAGAAGCCAAATGCGTAGCGGCCATTCGAGCTCCACAGGGAGGGGGCATAGTGACCACAGACTCCGACATTGTAGAGCTCTTTCGGGATTTCTATACCCGCCTATATCAATCTGAATGTGAGTTCTCGTCAGAGACATTTGAGCGATTGCTTTCTGGCATTCAGCGGCCGACCCTCTCTGAAGATGATAGGGATGCGATGGATGAACCCTTCTCTTCTTTAGAGATACAATCTGCCCTAAAACGAACAGCCTCGGGCCGTGCCGCAGGACCCGATGGTCTCCCGACCGAATTCTACAGAACGTTCAGTGCCGACTTTGTTCCATATTTAAAACTCTATTTTACTGCCCTTGTGGTAGATACATCCTCTTTGGGATCCTTTTCTGCAGCTAATGTGGTAGTATTTGAGAAAGAAGGCAGAGACCCGCTACTAACCGCCAACTACCGTCCCATCTCCCTACTTAATGCCGATTATAAGATCTTCGCAACGATCTTGGCCACCCGGCTATCTGACAGGATGGCCACCCTAATTCACCCCGACCAATGCGGTTTTATACCCGGCAGATCAACTGCTGACAATGCTCGGACCTTGTGCCATGTGCTATCCAGTGCTGCCAATCTAGATCATCCATGGGTGGGTCTCTCTCCCTGGATGCCGAAAAAGCCTTTGACCGCTTAGAATGGCCCTTCTTATTTGCAGTTCTCCGATGGTATGGCTTTGGGGAGGGCTTCCTCCGATATCTCCAAGTCATGTATACTCAACCCGTCGCCAGTATTTGTGTCAATGTCATCAAGTCTCAGCCATTTAATCTCCAAAGAGGCACGCGTCAAGGTTGCCCCCTATCACCAATGCTCTTTGATCTAGCTCTTGAACCCCTAGCCCTCCTTATTAGACAGTCCGCACGTATTCGAGGTGTCCCCTTCAGTCATAGGGAGATCAAACTTTCTGCATATGCAGATGACCTTATGCTTTTCGTATCCCTCGATTCGGTTCCAGCTGTCTTGGATCTGATTGACGGATACTCACAATTATCGGGCTATAAAATTAACTGGACCAAATCTGTAGCATTCCCCCTGAACCGCTGGGTACATGAGGCTGACATGCAGGCCTTTCCCTTCCTTTGGCAATCCCGCATGGTGAAGTATCTCGGGGTCCATTATTGTTCTCCTTTAGAAGACACTATTAGTTTTAATGCCAAAGAGGTAGTCTCCAAAGTCCGTGAGCTCACGAATCGTTGGTCTCCCTTATCTCTTACATGGTGGGGCCGCTTAGAAACCGTGAAAATGATGATAGCCCCCAAAGTGAACTACATTTTAGAAATGCTGCCATGTTTACTCCCGCTACATACTTATAAAGATATTGAGGGCCTTCTCGTCCGTTATCTCTGGCAGGGCAAGCCACCAAGGATAGCTAAACAAAAACTACAGTCTGCAAAGGAAAGAGGGGGTACCAGATTTCCTGATTTTCTTAGATATCATCAAGCCTTCCTACTTAAGCAAGGTGCCCGATGGCTAGATGCCTCAACAGACAGCAGACCTGTTTGGCTTGACATAGAAGAGGAGCTTAGTAGCCCAATTCCGTTGACCCATCTCCCCGGTATGTCCTATCAAGTAGACACCCGCCATCCACCAATGATTGTCGATACTCTCGCGGCCTTTAACACTCTCATTCTATCATTGGGCCCGAACATATGTCCTCAGGACGGACTCCCGCTATGGAATAACCCCAGAATTCAAGTCCTAAATAGAACGATAGCCTGGAAACCCTGGTACTCAAGGGGGATCTGGACACCCCAACAGCTTTTCTCAGCAGCTCGTTGGAAAACCTTTTCTGATTTACAAAAGGAATTTGCGTTACCAGCGAAACACTACTTTCAATTGATGCAGCTTCAACACTGCCTCAAAAGTGCCCGAATCATGCCGCCCTCTGCCCCTACTGAGGACGGGCTATTAGAGATAGTTCACTCTATTAGTAGTACACATGGGGTAGCCTCTAACTTTTATAAAATCTTATGTCAGGGCACAGACATGGCCACTTTTAGAGCCCAACAAGCCTGGGAGCGCGAACTGCAAATCACTTTAACCCCTGTGCAATGGAGCGTTTTCTGGAGCAAAGTAGTGCGGGTTTCCCGGTCTGCCTCTGTTACCCAAACTCTCTTCTTTTTTGCACACAGATGCTTTTACACCCCAGAAAAAATAGCTAAATGGAACACAAATGCTAGGGACCAGTGTTGGTCTTGCCATACTGCTGTGGGAACCTTCGCTCATGTTATTTATGAATGTCCTCATCTACAGGCTTATTGGGGGCGGGTCTGGGGTCGTATTCAATGTATCTTACACCTTCACGAGCCTCTCTCTTGGAAGATTGTGGGACTCCGCTCTGTGGCGGGGGTCCCCTCTCTTCCTAAGACGGGTCGCTTTCTCCTTGATTTCATGCTGGGTATAGCCATCTGCTTAATCACGAGGAATTGGAAGGATAGCTCTCGACTGACTGTCAATGAATGGTGGAACCTCGTCTGCTTATATAGTAAATATGAGCAGATACCTCGGAGAGCTATTCCTCATGCCCACCCTCACTCTTGCTTGTCTAAATGGCAGATGCTCAATGATTATGTACAATCTGCTCATTGCTCCAACATGCCTGTATAATGTGCACTCATCATGTTTCAGATCACCGTTAGGTTTTGTAACACAATAATGTAAGTACACGCCCGTTTCGGGAAGGATTTAGTTTTCTAGAGAAGAAGCAGGGGGGAGGGGGGTGGCAGGGGTTTACTTTGGTGTATGTATTACACTTTATGTATCTGTCTTTTAGCTGTATGTCTTCCTTTTCCTTTGTTGTTATAAAACGAAAATAAAGCATTTAAAAAAAAAAAAAAAATGTGATCGGTATTCCAGTAATTTTTCTATCACTGATACACACGACTGCTATTTCCATTGTCTCTGTCCCGACCACGACCCAGAGATTTGCCAGTCCTGCAAGAGGCTGACCCCCAAAGCAGTCCAAGCATGACCAGATGTTCGGGTCTGCCTCAGAAACCTCTTCCAGGGCCCAGTCCAAGACCCCGGGATCGCGCATTTACTCCATGGCCACCAGTCAGGGCCGCGAGTCCTCTGATCGGGTGTCCCCGATCTGGATCCCGAAGAAGAAAAAGAAAGCCTTGCGGGACTCCTCAAAAGACTTGGGGAAGATGGGTAAGTCCCGTGCCAGATCCTAAGCCCCCGGAGGAGGACCAAAGTGTCTGAGCAGGAGCGGCCGTCAAAACTTCCCAGGAAGGACTCTATGGACCACAGCGATCGGGCCCAGGTCCCCGCGGCCATCCCCACCAGGGACTCTCCTCCTCCACCAGCGCTGGACCCAATACCCTCAGCATCTGCACTAACTGCTGTGACCTCATCCGGGCTGAAGACCAGAATGAAGGCCCTGGAGCGCAGCTTGTCTACTTTCTTGGCCACTTAGCAGGCCACGCTATATGGCTTCACCGGTTTATCTGCCAAAAACACCGGGACCTTGACCTCGACGACTTCCTCCAGGGTCGAATTGATTGCCTGGAGCTCCCTCACCCAGGTCAATTACCGACGGAGGTCATGTTCGTGGTCCCATTCCAGAGTACCCCGATCCTACTCAGCCAGCAGATGCGGTTCTGGCCACGCCGCCGAGGCCTATGAGCCTCCGACCCCGACACGGGTCCATTAGATTGTCAAAACCACCTCCACTGAGAATCAGAGGATGACACTTCCCCTGAAACCCGGAGGCATCGAGACCTTCCATCGGACCTGTCCACACTGAGGGCCTGGCATCAGTCCTCATCCAAGGATAAGACTTTCCTCAACTTCGTGTGAGACATGGCCAAAGCTCTGGCCCTCATCACTGAATTCATAGATGACCCTCAGTTGGAGGATCTCAAGATCCTCCAATTCGACTCCTTCCCAAAAGAGTCACTATTGTTGCCAGTCCCGGCGATCCTCAAGAGGCTGCTCCTTCGCATGTGGGAGACGCTGGCTATGGTACCCACAGTTAGTTGCCAGCTCAACCTTATGTATAAGGTCTGCCCAAGCCCAGACTTCCACAGGAGCCAATTACCACACAATTCCATGGTGATCGAGTCAGCCATGAGTCTGCTCCAAAACCAAAAGATGCGCTCCTCAATGCCTTCCGGCAGGGAGGCCCAGAGCTTCGATGCCCTTTGCAGAAAATTCTACCAGGGCTCCATGCTGGGCTGTCGGGTCCAGGCATACCTCTTGTACATGGAAATGTTCCTCCGGGACACCATGAAGGAGCTAAAAGGCTACTCTGTTGACCTCTCCGGGTAACCCCTCCAGAGGTTCCAGACACTGGCCAAAACTGCCGCCAATTGCTCAAAGTTTATCACCCGGACCGCCTACGATGGCTTCGAGGACCATGGCCTGGGTCACCGGCGCCAGGAGACAGACTTGGCCCAATCTTCCGACCTCAAGCAATGGGTCCAGGAAAAGCTCCTGGATGTCCCCTGCCTGGGAGAGAACCTGTTTGGCAAGGCCATGGCAGACAAAACCGCAGAGCTTGAGGCCAAAAAAAACGTTCTTGGGCCCCAAGCATAAGACCTCCGGGAAGAAACCCCCCTTCTTTAGGAAGGACCCGGGATCCCAGAGCTACCAACAATGCCAGGCCCCACAGACCCCTCAGCAGGGTCCCCGAGGACCTGGGCAATGACCTCACAAGCAGAAAGGCATAGCCTCTAATCTCTTCAGGAGATCAACAGCCCATGGGGGGACATTTGGTCCACTTTGCCCACCGCATCACCACCGACATCTGGGCACTCCAGGTTGCCAGAGAGGGTTACCTCCTCTACCTGGACCAGATGCCCCCTCCTTTCTTCCCGGGAGAGCGCCCTAGGACTTCCCTGCATCAGGCCCTGCTACTTCAGGAACTCACAGGTTTTCTCAGACATGGCTGTGGAACCAGTGTCCCATCAACAACAGGGCAGGGGGGTTCTATTCAAGATACTTCCTCATTCTCAAAAGGACAGGAGGCCCAAGGCCCATTCTAGACTGAGAGATCTAAACAAGTTCCTGGTATGGGAGAAGTTCAAGATGCTCTCCCTTGGAACCTTGCTGCCATACCTACAGCAAGGAGACTGGCTATGCTTCTTGGACCTAAAGGATGCATATACCCACATCCTCATCCACCCCAGGCACAGACAGTACCTCAGGTTCATGGTCAGAGTGACCACTACCAATACGGGGTACTACTGTTTGGGCTTGCCTCTATACCCAGAGTCTTCACAAAGTGCCTGGCAGTCATGGCAACCTACTTATGCCTCCAAGGAGCCTTAGTCTTCCCCTACTTATGTGACTGGCTCATCAGAGGAGACACAGCCACCGAGGTGCAACAGGCCATAGGCTGCACCATCATTGTCCTGCAATATCTGGGGTTCATGATAAACCACCCCAAGTCCCACCTCACCCCAACACAGAGCTTGGAGTTCATTGGGGCGCACCTGGATACCCTTTAGGCAAAAGTCTTCCTACCCAGTGACAGGGCCGGATGGCACATAGCCCTGGCTGCAAAAGTCCATGGCAGATGCTCTGTGTCGGCATGCAGCATGCTCCGCCTGCTCGGCCATATGGCCTTGACGGTACACATCACACCAAATGCCCACTTTCGCATGAGGGGCAGCTCAGTGGTGCCTCAGGTCTCAGTGGACGCAGGCCACTGGCTGCCTCCTGGACAAGGTCTACATGGCCCACCCTCTGGCAGAGTCGCTCTGCTGGTAGAAGACCACACAACACCTGAGGGGCAGGCATGCCTTTCCAATCCCCCACTCCTCAACAGGTCCTCACCATGGACGCTTCATTGCTGGGTTGGGGAGCCCACTGCGGGAACCTCCGCACACAGGGCACCTGATCTTAGGCCGAAGCCCAACAACAGATCAACTTCTTGGAGCTCAGGGCCATATTCCTGGTGCTCAAGGCCTTCCGCCACCGTCTCCAGCATTGGCCGGTGCTCATCCAGACGGACAACCAAGTGGTGATGTTCTACTTGAACAAACAGGGAGGCATGGGTTTCTACACCCTCTGCTAGGAGGCAGTAGCCCTCTGCTCATACGCAATCAGCCAGGAGATGCTCCTGAGAGCGGTCTACCTGCCGGGCCAAAACAGTGCATTCGCAGATGGGCTAAGCAGAGTCCTGCAACTGCACGAATGGCGGCTAGACCCCAGAGTAGCCCACAAGTTATTCTGGCTCTGGGGGACCACCAGATAGACCTCTTCCCTAGTCCAGCCAATGCCCAGCTGACCCGCTTCTGCTCCCACCAACCTCATCCATCCCGGGTAGCAGCAGATGCTTTGCTCATCTTATGGTTGGAAGGTCTTCTGTACGCCTTTCTACCCACACCGCTGGTGGCCAAGACCCTATTCAAGGTCCTTCAGGATAGGGCGTCGCTAATCCTGGTAGCCCTCTGGTGACCCAGGCAGCCATGGTTCCCACAGCTGCTCCACCTAGTGATGGAACCCCCGGTCCCTCTCTGGAACTCCCCAGGGCTGCTGACTCAGGAGGAGGGCTCCCTTCTTCACCCCAATCTGGGGTCTCTGGTGTTAACAGTGTGGTTGCTGAGCAGGTAGCCTTGGCTCCCTTTAACCTCTCAGAGGAGGTAGAGAAGGTCCTGCTGGCCTCTCACAAGTCTTCCACAAGATATGCTTACGCCTTCAAGTGGCGGAGATTCTCCATGTGGTGCTTGAAGAAATGGGCAGACCCCTTCTCCTGCATGGTGCAGCTAGTCCTGCAATACCTGCTGCACCTCTCCCATGCTGGACTCAAGTCCAACTCAGTCAGGGTGCACCTGTGTGCCCTTTCATCACACCATCACTCTATCGAGGTCAAGCTTCTATCAGCTCAACCCCTCATCACTTCCTGTGGGGCCTACTGCTCTCCATGCCCCCAATCCACCCTCCCCTGCTGGAATGGGACTTTAATGTAGTGCTGACCTGGCTCACCCAGCCGCCATTTGAGCCCTTAGCCCCCGCCATCTGCGGTACCTCTCTTGGAAGGTACCGTAGGTCACCTTCCTGGTGGCGCTTACCTCCACTAGCAGGGTCAGCGAGCTCCAGGCTCTGGTAGCAGAGCCACCATATATGAGATTCTATAAGAACAGGGTCGTGCTTCACATGCACCCCAAATTTCTGCCAAAGGTGGTCTTCTCCTTCCACCTCAGTCAGGAGGTGGTGCTCCCCACCTTCTTCCCACAGCCTCACGCCAGCAACGTGGAGGCTATACTTCATACTGGAGTGGAGGAGTGGCCTAGTGGTTGGGGCAAGGTACCTCAGGCCGGAAGGCCGGGGGTTCAAATCCCACTAGAGGACAGCATCCTTGGGCCGGAAGGACTGGGGTTTCTAGTCCCACAGATGCTCCTTGTGGTCTTGGGCAAGCCACTTAACCCTCCATTGCTCATGTTCCCTGTAAAATAGTTATCTCCAAGTTATAATGACCTGTTCAATGTAATTTCAGTTTGTTCAATGTAAACCGCCTTGATATCATGAAAGGCGGTATTTAAGAAATGTTAAATAAATAAAATAAAATAAATACTCTGGACCGTAAGAGGACCTTGTCCTCCTACCTGCAGTGTACCCAGAGCCACTGCAAAGCCTCCCAACTTTTCATCTCCTATTACCCCAGCTGGCCGTGGAAGGCGGTGACCAAGCAGACCCTGTCCACATGGATTGCAAACTGCATTGCTCTTGCCTATGAACAGTCTGAGCTCCCACTGGAGCACCGAGTCAAGGCTATAGTGACCTCGGTTACAAACTTGCATTGTGTCCCGATGACAGACATCTGCCGGGCCGCCACCTGGTCTTCAGTCCACATCTTTGCAGATCACTACTGCCTGGAGAAGGAGTCTCGACAGTACAACACCTTCGGACAGACCATACTCCGTAATCTTTTCTGGATTTAGGCAACCCCGACACTTCTGTGTTTAGGCTACCGGACTGATGGTTCTCCATGGACACTGGGGTCCTTTCAGAGTCTCTCCTTCAGACTCACTGGCTGCTACTCATGGCTTGACAGTGTCTTTTCTACAGGTTGTCAGTAGCCTGTAGCTAGAGACTCCCATATGTGAGGACTGACTTCTGCTTGTTCCTGAAGAAAGTGTAGTTACTCATCTGTTACAGGTGCTCTCCAGGGACAGCAGGAATCAGTCCTTACAACTCTCCCTCCTCCCCGTAAAGTTGCCTTAACTATACCAATTTATTTTTTGATGTCTTAGCAATGTCATCTGACTGAGTAAGATGGCACCCTTAGGCGGGAAGGGGGCCATGCATGCATGGTGGCATCTCCCAAAGGCTTTCTTTGAAAGCTGGGGAAATGCTCTGCGCGTTCTCCATCGGTGCCAATGTCATCCATTTGTGAAGACTGATTCCTGCTGTCCCTGGACAACACCTGTTACAGGTGAGTAACTACGCTGTCTGAAAACTTAGTTTTGTGCATTCACCATAGAGAAAAGGCAGCTGAGCAGAAACCTCTTAGAGTGTGTCCTGGACTAGTCTAGCAGGGCTCCAGGAAAGGAAATTATCAGGTAAATAAAATATCTCCTTCCAGATCATCCTGCTAGACCAGTCCAGGCAAGTGGGAAGTACCAAAGATATGACTCAACTGGGGATATGACTCAGCTGGGCAGGAAGAGGATTCAGCTGCCTTGAGAACCTCTGCCCTGAAAGCCGTGTCCAGTCTTGCCTTGTGTTTCAGAAGTTCCAAAAGATGGCGTTCAGAGAAGCATGAGATGCATCTTGTGCGTCACTATACACTCTTGGTACCCCCATGCCGGTTGGCATACATTGCTGTTGTTGTATTGTCCAAGAATACCTGGGCTGCTTGCCCTTGAACTAAGCAGCAACACCGCAACACGGCAAATTTATTTATTTAACATGTCTTCTATACCGCTTTTCAAATTATCAAAGCGGTTTACAATGAACATTAATTTAACAGGTTATAATGAACATTAACTTAATGGTTACATTGAACATCAGGGTAGGGAGGAATAGAATGAGCTTAGAACTTAAATATAAGGAAACTTATAATACATAGTGGGCATTCAGGTGACATAGTATTATGCAAGCCGGAGCATCTTTGAGGTAAGGTAGTGAGTGGAGTTGGTTGTAGCTGGAGTTGGAAGGGGTTTAGTTGAGTTTGAGTGGGGGTTTGAGGTAGCCCAGTTGAGGGAGACAAATATTTATGTCTGATCTGAAGAATTCTTGGAAGAGATGAGTTTTTAGCTTTTTACAGAAGTCAGTTACATCTTCGATGGCTCTTAAGTTACTTGGGAGTGTGTTCAAGATTGATGGTCCATATATAGAGAAGATTCTTTTACATGTAGCCTGAGAACGTTTGGCTTTGTGGGTTGGTATAATGAGGAGATTTTGGTTTGGAATGGCTTGCATCTCCAATGGAATGATTGGTCAGGTTGCCTTATGGGCAGTCAAGTGGCCTTACACTGTGTGACCCAAGCAGTGTACTCCCCCACTGGAGAGACTGGCATCTTTTGTCACCACAATGGATCCTCTAGCATTATGCCAATCAACAAAACAGAAGGGTGGTATCACTACAGCAGACCCTCTGCCGCTGAGGGAGGAAGAGGTAGCCAGATCTTGTAATTCTGAGAACCTCTTGATGAAGCAAGTATTTGTGGGTCCTTGCCCACGGAACAAGTTCTGTTGTTGCAGTCATTGTGGCCAGACTATGTAGATAATCTCAGAGTCGGGGTGGGGAATTAAAAAGCTGCCAACTGACTCAAGAGCTTGGCCTGCCACTCATTGGTTAAAAAATCCCTCCCTTGCGAGTATTGAACCAGGCCCTCAGATACACAGTGGATTAGGAGGGCATAAGATAAATCCTGGTGTGGTTCACCCCCCCCCCCCCCCCCATTCTAGGCTGTCAAGAAACTCTAATATCCAGGAAGTTACAAGATGACCATCTTCCAGCAACTTGCCTGAATGAGCCAGTCATCCAGGTACGGGTGTACTTGGATACCATTACATCAGAGAGCCACTAATGCCATTATTATAACGTTGAAAAAGGTTCTGTGGGCTATCACCAGAACAAAGGGAGGGGCACAAACAGAAAACTCCTCATCCTACTGAATAGAAATATGAAAGTAAACTTTGGCTAGGTCCAGGGAAGAGACAAACTCTCCCTTTTGGACCCTTTGCATGTTGAACCTGAGCATCTCCATCTGAACCTGAGACTCCCGTAGACAGCTTTGAGGTTTAAGATCGGCCTAAAAAAACCATCCATCTTGAGGCCCATGAAATAAATAGAATACCTTCCTGTGCTCCTCTGGGTAGGAGTTACAAGCACAATGGGCTGGAGCTGGAAGAGCCACTCTAGAGTGATTTTGATGGCAGCTCTTTTGAGAGGGGTGCTCTCCAGGATGAACCATACTGAACAGTGTCAAGGACCCAGGCCCACTCCTGGTAAGAGAATGGAGGCTTCCGCTCAGGCATTCTGGAATGCATCCCCAGCCTATTGCTGGACATGACAGGCGGGACCGGCACCAGAGGTGCCCTAAAAGGTCTGAGGCTGTCCTTGAGACCTGCCAAACTGAACCGCCTGTTTCTCTGGATGGTAATGCCAAGAAACCTTAAAATGGGAACACAATGATGAGTGCTTATCTGTTCCCCTCAGCCTACCCTTAGTCATTCAGTGTGGCCTGGCCTCACCCAAGCCCATTCTCTGCTTCTCCGGGTCTTCAGGGAAGCTTGGTCAAATGGGATTCTGAGACTATCTCATCAGCATCTACTGGCAGGAAGACGCTACCCACTTGTCTAGACTGGTCTAGCAGGACGATCTGGAAAATAGCATTGCCTGTTCACAGTGGGGGCTGCTACCCCCAGGCCAAAACTGCCATATTAAATGAATTTAGTTGTATACATTCTCTCTCTTCATTCATTTATTTCTGTTTAGCAGCACAAAATGTAACCATGGAATGCAAACTCTGCTCAGGAGCAATGTATTGGAAGGTAAATGAGGAAAGGAAAATAGGTCCTGGCACATGCAGGGTTCCCTCTCGGTATTCTGGTTATATAGCAGGCAGAAGGATTGCAGATAATCAGGGGTCTGTTCTTTTTATGTTCTCTTTAGTGGTGATGGCTTTCCCTTCATTTTAAAACCTCACTAATTTGAATCCACAGCTCTTCTCAGTGGAATTAATGTTACTCTGAAGATCGACTGCTATGGGTGCCACGGAGCAGATTATTCTGCTGTCTCTCGTTATAGATTAAAATGTAATTTCATCCCCAGGAGTATGCTCTCCCATATTATTACCACTAGTGGCAAAATAATGGTTAGAGCACTGGCTTGGGGACCAAGAGACCAGGGTTTGATTCCCACTAAAACTCCTTGTGGCCTTGGGAATGTCATTTAACCCTCCATTGCCTCAGAAAAATCCAAGTTATCAATGTTCCTGTTTAATGTACATTATCAAGTTTAAGTTGCAATGTAAACCGGTTTGACTGAAGGATAAAGCAGTATAAAAAACATTAAAATAAAATAAATCATCTATATGGCTCTTGCAGCAAAATCATTCGTTAAGATTTCTGTTCTTGTCATTAGAGCTTCCCTTTTTAGATTTTGACTAATACACTGATAGAATACCCTCATGAAAAGAACAATCTGTAAATACTGCAAAAATTACTGTCTCTCCTGCCCCACCAGTCTTTCTCAACCTGCCCCCTCACCTGTTTTAAACCCGCTGCTCTGTCTTTATTGGTCTTCTTTTCAGAAAAAAACCCAGAAATTTTATTTAAGATGTGCTCTCTTTTTTTTCTTTGTTTTCCTTCTATTTTTTGTTTATTTTGGTCATTTTCTTGAGGGAGGGAAACAGGAAGTTTGACTTTTCTGTCTTTTTTACAGCCCTTTCCCTCCTGATTTCCTTTCCACATCTGGTCTCATCTCCCATCTTCCTCACTATTCTTACTCTTTCCACCTCCTCCTCTCCTGTATCCTCTCCCCTAAAGCCACTAATTCCTTTCTTCTCACTGATAGTTTCTGCCCCTGATGGCCCAGTAGAAACTGGGCTGGGCTGTAGAAACATCTACTTTTCAGCGCAGCCACATGAAGACTGCACTGGCATGTTGTCCTTTTATGAGGTGGTAGAGTAGTAGATATCTCTTCTTCCTGTATCAGCATGTGCTGCTCAGTGCAGTCTAATAGGGTCCATCTCAGGATACCATAGTACTGTCTCCTCTGACAGCACAGTTAGGCCTTCCAGATTCAATATCAAACCACAGCAACCTGTATGCTTCAGGAGTTGCAAGTGCAACTACATTTCTTTTGTCCTGTATGTTTCTATTGATGACATTACAGTCTCTGCTGAGAAGAAACTATCTTCTGTCTGCATTTGTACAGTGCTGCATGTACCTAGTAATGCTATACAAATAAGTAGTAGTCATGATGATCAGATGCCAAGAAAGAAATTGTAACGGGGCAACCATGTACCTGGGACATTTATACCCTAAATATATATAGCTGCGATATATTGATTGAGACTGATTGGACCACTGACCTTCTGAAGATCCAGTGATGCTGAATGGGCAATCTGGGTTGATTCCCAGCTCAGGCATCTGCTCCTTTGGCAAGTGGTTTTCAACCCCGTCCCCACAACATATCTAGCCAGTCAGGTTTTCAGAAGATCCACGGTGAACTTTTTTATTTTTGTCTCAGTTTAAAATTTATATATAAGCATCAACAGCAATGCTATATAATAAACATTAGATACTAAGTCAGTTCGCAGAGGGTTAAAATTATATATGTCGACGAAACCCCTCAATAATAATATTATGTGATTCTATATGAAATGACACGTTCTACAACACCTTATTAAAAATGATGTTATATTTTGAATCTTTTTTATCTAACCTTTTCTTATAGTTAAATTTTCTTTTTGGTTTCCCACTTTTTTTTAATGTTTTCTTCTATGTGAACAAAAGGGTATATGAGTCTCAGACTTCTTGTAGCAGCGGTTTAGATGTTCAAAAATCTGTAACCTAACTGCCAAATCGCATCAACGACTCATTTCTGTATATACCCTTCAGTACTCTTATGATGTTGCATACGATAAAGTATAAACTTTCATGAACTGTAATGAGGTAATTATGCCAAACTTATCTCCAAAAAGAGCAGGCGACCCCAACGCAATCTCCCGGTCCGTTAATGCGTTTCACGGAGACGTTTCCTCAGGGGGTATGACTACAAAACTTCATAGTCTTGGAATTGGCATTTGATACTTTTTAGATGCGTATACATGAATCGATATCTTCAAATCATCTAAAAGGAATCACAACATATCGAAATGGCAAATTAAGTTTTATAAATTAGAAGTAGAAAGCCATTAATGTTATCTTTTCAGGCGATTCCAAACATACCTCTTCAGTGTCGGTATTCATTCATAGTTTAAAAATGGCTGACAGCTCATCTGGACACTACGCATGCGGGTTCTCCCTTCTAACGACTATATAAGGAATACGTTCAATGACGTATACCTTGACGTCAATCAATTTCCTTAGGTAAACTCCCCACCGGGATTAGACGTCATACCGGTGACGTTCTTGTCGATATCCTACAGTTGTTCCCAACATGATTCTTATATTAGTACAAACAGACATTCCATTCAATCGTACTATTTAATCCCATTGGGGACACAGTATTAAGTGTAAATATCCAACGTTGTTCATGCAAATGTAAGGTTTGAGCTTGTGTCTTCCCCCGCTGTCCAGACGTGACTAGTTCTATGCAGAAGCATCTTAAATCTTCAAAGTCGTGATTGAACTGTTGACAATGTGCTACTAAAGGGGCCTCCACTACTCCACAGTGTAATCTACTGCGATGTTCGATGATCCTGGTTCGGAACATTCGGGTAGTCTTACCGATATATCTCAACCCACAAGGGCATATGATTGTATATACTACTGAGCTAGACGTACAGGAAGTGGCGTTTCTCAACCTATATAGAATCCCCCCGTGTTCAAATGTGGTGCAATCTTCTGTAACTCCACATATGGAGCAAGTGCCACATTTTCGGTGACCAGGCTGTTCCACTGTGCCGTCCTGTATAATAGGTCGCAATTGTGCCGGACTCAAATATTCTTTTAAGTTGCGTTGTCGCGTCCAGACACAGCGAATGGTATGTCGTTGAAATCCCGGTACTGTGGCTAAGACATTACTGTGTCTTCTCAGAATTCGTTTAATATCACCACTAAAGGGCGAAAACGCAGTAACGAAATTAATGTTCTTATCATCTTCCTCTTTAGCTCGTTTTGGTTGTATCAACAGTGCTCTGTTCATATATAGGGCCCTCTTATATGCAGTCCTTACCACATGTCTCGGGTATCCCCTACATTCAAAATCCCTTTGTAATTGTTTAGAGCAGCGTCGGAAATCTGCTTGTTCAGAACAATTCCTGCGGAATCGAATAAATTGAGAGAGTGGTAAGCTATCCCTCAGCTGTTTAGGGTGGCTGCTGGTGTAGTGTAGAAAAGTGTTCCTGTCCGTTGTTTTTCTATATACTGATGTTAACCAGCCTGTGGCACTTTTCTTTACCTTCACATCCAGAAAGGTAATACTCTCTGGATGGGAAGAATAGGTAAACTGGATATTGGGGTCCTGATGATTCAACCACTGGTGGAATTGTGTTAAAGAACCCTGCGTGCCTCGCCATAACACAAAAATATCATCTATGTACCTCCGCCACAAAACAAGGTGTGGCTTATATGGCGAGGCGGCTATCCATGTTTCTTCATATCTAGCCATATATAAATTCGCCACCGAAGGGGCGCACGTGGCGCCCATTGCCACCCCTTTCAATTGTTGATACACTGTATTTTCAAAAAGGAAATAATTGTGGAAGAGCATGACGTCTAACATTCTGCTCATAAAAACCAATTTTTCCTCCGACAAATCTCCTCTTCCCCGAAGGGATTGGAGAATCACTTCTTTGGCTGCATCCTGTGGGATGCTGGTGTACAGCGCCGCAATATCAAAAGTCGCCAATAATATATCATCCTGCATTGCCATTTGTTGATGTTCTTGTAATAATTGTAAAAAATGAGTAGTATCACGTATATAAGTTGGAATCAGAGTCATAAGTGGTCGGAGATAGGAATCCACATATATCGATAGTGGTTCAAGTAAACTTCCTCTTGTAGACACTATGGGCCTTCCCGGGGGGTTCTCAAGATTTTTATGGATCTTTGGAACCAAGTAAAACTTAGCTATTATAGGGTCTTCTTTGTTGAGAAATTTCCACTCCTTTTTAGAAATTAGTTTGTCCTCCAACGCTCGTACAGTTATTTCTTTGATCTGGTTTCTTAACTGCGGTGTTGGGTCTTCATGTAATGGGCAATAAATTTCCTCCTGATGCAATTGGTGGAAAGCTTCCCTCAAGTATTGATGTCTAGCCAGAATGACTATCGCTCCGCCCTTATCCGCTCTGCGTATAACAAGATCAGTTCGTGCTTGTAAATGTTTTAACGCTTCATATTCCTCCTTCTTTAGTGTTTGGGCCATATTGCGCCCTGTAACCTGCAATGTTTGAATATCTTTGAGGACCAAATCTCTAAATATGTGTATAGCAGGGTGTGGGGGATTTGGGGGTACCCAAGACGATTTAAAGGGTAGTGGGATTCTTCTGGAGTCACCCGTAACAATTTCCTCCGTAGCACTCGTTTGACTCGTAAAAAACGTCTTCAAATGAATTTTACGTAGCAACTGTTCTAAATCCACTCTGAATTCAAAACTATCAAATCGTATATCAGGGATAAATGATAAACCCTTATTTAATATGTGCAATTCCTGTGGGGATAATTGAGCCCCTGACAAATTCACTACTAGTGAAGCCGTTGATTGATCCAGGGTACCAGTGCTTGGAATTAATGTTCTACAAGTTATGTCTTTTGAGGCAACTGTTTTTTGTCTTTTTGCTTCACCCGTAAACTGTCTTTCTTTTTTATTTTGCCCTCCGACTCGTCGGAAAAATCCTCTTTTGACTTTTTACTTGAATCAGTAGTGCTAGTATCTTCCGAAACGGTATCAAATTCTACCCGTTTCCCAAATTTCTTCGTGGTTGGTTTCCTTTTCGAATTCATCCACGGGTATACGTACCCAAAAGTGTAGTCCCCATAATCCCTTAATCCAAGGTTTAATAATTGGAGTTGTGTTTCTGAAAGTGATACCGAAGAGAGGTTTATAACAATTGAGTTTTTGCTTTCTGTCGAGTCAAAGGGGGGTCCCAATCGGGTGCTGATTGCCCCCGTCGAGGAGGTCGACCGCGGTTTGGGCCCCGCCGAAAATTTTGAGTGTGTGAGCTACCAGACGTTGATGGGGCCTCCGAGCCACTACTAAGGTCCTCAGATTCATCCGAAGTGTCAAAAGTAACTCTCTTCTTACGATAATCATCCTTAGTTTTATACATCCTATAATAAACCTTATTGTCATCATAATCTGCTTTATCACGTAAAAATTTATTCATTTTGTAAGATTTCAAATACTCAAAAAAGCTTTTAATTTGACGGTCAATATCATCCATTTTTGCTGAAAATGCAATTTCATCAAGACTAGATTTTAAAGTAGTCTTAGTTTCCTCAATCTGTTTCTGCAGTGTGTCTTCCTCCTTAATTGTCACTTTCAGAAACACAACTCCAATTATTAAACCTTGGATTAACTTTTGTTCCGACGGTACATCATGATCCTTTTCAAGCTCGATTTAGTTTACATAAGTTTTTTCGTAAACTATATATTACGCAATTTTTTGCAAATAAAGTAGTGGGTTCTGACGATTCTGTAAAAACACCAGTGTCAAAATGGCTTCCCCCAGGTGTACCGGATCCAATTATATCGACTTATCAGAATTTGGTTTTCCGGGATTTGCAGAACTTGGAAAATAGGAAACATTATAACAAATCTAATTTAAATAGGTCTGAATGGCAAGCATTAAAAAATTTACAACATGACCCTAATATTGTTATTAGGAGGGCTGATAAAGGCGGAGCGGTAGTGATGCAATCTACAGAGGCTTATTTGCAAGTATTACGAGATCATTTACTTGATCGTCACACTTATTGTTTGCTTTCTATGGATCCAACTATTCCCCTTCAGCAAGAGATCAAAGTCCTTTTGGATGAAGCCCTGTCTTTGGGATGGTTGACGAAGCGTGAATATAGCTTTCTGAAGTTGGATACACCAGTTTGGCCCATTATGTATATGGTACCGAAAGTCCATAAGTCCTTAACCGCCCCCCCGGGTAGGCCTATTGTGTCTTGTAGAGGGTCTTTATTGGAGCCCCTGTCACAATTCTGTGATGTTTTTTTGCAAAAGGAAGCTATGTTAGTAAAATCTTTCATAAAAGACTCTTCACATTTTTTGCAACAATTAGCTAAAGAGCCTATATCATCATGGCATTTTTATTTGGTGACCCTTGATGTAGAAGCTTTATATATGAACATAAATCAGGCAGAAGTTTTGGAGTTAATGGACACTTTGTTTCAGTTTGCTCCTCAAAGGTTGCCCAGGGCATTTTTATGTGAATTACTTCGTCTGGTGTTAACTAGGAACTATTTCCTCTCCGAAGGGCAATTTTACCATCAGATCTACGGGATCGCAATGGGAGCTTCGGTGGCTCCTTCAATAGCTACGTTGTACATGGCTCAGTTTGAAGAAGTCAGTTTGTACCCTTCTGAGTTTTTTTAAACCAGTATGTTTTTGGAGACGGTTCCTAGACGACGTGTTTTTCTTATGGTTTGACACATTATCAAGTCTTCAAGATTTTTTGGCTTGGCTTAATACTCTGAAGCCTAATCTTAAATTCACTGCCCATTATGATTTAAAACAAATTGAGTTTTTGGATATACTGATTATTAAAGATCAGGGCACATTTCGTACGACCTTATATAGGAAGAGCGTCCAACGAAACAGTTTACTCATGTACCATAGTTGTCATCCGGGCCCCATGCGGAGAAATTTGCCCTACGGTCAATTCCTTCGACTGCGTCGGCTCTGTTCTACAACATCGGACTTTAAATTTCATGCCTCTGACCTGACAAATCGCTTGTTACAGCGAGGATACCCAGAGAAGGTTGTTACATCTGCCTACAAACGTGCTCTATATACCCATCGAGAATGGCTCTTAGGGGACTGTTCTGTACCGTCACAGACACGATCTGATGATCAGGATTTTATTATTGGAACATTACCATATACTACTCTCAGTTCGTCAATAGTAGCTATACTTCAGAAACATTGGGCAGTTTTAAGTTTGCACCCATGTTTTCAGAAACCGCTCCGGATCGCTTTTTCTAGGGGGCTGAACTTAAGGGATCGTTTGGTCCATTCTGCTACATCTCCTGATCGTCCTCTATTATTCGATCCCGCTAACAGGGGGCACACTACATGTTCTACCTGTAGTTGGTGCAAAACGGCACAGACCGGATTGGAATGGATTCACCCTAATACGGGGGCGATTTATCAACGTAGGTGGTTGACATCATGTGATTCAACCCATGTAGTCTATGCCTTGCAATGCACTTGCCCCATGATATATATAGGCAGGACTTCTCGGAAGGTTAAGACACGGTTAAGCGAACACGCCTCTCGGATCCGGCAGAAGGTTTTATCAGCACCTTTAGTTGAGCACTGTGAGTTACTACACCATCAATTCCACTCGGATTTTACTTGGACGGTATTAGATTTTATACCCCCGAATCCTCGGGGAGGTAACAGACTTCTTGCGTTGCAAAGATGTGAACAGCAACTTATTTATGAATTCCAAGCTGTCCACCCTTTAGGGTTAAACAAAGAGGTTGAGTGGTTTAGCCTGCTTTGACGTCATCCATGATACTAAGGGATTCCCCGATGACGATGGGGTCTCCCATTTAGTTGATTGGAGCTTCCAATTGATGAGCAGCTTGTGTTAGCCAATGAAAACAACTTTCCCCTTTATTAATCAGTGGGGTGTGGAGGATTCAAATGTTCGTTTTAGCGGTACATTGGAATAAGCATGAACACTTGAAACAGGGCCTAGGGCCCGAAACGTACGTCGTGGTTGCTATCTGGCCGCTTATAAGAAGCTGAATTTTCTGGAGTGCACAAACTTCACTGGACATTTCTAAAGCTAAGTATAGCGTTTTCGCTTACATAATTAAAAGGGAATGGGTTGTCTGGTGTGACTGGGTTTCCATTCCAGTCGCCTCCAGCCTCTTCCGACAAAAAAATGGGATTTTAAGTAAGGGGTTTATTTTTAGGTTTGGTTCTATACAGATTGATTATCTGCAGGAGAGGCATTTTCATCGGGGCATCGAAGGGCCCCAACACTGGTACCTGCCTGGCCAATATCCTTCTCTAGCGTTTTGGGGTCCAGTGCGCTCTCAAAGTCTAGATGGGGATTGTTGCATTATCACTCCTGAAAGAGCTCCTGATACCCTCAAGGCAGGAGAGAGATCCAGGCAGTCTGACTCAGAAAGCTGGGTCACCGACATGGAATCTGAAGACTTGTCAGAGGATAGGTCTCCTGAGCTCCCATTGGACTCTTTGCCACCTCAAGAGCGGTGTAAGTCCCCTCCTGAGGACATGACCTTTCAGGAATTTGTAAGAGACAGGGCAAGGCCATACCATTTTCTTTGGAGACTGAGGATGAGCCCAGGGTAAAAGAAAGGGAGATCCTGCAGTACTTCTCTGCCCCTAAGGAGGTGATGACAGTGTCTCTGCACTGCATCCTGCAGAGGGTAAAGCTGACAATGTGGGAGAACCCCCTCACTGTACCTCCAGTTAGTAGAAGGCTTGACTGCATGTATAGAGTTCAGAAAACTTAAGGATTCGAGAAGTCCCAGCTTCAGCACCATTCCTTAGTAGTTGAATCTACCCTAAAGAGAATCAAGAGTACCAAGACTCCTTCCTCGGTGCCCTCAGAGAGGTAGTTTCAGACATTGGACTCTTTAGGGAGAAGGGAATTTTCAGAGTTCCATGCTCATAGCCCACATGGCCTCGTACCAGCTCTATATGGGCATGTTTTTGAAGGACATCATGTGCATCTTCATTTAGGGTTCCCCCTCAACAGTATCAACACCAGGCCCAAAACCTTTGGTGCCCTCATCAAAGGCTGTGAAGCCAACTGGTATGGAGACCAGAATGGCTGCCCTAGAGAGCAGTATATCTGCCCTAGTGGCCAAGCAGCAGGTGTTTATTTGCTCCTGGTGGACACATTGAGCAGGGTCCTCCAGCTGCATGAGTGGCACCTGGATCCAGTGGTAGCCTCATGGCTGTTCCATCTCTGGTGCATCCTCTTAATGGACCTGTTCACCAGCCCGGACAACACGAAGTTGCCCTGATTCTGCTTATGCCAGCCGCACCCGTCCCGGGTGGCAGTGGATGTTTCTCATCCTGTGGACGGAAAGCCTCATGTTCACCTTCCCACCAACACCAATGGCAGCCAAGACACTATTCAACGTCCAGTGTGACAGAGCATCACTAGTGCTGATAGCCCCACAGTGGCCCAGGCAACCTTAGTTCCCACTGCTCCTCTTTCTATTGGCAGCAGCAACGCCGATCCCCCTGGGCTACTCTCACAGGAGCAGGGTTCTCTCATGCACCCCAGTCTGGGGTCCCTGTCACTCACAGCTTGGTTGTTGAAAGGATAGCATCAACTCCCTTCAACCTCCCATGAGACGTGGAAGAGATTATTTTGGGCTCTCGTAAGGCCTCCACTAGAAAAGCATACACCTTCAAGTAGTACCGATTCTCGGTGTGGTTGCAGGAAGACGGACAACCCCATTTTCCTGCTCAGTTCAAATGATTCTCCAGTAGCTGCTTCACTTATCACAGGTGGGATTGAAATCTAATTCGGTCACAGTACACCTTAGCGCCAGCGCAGTGCATCACCATTCCACGCACCCCAAGTGCCTGTAACAAGTGTTCTCCGGGGATAGCAGGACACGCACCCCAAGTTTCTGCCAAAGGTGGTGTCCCCATTTCACCTCAACCAGGAGGTGGTACTCCCCACCTTCTTTCCAAGGCCTCACGCCAGTAGGGCAGAGACCATTCTCCACAGTCTGAATTGTAAGAGAGCCCTGTCCTTTTACCTGCAATGGACCCAGGGCCACCGCAAAGCACCACAGCTTTTCGTATCCTACGACCCCAGCCGCCAGGGGCTCCCAGTGACTAAATTAACTCTGTCCACTTGGGTGGCAGACTGCATTACCCTTGCCTACAAGAAAGCAGGAATTTCAGTGGACCAGAGAGTCATGGCCCATCATGTCAGGGTCATAGCTACTTCAGTGGCAAATCTGCTTTCCATCCCCGTGATGGAAATCTGCTGGGCCACCACCTGGTCTTCAGTCCATATCTTCACAGCTCACCACTGCCTAGAAAGAGTCCCAATGGGACAGCGCCTTCAGCCAGGCCGTACTCCATAATCTCTTTAGGGCGTAGGCAAATCCTGCTCTCCGACTCTTCTGTGTTCAGGCTACCAGAGTGTGCTGGCTTTCCACTAGACAATTGGGTCTTGTGAGAGTCTCTCAGTAGGGACTCAACTGCAGCTGATCATGACTCACCCTTAGTGGGTCACCAGGGTTTTTTTGGTTACAGGTTCTAGCCTGTAGCTGGGGAGTCCCATATTTGAGGGCTGACTTCCTTCTTGTTTCCAGAGAAAGCATAGTTACTCACCTGTAACAGGTGTTCTCCAGGAACAGCAGGAATCTGTCCTCCCAACCCTCCCTCCTCCCATTGGAGTTGCTTCTTTACCATATTTCATTTTTGCCGTCTTAGCTATGTCATTAGACTGAGGCAAGATGGCATGATGCATCTCGCAAAGGCTTTCTTTGAAAGCTGTGGAGATGCTTGGACGTGGGTTCCGTCGGCGCCGACATCACCCATATATATGTGAGTACTGATTCCTGCTGTCCCCGGAGAACGCTTGTTACAGGTGAGTAACTACGCTTTTCCTGATCCCCAAGAAAACAGGAGGATGCCGTCCCATCCTAGATCTAAGAGCCTAAATACATATTTGGTAAGAGAAAAATTCAGGATGATTTCTCTAATCCTGCTTCCGTACCTTCAAAAAGGAGATTGGCTATGCTCGCTGGATCTGAAGGATGCGTACACCCATTATACAGATGCATCCTGCTCACAGGGTTGCTCTTTGGCCTAGCCTGAGCTACGTGTGTTTTTACGAAATGCCTCGCCGGTAGTAGCAGCAGCTTACCTCCAAAAACTGGGGAGTGTTTGTCCTCCCTTATCTAGATGGTTGTCTGATCAAGAGTACAATCCTGAGGGAGCTCAATAATCAACGCGGCTGACCATTCAGGTGTTTTGGGACTACTAGGATTCATGATAAATTACCGCATGTCCTATCTTCAGCCTACCCAGCAGTTGGAATCCATAGGAGCCCTGCTCGACATGACTCAGACAAGAGCTTTTCTTCCGCATAGCCGACTGCACAGGCTGACAGCACTGGTGCGGGAAACTCAATTGTGCCAGCAGGTGACTGCGCAAGATGCTGACCATACTAGGCCATATGACCACTACAGTGCATGTCACATTCTTAGACTGCCTCCAGATAAGGCAGGCTCAGTGGACTCTAAGGACTCAGTGGACCCAGACCATGGGTTGTCTCTGGGATCATCTGTATGTCACCAGTCCTCTAGTCCAGTCACTGCATTGGTGGACAGTCCATCAAAATTTGCTCAAGGGTCTTTCCTTTCAGATGGTGTTGCCACAAAACGTTTTGATAACAGATGCATCAAAACTGGGTTAGGGAGCTCATCTTGATGGGTTTCACACTCAGGGAGATTGGTCTATCCAGGAAGGTCTCCACCAGATCAACTTCTTGGAATTGAGAACCGTACCAGACGCTCTAAGGGCTTTCCGAGATTGACTAGCCAACCAAATTGTCCTGGTTCAGACTGACAATAAAGTCGCCATGTTTTACATCAACAATATGGGAGGAACTGGTCCATACCTCCTGTGTTGGGAAGTGGTCAGGCTGTGGAAGTTTGCCATTGCTCATGGGATGGGCCTGAGAGCCAAATACTGCCAGGTGAGCAGATAGACTAAGTTGTGTTTTCCAGCCACACAAATTCGCACTGGACAGGGAAGTCAAATGGTGTATCTTTCAGGAGTGGGGCACCACGTCTATAGACCTCTTCACCACTCTGCTGAATGCCCAGGTGGATCAGTTCTGTTCCAGAGTAAAATCACACAGCAGGCTAGCCTCTGATGCTTTCCTCCTGCATTGGGGGAAGGGCATTCTATATGTATTTTCTCCAATAACTCCCATCACAAACACCCTCCTGAAGCTCAGCTTGAACAAATCCAGATCTCATTTCACAGGATGATTGGACGATGCTGCATCCCAGTGTCCGGCCCTTGACCCTCACGGCATGGATATTGAGAGGCCAGTGTTTTCTGAGCTCAGCTTGCCTGACAGCATAATGGAGGTCCTTTTAGCCTCCAGGAGGGCCTTTATGAGAAAGTTGTATGCCTGTAAGTGGAGGAGGTTTGCTGTCTGGTTTAACGGCCAGTCCCTAGATCCTTTAGTCTGTCCCATGCACAAACTCCTTGTGTATCTTCTGCATCTCTCTGAGTCTGATCTTAAGTCAAGCTCTGTCAGGGTTCACCTCAGCGCAATTGGAGCATGCCATCGAGAGTGGAAGGGAAGTACATCTCAGTACAGCCTTTAGTTCTTCATTTTATGTGGGGGTTGCCTCTCTTGAAGCCTCCCTACAAACCTCCCACCATATTTTGGGACCTCCAATGTGGTTCTAGCGCAGCTCATAAAGGCTCCCTTTGAGCTGCTCAGTTCCTGCCTGCTGAAAGTTTTGACCTGGAAAGTCTTGTGACAGTCACTTCACCGCACAGAGTGAGCAAGCTTCAGGCTCTAGTATTTCATCCAGCGTACACCAAATTGTATGATAATAGAGTGTTCCTCCATACTAATCCTAGATTCCTTCTGAAGGTGGTATCAGATTTTCATCTTAATCAGTTGTTCTGCCAATTTTTTTCCCAAGGCCTCATGCCCACAAAGGGGAAGCTGTGTTACACATGTGGGACTGCAAGCGAGCCTTAGCCTACTTGGAGTGGACAAAATCCCATAGAAAGTCCATCCAGCTTTTTTGTTTCTTTTGATCCCAGCAAGCTAGGGGCTGCCATTTCCAAATGTTCTCTTTCAATTTGGCTAGCAGACTGCATCTCTTTCATTTATGCCCAGGCAGGCTTGAGCCTTGATAGTCTCATCACAGCTCACAATGTCAAAGCTATGGCTACATCGGTGATCAACTTGCGCTCAAGATCTGGTGCAAGAGATAAGGGTGTTGGGGCCACTTTCCAATAGTGATCATAGCATGATCACATTTCATTTCATAAATGGAGGAAGGACAGCAAGGAAATCCATAGTACTGCCTTTTAACTTTCAAAAAGGAGACTATGATAAAATGAGGAAGGTAGTTAAGAAAAAACTAAAAGGAGCAGCTGCAAAGGTTAAAGATTTACATCAAGCATGGGTGGTGTTTAAAAATACTATCTTGGAAGCCCATGCCAGCTGTATTCCACGCTTTAAGGAAGGTGGAAGGAAGCCCAAAGAACTACCAGCATAATTTAAAGATGAGGTCAGAGAGGCTCTTGTTGCCAAAAAGGCATCTTTCAGGAAATCGAGTAAGGAGTCAAATGATGAAAACTGGAAACAACATAAGCACTGGCAAGTTAGATGCAAGGTATCAATAGGGCAGGCAGAGAGAATTTGAGAAGCTTGATGTAGAAGCAAAAACACATAATAAAGACTTTTTCAAGTACATTCATAGCAAAAAACCTGTGAGAGAGTCAGTTGAACCATTAGATGATAGAGAGGTAAAAGGAGCACTAAGAGGGAAAGAGGCCATAGTGGAGAGACTGAATGAATTCTTTGCTTCAGTCTTTACTGAGGAAGATGTTACCTTTGACTGAAGTGATATTTTAAAGTGATGAATCGTAAGAATTGAAAGAAATATCAATAAACAGGGAAGATACATTGCAACTATTTGATAAACTAAACAGAAGCAGATCACCTGGACTGGATGGTATACACCCAACAGTGTTGAAAAAACTGAAATATGAGATTACAGACCTACTATTAGTAATCTGAGAACTATCATTAAAATCATCTGTAGTACCTGAAGATTAGTGAATGGCCAGTGTATCTCCAATTTTTAAAAAGGGTTCTAGGGCTGATCCGGGAAACTACAAGCCGGTGAGCCTGACATCCGGGAAACTACAAGCCGGTGAGCCTGACGTCCAACCCACTCTGAGTTCCGAAAGAAGCTAAAAACTCTTCTTTTCCTTGAACATTTTTCCCTACCACCTTAGTACCTTACCTTTCATCCTCCTCCCCGCTCTTGCCCTATCAAAAACCTATCATACAGCCACGTGATATCCCGGTATTTTACCATTGTATATAGTTACTCACTGTTCTTGTAATTAGTTCTCATGTTATCTGTATATATCTCTGTTACTTTGTTCCATGTAAACAGTTGAAACATACTGCCTTTAATGTTTTATGTAAACCGTTTTGATTTGTAGAAAGACGGTATATAAATTCAGTTAAATAAATAAATTAATCAGTACTGGGCAAAATGGTAGAAACCATTATAAAGAACAAAATTACTGAACATGTAGATAGTCATGGTTTAATGGGAGAAAGCCAACATGGATTTAGCCAAGGAAGGTCTTATCTTACTAATCTGTTATACTTTTTTTTAAGGTGAGAATAAACAGGTAGACAAAGGTGAGCGGTGGATATAGTGTATCTGGATTTTCGGAAAGTCTTTGACAAGGTCCCTCGTGAGAGACTTTTGGCAAAGTTAAAAAGCCATGTACTATTGTGAATCAGGAACTGGTTAAAAAATGGAAAGCAGAGGGTAGTGCTGAGTGGAGTTTTCCTAATGGAGAAAGGTGAATAGTGGAGTACCCCAGGAATCTGTGCTGGGTCTGCTGCTTTTTTAACATATTCGTAAATGATCTGGAAATGGGAATAACGAGTTGTTAAAACCTAAATGGAGTGTGAAAAATTGCAAGAGGGCCTTGATAAATTGGAAGACTTGACGTTCAAATGGCAAAGTTATGCACCTAGAAAAGAACAACCCAAACTATGGTTACGCGATGCAAGGTTCCACATTAGGTATCACCACCCAGGAAAAAGGTTTAGGCATCATCGTGGATAACACATTGAAACCCTCCATCCAGTGTGCAGCGGCGGCCAAGAAAGCAAATAGAATGCTTGGAATCATAAGGAAAGGAATGGAGAATAAAACCAAGGATATTCTAATGCCTCTGTATCATTCCTTGGTGCAACCACACCTTGAATATTGTGTGCAGTTCTGGTCACCGTATCTTAAAAAAGATATAGAGGAATTAGAAAAGGTACAGAGAAGAGCCACCAAAATGGTAAAGGGGATGGAAGGATAGGAGAGACTTAAAAGGTTAGGGCTCTTCAACCTGGAAAAGAGACAACTGAAGGGGGAGATATGATAGAGGTCTATAAATTAATGAATAGAGTGGAACAGGTAAACATAGATTGATTCTTTATGGCATCAAAAAGTAGAAAGACTAGGGGGCATGTGATGAAGCTATAGTGTAACCCGTTTAAGACTAATAAGAGAAAATATTTTTTCACTCAATGTATAATCAAATTCTGGAATTCGTTACCAGAGGATTTAGTAAAAGCTGTTAGTGTAGCTGGATTGAAAAATGGTTGTGTAGGAAGGCGTTCCTAAGCCTTCGGCTGAGGGTCTGGGCTATAGGAGCTTCCTTCCAATTAAAATTTCCTGTTAAGTGTTGTGTTTCTTTTAAAGATAATGTATATTTGTTCTTTGACCCGAAACAGATTGTGGAGTTCTTGGTTGCTAAAGAAGAAGGTGTTGTCCAAGTTGCTGTCTCTAACCATATGGCTGACGCTTAAGTCTCCGCCTGTTTGATGTTTTTTTTATTTCTTTATAGTGGTGAGTTTTTCACTCACCTAATGATTTCCTTGTACCTTCCCCTTTTTTTCCTTTTTTGTGGTCTAAGATTGGATGTTTATTTTTCTCCTCTTGTTTATTCTGATGGTTATGATTGTATACTCCGTTCTTTCCTGTACTCATGTTATATCTTGGATGTATATTGTAAATGAAATAAAAAATAAAATTACAAAAAAAAGGTTTGGACAAGTTCCTGGAGGAAAGGTCTATAAACCATTATTAGAGAGGACCCAGATAATCCACTGCATGCCCCAATACAAGCATTATGGAACCTCTGTGTCTTTTTGGGAAACTGTTAGGTACTTGTGACCTGGATTGGCCACTGATGGAAACAGGATACTGGGCTTGATGGACCTTGCTCTGACCAGTATGGCATTTCTTGTTTTCTTATGTTCTCCATGGAAGAGATCTGTAGGGCTGCAGCATGGTCTGTCCACACATTTACATCTCCACTTACTGCCTAGATGGGGACTCCTGACGTGACAGCAACTTCGGCTGGTCCATACTCTGGAATCTGTTTGGGGATTACAATCCAACTCCATCCCTCCTAGGCCATTCTATTCTGTCCAGGCTACCAAAAAAAATGGGAAGAGATAATCACTCATTTTGTACATAGTTGGAAGTTGAGTTGTATGGCCTTTCTCCATACCGCAGTTGAGTTTTTCCCCTGTTGGGCTTCTCAGTGGTCTCCTCTGTTTTCAGTAGCTTGTAGCTTAGGAATCCCATATGTGAGGACTCATTTCTACTTGTCCACGGAGAAAAGGTAGTTACTCACCTGTAGCAGGAGTAAGTCCTCACAACCCTCCCACCTCTCCGAGGAGTTATCTTCTGCTACAGCTATGTTATCAGACTGATCTAAGATGGCATCGCAGCAACAGGTAGGAAGGAGGCATGCAGGCATGGTGAAGCCTTCCATAGGTTTCCAGTAGGAGCTGGGGAACATTCCCGCAGGGGGCATGTCACTCATACGTGAGGACTTACTCCTGCTGTCCACTGAGAACATCTACTACAGATGAGTAACTTCCTTTTATCTTGAGTGAAATAGTGTTGATCCTCTAAAGGAAAATTTCAAGTTGGTGACACTTATGGTATATGTTATGTTAAAGAAACGTGGCATAAAGGGATTGATTAAAATAATGAAAATATGGACCTCCATTGATATATTTTATGTAGCAACAGTTCTATGTGCCTTCATTTTCTATGTGCATCTCAAATTCATTTGCACTAAATTAGTAGGTAATTGGGCTACAGAATCTTGCCCCGTATTCGTAGAGGCCTCTTCAGGCTTGTAATAAAGAATCAATGGATAGTTTCTTGTATTCTGGAGTCTAGGGTCTTACTGAGCAAGGCTTCCACTGAGAAATTTCAGAGAAAGTAATTACCAAATTAAAACACAGATATATAAATCTGCAGCAAAACCCTTGGTAATGTTTTGTGTTGCTGCAGCCTGGAATAATGTTAATTCCTGACAAAGATGGGAAGCCGCATGTCGGGCCCATTTTCTCTATCTTTTAAAGGCCCAGGCTCCTATTTGAATAACTTGTCCCACCCTATCTCCAGTGTGTGCTTAAAAAAAAAGTACAAATCCAATCCCTACCTCTTGGTCGCGTTTAAAAATAAATTGTATGCCCACTGGCCCTCCTCCTTTCCCCACCAGAGTCTTTTATTTAAAAAAATTCCCCCATATGTCTCCCATCCTCCTGCCACATATCTGAGTGGGGGCCAGAGGCAATCCATATTCACTCCTTCCCCAGTAGTTCACTCACTTAAAATGTCAGCCTTAAACCCCCTAACATTATATCATCTTAAGGCAGTCCAAGTTAGCAAAAGAGACACCAGAAATTTCCTGAGGTGCTCAAGTACCCTTTAGGTATGTATGTATATTGCATATACAGGTTTTAATTTGTAGCAAAAAAGAAGTGGAATTGTGGGCAGGGCAAAGGCTGGAAATGACCTGTGGGGGCGGGGCCAGGACTGGAATTATTTCAGATCTTTGCGTCTCCCCATATTTCAGATCTTCTGCGTCTCCCCATATTTCTCACAGCCCTACCCATACCCCTCACCTTGTCCCCACTCTCCTCCTAATCTATGGTCAATTTCTTAGTCTCCACTATCCCCCCCAGGCAACCTCAAATTCCCACTTGTCCACCCTATCCAGTCCCGGTGTCCTTGCTCAGGCCCTGAGTCCCCACTTACACCCCTAAATCCCCAGTCTGTTAGTCTTTCTTCTGTTTTATCACCCAATCTTAGATTTTCCACCTAAGCCCAAGTCCCTGTTCTCTCATATCCCCATCCCCCTTATCCACCCATCTACCTACTTCTCCAATACTTATTAACCTTTCCTTTCCTCCTTACCCCAGCATCTGATCTTATAGCCCGCCCTCTCGACCTTCCCCTGGTTATGACTTTACTTCTTCCCCAGCATCCACAATATCTATCCTCCTCTCCCTTCTCACTCCCCCAGCTTCTCCTTCTTTTCCTCCACCCTGACCCCAGCATTTGTCAGCTTTAACCCCCTTTTAAGTACTAGGTCCCCCAGACTTAAAATTAGCCCCCTCCTAGCACCAGTCCCTTTCCAGTCCAAGCCCCAGTCCCCTTCCAGTATAAACCTAGGTGAGGTCAAGCCACAGCACCTGCCAGAGAGCTAATCTAAGGCGGCCTCCCACCGGAGGAGCATTTTCCTTTCCTCCCGTGGCTGTGCTGCACTGAAGGAACCCGGCCATGGCACTTTTAGCAAAGCAGGAAATGTGGCTGCTTCCGTGCAGCACAGCCACGGGAGGAAAGCTGCTGTGTTAAGACAGTATAGATCAGAGAGAGGAGGTGGAAGATGAAATGTGAATTACTTCTGCCTCCTCAAGAAGTGCCGGAACGCTGTTCCACTCCGTTCCTGCACAAATTAAACCCTGTATATATATATATATATATATATAGATAGATAGATAGATATAGATATATATGCTAAGAAATCATTTTGTTTCATGGTATATTAACTTATGCATCTCCAAGTTCTACAAAAAGAGACATGCTGAAAATTGCAGTCCCTGCAGTCCCACTTGTATGCCTCAAAGAACCCCTAGGGGTTCACATACCCCTGGTTAAGAAACATTGCTTTATAAAATAGAGTTTAAAGTTGCCTAAATGCACATTAATTTAAACCATGAGCACTTATGTCAGCCCTAAGGTTGGTGTCAATGCCCGTGCCTTGTTTTTCAAGAGTGTACTTAAATTATAGTATTTTATAATTTAATGCATAACTTTGCACTACGTTGATGCTCTCCCAAACTCTGCCCTTCTACACGCCCACAGTGAAAGAACGTGCAGTCGGCCGAACACATTTACTTTCAGAATAGCGACCATATCAGATATACAGTACACATAAATGCCTAAAATACCTAGATTTACTTGCATAAACTTAGGTGGGACTTATAAAATTACCCACGATATGTGTAGCTGCCAGCAGTGAATATATTTGGTTTTATTTAATGTTGTGAGCAGAGTTTAAAACAATGTGATTGCCACTGAAAAATGTACTTATTTCTGTCTGGAAATCACACTGTTTCTTGAGGATTTTATCATACTCATTCAAATTAATCTTGGTGGATAAAGATGCAGTGTAGCAAGATGACATTGGGATACAAACACAGCTTAGTCTTGATCAACAGTTTCTATGCTACAAATGATATTTAACACTTTACAATAAAATACATAGAGGTATATATGTTTCTACCCCAGCGAGCTTACAGTGTACATTAGTGCATGTTGGTTAATTCAGAATTTCAGAATGTTTTATCATACCAAGTTCTTGCTAATTTGTCTCTCGTTTCTTTATGCTAAATTGTTGATCAACATTAGTGACTATAGAAATGTTTGTCTTCCTTTATTTAGGTTTTCCCTGGACTCATCGCTCTGAGAAAAATATGTAACCACCCTGATCTCTTCTCAGGAGGACCCAAGATTCTCAAAGGTGTGCCTGATGAGGAGTTGACAGAAACGGATCAATTTGGATACTGGAAACGCTCCGGAAAGATGATAGTGGTAGAGTCACTGCTGAAGATCTGGTATAGGCAGGAGCACAGAGTGTTGCTGTTTACTCAGTCTAGGCAGGTAAGAACATCTTTGACTGGGCATCTTGTATAAGGAACAGACTACAATGCATCTGTATTTACACACAGTTGCTGTTTTGTTTTTTGATAGTACATTGTGGGGATAAATTTAAGATTGGCTGGATGAAAGTACGCCCATACTTTTGCTTTGAAAGCTGCTGAAGGAGAAAGTACTCGAATACTCGCAAATGTTAATTTGTGCTGATAATTTTTGCCACTCCCTCGCCCCTCTCCCCCAAAAAGAAAGTTTGCACATAATTTTGAAATTCAAAAGTTTTCACATATTTCCAAATCCTGCCCCAGGAATGCCTGCCTTTGGGGTGTGTGTATAGTATAGAAATATTGAAAATGATGTCAAATAAAGACCATATGGTCTATCCAAGTCTGCCTTTTCATAAGAACTATTAAGGTCTACAATCCCTTTCTCTTCCTCAGGAATCCTCTTTTCTTGTCCCATGTTTTCTTGAATTCAGTTCTCGTCTCTACTGCCTTTTCTGAGAGGCTGTTCCATGCATCCACCACCCTTTCTGTAAAAAAAACGTTTTCCTCAGATTACTCCTGAGTCTGTCCCCTTTCACCTTCATCCTATAACCCCTCATTCCAGTGTTTCCTTTCAACTGAGAAGAGGTATATTTTAATATATCTCCCCTTTCTCGTTTTTCCTACAAGGTATATTTATTGAGATCTTTATTCCCATATGTCTTATGATGAAGACCACTGACCATTATAGTAGCCACCCTCTGGACTGACTCCATCTTGTTTATCCTTTCAAAGGTGCAGTTTCCAGAATTGTACATAGTACTCCAAATGAGATCTCACTATAGACTTATACAAAGACGCTATTGCCTCCTTTTGCCTGCTGGTCATTCCTGTCCCTATGCAACCAAGCATCCTTCTGGCTGTTGCTGTCAACTTTTCTACCTTTTTGGTCACTTTAATATCATATGATGCGATCACCCCCAAGTCCTGCTTTTCTATTGTGCTTTGAAGTACTTCCCCCCCTATACTGTACTGCTCCCTTGGGTTTTTGCAGCCCATATGCAGCAACGCTGTCTGAAGAGGAATCATGTGCACCCTCACCCAAGGACAGAATCCAGAGTGACTGCCATTGACCCCAGTAACTGTAGACAATCCCACATTCTGGGTGACTCCTGGGCTCGGAATGCAAGGAGTTGGGACAAGATCTGTCCCGCCTTTCAGAAATCAAGAACATCTAACCCAAACACGTGTTGAGCCATGCTCCGATATACTCCAGGGGCTGTGCTGGTTCCCGATGACTCTGCATAATTCACCACCCAGCCCGAGCTCTCCAGAAACAGCACCACCCAGGTCATGGCAGCATGATAATCTTACTCTGACTTGGTTACAACCATACAAACATAATAATTATGTAAAACATAATCCTCTTGAAGCGTAATTTTGTAAAGGCTTCTTCATGTATATATTTATGTAAAACTGTATTTATATGCTGCAACCAGAATACATGCGTAAAAGGCCTCTTATAAAATTACCTAGGTCGTGAAAGTATGTGTGATGACATGAACATGTGCACTTCAGTACTGCCTGGGTGTAGGCATATTTAGAGGAGAAATTTGGGCAGAATGCAGGTGAAGTTGTGATGTATGCGTCTACTTCATGCATGAACATTTACTCCTGCTCTCGAGGCACATTCATTAAGCGTGATTTCTGCACGACTTGTACTGGTATTTTGTAAAGATTCATATAGTTTGTTCAATGTAAACCGCCTTGATATCATGAAAGGCTGTATATAAGAAATGTTAAATAAAAAAATAAATAAAAATAAATAGTAAGCACAGTGTGTTTTTCCTAGAATAAAAGGTGCCAGTACTCATATGCACGGCTCCTTATTAATTCATGAGGGTGAAGGGACAATTTTAAGAGGCACTGGAAAAGGTGCTGGTACGCCATCCTACCGCGTACCCCCTCACAAAAAGCCCTGCATAGGTATCTGTGTGCCTTTATAAAATAGTCTTGGAATAGGCACCTTTTTGGCCAGCCCACGTAGGCAACCTGTTATAAAATTACCTTCATAATTCACTTAAGTTGTTTTTTAATTTAGGTACTAAAGGGTTAATTTTTATAAGGCATTTCAGATTTTTGCTGCAGAAATTATCTTTTATATGCGTATGCCCTATATACACTCAAGTTTGTGTCATGTGAACAGAGGCATTCTCAGGAGTGGGGTTGGAGTAGGGTTTGGACTCAAGAACATATTTTATAAAATACATGTATATGCAGATAAACCTGGAAACCTGTGTGTGCTTCAGAGCATGTTTAAAGTGTGCATGCACTTTCTGTAGGTTAATTATAAAAGGGCATCTATGTGTGTACTTCCCCTTTCTAAAACTGGTGTAGCTTAGATACACACCTGCCATACATGTGAGCAAACCTGTTATAAAATTAACCTCTAAATCCCAGTGGATTTTGAAAATGCACAGTTTAAGTGCTTGACTTCCAAAGTTAGGCAGTTAAATCCTTTGGAAATTAGTCTTGGAGAAGGTAGTCTTAAAAGTCACTGATCCACATAAAACTATAAAATTGTCCAGAGTATATGTTGGTAAAAAATGCATACAGCGCCATATTGCATGCTTTTACCTTCAATGAAGAGAGAGATTCTAGGGAATAGAATTGCATGCACTTTCCCTTTGAAAATTGGTGTAGTTTATGCATGTGCTTGCTACACAACTTACGTGGCCTGCTTCCTCCCTCCATCCTTTTCACCTTCCTATTCTGTACTTTGGAATATACTTCATAAGTTGGTGCATCAGTCTCCCTCTCCAACCTTATTCACATCGAATGTAAAACCCACCTTTTTGAGATTGCTTTTAACTCGAAACCCATTTCTTGTTTTTTTCAGCCAGATTTTAAAAATGAAATTTCCAAAATTGTTTTGTTGTTTATCTTTGGGGCATGCTTACTATAAAGTGTGGTAGCGAGCATAGAAATTGTGCGTTCCTACTGTGGCGGAGCCCAATAGCCACAGTACACTAGTCATGGCACTAGCACGGTAGTAATGAAAGTGTGGCTCTATCACATGTGCACAGTGCATGCAGTTGCAACTCACATCAGGAAAAGGAAAACTACAAGCATGATATCAGGGCGGTGGTGGCCAAAGGAACCACTGTGAGAGTAAGAAATGTGCTCCAAGCACACATACAAGAAGGCCAGCTCAGAATATAGAGGGAAGACTGGGAATGGGCTTAACTGCCTGCACAACTCAGACCATAAGGCCTAAAGTACAAGAGGGTGGGGCTTGCAAATTAGCAAAGCAAAGATATGCAGAGAGTATGTGCTGCATCTCTAACTATAGGAGATGGGGTGCAAATGTGGCATCTGGAAAGTCAGGGCCCTTGTATGGGATCATACAGGGTGTTCACAGTGTCCATCATGGGGGACAAGGATATGAACCCTCCTCACCTTGAGGCACCCAGTATGCCTGTCCATCTAGGCTGCAGGGTACACAGTTCAAGGACTTTGATGTGTTGGGAAGATGGGGCTCCACCTCTCATTCCTTGATTATGACTTGGATAGCACCATAGACATTGTGAAGTGTGTCCCCCATGTTTGGGGAAGGGAGGGTGCAAGGGCCAGAAGGGTCTGGAGACCAAGCATAGTCGGCACACTTGCTCATGTCAGCCTATATATGGGGTCCATAGGGTCAGAAAAGACCAGTATGGGCCCACCGTAGAGAGCAAGCCCCATGGTCGGATCTCTACAGCATGGGGGTGGTGACTAGGGGGGAGAGTGAATAGCCTTCCTCCCACAGAGGGCCTCCATGCTCCTTCCTACTGGGTAAAGCTCTGGGAGAACACCACATGGAGGAGGTGAATTCCAAACAGCCTTCAGGCTGAGCAGCCCAACTCTCAAGGAAACAATGGCCCACCAGACCAGGGAAGATCACAGGAGCTCCCCAGGTCCATAGATAGCCTCAACCCCTTGGCAAGGGAACACCAATATGTGAGGCTCAAGGTCAGTGATAGAAGTATTATGTAACTGCTCAGAGAAGGTAGACCTCTGCCACCTACTCCAACAGTCAGGGTGAGGGCCATCTACCCACAGGAGCATGGTAACGGCAAGTCTCCCAGGTGCATATATGCATGCCACCTGCCTCCCCATGCATGGGAGGCAGGGATCAGATGGCTCTTGTGCTGCCACACATTCATGTTGCCAGTAAATGTATCATCTAATTTGCATGCCCCTCCTTCCACTTGTTTCTGCTGGCTTCAGCTCTGGCTATGAAGCTAGTAGTGACTGCAGCACAGAGCACAGGCCCCTATGTCCTGACACCTCCACAGCACACAACACCTGCAGCCCTCTCATACCTATTCATTGCCTATGCAGATGTGAACAGCAGTCCATCGGGACAGCTGTTGATGTGTATGTGGATGTTTGCCCACTCTATCAGCAGGGTCACCTCTGACCCTGAAGGCTCTGATTTTGTGGTAGTCAGGCTGTTGTGGTCCATTATCATGCCAGCTGCACTATGCCACCCTTACAAGAAGGTAAAAAATTTGAACAAAAGGCCTGTTGCCACCATATATATACATTCTTGTACAGTACCTCAGTTTTGGCACTTGGTTATGTTCTGCTTTTTTGCTAAAGGCAGCCAATAGCTAGGGATTCCCATACGTGAGGACTTAATCCTGCTCGTCCACTGAGAAAGTGAAGTTACTCACCTGTAGCTGGTGTTCTCTGTAGACAGCAGGATAAGTCCTCACAATCCTCTCACCTTCCCTTGGAGTTGAATTCTCAGCTATACACCTGACGGGTGGAGAAATGACGCTGTGGCAGCAGACTGTGGAGATGCATTCATGCCTAGTGAAGCTATCCAAAAGCATCTAGAAGGAGCTGGGAAAACTCCCACAAGAGGGCTTCATCAGTGATACCACCCATACTTAAGGACTTATCCTGCTGTCCACGGAGAACATCTGCTACAGGTGAGTAACTTCACTTTCTCCGTGAATAAGCAGGAAATAAGTCCTCATGTTTGAGTGACATAACCTATTGAGCCCCACACAGAATGCTCCCCAGCTTCCAAAGGAAGATTTTGAGAGGTATGCCGCATATGCACACCTGCCTTCCCCGCCCACCAGGGTGCCATATTCTCCAGTCTTCTTTTTTTCGCTGAGCCCCTAGGATGTGTTCCTGCAGTTTGGAAAAAAGTTTGCATTTCTTGCCCTTGTAGCTGAGCTTTCACACCGCCTGTCATCGGTTAGCCTTTTTCTTACAGGTTGGGTATTTTTTTCTTTTGTGTTTTCTGCCTTTTGGCATTTTTTTTCCTTCGGGGGCTTTTTCCCACGAATGGCCATTTTTCAGTTTGATTTTGCAGAGGTGGTATTTTTTGACATGTCTAAGCTGGTTAGTGGCTTTAAAAAATGCACCAAATGTGACCAGACCATTTCTGCAACCATCCGCCATACTTGGTGCTTGCAGTGCCTTGGATCCGACCACTAGCCAACGTTCTGTGAGCTCTGCTTGGCAGATGACACATTGATGGCTGAAGGGTTGGAAAAAGCAGAAGGAGTCCCTCTTTGGCTCATCTGATTCAGCATCCTCAGCCCAACCCAAGGAAGAGAGCAGAGGGCTCAGTCAGAACGGAAGGATTCGGGGAACCTACTTCTAACCTGCCGAGGAGGTTTGTGGGCCTTTCCATCAGCTCCCGGGACTGCTGCTACTGAGTGGATGCTGTTGCTGAGCTCTGAAACCTGTCCTGCAATATTGGGCAGGCACCAGGGGAGTAGCCCGTTCACTAGAAGGACTCCCCTATTCAGACTAAGAGTCTGCAAGTGAATGCTTTGCGGTGGAACTTACTTCTAACCTGCTGAGGTGGTTTGTGAACCTTTCCATCAGCTCCCGGGACTGCTGTTGCTGAGCTCTGAAACTGTCCCTGCAATACTGGGCAGGCACCGAGGGGGCAACCTGTTCTCTGGAAAGACCCCTATTCAGACTATAGGAGTCTGTTAGCTTTTCTCCACAACCATGGAGCGTGGTCTGAAGGGGCATGGACAAAAGGTCGAGATCCATCCCTTTGGAACCCCTTCGGCGCCACAGCAGCATCTGGTTTTGATCCCCAATAGTTTTATGTCTTGTTTTGATCATCTTTATATGATATGGGGAAAAGAAAGATCAAATGGGAGGCAGGATGCAGGGAGCCACCGTCGCTTATTAGGTCCCTTGGATAAGTACTTTGCCCCCTATCCACTGCGTAGTCCTCTCCCGAAGAGGCCTCTCTTAGTTCTGGAGGGAGATCCCCACCACCTTGTCCTTTCCCTTTTCTATCCTCTACTTTTACGGGAGAGTCCTCCAACCAGGTAAAGTGTGCTAATATGGAAGTGATTCTCCCTAAGCTGGTTCGGCTGGAGGACGCCGATGTTGTCTCCGAGCTGCCAGCCATTTCTCCAGAGACAGAAGTTACCTTAAAAGATGTTTGGGGGGCTCTCAAGTTTATTGATGATAAAATGAGTACTACTCATACATGTACATCCTTATGTTCCTTCTTTCAGGAGGCTGTAGATTCTCTGCAGCGGCTTGATTGGAAGGTTTCCACTTTAGATATGGGTGATGTTAAACTTGAGTCTCAAGTTCTTCTACGTCATGCTGATAATGTTGCTGGTATTAAAGATTCATTGGTTCTGCATGCAAAAGTTGAAGCTCTTGAAAACTCATAATTTACATTTTTTAAATTTTCCTCAGACGAATTTGTCGTCTCCAAAAATTCTCCTTGATAAGTATTTGAAGGAAGTGTTAGCCATATCTGAGTCAATAGAGGTTCTTCAACTTTATTATATTCCTTTCTAACATTAAAAAGGTGAATCCTGTCAAGGGAGAATTTGATTCAGTGGTACCATCTATTCAAAATCTTACTGCTTTCTTGGAGGACTCCCTAAATATTATAAACGCGCGTTTTACTCTTCTGGTAACATTTGTATCTGAATCTGTGAAGCTTCGTATTCTTAAAGCTTTTTAAAGTTTAAGACTGCTGATTTTTGCGGACAAATTGTGAATATCTTTTCAGATTTGACCCGGGGCACTCAGCTCCAGCGGAGATAATTTCTTGCTTTGAAGCCCCAAGTAACAGCTTTGGGGACTGCTCTTTATTTGCGTTTTCCTTGCAAATGTATCATCACATTGGATGGTGCTTCATTTGTATTTGTTGAGGTATCACATCTGGAAAAGTTTTTTTGTTAGAGAGACAGGGTGTTGGGAAGGTGGTTAATGGGTAGCTTTATTGTGTTTGCCTCCTCAATTTGGCTTTATAGCCATATTTTCCTTGTTCATTTGATTTTGAATTTGTGGAGTTTTTTTGATTCCCATAATGGGGTCTATCTACTGTATTTTTCCTTGATTTGGTATGTTTTCTGTTTTATTTATTTATTTATTTAGACAGTTTTGTATACCGCCTTATCCTTCAATCAAAGCGGTCACAGCACAATTGGGGGATACATTTAATACATGAGACACATACACTAATACTTACAGGGAACATGGGCAATGGAGGGTTAAGTGGCTTGCCCAAGACCACAAGGAGCATCTGTGGAACTAGAAACCCCAGTCCTTCCGGCCCAAGGTTGCTGTCCTCTAGTGGGATTTGAATCCCCGACCTTCCGGCCTGAAGTACCTTGCCCCAACCACTAGGCTACTCCTCCCTTTTGGATTTTCCTCATTGTATTTGGTTTGTTAATTGACTAAAATTCTATAAATAAAAAAAAAAAAGAAAGAACAGAAGGGTTCGAGCGGAGAGAGGCATCCCTCTGCAGAGGCCCCATCTTTGTCGAAGGAGCAGGACAAGGAGAAGATCCATGTGCAGTGCCATCGCAACCCCTCTCTGTGTGAGACGGACAGCGAGGGCCGGGAACGGCCGATCAAATTTCCCCTATGTCGTAGGTCTACTTCACAGAGGGTATTATTATCCAATTCAAAATGATTGCATCCCTCCAAATATATTAAGAACTAGCCTAATTAGTTCAGCGAAATCATCTACTAATTTGTAGATGATTTCGCTGAGCTAATCGGGCTAGTTCTTAATATATTTGGAGGGATGCAATCATTTTGAATTGGATCAAATTTCCCCGACAGGAGGACCCGACCCGAATGGCGGAGTCCATTCCCAGTGCCCAGGAGGGTAGTTGGATGCCTCCCGATGCCCCAATCATCGTGGAGTCCCCTTAGGGTCACGGTAATATCTGCAGCTGCGGCATCGATGCTCTCATTGCTGGTGGTCCTGGAGGAGCACCTACGAGGCTTAGAAACTCACTTGGCGGCAGTGGAAGCCCTGCAGAACACAGGCTTCATGGCGCAGAGTACATCAATACCCCACTCCTTCCAGCCTATCCTGGAGACCCTTGCCCTGTTCATCACAGCTAGGACATCGGGTGGGAGCTCAGTATGAACACCGTTGGCCTGAGCCATCTCCCTCTCCCTCGCCAGTATGTCTGAGTCTGATGCCCTGGGCATCGCCGTCAGCCTGCCAGGCACAAGGGGGACAATCAGTGCCCACTCTTTCCCGAGCTGCGCAGTCAACACTTGAAGGAGACTCGGCATTACTTTGACTTCCTCTCAGAATCCAAATTGGAATGAGAAACCGAGGCGGAATTGACTGTGTCGGATCTTCAGGTACAGGATCTCCTGTCCAACCCGTTGCCCCCTTTGGATCAGCAGAAGTCGCTCCCACAAAGACGTCCTTCCAGGATTTTTTTCAGGACCTAGCCAAGGTCCTCTCCTTTTCTCTGGAATCGGAAGAGGAACAGAGGACAGAAGAACTGGAACTCCTCCAATACCCCTCGGCCCCTCATTAGGTAATGGTGGTTGCCATCCACCATATCCTGCAGTGGGGAAACGCCGCTTATGCTCCCAGCCGTCAGCCGCTGGCTCAATTCTCTTTATCGTTTCCAAAAGGCCCCAGGGTTGAGAAGCCTTAATTATCCCATCATTCCATTGTGGTTGAGTCCGCCCCGAAGCATGCAAAGAGTGCCAAAATGCACTCCTGGGTGCCAGCCACATGGGAGGGGAGGACCCTGGACTCCTTTGGGAGGAGGTGCTTCCAGGGTTCCATACTGACAGCCCAGATCCTGGCCTACCAGATTTACATTGCCATATTCCTCAAAGATTTCATGCTAGACATCGAAGACTCTGCTTCCCGAGAACCGTTGCAAGCCTTTTTGAGGTCTTGTGCCTTACGACAAGGACTGCTCGATGTTTATGGTTCGAGACACCTATGAAGCCTTCATATCTGCTGGTAGGGTGGCGGCCAGGGGGATCACCGCGCGGCGTGTTGCGTGGGTCCAGGGCAAGATTGCTAAAGTCCCCTGTTGGGGTGAGAACCTCTTCACCAAACTCATGGAGGAAAAGGTCGAAGAGCTGGAGAAAGAGCTGGTGACTCTGACCAGGCTCGCTAGAAAGACCGCGGACCTTGTGTGAAAAAAATAACAAAACAAGGTTTTCTTTCTGTACCCACGGCGGTACTTTCCATCCCAGCTGCAGATGCAGTCCAAGGCCCAAGCCCCCCCTCTCAACGGAGGGAGAAAACCCCAAAGGCACAACCCCCCCCCCCCCCCAGCCCAAGCCAGGTGCGGGCTTTTGACGGGATCTTCAGGAGTATAGCCAGCCGACCATCATCTGCTAAGGTCCCCGCACAGGCGGGAGGGGGGATGCTCATCCATTTTGCTCACTGGTGGCCTCTCATCTTGGACACCTGGGTGCTACATGTCATCCAAAGTGGCTATCGGTTGCATTTCAACCTGCCGCTGCCCCCTTAAATCCCAGAGAATGCCCCATGGACCCCGCACACCGGAGCCTCCTACAGACCGAGGTTATGGCCCTGCTGGTTGACCTCACCATTGAGCTCAGATCGAGCAGGGCTTTTACTACAGATACTTTCTGGTTCCTAAAAATACCGGTGGGTCCTACCGCATTCTGGATCTGTGCAACTTCAACCGGTTCTTAGTGCACGAAAAGTTCAAAATGGTCTCATTGGGGACCCTGCTCCTACAGGATGATTGACTATGTGCCTTGGATCTGAAGGATGCTTACATGCATATTCCGATCCACCCGCATCACAGACAGTACCTTTAGTTCATGCTGGGCGGCCAGCACTATCTGTACCAGGTGCTACTCTTTGAACTGGCCACAGCCCCCAGAGTCATCATGAAATGACTTGCAGTCATGGCCACTTTTCTTTGGACCCAGGGGGTCTTTGTCTTCCCGTACCTGGACGATTGATTCGTAAAAGGCCCCATGCAGGCCAGGGTACAGCAGTCCACTGAGCTCACCATTCACGTGCTCAAAGGACTCTGCTTCGTGATCAACTACTTGAAGTCTCATCTCCAGCTGGTTCAGCAACTAGAGTTCATCGGAGCCCTCCTCAACACTATTCTGGTGAGGGCTTTTCCCCCAGCAGACCGCCTACAGTGTTGCAGCACCAGCACCACAGCCTGTGGGCTGCTGAGAGTCCTCAGACATATGGCGACCACGGTGCATGTCAGGATCATCTCTGCATGTGGCAGGCTCATTAGACCCTGTGGACGCAATGGCAGCAAGTCTCCAGTCGTTTCGGGACAGGGTGGTGATCACCATGCCACTCATACAGTCCCTGAAGTGGTGGCCCATGCCCAAAAACTTGCATTGGGACCTTCCATTCCAACCAGCAGTGCCAAGCACACTGCTCATGATGGATGCCTCCAAGCTCTGCTGCGGTGCGCACTTGGAGGTCTGCACCAGGACCTGTGATCCGAGAGCGAGAGTCTCCATCAGATCAACTTCTTCAAGCTTCAGGCCATTGCAAATGCTCTCCATGCCTTTCAAGCACATCTGGCAAATCAGGTGTTCCTGATCCAGATGGACAATCAAATGTCCATGTTCTATGTGAACAAGCAGGGGGACATGGGCTCGTATCGCCTGTGTTGGGAGGCTGTTCGCCTCTGGAGGTTTGCCTTGTTTAATGGCATGGATCTCAGAATGACATATTTGCCCGGCAAGAGCAACAGGCTAGCGGATTGCCTCAGCTGGGTTCTTCAACCACATGAGTGGTCTCTCAAGAAGGAGTTGGTGGACCGTATCTTCTAGGCGTGGGACATCCCTGATGTGGACCTCTTCGCTATGGCACAGAATGCTCAGGTAGCTTGGTTCTGCTCCTGGAGATTGGCCAGTGATCACCTGGCTCCTGCCGCCTTCCTTGTCCACCGGGGGAAAGGCCTGCTCTATGCCTACCCCCCCCCCCAATTCCACTCATTGCAAAGATGCTCCTGAAGCTCCAAGCCGAGAGGGGTCCATGATTCTCATCACTCCTTACTGGCCTCGACAACCGTGGTTCCTGCTACTACTGCACCTCTTGCAGAGGGAACCTCTTCGCCTGGGCTCTGACCCAGACCTCATCTTGCAGGAGAGCAGCTCCTTGTTGCACCCCAACATCCGCTCCCTGGCACTCACGGCATGATGTTGAGCGGGTAGCCCTAGAGGGGCTTGCCCTCCCTGAAGGCAATACTGAGATCCTGCTAGCATCTCGCAGTGAGTTGATGCATAAGACCTATGCGTTCAAGTAGCAGCTGTTTGCTGTCTAGTGCATTGGTTGGGAGCTGGATCCCCTTGTCTGTCCTGTGGACTAGCTGTTGGAGTACCTGTTGCACCTCTCCGATTCAGGGCTCAAGTCCATCTCCGTGTGGGTTCACCTCAGCACAATAAGAGCATTTGATGGTGGCTGCGAGAGGAAACTCGTGTCAGCTCAGTCTCTGGTGCACTGCTTGGTGTGGGGCTTGCTTCTTTTGAATCATCCAGTTAAACCCCCTATGGTTGCTTGGGACCTGAATGTGGTGCTCAGCCAGCTCGTGTGGGCTCCCTTTGAACCACTGGACACGTGCCCGCTGAAGTTCTTGACCTGGAAAGTCTTCTTCCTGGTGGCCGTCATGTCAGCCCGGTAAGTGAATGAGCTCCATGCTCTGGTCACACACTCTCCATACACCAGGTTCCACCAGCATTTGGTTGTACTCCATATGCACCTGTGTTTTCTGCTGAAGGTGGTCTCTGCTTTCCATCTCAACTAGTCCATTGTTCTCCCCTCCCACGTTGAGGCAGCGTTGCACATGCTGGATTGCAAGCGTGCACTGGCCTTCTACTTGGAGCGCAAAAATTCTCTCTGTTCATCTCCTCTAACCCCAATCAGCTGAGAGTCATTGTTTCAAAGTATATGCTATCCCTCTGGCTCGCAGATTGCATTGCCCATGCATATTCCTTGGTTGGTCTGAGCCTTGAAAGTCATGTCACGGGGGGGCGGAGCCTGATGTCCAGCGGGTAAGACGCTTCGCGCTGAAGCTCCCGAGAGGCCTACTTAGAATCCTGACTTAATACCTATACAAACTTACTATTTCGCTCCGGGCTGACCGGGGTACCTCGGGGGGGATGGCGGCCCATAAACCAGCGCGCTTGGACTTCGGGTCTCCTTCTTCTTCTCACGGAAAACGCTCCAAAACAGAGGTGTCCTCCCCACAGAAGATGGTTCCATTTCGTGAAAACCCCGAAATGCACCTGGAGATTTTGGAGGAACTACGCGGCGTGAAGGAATTGGTGCAGTCCAATGGAGAAGCGCTTAGAGCCCTGCGAGAAGACTTTGGAGTGCTCCAGGACCGACTTGAAAGTCTCTCATTACGGCAGGACAATATGGCGGGGGTCCTCGATTCGCACGCGGTGCGCTTGGGCGCACTGGACAAGGCCGAGCGCCAGATACAGAATCTGCAAAAGGAGTTAGAAGATAGCAATAATCGAGCCCGTCGCAACAATGTGAGGCTCATTGGAATACCGGAGGGGGCGGAAGCGGGAGATATGAGAGAATTCCTGCTCAAAATTCTTCCCTCCTTGCTGAAGATCACCTTTCATAAAGAATTGGAAATCGATCGTGCACACCGTGCTCCTACCCACATGGCGCTCAACCGAACGACCCCCCGGCCTATTATCTTTCGCTTGCTACGATATCAACAAGTGGAACAAATTTTAAATGCTGCCCGGGCGAACCATCATTTGGAATTTGAAGGTCACAAAGTCTCCTTCTTCCCTGACTTGGCAAAGCCTACCGTTGACCGACGGAAGAAACTCCTTGCTTTTCGCCCTCGACTTCAACAGCTACAGGCTCGCTTTGGCCTGTTGTATCCCGCGAAACTCCGAGTGACTCTCCACAACCAAACCAGGACATTCGAAGATCCTGATCTACTATCAACATTTTTAGACTCCAAAGAGGCAGAGCAGATGCGCTAATCCAACGACGTGGACTTTTATTCGCCGGCTCTGTCCGCCATTTTGAAGGGCCCGATGCGGCGGTCATAGTCAAGCACAGAGACTTCCTGGACTTTCTTTCTTTCTTTCTATGACTCTTGTTTTGTGGTCTCCTCTCCCTCCATGATGTGTGCCTCGGTCGGATTCGGAGCACGCACAGTCCTACAGGTTATGTGTTTTTCAATTTTGGCCTTCTCTGGGGCTTCTCCCCGCAGACACATGGTCGCCAGTAATTTTTGGGGTTTTGCTTCTTCTCTACCGCGCTGCGGTTTTTCTTTTTTAATGTGGGGCGCTTCATTGTGTTATCTAAGCTTAGTTTCTTTTATGCCATATGTACAGCCTGATACAGTCAATATGAGGGACATTGTGAACTTAGGTGCGCTATCATGCTCAGAATTTTTAACTTGTCTGAATGGCTTTATGTAAAATTTTATCACTCAACGTAAAGGGCATTAATAGTCCAATCAAAAGAAAGAAAATCCTTAGCTATCTTAGCCATGAGCATGCTGATTTAGCGTTTCTTCAGGAAACGCACTTAAACTCTGCTGAAACACTGAAACTCAATGTTAAGCCTTACATGGTGGCTGCCTATTCTCCCGCCGTTTCTAAATGGTGCGGGGTAGCCATTCTGGTTAAGAAATCTTTGCAAGCTACTGTAATTGATACTAGCGCTGACAAGGAGGGTAGATGGGCCCGAGTACATCTTAAGGTTGGAGATAGTGAATTTACATGTATTTGCATTTATGCCCCGAATGTGGACAACCCTGCTTACTATGCAAGTATTGCGCAATTGGCACAGGCCTCTGCCAATACTCCATTAATACTTGGTGGTGACTTTAATCAAGTGTTAGACCCTCTGATAGATAGACAGCCGCCAAGAACGAGTAGTCCACCCAAGAGTCTTGCTACCCTTACAGCTCTGATGCAAGATCTTGCGCTGGTAGATATATGGAGGCTGCTTCACCCCTCCGACTTAGAGTTCACTTTCTTTTCTGCCCCCCATCACTCCCAATCTAGAATAGATTTCTTTCTCATTTCCAAAGCACTGATTTCTCAAGTAGACACGACTAGGACTCATCCTCTCCATATTTCAGATCATGCTGCCATATCTTTATCATTACGTGTCACTGCGCGGGACGATTCTCCCCGAGCTTGGTTTTTTGATAGATCCCTACTGGGTCAAAAAGATTTTCAGGTTGATATAAAGGCCGCTATCCAAGATTATTTTCATTTTAACTCACCCCATGATACAGCGGGCTGGGCTTGGTGGGAGGGTTTTAAAGCATCTATCCGTGCCACTATAACTAGCTATCAAATTCGGCAGGGGAAACAAAGAAAGCAGCTTTTACTGACTCTAGAGCAGCAGATACAAGCTGGGGAGCGTCTCCTCACGTCCCGTACTGACCCATGTATTTTACTCCGTTTACAACGCTTGCGTTTTCAATACAATCAGCTTTTGCACACTGCTGCTGTTAAAAATATTGAATCACAACAAGGGCTTTATTATCGGGAAAATAATCGTGCTGGCAAATTATTAGCAAATGCCCTAAAAGGTCGAAAAGAAGCCAAGCGTGTTACCGCCCTCCGCAATCCGTCAGGGGGGGGCTTGGTCACTAAAGATACCGAAATCTTAGAACTCTTTCGTGACTTTTATACTCAGCTTTATCAATCTGAATGTGATTTTGAGCCAGATGTATTTGAACGCTTACTTTCAGGAGTACAAAGACCGACCCTATCTGACGAAGATAGAGTGGCCTTAGACACACCATTTACTGTCTCAGAAATTCATTCTGCTATCAAGAAATGTGCCTCAGGTCGAGCTGCAGGCCCAGACGGTCTCCCCGCTGAATTCTACAAAACCTTTCACGCTGATTTAGCTCCAGTTTTGAAAATTTATTTTTCTGCTCTGGCCGAGGAGGGTTCTCCTTCTGGGTCCTTTTCAATGGCAAATGTAGTAGTTTTTGAGAAAGAGGGGAGAGACCCGCAACTAACAGCTAATTATCGTCCAATTTCCCTCCTAAACGCGGACTATAAAATCTTTGCCACCATTCTCTCTACCCGGCTCTCGGATAGGATGCCTACCTTAATACACCCAGATCAATGCGGTTTCATTCCTGGTAGATCAACTGCTGACAATGCTCGGACTCTATGCCATGTATTGACTACCGCAGTTAATCTTGATCGCCCATTTGTTGGCCTCTCACTTGATGCTGAGAAGGCCTTTGATCGCTTAGAGTGGCCCTTCCTGTTTGCAGTCCTCCGCTGGTACGGATTCGGGGAAGGTTTTCTCCGTTGTCTTCGCACCATGTACGCTCAGCCTACAGCCAGTATATGTGCAAATGCTTTAAAGTCTCAACCTTTTCCCCTTCAACGCGGCACTCGCCAGGGATGCCCACTGTCTCCACTCCTCTTCGATCTTGCACTCGAACCCTTGGCTTTACTAATCCGGCAATCGGAGGAGATTCATGGAGTCCCCTTCACCCATAGGGAAATCAAAATTTCAGCGTATGCTGATGATCTTATGCTCTTTGTCTCTATAGACTCAGTACCGGCTGTCTTAGAGCAAATTGGTAAATACTCACAACTGTCCGGTTATAAGATAAATTGGACCAAGTCGGTAGCCTTTCCATTAAATCCTCTGCTTCATCAGGCAGATATGCAATCCTTCCCCTTTTTATGGCAACCTCGCATGGTCAAATACCTTGGGGTTCACTATTGTTCTCCTTTGGAAGACACTATCTCCTTCAATGCCAAAGACTTAACCTCTAAAGTCCGGGCGCTTACTCACCGCTGGACTCCTTTAACGCTTACCTGGTGGGGTCGATTAGAAACCATAAAAATGATGATTGTTCCGAAAGTGAATTATATCTTAGAAATGGTGCCCTGTCTCTTCCCTCGACGTATATATAAAGATATCGAGGGCCTTCTGACTAGATACTTGTGGCAAAACAAGACACCTAGGATAGCGAAACATAAGCTGCAAGCAGATAAGGAATATGGGGGTGTCAGATTCCCTGATTTCCTGAAGTATCATCAATCTTTTCTTCTCAAACAAGGTGCTCGTTGGCTGGAAGATCCAGTACCGAGTAGACCTGTGTGGCTAGACATAGAAGAGGACCTTTGCAAACCGATTCCTCTTACTTTTCTCCCTGGTATGACTCTCCCATCAGACTCTCACTTCCCACCAATGCTTTTAGACACCTTAGGTGCCTTTAATAATCTCATGCAATCTTTAGACTCCCGACTCTGTCCGTTAGACAAACTCCCACTTTGGTACAACACTCGATTTCGAATACAAAATAAGCCGATGGCGTGGAGCCCCTGGTACACTAGGGGCATTTGGATTCCTAGCCAATTGTTCCATGAAGGTCGCTGGAAAACTTTTAGTGAATTGCAAATTGAATTTGGTCTCCCAGCGAAACACTACTTTCAGTTGGTGCAACTTCAGCATTGCCTTAGGAGTGCTAAGGTGCTCTCGCCATCGGCCTCCCCTACACAAGGTTGGTTGGAGACTATCCGATCTATCGGTAGTTCACCGGGTGTAGCATCCAATTTTTACAAAACCTTATGTAATGCTATAACTAGGGATACCCCTATAGCGCAGAAAGCATGGGAGAGAGAACTGCATGTGACTTTGACCCCGGAGCAATGGAGCCTTGTCTGGAGTAGAGTGACACGGGTCTCCCGATCCGCCTCACTCACTCAGACACTCTTCTTTCTAGCCCACCGGTGTTTTTACACTCCTGACAGATTAGCCAAATGGAACACTACTCAGGGCAATAATTGTTGGACATGTCATGCGGCCATTGGTTCACTACCTCATGTTATGTATGAATGTCCCGCACTACAGTATTACTGGAGTCGGGTCTGGGGCCGTATCCAGTCTATTTTGCACTTTCAAGAGCCCCTTTCTTGGAGGATAGTGGGACTTCGCTCAGCAGCGGGGATCCCCTCTCTTCCAAAAACGGCTTACTTCCTTTTGGACTTTATGCTAGGCATTGCTATTTCCCTAATTACGAAATACTGGAAAAATAGCTCCCAGTTGAGCCCCAATGAATGGTGGAATCATGTCTGTCTCTACAGTAAATATGAACAAATACCTCGTATATTTGCTTCCCCCATTCAGACTCCTCATCATCGGTCTAAATGGAAGATGCTCAATGACTATGTACATTCTGCTCAATGCTCTCATCTGACTGTCTAAATTTATATATATCTTTGTTTCATGATTATTCTGTATCGCAGATACTCTTTTGATTGTTTTGATGTACAATCACGTTTGTTTGGAAGCGCTCACATGCTGACATAATCAGCTAGAGAAGAAGCGTGGGGGTGGGGGGTAATTGGGTTTACTTATCTTTATTGTATAATTGTTTTGTTTCCTTTGGTGTGTTGTTTCTTTTGTTTGTTGCAAAATGAAAATAAAAGTTTCAAAAAAAAAAGAAAGTCATGTCACGGTTCACAATGTCTGTATGATGGCTGCATCAGTGGCCAACCTCCATGCTGTCTCTGCAGAAGAGATCTGCAGGGCTGCGACATGGTCATTGATCCATACCTTCGCAGCCCATTACTGTCTGAATAGGGATTCCCGACAGGACAGCAATTTTGGCCAGGCTGTGCTCCAGCATCTCTGTGGGTTTTGAAGGTCAAATCCTGCCCATTAGCCCTTCTGTCCATCCAGGCTACTTTCTCAAAATTCCCTTGGTTGATGTCCCTCGGTTGATGTGTGGATACTGCATCAGATTAGTCCCTCAATGGGATTGCCTCTCTTGTCTTTCTGGCTTTTCCAGTTCTCGATGCTCAGTTGGGCTAGTCTTTCTCCTCAGGTTCCAGTAGCCTGGAGCTTGGGAGTCCCATACGTGAGGACTTATTCCTGCTGTTCACAGAAAACTCCTGCTACAGGTGAGTATGTTTTCTCTGTGAACAAGCAGGAAGTAAGTCCTCACAACCTTCCCACCTCCCCAGGGAGTTGTCTTTTTGGCTCTTGCTATGTGATCATACTGGAGAATATGGCACCATGGCAGGCGGGGAAGGCAGGCATGCATGTGCAGCATACCTTCCAAAGCTTCCTTTAGAAGCTGGGGAGCGTACCGTGCAGAGCTTCGTTGGTGACGTCACCCTTATGTGAGGACTTATTCCTGCTATTCATGGAGTACACATGCTACAGGTTAATAACTATGCTTAATTGGATATACTTATAAATATTAAATTTTGTTGTCCATTTATATACAAAATGAGGGCAATTTGCACAAATGATTTCCCTAAATAAATGGAGTATTTGGAAATTACCCACTCTCCCTGGAGGTAGATCTTATGAACTGATTGTTCCTTCAGTTTTTGTTACTGTTGAGACTTACTGTATTGTTTTATTGCAGTTGCTATTTGCTACCCCTTAGAATCGGTGACATTGGGTGACATAGTTTGCCTAATGATTACATTGGCCCTGGGTAATAATTGCTAAGGTGTTCTGTTAAACATTTGCAGTACTATAATATGTTATTTTTCCACTGGCATTACTGTGTGAGATGATGTGCTTTTTCTTGTCAACCCTGAGTAGCAGGCTAAAATCCGGGAAGCAAAGGTTAAAATCCCACTGCTTGTGATCTTGGGCAAGTCACTTAACTCTCCATTGCCTCAGGTACAAACTTTGATTGTAAGCCCTCCAGGGACAGGAAAATCCCTATTGTACCTGAATGGAACTCACCAAGAGAAGGCTACTACTACTACTATTTAGCACTTATAAAGCGCCACGCACGCAGCGCTGCACAACTACTACATGAGGCAGCTAACATACAGAGACAGTCCCTGCTTGTCAGAGTCCTGCTCATCGGAGCTTACAATCTAGTTAGAAAAGTACAAAGCATTACAGAGCATTAGTCAGTTTGGACTGTAGTTTGGTCATAAACGTTGATGGGGGTTAGGGTAAGATGAGGATGGAAGTCAGGATCTGAATGCAACGGTGAAGAGGTGGGTCTTCAACCTGGATTTGAAGAGGGCCAGGGAGGGGGCCTGGCGCACAGACGCAGGTAGGCTGTTCCAGGCATATGGTGCGGCCAGGTGAAAGGAGCGCAGTCGGGAGTTCGCAGTGTGGGTGAAAGGCATTGATAGTAGTAGTTAGCGGAGCGTAAATTCCGAGAAGGGACGTAAGGAGAGATGAGAGATAGGAGGTATTGCGGGGCCATGGAGTGTATGAATTTATAGGTAAGTAGGAGAAGTTTGAACTGGATGCAGAATCGGACAGGGAGCCAGTGAAGCGACTTGAGAAGAGAAGTAACGTGGGCATGGCGAGGTTGCCAGAATATTAGTCGAGCAGCGTGATTTTGTATAGACTGAAGGGGAAGGAGGTGGTTTATGGGGAGACCAGCAAGAAGCAGGTTACAGTAATCGAGGCAAGAGGAGATTAAGGAGTTTTGGTAATGTGTTCAGAGAGGAAGGGGCGGATTTTGTTGATGTTGTAGAGAAAGAAGCGGCAGGTCTTAGCTACATGCTGGATATGAGCAGAGAAGGAGAGAGAGGTATCAAAGATAACACCCAAATTGCGGGCCGAGGGAACCGGAAGGATAGTGGATCCATCCACATGGACTGAGAGAGGGAGAAGTGGGGGGGAGGAGTCGGGTGGAAAGACAAGGAGTTCAGTCTTGGCCATGTTCAGTTTTAATCGGCGATGAGACATCCAGGCAGCGATGTCTGCAAGACAGGCAGAGATCTTGGACTGGGTTGTCGGAGAAATATCAGGTGTGGAGAGGTAGATCTGGGAGTCATCAGCATAGAGATGGTACTGGAAGCCATGGGAGAAGTGCGCCAAGGCCTTTGGTATAGAGAGAGAAAAGGAGAGGGCCCAGGACAGATCCCTGGGGTACACCTACCTGGAACGGGGTAGGGGAAGAGGACAAGCCGCCAGAGCATACACTGAATGAGCGATGGGAGAGGTAGGAGGAGAACCAGGACAGTACAGCGTCTCTGAAACCAAGCGAGGAGAGGGCGGTGAGGAGAAGGTCGTGGTCAACGGTGTCATAGGCAGCAGAAAGGTCAAGAAGGATGAGGATAGAGTAGAGTAGAGGCCCTTAGATTTAGCGAGGATTAGGTCATTGGTGACCTTTGTGAGAGCTGTTTCAGTGGAGTGTAGGGGACGGAAGCTGGATTGTAGTGGGTCTAGGAGGGCCTGGGAGGTGAGGAAGTCGAGGCAGCGACGGACGACTGCTCATTCTAGTAGTTTGGATGTGAAGGGAAGGAGGGAGATGGGTCGATAGTTAGAAGGGCATGTGGGGTCAAGTGAGGGTTTCTTGAGGAGGGGTGTAACAACAGCATGTTTGAAGTCAACGGGGACTGTTGCAGTGGAGAGTGAAAAGTTGAGGATATGAATGATGGCGGGGACAATGGTGAGGGAGATGGGATGAAGGAGATGGGTGGGGATAGGGTCTGATGAGCAGGTGGTGGGTTTGGAGGAGGAAAGAAGGAGTGTGGTTTCTTCGGAAATCGGGGGGAAGGAGGAGAGGGTGGTAGGGGGAGTATGGATGGGGGAGGAGACTGGGGGAGGAGGGAGGTAGATGAGAGGTTGGGGAATTGGAGGGTAATTTTGTGGATTTTGTCGTGGAAGTAGTCGGCTAGGGTTTGGGCAGAGAGGGAGGGCGGGATCGGGGGCGGGGGGGGGGCCTTGAGGAGAGAGTTGAGTGTATTAAAGTGACGGCGAGGATCAGAGGCAAGGGAGTTGGTCAGATTTACATAGTAGTCTTGTTTGGCAAGAGCAAGGGCTGATTGGAAGAAGTCGAGCATTAATTTGAAGTGATGGAGGTCTTCTGAGTAGCGGGATTTGGACCAAGCACGCTCGGCAGAACGTGCGCAGGTGCATAGGTAACTGATCGTGGGTGAAAGCCAGGGTTGGGGAGTAGATCATTTGACAGGACGTGGGGTGGGAGGGGCAAGACTGTCAAGGGCTGAGGATAGTGTAGCATTGTATGAAGATAATGCCTCATTGACAGACTTGGAGGATAAGATGGAGGAGAGAGATGGAGAAATGGTGGAGGAGAGGGACAGGGAGTCAGTGTTGTGAAGGTTTCTAAATAGGTCGGAGGAGACAGGATGAGGTTGGGATGGCGGAAGCTGAAGGGTAAATGTTAGAAGATGATGGTCAAATGAGGGAAGGACTGAGTTGCGGAAGTTTGAGGGAGAGGAATTGGAGAAGAGTACTAGGTCAAGGCAGTGGCTGTGTAGGTGTGTGGGGGCAGTGGAGCAGGGTTGGAGGTCGAACGAGGAAGTAAGAGCGAGGAACTTAGAAGCATGGGGGTCGGAGGGGTTGTCGATATGAATGTTGAAATCACCAAGGATAAAAGTAGGGGAGGGAGGGATCCATAAAGGCAGAAAGCCAGGAGTCCAAGTCGGTGAGGAAGGTTGATTTGGATTTATCAGGTGGGCGATAAATAATGGCTACTCAGAGGGGAAGTGGTGTAAGGAGGGGAATGGAGTGGACTTCGAAAGAGAGGGGGGAGTGTGTGTGGGGTGGCAGGAGGGGTTGGAATTGGCAAGAGGGAGAGAGTAGGAGGCCAACGCCACCACCGCGACCGGTAGATCGAGGTGTATGGGAGAACTGGTAGCCCCCATAGCATAGAGAGGCAATGGATGCGGTGTCATCTGGGGGTAGCCACGTCTCGGTCAGGGCAAGAAGGTGTAGGGCATTAGAGATAAACAGATCGTGAATAAAACAGGTTTTTCTAATGACTGAGCATGTGTTCCATAGGGCGCATGAAAATGGAAGAGCGGAGGGGGGGAGGAGAGGAATATGGATAAGGTTGGATAAGTTACGTGCGGATTTCTTATCAGAGTAGCGTGAGGGTCTATTTCTGGTGTAATACCGAGGTTTAGAGGGAGCAGGGTATGGGTGGGTATGTCTGAGTGTGTGTGCTCTCCAAGAGGGACATGAGGGAGGGGACATGAGGGGTAAATTGGTGGTATCGGGTAGGTTGAGTGAGGGGTTATTTTTGGGGGTAAGGTTGGAATTGATATCTATGAATGAGAGATTGTGGGATGTATGAGGGAGGGCGGAGGGAGGGAGGAGTGGGATGTGGATGAGATTAGATAGGGTATGTGAGGAACTTTTTTTTAGTGTGAGAAAGAAATCGGGGGGGGGGGGAGGGGCAGGGTTAGGGTTGATGTTACCTGATGAGAAAAGGAGAATGAGAATTAGAGAGCGAGGTAAGGTGGAAATAGTACGGCAGAAGCAAGGGTGGGGTTGCCTTAAAGAGAGGGGGCTGGTTGAATGCGGGGGAAGGTGTGAAGAAGCTCAAGAGTGGATGCTAGGCTAGAGGGTAGAATGGAGGGAGAGGTGAGGAAGGTAGGGGGAAGGGGGGGAGGGTGATGGTAGGAGGGGAGGCAGTTGGGGAGGATGAGGAAGAGGAGGACCATGAGATGTGGGGCCATGATATTGGGCAGCAGGGACTGAGCAAGCAATGGGTGGCAGGTATTAGGCGAACAAGCATCTTTATCTTTATCTTTATTAGGAACATTTGATATACCGCCTATTACCAAAGTGTTAAGGCGGTGTACAACAAAGGTTAGGGCTGCAGAAAAATATAGAAAGAAGGGAACGCATGCAGTGGATAACAGTCCTATGCAGGCAATGGGTAGCAGTTCTAGCAGTTCTATGCAGGCAGCTAGTAACAGTTCTAGTAGTTCTATGCAGGCAGCTAGTAACAGTTCTAGCAGTTCTATGCAGGTAAATGGTAGCAGTTCTATGTAACCTGTCTAAGCAAGTTCTATGCAGGTAAATGGTAGCAGTTCTAGCAGTTCTATGCAGGCAATTGATAACCTGTCTAAGCAAGATGGGTACAGACACTTGGTAACCTGTCTAAGCAAGCTGGGTACAGGCAATTGGTAGCAGTTCTAATAGTTCTATGCAGGTAATTGGTGGCGGTTCTATGCAGGCAATTGGTAACAGTTCTAGCAGATCTATGCAGGCAATTGGTAACAGTTCTATGCAAGCAATGAGTAACGGATCTATGCAATCACGGGCAGCAGGTCAATGCAATCACGGGCAGCAGGTCAATGCAATTCTAGCAGTTCTATGCAGGCAGAGGGTAGCAGTTCAATGTAGGCAATGGGTAACAGTTCAATGCAGTGGGTAGCGGTTCAGTGCAGGCAGTGAGTAGCAGTTCTATGTGAACAATGGGAAACACAATCAAAGTCAATTGTGGGTAGCAAGATCTAGGCAATTGATGGGGAGCAGCAGGGGCGATGCGGTGTGGGAAGCAAGAGCAATAGAGGTGCGCCTGGGGCAGGTTAGCGGTTTGCGCCAAGGTCCTTGTCTAAGAGCCACGCCAAAGGGCCCTTTGGTGCGGGCCCCGTAGGCTCGGGCGCCTGGGTGAGGGGCACTAAATATGGAGACCATGGACCCTCCCACAGCCCAGATTGGGCTGGAGCTCCCGGCCACGCGGTGCGGCACTAGATGCCGGCCGGGAGAAGACCGGTGGAGGTGAGACTTGGGCAATCAGCCCCTCCCACAGCCCCGATTGGGCTGGAGCTCCCGGCTACGCGGTGCGACGCTGGATGCCGGCCGGTGGAGGTGAGACTTGGGCGATCAGCCCCTCCCATAGCCCCGATTGGGCTGGAGCTCCCGGCCACGCGGTGCAGCGCTGGATGCCGGCCAGGAGAAGGCCGGTGGAGGAGCTAAATCAAGTTCCCTGATACTAAACCAAACAGTTGGCCTTTTGAAGAATGATATTTAAAATTAATCTCATTATGACTTTTCATTAGTCTTAGGAATTAGCAAAAGATGCCTAGTGGGATTTTTTTTTCTTTCTTTTTCTGATTGATACAGGAAATTAGAAGAATGTTACACTCAACGAATCTGACTTTCCACCTATCCTATTATATAGCTAAGTAAGATAGTTTAAAAAGGCCTGTCTTTCCATTGCGAAAATGTAATTAAGAAAATGCTAACAATCTTTTTTTTTTTCTTTCAATAAGGCTAACTTTTACAATATATTGATTGACCTTACCTGTAGTCTGTGTATACTTTATCTCTGCAGTTTATAATCTGTATTTTCATTTATGAGCACTGTGGGAGCAGTATTGAAACTGCCCAGGCAGTTCCTGCAAGCTAAATTTCCATAGAGAAACTCCCCTTGAAAACTCAGGCTGGCAAACGCCATGGATACAAAAGTACCCACGACTTTGCACCTGCTTTACCACAGGTGCAAACTCTGTGTAGAGATTGGAAAATGAAATCTCCATGCATACTTTCCTTTCCCCCCTTTGTTTTACTCACTGAAGGGAAAGGAAATTTTCACCCAGAAGTATTTGTTCTGGTAACTCTTTTTTATTATTTAGAAAAATCCTTTTTAAAATTGTCCTCTGTGTATACCAAAATATAACAGAAATTTAATTAACAAAAGAAGTCAAGGCACATCATATATCAGGTAACCACATTTTAGAGGAAATCTGAAATTCAGAAATGTGTTTGTTAGCAGCGTAAGCACAAGGCTTGCTGTTTGCTATAGGTTATAACTGCTTAGCACCACAACATCCTTAACATGCTTAAAATCTTTATATGATTTAAGCTTCTTTTCACCACAGATGATGCAGATCCTTGAAGTATTTGTTAGAGAACGAAATTACACCTACCTCAAAATGGATGGTACCACAACAATAGCATCAAGGCAGCCCATGATTGCAAGATACAATGAGGTAAGAAATAGCATTTTGCTGACTTTAAAATAATATCTTTCTTCAGTTTGTTATGTTTATTTTATAAACTTCCATTTTTCCTTCTAGAATGTTTTTCATTCTTAAAATGGGGAATGATTTATTACTCAGAAACATGTAGTAAGCTATGAATATTCTCCAGCCATTCCCACTGAAGAATTGAGACTTGGTACTGAAGACATGTTAGGGCTTCAGTGGTTCACATCATGTTAAGAAAGAGTATGCCTGAAACTGTAGATTCCCACACATCAAATGGGTGAGAAGATTATGTTGATGAAATGCTTTATATTTAGACAGCTAAGCATCTGGAACAAAATAAGAGGACATTAGCAGAGATATAGCTGATGGGTCACCAGGAGTCTACATTGACCCAAAGGCATACATTACATTGCATTGTAGCTGTGTATATTCTGCTTCTGGTTCTGTTTTTTCAGATCATTCTTCTGATTCTGATTACACTTGTTTGCTAATACTTTTCACTTAATTCCAAATTCCTGATATTTTTATTGTGCCTTTGTCTCTAGTTACTGTATTTATTTCTTCTGCTCTGCCTTTTGATTCCAAGTTGCACACAGTGTGATTCTTCAGGAACAAGCAGGAATCAGTCCTCACATATGGGTGAAATCAGTATTAATGGAGCCTGCGTGGATTCACTCCCCAGCTTTCAAAGAGAGCCTTTGGGAGTTAGACCACGCATGCGCGGTCACCTTCCTGCCCAAAGGTGCCATCTTACCTCATCTCCTTTTTTCCGTGGAGTCCTGTCTGTCTTCCCTGTCAAAAGTTGATTCTTTTTCTTACCCATCCCTTAGCATTTTCTCTTTTTGCCAGTCTGTTCCCGATCACCACCGAGTCCACTCTCGCCTCGGCATCGTGTTTTTTCTCGGGTTCTGTTTTCTTTTCGGTGCTTGGGTCTTTTCTTGCGCTCTTCCTGACTGAGACATCTGAGTTTGACCTCGCAGATGCCTTCTTCCCCGCTATGTCTTCGGTTAGCAGATTTAAGCATTGTGGCCACTGCCCCCGTACCATGTCCATAACGGACCACCACGTCCATAACGGACCACCACAGTTGCTGTATTACGATGGTGCAGATCACGACTATTCCACTTGCCTGTTCTGCCTGCAGATGTCGAGCAAGAGCCAGAGGAATAGTGAAAAGCAGTGGGGGGAAGCTATTTAGCTCGAAGGCCTTTGTCACAGTACCGGCATAGAGTTTGGAATCGTTGCTCTCTGAGACTGCATCTGATGACTTGGCATCACGCGCATGTGCTCGATCCAAGCCCCGAAATCGTGGAACCTCGGACCAGGGGTCATCCTCAGAAGACCTCCCCCATGTGTCCAGAACACCGTCCATTTTGAAGTCCAATTCTGGAGCCGGGGGTAAGATCTCCAGTAACCAGCCTCAGTGTCCTCGACCCAATGCCAAGGGCGATGGCTGGGAATGGCCCTCGAAGCTGCCCTGGCAGGAGGAGAGTTCCACCATGTTGGGGGAATAGTCTCGGTCCTCCAACATGATCACCAATGGTGATTCCCCTCCTTGGGAATTGGCTTCGAGCTCGATGCCTACTGTCATCAAAGTCAGGATGGTGGCATTGGAACACAGCCTGGTTGCCTTCCTTGAGGCGCAGCAGGGCCTGATGCCCAGAGCCTCGGTTCATTGTTACCGATGGGACCCTGCACTGCAAGGACCTCCCCAGAAGACATTCAACTAGTGCTGGAACGATTCACTCACTCGGAGCCACATCGGTCAGCCTCCCACCGGTGAATAATCCCCCCAATGACCATCCGGGCCTCAAAGTCTTGTCCGGCTCCGAATCAGACTAGAAGATCGACAATGAGTTGCCGAACACCATGTTTTACAGGGATGTCCTCTCTGAACTTCTTCCCCTTAGGAGTGCTGGAAGTCCTCGCCCGAGAACCTCACGTTCTTCGACTTTGTTCGGGGGATGTCAAAGGCTCTGGCCTTCGTGGCAGAGCCGGAGGATGAGCTTCATGCTGAGGACTTAGAGATCTCCAATACAAGACCCCTCTGAGAGAGGCACTGACAGTGCCAGTTCCCCCATCCTGGAGTGCTTGCTGTTCAGGATGTGGGAGAACTGGGTGACAGTGCCAGTAGTCAGCTGGTGACTCGAATCCCAGTATCGAGTTGGCAAGAGCATGGGCTTTACAAAGGCACAGCTGCCTCACAATTCCATGGTAGTAGAGTCAGACATGCATCAAATAAAGTCAGAAGATGCACTTATCGGCGCCCCCTGGAAGGGAGATCTGCACCATGGATGAGTTTGGCAGAAAGTGCTACCAGGGCTCGATGCTTGCGGCCCGCACCTAGGGTTACCAGCTGTACATGGACATATACCTGAAGGACGTGACGAAAGAGCTTGCTGGGTTCTCAGCTGGGCTGGCAGGTGAATTTCTCGAGCGCTCCTGGACCTTCCTCTCCTTGGTCAAGGAATGCTCCAAATGCCAGACTCAAGCAGCTTATGACAGCTTTGAGTCTGTGGCTTGTGTGGCTGCGGTGGGCATTAGTGCCCACTGCCTGGCTTGGCTACAGTCCTCTGACTTGGAGCTATGGGTACAGGACAAACTGGCTGATGTCCTCTGCCAAGGAGAGAACCTCTTCATCAAACCCATGACCGAAAAAGCGGCCAAGTTGGAGTCAGAGTTTATGACCAGGACTAGGCTGTCACGGAAAATTTCTGACCCTTCCCGTCGGAAGGCTTTGGGGAAAAAGCTCTTCAGCCCAAAGGCAAAAAAAGGCTTATGGAAAATACCCCCAATTTCTGGCTTATCAGGCTCCCCAGCAGGGTCAGCAGGCCAAGGGCCAGGGGCACAGCCCCTGAAAACAGAAAGCTCCCAAGCCCCAAACAGCGCCCCATCCACAGCCTGGGGGCTGGGGTTTTTGACTTCTTGGGCATAGCTCCTCTTTCCCCCGAGAACCAGAGCCCAAAGCACATAGGAGGATGTCTGGTTCACTTCACCCACCTCTGGCCATGGATTACCAGTGATGCCTGGATGCTGCAAGTGGTGTGGCAAGGTTACATTCTACATTTCGACCAGACGGCTCCTCCTTTCTTTCCAGGGGAACTTCCATGACCTCCTTGCTTAGAAAGCCTGCAGAAGGAACTCGAGTCCTTGCTCAAGGATTGAGCAGTAGAGCCAGATCTTCAGCCCCCCCCTGGGGCACAGAGATCTACTCCTGGTACTTCCTCATCCCAAAAATGAAAGGAGGCTTTCAGACAATCCTGGATCTGCGGGACCTAAACCGCTTTCTGATCAAAGAAAAGTTCAAGATGGAACATTTCTGCCCTACCAACAGCATGGAGTTTGGCTATGCTCCTTGGATCTCAAAGATGCCTATATCCACATCCTCATCCATCCACGGCACCGTCAGTACCTCCGTTTTGTCATCGGAGACTGCCAGTACCAGTGTAGGGTGCTCCCCTTTGGCCTCTTCTCGGCCCCTGGGTGTTCACAAAATGCCTGGCGGTAGTTGCCTCTCACTTCTGTTTGCTTGGGAGTCTTAGTATTCTCCTATCTGGATGACTGGAGGCCAGCTTGCCAAAAGAGCTACATCACACGGCCCATAGCACCATTAGGGTGCTACAGCATGTGGGGTTCATAATCAACTTCCCAAAGTCGCATCTGCTACCGACCCAGCATCTGGAGTTCATAGGAGCCCTTTTGTACTCCACCCAGGCCAGAGCCTTCCTACTTCTAGTCAGGGTGCAGTGTCTGCAACAACAAAAGTTCAATGGGTTTATTGGAACAATAGAACAATACTATCACAAAAAAATTTATACCAGCAAACTTCAGGGGTTGCAATGGGGGCCACATGTGCCCCCTCAATAGCTAACCTCTATATGGGAGAATTCGAACAGAAATGGTTGGCATCATCTCCTTTAAAGCATAACATCTCACTGTGGGGACGTTACATTGACGATATTTTTATGATCTGGTCGGGTTCAGAAACCTTGCTTATTTCATTTTTTTGCTGGCTCAATCAACAAGATGTTTATATACAATTTACTTATTCTTATCATAAGGACCAGATTACATATTTGGACGTGGCAGTGACTAGACAGAAAGATCATTGGGCTACTTCGATCTATCGCAAAGAGGTTGAGAGGAATGCTATGCTACATTATCACAGTGCTCATCCAATCCAGTTGAAAAACAGTCTTCCTTTTTCGCAGTTCTTGAGATACCGGCGCAATTGCTCTAGTGAAGCTGCTTTTAAGGAACAATCACAAATTTTACAACGGAATTTTATGGCAAGAGGATATCCGAGATCCATAATAAAACGGGCCTATACGCGGGCAAGATTTATTAACCAGGACCTCTTGCTAGAGTCAGCTGTATCTAGGGGAAGTTCTGATGAGATGTCAGTGAACCTAATAACTAAATACTCACCTCTCAGTGGCCATCTTAAGAAAATTTTGAAACGCCATAGCAATGTTCTTCAAACTGTTCCAGGCTTGGAGACTAGATCCATTCGCTGTGTCTGGCAACGGCACAAGAATTTAAAGGAACTTTTGAGCCCGGCGGTATTGCGATCTTTGACAACAGATGTAACTTCATATAAAGGCCATATACCTTGTGGTCAATGTAATATATGCCCAATTGCGGTGGAGCTAAAAGAGTTCAATTATCATGACATAAAGTATGTTTTGAAACAGCAGACCACATGTGATTATAATGGAGTGGTGTATGCCATTGAGTGCCCGTGTCATCTTCTTTACATTGGCAAAACTATTCGTTCATTTCGGATTCGGATCAATGAACATCGTAGCCGTCTTCGGTGCAAAAAACTAGAGGCACCTATAGTATCCCATTGTTTAGAGTATGATCATAAATTTGAACAATTGCGGGTATTCTGCATAGACCAAGTGGCAACAGGGTTTTCAGGCAAAACTAGAGATCAGTGCCTCCTTCAGCGTGAACAGCGCTGGATTTACACCCTTCAAACAGTATTTCCAGGCGGGCTGAATGCCCAAATTGATTGGTCAATGTGTCTCTGAAACATTTTAAATATGAGAAGATTCATACTATCATGCTATGTTTTATTTTTCAATTGTGGCATACCCATCTCTCAATAATGACATTCTTAGTGTATCCTGTTTCAGCTGTGATGCCTGAAATGACTGGCGATTTAAAGTAATGGTAGAAACAGAGTGAGCCCGAGCCCTTTAAATTATGTTAATTCACTTTGTGACTGACGTCATAGAAGGGTTCCAAGATAAAAATCAGCAACTGTTTCTTCTTACGCATGCGCTGGCGTCTTTTGGATGTGAGACGCGTCTGGGGAGAATTTAGTATGAGGTATGATTTTCAACAGCCAAATACAACCTTCGTGAAATTACTACAATTGAATAATTCTACATTATATAGAAGTATTGATTGGATTTTCTTGCCTTTTTAGAACTCACCGGGTCAAGCGGTTCGAATGATATTACCAGGCAATACTCCCCCGATGAAACCGCGTAAGCGGTGAAACGCATTGGCGCTATTGATCGGCGTCGGGACGAGATCATAGTCCTTATGGACTTCACAGATAAGCGTTCTGCTTTATTTTGAATTAATTGAACATTTCAGCATATTAAGCATATCGAACGCTGTGTTAAGCCTGTTCAATTCAAGTTTTACTATATATTTGAAAAAAAGAGGAAATAATTGGGTCATTGGGTGATGCAACAAAGGGGTTGGTCGGTAGTTGAGACAAAGTTTCTCTCCGGCGTTTTTTCCCCGAATAAGTCTGAGACCCGTTTCCCGTAAGAAGAAAAAATAAAAAAGTGATACTTCTTTGGTTAGAGAGTGGAACAATTTTTTTGTGATAGTAGGGTGCAGTGTCTGGCAACTCTAGCAAAAAAGGTACAGGTCACTTATTGGTGTCCATCCGTCTCGTGCTGCGCCTGTTGGGGCACATGGCCTCGACGGTTCACATAACCCTGCAGGCCCATCTATGGATGTGATAGGCCCAATGGACCCTCAGCACTCAATGGACTCAGGCCATGGGCCAGTTGAAGGATCTGGTCCCGATCACCCAGCCTCTGGCGGCAGAGCCAACAGAATCTTATGGCTGGCCTACTCTTCCGGCCCCACTGGCCCAACGCGTTCTGACCATGGATGCCTCCAAGCTTGGCTGGGGAGCCCTCTGCAGTTGTCTCCAGTCGCAGGGCGCCTGGACTCTGGAGGAACATGCCCTCCAGTTCAACCACCTGGAACTCAGTGCTGTGTCAAACGCCCTTTGAGTGTTCCAGGCCCACCTGGCAGGCCAGTTTGTCCTCATTCAGACGGACAACCAAGTAGCAATATTTTACATCAACAAGCAGGGGGGAATGGGCTCATACCTTCTCTATTGGGAGGCAGTTTACCTATGGACTTTTGCCGCAGAGAAGGGCATGATCTTCTGGGCAGTCTACCTACCAGGCCAGGACAATCTGCTCGCAGATCGCCTCAGCAGAGTCCTTCAGCCATATGAGTGGCGCCCAACCCAGCGGTGGCCACCTCCATCTTTCGATGTTTGGGGACCCCGACATTGGACCTTTTCACCAGCTCCTAGAATGCACAGTTGCTGTGCTTCTGCTCCCAGAGGCCAACCACAGAACGAGTGGCAGCAGACGCCTTTCTCCTGTCCTGGTCCGGGAGCCTGCTGTAAGCATACCTGCCTACTGTACTTCCCTGGTTCCCAAGACCTTGCTCAGGGTCCATTCGGACTGGGCCTCGGTAATTCTTATTGCTCCTCAGTGGCCCTGGCAGCTGTGATTCCCTCTTCTCCTGCAACTGTCCCAAGCAGCCTCGATACCCCTGGGCCAGGCCCTGGATTTGCTCTCACAGGAGGATGGGACCCTTCTCCATGCCAACCTCCAGTCCCTCGTCCTGACAATGTGGCTGCTGAATGGCTAGCTATAGCACACCTCCGCCTCTCTCAGGACATGGAGGATGTCCTACCGGCATCGCATATGCCTACAAATGGTGTAGTATTACTACTGCTACTACTACTACTGAAAATTTGTTTAGCGCTACAAGACATATGCAGCACTGCACAAGTAAAAGACAGTCCCTCCTCATCAGAGCTTACAATCCTGTTGAGACAGGTGAGACTGTAGCTATAGACATGGGATACAGCTAGGGGGAATGGTAAGGAAATACAAAAGAGATCAGGTGAGTGAAGATCTGAAAGCGGGAGCAAAGAGGTGAGTTTTCAGCTTGGATTTGAAAAGGGCCAGAGAAGGTGCCTGATGTACAGACTCGGGTAATTTATTCCAGGCATAAGGAGTAGCAAAGTGAAAGGAACAAAGTCCGGAGTTAGCAATAGAAGAGAAGGTCACAGTTAGAAGTGATTTGCCAGGAGTTCCTAAGGAGGGGTGTAAGGAGAGATAAGAGAGGAAAAGTAGCGAGGAGCTGCAGAGTGAATACACTTTTAGGTCAGCAGGAGAAGTATGAACTGGATGCAGAAACAGATAGGGAGCCAATGAAGTGACTTGAGACAAGGGGTAATATGAGCATGAGGAAGCTGGCGGAAGATTAGCTGCACAGCAGAGTGTTGAACAGATTGAAGGGGAGAGAAATGATTCAGAGGGAGACCAGCAAAGAGTGGGTTACAATAGTCTAGACAGGAGGTGACTAAGGAGTGGATAAGTGTCTTAGTAGTGTATTCAGAAAGGAATGGGCAAATTTTGTCGATGTTGTAAAGAAAGAAACGGCAGGGTTTTAGCTGGCAGTTGGATGTGTGTGGAGAAGGAGAAAGAGGAGTCAAAGATGATCCCAAGCTTGCAAGCTGAGGAGACAGGGAGGAGTAGAGAATTATACACAGAGACTTAGAAAGGAGGAAGGAGAGAGAAGAGGTTAGGGGGAAAAATAAGCAGCTCAGTTTTGGCTGTGTTCAATTTCAAGTGGCACTGAGACATCCGAGTAGCAATGTCAGAAAGGCAGGCAGAGATCTGTGCCTGGATTGCCGGAGAGATTTCAGGTATAGAGAGGTAGATTTGGGAGTCATCAACATAAAGATGGCACTGAAAGCCATGGGAAAAAATGAGTGCACCAAGAGACTGGGTATAGAGAGAGAAAAGGAGTGGACCAAAGACAAATTCTTAGGGTACACCAACTGAGAGTAGAATAGCAGTAGAGGAGGATCCACCAGAACAAACATTGAAAGAGTGATGGGAGAGATAAGAAGAGAATCAGGATAGCACAAAGCTCTTAAAACCAAGTGAGGACAAGGTATCCAAAGAGAGGTTTGTGGTCAACAGTGTCAAAAGCAGCAGAAAGGTCAAGAAGGATGAGGAATCTAGTAAAGGTCGTTGGATTTTGCCAGGAGCAGATCACTGGCGACTTGGTAAGAGCTGTTTTGGTAGAATGTAGACGAAAGAGAAATTGTAGAGTATCCAGAAGGGCTTGAGAGGAAAGAAAGTTGAGGCAATGGCGATGAACTGCATGTTCAAAAAGTTTAGAAATGAAGGGGAGAAGGGAGATGGGTCGATAGTAAAAAGGACAGGTAGGGTCTAGAGAGGGTTTCTCGAGGAGAGGAGTAACCACAGCATGCTTGAAGGCTGCAGGGAAAGTTGCATTGGAGAGAGATAGGTTGAGAATATGAGAGATTGAAGGGACTAAAGTGGAGGAGATGGAGCTAAGGAGACAGGTAGGATCAGAGGAGCAGGTAGTGAGTTTGGATGATGAAAGAAGATGAGTGGTTTCCTCCTCAGAGATCATAGAAAAAGAAGAAAGGGTAGCAGAGGTGTGGGGGGGAAGGTTGGGAGGTTGGGATTGAGGAAGGGAGAAGTAGTTGACCTTGTGTGGAATTGGAGTGTGATCTTGTGGATTTTGTCATGGAAGTAGTCAGCCAGGGTTTGGGCAGAAAGGGAAGGAGAGGTCGGAGGTGGAGGCATCTTGAGGAGAGAGTTGTAAAGAGATGGTGAGGGTCAGATGCAAGAGAGTTAGTCAGTTGGACATAATAGTCTTGTTTGGTGAGTGCTATGGCTGACTGGAAAGAGACAAGCATGAATTTGAAGTGTAGAAAGTCCGCAAGGGTGTGGAATTTGAGCCAAGAATGCTCAGCTGAGCAGACGCAGGAACATAGATAGCGGGTAGTGGAAGACAGCCAGGGCTGATGTACAGTACGCCTCACAGGACGTGATATGGGTGGAGCAAGAGCATCCAGAGCAGAGGAGAGTGCAATGTAGAATCTCTGTCTGGTGCACAGACAACAATCTCAATCCTTTTTCTTGTTCAGTGCAGGACATCCTGCAATATCTTCTGCACCTCTCCCGGGCTGGTCTAAAGCTGAACTCCGTCAGGGTGCACCTCAGCGCCCTATCATCACCTCGCCGATGGCCAGCCCATTTCTGTACACCTGTGGCCTGTTTTATAAGGGGGCTTCTCCTCACGTGCCCCCCCCCCCATCTGCCCACTGCTGGTGGTGTGGGACCTGAATGTTGTCCTCGGGAAGCTGATGGCTCTCCCTTTTGAGCCTCTGGCTACATGCCATCTCAAGTTCTTGTTGAGGAAGGTAGTGTTCCTGGCAGTGCTCATTTCAGCCAGGAGAGTTAGTAAGCTGCAGGCATTGGTGGCCCACACCCCCCTACTCCAGCCAGAAACAGGGTCATTCTCTGGACTCACCCGAAATTCCTGCCTAAAGTGGTGTCTGCTTTTCACATAAACCAGGAGGTGGTCCTTCCCACTTAGAGGCTGATTTTATAATTTGCTGCATAAAGATATGCTCCATTTCTGTGTTGAAGTTACCTATTTCTTCGGGACCGAGCAAGAAATCAGTCCTCGCATATGGATGACGTCACCAACTGAGACCTCACGGGAATGCTTCCCAGCTTCCAAAGGAAACTTTTGGAAGGTGCTCCACTCATGCATGCTGGTCTTCCTGCCCAAAGGAGCCATCTTACCTCAGTCTTCTTTTTTCCACGAAACCCTCCTGACATAGTCTGTCCTGGAATTAAGATTACCTTTTTTTTTGGCTAGTTCTTTTCTTTTTTCAGTATTGTACAGTGTCTTCCTGCTGTCTCCGGGAACATCAGTGCCTTGGTGCTGTGTTTTTCTCAGGGTTTTTTCCTTTTTCTCTCTGCATGTGGGATTTTTCTCACGCGCCACCCTGGTCTGTGAGAAAATTGGAGTTCTTTGCCTTGGCAGAAGCTTCTTCCCTGCCATGTCAAACCGGCCAGTGGCTTCAAGAAGTGTACTCGGTATGGCCAGACCATCTCCATCACAGACCACCACAGCTGAAGCCTTCACTGGCTCAGGCCCAACCACGATCCCTCTGACTGTGCTCTCTGCTTGCAGATGACATGCAAAGTGCTTAATAAGTGAGAACGGCAGTGGGACTTGCTGTTCAGTTCGGAGATATTGGCATTGGCCCCAGCATCACCCTCTGCATCGAAGCCCTCGAAGGTCTCCATCGAGGCTTCGGCTTCACACGGAGGCCGGGCCCACTCGTAGCTGAGGGGTTACGGGGCACATAAGAACATAAGATATGCCATACTGGGTCAGACTAAGGTCCATCAAGCCCAGTATCCTGTTTCCAGCAGTGGCCAATCTAGGTCATACGTACCTAGCAGTTTCCCCAAAAGACACAGGTTCCACAGTGCTTGTATTGGGTCAAGCATTGACATCCTGGGTCCCTTCTTAATAATGGTTTATGGACCTTTCCTCCAGGAACTTGTCCAAACCTTTTTTAAACCTAGCTACACTAACCGCCTTTACTACATCCTCCGGTAACAAATTCCAGAGTTTGATTACACGTTGAGTGAAAAAATATTTTCTTTTATTAGTCTTAAATAGTATACCCTGTAGCTTCATTGCATGTCCCCTAGTCTTCTATATTCTGATAACGTAAACAATCGATCTACGTTTCTCCAGGACCAAGCAGGAAGTCAGTCGTCACATATGGGTGTCATCGGCGCCGATGAAGTCCCAGCGGAGAATTTCCCCAGCTTTCTATGAAAGCCTTTGGGAATGCAGGCACGCATGCGCGGTTCCCTTCCCGCCTAAAGGTGCCATCTTACCTCAATCTCTTTTTTTCCATGAAGCCCACCGGACGTGTGTCCAGTTTTTCCGGTTAAAATTAGATTTTTCAGAGATTTTTTGCTTTTTTCTACCGGTTCGACGCCGGTTCCCCTCCTGCCGGGTTCGGTACGCCGGTATCGAGCCCGATTCTTCTTTTTCGGTTTTTGCCCTTCGTGGCTGGCGTTCACGCCCTTTTTTCTCTCCCTGGAAGGCCGGTCCTTTGACCTCGCGGGGACTCTTTTTTCCCCGATGGCTTCCAGTGGTTTTAAGAAGTGTGATCGGTGTAAAAAACTAATGTCTCTCACCGACACACACGACTGCTGCCTTCGGTGCCTCTGCCCCGACCACGATCCTAAGTCGTGCGGGGCCTGTGGAAAAATGTCTTCCAAGGCACTACGAAGTGGCCCGCAGCAAAAGGAAAGGCTTTTCTCGGACTCAGCCTCCGGCCGGGCCCGGACCTCGTCTGAGGCCTCAACATCTCGGGATTCCGATCCCTAGCGCCGTCGAAGCTCCTTGGACAGGTGGTCCCCCGACCGGGAACGCAAGAGGAAGAAACGGCTCGCGAGGGCATCGTCGGAAGAGGTCCCTGGCTCCTCGAGGGCCAGGTCTAAGACCCCCGACCGTCGCCCCGGGCCTGTGGAACCGGAGAAGCCTGCCACGTAGTCCTCGTGGACTCTCCTCCCAGGGAGCCGCCGCCGGTGCCCGAGTCGGTGGCTGCTACATCTCCCGAGCTGAGTCTCAGGATGACAGCCTTGGAGAGCAGAATGTCTGCCTTCATGGAGCAGCAGCGGGCACTGATGGCCAGCCTGTCTGGCGCATGTGCCCCGACCACCGGGACATCGACGTCGAAGTCGACCCCGGAGACCAAGCCGATACTCGAGTCCATCGTGGCTCGGAGTTGACCTCGGTCACTGTCTCCCTCGACCTCCCGTTCGGGACCGAGGGCGTTGATGCCGGTGCTTCCAGCGTCGGGGCGGGTCGGCTTGGGAGGCGGAGGACGAGGAGTCTCCTGATACCTTTAAGACTCGGTGCGTCCCTTCGGACTCACCGCAGTCTGAGCCCCGGAGTAGGTCCCCCCCGGAGGATACTCGGTTCTCGGCGTTCGTCCGGTATATGGCCACTGCCTTGGCTATTCCGGCAGATCCCGAGGAAGAGCCTCGAGCTGAAGAGCTCGAGGCGCTACAGTATGACTCTCCTCCGAAGGAGGCCTTTACTGTCCTGGTTCCTCCAATGGGAGGCACCGGCCTCGGCGCCGGTTCTTAGCAAGCGAGTCGATTTCATTTATCGGCTCCGGAAGAGCCCTGGTTTTCAGAAGGCACAGCTACCACACCATTCCATGGTTGTGGAATCGGCCATGCATCGTCTGAAGAGTCCGAAGATGCACTCCGCGGTGCCTCCTGGCAAGGAGGCCCAAAACCTCGATGGCGTCGGTAGAAAGTGCTTTCAGGGCTCGATGCTTGCTTGCCGTGTCCAGTCTTACCAGCTGTACATGGGCATGTACTTGCGGGATCTGGCCAAGGAGTTGGCCGGGTTCTCTGCTGGTCTCTCCGGGGAACCCTTGCAGAGATTTAAGTCCTTGTCCTCGGGGATTCGGGACTGCTCGACGTTCATGTCCCGCGCCTCCTATGATGGCTTCGAGGCTTCGGCCCGAGTTGCGGCAGCCGGCATCGCGGCTCGACGCCAGGCATGGCTGCAGTCATCGGACCTCGAGCCATGGGTTCAGGACAAGTTGGTCGATGTCCCTTGCCGGGGTGAAAACCTTTTTGGCAAGCCCATGACCGAGAAGGCCGCTCAGCTCGAGACCGAGCACCTCACTCGGACAAGGCTGTCGAGGAAGACCTCTGCCCCTTCTCATAAGAAGAAGGGCTCGGGTAAAAAGCCCTTTTACCCGAGGAAGGGCACTGCCTACAAACAGTACCCACAATATCAAGCTGCCCCCCAGGGTCAGCAAGCCAAGGGCCAGGGTAATGGGCCCCATAGGCAGAGGACCCCCCAGCCTCAGGCCCCTGCTACCACTCAGCAGGGTGGGGGGTTTTGACTCCTTGAGCATGGTCTCTCCTCCACTGCTCTCCCCACCCTGCACAGGAGGTCGTCTCGCCCTCTTTGCCCACCAGTGGCCCCTTATCACCGGGGACAGTTGGGTGCTGGAGATAGTCCACAAGGGCTATGCCTTCCATTTCCACCATCTGCCACCCCCTACTTTCCAGGGGAGTCTCCAAGGCCTCCTCTGCACACAGACCTTCTCCGTCAGGAGCTTCAGGGTCTGTTGGTGGACAGGGCGGTGGAGCCTGTGCCTCCCCACTTACAAGGTCACGGATTCTACTCCAGGTATTTCCTGGTGCCCAAAAGGACCGGTGGCCTTCGTCCCATTCTGGACCTCAGGAACCTCAACAAGTTCCTAGTGAAAGATGCTTACTCTTGGAACACTTCTGCCCTACCTGTAGCAGGGAGATTGGCTATGCTCCTTAGATCTAAAGGATGCGTACACTCACATCCTCATTCATCCAGACTACAGAAAGTACCTGAGGTTCATCGTGGGAGGAAACCATTATCAGTACAGAGTGCTGCCTTTCGGACTCACCTCCGCCCCCAGAGTCTTCACAAAGTGCCTAGCAGTGGTGGCAGCCTACCTGAGAAATCAGGGCATCTTTGTTTTCCCCTATCTGGACGACTGGCTCATCTGGGGTCAGACAAGTCAGGAGGCCAATCAAGCCACCCTCAGGACCATTGCTCTTCTAAAACGCCTGGGTTTTGTCATAAACTTCGCAAAGTCCACTTTGCTCCCTTCCCAGAACTTGGAGTTCATAGGGGCAAGGTTGGACTCTCTCCTGGCAAAGGCATTCTTGCCAGAAAACAGAGCCCAAAGGTTGATGGCCTTGGCAAATCAGTTTCTCAGCAGGTCCCTGGTCTCCGCCAGACTCTGCCTGAGGCTTCTGGGCCACATGGCTTCGACAGTTCATGTGACCCCCAATGCCAGGCTCCATATGAGGCCTGCACAGTGGTGCCTTCGGACTCAGTGGTCACAGGCCACAGGCAGCCTCCGAGACAGGATAAGGGTGTCCAGACCATTTCTGCACTCCCTTAACTGGTGGCTGCACCCACCCAATCTACTGAAAGGGGGTGCCTTTTCAGATTCCAGGGTACACTGTAGTGCTGACAACAGATGCCTCCCTGCAAGGCTGGGGGGCCCATTGTCTGGGCTGGTGCACCAGGGCCTCTGGTCTCCCTGCGAAGCTGCACAGCAGATCAATTTCCTCGAACTCAGAGCTATTCGATTAGCACTCAAAGCTTTCACACCTATCCTAGCTCACCAGTCTGTCCTGATTCAGACAGACAACCAGGTTGCCATGTTTTATGTGAACAAACAGGGCGGGACTGGGTCCAGGATCCTTTGTCGAGAGGCTCAGGACCTTTGTTCTTTTGCCCTCAAGCGCCACATGCTCCTCAAGACTGTGCACCTTCCAGGCCAGGACAACTACCTGGCGGACAGGTTAAGCAGGATTCTGCAGCCCCACGAGTGGCAGCTGCATCCCTCGGTAGTTCAGAAGATCTTTCTCAAATGGGGTCTTCCTTTGATGGATCTTTTTGCCAGCCCACTGAACAAGCAACTGCCAAAGTTCTGCTCCAGGCAATCACATCCTCTGCGGATAGCACCGGATGCTTTTCTGATAACTTGGTCTCAGGGCCTCCTCTATGTGTTTCCTACCACGCCCTTGGTGGCCCGAACCCTAGTCAAGATTCTTCAGGACAAAGCCTCGGTCCTCCTGGTAGGTCCCAGATGGCCGAGACAGCCTTGGTTTCCTCTTCTCCTTCAACTGGCGGTGGATCCTCCACTACCTCTGGGGTTGCAACCCGACCTTCTCACACAGGACCAGGGTTCACTTCTGCACCCCAATCTCAAGTCTCTCAATTTGATGGCCTGGAAACTGCAAGGGTAGTCTTGGCTCCCTGGGGCCTACCTCAGGAAGTTGAGGACGTTGTCCTAGCCTCTAGGAAACAGTCCACTAGGAAAACCTATGCTCTCAAATGGAAGAGGTTTTCTGTGTGGTGTCAGCTACGTACAGAAGATCCTTTCTCCTGTACTGTGCCAGTAGTCCTTCAGTACTTACTGCACTTGTCAAATCAGGGTCTTAAATCCAATTCTGTTCAGGTCCACCTCTCAGCTCTAGCAGCTCACCACTCATTGGTAGGGGGGCAGTCTCTCTCTGGTCACCCCTTGGTGTCCCGCTTTCTCAGGGGCTTGCTTTTGCTCAAGCCTCCCATCCGTCCTCCTCCCCCTGAGTTGGAGCTGAATGTGGTCTTGCAGCAGCTGACTCGCCCACCTTTTGAGCCGAAGGCTACTTGTCCACTACGCTTCCTCTTCTGGAAGACACTCTTCCTCATAGCCCTTACCTCGGCTAGGCGAGTAAGTGAGCTTCAAGCCCTGGTCTGAGACAGGCCTTACACCAGGATTTACAGAAACAGGGTAGTCCTCAGGACTCATCCAGAGTTCCTCCCTAAGGTTGTCTCCTCTTTCCACCTCAATTAGGAGGTGGTTCTTCCAACATTCTTCCCTAGCCCTCATGCTAGCCAGGCTGAAGCAGTCCTGCATACCCTGGACTGTAGGAGGGCCTTATCCTTCTACCTTGACTGTACGCAGGGGCACAGAAGGGCTACTCAGCTCTTCGTATCTTTTGACCCCAATAAGTTGGGGTTAGCTGTGTCCAAGCGTACCTTGTCCATCTGGGTGGCTGACTGTATCACCTGGGGCTTACAAGGCGGCTGACCTTCCTTTGCAGGGTAGGGTCCACGGCCCATCGTGTCAGGGCAATGGCTGCCTCAGTGGCTCATCTCCGCTCTGTGCCCTTGGTAGACATCTGCAGGGCTGCAACTTGGTCTTCAAGCCAGACTTTTGCAGCCCATTACTGCCTGGAGAGGGAGTCCCGTAGGGACAGTGCTTTTGGCCAAGCAGTACTCCGGAATCTCTTTGAGGTTTAGGCAACTCCTGCCCTCCTGTCCTCTGTTGGGCTACCGGTGGAGGTTGTGTCCTTGAAAAGCCTTTCTTTGCTGCTGAGAATAGAGGGAGTTCTCTTGTTCAATCTGGGTTCCTCGGTAGCCCAGAGCTTGGGAGTAATCCATATGTGAAGACTGACTTCCTGCTTGGTCCTGGAGAAAGAGTAGTTACTCACCTGTAACAGGTGTTCTCCAGGAGCAGCAGGAATCAGTCCTCACAACCCTCCCTCCTCCCCTTGGAGTTGCAGTTGTACATAGTTTATTTTTCATTTTTGTGTGCTGTTCTTAGCTATGTCATTTGACTGAGGTAAGATGGCAAATCTTATGCAGCAAATTTAGGCGGGAAGGGAACCGCGCATGCGTGCCTGCATTCCCAAAGGCTTTCATAGAAAGCTGGGGAAATGCTCCGCTGGGGCTTCATCGGCGCCGATGACACCCGTATGTGAGGACTGATTCCTGCTGCTCCTGGAGAACACCTGTTACAGGTGAGTAACTACTCTTTACCCGTTCCACTCCATTCATTAATTTATAGACTTCTATCATATCTCCCCTCGGCCGTCTGTTTTCCAGGTTAAAGAGCCCTAACCTTTTTAGCCTTTCTTCATAGGAGTATCCTTCCATCCCCTTTACCATTTTGGTGGCTCTTCTCTGAACCTTTTCTAATAACGCTATATCTATTTTAAGATACGGCGACCAGAATTGCACACAATATTCAAGGTGCGGTCGCACCATGGAACGATACAGAGGCATTATAATATCCTTTGTTTTATTTTCCATTCCTTTCCTTATGATACCTAGCATTCTATTTGCTCTCTTGGCTGCCGCTGCACACTGGGCCAAGGGTTTGAACATGTTATCCACAATGACGCCTAAATCTTTTACCTGGGTGGTGGTTCCTAATGTGGAACCTTGCATCGTGTAACCATAGTTTGGGTTGTTCTTCCCTAGGTGCATGACTTTGCATTTGTCCACATTAAATTTCATCTGCCATTTTGATGCCCAGTCTCCAAATTTATCAAGATCCTCTTGCAATTTTCCACAATCCTCTTGGGTTTTAAGAACTTTAAATAGTTTTCTGTCATCTGAAAATTTGATAATCTCACTCGTTATTCCCTTTTCCAGGTCCTTTATGAATATGTCAAAAAGCAGCGGACCCAGCACAGATCCCTGGGGTACACCACTATTCACCTTTCTCCATTGGGAAAATTGGCCATTTAGCCCTACCCTCTGCTTTTTATCTTTTAACCAGTTCCTGATCCACAATAGTACACTGCCTCCTATCCCATAACTCTTCAGTTTTTCCAAAAGTCTGTGATGAGGGACCTTGTCAAAGGCTTTCTGAAAGTCCAGATACACTATATCAACCAACTCACCTTTGTCCACCTGTTTATTCACACCTTCAAAAAACATAACAGATAAGTAAGGAACAGATCTTTCTTGTCTAAAGCCATGTTGGCTCTCTCTCATATATCCAATATTCAACAAACAAGAGTCAGGAACTTCCACCATTCTATGCTCTAATCCTGAAGAAAGCTGCATCTGTGCCTGGAGATTCGAACTCTCTAACTGTCCACTACCTGCCTACATGCTGCAAGTATTCAACTACAGCCTCTTATGGACGCTATTCTTTCACTTAAAGCTGTTCTTTACTCTGAAATTGCAGTTTGTTACATAATTGCACACATGTCTCTACACGTAGGTATGTAGTCACTGTTTATTCCCTGCAATTGTTCTATTTGCTACAAAGTATCCACTATAACTCATTGATTCTTTAACACTGTTATTGCCTGCAATTGTATTACTTGATACAAACGTATCAATTTCAGCTAAATCTGCAAAAAAAAAAAATATTTATCTCCTTCTCACTTGCAAGTCTCACCTGCTACTTCTCATCTCAGATTTAGTACTGTTGTCAGTAGTCATTTTCAGTTATATTACAGTCGTCTGTAACCCATCTTAGATATATTCCTACCACTTTGTGACTCACCCTAGATTTATTAATGTTATCAGTAACTCAATTTGCAATATAACTACTATCTGTGTTTCACCTTAAATATATTACTGTTGTCAGTAACTCACACAGCATCCCAAAGCCCCTCTATTCGCTTCTCGAATAAGCCTCATACTTCACAGGGTTAAAATGGAAGACATGATCATCAGGTTATTGTGCCTTTTCCTACTTATTATAACACTACCATCTAATATACTGGCCCTCACCACCACACCAAATTACATTCCTATTGTACTATCTAGTGAGAGAAAATGATCAGGAGACTCTTATCACAACCCACATGGGGCCAACATCCCACACCGCAACCTCCTATTGCATGTCCCACTACAACACAACATGAAAACTAGACAAACTAAAAACGTCTACCCTAGTAGACTGAAGTGTGCACTTATAAATGCCCGCTCACTTCGAAACAAGTGGCCAGTGATTACGGATGTAATAATGTCCCACCAGCTAGACATTCTCATGGTCACCGAAACATGGCTCTCAACTGAAGACAATATCATCCTCAATCAGCTTCTCCCACCTAACTTTACAGCCTTCACTGGACACAGACAAAACAAGAAAGGCGGAGGAGTACTTATCATCACCAAAGCTGACCTCCAGTTTAAAATGGATGAATCCAACAGTAACAACCATCTAGAAACAGTATCAGTCTCAAACAACACTTGCTCCATAAACTTGGTCTATAGATCACCGTCAGGGGATCCAGACGACCTAGCAACCATAATAAATCTGGCATCCTTCACCCAGGGTCCAAATAAACCTAATTGGATTGTAGGAGATATCAACCTACCATCATTACAGGACACTCAAGCAACAGCATTCCTAAATGCCCTAGATAGCCTAGGATACACACAAATGGTGCAAGAACCTACTCATGAGAGAGGCAATATCCTCGACCTAATATTCGCACCGCAGCTAATTTTGGACCAACCACAAAACATCGTATTATCGATATCTGCAGTCCCATGGACTGACCACAAACTCATCACCTTTCAGATGCCTACCACTAACTGTTCACACAAGATGAAAACGGATGAAAGCAGGCCTGCTAACTCAGCTACCAGAAGATTCCACCCATTTAACAGAGAACGCATCCTTACTGAAATGAGCACACTCTTTGATGACACCTCACTAAGTCTAGAAGAGTTGATATCCTCCTGGAACAAAAAACTCAGTGCAATCGCCATCCGCCCTCCAACAAACAAGAACCCAAAGAAGAGACCTACCGCCCCATGGTTCACAGCCGATTTAAAAACCTCACTAACCATTTTAAGAAGACTAGAAAAACGATGGAGAAAGTCACGTACCAGCAGTGACCAATCAGCTTACATCCAACACCTGGCAGAGCATCGTAAAGCCATCTCAGATAAAATCAGACAACACCACACAGATACTCTGAAACGGTCACTGAATAAACCTCACGACCTGTTTAACTTAGTTAAAACACTTGCCAAAGAGCCAACCCCTGAGCACCACAGCAGGATCCGCCCACAGGACTATGCAATTTACATGCAATCTAAAATGTGCAAGACCAACAAAATATTAATACCAGACCCTCCTGATGAACAAGACTACCCAGTATCACTGGCATCCTTCTTTACTCCCTCGAAGAAAGCTATTGAAGACACCATCCTAGCTCTAAACACAACCACTGCACACACAGACCCTTGCCCTGCGCACTGGATAAAGGACCTGCGATGTGACATATCCTCAACTATAGCAAAAATCTTAAACTACTCCTTCACCACTGGCTCTTTCCCATCTACGCTCAAGCAGACCTCTGTAAGACCGCTGCTAAAGAACACCAAACTTGATCCTCAAAAAGTAGAATCTTATAGGCCCATATCTAGCATACCTATGCTAGCAAAAATCATCGAGAAAATAGTGCACAGGCAATTACAGGATCATATAGACACATCAGCCCCACTGGATCCAGCTCAACATGGTTTCAGAGAGTCACATGGAGTAGAAACACTACTCACAACACTCCTCAACAACATAACCTCAGGTGTGGATAACATACGCCAGGGCTTCGCTCTTGTCTTCCTAGATATAGCAGCGGCTTTTGACTCGGTATGCCATGAAATTCTCATCTGCCGGCTAAGGGAAAAAGGCATCTGTGGAACAGCACTCGAATGGTGCAAATCTTACCTGTCCGACAGATGGCAGCATGTCAGAGTCGACGGGGATACATCTGAACCTTTCCAACAAAGTCAAGGTGTACCCCAAGGATCCTCTTTATCTGCATTGATGTTTAATATATACATCCAACCCATCTGTGACATCATCAGATCCTTTAATGTCAGTTACATGATATATGCAGACGATGTGCTACTATATATGCCAATATCATTGGACTGCCTAGACCTTACCCCGCTGACTAACTGCTTTGACACCATATCAGAGTGGCTCCTATCACAAAACCTGAGAATACAACACAAAAAGACGGAAGTCCTGTTCGTCTCGAGGAACACCAACTTCACCCCTCCTAGTTGTATTAACGTAAAGGATGCCCAACTCCAAGTTAAACCGGCAATACGCTACTTGGGAGTAACGCTGGACCAAAACCTTGATATGAAGAATCACATAGCCAACACAGTCAAGGCAATCTACTTTAAAATCAGATCCCTCAGACACCTACGCATACTACTTGAACCGGATGATTTCCGTACCATTTATCAAGCCCTTATACTCCCCCATTTCGACTTCTCAAACTCCATACTACAAGGACTCCCCCGGGCCACCCTGAACCCCCTGCAATTAGCCATGAATAGTGCAGCGAGGGTACTCCTCGGGGCATCCAGGAGAGATCACGTAACACCCCTTCTAAAACAGCTACACTGGCTCCCCATTCAGGCAAGGATCAGTTTCAAGATCTTACTGCTAACATTCAAAGCGGCTAAGGGGCTCACCTCTTCCTCTCTCTCCAACCTCATACAACCACTTGCACCAAACAGGCCACGAAGAACAGCAGAATTAAACACACTAGTTATCCCAAATGACACCACAAGATGCACTAGATCAACAGCCAACAGAGCCTTCCAATTCTGCGCCCCATCTCTATGGAACACCTTACCAGCACAAATCAGAGCAATACCTAATCTAAGTCAGTTCAGAAAGGCTTTAAAGCATTTCCTCTTCCTTAAATATCTCAATGGCAGCTCCGAACATAACCCCCAGGTGAATAGCAGAAGTGGTCAAACAGATAGACCCCGCAACAGACCAACTTCACAATGTAAATAGCAAGTTGTTCCATATACTATTGTACCACTGTTGTATATAGTTAACCAGGATATCCTTTATCAGATAACCCTGCATTGTATTTAGTTTCCCCTATTTCGCCAAGTTATGCTTCCTGTTAAATGTAACGACCAGACACGTGTAAACTGTCGGATGTTTTCTGTTCAATGTAAACCGCGCTGATGTCTAATAGTGCGGTATATAAGAATTGTTAATAAATAAATAAAATAAAATAAATTAGGCTATGACTATCTACATGCTGAGTAATTTTGTTCTTTATGATGGTTTCTACCATTTTTCCCGGTACTGACCTCAGGTTCACCGGTCTATAGTTTCCCGGATCACCCCTGGAACCCTTTTTAAAAATTGGCGTTACATTGGCGATCCTCCAATCTTCAAGTATTACAGATGATTTTAATGAAAATTAACAGATTACTAATAGCAGGTCTGCAATCTCATATTTCAGTTCTTTCAACACCCTTGGATGTATACCATATGGCCCAGGTGATTTGCTACTCTTCAGTTTATCTAATAGTTGTAATACATCTTCCTGATGTATCGATATTTCCTTCAATTCTTCTGCACCTTTAAATACCACTTCAGTCATGGTTAACATCCCTACATCTTCCTCAGTAAAGACCGAAGCAAAGAATTCATTCAGTCTCTCCGCTATTGCCTTATCGCCTCTTAGTGCCCCTTTAAGCCCTCTATCATCCAATGGACAAACTGACTCTCTCACAGGTTTTTTGCTACGAATGTACTTGAAAAAGTCTTTATTTTGCGTTTTTGCTTCCGCAGCAAGCTTCTTCTTAAACTCTCCCTTTGCCTGCCTTGTCAATGCCTTGCATTTAACTTGCCAGTGCTTGTGCTGTTTCCAGGTTTCGTCATTTGGCTCTTTTTTTCCATTTCCTGAAAGATGCTTTTTTGGCAACAACAGCCTCTCTGACCTCACCTTTAAACCATGCTGGCAGTTTTTTGGACTTCATTCCACTTTTCTTAAAGCGTGGAATACAGCTGGTCTGGACTTCCAAGATAGGATTTTTCAACAACACCCAAGCTTGATGTAAATCTTTAACCTTTGCATCTGCTCCTTTTAGTTTTTTCTTAACTATTTTCCTCGTTTTATCATAGTCTCCCTTTCAAAAGTTAAAAGGTATTACTGTGGATTTCCTTACTATCCCTCTTCCATTAATTAAATTAAACGCGATCATGCTATGATCACTATTGCCAAGTGGCCCCAAAACCCTTATCTCTTGCATAAGATCTGGTGTTCCACTAAGGACTAGGTCTAATATGGTTTCCCCTCTGGTTGGTTCATGAACCAGCTGCTCCAAGAAGCAGTCATTTATTTTATCTAGGAACTTTATCTCCCTAGCATGTCCTGCCGTGACACTGACCCAGTCCATACCGGGGTAATTGAAATCACTCAATATTATTACTGCGCTGTAACTTTTGTTAGCTTCCTTGATTTCTTTGAGCATTTCATCATCCATTTGTTCATTCTGGCCAGGCAGTCGATAGTACACCCCCACTGCCATCGCCTTCCCCTTTTTACATGGAATTTCAATCCATAGAGATTCTACAGCAAATTTTGTTTCCTGCAAAACTTTAATCCTTTCTGACTCAATGCTCTCTCTAACATAGAGCGCAACCCCTCCACCAATTTGATCAGCACTATCATTACGATATAGTTTGTACCCAGGTATCACAGTGTCCCACTGGTTGTCCTCCTTCCACCATGTCTCTGATATTCCAATCATATCTAACCTCTCATTTAGTGCTATATATTCTAACTCTCCCATCTTATTTTTTAGACTTCTAGCATTTGCATACAAGCATTTTAGAAACTGTATTTTATTCATATTAATCTGGCTATTGGTAGACATGGGTACTTTGGGATCTTTAAGCTCTGTCTGCTGCATACTCGAGGGCATTTGGGCTACTTTACTCTTTTTTGGAACTTCTCTGCTTTTGGTAGTATCCTTCAAGGATACATTCTTCCGAACCACGCGCTCTTGTGCGACTGTCGGCTTTCCCATATTATCTAGTTTAAAAGCTTCTCTATCTCCTTTTGAAAGGTTAATGCCAGCAGCCTGGTTCCATCCTGGTTAAGGTGAAGCCCATCCCTTCGGAAGAGCCCCTCCTTTCCCCAGAATGTTTCCCAGTTCCTAACAAATCCAAAACCCTCATCTCTGCACCATTGTATCATCCACGCATTGAGACTCCGGAACTCTTCCTGCCTTTTGGGTCCTGCGCTTGGAATGGGCAGCATTTCAAAGAACACTACCCTGGAAGTTCTGGATTTCACCTTCCTACCTAAAAGCCTAAAGTTAGCCTCCAGAACCTCCCTACCACATTTTCCTATGTCATCGGTACCAACATGTACCAAGACAGCAGACTCCTCCCCAGCACCTATCTAAGACCTTATCTAGGTGGCGCGTGAGGTCCACTACCTTCGCACCAGGCAGGCATGTTACCAGGTGATCCTAACATCCACCAGCCACCCAGCTATCTACATGCCTAATGATCGAATCACCAACTATAACGGCTGTCCTAACCCTTCCCTCTTGGGCACATGGCCCTGGAGAAGCGCCCTCGGTGCTAGAGGGTTTTACATCACCTGGAGGACAGGTCCTAGTTGCAGGATCACTTCCTGCCACTCCAGGGTGATTCTCTTCTTTCACGTGACCTCTCTCCTCCATGGCAACAGCGATGCTGCCAGACTGGAGGTCGGACTTTAAGACTATATCCCTGTAGGCCTCGTCTGTCTTTCTTATGTTTTCCAATTCTGCTACTCTATCCTCTAAAGAACGGACTCGTTTCCTGAGAGCAACGAGCTCCTTATAATTAGTGCACACATAAGACCTCTCACCAACTGGGAGAAAATCAAACATGTGACACTCAATGCAAAAGACTGGGAAGCCCCCATCTTGCTGCTGGACTGCTGTCTGCATCTTAGTTTTAAGCTTGTGTTTAGATCTTTAAGTTCTTAGTTACTAAGGGTTGCTATGGATATTTATACTAATAAAACTGTACCTAAAAGGTTTAATATACCTTATTTACCTGAAGCTTAATTAATCTCAGGTCCTTAGTGTATGACTGATTTGGGTAACGAGCTTCACCTGAGAGCACCTCCTTTCCTTTAAGATATATAAGTACCTATAAAGCTACGAGTATCCCAGGGGTGGGTGGATGTTGGGGAGGAAGGGAGGGAAATAACACTCATTAAAAGAGGGCTTCTATACAGTACTCTGTCCTGTGATGCTGAGGTAAGCTGTGACCAACTTCCTAGGTGATTAACAGTCCTTGCTTGGATAGAGGAGTCTTTCAAAATGGCCTTTTGACCTGCCACCTGGTGTTAACACTTATTGAAAAAGTTTCACAGGTCTCTTGCCCCCTAGGTAGAAGGCCTCTTTGTAAAGGTCTCTAGAAGACTTTATTTGTTTCTCAAAGAATACTGACACTGTTTTGCCTTTAATGCTAAGCTATATTCTGATTTGACTTAAATTACAGCTCTTGGCTGCTGCTAGGCTCTGACTTATTTTGAAATTTAAACTACATGCTCTCTACTGGGTTCTAAATTTAACCAGGAAGCTTTCTTTTGTGTTTTAAATTTAAATTTAAGCACAACTCTAAAGAGACTATCCAGAACAACAGCTGACCCTGCTAGGAAAAAGACACCTGCAAAGAAGTCTTTCTACAATAAGAAGATAGTCTATTCCTTTTATCCTCCTACTTCTCAGTACCAGGGTCAGGCCCCACAGAAGAGGCAGCAGCAATCCTAAGCAACAGAAGAAGCCACAGGTGGCTAAATCTCAACCAGATCCGCAGCCACAATCTGCACGTGGTTTTTGACTTTCCTAGAGAACATTGCCATCCTGCTTCTGGAGGACCCTCATACCCTCCACATAGCAAGCAGACTGTGTCACTACGCCCACAGATAGCACCTCGTCACCTTAGAGCAGTGGACACTCACAGTAGTCAAGGAAGGGTACCGACTTCATCTGCAAACTCTACCCCCCCCCTCCACTTTCATGGGGGAATATCAAATACAAGCCCCACTTACTGCTCTTCTATAGGACGAGGAGTCTTCTCTCTGTTTCAGAGTGCCATAGAAGATGTCCTAACATCCCAACAGGGAATGGGCTTCTACTCAATGAACTTTCACATTCCAAAGAAAAGCAGAGGCTACAGGCCCATTCTGGACCTTAGAAACCTCAACAAGTTTCTAGTCCACGAAAGGTTCAAGATGATCTCTTTCGGGATTCAGACCTTTAAATTTTAAGTATTTAATGAACAAATCAACCTCTTCAAAAGACGAAGAAGCTGTAAAACTAGAGGGCATAACATGAAGCTGGAAGGGGGTAAAATGAAAGACAATGTCAGGAAATACTTTTTCACTGAAAGGGTGGTGGACTCTTGGAATGCCCTCCCAATGGAAGTGGTGGGGACAAATACAGTGACACAATTCAAAATGGCATGGGACAGACACAGTGGATCTCTCTATAGCAGTAGAATAAAATCAAAATAAATATAACTATCTCTTATATCTGAACAAATAGGGGCGACCTGCACAGAGCAGTGGGTACACCCCTAAACAAAGGCATGGGGAGGGGTGGCCCGCACAGAGCGGCAGGTGCAACTACTCTTGTCGCCTTGCTGGGCAGACTAGATGGACCATACTGGTCTTTATCTGCCATCATATACTATGTTACTATGTTAAACTAAAAGTACTTTGCTGATACTAGGCCCTGAGTGACTATTAAATTTAAACTACAAGCTCTCTGCTGGGTATGAAATATAACCAGAAGGTTCTCTTCTGGGTTTTAAATATAAACTTAAACTGCTGCTACTAGGCCCTGACTGATTTAACAAAAAACACCGGGTTCACAGATTAATTAGCTTTAATACAAAGAAGTCCTTTCAGAAAATTCCCAGAAGTATATACTCAGAATTGCAGATCTCTCTCCAGAAGTAGCAGTCCCTTTTTCTCGTCCTTCAAGACTGAGTATCACAGAGCTCTGGTTGAGCTATTTATGCCTGTGCTGCTGAGGTAAGCTGTGACCAACTTCCTGGGTGATTGAGTCCTTGCTTGGATAGATGAGTCTTTCAAAATGGCCTTTTGACCTGCCACCTGGTGTTAACACCTATTGAAAATGTTTCGCAGGTCTCTTGCCCCCTAGGTAGAAGGTCTCTTTGTAAAGGTCTCTAGAAGACTTTATTTGTTGCTCAAAGAGTACTGACCCTGTTTTGCCTTTTATGCTAAGCTATATTCTGATTTGATTTAAATTACAGCTCTTTGCTGCTGCTAGGCTCTGACTTATGAAATTTAAACTACAAGCTCTGTGCTGGGTTCTGAATTTAACCAGAAAGCTCTCTTCTGTGTTTTAAATTTAAACTAAAAGTACTTTGCTGATACTAGGCCGAGTGACTATTAAATTTAAACTACAAGCTCTCTGCTGGGTATGAAATATAACCAGAAGGTTCTCTTCTGGGTTTTAAATATAAACTTAAACTGCTGCTCCTAGGCCCTGACTGATTTAACAAAAAACACCGGGTTCACAGATTAATCAGCTTTAATACAAAGAAGTCCTTTCAGAAAATTCCCAGAAGTATATACTCACAATTGCAGATCTCTCTCCAGAAGTAGCAGTCCCTTTTTCTAGTCCTTCAAGACTGAGTATCACAGAGCTCTGGTTGAGCTATTTATGCCTGTGCTGCTGAGGTAAGCTGTGACCAACTTCCTGGGTGATTAACAGTCCTTGCTTGGATAGAAGGAGTCTTTCAAAATAGCCTTTTGACCTGCCACCTGGTATTAACACTGGAACAGTGGCTCTCCTTTGATATGGAGCGCCCTCAGAAGGACCAGACTTTGACCTCGCCGCTGTCGAAGAGCGATACCAAGCCCAGGACAAAGACCCATGGGTATCGACATCGGAGCCCTCAGCATGACTCTGAAGGCGAGAGCCAGGAGCGGCCCTCCAAGCTGCCCCAGCAGGAGGAGTTACATCCTGAAGCTCTAGAGGACCGATGTGGGACTCCCGAGGCCATAACCATCGAGGAGTCCCTGCCAAGGGAGCCGGCATTGGCACCGAAGCCTGCAGCATCGACTCTGGTGGCAGCGGAGACTTCTGTTCTCATAGAGATAATGTAGACTCTCAAGCGTAGCCTTGCTACATTCATGACGCAGCAGGCTGCCTGGGACCCGGTGACTTCTGGCTACAATCCTCGGACTTAGAACAATGGATTCAGGACAAGTTGGCCAATGTCCCATGCCTAGGCGGGAACCTCTTTGGCAAACACATGGTAGTGAAGGTCGCAGAGTTGGAAACAGAGCAATTCACCATGAACAGGCTTTCGAGGAAGACTGCTGACCCTTCCAGGAGAAAGACTTCAGGGAAGAAGTCCTTTTACCCTAAGAAGAAGACGACTTATGGGACTTATATCGCATATTATTCATAGCAGCTACCCCAACAGGGGCAGCAGCCAAAGGGTCAGAACCAGAGGCAGCAGCGCAAACCAAAAGCCTCAATGCCTCAATCAATGCCACAGCCTCAGCCAGGTGAGGGTTTTTGACTCCTGTCTTCGGACCATGGCCCGTCTTCCCCTCCTAACCTCCGTTCCACCACAGGCGGAGGGACGGCTGATGCACTTTGCCCACAGGTGGCTCAGCATAACAACCAACGCTTGGGCACTGCAGGTGGTCCGTGAGGGCTACCTGCTGCACTTCGAGCAGATTCCCTTCCGCCTTCTTTCCAGGGGAAGTACCCTCTCAAGAATTACCAACACAAACTACTCCAACAGAAGGTCCAGGCCTTTCTGGCAGATCAGATGGTGGAACCTGTTCCACCTTCCCAAACAGCACAGTGTTTCTACTCCCTGGTTCTCAAGAAAACATGCCGGTTCTGACCCATCCTAGATCTCTGCAATCTCAGTTACTTCCTAGTGAAGGAAAAGTTCAAGATGGTATCCCTTGAAATGTTGCTGCCCTGCCCTTTCAAAGACACCTATGCACACATTTTCATCCACCCCCCCCCCCCCCGCGCTATCAGTACCTCAACGGACAGCACTATCAGTACAGGGTTCTGTCCTTCGGCCTTGTCTCCGCCCCACAGGTCTTCACCAAATGTCTGGCGGTCGTTGCTGCCTTCCTCCATCTCATGGGAATCTTTGTCTTCCCCTACCTAGACAACTGGTTGGTCAGGAGCGGGACACCAGATGAAGTTCGGCAGTCCATACAGCTCACCATTCAAGTGCTGAAACAGCTGGACTTTGTCATCAACTACCGAGAGTTGCACCTGCAACTCTCTCAACACCTCTAGTTCACTGGGGCTCTCCTTGATACCACAGTGACTTGAGCATTCCTTCCATTGGACAGGACCCAACGCCTAATCACCTTGGCGAGAGACGTTCAGAGTTGCCTAGTTGTCACAGCTCGACAGATTCTGTGCCTCCTAGGCCACATGACCTCCATGGTCCATGTTAATCCCTCAGCCCGACTTCAGATGTAGTGGATTCTCTACACACAGTGGTGTCAGGTGATGGGGCGTCTTTCGGACAGGGTCACAGTGACTCTGCCTCTCCACAAATCCCTGTCCTTGTGGCTGCACCCCTCTCACCTGCTTGTGGGACTTCCCTTCCAGGCCCCGCTGGATTAACAAGTACTAACGACCCATGCATCCAAATTCAGCTGGGGTGTACACCTGAATGGCCTGTCCACACTGGGCCTCTGGACTGTGGGTGAAAGCCGACATCAGATCAACTTCCTGGAGCTTTAGGCCATCGCCAGTGCTATCTGAGTGTTTCAGCAATAGCTTGCCCACCAAGTCATCCTCATACAGACGGACAACCAGGTGGCCAGGTTCTACCTCAACAAACAGGGCGGCATAGGTCCATATGTCCTCTGCTGGGGGTCAGTCTTCCTTTGGAAGTTTGCAGTCCCATACAGTATGCTCTTCAGAGCAGTATATCTGCCAAGGGACCTCAGCATCCAAACAGATTGCCTCAACAGGATCCTTCAGCCACATGAGTGGTCTCTGAACAGACAAGTGACTGACTGCATCTTGCAGATGTGGGGCATGCCATCCATAGACCTCGTTGCCACTCCCAGGAACACCCAGCCCTGCTGTTTTTCTCCAGAGTGCCCTGCCTGAATCACTTGGCTCCTGATGCTTTTCTCCTGAATTGGAGCAAGGGTCTTCTCTATGTCTACCCACCAACTCCTTGGTTCCCAAGACCCTTTTTCCAGTTGCAGGCGGACGATACGCCAGTGATCCTCATTGTGCCACTCTGGCCCAGGCAACCCTGGTTTCCAGTCCTCCTCCGCTTGTCTCAATGGCAATTGCTCAGACTGGGCTGTGCCTCGGACCTGATTTTGCAGAATGATTGGACTCTGCTTCATCCCAACCTGTTGTCCCTAGTGCTAATGGCTTGAATGCTGAAAGGCTAGTACTTGCAGATTTCCACTTGCCGCAGGATCTGGAGAACATACTTCTCGCCTCGCATAAGGACTTGACGAGACATGCTTACACCTTCAAGTGGCGCATGTTCTCTGCATAATGTGAGAACAAATCTCTAGACCTCTTCTCCTCCTCTGTGGAGTCAGTTTGTCTTATCTTCTGCACCTATCAGACTCTAGTCTAAAGTCCAACTCTGTCAGAGTGCACAGCAGTGCTGTAGACACTTATCATCGGCCCATAGGTGATCAACCGATCTCTGCTCATCCCTTGGTGGGTGATTTATGTGGGGTCTCCTACTATCTCACCCCCCCCCCATTGAACCACCCTTGGTGGTGTAGGACCTTAATGTGCTGCTCTGACAGCTCCTTGCACCCCCACTTTGAGCCGTTTCACTCCTGTCCACTCAGATTTCTCACATGGAAGATCATTTTTCTGGTGGCACTTACTTCGGCACACAGAGTCAGTGAATTGCAAGCACTGGTGACACACCCACCATACACCAGGTTTCATGAGAAAAAGTGGTTGTCCGAACTCACCCGAAATTCCTACCTAAGGTAGTCTCTGCTTTTCATCTCAATCAATCAATTAGTGTTACCCACTTTATTCCCAAGAACTCATGCCAACAGAGCTGAGGCTTCATTGCACACCTTGGACTGTAAAAGAGCACTGGCTTTCTACCTGGAGAGGACGAAAGCCCATCACCGATCCTCCCAGCTCCTTGTCTCCCTTGACTCCAGTAAGCTGAGGATGGCAGTGTGGAAACACACCCTGTCCACTTGGGTGGCAGACTGCATCTCCTTCATTTGCTCTTAGGCTAAGCTGACCTTGGATCGCCATGTCAAGACTCACAGTGTCCGTACTATGGCTGCTTTGTGGCCAGCTTGCATTCCGTCTCCACAGAGGAGCTCTGTAGAGCTGCTATGTGGTCTTCAGTCCACACCTTCACAGCCTATTACTGTCTGGATGGAGATTCTTGACGTGACAGCAACTTCAGCCAGGTTGTACTCTGGCATGTTTGGGAATTGAAGCAGCTCCTTCCCTCTGGCACGTCTGTCCATCCAGGCCTAATGCAGAATCAAACTGATGTTGACATCTCTGCTGGACGCTGACTCTCAAAACCTTTCAGTGATTGCTCATTCTGCTTGTTCTCGTTTTGTTTTTTTCTGATTACTCCTTTGGGCCTTTTACAGTTTTTTTTCGGTAGCCTGTAGCTAGAGAGTCCCATATGTGAGGACTGACGTCCTACTTGGTCCCGGAGAAAGTGCAGTTACTCACCTGTAGAGGTGTTTTCCAGGATCAGCAGGAATCAGTCCTCACTACCCTCCCTCCTCCCCATGGAGTTGTTTTCTTTGTTGGCTTGATTAAGCTATGTCATCATACTGAGGTAAGAAGGCTCCTTTGGGCGGGAAGACCGGCACGCTTGCATGGAGCACCTTCCAAAAGCTTCCTTTGGAAGCTGGGAAGCATTCCCGCGCAGGCTGTATCTGTGATGTCACCCATATGTGAGGGCTGATTCCTGCTGATCCCAGAGAACATCTGTTACAGATGAGTAACTACGCTTTTCAAGGACATGTGCATGAATGGGCACTTATGCATGTATTTTAGGCAGTCGCTCTTTTTAAGCATGCGTGTGCTTTCAGTGTGGGTGTACACAGAGGCAGAGTGTAGGTGCAGCGCAAATTTACACGTGCAAGTTAAAAAATACTATGTTTTACACATGTGTTTGAAAAATCTAGCTGTGGGCATTCTGCCAGAGGTATTTTTTATTTTACTTATTTAACAGATTTCTTATACCACTTTATCATTTCAGTCAAAGCGGTTTACATTGTATCTTAAACTTGGTAATGTATATTAAACAGGGACATAAATAACTTGGATTCTTCTGAGGCAATGGAGGGTTAAGTGACTTGCCCAAGGTCACAAGGAGCGTTAGTGGGAATCAAATCCTGGTCTCTTGGTTCCCAAGCCAGTACTCTAACCATTAGGCTGCTATTCCACTCTACGTGTAAGTGCTCACGTCTAGTTTGCATGCGTCTTTATACCACATATGCCCCTATTTTATAAAGTAAAGTACGTACGTTCTTCCCTTTATAAAATAGGTCTCAAATACGCCCATACACACATATGTAAGCACCATATGAGTTTATGAAATTATTCTCTTAATGAGCATTTTATTTGTTGTAGGATTCCACCATATTTGTCTTTCTACTTACAACCAAAGTGGGTGGTTTAGGTGTGAACCTGACAGGAGCCAACCGAGTTATTATTTTTGACCCGGATTGGAATCCCAGCACAGATACACAGGTAAGCTGTGGGAGAAAATGGGTTTCTGATTTATTTTTCCTCCTCCTATAGAATGCAGCAGACAGATTGCTGTCTAAATGAAAAGCGGGAAAGAATCACTTAGATACTGAGAGAATTACATTAGTTCCTAGTTTTAAGAAATCAGTTTTGTTTTATGAAGGTTCATAGGGGGTTGGGTTCCAGTTACCTTAGAGAATTTACATAGTTTATTCACTGAAGCACTGCTGGGTTTCTGTCACCAAGAAGATTAAATTGGTTTCAACAGGGGAAGCAAGTTGTCTCTGTTGTCCTATTTTCCTGCCATTTCATTCCTTAAGTAATCCAGGATAAGGTAGCTTTTAGAAAAGCAGTTAAAACTTAACTCTTTGGTCAAGCTTTTTTTTTTTCAATCAAGGAGCTAGTTTTATGTCATGAACAATCTAAATTTTCCAGGCTGACCCTAGCTAATTATATCCTGTAAGGTATTCATGTATTCCATTCCAGAGGCTATTTTTAGCTACTTTTGTTTCTATCCATGATGGTTTTACTTTTATTCATTATTGGGGCTTAGCTGCCCAGGTTAGTCAAGAGACTCTGGGCAATTTCTTTTTCTTTTTTTTAATGCTTAACTTTGAGGGCTTCTTAGGTGACAGAATTTTCTTAAGTATGCTTTCATAGTCTGCCCTGTGGATTTGATTTTGATTTTTATGAAAATGTAATGACCTGTGAAGTCCCATTTTTGCTTAGGTCAGAGGAGGAATGGTCAGGCTTTCCCAAGTATTTTGCTCACTGAGCATAGTGCCTTTTGTGAAATACATCTGAGGACATGAGAGTGCATATGTATTTGCTGGCAGATGCAGTGGGAATTGTCATAAAAAAAAAAAACACTTGTGGAAAAAAGAGTGGCTTCACTGGGAGGTGTTACACAGTCTGGCAGCATCCCTGTTGCCATGGAGGAGAGAGGTCACGTGACAGGAGAGCATCACGCTGGTGTGGCAGGACGTGATCCTGTAACTAGGACTTGTCCTCCAGGTGATGTAAAACCCTCTCGCACCGAGGAAGTTTCTCCAGGGCCATGTGCCCATGAGGGAAGGGTTAGAACAGCCATTATAGTTGGTGATTCGATCATTAGGCATGTAGATAGCTGGGTGGCTGGTGGACGTGAGGATTGCCTGGTAACATGCCTGTCTGGTGCGAAGGTAGCGGACCTCACGCGCCACCTAGATAAGGTCTTAGATAGTGCTGGGGAGGAGTCTGCTGTCTTGGTACATGTCGGTACCAATGACATAGGAAAATGTGGTAGGGAGGTTCTGGAGGCAAAATTTAGGCTTTTAGGTAGGAAGTTGAAATCCAGAACCTCCAGGGTAGCGTTCTCCGAAATGCTTCCCGTTCCACGTGCAGGACCCAAAAGGAATGCGTGGATGAGACAATGGTGCAGAGATGAGGGGTTTGGATTTGTTAGGAACTGGGGTACATTCTGGGGAAAGGAGGGGCTCTTCCGAAGGGATGGGCTTCACCTTAACCGAGATGGAACCAGGCTGCCGGCATTAACCTTTAAAAAGGAGATAGAGCAGCTTTTAAACTAGATAATAGGGGAAAGCCGACAGTCGCCCAAGAGCGGATGGTTCGGAAGAATGTATCCTTGAAGGATACTACCAAAAGCAGAGAGGTTCCAAAAAAGAGTAAAGTAGCCCAAATGCCCTCGAGTACAGAGCAGACAGAGCTTAAAGATCCCAAAGTACCCATGTCTACCAATAGCGAAATTAATATGAATAAAATACAGTCTCTAAAATGCTTGTATGTAAATGCTAGAAGTCTAAAAAATAAGATGGGAGAGTTAGAATATATAGCACTAAATGAGAGGTTAGATATGATTGGAATATCAGAGACATGGTGGAAGGAGGACAACCAGTGGGACACTGTGATACCTGGGTACAAACTATATCGTAATGATAGAGCTGATCAAATTGGTGGAGGGGTTGCGCTCTATGTTAGAGAGGGCATTGAGTCAGAAAGGATTAAAGTTTTGCAGGAAACAAAATTTGTGTAGAATCTCTATGGATTGAAATTCCATGTAAAAAGGGGAAGGCGATGGCAGTGGGGGTGTACTATCGACCGCCTGGCCAGAATGAACAAATGGATGATGAAATGCTCAAAGCAATCAAGGAAGCTAACAAACGTTACAGCGCAGTAATAATAATGGGTGACTTCAAATACCCCGGTATCGACTGGGCCAGTGTCACGGCAGGATATGCTAGGGAGATAAAGTTCCTAGATGACATAAATGACTGCTTCTTGGAGCAGCTGATTCATGAACCGACCAGAGGGGAAGCCATATTAGACCTAGTCCTTAGTGGAACACCAGATGTAGTGCAAAAGATAAGGGTGTTGGGGCCACTTGGCAATAGTGATCATAGCATGATCGCCTTTGATTTAATTAGTGGAGGAGGGATAGTATGGAAATCCACAGTACTACCTTTTAACTTTCGAAAGGGAGACTATGATAAAATGAGGAAAATAGTTAAGAAAAAACTAAAAGGAGCAGTTGCAAAGGTTAAAGACTTACATCAAGCTTGGGTGTTGTTGAAAAATGCAATCTTGGAAGCCCAGACCAGCTGTATTCCACGCTTTAAGATAAGTGGAAGGAAGTCCAAAAAACTGCCAGCATGGTTTAAAGGTGAGGTCAGAGAGGCTGTTGTTGCCAAAAAAGCATCTTTCAGGAAATGGAAAAAAGAGCCAAACGACGAAACCTGGAAACAGCACAAGCACTGGCAGATCAAATGCAAGGCATTGATAAAGAAGGCAAAGGGAGAATTTCAGAAGAAGCTTGCTGTGGAAGCAAAAATGCGAAATAAAGATTTTTTCAAGTACATTCTTAGCAAAAAACCTGTGAGAGAGTCAGTTGGACCATTAGATGAAAGAGGAGTTAAAGGGGCACTAAGAGGCGACAAGGCGATAGCGGAGAGACTGAATGAATTCTTTGCTTCGGTCTTTACTGAGGAAGATGTAGGGATGTTACCCATGACTGAAGTGGTATTTAAAGATTCAGAAGAATTGAAGGAAATATCGATACATCGGGAAGATGTATTACAACTATTAGATAAACTGAAGAGTAGCAAATCACCTGGGCCGGATGGTATACATCCAAGGGTGTTGAAAGAACTGAAATATGAGATTGCAGACCTGCTATTAGTAATCTGTGAACTATCATTAAAATCATCTCTAATACCTGAAGATTGGAGGATCGCCAATGTAACACCAATCTTTAAAAAGGGTTCCAGGGGTGATCCGGGAAACTACAGACCGGTGAGCCTCACGTCAGTACCGGGAAAAATGGTAGAAACCATCATAAAAAATAAAATTACTCTGCATGTAGATAGTCATGGCCTAATGGGAGACAGCCAACATGGCTTTAGACAAGGAAGATCTTGTCTTACTAATCCGTTATGTTTTTTTGAAAGTGTGAATAAACAGGTGGACAAAGGTGAGTCGGTTGATATAGTGTATCTGGACTTTCAGAAAGCCTTTGACAAGGTCCCTCATCAGAGACTTTTGGCAAAACTAAAGAGTCATGGGATAGGAGGCAGTGTACTACTGTGGATCAGGAACTGGTTAAAAGATAGAAAGCAGAGGGTTGGGCTGAATGGCCAATTTTCCCACTGGAGAAAGATGAATAGTGGTGTACCCCAGGGATGTGTGCTGGGTCTGCTGCTTTTTGACATATTCATAAATGACCTGGAAAGTGGAATAACGAGTGAGGTTATCAACATTGCAGATGACACAAAACTATTTAAAGTTGTTAAAACCCAGGAGGATTGTGGAAAATTGCAAGAGGATCTTGATAAGTTAGAAGACTGGGCATCAAAATGGCAGATGAAATTTAATGTGGACAAGTGCAAAGTTATGCACCTAGGGAAGAACAACCCAAACTATGGTTACACAATGCAAGGTTCCACATTAGGAACCACCACCCAGGAAAAAGATTTAGGCTTCATTGTGGATAACATGTTAAAACCCTCGGCCCAGTGTGCAGCGGCGGCCAAGAGAGCTATAGAATGCTAGGTATCATAAGGAAAGGAATGGAAAATAAAACAAAAGATATTATAATGCCTCTATATTGTTCCATGGTGAGACCGCACCTTGAATATTTTGTGCAATTCTGGTCGCTGTATCTTAAAAAGGATATAGCGTTATTAGAAAAGGTTCAGAGAAGAGCCACCAAAATGGTAAAGGGGATGGAAGGATACTCCTATGAAGAAAGGCTAAAAAGGTTAGGGATCTTTAACCTGTAAAAGAGACGGCTGAGGGGGGAGAAATGATAGAAGTCTATAAATTAATGAACGGAGTGGAACGGGTAAACATAGATCGATTGTTTACGTTATCAGAATATAGAAAGACTAGGGGACATGCAATGAAGCTACAGAGTAAACTATTTAAGACTAATAAAATAAAATATTTTTTTACTCAACGTGTAATCAAACTCTGGAATTTGTTACCGGAGGATGTAGTAAAGGCTGTTAGTGTAGCTGGGTTTAAAAAAGGTTTGGACAAGTTCCTGGAGGAAAGGTCCATAAACCATTATTAAGAAGGAACCCAGGATATCAATGCTTGACCCAGTACAAGCATTGCGGAACCTGTGTCTTTTGGGGAAACTGCTAGGTACGTATTACCTAGATTGGCCACTGTTGGAAACAGGATACTGGGCTTGATGGACCTTGGTCTGACCCAGTATGGCATATCTTATGTTCTTATGTACAGATGACCAAGAAGGGCCTCAAGGGCTGGGAGAAGCAATGTGAGTCCCTCTTTGGACTATCAAACTTGGCGTCCTCGGCACCGCCTTCAGCGTTAATGCCCTCATGGGCTCTGCTGAGGCCTCGGCATTGTGTGTTGCCCGTGCTCATTCGGAGTCAGGGGGCCGTGCTAGTCTGGAACGGAGTCTCCTTATAGACACTTGGTCAGAGCCTCAGAAGGGCTTATCTGCCTCATTGGTGCTGAAGGTGGTGGCCGGGGAACATGCCAAGCACGGGCATAGACACCGGAGCCCTTCTCAGCGTGACATTAAGGGCAATGGTTGGGAATGACCTGCAAAGGTGTCCCAGAGGAAGGAATCGACTCCTAAGGCTTTGGAGGGCCACCGGCAATCTCCCAATGCTCTGACCATTGTGGAGTCCCTGGGATGGATGCCGGAGTTGGTGGCCATGGTCTTTGGCCCAGCCCCGCTGCCCTCAGATACCGCAGTGCTGACTGAGTGCCTTAGGGCCTTCGAGGCGCACATAGCAGCTCTCTTGGCTGCACGATCCTCTTGGCATTGTCACCGGCCATGCAGCCTAGTTGTGGAGACTGTGATACCAAAAGCATTACTGAGCAAATGGAATGGCAGAATAGTGAGCACTGCACCTTTAAAAGTCAGAGCAAGCCAGGTTTCCATGGCAGCAGGAAGCTTTCAGACAGAATGCAGCTCAAGCATAGTCATGACGTAAGAGCTGGAAGCAGCTCTAACGAGGTACACCTGACTAACCAGAAGGGCGTGCCTGCACAGGGAAGCCGTTTTAAACCAGCTTCAGAGCTAGTCTTTGAGAACAGCCGAGAAAAGAACAGCCAACAGGAGAACAGCCGAGAGCAGAACAGCCGACAGGAACACAGCCTGAAGCAGAATAGCACTCAGGGACCAGAGGAACTGGACAGACAAGAAGGCAGAGAGAAGCCTCTGCAGGGGTCTAAGACACTTCAGCAAGGAAGGCAGCAGACAGGAAAGTCTTGGAATCCAGCTCCAGCCAAGGGAGATTCTGGTGGGTCCTTTCCTTGTTACCTTAAAGCTAAGCCAAAGCCGTTGTGGGAGCTTCCTGAAGACAGGGTCAAGCCAGTTGCCTGTAGAAGGGAAGAAAGCTCCAAGCACAGACAGGGCAGTGCCAGCAGAGAAGGTACGTCGCATTTGCTTCCTAGCCAGGGTCTTGTAAAGGACATTGTGAAACAATTGAAAGCAAGTGCTAACAAATGCCATGATAGCACGGCTGTAAAATCTCCTAGCAGAAGCACTTGGGATAAATGGTTTAATGCTGATATAAGGAATATTAAGAAGAGCTTATGTGATAACCATTCCCCTGAATTAGAAGCTGTCACGGCTATAGAGAGAGGAAACTTGCTAGAACAGCTCCAGGAAGTTATTCCCGGATTGCAGTGCAGAAGTTCTCCTCAGCAAAGCCGTGAGGATGAATGTGAAGATATGATTATTGATGTAGCTGATGTTCCTGAGTCACCCAAGGCCTATGAGATGGATTGTTCTCTGTGTAATATAGAAGAATTGGATTTACGTTAAACAAGCTTTGTGTGAGAGGAAGTACAAAGTTGTTTAAGCTATTTTGAGTTACTGTGAAGAAAACAGTTTTTCCACTTTATTTCTGCTTTTGATTTGCTCATATTTTCCTGTTAATTTGGAGAATAATTCTATGCTTTGTCTTATGCCTAAAGAACCCATGTGAAAGGGAAAACCCACAAAAATAAATTTATCTGTTTCAAAAGACCCTTGTGCTACAACACATTTTGTGATAGAGTGTGCCTGAAACTACATGTCCCAGCAACCCTTGCTGCTAGCTAGTAATAAGGACACTTGAAAGCAAAACTGCGGTCACCCCTGCTATAAAGCCATCGGCCCTAGGCAGGGGAAGCATGACAGATTGGCGTAGTTGCTACGGATCAAGGCAAAGGCGCATGCGCAGAAGAATTCAAAGAGCAAGAAGGAAAAGTTTTGAAAAATTAAGTTTTGGAAATAAAGAATCTTCAAGCAAGACTACTACTACAGAAGAAGTGTCTGATACTGGAGAGACCACCCTATACACAAAGGCTTGACGCACCACAAGTATCAGGTAATTTGTGCATAGCAGAGTTACCTGTGGATACTTGGTTGGGTATCAGCGCAGCAAGTGGGGTTAAAGGTAGAAGTACCTCCTGTCTTATGATACCGCACTTGGTGGTTGTGTCTTGTGTTTTTGTCTTTTCAGCATGACAATGGAAGTAAAAGAAGTCTTAACTTGGATGGCAGCCCAGTTTGAGCGCCAACGTGAGCTGGCCATGGAGGCTCTAGAAAAAGCTACAGCACGAATGGAAGCACAGCAGCGGCCGCTCATGCAGATGCTGGAGGCCTGGATCCAATCCACGAAGAAGGAGTCTGAGTCGGATTCATCTACACAAGGTTCTGGAAACTTGAGCCAAGCTCATGCTTTGGGACTTTGGTCCAAAGAAGCATGGAACTTTGGAAAGTTGTCTCAGTCAGATAATCTGGACGATTATTTGGAAACTTTTTAGCGAGTTGCTTACCTTATGCATTGGCCTAAGGACCAATGGGCAGTGAGGCTAGCTATGTCACTCACTGGAGAGGCATTAACAGCCTATCAAACTGTACCACCTAATTTGGCAAATAACTACGAAGAGGTTAAAAAAGCTATTAAAGATAGAGTGGGTCTTACGTCTTCTGCATACCACCATTTGTTTAGAGACGCTAAACTTATGCCTGGTGAGACGCCTCGAGCTCTACACTATCCGTTAAAAGCTTTGCTTAACAAGTGGTTAGATCCTGAGGATAAAAGCATTGGAACAATATTGGACACCATGTTGTTGGAACAGTACATGAACGCTGTCCCTGATAATGTACGTACTTTTCTAACCTTGCAAGGTTGTAAAAACTCACAGGAGGCGATCATGCTCGCTGAGCGGTTCCTGGAAGCAGGGGGGAATGCTCAGGGTAAAAGCATGACTTCTGCGAGTCCAACCATGACAAGCTCAGAAAAGAAGGATAATGCTATGAAAGTAACTGCATTGTGTTTACCTGAGTGTAAGGCCAGACATGCAAAAAGAGTATGCTTTAAATGTGGCAGTAGTGACCATTTGCAGCGTAACTGACGAGCGAAGGTAGCGCTGGTGACCACTAGCCCAGGACAGGTTAGGGAGGGTTTTCTCATAGCCGTGACAGTCCAAGGTGTAAGTGCCAATGCCCTACTAGACTCTGGTTCCGATCAGAGTATGCTTTCACGCGGCCTCTGGAAAAGGATAGGAGCCCAGGGGAAAGCCATACCTGATCTGCCCAGTGGCTCTGTAAAAATTCGCTGTGTGCACGGCGCGTCATCCTCCTACCCTATATACAAACTCTTTGTGAAAGGATTTGGAGTAGGAAAGGAGATTCCGCTGGCCGTTGTTCCCCACCTGCCACAGGAATTAGTACTAGGCCGGGATTGGCTGCAGTTTCAGAGAGGCATTCAGCAGGCTCTGCAGAGAAAGGAAAGCCTGGTAGCTGCAAGCAATCCGCCAGAAGTACTAAGTAAGAACACATGACAAATGATGGCGGTTCCAAATCCTCTGTTTGGGAAGATGCAAAAGCCTTCGCGACCATTGCCAGAGGAAAAGGAAGCCAAAAAGCCTGTGTTTGTTTTGAAGTATTGCCGCATGAGTCCAGACGCGCACCCACCCAAGAGAGCGTCGCCCCAGGCCGCTGGATTTGATTTATACAGCGCGGAAGAGGCGACTGTGCCAAAACATGGCAAGGCTTTGATAAACACGGCCCTGCAGTTGGAGTTGCCGCCTGGATGTTATGGGCGCATCGCCCCGCGTTCCGGACCGGCCGTAAAATACGCGATTGATGTGGGAGCCGGCGTCGTGGACCCGGACTACCGAGGTGCCATGAAGGTACTACTTTTCAACTTCGGGTCTGAAGACTTTAAAGTCCACACGGGTGATCGTATAGCACAACTAATATGTGAGAGGGTCGGGTTTCCACTTCTTGAGGAAGTACATGTGGTTTCCAGTACAGCCAGAGGAGCCCAAGGATTCAGGTCCACAGGTAGAGCTGACCTCCAGGGATTGGCGGCCGTAGTAGAGGAGACGTCAGAAGAGGACTTGGGCCCCCAATTAAGTGACTGCCAGAAGACCCCGGAGCTGAAGATGGGAGAAGGGCTATCCTGGACCCAAAGGAAACAGCTGGAACAGTTGGTGCAGAGTTTTCCTGATGTCCTAACGCTTCTTCCTGGGTATACTCAACTCGTTGCCCACGAGATCGTGACGCCCCCAGGAGAGGTAGTACATCAGCGCCCATACCGGTTGCCGGAGGCTCGGCGGCAGGAGGTCATCAACCAAGTGCGGGAAATGTTGGACCTCGACATAATTGAGGAGTCTAAGAGCCCGTGGAGCAGCCCGATAGTCCTAATCCCTAAGCCTGACGGGACACTTCGATTCTGCATCGACTTTCGGAAGGTCAATGCCATATCAAAATTCGATGCGTACCCGATGCCACGCATCGAAGAGCTCCTGGACCGCTTGGGAAGAGCCACGTACTTGACAACGTTGGACATGACCAAAGGTTATTGGCAGGTGCCATTAACCAGAGACTCCCAACCAAAGACGGCATTCAGCACTCCAGTAGGCCTCTACCAATTTAAACGTATGCCTTTCGGCCTACACGGAGCAGCGGCTACATGCCAGAGACTGGTGGATTTGGTGCTCAGACCACATCAGGCGTATGCAACAGCCAATATGGATGACGTGATAGTCCACAGTACGAGTTGGGAAGAACATCTGTCAAGGCTAGGAGCGGTGTTGCAGGCTATGCGAAAGGCAGGCCTGACATTAAACCCCAGCAAGTGCATGTTCGCAAGCCCAGAAGTAAAATACTTGGGACATCGTGTTGGGCATGGCACCATTAAACCCTTGATAGACAAGGTGGAAAGGGTGAGGTCGTTCCCACAGCCCACCAATAAGAAGCAACTTAGAAGCTTCTTGGGGTTAGTGGGCTACTATAGGCGCTTTCTATCTAGATTTGCGGAGAAAAGCGCTCCGTTGTCCGACATGTTAAAAAAGAGTCAGCCCAATCAACTTCGTTGGACGCCAGAGGCACTCAAGGTGATGGAATGTCTAAAGGCCGAACTCTGCGCTGCCCCAGTCCTGAAAGGGGTCGAGTTTGACCTTCCATTTATACTACAGACTGATGCCTCAGACACCGGACTAGGGGCTGTACTCTCCCAAAAGCACAATGGCATAGAGCACCCAGTGCTATTCTTGAGTAAGAAGCTATCGCCCACAGAGAGGAACTATTCTACAATAGAGCGGGAGTGCCTCGCTATTAAGTGGACCATTGAGTCATTAAACTTTTACCTAGCAGGTAGGAAGTTTCTCCTCATGACAGATCACGCCCCGTTAAAGTGGCTGGGGCAAATGAAGGACAATAACCCCAGGCTAACACGCTGGTATATGGCGCTGCAAGCGTTCGATTTTAATATTGAACACAGAGCAGGACGTTTACCAGAACGCGGACGCGTTATCTCAGATTCCATGCTGTGATGATAAGATCGACCCAGCCTGGAATATCTTAAGGGGGGGAATATGTGATACCGAAAGCATTCCTGAGCAAATGGAATGGCAGAATAGTGAGCACTGCACCTTTAAAAGTCAGAGCAAGCCAGGTTTCCATGGCAGCAGGAAGCTTTCAGACAGAATGCAGCTCAAGCATAGTCATGACGTAAGAGCTGGAAGCAGCTCTAACGAGGTACACCTGACTAACCAGAAGGGCGTGCCTGCACAAGGAAGCCGTTTTAAACCAGCTTCAGAGCTAGTCTTTGAGAACAGCCGAGAAAAGAACAGCCAACAGGAGAACAGCCGAGAGCAGAACAGCCGACAGGAACACAGCCTGAAGCAGAATAGCACTCAGAGACCAGAGGAACTGGACAGACAAGAAGGCAGAGAGAAGCCTCTGCAAGGGTCTAAGCCACTTCAGCAAGGAAGGCAGCAGACAGGAAAGTCTTGGAATCCAGCTCCAGCCAAGGGAGATTCTGGTGGGTCCTTTCCTTGTTACCTTAAAGCTAAGCCAAAGCCGTTGTGGGAGCTTCCTGAAGACAGGGTCAAGCCAGTTGCCTGTAGAAGGGAAGAAAGCTCCAAGCACAGACAGGGCAGTGCCAGCAGAGAAGGTACGTCGCATTTGCTTCCTAGCCAGGGTCTTGTAAAGGATATTGTGAAACAATTGAAAGCAAGTGCTAACAAATGCCATGATAGCACGGCTGTAAAATCTCCTAGCAGAAGCACTTGGGATAAATGGTTTAATGCTGATATAAGGAACATTAAGAAGAGCTTATGTGATAACCATTCCCCTGAATTAGAAGCTGTCACGGCTATAGAGAGAGGAAACTTGCTAGAACAGCTGCAGGAAGTTATTCCTGGATTGCAGTGCAGACGTTCTCCTCAGCAAAGCCGTGAGGATGAATGTGAAGATATGATTATTGATGTTGTAGCAGCAGAGCGCAGACAAACCAATGATACCAGGAGTCTGTTCAGAAGGTCCAAATCATTTATTTGTGCACAAGACTCAAGCAGAATCAAATTCAAAATGGCTGAGCAATGTTCTCTGGCAAAACAATAACTTTTATAGACTTTTGCTCCATTCTAGGTATAGAAAAACATTTCATTGGTCCCGGTAACCTCCCGTACCCCTTCTATTGGTCCCGGTACTGATATGATTATCCAATTATGTACTTGGAGTGGGCTCAGCACCTGCTCACCACCCTTCTAGTCCCAATTACAATGGCCAGTTTACCAACTTCTTACTTTCCTACTTCCAAGGCCATTGGGCTAGTTAGTACGTGTAGGGAAGCAGGGCTCTGTAACCTTTCTGTCAGCAGTTTTAATTAAATCCCTTACAGCTGTATTTTCTTATCAGTGGCTTTCAAACATATTTTTCTGTATTTTTCCAACTTTCAGTTCTGTTTGTCTAAGCTAATTCAATACTTTTACTGAGTTCTAATTCTACAATAGCAGCATGTTGGGGGATGTGCAATTCCTTTTAGCCTCTCCACAGACTTCATTTACAGGTCAAGCTAGTTGGGCCTGCTTGCTTATGTCAGACATTGTGGATCACAGGCCTTCACCTGCCACATGATGTAGCTGATGTTCCTGAGTCACCTGAGGCCTATGAGATGGATTGTTCTCTGTGTAATATAGAAGAATTGGATTTACGTTAAACAAGCTTTGTGTGAGAGGAAGTACAAAGTTGTTTAAGCTGTTTTGAGTTGCTGTGAAGAAAACAGTTTTTCCACTTTATTTCTGCTTTTGATTTGCTCATATTTTCCTGTTAATTTGGAGAAGAATTCTATGCTTTGTCTTATGCCTAAAGAACCCATGTGAAAGAGAAAACCCACAAAAATAAATTTATCTGTTTCAAAAGACCCTTGTGCCACAACACATTTTGTGATAGAGTGTGCCTGAAACTACATGTCCCAGCAACCCTTGCTGCTAGCTAGTAATAAGGACACTTGAAAGCAAAATTGCGGTCACCCCTGCTATAAAGCCATCGGCCCTAGGCAGGGGAAGCGTGACAAGACCCATGACCTCCCTGCCAAGCCAGGGTGTCGGGTCAATGATTAGAATCCACCCCAGTTCTGATTGCAATCTCTTTTTCCAGTGTCACAGGCTGCAGTGCCTCAATGGATGGACACCCGAAGAAGGACCGTCATTGGTCCCGCCAGCACCCGTCATATCCACTGGAATGGCACCAGTGCCAGGAGGAGGCCAGGAGATAATTTGACTTTTTCTTGGAGTTATACTCTGAGGGCTGGGAAACAGAGGAGGAGTTGTCTGTCTCTGAGAGGAAGTCCCCCAACATCTCCTCGGAACCATCCCTGCCATACAAGAGGCAGAAGTCAACCCCAGAGGACATGTCCTTCCAGGACTTCATCCGGGACATGGTGAAGGCGATTCACTTCTTCCTCGAGGTAGAGGAACTGGAGATTCTCCATTACCCATCGATGCCAAAGGAAGCCATTACAGTACCCGTGCATCGCATATTGCAGCGGCTCCTGCTCCAAATGTGGGAAAACCCCATGACGGAGCTGGCTGTCAGCCACCAGCTCGACTCAGTGTACCTGCTGTAAAAGGCCCCTGGGTTCAAGAAACCTCCATTGCTGCGCCACTCCCTGGTGGTGGGATGCGCCATGCGGTGCATTAAGAGTTCGAAGACCCACTCTTCGGTGCCCCCTAGCCGGGAACCAAGGACTCTCAATGGCTTTGGGAGGTGGTACTTCCAAGGCTCCATGCTGGTCGCCTTCATCCTGTCCTACCACCTCTACATGGGGATGTTCTTAAAGGATGTCATGGGGTACCTCAATGAGTTTAGCTCCCTCATCCCGGTGGAGCACTTGGAGGCCTTCTGCGCCCTTGTGGGTCACAGAAAGGAGATTTCCACGTACATGGTGCGAGCTGCCTGTTACACCTTTGTGGGGATTGGGGCATGCTGGCCAGCTGGCCTGGCTCCAGTCCTCTGACCTGGAGCAATGGATCCAGGACAAACTGGCGGATGGGCCGTGCAAGGGTGAGAACCTCTTCAGCAAGCCCATGGAGGAGAAGGCAGCCAAGATAGATATGGTGCAGGTGACCATCTCCCGCCTCTCGTGCAAGACGGCTGATCCCTCTAAAAAAAAGCACCATGATAAGAAACCGTTTTACCAGCCGAAGTGCCGGTACTATCAGAGCCCTCAAAGTGCTCAGCTTAAGGCGCAGGCCCCATGCCAGCAGCGGTGACCCAAGCAGCAGAAGGCTCAGCCTGCACCACACTGCAGCCAGGGGCAGGGTTTTGATGTCTTCCTCAAGAGCCTAGCCCATCAATCGCTCACCAATGGGGTGCCTTCTCAGGTGGGCGCCAGCTCATCCACATTACATAAGAACATAAGATATGCCATACTGGGTCAGACCAAGGTCCATCAAGCCCAGTATTCTGTTTCCAACAGTGGCCAATCTAGGTCATATGTACCTAGCAGTTTCCCCAAGAGACACAAGTTCCACAATGCTTGTACTGGGTCAAGCATTGATATCTTCGGTCACTTCTTAATAATGGTTTATGGACCTTTCCTCCAGGAACTTGTCCAAACCTTTTTTAAACCCAGCTACACTAACAGCCTTTACTACATCCTCCGGTAACAAATTCCAGAATTTGATTACACGTTGAGTGAAAAAATATTTTCTTTTATTAGTCTTAAATAGTTTACCTTGTAGCTTCATTGCATGTCCCCTAGTCTTTCTATATTCTGATAAGGTAAACAATCGATCTACGTTTACCCGTTCCACTCCGTTCATTAATTTATAGACTTCTATCATATCTCCCCTCAGCCGTCTCTTTTCCAGGTTAAAGAGCCCTAACCTTTTTAGCCTTTCTTCATAGGAGTATCCTTCCATCCCCTTTACCATTTTGGTGGCTCTTCTCTGAACCTTTTCTAATAACGCTATATCCTTTTTAAGATACAGCGACCAGAATTGCACAAAATATTCAAGGTGCGGTCTCACCATGGAACAATATAGAGGCATTATAATATCTTTTGTTTTATTTTCCATTCCTTTCCTTATCATACCTAGCATTCTATTTGCTCTCTTGGCCGCCGCTGCACACTAGGCCGAGGGTTTTAACATGGTATCCACAATGACGCCTAAATCTTTTTCCTGGGTGGTGGTTCCTAATGTGGAACCTTGCATCGTGTAACCATAGTTTGGGTTGTTCTTCCCTAGGTGCATAACCTTGCACTTGTCCACATTAAATTTCATCTGCCATTTTGATGCCCAGTCTTCCAATTTATCAAGATCCTCTTGCAATTTTTCACAATCCTCTTGGGTTTTAACAACTTTAAATAGTTTTGTGTCATCTGCAAATTTGATAACCTCACTCGTTATTCCACTTTCCAGGTCATTTATGAATATGTCAAAAAGCAGCGGACCCAGCACAGATCCCTGGGGTACACCACTATTCACCTTTCTCCATTGGGAAAATTGGCCATTTAGCCCTACCCTCTGCTTTCTATCTTTTAACCAGTTCCTGATCCACAATAGTACACCTCCTCCTATCCCATGACTCTTTAGTTTTGCCAAAAGTCTCTGATGAGGGAACTTGTCAAAGGCTTTCTGAAAGTCCAGATACACAATATCAACCGACTCACCTTTGTCCACCTGTTTATTCACTCCTTCAAAAAAACATAACAGATTAGTAAGACAAGATCTTCCTTGTCTAAAGCCATGTTGGCTGTCTCCCATTAGGTTGTGACTATCTACATGCTGAGTAATTTTATTCTTTATGATGGTTTCTACCATTTTTCCCGGTACTGACGTCAGGCTCACCGGTCTGTAGTTTCCCGGATCACCCCTGGAACCCTTTTTAAAATTTGGTGTTACATTGGCGATCCTCCAATCTTCAGGTATTAGAGATGATTTTAATGATAGTTCACAGATTACTGAAAGCAGTTCTGCAATCTCATATTTCAGTTCTTTCAACACCCTTGGATGTATACCATCCGGCCCAGGTGATTTGCTACTCTTCAGTTTATCTAATAGTTGTAAGACATCTTCCCGATGTATCGATATTTCCTTCAATTCTTCCGCACCTTTAAATACCACTTCAGTCATGGGTAGCATCCCTACATCTTCCTCAGTAAAGACCGAAGCAAAGAATTCATTCAGTCTCTCCGCTATCGCCTTGTCACCTCTTAGTGCTCCTTTAACCCCTTTATCATCTAATGGACCAACTGACTCTCTCACAGGTTTTTTGCTATGAATGTACTTGAAAAGGTCTTTATTTCGCGTTTTTGCTTCCACAGCAAGCTTCTTCTCAAATTCTCTCTTTGCCTGCCTTATCAATGCCTTGCATTTGACTTGCCAGTGCTTGTGCTGTTTCCAGGTTTCGTCGTTTGGCTCTTTTTTCCATTGCTTACAGGTGGCCTCTCATCACCACGGATGCCTGGGTGCTACAGATCATGCGGGATGGGTATCTGCTGCACTTTGCCCAGCTCCTGCCTTGGTTCTTCCCAGGGGAGTATCCCCTGAACCTGCATCACCGCGAGGTCGCCACCCTGTTAGCTGATTTTTCAAGCCTATGCCACCAGCTCAGATGGGTTGAGGGTTCTACTCCCGGTACTTTCTCATCCCCAAGAAGATGGGGAATCCAGCCTATCCTGGACTTCAGGGACCTGAACAGCTTTCTGGTTCGAGAAAAGTTCAAGATGATCTCCATGGGTATATTGCTCTCACATCGCCTCAAGGATGATTGGCTATGCTCCTTGGATCTGAAGGATGCGTACACATATATCCCAATCCACCCTTTTTACAGAAAGTACCTGTGGTTTGTGCTTAGCTGCCAGCACTTCCAGTGCTGGGTACTTCCCTTTGGGCTGGCTTCGGCCTCCAGGGTCTTCATCAAGGACCTAGCGGTTGTGGCCACTTACCTCCAGATCCTGGGAGTCTTTATCTTCCCCTACTTAGATGACTGGCTTATAAAGGCCTACATGCTAGTTGGCGTGTGGCACTCGGCCCTACTGGTGATTCAGGTGCTCGAGCAAATCGGGTTTGTTATTAACTGCTCCAAATCTCATCTCTAGCCGTTGCAGCAGCTCAAGTTCATAGGTGCTCTTCTGGACACTGTGTGGGCCCAAGCCTTTCTCTCAATGGACCGCTTACAGCGGCTTATGGAGGTGGTCTCTGCCGTCCATCAGAAGTGGCACACTACGGCTCGAGAGATGCTGTGGATGCTGGGCCACATGTCCTCTACAGTGCATGTGACTCCGCTGGTCCATCTAAGAATGTGCCATGCTCAGTAGAGTCTGAGCTCTCAGTGGTGACAGACCACATGCCACCTTAGGGACCGGGTGGCAGTTACTGCACCCCTCATGGAATCCCTAAAGTGGTGGCTGGTACCACAGCATTTGCTTCTGGGCCTTCCGTTTCAGTTGACGCCTCTCCACTGGATGCTCACCACCGACGCATCCAAACTGGGCTGGGGAAGCGCACTTGGATGGCCTGTGGATGCAGGGTTGTGGTTGGAGCAGGAGAGCCTGCACCAAATAAACTTCCTGGAACTATAGGCAATCACAAATGCCCTCAAGGCATTCCAGGTACACCTTGCCAATCAGGTAGTTCTGATTCAGATGTATAATCAGGTGGCAATGTTCTATGTCAACAGGCAGGGGGACATGGGATCGTACCTCCTGTGCTGGGAGGCGGTGCGCCTCTGGAAGTTTGCAGTTGCCCATGGGATGGAGCCGATGACGATCTATCTGCCTGGAGAGCTCAGTACCCTTGTAGACCATCTGAGCCAAGTCCTCCAACCTGCAAATGGACCCCTCAACAGTAGGGTGGTGGAGTCTATCTTTCAGGAGTGGGGCACTCTGACAGTGGACCTCTTCACCATGCCGCACAGTGCTCAATTGGATCACTTTTGCTCTCACTTGGCTTCCAAGAACAGGCTGGCCTCAGACGCCTTCCTCCTGAACTAGGGCATGGGTCTGCTCTACGCGTATCCTCCAATTCTGCTGGTGGCGAAGATGTTACTCAAGCTGCAGGTGGACAGGGGGTCCATGATACTCATTGTCCCACACTGGCCCAGACAGCCATGGTTCTCCCTGTTGCTTCTGCTCTCTCATTGGAAGCCTCTTTGACTGGGTTGCGATCCTGATCTCATCTCTCAGGAGGGCGAGACCCTGCTGCATCCTTGTGTCCGGTCCCTGGCTCTCTCACGGCTTGAATGCTGAGTGAGTAGTTCTGTCAGAGCTTAACCTGCCAGGGGAGGTGACCAACGTCCTCCTGATCTCCTGCAGGGATCTGACGCACCGCTCCGCTCCTACACCTTCAAGTTGCACAGGTTCTTGCGCTAGTGCACTGATAAGTTGCTGGATCCCTTCCACTGCTCGGTGGAAACCTTGCTGGAATACCTCCTGCATCTCTCTAACTCGGAGTCCACAAGGGAACACTACCCCTTGCACAGAACAAAGACGAAAACAAAAAGGAGCAAAGAGTGTAAAATACTAGTCCTTTATTTAGAAACACCCCGACACTGCTCCCGTCCTCAGGCTCCCGTCCTCAGGGGGACCTCAAGAGATAAAAATGAATAACAATTAAAATGTTAGTTAGATAAAGTATCTAAATTGTACAATAAAATGTTAAATATATAATACAAGCAAACAGCTGAAAAGCTCGTTGGATCATCTGACTAAAATACTGTAGAAAGAATAAAGGAACATCAACCATATAAAGCTGTCTGATTCCGAGCATCGTCTGGGGTCTTCTGAACGGGGGTCTCCCTCGAGGGAACACCGGAGGAAGAAGAAGCTCGCGAGGGCGGCATCGTTGGATGCCTCTGATAGGCCTGGGTCCTTGCGGGCCAGGTCGCGGAGTCCCGACCACCGCCCCGGGTCCTCGGAGTCGGAGCGGCCTGCAAAGGTACCTCACACGGAGCCGAAGATGCCGAGGAAGGTAACTGTTGTTGTCCTCATTGACTCTCCTCTGGGAGAACTGGCATCGTCGGGCCCTGAGCCGGAGGCTGCGGAGCCTTCTGAGCTCGGTCTCATAATGGCGGCCTTAGAGCAGCAGCAGGTGCTGATGGCCGGTCTCACCAGTCCATCCGCCCGACCACCGGGACCTCGACATCCAAGTCAACCCCGGAGGCCGAGCCGATCCTCGAGACTCTTCGGACTCTGGTCGATCCTCTGCCAAGGTCTCCCTCGACCTCCCGTTCGGGTCCAAGGTTGTCGACACCGGTGCCGTCGGCATCGGGGCGGTCGAGACCGAAGCCCTCAAGGCCGGAGCCCATCGATTCCTTGGAGGAGGACTCGGCATGGGAAACGGAGGATGAAGAGTCCCCGGACATCCACCGGACCAGGTGTGTCCCATTGGAATTGCCGGGGTCCGAGCCTCGGAGAAGGTGGTCCCCCCCCCCCCCCCGGAGGATACTCGGTTCTCGGAGTTCGTCAGGGACATGGCCAAGGCTTTGGCATTCCCGGCGGACACCGAGGAGGAGCCCCAAGCCGAGGAGCTCGAGGCGCTCCAGTATGATTTTTCCCCCTCGGGAAGCCCTTACGGTACAGGTTCCTCCGATGTTGGAACGGCTGATTTTCCTTATGTGGGGAGTCACCAGCCTCGATGCCATTTCTCAGCAGGTGGGTTGATTCCCTCTATCGAGTCCGCAAGAGCCCTGGGTTCTAGAAGGCACAGCTGCCGCACAACTCCATGGTTGTGGAATCGGCCATGTTAACATCCTCTCCTTCCAGCAATAGCACCTCCCCAGGCACCAGCACACGTCCAGCACCAGCAGTGCACCATGCATCTTTTTTTCCCCTTCCACCGCTGTGATCACACATTTACCAAGCAGCTGGAGCTCCCTACTTTGCTCCCAGCCACTGTTCGCTTTTTAAGCCAGATCTTCTTTCTGGATGCCTACACTGCTGCAGGTTTTAAAAGCAATTGTACACAGTTTTGTCAAATACATGACATTGTACATATGTTAACTTATTTCCATCCACCATCCCCCTCCCCTGTTAAGCTCTATTATATAATGGTTACTTGTTCTTGTTGTATAATAGTTTTATGTTCCCTGTATACTGTTGAATTCTAATGTAAACCTCTTTGATTGAAGGATAAAGCGATATTAAAAAAAAAAAAGGTTAAGTAAATAAATTTTAAAAAAACAGGCACTTCCTGTTTCTTATGAAAATACAGGAAGTGCTTGTTTCTGGAATTTAAAATCTGTGGTGGTAGCAGCAGCAGCCAGAAAAAGGAAGAAGTTTTGGCAGCCATGAAGGGCAGAGCCAGTGAGGCATGCTTTGGGACTCAAGCTTCTGCACCCCGAGCCAGTGCCTCAATCGCTCACCTCTTAAGCCGGCCCTGATGTTAAACCTTTGGAAATTAAAAAAAAAAATAAAAACAACAAGCAGTGAAGTACAGGCTCACATTGTGCCACAACCAACTGCTCCATTCTTCAGCCACTTCTGTCTACGCCTTCCTTCCTGTAAAGACTTTGTTCCTATACTTATTTTTGATTGTACAAAAACATATGCATATGGTTCGACAAAAAGAGGGACTGACCCTTGACAACAGACACCGTTGTGTAAATAGTTATCTTGTTATCCAAGTTGGTTCTCCTGTTAATTGTAAACTCAGACTTATGTACCCTGTCTGATTGTTATGTTCCATGTAAACCGCACTGATGCTGAATAGTGCGGTATAGAAGAAATTGTAAATAAATAAATAAATAAAATGCTTGCTTTTATGAAAATGTACCTAAAAAAATTCACTGTCCATGGATAGAAAGGCGTATGGCAGTAAATTATCTTGGAAGAGCTTTTTAATGTGGAATAGAAATAGGATATGTATTTAGGTGGTAATAGAAAAAAAATGGAAAAAATTCCTATATTTGTATATAAATAACCAGTCATGAAAAAGTGGCCAGTTTTTTGATTTCCAATGCTAATGATGTTCTCCATTTGTGTCTGATATATTCCAGGCCCGTGAGCGTGCTTGGAGAATAGGCCAGAAGAAACAGGTGACTATTTACAGGCTGCTTACTGCAGGGACCATTGAAGAGAAGATTTACCACAGGTCTGTGCAATTGATGAGCCTTTTTATTACATGAAATTTGTTTTTCTTTCCAATAAGCACTACCTCTGTAATAAACAGTTTTCATTCTTGTTTTCCCCCTGAGTCTATCATACACTCATATGTTGAGGCTTTGGTGAGAAGCAGTTGTGATAAAAGAAGATCTAGATTCAAAATATAAGCCCCCATAGCTTGTAGAAAACTATACATGTGCACATACGTTGATGTTTCCAAGCTATATCCTGAAAGGCAAGTTGTTTCATTGTGGTTCTAGCTTTTTACTGTCTTTACTTGTTATTCCTCAAGGTTCAATATTGAGGGACATGATTAATAACTGTTATTAAATCTTTGGACTCTTGGCACAATCGGGAACAGGCATGTGGCTTTCGTTTTCTTATGCCCCATCCTCTTGTAAATGAGTGTCCCTAAATTTTAGACTGGCATATTACCAAGGATCCTGTAGCCAATTCAAGCCACAGCTGATCAATGAGAAAATTCAAAGGATGGAGAAAAGAGATGAAGGGAAGACAGAGTGGAAGGGAACAAAACCATATGAAAAAAAAGGAAGTGTGATAGTAGAGGATGGTTTCAGCTGAAAAGTCAGCTATTGTGCAGATGGAATACTTAAACTTTTAGATGTCAATGTACTAATTGTGTGCCAAAAAGAATGTGGATGCTAACCGTTTCCCTCAAATGTTGACATGTCAATGGTTAACATACCAGCATATGTTGAACAGGTACATTTCATGTTGTTATCCTTAGTGCATTATGTACAATGGTTCCCAGAAGAGAAACTAACTGGAAAATTTATTTTTAGCAGTGTAAAACAATTATCTAGGGCCAATGTCAAAATGCCGTAGTTCTGAGATTAATATATGATTTGCATTTAACGTATTTCCAGACAAATCTTCAAACAGTTTTTAACAAACAGAGTGCTCAAAGATCCTAAACAAAGACGTTTCTTCAAGTCCAATGATCTCTATGAGCTTTTCACACTCAGCACTCCAGATGGGGCTGAAGGAACAGAGACCAGTGCAATTTTTGCAGGTATGTAGGCCTCAAAATCGATATTAAGAAAATCGGGATATATTGAGTTTGGTTAGAAACTCTAGTGTGTCTGGCTTTGCATCTGATCACTGTAGAAATATGAACCAAAAAACATGGAAGCATGGGCAAGTTTATTCCGACTAGGACTAGTATGTTTCTTGCAGAATAATTATTCTGTAAAGTCTGTTTCCCCGCTCTCGTAGTTCTGTACCTTACTTTACTTAAATCATTAAATAGAGTATTTTAACAGCAGTGATTCTGAGCACTATGAAATCTGTTAAGGATTATTCTCCAGAATAAGAGAGAGAATGAAGATGATAGTCAAAGAATTAAAAAACAGTGTCTTAGGCAATAAGACAAAAAAGTTCCTAAGTTATTAAATAATAAACAGAAACTTCAGTAGACTAGTGTGGCATGAAATGCATCAATTGTAGGAGGGAAAGAAGGAACAGAAGTACTTTGAAAAATTGCATACCATTAACATCAGCAACATTTGTCCTGAATTTCATGCCCTACAGGTAACACCAAAAACTTTCAAGTGAGAAAATTTAAATGCCAAGATTATACAATCAGACAAGAAAGGCAATATATCAATAATATGAGCTACTTTAACAGATCACAATTTTATATATTTTTTAAGGCACTGGATCTGATGTTCAAGCACCAAAACGCCATGTGAAACGAAAAGCTGCAAAGTATTCTGGCAGCACTTATAAAGGGGACCTATACAAGTCTGAATCAAACTCGCAGCCTACAGAGAAAATTTCAGAGCATCTTTTGAATATACCTGTTAAAGAAGGAAACCATATTGATGGATGGAAGGAAACCTATGCAGCTAAAACTTGCAATGGAATTGTGGCTCCATTGACTAATGCTGAAATAGAAAACATATCTCCAGGTGACATTAGTGAGGGAACGCCAGGAGTCACTAAAAGCATAAATATTGCACAGGTTGATGAAATATCACCAAGGCTTGCTGCAAGTGATCACAGTCCTACGTGCAAAATGGACAGTTTCAAGGAAAAGATTTTCATAGCCAACTCAGACCGAAAAAAACCAGACTGCAGCCATCGGAAGCACAAATCAAAAATGAAGCATCACTCCCCTGCAGAAAATACCAGCAGGAGTCGCAAGGAGAAACACAAAAAGTCCAAGCGGCAGAAAGTCTCAATATTGGAAGGTGAAAGCATTCCACATCTGGTAAAACAAAGACAGTACAGGAAGAATGATGAGCAAGAAGATGAGAAAAGGAGTGATGATTATGTCTTGGAAAAGCTTTTCAAAAAATCAGGTACTTATTACTCTATAGTACTGGCTGAGGTGGCATTACATTAAGCATTACAAATATCTATACGATTTTCTCATTGTTCCTCCTAAAAGTTGTATTTTATGATTAAATTTGTTTGTACTTAGATTTAATGCAATATGATTTTGTTGCCTTATAGAAGTAATAAATGTAAGAACGAGCTTGATACAGAGCAGTTTAGGAAGGAGTGCGACTACGAAGAAAGTTCTGGTAGAGATGGGACTTAATGCCTTAATTGATAACTAGGAAAAGTCATTAGCAGAATTCTTTGGCCCTTTAAGATCCGTGGAGATGAGGAAAATGGGGAAGTAGCACAAGTGAACTGCCCCTTGGTATAACAATGATCTCCATTTACTTAGCAGCATAGCAGCAGATAAAGACCATACAGCCCAGGCCAGTCTGCCCTTCTATAGCAACTACTAGAGTGCTTTATTTCCTTTAGAGATCTTCTGTGTTTGTCCCATGCTTTCTTGAATTAAGATACAGTCCTCATCTCTGCTACGTCCACTGGAAGGCTATTCCACGCATCTGCCACTCTTTACGGAAAGAAGTATATACATATATTACTACTGAGTCTATCCCCTTTAGCCTTATCCTGTGCCTCCTTGTTGCAGAACTTTCTTTCAATTGAAAGAGGTTCTTCTCCTGTGCATTCATGCCACGGAGGTAGTTAAACGTCTGTATCATATCTCCCTTCTCCCACTTTTCTTCCAAAGTATTTGAATTCTTGCATCTGAGTTCAAGAAAACATAGGACAAACACAGAAGATCTCTAAAGGAAAGAAAGGGACTATAGTTGTTGGTATGGAAGGGCAGACTGGATAGACTGTATGGTCTTTATCTGCCATCATGTTCCTATGTATACATATTGAGCAGTTCAAAAGGCCATTTTGAAAGACTCCTTCTATCCAAGCAAGGACTGTTAATAATCATCCAGGAAGTTGGTCACAGCTTACCTCAGCAGCACAGGCATAAATAGCTCAACCAGAGCTCTGTGATCCTCAGTCTTGAAGGACTAGAAAAAGGGACTGTTACTTCTGGAGAGAGATCTGCAATTGTGAGTATATACTTCTGGGAATTTTCTGAAAGGAATTCTTTCTATTAAAGCTATTTAATCTGTGAACCCACTATTTTTTGTTAAATCAGTCAGGGCCTAATAGCAGCAGTTTAAGTTTAAATTTAAAACACAGAAGAGAACTTTCTGGTGACATTTCATACCCAGCAGAGAGCTTATAGTTTTAATTTAGTAGTCACTCAGGGCCTAGTATCAGCAAAGTATTTTTAGTTTAAATTTAAAACACAGAAGAGAGCTTTCTGGTTAAATTTAGAGCCCAGCAGAGAGCTTGTAGTTTTAAATTTAATAGTCACTCAGGGCCTAGCATCAGCAAAGTACTTTTAGTTTAAATTTAAAACACAGAAGAGAGCTTTCTGGTTAAATTTAGAGCCAAGCAGAGAGCTTGTAGTTTAAATTTCATAATAAGTTAGAGCCTAGCAGCAGCAAAGAGCTAAAATTAAAACCAAATAAGAATATAGCTTACCTCAGCAGCACAGGACAGGGTACTGTGTAGCAGCCCTCTTTTAATAAGTGTCATTTCCCTCCCTCCCTCCCCACACCCACCCACACCTGGGATAATCGTAGCTTTATAGGTACTTACACATCTTAAAAGACAGGAGGTGCTCTCAGGTGAAGCTTGTTACCCAAATCAGACATACACTAAGGAACTGAGATTAATTAAGCTTCAGGTGAACAAGGTATATTAAACGTATTAGGTACAGTTTTATTGGTATAAATATCCATAGCAACCCTTAGTAAGCAAAGAACTTAAAGATCTAAACAAAAACTTAAAACTAAGATGCAGACAGCAGTCCAGCAGCGGGATGGGGGCTTTCCAGTCTTTTGCATTGAGTGTCACATGTATGATTTTCTCCCAGTTGGTGAGAGGTCTTACGTGTGCACTAGGTGCAAGGAGCTCTTTGCTCTCAGGGAACGAGTCCGTTCTCTAGAGGCTAGAGTAGCAGACTTGAAAAACATAAGAAAGACAGAGAGGTACATAGACGAGACCTACAGGGATATAGTCCTGAAGTCACACCTCCAGTCTGGCAGGATCCCTGTTGCCATGGAGGAGAGAGGTCACGTGACAGGAGAGCATCACCCTGGTGTGGCAAGAAGTGATCCTGTAACTAGGACCTGTCCTCCAGGTGATGTAAAACCCTCTCGCACCGAGGAAGTTTCTCCAGGGCCATGTGCCCATGAGGGAAGGGTTAGGACAGCCGTTATAGTTGGTGATTCGATCATTAGGCATGTAGATAGCTGGGTGACTGGTGGACGTGAGGATCGCCTGGTAACATGCCTGCCTGGTACGAAGGTAGCGGACCTCACGCACCACCTAGATAAGGTCTTAGATAGTGCTGGGGAGGAGTCTGCTGTCTTGGTACATGTTGGTACCAATGACATAGGAAAATGTGGTAGGGAGGTTCTGGAGGCAAAATTTAGGCTTTTAGGTAGGAGGTTGAAATCCATAACTTCCAGGGTAGTGTTCTCCGAAATGCTTCCCATTCCACGTGCAGGACCCAAAAGACAGGCAGAGCTCCGGAGTCTCAATGCGGGAATGAGACAATGGTGCAGAGATGAGGGGTTTGGATTTGTTAGGAACTGGGGTACATTCTGGGGAAAGGAGGGGCTCTTCCGAAGGGATGGGCTTCACCTTAACCAGGATGGAACCAGGCTGCTGGCATTAACCTTTAAAAAGGAGATAGAGCAGCTTTTAAACTAGTTAATAGGGGAAAGACGACAGTCGCCCAAGAGCAGATGGTTCGTAAGAATGTATCCTTGAAGGATACTACCAAAAGCAGAGAGGTTCCAAAAAAAGAGTAAAGTAGCCCAAACGCCCTCGAGTATGGAGCAGACAGAGCTTAAAGATCCCAAACTACCCATGTCTACCAATAGCCAAATTAATATGAATAAAATACAGTATCTAAAATGCTTGTATGCAAATGCTAGAAGTCTAAAAAATAAGATGCGAGAGTTAGAATATATAGCACTAAATGAGAGGTTAGATGTAATTGGAATATCAGAGACATGGTGGAAAGAGGACAACCAATGGGACACTGTGATACCTGGGTACAAACTATATCGTAATGATAGAGCTGATCAAATTGGTGGAGGGGTTGCGCTCTATGTTAGAGAGGGCATTGAGTCAGAAAGGATTAAAGTTTTGCAGGAAACAAAATTTGCTGTAGAATCTCTATGGATTGAAATTCCATGTAAAAAGGGGAAGGCGGTGGGGGTGTACTATCGACCGCCTGGCCAGAATGAACAAATGGATGATGAAATGCTCAAAGAAATCAAGGAAGCTAACAAAAGTTACAGCACGGTAATAATAATGGGTGATTTCAATTACCCCGGTATCGACTGGGTCAGTGTCACGGCAGTACGTGCTAGGGAGATAAAGTTCCTAGATGACATAAATGACTGCTTCTTGGAGCAGCTGGTTCATGAACCGACCAGAGGGGAAGCCATATTAGACCTAGTCCTTAGTGGAACACAGATCTAGTGCAAGAGATAATGGTGTTGGGGCCACTTGGCAATAGTGATCATAGCATGATCGCCTTTGATTTAATTAGTGGAGGAGGGATAGTAAGGAAATCCACAGTACTACCTTTTAACTTTGGAAAGGGAGACTATGATAAAATGAGGAAAATAGTTAAGAAAAAACTAAAAGGAGCAGTTGCAAAGGTTAAAGACTTACATCAAGCTTGTGTGTTGTTGAAAAATACTATCCTGGAAGCCCAGACCAGCTGTATTCCACGCTTTAAGAAAAGTGGAAGGAAGTCCAAAAAACTGCCAACATGGTTTAAAGGTGAGGTCAGAGAGGCTGTTGTTGCCAAGAAAGCATCTTTCAGGAAATGGAAAAAAGAGCCAAACGATGAAACCTGGAAACAGCACAAGCACTGGCAGGTCAAATGCAAGGCATTAATAAAGAAGGCAAAGAGAGAATTTGAGAAGAAGCTTGCTGCGGAAGTAAAAACACGAAATAAAGATTTTTTCAAGTACATTCGTAGCAAAAAACCTGTGAGAGAGTCAGTTGAACCATTAGATGATAGAGGAGTTAAAGGGGCACTAAGAGGCGACAAGGCGATAGTGGAGAGACTGAATGAATTCTTTGCTTCGATCTTTACTGAAGAAGATGTAGGGATGTTATCCATGACTGAAGTGGTATTTAAAGGTGCGGAAGAATTGAAGGAAATATCGATACATCGGGAAGATGTATTACAACTGTTAGATAAACTGAAGAGTAGCAAATCACCTGGGCCGGATGGTATACATCCAAAGGTGTTGAAAGAACTGAAATATGAGATTGCAGACCTGCTATTAGTAATCTGTGAACTATCATTAAAATCATCTCTAATACCTGAAGATTGGCGGATCGCCAATGTAACACCAGTTTTTAAAAAGGGTTCGCGGGGTGATCCGGGAAACTACAGACCGGTGAGCCACACGTCAGTATCGGGAAAAATGGTAGAAACCATCATAAAGAATAAAATTGCTCAGCATGTAGATAGTCATGGCCTAATAGGAGACGGCCAACATGGCTTTAGACAAGGAAGATCTTGTCTTACTAATCTGTTTTTTGATTTTTTTTTGAAAGTGTGAATAAACAGGTGGACAAAGGTGAGTCGGTTGATATAGTGTATCTGGACTTTCAGAAAGCCTTTGACAAGGTCCCTCATCAGAGACTTTTGGCAAAACTAAAGTGTCATGGGATAGGAGGCAGTGTACTACTGTGGATCAGGAACTGGTTAAAAGATAGAAAGCAGATGGTTGGGCTAAATGGCCAATTTTCCCAATGGAGAAAGGTGAATAGTGGTGTACCCCAGGGATCTGTTCTGGGTCCGCTGCTTTTTGACATATTCATAAATGACCTGGAAAGTGGAATAACGAGTGAGGTTATCAAATTTGCAGATGACACAAAACTATTTAAAGTTGTTAAAACCCAAGAGGATTGTGGAAAATTGCAAGAGGATCTTGATAAATTGGAAGACTGGGCATCAAAATGGCAGATGAAATTTAATGTGGACAAGTGCAAAGTTATGCACCTAGGGAAGAACAACCCAAACTATGGTTACACGATGCAAGGTTCCACATTAGGAACCACCACCCAGGAAAAAGATTTAGGCGTCATTGTGGATAAGATGTTAAAACCCTCGGCCCAGTGTGCAGCGGCAGCCAAGAGAGCAAATAGAATGCTAGGTATCATAAGGAAAGGAATGGAAAATAAAACAAAAAGATATTATAATGCCTCTATACCGTTCCATGGTGAGACCGCACCTTGAATATTGTGTGCAATTCTGGTCGCCGTGTCTTAAAAAGGATATAGTGTTATTAGAAAAGGTTCAGAGAAGAGCCACCAAAATGGTAAAGGGGATGGAAGGATATTCCTATGAAGAAAGGCTAAAAAGGTTAGGGCTCTTTAACCTGGAAAAGAGACGGCTGAGGGGAGATATGATAGAAGTCTATAAATTAATGAACGGAGTGGAACGGGTAAACGTAGATCGACTGTTTACGTTATCAGAATATAGGAAGACTAGGGGACATGCAATGAAGCTACAGGGTAAACTATTTAAGACTAATAAAAGAAAATATTTTTTCATTCAACGTGTAATCAAACTCTGGAATTTGTTACCGGAGGATGTAGTAAAGGCTATTAGTGTAGCTGGGTTTAAAAAAGGTTTGGAGAAGTTCCTGGAGGAAAGGTCCATAAACCATTATTAAGAAGGGACCCAGGATATCAATGCTTACCTAGTACAAGCATTGCAGAACCTGTGTCTTTTGGGGAAACTGCTAGGTACGTATGACCTAGATTGGCCACTGTTGGAAACAGGATACTGGACTTGATGGACCTTGGTCTGACCCAGTATGGCATATCTTTTTTTTTTTTAATTCTTTATTTTCGTTTTATAACAACAAAGGAAAGGAAGACATACAACTAAAAGACAGATACATAGAATGTGATACATACACCAAAGTAAACCCCTGCCACCCCCCTCCCCCCTGCTTCTTCTCTAGAAAACTAATCATTCCCGAAGCGGGCGTGTACGGACATTATTGTGTTACAAAACCTAACGGTGATCTGAAACATGATGAGTGCACATTAAACAGACATGTCGGAACAATGAGCAGATTGTACATAATCATTGAGCATCTGCCATTTAGACAAGCGAGAGTGAATTTGGGTATGGGGAATAGCTCCCCGAGATATCTGCTCATATTTACTATATAAGCAGACGAGGTTCCACCATTCATTGACAGTAAGTCGAGAGCTATCCTTCCAATTCCTCGTGATTAAACATATGGCTATACCCAGCATGAAATCAAGGAGAAAGCGACCCTTCTTAGGAAGAGAGGGGACCTCCGCCACTGAGCGGAGTCCCACAATCTTCCAAGAGAGAGGCTCGTGAAGGTGTAAGATAAATTGAATACGACCCCAGACCCGCCCCCAGTAAACCTGTAGTTGAGGACATTCATAAATAACATGAGCGAGGGTTCCCACAGCAGTATGGCAAGACCAACACTGGTCCCTAGCAGTTGTGTTCCATTTGGCTATTTTTTCTGGAGTATAAAAGCATCTATGTGCAAAAAAGAAGAGAGTTTGGGTAACTGAGGCAGACCGGGAAACCCGCACTACTTTGCTCCAGAAAACGCTCCATTGCACAGGAGTTAAAGTGGTTTGCAGTTCGCGCTCCCAGGCTTGTTGGGCTCTAAAAGTGGCAGTATCCGTACCCTGACATAATATTTTATAAAAGTTAGAGGCTACCCCATGTGTACTACTAATAGAGTGAACTAGTTCTAATAGCCCGTCCTCAGTAGGGACAGAGGGCGGCATGATTTGAGCACTTTTGAGGCAGTGTTGAAGCTGCATCAATTGAAAGTAATGTTTCGCTGGTAACGCAAATTCCTTTTGTAAATCAGAAAAGGTTTTCCAACGAGCTGCCGAGAAGAGCTGTTGAGGTGTCCAGATCCCCCTAGAGTACCAGGGTTTCCATGCTATCGTTCTATTTAGGACTTGAATTCTGGGGTTATTCCACAGCGGGAGTCCGTCCTGAGGACATACGTTTGGGCCCAGTGATAGAATGAGAGTGTTAAAGGCCGCAAGAGTATCGACAATCATTGGGGGATGGCGGGTGTCTACTTGATGGGACATACCGGGGAGATGGGTCAACGGAATTGGGCTACTAAGCTCCTCTTCTATATCAAGCCAAACTGGTCTGCTGTCTGTTGAGGCATCTAGCCATCGGGCACCTTGTTTTTAAGTAGGAAGGCTTGATGATATCTGAGAAAATCAGGAAATCTGGTACCCCCTAGTTCCTTCGCAGACTGTAGTTTTTGTTTGGCTATCCTTGGTGGTTTGCCCTGCCAGAGATAGCGGACGAGAAGGCCCTCAATATCTTTGTAAGTGTGTAGCGGGAGTAAGCATGGCAGCATTTCTAAAATGTAGTTCACTTTGGGGACTATCATCATTTTCACAGTTTCTAGGCGGCCCCACCATGTAAGGGATAAGGGAGACCAACGATTTGTGAGCTCACGGACTTTGGAGACTACCTCTTTGGCATTAAAACTGATAGTGTCTTCTAAAGGAGAACAGTAATGGACCCCAAGATATTTCACCATGCGGGATTGCCAAAGGAAAGGAAAGGCCTGCATGTCAGCCTCATGTACCCAGCGGTTCAGTGGGAATGCTACAGATTTGGTCCAGTTAATTTTATAGCCCGATAATTGCGAGTATCCATCAATCAGAGCCAAGACAGCTGGAACCGAATCAAGGGATACGAAAAGCATAAGGTCATCTGCATATGCAGAGAGTTTAATCTCTCTGTGACTGAAGGGGACACCTCGAATACATGCGGACTGTCTAATAAGGAGGGCGAGGGGTTCAAGAGCTAGATCAAAGAGCATTGGTGATAGGGGGCAACCTTGACGCGTGCCTCTTTGGAGATTAAAAGGCTGAGACTTAATGGCATTTACACAAATACTGGCGACGGGTTGAGTATACATGACTTGGAGGTATCGGAGGAAGCCCTCCCCAAAGCCATACCATCGGAGAACTGCAAATAAGAAGGGCCATTCTAGGCGATCAAAGGCTTTTTCAGCATCTAGGTAAAGACCCACCCATGGGTGTTCTAGATTGGCAGCACTGGATAGCACATGGCACAAGGTCCGAGCATTGTCAGCGGTGGATCGGCCGGGTATGAAACCGCATTGGTCGGGATGGATTAGGGTGGCCATCCTGTCAGATAGCCGGGTGGCCAAGATCGTTGCGAAGATCTTATAATCGGCATTAAGTAGGGAGATTGGACGGTAGTTGGCGGTTAGCAGCGGGTCTCTGCCTTCTTTCTCAAATACTACCACATTAGCTGCAGAAAAGGATCCCAAAGAGGATGTATCTACCGCAAGGGCAGTAAAATAGAGTTTTAAGTAGGGAACTAAATCTGCACCGAACGTTCTGTAGAATTCGGTCGGGAGACCATCAGGCCCTGCGGCTCGACCCGAGGCTGTTCGTTTTAGGGCAGATTGAATCTCTGAGGTAGAGAAGGGTTCATCCAGCGCATCCCTATCAGCTTCAGAGAGGGTCGGCCGCTGAATACCAGAAAGCAATCGCTCGAAGGTCTCTGATGAGAACTCACATTCAGATTGATATAGGCGGGTATAGAAATCCCGAAAGAGTTCTACAATATCGGAGTCTGTGGTCAATATGCCCCCTCCCTGTGGGGCTCGAAGGGCCGCTACACGTTTGGCTTCTTTTTGACCTTTCAAGGCGTTGGCTAAAAGTCGACCGGCTCGGTTGTTTTCACGATAGTATGTCCCTCGTTGAAGCGCAATACTCTTAGAAGCTGCAGTTGAGAGGATTGCATTATATTGAAAACGGAGACGCTGTAGGCGAATTAAGACACATGGATCAGTACGTGAAGTTAGAACTCGTTCGCCTGCTTTGATTTGTTGGTCTAGTATGAGTAGCTGCTGTTTACGTTGTTTCCGCAGGCGGATTTGATAGCTAGTGATCGTTGCTCGAATGGCCGCTTTGAAACCCTCCCACCAAGCCCAATTCGCAGTATCCTGGGGTAAATTAAAATGGAAGTAATCCTGTATGGCTGCTCGAATTTCTAACTGGAACTCTGGCTGAGTTAACAGGGCTCTATCAAAGAACCAGGCCCCCGAATTCCCTTGGGGTGCAGTAGTGTGTAATTGAAAAGAAATAGCAGCATGATCTGAAATATGTTGGGAGTGAATCTTTGCAGTGTCCACCTGAGGAACTAACAGTTTTGATATTAGAAAGAAATCTATGCGAGACTGGGATTTGTGAGGGGAAGAGAAGAAGGTAAAGTCAAGCTCATTGGGGTGTAGTAACCTCCATAGATCAACTAAAGCAAGATCTTTGATCAAAGAGGTAAGCGTGGCGTGACTCTTGGGGGGACCACTTGTCCTAGGCGGCTGTTTGTCAATCAGGGGATCAAGAACTAAATTGAAATCCCCCCCTATTATCAATGAAGTATTAGCAGAGGCCTGTGCAACCTGAGCAATGGTAGCAAAAAAGGCAGGGTCATCCACATTAGGAGCATAAAGGCATATACATGTAACTTCAAGGCTACCTATCTTGAGGTGAACTCTGGACCATCTACCTGCTGTATCTGAGCTAGTCGCAATAATAGTAGCATGCAGAGATTTCCTAACCAGTATGGCAACCCCACATTTCTTAGAAACGGCTGGGGAATAGGCGGCCACCATGTAAGGTTTAATATTGAGTTTAAGAGTTTCATTCGAATTTAAATGCGTTTCTTGGAGGAAAATCAGGTCCGCAGCTTCATGACTTAGATAGCTTAGGATTTTCTTCCGTTTTATCGGATTATTGATTCCTTTTACGTTCAATGAGAAAATCTTACATGGTGCCATCAATCGGTAATAGACATTTTAGGTAAGGGCGCTTGAAAACATACAACATAATCAGAATCTGTGCAACAATGACATAATCACCGAGTATGCTGGTTAATACACCCCATATTGAAAAGTATGTACCAAAGTAACCTAGAGAAGAAGCAAAACCCCCAATGAATATGGCGACCATATGTCTGCGGGAGGAGGCCCTAGAGAGGAAGATAGAAACATGAAAAAAAGAAAAAAACACCAGAGTCCATAATTAACACTGTCTCTGATTCTCATCGAGGCTACTGTGGGTAGATGGAGTCGGGTCACAGATATCATCAAAATAAGGCAACAAACCGCCCTCGCCAGACTCTTTGCTGAGCCGCGGCAAATCCAATATGGCAGGTACAGCGGATATGAGAATACTTGCAGGAATATTCTGGAAGTCAGCGCATCAAGTCGGCTTCTTTAGAATCCAAAAACTCCGCTAGTAGATCAGGGTCCTCAAATGTTCTTGTCTGATTGTGAAGCGTGACTCGGAGCTTGGCCGGATACATCAGGCCATAGCGTGCTTGTAGTTGTTGAAGCCTCGGCCGGAATTCCAGAAAGCGCTTTCGGCGGTCGACCGTGGGTTTAGCCAAGTCAGGATAGAAGGAGATCTTGTGGCTCTCAAACTCCATATGGCCCTTTGCCCGAGAGGCACTGAGAATTTGCTCCACATGTTGATATCTCAAAAGTCGAAAGATGATAGGCCGCGGGGTCTTCCTGTTGAGCGTTATGTTTGTGGGTACACGATGGGCGCGATCGATCTCCAATTCTTTGGTAAAGGTGATTTGGAGCAGGGAAGGGAGGATTTTACATAAAAACTCTTTCATGTCTCCCGATTCCGCTCCCTCCGGTATGCCCACGAGTCGTAGGTTGTTGCGGCGCGCTCTATTATTGCCATCTTCCACTTCTTTCTGCAAGGCCCGTACCTGACGTTCAACTTTGTCGAGTTTGGACAACCGGGCCGCATTGGAGTCTAATATGCTCTCCATTTTGTCCTGACGCGAAGAGAGCCCCTCTAGCCTGCCCTGCAGTACACCAAGATCTTCCCGCAGCGCTCGGAGTGCTTCACCGTTTGACTGCACGAGGTCCTTAACCCCTCTAATCTCTGCGAGGATTTCCTGCTGCATTTCGGGGCCCTCGCGCAAAGCCAGCCCCTTCTGCGGGGACGGGGGTTCAGTTTTGGAGCGTTTGCCGTGAGAAGCCGCTGGAGATCCAAATTCCAGGCGCGTGGGTTTGGTCCCCGCCATCTCACCAATGTGCCCCGGCAAGATCAGAGCAGAAGTTCAAGTATGTCCGGTGTTAATTCAGGATTCTGAGTAGGCCTCTCGGGAGCCTCAGCGTTATGCGACCATCCCGCTGGACATCGGGCTCCGCCCCCCAGTATGGCATATCTTATGTTCTTATGTTTCAGTCTGTCCCCATATGTCTTGTGACAAAGCCCACTGGCCATTTTGGTGGCCATCTTGTGCACCAACTCCATTCTGTTTATATCCTTTCAAAGATGTGGTCTCCAGAATTTCACAAAATACTCTGTTAGCTCTCACCAAAGACTTGTACAGAGACACTATCACCTCCTCCTTCCTTTTGGCCATTCCTCTCCCTATTTTATTAATTTAATTAGCCTTATATATCGCTTTTCTACAAGTCAAAGTGGTATACATTCAGGTTATATATATTTTTTTTTCCTCTTGTCCCCGAAGAGCTCACAGTCTGTTTTTGTACCTGAGGCAGTGGAAAGTTAAGTGGCTGGCCCAAGACCATAAGGAGCACCTGTGGAACTAGAAACCCCAGTCCTTCCAGCATAAGGTTGCTGTCCTCTAACGAGATTCGAACCCCTGGCCCTCTGGCATGAGGTAACTTGCCCCACCCACTGGGCCACTCCTCCCTGTTAACACAAGCATCCTTATGGCTTGTGCCATCGCCTTTTCTACCTGTTTAGCTGCCTTAAGATCATCAGAAACAGTCACCCCGAGGTCCTGATCTCCTTTTGTGGACAATACCTCACCCGCTGTACTTTTACTGCTCTCTTGGATTTTTGCAGCCCAAATGCATGACCCTGCATTTTTTTGCATTAAATCTCAGCTGCCGGGAGTGGTTAATCTAAGATGGCGGCGTGAGTTTTTCCTTCTACTATGCCTAAACGCAAGGGTAAGCATAAGGCTCTGCCTGCGGAGCCTTTGCCTGCCGTTACCTTGGGTCCAATGGACCGATTTGTTTCAATCTCGGAGCAGAAGAAGGGGGAGATTAGAGCGGGCGCTGTGGCACCGGTGGAGGTAGACCCGGTCTCACTTGCCCATGAAGTATCTCTCTCCCCGGATGAACGACCACCTCCTATGCGTTCGGTCCCTCCGGGACCTCTTCTATCGAGTAGCGATTCAGCCTACCCGGAAGGAGTAGGGGCAGTCTTGCTGGCGCAGGCCCCGATCGATTTGAGTTCCGGAGCGTCCTCCTTGGCATCGGAGGCTGTGGAAGGGTCTGGTCGGCAGTTGGTGGAGACGGAGGCGATTTTACAGCTTAGTAGAGATTCAGCGGTGCGGAGTTCCTCGGCGACTGCAAATTTACCTTGGATTACCCCTTTGCAACATCCTAAGGTGTTTTCCCTGGAATCCATTTGGGATGCAATTTCACAACTCTCTGCGGTGGTTTTTCAACAGATGGCCTCATCCTCTCAGCGTCTTGAGAAGTTGGAAACAGCTACAGAGGTTATTAAGGAGAGCTTGACTGCGTGTGGTGAGAAGATAGCTACTGGTGAACAGAAAGCTTCTCAAACTTCGCTATTAACTGAATCTATTGTTAAGGACAATGTAGCGATTCGGGGGAAACTTGAAACGTTAGAAAATGCTGTTCGGGCATCTAATGTACGTCTGTTAAATTTTCCCGTTGTTAGTGGTATTTCCCCTGTGGATTTGTTTAAACGATATTTACAGGAGTCCTTAGATGTGCCTGAGAATATATTGCCACCAGTAGTAAAAGCTTATTTTCTCCCTGTAACTAAACGTGGGGATCAGGTGGACTTGGGGGCTCTCAAAGTGGACACTCTTGATGTTTCTGCTTTGTTACAGTCTCCCAAAGAAACTGATATTAAAGTTTCCACTCTGTTGGTTACCTTTGCTATCTCTTCTGACCGGGATTGGGTTTTGAAGTTGTACTTTAAGAAGCGGAATGCAATGTTTATGGGAAAAAAAATTGCTATTTTCCCAGATGTAGCCAGAGAAACCCAAAAGAGACGGAAGGCTTTTTTGCTTTTAAGACCAGGTGTTCTTTCAATTGGGGCTACAATGATACTTTGATTTCCCTGCAAATGCCTTGTGTATTATCGAGATAATAAGTATGTATTTTCTTTGCCTGAGGATTTATCTCTGTTTATTTCATCTCACTTGTTGACTTCTTCACCTTTAGAATAGTTCATCATATGTTTGGAATATGTTCCGTTCCGCGCCTCCCTCTTGGTGTTTAGTAATATTTTTCCTGTTGGAATGAGGCTTTACCTAGCCTCATTTATATATTTTTCTGTACACTTCCCCTGAGAGAATTGTGGGCTAGATTACCCTGTGTATAAATAATTCTTTTTCTTTTTCTGTCTAAACTTAATATGTATTTTATATACAGTGGTGTTTTTTCTTTATAAGTTTTGCTTAACTTAGTTTGTAAAATTGCATAAATAAAAAATTTTAAAAAATCTCAGCTGCCAAATTCTCGACCATTCTTCATCCTTCGATAGACGCCTCCTCATGTTATCTACTTCTTCTTGGGCATCTACTCTATTGCAGATTTTGGTATCATCTGCAAAGAGGGTGAACCTTACCCAACAGCCCTTCTGTAATATGTACAAAAATCTGACCAAGGACAGATCCCTGCGACACACCAGTGGTAACATCCTTCTCCCCGGCTCCATTTACCATTACCCTTTGTCACCTCCCACTCAACCAGTTTCTAGCCCACTCAGTCACTTTAGGGTCTAACCTTAGAATGCTCAATTTATTTATTTATTTATTTTTTAATTTGTAAGTTTTTATTAGTTTTATAGAGCAAACGTGGAAAAGACCAATGCAGTATAAGAAGGGCACAATAAAACAGTGGTCATCTTTTATCCCCTCACCCCCCCACTCCCGCTCCCCTTCCTCCCAATATTTTGTAACAATGTTCACAAGTCATTCCCTAGTTCAGAAATATATAAAAGTGCAGTAAACATCAACACAAAAACAAACCCAACATATCCTCCACCTTTCTTACCATCCCTCCCCCTCCTCTCCCCGACCTCCCCCCCCCCCAACCCTACATCCCCTTCCGAACCACATCAGTCAACCTGGATATTTCTCCAGTTCTTAGATGCTTTCCACCGGTTATGGAAGTGACCCTCCTGAGCTCTCCATCTGGCAGTGGCCTTAGACATGCTATAAATCTAATCAAATTTTTGGTGTACCTCAGCAAGGTCCGGCATCCTCCTGTCCCTCCAGTGTCTTGCCAGGACCAATGTGGCCGCTATTATGCACATTCTAGCTGGGGTCTACACTCCCCTCTCCACTCCTTGGAGGGGCAAATTTAAAAGAAAAGTTTTAGGATTCCATACTGCCAGTCCCCCACCTAGTTCTCCTATCAAGGTCCCCACCTGCTTCCAATACTGAACAATTTCCGGGCAGCCCCACCATATATGATAGAAGGTGCTCACCTGCCCACATTCTCACCAACACTTCTTGGTCGCCCTCCCCCCTTATCAGCCCCCCTCCCCTTACCCTCTCCAGTCTTCTTATCCATAGTCTCACACTGAAACAGGTTCCACATACCCCATGCATACACCATCTCCAAATAACCTTACCCTGCAGTCTTCAAGGAACCTGTCTCTCACTCATTCCAAGACTATTCCAGGTATTATATTCATCAGTCCCTACAATATCCAGCAACCCCTCTGTCTCGGCATAAGATCTCATCTGCAACTCATTTCCTTACTAGCTCCTCTTACACCCTTCACTCTCGGTCCTGGGAAATGCTGGGCATATGCTGAGCATTTTGTTTCTTTTTACCCCCACGGGAGGTAGCCATCTGCCACCTCGGGTACTTCACTAGACTGGCCCCTTCTTCTGGAGCTGGCAGTACCACATCCATGATTCCCAGTTCCAGCAGTTCCTGTACAGCCTCTTGGAGAGACAGGGCCTGTTTTGTAATCCCATTTATCGTGAAAGCTAGTGCAGCTGAGTGTAGCTATTTATACCGGTACTGCCCCTGCTGCAAGCGGAGGATGATTGGCCTGAACACCCTCCTTCGGGCCATCATGGCTGATGCCAGATCATTGAAGATCACCACCTGGCACTCTTTCCAGTTCAGTTTAGTGCGGTTCTCATTTTGTTCATAATTTGTTCCTTGATGGCATATTTGCATAAGCAGATAATGATATCCCAGGTTAGCTACACATTAGGAGATTCTAAAGCCCTGTACACCAGCTCAATTTCTTTTCTTTTACTGTGGCGCTATCCTCTCCTGCTCAATTTCTTTTCTTTTACTGCTGCGCAAACTTCTTGGGCCACATGCATGGCATCCCCAAACTCCGCTTGTTCAGGCACTTTCCCAGTCTCAAATTAGAATGCAATGAGCAATTTTCGATGTCCTTCAGTTTTAGCGCCAGAGCATCTTTTTTGAGTCCAATCTCCTGTACTAAGTACTGCAGCTTATCGGTTTTGTCTCATGTGTCATCTGCCCGCTCTTCACAATCCTGGACCCTTAGGCCCAACTTGGCCACCTCCATCCGAAGCTCCTTAATCAGACCATTGATTTAGGCCTTTACCTCTCTCCACCATCTTAGAATGCATGCGACAGTCTCCTCGGGCTGGCAGTTAGGCAATTTAAGTTAAATCTGCGGTTTTGCGGAGCATAGACCTGTCACTCTGGCCCTCGTCTTACTCCATGACAGTTCCCATGCTCACCATGGACCTTTACAGCTGGGGAGACATTATTTTAATTGCTTTTGGTGGGTAGTTTGGCAGAGCTCTCTGCTCAGCCAACCATTAGCTAGGATGACGTCTCTTCTCCCCCACTCAATTTATTTATAAGTTTCCTTTACAGAACAGTATCAAAGGCTTTGCTAAAATTTAAGTAAACTTATCTAGGGCTCTCCCTCTGTCCAATTCTTTGATCACCTAGTCAAAGAAATTAATGAGATTTGTCTGAGAAGGACCTGCCTTTAGTAAAACCATGCTGCCTCGGATCCTTCAATCCATTAGACTCCAGAAAACTCACTAATCCTCTGTATTAGCAACATTGCCATTAATTTACTCACAAAAGAGATCAAAGTAACCAGCCTTTAGTTTCCAATCTCATCCGTACTACTACTATTGCTACTGAACATTTGTATAGCGCTACAAGGCGTATGCAACACTGCACAGATACATGTAAAAGATGGTCCCTGCTCATCGGAGCTTACAACCTAGTCAAGAGAGACAACACAGTAGCTGTAGACAAGGGATGGTAAAAAAACACAAAGGATATCAGGTGAGTCAAGATCCGAAAGCGGCAACAAAGAGGTGAGTTTTCAGTCTGGATATGAAAAGGATTCAGAGAAGACGCCTGACGTACAGACTCAGGTAGTTTGTTCCAGACATAAGGAGCAGCAAGGTGAAAGGAGTGAAGTCTGGAGTTGGCAATAGAAGGTCACAGATAGGAGCGATTTGCCAGAAGATCGGAGTTCCCGAGGAGGGGTGTAGGGAGAGATAAGAGAAGAAAGGTAGTGAGGGGCTGCTGAGTGAATGCACTTATAGGTCAGCAGGAGAAGTTTGAACTGGATGCGGAAACGGATATGAAGCAAATGAAGAGACTTGAGAAGAGGGGTAATATGAGCATGACGAGGCTGGCAGAGTGTTGAACAGATTGAAGGGGAGAGAGATGACTCAGAGTGAGACCAGCAAGGAGCAGGTTACAATATTCTAGACAGGAGGTGACTTAAGGAGTGGATAAGTGTCTTAGTAGTGTGTTCAGAAAGGAATGGGTGAATTTTGGTGATGTTGTAGAGAAAGCAAGAACTTGCCGTTTCTAACAGTTGGATGTGTGTGGAGAAGGAGAGAGAGGAGTCGAGGACGACCCTAAGGTTCTGAGCCGAGGAGACAGGGAGGAGTAAAGAGTTATCCACAGAGACTGAGAAAGGAGGAAGGGGAGAAGAGGTTTTAGGGGGGAAAAGAAGCAGCTCAGTTTTGGCCATGTTCAATTTCAAGCGGTGGTGAGACATCCAAGCAGAAATGTCAGAAAGGCAGAGATCCAGGTCTGGATTGCCAGAGAGATTTCAGGTGTCAAGAAGTAGATTTTGGAATCATCAGCGTAAGGATGGTACTGAAAGCCATGGAAAGAGAAGGGAATAAAGAGAGAAAAGGAGTGGACCAAGATCGATCCTTGGGGTACACCAACTGAGAGCAAGATAGCAGTAGAGCAGGATCCACCAGAACAAACACTGAAAGAGCGATGGGAGAGATAAGAAGAGAACCAGGATAGCATAGAGCCCTTAAAACCAAGCAAGGACAAGATATCAAGGAGAAGGTTGTGGTCAACGGTGTCAGAAGCAGCAGAAAGGTTAAGAAGGATAAGGATCAAGTAAACGCCGTTGGATTTTGCCAGGAACAGGTCACTGGAGACTTTGGCAAGAGCCGTTTTGGTAGAATGTAAAGGACAAAAGCCAGATTATAGAGGATCTAGAAGGGCTTGAGAGGAAAGAAAGTTGAGGCAATGACAGTGAACAGCACATTCAAGTAGTTTAGAAATGAAGGGATGGAGGGAGATGGGTCAGTAGCGAGGGATTCTTGAGGAGAGGAGTGACCACAGCATGCTTGAAGGCTGCAGGGAAAGTTGCAGTGGAGAGCGATAGGTTGAGAATATGAGAGATGGAAGGGACTACAGTGGAGAAGATGGAGCTAAGGAGATGGGTGGAAATAGGATCAGAGGAGCAGGCAGTGAGTTTGGATGAGGAAAAAGGTGAATAGCTTCCTCCACAGAGATTATAGAAAAGGAAAAAAGGGTAGCAGAGGTGGGTGGGGGGAAGGTTAGGAGTGAGGAGGGGGAATAGCTGACTTCGTGGGAAATTGGAGTGTGATCTTGTGGATTTTGTCATGGAAGTAGCCAGGGTTTGGGAAGATAGGGAGGGAGGGGTCAGAGGTGGAGGCACCTTGAGAAGAGAGTTGAGAGTTGTAAAGAGATGGTGAGGGTCAGAGGCTTTTGTGTAAAGGGATCATACCCCTTCTCAAGTCCTCTGGGATGAATCTCAACTCTAAAGAAGCACTGAAAAGGTCAGTCAGTGGAGCTGATAGAACTTACCTAAATTCTTTTAATTCTCTTGGTTTTATCCTATCTGGTCCCATTGCTTTATCTACTTTTAGTTTCGCTAGCTGCTCACGACCACAGTCTTCTGAAAAACGTACAAGATCCACCTCACTTCTGTTCCTATTTGTGAGTGTTTTCTAAGGTCCTGTTCCTAGCCCTTCATCTATGAACACACAACAGAAATATCTGTTAAACAATTCCGCTTTATCCTCATCAACTTCTACATATTCCTTTCCTTCACCCTTAGTCTGACAATACCACTTTTGCACTTCTTTATGGTTTATGTTTGTTTGAGACTTTATATACTGCTTTTCTATACAAAGACAAAGTGGTTTACAAGCATAAAATAAAATACCTGAAATGGAAAAGGGAAGGAATGCTATAAGTTGATAAGAAAGAGGATATGAGAGGACAAACAGGAGTGAAAGGGGGAGGAAGAGAGAGGAAAAAAAGAAGCCTGTGTCCAAGACAACCTAGGCATCAAAAGCCCAGGAAAAGAAGTGTGTCTTAAATTAAGTCTTAAATGAGGTAAAGGAAAGTTCAAGGCAAAGGGATAGGGGCAAGGAATTCCATAAATTGGGCACAGAAATAGAATGCTGCACGACACATAGATTCTAAATGAGCTTTGTTGGGGAATGAAATATGTAATCTATTATCATGAAGGGAGCAAAGAGCCTGAGACAGAGTGTAGAACATAAGAAAAGAGGATAGGTAGGCAGAGCAGGATCAGTAACTTGTATTGGACTCTGGCCGGTACCAGGGGCCAGTTGTGGTGTTTCAGAAGGGGGGATAACATGGTCAAATTTTCCTGCAAAAGATAAGATGTGAACGGCTTCTCCTCTTACTAACATATCTGAAAAATGTTTTGTCCCCCTCCCCATTTTATTTTTTCTTCGATTTGTATCTTTGCTTGCCTGACTGCTTTCCTATTTCTCTTATGTTATCCAAATGTTGATGCTTATCTTCCTCTTTCGATTATATCTTGTATATTATGAAACCACCTTTTTTCTTCACCTTTTCAGCTATATCGTTTGAGAACCATGGTGGTCTCCTTTTCCTTTTATATGTATTTCTTTTCATTACAAATTAGTTTGTTGCCCTGAAATATTTCCTTTCAGTTTTGCCCACTGCTTTTCTACATCCTCTAGCTGTTCTCATTCTGCTAGTGACTTCTTGGTGTATTGTCCCATCTTGGCATAGTTAGTTTTCCTTAAGTCTAAAACTTTCACTTTTGAGTGGACTTTATCAGCCCTAGTCCTAATACTGAACTACACCATCTGGTGTTCACTGGATTTAAGATGATCACCCACTGTAACATCAGAAATACTCTCCCCATTTATATGCATCAGATCTATTATGCCCCCTCAAGTGTGGGTTCTGTTACCAATTGCAAGAATAGTTCTCCCTGTAGAGAACCCAGGATCTTCTTACTTCTAGATGACCCCCACAGCAGGGATGTTCCAGTCAACATCCAGCATATTGAAATTGCCTTTCAGCAGCACTTCTCCTTTCATAGCAATAGTGTGAATGTGTAAATATCTGTCCAGTTCTTATGCCTGTGAAGGAAGTTCATATATCACATCAAAGCAAATGGATACTCCATTCCCTCTTAAGCGAAAGTGAGGGAGAAGTGAAAGAACCCAGAGAAAATCTATAATCGGGGGGGGGGGGGACAGAATATGAGGGGCTTTGATAGTTTACAAAGAAGCCTTTGTAAAGATGCCAAAGGGATACAGTATATACAGCAGAAAATATCTAGTGCTTTAAATAGGCTAACAAAATGATTCCATGTTTTGAAAGAATTGACACAGTCCTCTGCAGTAATGGAGGCAGAGATTGCACCCAGTGCACAGGAGTATGCTGAATTGATGAGGGAGAATTTTATAGGTTTGAGTGCAATAGGGGTCAAGCCATCAAATTCATAAGCAGAATTAGGGGCTGACAGAGAAAGATTTCTTATATCAGAGGGAAATATTGAAAATGGTAATCTAAAGTCTAAATGTAATTGAGGGAAAATTGCTTACATTCACATTAGCAACTACAAGGGGAATTTGAAAAGACTATACTTAAGAGAAATCCAAACTTTTGCCCCCCTTGATGGTATATTAATCGCTACTTTGCAGGTTTTGAGGGAGGATGTTTCTCTGTGCATTTGGTAAAAGGAAAGGTAAAAGGAAAAGGAGACCGCTATGGCTTTCGAAAGAAGTAGCTGAAAAAGTGAAGAAAAAGAGGGAGGCCTTCATGAAATACAAGAGATCACAGAGAGAGGAAGACAGGCATCTATATTTGGAAAAACTTAAAGAAGCTAGCAAAGTAGTCAGGAAGGCAAAGATTCAAAAGGAGGAGGAAATAGCCAATGCAATAAAATGGGGGGATAAGATGTTTTTCAGATATGTTAGTGAGAAGAGGAAGGGCAAAAGTGGTATTGTCAGACTCAAGGGTGCACGGGAGGAATATATAGAAGCTGATAAGGATAAAGTGGAATTGCTTAACAAATATTTCTGTTCTATGTTCACAGATGAAGAACCAGGAGCAGGACCTCAGAAAACACCCCCAAACAGGAACAGAAGCGAGGGACATCATGAACAATTTTCAGAAGACTGTGTTCATGAGAAACTAGCTCAACTTAAAGTAAACAAAGCGATGGGACCGGATGGGATACACCCTAGAATACTGAGGGAACTTGGGGACATTCTAGCAGCTCCACTGACTGACCTTTTCAATGCCTCGTTGGAGTCGGGAGTGGTGCCAAAGGACTGTGGAGAGGCTCACGTGGTGTCTTTACACAAAAGCGGAAGTAAGGATGTGGTTGAAAACTAGAGGCCGGTTAGTTTAACTTCTGTGGTGAGTAAATTATTGGAAACACTGCTGAAAGAGAAAATAGTGAGGTTTCTGGAGTCCAGCGGATTACAGGATCCGAGGCAGCATGGATTCACCAGAGGCAGGTCTTGTCAGACAAATCTGATCGATTTCTTTGACTGGGTGACCAGGGAGTTGGACCGAGGGAGAGCCCTAGATGTGGTGTATTTAGATTTCAGTAAAGCCTTTGACACTGTTCCTCACAGGCGACTTATAAACAAACTGAGCACCCTAGGGATGGACCCTAAAGTTACTGCTTGGGTTAGAAATTGGTTGGGTGGGAGGCGACAAAGTGTACAGGTAAATGGAGCTCTCTCTGAGGAGAAGGATGTTACCAGTGGTGTGCCCCAGGGATCTGTCCTTGGTCCGATTCTTTTTAACATCTTTGTTAGTGATATAGCGGAAGGGCTGTCGGGTAAGGTTTGCCTCTTTGCGAATGATACCAAAATCTGCAATAGAGTAGACACCCAGGAAGGTGTAGATAACATGAGGAGGGATCTAGCTAAGCTTGAAGAATGGTCTGGAATTTGGCAGCTGGGATATAATGTTAAAATATGTAAGGTCATGCATTTGAGCTGCAGCAATCCAAGGGAGCAATATAGTATAGGGGGTGAAGTACTTTTGTACACTAAAGAAAAGCGGGACCTAGGCGTGGTTGTGTCTGATGATCTTAAAGTAGCTAAACAGGTAGAAAAGGCGACGGCAAAAGCTAGAAGGATGCTTGGGTGCATACGGAGAGGAATGTCTAGCAGAAAAAAGGAGGTGATAGTGCCTCTTTATAAGTCTTTGGTGCAACCTCATTTGGAGTATAGTATGCAATTCTGGAGACCACACCTTCAAAAGGATGTGAACAGGATGGAGTCGGTGCAGAGGGTGGCTACTAAAATGATTATTTATTTTATTTATTTATTTATTTACATTCTCTTATATACCGCGCTATTCTGCATCAGTGCGGTTTACATTGAACAAACTGAAATTACATTGAACAGGGCATTATAACTTGGAGATAACTATTCTACAGGGAACTTAGGCTATGGAGGGTTAAGTGGCTTGCCCAAGACCACAAGGAGCACCTGTGGGACTAGAAACCCCAGTCCTTCCGGCCCAAGGTTGCTGTCCTCTAGTGGGATTTGAACCCCCGACCTTCCGGCCTGAAGTACCTTGCCCCAACCACTAGGCCACTCCTCCACTCTAGTGGTCTTCATTATAAAGCATATGAGGACAGACTTAGGGATCTTAATATGTACACCTTAAAGGAAAGGCGGGATAGAGGTGATATGATTGAGATGTTTAAATACCTCCGTGGCATAAATGTTCAGGGAGAGAGCCTCTTTCAATTGAAAGCAAGTTCTGCTACAAGGGGACTTGGGATGAGGGTGAAGGGAGATAGATTAAGGAGTGATATTCGGAAATATTTCTTTATTGAAAGAGTAGATGATCCGTGGAATAGTCTCCCAGTGGAGGTGGTAGAGACGAGGACAGTAACTGAATTCAAAAAAGCATGGGACAAACACAGAGGATCTCTAAAGGTAAAAAGTGGACTTTAACACTTCCCTGGTGGCCAGTGGACACCAGGGCAGGTGGAACACAAAAATATAAGGTTGAGATTGGAGAGTCTTCTAAAGGCCCAAATGGCTCTTGGTCCTTGTAGTTGCTTTAGCTCCAATCTTCAATGAAACAATCAAGCTGAGTGGTGGGAATTAATAAGGCTTTTATTTCCCTTTTTCACAGTGGTTCTAAATAGTGGGTTACAACTTTAAAGCAAATGTCCTTAATGCAGGTAGAAAACAAACTCAGGGTTCAAAGCAAAAACTGTTATACATCACAGGAATGGAGGTGCTCAAACAAATAAAGAATGCTCTGCTGGCAATTCACCCAATCACAAGTCTGGCAATGACTCTAAACTTTCAGAAATGCAAAGTGTACAGTCCATCTCTTGGTCAGACAAATCTCCTGCCAGTTCCACTTGCATTGGCACGGTATCAGAAAGCTCTGATTCTATATCCCTGGTTTCTTGTAAAACACATTCAGGGGTTTTGTATATTTTCTGTAGCAGCTCTCAATGTCCTTGGCCTAGCCTAGGGCGTCGGCCACTTGCTGTGTTAGGCTTTAAAGTACCCTCTTTCCTTAGAGGCTTTATAACAGCTTTATCATAGCTTTTACCATTCACAACTTTCTTATTAGGCATACATTTCTCATACCTTGTATTGCAGCAATCCTCAAGTAACCGGCTTTCTTCCACTGCCTGCCTTTCCCAGGCAGCAGCTTGGTGAAATCCTTTTCTATAACGGTTAGGCTTACCCTGTAGCCTTTGACTTCCTTCTTCTGGTGAAGGCCTGCCTCTGTACAAGCCCAGCTTCTGGCTTTCTGACTCAGTGTGGCTTGGCTTCTCCAGCTGATTCTTGTTTGGCTTAAGGTTGCAGTTACAGCAGGGCTTTTGCCTCTGAGGGCAAACAGCTCTCAGTTTGGCTTGAGCTGACACCTCCTTAGGTCCTTCCTCAGCTCCTGAGAAATCACTTCTCCCTCCTGGGAATCCTCTAGCACTAGAGTAGTCCGGTTTCCACTTCTACCTCTCTCTCTCGGTGCTGCCAGTGATTCTCCCCTTGCTTCTACTTGGGTTGCTGCTTCTGCTGGTGCTTCTATCTCCGAGGCTACCGGTACTCCTTCTGCCTCTTCTCCTTCCTCCCTTCCAGTCTTCCACACTCCCCTTATGAAGCCCTCCTGCTTTCGAGGATTGGAAGCTGGTTGGCATTTCCTCGTGACCAGCTGGGCGTGGCTCTCCAGTCTCCCTGAAGGCACTCTTGCTCCCTCTAGCTGGTTCCTGGGAATATTGCAAGTCTCTTCCTCTGTGAAAAACACCTTCTTTTCTCTCAACTGGGCTCTCATCAGCCCTCGCTGCATGACAAAGGATAGACTAGATAGGCCATGTGGTCTTTTTCTGTCACTATGTTTCTATGAACAACTCCCTTTCAAAAGGTTTTCTTCCTATGGTCCTGAAATATGCAAGTATTAGACCGGTGGTAAAGGGCCCTAAGGGTCCACCAAAATAGCAAATTTACCAGTGTTAGCTAAAGTAATGGAACATTTTATTTATCAGCAATTGGACCGTTATGTTATGGATGAGAAAATATTAGTTCTGAGACTTTATTAATATCTCTCTTCAATGCTGTTAGATTCTTTCTGTTTTTAAATGTGACTTCAGCTTTTGATAGTGTTATTCATCATAACCTATTGCAGAGATTAAGTGAAATTCAAATAGGAGGTTATGTTAAATCTTCTTCTTTACCATTTTTGAAAGATGTACAGCATTAGGATTACATTAGGAAATACAACATCAAATTGGTTCCAGTTGCTAAGTGGCATCCAACAGGAGTCTGCGCTATCTTCCTCCTCGTTTAACTTATATTTAACTCCTCCATGTTAGACACAAAGATTTGAATCTATGCAGACGATATATTATTGTTTTCTCCAAATAATTTGGATGATGTTCTGATGAGAAATGCTCTCAAGACATTTTTCAACGATTAGTGCATGGTTTGCTAAAAAAAAAAAAAAAAAAAAAAAGGGTAGGGAAAGGTTTAGTATAAATTATGGAAAGATTGAGGCCATGGTGATGCTGTCAGACACTGATTATTTCTCTCTGGAATTGGCGAGAGTGAGTAGAAAGGATATATCTGTAAAAAGGGAAATAAAGTATTTAGGAGTAATCCTAGATGCAAATTTGACTTTCTGCTCTCATTCTAGCTGCGATTCGGAGACTATTTTTAAGATAAGGTTAGTACAACATTTGCAAATTAAGATTGAGCCTCTTGATTTTAGAGTGGTTATTCAGGCAGTTGCACTGTCACATTTAGATAAGGTGCAGGTCTCCCCGAGGTAACTGTAAGGCTGTTCCAAATGGCACAGAGTGTAATAAGCATATTAAACCAGCTATGAAAGACCTATACTGACTACCATTTAAACAATGGATAATCGTTACGTGTTTATGCTTAGTGCATTACTCACTTCATTATTTATAACTTTATGAGCTAACCTTTTTGTTGAAAAGAAATGAATAGGAGACAGGCCCAACAGGGTCTTACTTGTGTTCCACCAATGATGTTTGCACAAAAGGTGGAGAAAAGAAATTGAGTATTCCAAGTGATGAAACCAGCAAATCAGAATGCAGACCCAAATGATTTGCAGTTAGAAAATAACTATTTGAGCTTCTGAAAAAATCGGAAAGCTTATGGGCCTGATTCCATCCCGAACATAGATCCCCTTTATACGAATGGTCTGAACTGGACATACAGAGGGGATCATGATTCTGATCCCGCGGGGCATGTCTAGCCCCACAGGATCAGTCCTGTCCCTGGCTAACTTAGTCAAGGCTGTTCTATGGCGCCACGGCATCATGTTGCCATGGCACCGCAGCTCCATTGAAGAGCTGCGATGCCGGTCACTGCAAAATAAAGCTAATTCCCCACAGCCTGATCCCTGATCTGGTCTCATAAAGCCAGTATCGGGCTGTGGGGAATGCCCTCCGGCCCCCCTGCCCCATCCGCACCCCGGCAGTACAATAAGATAATGTCCAAGGACGTTATTCCACCTCGGAGGCGGAATAACTTTCCCGCACATGTTGCCAGATCTGGATGTATAGGGCTGACATCAGAATCGGTCCTGTATGTCCAGAGCTGGTGACCGCCCAGACTCCGCCCCGAGCCACCCTTTCCCCACCCCCATCTAACTTCTACGCACAACTGGCAGGGAAGTTAGACGAGGCTGGGTGAAGGCACGAATAGCCTATCACTGTATTTTGTAGGATTTCATTTATGTATGTAATGTGTTTTTTGTATGTTTGTGATTGATTTTATGGACTTGCTGCTTGTTAACTGCTTAGAAATTTGGATAAGCAGATTATAAATTTAAAAAAAAGATGAAAATGGGAAATGAAATAGGTGTTATCCAGAATATTCTATTTGAGCATGAAGAGAGCAGTGATCCCTTCATCAGATATTATGCAAAGAATTCACCTTCAGATCAATATGACTATTTAATTTAAGACTGACACTTTAATTCTGCTTGACCTACGGAGTTCTAGGTAAGTTGCAACTTATTTTAAATTACATTCCATAAAAACCAATATACTCTACCATAATATTATAAAAGAAATTTACAATCAAAATAAAAAAAGCAAGCACAGCCTAATTTCATCAAAAGCCAAGTTTTAAGCCCTCATCTAAATAATACAAGGGTTCCAATCTCAATTCTTTGGAACTTAAATGCACATCCTTGATGAATGGACCCATAATATGAAAGCTTCAGACGACTCCAGAGCATACAACTCCACTAACCCACTGAAGTAGGACTGGGCATTCAACAAAAAGCCTTTTAAGTAAGAGTCAATAATTTGAATTGAATCCTTGTCCGTACTGGTGAGCAGTGTAGCAACACCAGTTATGGAGTCACACTATTATACCTGGAACTACATAGGACCGGCTTAGCTGCTGCATTCTGTATAACCTTTAACAGGCATTCAGCTTACTGAGTACGCCCAAATAAATGCTGTTGCAGTACTCCAGGTGGGAAACAGCCACCGTCTGTGCTACTTTGAGCTTCCCTTCTGAGAGGGTGTCCCAAAGATGTCTTTTCTGACTATAGAAACTCAGTGCTTAGTTACAGCTGTTCACGTGAGCTTATTGATTGTGTTCTTTTGTTTAATTTCTTATAGGGTGGATTTACTTAAGGTTTAATCAGCTAACTTTGGGAGTTAGTCATCCTGGCCTTGCTGGTTTAAAATTAGTCCCCTTTGATTGGCCAACTTTGGCTAAATATTCAAGGTGCAGAAACATACAGTTAGCATTAGTTACAGCATTAGCACAGTGGTTCCCAAACCTGCCCTGGGGACCCACAGCCAGTCATATTTTCAGGATATCTACAATGAATATTTGAGGTATATTTGATTCTCCAGGACCAAGCAGGAAGTCAGTCCTCACTTATGGGTGACGTCGGCGCCGACGGAGCCCTCGCGGAGCAATTTTCCCCAGCTTTCAAAGAAAGCCTTTGGGAATTGCAGCGCGCATGCGCGGTCGTCTTCCCGCCCGAGGGTGCCATCTTAGCCAGTCTTCTTTTTTCCGCGGAGCCCTACAGACGTCCCCGTCTTGTCCCCGCGAAAAAGTCGATTTTCTTCATTATTTTATTCTTTTTCCTTTCGGTTAAGCGGTGTGGTCGGTGTGACCGAAATATGTCACTAACCGACACACACGACTTTTGCCTCCGCTGCCTGGGCCCGGATCACGAGGAACTGATCTGTGGGCCCTGCAGCAAACTGTCCTCAAAGGCGTTGAGGAGTCGGCGGCATCAGCGTGAGAGAATCTTCGCTGACCCCAGCCGTACCCGGACCTCGTCGGAGGCCTCCGCGTCGAAAGGCTCCAGCTCGGACCGTCGACGGAGCTCCTCCGACCGGGGTTCTCCCTCCGGGGACCATCGTCGGCAGGAAAAACCCGCGAGGGCGGCGTCGGTGGACGCTCCTGGCTCCGCGAGGGCCAGGTCGCATAGCCCCGACAGCCGCCCCGGGTCCTGGGAGAAGGAACACATCCCGAAGCGACCTCGCCTGGAGTCGGAGATGCCTGCCCGGGTAAGTCCTGTGGTCCTTCTGGACTCGCCTCCGCGACAGCCGACGTCGGGCCCGACGCCGTCGGGGCCCGAGTCGGGGGCTGCTGGGTCACCTGAGCTCGGACTCAGGTTGACGGCCTTGGAGAGCAGACTGTCTGCCTTCATGGACCAGCAGCGGGCACTGCTCGCTGGCCTCGCTGGCGCCGCTGCCCCGACCGCCGGGACGTCGACGTCCAAGTCGACCCCGGAGACCGAGCCGATCCTCGAGTCAATGAGAACTCGAGTCGATCCTCGGTCGAGGTCACCCTCGGCCTCCCGTTCGGGACCGAGGTCGCCGACGCCGACTCCCTCGACGTCGGGACGGCTGGCGCCGCACCCTGCCCGGGCCGACCCCACCGAGTCCTCGTCGGAGTCGGTCTGGGAGTCTGAGGAGGAAGAGTCACCTGATTCTTTCCGGACTCGGTGTGTCCCATCGGACTCACCGGGGTCCGAGCCTCGGAAGCAGTCCCCCCCGGAGGATGCCCGGTTCTCGGACTTCGTTAGGGATATGGCCAAGGCTTTGGCCTTCCCTGCGGATCCCGAGGAGGAGCCTCGAGCCGAAGAGCTCGACGCCCTCCAGTATGACTCTCCCGCGAGGGAGCACTTTACTGTGCCGGTTCCTCCTATGCTGGAACGACTACTCTTCCGCATGTGGGAGAGTCCGGCCTCCTCGCCGGTCCTGAGCAAGCGGGTCGATTCTATCTATCGGGTCCGCAAGAGGCCCTGGCTTTCAGAAGGCACAGCTGCCACACCATTCCATGGTAGTGGAATCGGCCATGCATCGTCTTAAGAGCCAGAAGATGCACTCCTCGGTGCCTCCTGGAAGGGAGGCCCGTAACCTGGATGGCCTTGGCAAGAAGTGCTTCCAGGGCTCTATGCTCGCATGTCGTGTCCAGACTTACCAGCTCTACATGGGCATGTATCTCCGGGATCTGGCTAAAGAGCTAGCCGGATTCTCCGCTGGTCTCTCCGAGGAGCCCTTGCGGAGGTTCCTAGCCTTGTCCACGGGCATTCGGGAATGCTCAAAGTTCATGTCCCGAGCAGCCTATGATGGCTTTGAGGCCTCGGCTAGAGTGGCCGCAGCCGGCATCGGTGCCCGCCGACAGGCTTGGCTTCAGTCGTCGGACCTTGAGCCCTGGGTACAGGACAAGTTGGTCGATGTCCCCTGCCGAGGCGAAAACCTCTTTGGCAAGCCCATGGCGGAAAAGGCTGCACAAATTGAGACTGAGACTCTCACCAGGACCAGGCTTTCTAGGAAGACCTCCGCCCCTTCCCAGAAAAAGAAGGGCTCGGGAAAAAAGTCCTTTTACCCGAGGAAGGCGGCTGCCTACAAACAGTACCCCCATTATCAGGCCCCTGCAGCTCCCCAACAGGGCCAGCAGGCCAAGGGACGGGGTAACGGGTCCCGTAGGCAGCAAGCCCCCAAGCCTGCACCACCAGCCCCTGCTCAGCAGGGTGGGGGTTTTTGACTCGCTCAGCATAGCCTCTCCCCCCCCGCTGGTTCCTCCCAGCACCGGAGGCCGGCTGGTTCACTTCGCCCACAGGTGGTCCAGCATCACCGCAGATGCCTGGGTACTTCAGGTCGTGCGAGAAGGCTACCTTCTCCACTTCCATCAGGTCCCTCCCTCCTATTTTCCGGGAGAACCTTCGCGCCCCCCTCTGCACAGGGAGTTGCTCCTTCAGGAGTTAGCAGGTCTTCTGCAGGAACAGGCGGTGGAACCGGTGCCCCACCACCTGAGAGGTCAAGGCTTTTATTCAAGGTATTTTCTGATACCAAAGAGAACAGGGGGCCTCAGACCCATCCTGGACTTGCGCAACCTCAACAAGTTCCTTGTGCGGGAGAAGTTCAAAATGCTTACCCTTGGAATCCTTCTGCCCTACCTCCAGCAGGGAGATTGGCTATGCTCCTTGGATCTAAAGGATGCCTACACGCACATCCTCATCCACCCAAGCCACCGCCAATACCTAAGGTTTGTGGTGGCAGGAAATCATTACCAGTACAGAGTACTGCCCTTTGGCCTATCCTCCGCACCGCGAGTCTTCACAAAATGTCTCGCGGTCGTGGCGGCCCATCTCCGGCTTCACGGCCTCTATGTCTTTCCGTACCTCGACGACTGGCTCATCAGAGCAGCGTCCGCTCAGGAGGTCACCAACGCCACGTGCCGCACGGTGACTCTGCTGCAGCACTTGGGCTTTGTCATAAACTTCGCAAAGTCCACTTTGCTCCCCTCACAGGATCTCGAGTTCATCGGCGCAAGGCTGCACACTCCTCGGGCACGAGCGTACCTACCGCTCGACAGGGCTCAACGGCTCATGGACCTAGCCGACCGCTTTCGCAGCCAGCCCCTGGTCTCCGCCAGGCGCTTCCTGAGACTGCTCGGCCATATGGCTTCCACCGTCCATGTGACCCCCAATGCCCGCCTGAACATGCGGTCTGCTCAATGGTGTCTCCGCCAGCAGTGGCGACAAGCCACAGGCGGCCTGGCAGACCTAGTGCGCGTCTCCGAGCCGCTGCTCTTGTCTCTCCGGTGGTGGCTCCGGCAGCCGAACCTGATATTCGGAATGCCTTTCCAGTCACCTCAGCCGACCCGGGTGCTGACCACCGATGCATCCCTCCTGGGCTGGGGAGCACATTGCCAAGAGGCACGTACTCAGGGCCTCTGGACCACGTGGGAGTCTGCTCAGCAGATCAACTTCCTGGAGCTCAGGGCGATCCGCCTAGCTCTCAAGGCCTTCTCCCACCTGACTTCCCAACAGTCCGTCCTTGTCCAGACGGACAATCAAGTTGCCATGTTCTACGTGAACAAGCAGGGGGGCACGGGCTCCTTCCTCCTCTGCCGGGAGGCACAGAAGCTCTGCTCTTGGGCCGTCAGTCACGGCATTCTCCTCAAGGCAGTTTATCTCCCGGGCCAAGAAAATTGCCTTGCAGACAAACTCAGCAGGGTCCTCCAGCCGCACGAGTGGCGTCTGGATCCCTTGGTAGTTCAGAAGCTCTTCCTCAAGTGGGGTCTCCCCACGGTGGATCTCTTTGCCAGTCCTCACAACCGGCAGCTTCCTCGCTTCTGCTCTCGTCAGCCACACCCCCTTCGGGTTGCGGCGGACGCCTTTCTGATCTCGTGGTCGGGGAGCCTTCTGTACGCTTTCCCTCCCATCCCGCTGGTCTCTCGGACTCTTTTCAAGGTTCTCCGAGACAAAGCCTTCATGATCCTGGTGGCCCCTCGCTGGCCCAGGCAGCCGTGGTTTCCGCTCCTGCTGCAACTGGCGGTGGAAGATCCAATCCCTCTGGGGGTACAACCGGATCTCCTCACTCAGGATCAGGGGTCCCTTCTGCACCCCAACCTCAGGTCTCTCAACCTCATGGCCTGGCTGCTGAGAGGGTAGTCCTTGCTCCCCTTCTCCTGCCGGCGGAGGTGGAGGAGGTCGTCTTGGCTTCGCGACGGCCTTCTACCCGCAAATGCTACGCCCTTAAATGGCGTCGCTTTGCAGTCTGGTGTACCCAACAGTCTCAGGATCCCTTCTCCTGCCCGGTGTCGGTGATCTTGCAGTACTTGCTGCACCTCTCTAATCTGGGACTTAAGTCCAACTCCGTCAAAGTTCACCTCAGTGCTCTTTCAGCACATCATGTGCCGGTGGACGGCAGACCTCTCTCCAATGACCCTCTCGTAGCGAGGTTTCTCCGAGGTCTCCTTCTACTTAAACCACCTCTGCGCCCGCCAGCGCCTGACTGGGACCTGAATGTGGTTTTGCAGCGGATCACCTGTCCGCCTTTTGAACCTATGGCTACCTGTTCTCTCCGTTTTCTGTCTTGGAAAACACTGTTCTTGATAGCCCTCACTTCCGCTAGGCGCGTAAGTGAATTGCAGGCCCTCGTGTCTGATCCCCCTTACACTAGGTTCTACAAGAATAGGGTAGTCCTACGGACTCACCCAAAATTCCTGCCTAAAGTGGTCTCCCCTTTTCACATCAATCAGGAGGTGGTACTTCCAACCTTCTTTCCCAGACCACACTCCAGCCGAGCTGAAACGGTCCTCCATACCCTGGACTGTAGAAGGGCATTGAACTTCTACCTTGACCGTACGCGGGAGCACCGTAAAGCTGCTCAGCTTTTTGTGTCTTTTGACCCCAATAAATTGGGGCTCCCGGTCTCCAAGCGTACTCTGTCCATCTGGGTTGCGGACTGTATCTCTTGGGCTTATGGGGCAGCCGGACTCTCCTTAGAAAGTCGAGTCACGGCTCATTGCGTTCGGGCAAAGGCCACGTCAGTGGCTTACCTCCGCTCTGTTCCGCTGGCAGACATCTGCCGGGCCGCTACTTGGTCTTCGAGCCAGACTTTTGCGGTCCATTACTGTCTCGAGAGGGAGTCCCGTAGGGACAGTGCTTTCGGACAGGCAGTCCTCCGTAATCTCTTTGAGGTCTGAGCAACTCCTACCCTCCATCCCGGATGTGGGCTACCGGTGGGTGATAATTCAGCGAAGATTCTATCCTTCTGTGCTGCTGAGCTAGAGGGAGCTCATTTTTGTGCTTAGGGTCTCCGGTAGCCTTGAGCTTGGGAGTCCCATAAGTGAGGACTGACTTCCTGCTTGGTCCTGGAGAAAGCGTAGTTACTCACCTGTAACAGGTGTTCTCCAGGAGCAGCAGGAATCAGTCCTCACTACCCTCCCTCCTCCCCTTGGAGTTGCAATCGTCTGCTTATGTTCTTTTGCAAATTTTTATGCTGTCTTTTTAGCTATGTCATCTGACTGGCTAAGATGGCACCCTCGGGCGGGAAGACGACCGCGCATGCGCGCTGCAATTCCCAAAGGCTTTCTTTGAAAGCTGGGGAAAATTGCTCCGCGAGGGCTCCGTCGGCGCCGACGTCACCCATAAGTGAGGACTGATTCCTGCTGCTCCTGGAGAACACCTGTTACAGGTGAGTAACTACGCTATATACTGCCCTTACTGCACGCACATTTCTGTCATAAGAACATAAGCTATGCCATACGGGGTCAGACCAAAGTCCATCAAGCCCAGTATCCTGTTTCCAACAGTGGCCAATCTAGGTCATACGTACCTAGCAGTTTTCCCAAAAGACACAGGTTCCACAATGCTTGTATTGGGTCAAGCATTGATATCCTGGGTCCCTTTTTAATAATGATTTATGGACCTTTCCTCCAGGAACTTGTCCAAACCTTTTTTAAACCCAGCTACACTAACAGCCTTTACTACATCCTCTGGTAACAAATTCCAGAGTTTGATTACACGTTGAGTGAAAAAATATTTTCTCTTATTTGTCTTAAATAGTTTACCCTGTAGCTTCATTGCATGTCCCCTAGTCTTTCTTTATTCTGATAATGTAAACAATCAATCTATGTTTATAGACTTTTATCATATCTCCCCTCAGCCATCTCTTTTCCAGGTTAAAGAGCCCTAACCTTTTTAGCCTTTCTTCATCGGGGTATCCTTCCATCCCCTTTACCATTTTGGTGGTTCTTCTCTGTACCTTTTCTAATAATGCTATATCCTTTTTAAGATACGGCGACCAGAATTGCACACAATATTCAAGGTGCGGTTGCAACATAGAACGATACAAAGGCATTATAATATTCTTTGTTTTATTTTCCATTCCTTTCCTTATGATACCTAGCATTTTATTTGCTCTCTTGGCTGCTGCTGCACACTGGGCGGAGGGTTTTAACATGTTATCCATGATGACGCCTAAAACGTTTTCCTGGGTGGTGTTTCCTAATGTAGAACCTTGCATGGTGTAACCATAGTTTGGGTTGTTCTTCCCTAGGTGCATAACTTTGCACTTGTCCGCATTAAATTTCATCTGCCATTTTGATGCCCAGTCTTCCAATTTATCAAGATCCTCTTGCAATTTTCCACAATCCTCATGGGTTTTAACAACTTTAAATAGTTTTGTATCATCTGCAGATTTGATAACCTCACTCGTTATTCTCTTTTCCCGGTCATTTATGAATATGTTAAAAAGCAGCGGACCCAGCACAGGTCCCTGGGGTACACAACTATTCACCTTTCTCCATTGGGAAAATTGGCCATTTAGCCCTACCCTCTGCTTTCTAACTTTTAACCAGTTCCTGATCCACAATAGTACATTGCCTCCTATCCCATGACTCTTTAGTTTTGCCAAAAGTCTCTGATGAGGGACCTTCTCAAAGGCTTTCTGAAAGTCCAAATACACTATATCAACTGACTCTCCTTTGTCTACCTGTTTATTCACACCTTCAAAAAAAACATAACAGATTAGTAAGACAAGATCTTCCTTGTCTAAAGCCATGTTGGCTGTCTCCCATTAGGCCATGACTGTTTACATGTTCAGTAATTTTGTTCTTTATGATGGTTTCTACCATTTTTCCCAGTACTGACGTCAGGCTCACCGGTCTGTAGTTGCCCGGATCACCCCTGAAACCCTTTTTAAAAATTGAGGTTACGTTGGCCATCCTCCAGTCTTCAGGTATTACAGATGATTTTAATGATAGTTCACAGATTACTAATAGCAGGTCTGCAATTTCATATTTCAGTTCTTTCAGCACCCTTGGATGTATATCATCCGGTCCAGGTGATTTGCTGCTCTTCAGTTTATCAAATAGTTTTAATACATCTTCCTGATGTATCGATATTTCTTTCAATTCTTCTGCACCTTTAAATACCACTTCAGTCATGGGTAACATCCCTATCTCCAGGAACAAGCAGGAATGAGTCTTCACATATGGGTATCGTCGGTACCGACGGAGCCTGCGCGGGAATGCTCCCCAGCGTCCAGAAAGAAAGCTTTTGGGAGCATCCCACGGCGCCTGCGCGCTGCCTTCCCTAACCGCCTCTCTCCAGTTCTTCTTTTCTGCGGAGCTAGCAGGTCGTGTTCCTGTCACCACTGAAGAAGTTCTTTATATTTCTTTATTTCTTTGGTCGCGCGTCTGCCTTCTTCGACGTCGGACCGGTACCGCCGGTCTTTTCTTCTTTCTTTTTAAAAAAAAAAAACAAAAAAACCTACCGTTTCCCACTTCTGTGCATTTTTTCCTTTTGGGCCTTAGGCCTAGAAAAATTTTCCTCATGGAAAAGCTCGCTTCCGGGTTTAAAAAGTGCACGAAGTGCAGCGGTACTATTTCTATCACTGACACCCATGACTGGTGTCTAAAATGTTTGGGTCCTGACCACTCCATCACCGATTGTGAGTCCTGTTCCATGATGTCTAAAAGAGGTCGACAGAATCGAGCGGCCAATCTCAGTACCCTGTTTCCCTCTGATGTAGCTTCGGTGGCATCGACATCTTCCAGGGCTGCTTCTTCCTCCCATGGATCTCAGGTAACCAAACATAAGTCCAGCCGGTCCTCGAAGGGTAGATCTCCTTCTAAGTATCAAGATGCCTCCGGGCTTGCTCTCGAGGATCCCGCACCGGCAAAATTACCCCGGCGGGAAACTCTGGCTTCCAAAGCTTTATCTATGGGGTCACAGGTTGACATCGATGACTCGGCCTCGACCGATCACCTGTTGCCATGTTCTGGGGTACCGGTGATTTCCACTGGTACCGATATCCAGACATTGGTTGCGTCGATGGATCAGAATATTCTGACCATGCAGCGTGCCATTACGGCATTCATACAAGCTGCGATGCCTCCGGTACCACAACAAACTCCGTTGTCGGTACCGGTTCCGGCACCGGCACCGATATCGGTTCCGGTGCTGGTACCGATTGCATCGACATCGGCTTCGGTTTCAACTGCAGCGGTACCCTGTTCTGTGATGCCCATCGGTACCGATCACTCCCGATGTCGATACCACTCGGTACGCGTATCGGGCTCTGCAGGAGCATCCAGACAGGCGATACTTCGATTCCTCCGAAGACTCTGATGAATCAGAGGCTTCTGTCGAAGCATCGGTACTCCTTCCTCAGGAGCCCTCTTCTCCAAAAAGAAGAATGTCTCCTCCAGAAGACTTGTCTTTTCAAGACTTCATTAGGGAAGTGGCCAGGGGCCTCTCCATTTCAGTGGCCCCTGAATCAGAGCCTAGAGCCAAGAAATTGGATATTTTACAATATCCTAAGGCTCCTAAAGAGGCAGCTACTTTACCAATTCATGAGATCCTTTATGATCACATGTTGGGCATATGGGAGACACCTCTCACTACCTCCCCTCATTCTCGTAGGTTGGACATCATGTACCGTGTTCCTCCTTGTCCTGGCTTTCATAAGACTCGGTTTTCTCACCACTCTATTGTGGTGGAGTCTGCTATGAAGAAGATAAAGAGTGCAAAAAGACACTCATCTAATCCTCCAGGAAGAGAATGCAGAACCTTGGATGCTTTTGGCCGGAGAATTTTCCAGGCCAATATACTTGCTGCCAGAATCAACTCCTATAGTCTCTATATGGGGATGTTTCTAAAGGAAGTTACAGATCATCTGCAAACTTTATCTCCTTTTATCTCAGAAGATAAAAGGGAGGAGTTTCTCACCTGGCTTAAACATGCCCAGGATGTTTCCAAATTTTCCAACCGTGCAGCCTTTGACTCTTTTGAGTGTGCCAGCAGAGCCTCGGCTATTGCCATAGGTGCACGCAGAGTTGCTTGGTTACAAGCTTCTGATTTGGAACCCTGGGTCCAGGATGGATTAGGAAATCTTCCTTGTACAGGTGAAAACCTTTTTGGCAAGGATTGGCAAGCAAAGGTCACTCAGATGGATGCTGAGAATTCTGCCTTAGATAGACTTTCAAAGTCTACTTCTGCTCCTGTTAGAAAAAGGTTATTCAAAAAGGCTTTCTTTCCCAAAAAGGGGAAATATTATCCTGTTTATGGTCAGCAGGGATCTTCTGCAGGTCGTTTTGCTGCAAAGCGTCAGCAACAACCTAAACAAGCCAAACCTAAGGCTGCAAGGACTGCTACGGCCCAACAGCCTCAGCCTCCTCAGGGCCTTTGACTTACATCTAGAGAACTTAGCCTTTCTGGCTCTAGAAGAACCAGAGCCTCTCACCATTCCAGGAAGGTTAGCCCACTTTGTTCCCAGTTGGAAACAAGTCACGGCAGAGCAATGGACCCTCTCCATCATATGGGAGGGGTACAAGCTTCATTTCTTAAACTTTCCTCCTCACACCATGGTGAGACAGTTCAATTCTCCAACATCTCTCCTCGATCTTCTGGGTCAGGAGATTGCTACCCTTCTTGCCCAAAGGGCAATAGAAGAAGCACCCCTTCTTCAACAGGGTTCAGGGTTCTACTCCCCCTATTTTCTTATCCCAAAGAAAACAGGGGGCTACAGACCCATATTAGATCTCAGAGAATTGAACAAGTTTCTATGCAAGGAGAAATTCAAGATGATTTCTCTCGGTGCTCTCCTTCCATACCTTCAGAGTCAGGATTGGCTTTGTTCTCTAGATCTCAAGGATGCGTACACCCATATCGTCATCCATCCAACACACAAAAGGTTCCTTCGGTTCCTTTATCAAGGAAAGCACTACCAGTACAGAGTGCTTCCTTTCGGTCTGGCCTCTGCTCCAAGAGTGTTCACAAAATGCATGGCAGTAGTAGCTGCATTTCTACGCACTCTAGGAATATTTGTATTCCCATATCTGGACGACTGGCTCATCCGAGCTCCGTCCCAGTCAGAGGCCCAGACTTCCCTAGCCTGCACAAGGCGTGTTCTTCAGTATCTGGGACTTGTAATAAACATCCCAAAATCCCATCTCACCCCTACTCAGTCATTAGAGTTCATAGGGGCCTTGCTGGATACCACAACTGCAAGGGTCTATCTTCCCCAGGCCAGTTGCCTACGCTTGGTGCAGTTAGCCTCACAAATTCAGTTAAAGTCCCATTTAACTGCTCAAGAAATGTTACAACTGTTAGGCCACATGGCATCCACCGTGCATGTGGTTCCTTACGCTCGCCTTCACATGAGGGCAGCTCGGTGGACTCTGTCCACCCAATGGACCCAGGCATCAGGGTGCCTCTCCAGTGGTGGAAGTCCACTCAAAATCTGTTGCTGGGGTCCCCCTTTCAACAGTCGCTACCCCAAGCAACCCTTACAACAGATGCCTCTCCAAGGGGTTGGGGAGCTCATCTACAAGATCTCTCCACCCAGGGCATCTGGTCTCCACAAGAGACATCTCTACATATCAACCTCTTGGAGCTCAGAGCAATTCTTCTAGCTCTCAGAGTCTTCCACACCCTGCTCAGCTACAAGACAGTCCTCATCCACACGGACAACCAAGTAGCCATGTTCTACGTGAACAAGCAGGCTCTCTGTCACTTTGCAACGAAGCTTTGAGATTGTGGGCCTTCGCCAGAGAGCATCAAATTCATCTCGTGGCAGTGTATCTTCCAGGGGTTCAAAGCTCTTGGGCAGACAGACTCAGTTGAGTTCTGCTTCCACACGAATGGTCCCTCCATTGGGACCAGATAGCCAGGATCTTCCGAATTTGGGGAACCCCGGGCATAGACCTGTTTGCAAGTCCGTGGAATGCCAAACTTCCCCGGTTCTGTTCCAGGATTCCATGTCAGGGAGTTCAGGCCAGGGATGCCTTCCTCCTTCATTGTGGGCAAGACTTCCTCTATGCCTTTCCACCCATTCCCCTAATTCCCAAGACACTGTTCAAACTTCAGAGAGACAAGGGGTCTATGATCCTTATAGCACCACATTGGCCACGCCAGGTGTGGTACCCTCTACTTCTGCATCTCTCTCAAGCTCCCTCCCTGGACTTGTGATCTGCTCTAGACCTCCTGTCCCAGGAGGAGGGAACGTTGTGGCACCCAAATCCCCAGTCTCTTCATCTCAGAGCCTGGTTGCTGAAGTCCTAGACCTTCAAGATTTGCATCTTTCTCAGCAGGTGAAGGATATCCTTCATGCTTCCAGAAAGCCTTCCCCTAGACCAGGGGTCTCAAACTCAAATTGCTTTGAGGGCCAAATGAGGACTTGTAAAGTAACCCGGGGGCCGCATAAGACGCGGGGCCTCATTTGCATAAGGGGCCTCATTTGCATAAATATTTGCATAATGTTACCATACACTAACTTTTAGTAAACATGCCTCTTTAATGAGTATGGATAAAGAAAGACTAAAAGATTTAGAAACAAGAAGACAATAATTAAACTGGGAACCCCAAAAGCCAAACTTGGAATGTACAACAACACTGTAGAAATAAAACTATAAATTAATTTCCTCTTGTACTAAACAAAGCGCAAACATTAATGATGCACATTTCCTAGAGCTGACATATTCCAGTTAATAAATTCAAAATAAAGAGATATTTTTCTACCTTTTGTGCATTTATTTCAGTTGCAATTGTTCCAGCCACTTTCTTCTGGTTTCTTCATGTCTTCTGCTAACTCTCCATCGTCTGCTGTCCATTTGCCCTTTCTTCTCTCCTAGTTTTTTTTCCATTCTCTCTCTACATCTGCTTTAACATACTAATCTTTCTCCTTTTTCTCTTTCCTCATTCCTATTTCATCCACTCAAATTTTACCCCTCCATCCTCAATCCCCACTTACTCTCCCAATACCTGGCCAATTGTAGATTTGTCTTCTCTCCCAGACAAAATATTTTTCCCCTCTCCATTTCACTTTCCCAGCTCCATCCCATTCTAATCCTCCCCCAACATCAGCTCCCTTCTAGTTCCAGCCCCACCCAGCATCCGCTCCCTTCTAGTCCCCCCATTAGTCCATTTCCAGTCCTATCCTAGCCTCACCATCAGCCCATTTCCAATCCTAGCCGCCCATCAGCCCATTTCCAATCCTAGCTCCCTCCCCTCACAGCCCATTTCCATTCCAAGCCCCCTCCCCATCAGCCATTTGCAGTTCAAGCCCCCCTTCCACTCAGCCCATTTCCAGTCCTAGCAACCCCCCCCCCAGCCCATTACCAGTCCTAGACCCCCCCATAGCCCATTACCAGTCCTAACCTCCCCATAGCGCACTTCCAGTTTTACCCCCCATCACCCCATTTTCAGTCTTACCCCCCCCCATAGCCCATTACCAGTCATAACCCCCCCTGCCAATAGCCCACTTCCAGCCCTAACCCCATTACCCCATTTCAGTCAGCCCCTCCATAGCTCATTACCAGTCCTAACTCCCCCCATCAGCCCACCCCCAGTCCTTCCTAACCCCCACCTGCCCATTCCCAGTCCTAGCCCCCACCATAGCCCATTACCAGTCATAACCCCCCTGCCAATAGCCCATCTCCAGTCATAACCCCCCCTGCCAATAGCCCATCTCCAGTCATAACCCCCCCCCCTGCCAATAGCCCATTTCCAGTCATAGCCCCCCCGGCCAATGGCCCATTTCCAGTCATAACCCCCCAGCCAATAGCCCAACTCCCGTCATAACCCCCCCCTTCCAAGCGGCCATTTCCATTCATAACCCCCCCTGCCAATAGCCCATTTCCATTCATACCCCCCCCTGCCAATAGCCCATTTCCAGTCATACCCCCCCCTGCCAATAGCCCATTTCCAGTCCTACACCCCCCCCAGGTAAATTAAAAAAAACCTGGCTTCTGCTGCTGCAGCAGAATATCTGCTGTCGCGCGGCCCCTTCCCCTCTGCGCGGAGAGCCCTGAGTGTGCTTCATCTGCGGCGTGCTTTTTAAGCCGCGAAGAGAGTATTTCCCTCTCGTGCGGCTTAAACCTAGTCACTTTTCAAGCCTCGCGAGAGGGAAATACTCTCTTCGCGGCTTGAAAAGCACCCGCTGATGGAGCACTCTCGGGGATCTCCGGGCAGAGAGGAAGGGGCCGCAGGACAGCTGATTTTGCTGCTTGAGCAGCAGAAGCCAGTTTTTTTTTTTTTTTTAAATTGACCGTCGATTCTGCCGTTGCCACGGCGGCAACGGCAGCAGCAGCAGAAGCCGTCGCGGGCCGCACAACGTTCTCTCGCGGGCCGCATGCGGCCCGCGGGCCGTGTGTTTGAGACCCCTGCCCTAGACGTTCCTATGCTTTTAAATGGAAAAGGTTTACCATTTGGTGTGCACAGAAGGGTCTTAACCCCCTTGCAATACCTCTGAATTCTTTACTAGAGTATTTGCTGCATTTATCCCATGCAGGCCTTAAAACAAATTCAGTAAGAGTCCATTTGAGTGCTATTGCAGCATCCCTTAAGCCTCTCAATGGACAGCCTATTTCCTCTCATCCTCTTATTGCAAGATTCATGAGAGGCCTTCTTTTAACTTGAATTTGGTTCTTGGCCAGCTTATGAAGCCACCCTTTGAACCCTTAGCCACTACCTCCTTGAAACTTCTTTCCTGGAAGGTTACTTTTCTCATTGCAGTCACCTCAGCTCGCCGCATCAGTGAGCTGCAAGCCTTGGTGGCTAATTCTCCTTATACAAGGTTCCATCATGACAAGGTAGTCCTCAGGACTAATCCACACTTTATGCCTAAAGTGGTCTCATCTTTTCATCTGAACCAGGAGGTGTATTTACCTGTCTTTTTTCCAGGACCTCATGCATCAAGTGCAGAGAGGAATCTCCATACCCTGGATTGTAAGAGAGCGCTCGCTTTTTACTTACAAAGGACACAGCAACATAGAAAGTCCTCTCAACTCTTTGTTGCTTTTGATCCCTCTCATTTAGGACTTCCAGTCTCTAAGAGAACTTTGTCCAATTGGATTGCTCAGTGTATTTCTTTCGCCTACCAGAGTAAGAACCTTTCTCTGGAGGGCCATGTCACAGCTCACAATGTGAGGGCCGTGGCAGCCTCTATGGCTCATCTGAACTCTGTGTCCATCGACCAAATCTGTCGAGCGGCCACCTGGGCCTCGGTTCATACCTTTACAGCCCATTACTGCTTGGACAAGGACTCCCGCCGGGATGCCTTGTTTGGTCAGGCTGTTCTCAAACACCTGTTCCATACCTAATCAACTCCTACCCCCCATCCCTGGTTGGATGCCCGAGATCCATGGGGGCAGGTAGAGCCCTTCTCAGGGACTCACGACCTTGGAGATCTCCCTGGCATCTCTAGCTGGGGAGTCCCCATATGTGAAGACTCCTGCTTGTTCCTGGAGATAGCACAGTTACTTACCTGTAACAGGTGATCTCTGGGAACAGCAGGAATAAGTCTTCACAACTCACCCACCTCCCCTAGGAGTTGTATCTCTCTATCTAACTTTCCTTTCCTCTCTCTCTCTTTGTCTCAGCTTAAAACTTGAACTGGAGAGAGGCGGTTGGGAAAGGCGGGAAGGCAGCACGCAGGTGCCGTGGGATGCTCCCAAAAGCTTTCTTTCTGGATGCTGGGGAGCGTTCCCGCGCAGGCTCCGTCGGTACCGACGATACCCATATGTGAAGACTTATTCCTGCTGTTCCCAGAGATCACCTGTTACAGGTAAGTAACTGTGCTATATCTTCCTCAGTAAAGACTGAAGCAAAGAATTCATTCAGTCCACTATCTCCTTGTCGCCTCTTAGTGCCCCTTTAACCCTTCTATCATCTAATGGACCAATTGACTCTCTCACAGGTTTTTTGTTACGAATGTACTTGAAAAAGTCTTTATTACTCATTTTTGCTTCCGCAGCAAGCTTCTTCTTAAATTCTCCCTTTGCCTGCCTTGTCAATGCCTTGCATTTAACTTGCCAGTGCTTGTGCTGTTTCCAGTTTTTGTCATTTGGCTCTTTTTTCCATTTCCTGAAAGATGCTTTTTTGTCAACAACAGCCTCTCTGACCTCACCTTTAAATCATGATGGCAGTTTTTTGGACGACTTCCACTTTTCTTAAAGCGTGGAATACAGTCGGTCTGGGCTTCCAATATAGTATTTTTCAACAATACCCAAGTTTGATGTAAGTCTTTAACCTTTGCAACTGCTCCTTTTAGTGTTTTCCTCATTTTATCATAGTCTGCCTTTTGAAAGTTAAAACCTTACCATCCCTCCTCTACTAATTAAATCAAACGCGATCATTCTATGATCACTATTGCCAAGTGGCCCCCAACACCCTTATCTCTTGCACCAGATCTGGTGTTCCACTAAGGACTAGGTCCAATATGGCTTCCCCTCTGGTCGGTTCATGAACCAGCTGCTCAAAGAAGCAGTCATTTAATTAATCTAGGAACTTTATCTCCCTAGCATGTCCAGCCTTGACACTGACCTTGTCGATACCGGGGTAATTGAAATCATCCATTATTATTACTGTGCTGTAAGGTTTGTTAGCTTCCTTGATTTCTTTGAGCATTTCATCATTCATTTGTTCATTCTTTCCAGGCGGTCGATAGTACACCCCCACTGCCATTGCCTTCCCCTTTTTACGTGGAATTTCAATCCATAGAGATTCTACAGCAAATCTTGATCTCCAGGAACAAGCAGTAATGTAGTCTTCACATAATGAGTATCGTCGGTACCGATGGAGCCCGCGCGGGAGCGCTCCCCAGCGTCCAATAGGAAATCTTTTGGGAGCATCCCACAGCGCATGCGTGCTGCCTTCCCGCCTCTGTACCTCTCTCATTTCAGTTTCATTTCAGTTCTTCATTTTCCACAGAGCCGACAGGACACGGTACCCTGTCACCACAGAAAATCTACCTTTATTTCTTTTTTTTTGTGGTCGCATCTGCCTTCATTTGATGCCTACCAGTACTGCCGGTTCTCTTCTTCTTCTTTCTTAAAATTTTTTTTTTTAAAAACCTTATATTCCTTATCGTTCCTCCAGTTTAGTCCTCAACCTCTGGGTAGTGAACCTCCTCCTGCAGCTTGGAGACTGGACATGTCAAAGTCATGACATCACTGGATATAGATTGCCGATCTCTCCCATCAGCCCCCAGTGTGTCCAGTCTCCATGCAGCAGGAGGACGTAGTGAGCCTAGCTGCTGGGCTCACTTGAGCAGAGGAGGAGCAATTTAGGCAGGGTTTAGGGTTGTAAACCTTAAATCATCTAGTTTTCTTTCAATTGGTTTATTTAAGTTACTTTCATTAATTTATTTAAGTTATTTTACTTATTTCTTTCAATTTAGTTTCATATTTTAATTTCGGTTAGAACCTCGGTTTCCAGTGATCTCGACAGCGCATATTACGGGTTTCCTCACCAGGATTTCAGTAGAAGTCGAAGAATGGGAGTTGCATCCGGAGGTGTTTCAACAGATCAGCCGCAAATAGGGATGGCCGATAGTCCTCATGGCGTCATTTTAGGTGGCAAAAAAAAAAAAAGGGCGGGGCGTCTTCTCTGTAGAGGCAAGTAGAAGGTCTAACTTTGTCTATTCAGGGCTCCCAAGTCCACGGGCCAGTTTGCGGTCAGGAGTTCCGGAGTTTCCTTCGATGCCTCAGGGGGTTTAGTTCTCGCTTACGGTGTGACCAGGAGAGGGTAAGGTTATGGATAAGGAGTTGCTTTGCAGCAGTGATCACCACCTTACCGCAAAAAAAAAAAGGCTAATTCCCTTGCACATGAGTCTAGATTTATTTATTTATTTACATTCTCTTATATACTGCGCTATTCTGCATCAGTGCTGTTTACATTGAACAAACTGAAATTACATTGAGCAGGGCATTATAACTTGGAGATAACTATTTTACAGGGAACATGGGCTATGGAGGGTTAAGTGGCTTGCCCAAGACCACAAGGAGCACCTGTGGGACTAGAAACCCCAGTCCTTCAGGTCCAAGGTTGCTGTCCTCTAGTGGGATTTGAACCCCCGACCTTCTGGCCTGAAGTACCTTGCCCCAACCACTAGGCCACTCCTCCACTCAGATGCCGCATCGTTGGGGATTAGTGTCTGTGGAGGCGCGTTCATGTGGCTTCAATGTCAGTTACCTGGATATCCAGCTCTTCGGAACGGGTTGGATAAGGGGTTAGCGGCCAGTTCTTTGAGAATTTAGGGAGCAGCTCTGTCTTGCTATCGGAGCAATGTACAGGGCTGGCTGCGCCTACACAGGTCAATGTGGTGGGTGCCATAATGCACCCTCTCATAGAATAGTCTCCCCCGGGGGAGCGCAATTTGTTTTTAGGGGCGTTCGCTAGTGCACCAATGTGAACCCTTGCAACAGGCGGCGGTGAAGAATTATACTTGAAGACAGTATGTTCGGGGGCCATCTGTTCGAGAGGCGAATTTTGGAGTAGCAGGCGTTGTCCTGTCAAGACCCGTTTTTGGTTTTGTTCCCCAAAGAGAAGGTGGCCTTCCAGTCAGTGCCATTGTTGTTTGCCAAAGGTGGTTTTCGCTATTTCACCTGAATTACACGGCCGCTTTTCTAGCGCTAGGTTCGGCAGAGGACAGCGTATAGGTCCATAGCTGGCGCTCTTTAGACGTCGAGAGAACGCTGTGGCAGTGATTATGGGTTTCTGAACATTTTTTGCAAGGCGGGTCGCCTCTTGTCGGACTGTTCGGAGAGCTCCGTGAAGGGGAGGCTGCGGCGAAGGATTCCATCTGGAGATGGATTAGAATGGCGATGGTGTCAGCTTATTCTCTACGGGGCCATACAGTCCCAGTGGCCTTACGAGTTCACTCTTCTAGAACACAAGTGACTTCCTGAGCGGAGCACAGTTTGGTTCCGTCAGTAATCATCTGTAGAGCGGTCTCTTGATCGTTTCTCCATACTTTCAGTAAGCACTACCGCCTAGATGTTTGGGCGGCTAAGGATGCTGCTTTTGGGGAGGCGGTGTTGAGATACGGCTAGAAAGGTCCCTCCCAATGATTACTGCTCTGATACATCCCAGAGTTTGAGGACTAAACTGGAGGAACGATAAGGAAATAGGAATTACACTTACCTGGTATTTGTGGTTCCTTTATTGACTCCAGTTTAGTCCTCATTCCCGCCCGGGGGTGTGTTCTTAGTAGTGGTCATTTCTGATGGGGGAAGGGCAAGGTTAAAAGTGGATATAGGCCTTCCTGGGTGTCCAGTCGGTTAATGTTTACTTTGGCTTTGCTCTGTATGGTTATATTGTATTATATTATATTAGGATGTGATATTAGGGATTTATATATATTGCGGTATTGCGCTAGATTGTTTAAGGCTCGGCATTCGATGAAAAGGAGAGAATTCAAGAAGCAATTCCTTCCCTTCGGGAAGAGGAGTAGTAGGTAGTTATGGTATATGTTAGGCATGTCCTTAAATATAATGTTAAGTTTTAAAAAAAAGTTACTGATTTGTTGCTCTTTTGAGTCTGCTTTGTCAATAGTTCACTGGGGGCTGATGGGAGAGATCGGCAATCTATATCCAGTGATGTCATGACATTGATATGTCCAGTCTCCAAGCTGCAGGAGGAGGTTCACTACCCAGAGGTTGAGGACTAAACTGGAGTCACTCAAGGAACCACAATTACCAGGTAAGTGTAATTCCTATTTTTTCTTCAGGGATCTTCCATGTTTCTTGTGCTAGGCCCATTTTTCTTCAAGCATGGAGAAACCAGCTAGTGGTTTCAAAAAATGCTTAAAATGTGGCGGTACCATCTCCTTCACCAACACTCATGATTCGTTTCTAAAATGTTTAGGTCCTGAACATTGTCCAACGGAGTGTCTCTCCTGCACGAGGATGACCAAGAGGCAGACTAGAGCTGCAAAACTCGGTACCCTTTTTGCCTCCGACACGATGTCAATTGCATCGATGTCTTCTAGGGCTTCATCTTCCTCCCATGGATCTCAGGTAACCAAAAGTCAAACTAGCCGGTCCTCGAAGGGAAAATCTCCTTCAAAGTATCGAGATGCCTCCGGCGTTTCCCTCGAGGATACTTCACCGGCAAAACAGTCCCGGCCGAGTCTTCGAGCTCCAAAGCATTAATGGGGCTCCATGATGTTCCAGAGGCCTCGACCTCTGCGGAACTACTGGTGCCATGCTCTGGGGTCGTGGCCGCATCCACCGGTACCTGCACCCAGGCATCGGCAGGAGCTATTGATCACAGAATCCTCACTATCAAATGCAGTCTAGCGGCCCTCTTAGCAGCCTCGGTACCGCTAAGACCGCAACAGACAGTTCCACAGGTATCGGTACCGACAGTACCTGCTTCGATAGGACTACTTCCCCCCATGCCGATGTCCCGTATCGGAGATCAGGAACCGAGACATTTTGGTACCGACTTCGACTGGTACCGATACCATGCGTCACAGGAGCACCTGGTGCTTGAGTCTTCCGATTCCAATGACTCTGATGATTCTACCGGTACCAGAGTGAAACTATTAGAAGATTCAACTCCCTCTCCTCAACGCAGGATGTCTCCTCCAGAGGATATGTCCTTCCAGGACTTCATACGTGATTTAGCAAAGGGTCTTGCAATCACTATTGTAGCAGCAGAGCGCAGACAAACCAATAATACCAGGAGTCTGTTCAGAAGGTCCAAATCATTTATTTGTGCACAAGTCTCAAGCAGAATCAAATTCAAAATGGCTGAGCAATGGCTGTTAGTAAAACAACAACTTTTATACTTTTCTTGTCCATTCTAGGTATAGGCAAACTTTTCATTGGTCCCGGTAACCCCTTCTACCCCATCTATTGGTCCCGGTAACATTACGTAGTCATCCAATTAGGACTTTGGTCTGGGCTCAGCACCTGCTTACCCCCCTTACAGTCCCAATTACAATGGTCAGTTCTTCCAACTTTGATACTTTCCTCCTCCAAGGTCACTTAGCTAACTAGAACATGTGGGAAAGCAGGGCACTGTAACTTTTCTTTCAGCAGTGTTAATTAATTCCATAGAAGCTTCACTCTCTTATCCATACCAATTAAAGTTGTTTTTCTATATTTTCTAAGTTTCGATTCTGCTTAGCTATACTTAATTGTGCTCAGTTACATTTCGATTCTATGGTAGCAGCATTCAGGGGAATGTGTAATTCCTTTGGGCCTCTCCACAGGCTTCATTTACAGGTCAAGCTACTTAGGCCTCTCTGCTCATTTCAGACACCATGGATCATAGGCCTTTGCCTACCACATTCCCCCCTTTGATTAATCTCACCCTTTTACTAATAAGGTGTGAGAGTTAAATCACTCAATTACACTGGGGTCGGGTTTCGACCATATGTAGCAGGATTAGGGTGCCATAAGGCTAAAATCTTAGTTGCGGTTTTCCGCTCCACTGTGTTCTCCACTGTTAATAGAACGCATACAGCATGGGATTATACATGGTAACATGAAGAATAAGGCGACAAAAATTAGTATTATCATAGCAAAAGTAGTGAATCCTCCTAATCCAGAAAAGATAGATGCAAACCAATTGGGTATCTTAAGACTATGCCAGGTCTGTACTGGCACATAAGTTTGCTTCCGCATGTGTTCAGCAATTTCTTCAACAACCTGTCCCTTATCATCTATCTTTAAACAACAATTGGTGAGATTCAGCTTACCACAGACTCCTCCTTCAGCAGCCAATAAGTAATCTAGTGCCAAGCGATTTTGATATATGGCTGTGCGCATTTGTGTGCTCTGTCTAGCTAGAAGTGTGAGTGCTTGGCTAGTTTCATTAGTGATAAGTTCAACTACTGCTTGCAAGCGTATAATTCTATTCAACATGTAAATTGGGGTGCGATATCCCCACATGCCATCTTGCTCCCAAGTGGCAGGTCCATAATAGGCAATGATTCGCTCGGGTGGCCAATCTTCACCATCCCATTTCTCCCACTTGCCTATCTGTAAAGCTGCTCTCTTCTGTCTCTTTGAATAAACTGGGTAGCCTAATTGTTCTCCATGTTCTGTGGGCAATAAAAAGAAAGAGGGTCGGATAGTTCCTAAGACACACGCCCCTCCCCAGTGGATAGGGAGTTGAGCATATGCTCGGGTTCCGCAAATCCAATATAGGCCAGGTGGGGCTTGCCAGGCATGATGTTGGTTGAGGTCAGTCCATAAAGGGGCAAGCTCCGGAAATCTTGCTAATGGGTTGGTGGGTTCAGATTCATTAACTCCTGACCACCAGGATGTTTGTTTTGTGGTGTCATTATAAAACTTCTGGCTAAGACAGACAAGCTGCCCTACCTTAGAGATAAACTGGGGTCCAGTTCGAGCATAACACAGACGTCCAACTATTGGGTGTGCTAATACCCATTCACTGGTAGTCTTGTGTAGCTCTGTCTGATTGTAAATTACTGAGTAATTCAATTCTTGGGCCTCCCAAGGCCACTGATCACCCATCTTGGTTCCACCACAAAAATAACAATCTGAAATGCGGAGACTGGAGACCACAGCTCCAGCCAACTCTAAGAACAAATTCTGAGAAGGGTGAGGGATATCAAACTTGTTTATATGCATGGTTTCATAGAAAGTATTATGTATATGGTACTTTGATGATCGATGGGCTTGGGTATTCAGTCTAATATATACAATGGTTCCTGGATCTGATCCAGAACCTGCAATGCGTAATCCAAATTTATACCCTTGTTTCCATGCACTGGGATTGGCTATGAACAACTCTAGTGGATTACAAGCACCTTTCTTACAATTCTTAGAATTCTTCACATATGGCTTGGTTAAGGCAGCCATTCGATTGTCTCTAGTATTTTCTATCATGCCAGTTTTCCATGTGGCATAGAACACGCATTCCCACTTTGGGCAATAATAGTCTTGAACTGGTGCTGTGCTATATACATTTGCTAAAACTCGTTTACCTGTACAGGCCCCCCATCCTGTGGTTCTTTCAGGACACATATACTTATCATTGGCATAAGCTTTTTCCCAATTGGCACATTTAGAGCGACTATCTCTATTAATGGCATCACAAGCATCAAAATACAAAACAGCATACTTTGTAGGATCAGTAAGTGGGGGTGTAGCATTAAGTAAAGCTCCGTCCGCATCATTCCATCTTATTTCTAGGGTATAATAAGATGGGTTCTGATGTGGTTTAAAACAAACTTTAGTATTACCCTTAGTACAAACATTCAGTTCAGTGGTGTTATAAATACACCGACTTACTGTACCAGTACAGGTATAGTAAGAATGATAAAGCAAAGGTCTGAGTTCTCCAGGACCAAGCAGGAAGTCAGTCCTCACATATGGGTGACGTCGGCGCCGACGGAGCCCTCGCGGAGCAATTTTCCCCAGCTTTCAAAGAAAGCCTTTGGGAATTGCAGCGCGCATGCGCGGTCGCCTTCCCGCCCAAGGGTGCCATCTTAGCCAGTCTTCTTTTTTCCGCGGAGCCCTACAGACGTACCCGTCGTGTCCCCGCTAAAAAAGTTGATTTTCGTGAGTTTTTCTCTTTTTTCACTTCGGTTCGACGCCGGTCGTTTTCCTGCCCGGACTCGCGACGCCGTTGCGAGTCCTTCTCTTATTTTTTGGTTTTTCTGATTTTGGTCAGTTTCGTTTTCGGTTTTTCGCTGGCAGCCCGGTCCTTTGACCTTGCAGGGGCCCTTTTTCCCCCGATGGCTGCCAGTGGTTTCAAGCGGTGTGGTCAGTGTGACAGAAATATGTCACTCACTGACACACACGATAATTGCCTCCGCTGCCTGGGCCCGGATCATGAAGAACTGATCTGTGGAGCCTGTGGCAAAATGTCCTCCAAAGCGTTGAGGAGTCGGCGGCACCAGCGGGATAGAATCTTCGCTGACCCCAGCCGTACCCGGACCTCGTCGGAGGCCTCGGCATCCAGAGGCTCCAGCTCTGACCATCGCCGAAGCTCCTCCGACAGGGGTTCTCCCTCCGGGGACCATCGACGGAAGGCAAAACCCACGAGGGCGGCGTCGGTGGACGCTCCTGGCTCCGCGAGGGCCAGGTCGCATAGCCCCGATAGCCGTCCCGGGTCTTTGGAGAAGGAGCACCTCCCGAACACTGTTCCCTCTAAGCTGTGCGCATGTGCGCGCGCACACACCTCACCGAGTGAGCGCACATACTTCACAACAGAGCGCACAAAAATTACGGTTCTGATTCTGATAGAAAACACAGACGTCTTAAAATTTAAAAGTTGTGATTGCAATTACTAGAAATTTTCTGCTTCATTTAGTAATTGTCTATTTTCATTTAATTTGATTAAAATCAATGTGGTGTACATACTGTATTCTGATGTGTAGTCAAATTTTAAAGTATATAACTCCGAGTGTCGTTATGTGGCGCACAAAAATTTAACCTTCCTTCAAAAGCTGCACACAGCTGATATTTTATGTGCACACAGCCTACAGAAAATTAGAGGGAACATTGCTCCCGAAGCGACCTCGCCTGGAGTCTGAGTTGCCTGCTCGGGTAAGTCCTGTAGTCCTTCTGGACTCGCCTCCGATATGTCTGACGTCGGGCCCGACGCTGTCGGGGCCCGAGTCGGGGACTGCTGGGTCACCTGAGGCCGGACTCAGGTTGACGGCCTTGGAGAGCAGACTATCTGCCTTCATGGACCAGCAGCGGGCACTGATCGCTAGCCTGGCTGGCGCCACTGCCCCGACCGCCGGGACGTCGACGTCTACGTCGACCCCGGAGACCGAGCCGATCCTCGAGTCCATGCGAACTCGAGTCGATCCTCGGTCGAGGTCACCCTCGGCCTCCCGTTCGGGACCGAGGTCGTCGCCGCCGACTCCCTCAGCGTCGGGGCGGCCGACGCCTCCGCCTGCCCGAGCCGACCCCACCGATTCCTCCTCGGAGTCGGCCTGGGAGTCTGAAGAGGAAGAGTCACCTGATTCGTTTCGGACTTGGTGTGTCCCCTCGGACTCACCTGAGTCCGAACCTCGGAAGCAGTCCCCTCCGGAGGATGCCCGGTTCTCGGACTTCGTCAGGGATATGGCCAAGGCTTTGGCCTTCCCTGCGGATCCCGAGGAGGAGCCTCGAGCCGAAGAGCTCGACGCCCTTCAGTACGACTCTCCCGCCCGGGAGCACTTTACTGTACCGGTTCCTCCCATGCTGGAACGACTACTCTTCCGCATGTGGGAGAGTCCGGCCTCGTCGCCGGTATTAAGCAAGCGGGTCGATTCCATCTATCGAGTCCGCAAGAGTCCTGGCTTCCAAAAAGCACAGCTGCCACACCATTCCATGGTGGTGGAATCGGCCATGCATAGGCTTAAGAGCCAAAAGATGCACTCCTCGGTGCCTCCTGGCAGGGAGGCCCGTAACCTGGATGGCCTTGGTAAGAAGTGTTTCCAGGGCTCTATGCTGGCTTGTCGTGTCCAGACCTACCAGCTATACATGGGCATGTATCTCCGAGACCTGGCTAAAGAGATAGCCGGATTCTCCGCTGGACTGTCCGAGGAACTTTTGCGGAGGTTCCTGGCCTTGACAACTGGTATTCGGGAATGCTCCAAATTCATGTCCCGAGCAGCCTATGATGGCTTTGAAGCATCGGCTCGAGTAGCCGCAGCTGGCATCTGTGCCCGCCGACAGGCTTGGCTTCAGTCGTCTGACCTTGAACCCTGGGTGCAGGACAAGTTGGTCGATGTCCCCTGCAGAGGTGAGAACCTCTTTGGCAAGCCCATGGCTGAAAAGGCTGCACAAATCGAGACGGAGACTCTCACCAGGACTAGGCTTTCTAGGAAGACCTCCGCCCCTTCCCAGAAAAAGAAGGGCTCGGGAAAGAAGTCCTTTTACCCGAGAAAGGCGGCTGCCTATAAACACTACCCTCAATATCAGGCCTCCGCAGCTCCCCCACAGGGCCAGCAGGCCACGGGACGGGGTAACGGGTCCCGTAGGCAGCAAGCCCCCAAGCCTGCACCACCAGCCCCTGCTCAGCAGGGTGGGGGTTTTTGACTTCCTCAGCATAGCCTCTCCCCCTCAGCTGGCTCCTCCCAGCACCGGAGGCCGACTGGTTCATTTCGCCCACAGGTGGTCCAACATCACTTCAGATGCCTGGGTGCTTCAAGTCGTGAGAGAAGGATATCTTCTCCACTTCCATCAGGTCCCTCCCTCTTATTTTCCGGGAGAACCTCCTCGACTCCCTCTGCACAGGGACTTACTCCTTCAGGAGTTAGCAAGTCTTCTAAAGGAACAGGCTGTGGAACCGGTGCCCCACCACCTGAGAGGTCAAGGCTTTTATTCCAGGTATTTCCTAATACCAAAAAGGACAGGAGGCCTCAGACCCATCCTGGACTTGCGCAACCTCAACAAGTTCCTCGTGCGGGAAAAGTTCAAGATGCTTACCCTTGGAATCCTTCTGCCCTACCTCCAGCAGGGAGATTGGCTATGCTCCTTAGATCTAAAGGATGCCTACACACACATCCTCATCCACCCAAGCCACCGCCAATACCTAAGGTTTGTGGTGGCAGGAAATCATTACCAGTACAGAGTACTGCCCTTTGGCCTATCCTCCGCACCGCGAGTCTTCACAAAATGTCTCGCGGTGGTGGCGGCCTATCTCCGGCTTCACGGCCTCTATGTCTTTCCGTACCTCGACGACTGGCTCATCAGAGCATCGTCCTCTCCGGCAGTCACCAATGCCACACACTGCACGGTGACTCTTCTGCAGTACTTGGGCTTTGTCATAAACTTCGCAAAGTCCACTTTGCTCCCCTCACAGGATCTCGAGTTCATCGGCGCAAGACTGCACACTCCTCAGGCTCGAGCTTTCCTGCCTCTCGACAGGGCTCAACGGCTCATGGACCTAGCCGGCCGTTTTCGCAGCCAGTCCCTGGTCTCCGCCAGGCGCTTCCTGAGACTGCTCAGCCATATGGCTTCCACCGTCCACGTGACCCCCAATGCTCGCCTGAATATGCGGCCTGCTCAATGGTGCCTTCGCAAGCAGTGGCAACAAGCCACCGGCGGACTGGCCGACTTAGTGCGCATCTCCGGGCCGCTGGCCTCTTCCCTACAGTGGTGGCTTCATCGGCCGAACCTGGTGCTCGGAATGCTGTTTCAGTCGCCTCAGCCGGCTCAAGTGCTGACGACCGATGCTTCCCTCCTGGGTTGGGGAGCACATTGCCAGGGGGCATGTACTCAAGGTCTCTGGACCGCGTGGGAGTCTGCTCAACAGATCAACTTCCTGGAGCTCAGAGCAATCCGTCTGGCGCTCAAGGCTTTCTCCCACCTGACTTCTCACCGGTCCGTCCTTGTCCAGACGGACAATAAAGTTGCCATGTTCTACGTGAACAAGCAGGGGGGCACGGGCTCCTTCCTTCTCTGCCGAGAAGCTCAGAAGCTCTGCTCTTGGGCCGTCAGTCATGGCATTCTTCTCAAGGCAGTTTATCTCCCAGGCCAAGAGAATTGCCTGGCGGACAAACTCAGCAGGATACTCCAGCCGCACGAGTGGCGTCTGGATCCCTTGGTAGTTCAGAAACTTTTTCTGAAGTGGGGCCTCCCCACGATGGATCTCTTTGCCAGTCCTCTCAACCGGCAACTTCCTCGCTTCTGCTCTCGTCAGCCACATCCCCTTCGGGTAACGGCAGATGCTTTTCTACTCTCATGGTCGGAAAGCCTTCTCTATGCTTTTCCTCCCATCCCGCTAGTCTCTCGAACTCTATTCAAGGTTCTCCGGGACAAAGCTTCCATGATCCTGGTGGCTCCTCGCTGGCCCAGACAGCCGTGGTTTCCACTCCTGTTGCAATTAGCGGTAGAGGATCCGTTCCCTCTGGGGTTTCAACCGGATCTCCTAACACAGGATCAGGGGTCTCTGCTACACCCCAACCTCAGATCTCTCAATCTAATGGCCTGGCGGCTGAAAGGGTAGTCCTTGCTCCCCTTCTCCTGCCGGCAGAGGTGGAAGAGGTCGTCCTAGCTTCTCGGCGACCTTCTACCTGCAAATGCTACGCCCTTAAATGGCGTCGCTTTTCCGTTTGGTGTGTACAGCAGTCTCAGGATCCCTTCTCCTGCTCGGTGTCGGTGATCTTGCAGTACCTGCTCTACCTCTCTAATCTGGGACTTAAGTCCAACTCCGTCAAAGTCCACCTCAGTGCTCTTTCAGCACACCATGTGCCGGTGGACGGCAGACCTCTTTCCAGCGACCCTCTCGTAGCACGGTTTCTCCGAGGTCTCCTTCTACTTAAACCACCTCTGCGCCCGCCAGCACCTGACTGGGATCTGAATGTGGTTTTACAGCGGATCACCTGTCCGCCTTTTGAACCGATGGCTACCTGTTCTCTGCGTTTTCTTTCGTGGAAAACCTTATTCCTGATAGCCCTCACTTCCGCTAGACGCGTAAGTGAATTGCAGGCCCTCGTGTCTGATCCCCCTTTCACTCGGTTCTACAAAAATAGGGTAGTCCTACGGACTCACCCAAAATTTCTTCCAAAAGTTGTCTCCCCTTTTCACATCAATCAGGAGGTGGTACTTCCAACCTTCTTTCCCAGGCCTCACTCCAGCCGAGCTGAAAGGGTCCTGCATACCCTGGACTGTAGAAGGGCATTAAACTTCTACCTTGACCGTACGCGGGAGCACCGTAAAGCTGCTCAGCTTTTTGTGTCTTTTGACCCCAATAAATTGGGGCTCCCGGTCTCCAAGCGTACACTGTCCATCTGGGTTGCTGACTGTATCGCTTGGGCTTATGGGGCAGCCGGACTCTCCTTAGAAAGTCGAGTCACGGCTCATTGTGTTCGGGCGAAGGCTACGTCAGTGGCTTACCTCCGCTCTGTTCCGCTGGCAGACATCTGCCGGGCCGCTACTTGGTCTTCGAGCCAGACTTTTGCGGTCCATTACTGTCTCGAGAGGGAGTCCCGCAGGGACAGTGCTTTCGGACAGGCAGTCCTCCGAAATCTCTTCGAGGTTTGAGCAACTCCTACCCTCCATCCCGGATGGGGGCTACCGGTGGGTGATAATTCAGTGAAGATTCCTTCCTTCTGTGCCGCTGAGCTAGAGGGAGCTCATTTTTGTGCTTAGGGTCTCCGGTAGCCTTAAGCTTGGGAGTCCCATATGTGAGGACTGACTTCCTGCTTGGTCCTGGAGAAAGCGTAGTTACTCACCTGTAACAGGTGTTCTCCTGGAGCAGCAGGAATCAGTCCTCACAACCCTCCCTCCTCCCCGTGGAGTTGCAATCATCTGCTTAAGTTTTTTTGCAAATTTTTATGCTGTCTTTTAGCTATGTCATCAGACTGGCTAAGATGGCACCCTTGGGCGGGAAGGCGACCGCGCATGCGCGCTGCAATTCCCAAAGGCTTTCTTTGAAAGCTGGGGAAAATTGCTCCGCGAGGGCTCCGTCTGCGCCGACGTCACCCATATGTGAGGACTGATTCCTGCTGCTCCTGGAGAACACCTGTTACAGGTGAGTAACTACGCTTTACTTTCATTCCAGTCCGGGTAGTAGTAATGCAGGCAGTACATGGGGGTAAAGCATGAACCAGTTCAAAACTCCCCAGGCAAGCAGCCAAAGCAAGATAGAAACAAAGATGCATGTTGATTGTAGTTCTTCTGGATCTCCGCTGGAAAATCTTGACCACGACGTCTTCTTCTTCTTGGCGCGATGCTGACCCGTTTGCTAATGAAGCAATTCAACGGGTGTCGATGTTGATTGAAGATTCTCAAATGTCCCACTGTGATGCCAACTTACCAATTGTAGTTGGCCTGACGAAAGTTTATAAAGACTCAGTTAGTCGATGAAGAAAACAAGTGTCTTTGCTGTGTTAGAAACAGCAATCCTCTTCGAAAGACTTGGCTGCTGTAGGACACTATAGTTCATGAGTGTCCCCGATGAGTTTAGGCTGCTGGCTTCCTTCGTAGGGTAAGACGCAAAGGGACGTCAGGATGTGGCTCTGCTGTCCACTGGTCCTGATCTGGAACTGCTGCTGGCTTGACTCTGCTGTGATGAATCTAGGACTCGATTTCTGCTACCTTTACTGCAGTTGGGGTAGACAGGATGACGGTGTATGGTCCCTTCCAATGAGGTTCCAACGGTGTCTTCCTCCAATCTTTGATCCACACCGAGGTACCAGGCTTGTAGGGATGCAGTGGTTCCATCAAATTGATAGGCAACTGGTCCTGTATCCACGTGTGAAGAGTCTGCAGAACAGAACTAAGAGCTAGGAGTTCTTGTCTGGTTATTTCTGAACCAATCTGTGGCAAACTACCTTTAACACCCTGCACTATTGGTGGGGGTTTGCCATACACAACTTCAAAAGGGGAAAATCCTGATGATTTTACAGGAGCTGAGCGTATTCTAGGTAATGCTATTGGGAGAACCTGGGGCCACTTTAGGTGGGTCTCCTGACATAGCTTGGACATCTGAGATTTCAAAGTTCTATTCATTCGCTCAACTTTCCCTGAACTTTGGGGTCTGTATGCAGTGTGTAACTTCCATTGTATCTGTAGGGCACTTGCTAACTGCTGGGTAATTTGAGATACAAAGGAGGGTCCATTGTCTGACCCTATTACTGCTGGAATTCCAAATCTGGGGATAATCTCTCTTAGCAAAACTTTAGTTACTTCTCGGGCTTTTTCAGTCCTGGTGGGGAAAGCTTCCACCCACCCAGAGAAGGTACAAACTAATACTAACAAATAACGGTATCCATTGGCTCTTGGCATTTCAGTAAAGTCTACTTGCAGGTGGTGCATGGGGGTTACACCTCCTGACTGAGCTCGTGGTGGTGGCGTGGGACCCTGTTTGGCATTATTCTTGGCACAAATTAGACACTGGCGGGCTACTGAGGCTGACAGGGAGTGGAGGAGTAGCCTAGTGGTTGGGGCAAGGTACTTCAGGCCGGAAGGTCGGGGGTTCAAATCCCAGTAGAGGACAGCAACCTTGGGCCGGAAGGACTGGGGTTTCTAGTCCCACAGGTGCTCCTTGTGGTCTTGGGCAAGCCACTTAACCCTCCATAGCCCATGTTCCCTATAAAATAGTTATCTCCAAGTTATAATACCCTGTTCAATGTAATTTCAGTTTGTTCAATGTAAACCGCACTGATGCAGAATAGCGCGGTATATAAGAGAATGTAAATAAATAAATAAAATAAATAAATAAATAGGGCTCCCAATAGAGCGATACAAAAATGTGATTTAAGTGCTTTCTCCATAGCACTCTTTCCATAATGTGTGGCTTGATGAAAAGCTTTGACAAAGGCTGGTCCTAATGATTCAGGGATCACTATTCGTCCGGGAGGCTGACTGCCCTCGGGAGGTGGCAGCCCAATCCATCCATCTTTCAGTACTCCCTCTTCCTTATTACAGTAGTAATCCAATTCTTTGGTGGTATATCGTGGCGTCCATAAATTAAGGGGTACTGGAAACAATGCTGCTTGTATTGGCATGGCTTGTGATGAAATTTGGCCTGTCATGGCTGCTTTACGTGCTGAAGCATCAGCAAATCTGTTTCCTTGGGCGATTTCTCCTTTCCCCGCTTGGTGTCCACGACAGTGCATGACAGCTACACGTGTCGGGGCCTATACGGCATCTAGTAACATTAATATTTCTGGGCCATATTTGATTGATTTGCCTCCTGCGGTAATGAGCCCTCGTTCTTTGTAGAGAGCTCCATGGGCATGCAGAGTGGTGAAGGCATATTTTGAGTCCGTGTATACGTTCAGCAGGAGTCCCGCACCCAATACTAGTGCTCTGGTAAGTGCTATCAATTCTGCTTTCTGGGCTGATGTGCCTGATGCAAGGGCTGATGATTCAATGACTTTCTCCTGGGTTACCACTGCATACCCTGCACAACGTCGTCCATCGATAATGAGACTACTTCCATCCACAAAATACGTCTGGTCGGTGTTCTCTAAGGGCACATCAGTTAAATCAGATCGACTTGAAAATACAGTATCCATGACTTTATACAGTCGTGCTCTGGGGGGTCCTCACTGATTGGTATCAGGGTAGCTGGGTTCAAGGCATGGCTCACTTCCAGTTGTATTTGTGGATTTTCACATAGCATGCTTTGATATTTCAACATCCGAGAATTGGTGAGCCAATGATTTGCTTTTTGTTCCATAAGGGCTAGTACCGCATGTGGTACTGTGACGCGTAGATTCTGTCCTAAGGTGAGTTTGTCTGCTTCACTTACTAATAGTGCTGTAGCTGCAACAGCTCTCAAACATGGTGGCCATCCTTTGGCCACAGTGTCCAATTGTTTTGATAGGTACGCTACGGGTCGTTCCCAATGTCCCAATTTCTGGGTCAACATGCCTAAAGCATTCCCGTGCATCTCGTGCACGAATAGATGGAAAGGCTTGTGGACATCTGGCAACCCGAGTGCTGGTGACGACATCAATTCTTCCTTCAGGGTCTTGAAAGCTACATCTTGCTCAAGTCCCCATTCTAGTGGTGATTTTTCTTCTCCCTTGGTGGCTTCATATAGTGGTTTACCAATCTGAGCAAAGTTAGGTATCCATATCCGGCAGTATCCTGCTGCTCCCAGAAAGGCTCTGACTTGCTTTCTGGTAGTTGGGGTTGGAATACTGCACACGGCTTCTTTTCTCTCGCGTCCCAATTGTCGGCTTCCTTTGGTTAGACGAAAGCCCAAATATTTGACCTCTTTTTGGCATAGCTGTGCTTTTGCTCTGGAAACTTTGTAACCAGCTTCATCCAATAGTTGCAAGAGGTCAGTAGTGGCTTGTATACATTCACTTTCTGATGTGGCGGCTACCAGTAGGTCATCTACATATTGGAGGAGTACTCTTCTTTCAGGAGCCACTGGATAGCTTGAAAGATCTTGGTTTAGTGCAGCACTGAAAATGGTAGGTGAGTTCTTGAATCCTTGAGGTAATCGTGTCCAAGTGAGTTGACCCCGCTTCCCCGAGACAGGGTCCTGCCATTCAAAGGCAAACAGCAATTGGCTAATTGGGGCTAATCTTATGCAGAAGAACGCATCTTTCAAGTCCAAAACAGTAAAGTGGGTGGCTTCAGCAGGAATCAATCCTAGGAGTGTGTAGGGATTTGGCACAACTGGATGTATGGTCTCAACTGCTTCATTCACTCTCCTTAGATCTTGCACTGGGCGGTAGTCACCTGTCCCAGGCTTCTTTACTGGCAGGAGGGGTGTGTTCCATGGTGACTGACAAACTTTGAGTAGGCCATACTCCAGTAGCCTTAACAAGTGACGATGGATACCGTCAATTGCTGCTCTTGGAAGTGGGTATTGCTTAACATGTACTGGCTGTGCACTAGGCTTGAGATTCACAATTATTGGAGCTATATGTTTGGCCAGGCCTGGTGGATTGCCCGCTGCCCATACCCCAGGAGGGGCATCAATGCTTTTCAAAGTAGGTTCAAAATAGGTATCAGTGATTGGCTCAGTACTTGGCTCAGTACTATAATATCTCCATTCTTCTTCTCGAGGAACAGTAAGCACCATTAGTCCAGCAGGTTTTGACTGGGAATTCACTGTCATTTGCATTTCTCCTTTCTCAGTAAAGGATATCTGGGCCTGCAGCTTGGCTAGCATATCTCGTCCCAGCAATGGCACTGGGCACTCAGGCATATAAAGGAATTGGTGCGTTATCTGCTGTCCTCCTAAATTACATATGTGGTTTTGAAGAAATGGCTTTGTGGCTTTTGCGCCAGTTGCTCCCACAATGGTGACTGCTCTTGTAGAAAAAGGAGCTATTTGTTTATCTACTACAGAATGTTCTGCTCCAGTATCAACCATAAAGTCCATAAATTGGTCTCCTATTTGTATACTGACCATAGGCTCCTGGAGACCTAAAGCGAATTCGGAGCCCGGTCTGTCCTAATCTGCTTCATCTAAATCGGAGGCCGTTGCTGCTGCAACTCCCTGTATGGCCTCCGCCCGTTCTCGTTGAAAATATTCTTGATTGGTTCCTCTGCGGTTCTGGGGTTGGCCTCTCTCTCTGTCCCTCCAAGGGGCGTGTTCCCCTCCATCCTGTGAGGCCTCTTCGAGTCGCGGGCATGCACTTCTCAAATGTCCTTCTTCCTTGCAGTAAACGCATTGGTTCGCGCCTAATGGGGGCCGGTCATTTCCTCGGCCCCGCCCTCTTCCTCTGCTCCTTCGATTAGGGACACCTCCCCTTTTCTGTTCCACTATGGCCGCAGCCAAAAAATCCGCTTTCTTCTTCATCCGTCGATCACTTTCTTTCTGTCTTTCATTATCACGATTCACATACACTTTATGAGCGACTTCCAGTAACTGTGTTGCATTCATGCCCGCAAACCCTTCTAGTTTCTGTAGCTTACGTCTAATATCTGGTTGGGACTGGTTCACAAAAGCAGAATTCACCATGCATAGGCTTCCTGGGGCATCTGGGTCATAGGGAGTATACATTCTATATGCTTCAGTCAATCTCTCATAGAATACTGCTGGGCTTTCATCTATGCCCTGATTAACTTCGGTCACTTTAGAGAGATTCATGGCTTTCTGACCCCCCTTTCGCAGACCTTGCATAAGGCCTTGGCGAAACCGGGATAGGGCTCTGGATCCTACTTCAGTATTTGGATCCCATTTGGGGTCTTCGTTAGGGAATTCTTTCTGAGCTGCTTCGCGATTGTCTATTCCTGCTCTTTCAGCTCCCTCTGCTACAGGATTATCTGCTAGCCAGTCGATAGCAGCTCACTTAATTCGTGTCCGCTCCTCAGTGGTAAATAGAGTAGACAGGAGCTGACGGCAATCTGCCCAAGTGGGCTGGTGAGTTTCCATGATCGAATACATCAATTCTGTTAACTCTTGGGGCTTATTAGTGTAGGAAGCATAATGCATCTTCCAGTTTAACAAATCAGCAGTGGAGAAAGGCACATATACTAGACTCAGGGGTCCCGCTACTATCTGATCATGCTCATCCCGCACGGGCAGCCCCGGGACTTGTCTCAAGGGGGCTATTACTTTCGGGAGAGCTTTCGGCTTCTTAGTAGTGACTTTCGGGATCTTGGTGGGGGCTTTCAGCTTCGAGACTCGCTTAGTCTGGGGAGCCTCACTTGCAACCGATGAACTAGCACTAACAACTGATTTTTCACTTTCTGTCTCTGTCTGGGAGGATACATCTTCATCCTCCTGCTCTGACTCCAGCTTATCCTCAGTCTCTGTCTCAGACTGATCAGCATCTTCTCTGGGCAGTTCATCTGGCTGATCTTCTGGTTGGTGAAGAGGTGGACTCTCCGGTCCCGGGGGCCTGCCCCGGGACGCGGTGGTACTCTCACTGGGTGCTGAGCTCGAGACTGCCTAATTACAGCTCCCGGGGACTCAGGATCTACAAGAACAGGTTTCTGGCTAGGTATCTTAGCTGTCCCTGTTTTCTGGGTCTGGTCTGTTAATGCTAACATTATTCTGCACTGCTCTTCATAACAGCGCTTTGCCCAAGGGGGCGGATCCTCACAAATACTCAACCAAGAATCTATATATGGATACTGATCGGGGTGCGCTATTCGCACCTTCCGATGAACTGACTGAATAATTCCTAGGTTAAATGTTCCATCTCGAGGCCACATGGGGTTTAAGACGGGGCCACTCCCTAGTACACAAAAGCTGTAATCATGAGGCAGTCAGTTTTACTCCATAATCTCCTGAATATCCTTTACTAAAATGTTTGATCATACACTCTAACGGAGTGTTCCTTGTAGACCCCTCCCCTCCCATATCGATGTGTGCGCGCAACAACAAACAGAAGGGAAAAGGAAGGCGGACCGTGGGTAAGGGGTCCTCACGGCCCTAGAAACATTTAAGGGAAACAAATAACAAGACAAGACGACAGTCGCTTCCTCCTTTTTACGATCTGGACGCGGTCGCCCAGCCAGAAAATGCGTTACTCAGGAGTCCGCCTCCACTTGGTCTGTGTTGCAAGACCTCTCATTCACACAATCATGCTAGCAACGTATCCCAAAAACAGCCCAATCCTGTCTCTGCTGACTAGGCTATATCAAATTCCAAAATCAAAAAGACGATAGTTTCACCTTGCGCATACTCATGCAGGGTTAATCGGACCGTCTTGGGAGGTGATCAAGCTCTCTTACCAAATATCAAATTCCAAAGTTCCAACAACAGTTCTGCTCTGACTCATCTGTCTAGTCAAATCAAAACTATACTCACCGGATCCGGTCCCAGTTCCCAAGCAAGCGCATGAGTTGGACCTCGGACTCCCCTCACGGGTTCGAGGTGTTGGTTCCGTCCGGGTCCGGCACCCGCCGAGGTCCGGCCAGCTCCCTCCGATGCAAGGGACCGGTGGCGCCAGAGAGCGAGCCCACGTCGGGAGGGCACGATCCCGGCAGGACCAAACCTGTAGAGGCGGAAAGTCGTGGTATATTGCCCTATATACCCTCTATTACCACACCTTCCCGGCCAACGCACCAAGAATATGTAGCAGCAGAGCGCAGACAAACCAACAATACCAGGAGTCTGTTCAGAAGGTCCAAATCATTTATTTGTGCACAAGTCTCAAGCAGAATCAAATTCAAAATGGCTGAGCAATGGCTGTTAGTAAAACAACAACTTTTATACTTTTCTTGTCCATTCTAGGTATAGGCAAACTTTTCATTGGTCCCGGTAACCCCTTCTACCCCATCTATTGGTCCCGGTAACATTACATAGTCATCCAATTAGGACTTTGGTCTGGGCTCAGCACCTGCTTTACCCCCCTTACAGTCCCAATTACAATGGTCAGTTCTTCCAACTTTGATACTTTCCTCCTCCAAGGTCACTTAGCTAACTAGAACATGTGGGAAAGCAGGGCACTGTAACTTTTCTTTCAGCAGTGTTAATTAATTCCATAGAAGCTTCACTCTCTTATCAATACCAATTAAAGTTGTTTTTCTATATTTTCTAAGTTTCGATTCTGCTTAGCTATACTTAATTGTGCTCAGTTAAGTTTCGATTCTATGGTAGCAGCATTCAGGGGAATGTGTAATTCCTTTGGGCCTCTCCACAGGCTTCATTTACAGGTCAACCTACTTAGGCCTCTCTGCTCATTTCAGACGCCATGGATCATAGGCCTTCGCCTACCACACTATGATTCCAGAAAAAGAACCTAGAGCAGAGGAATTAAGAATTCTACAATACCCTATGGCTCCCAAGGAAGCATCTATGCTTCCCATTCACAAGATCTTACATGATCTGATGTTGAGAGTGTGGGAAACTCCTTTAATGATATCTTCACATTCCCAACGCCTTGACACTATGTACCGAGTGCCAAGTTGTCCTGGTTTTCAAAAAATTCAGTTACCACACCATTCAATGGTAGTGGAATCAGCCATGTGAAGAATCAAGAGTGCAAAAACACACTCTTCTAATCCTCCAGGCCCTGAATCCAGGATATTCAATGCCTTTGGCTGTCGATGTTTTCAATCCTCCATGCTGGGAGCCAGGATCAGATCCTACATTCTGTATATGGGAATGTTCCTGGAAGAAGTCACAAAAGACTTAGAGCCTCATTAGTCCTTCTGTCTCAGAGGAAAAAAGAGCAGACTACCTTATTCTGGTCAAACATGCCCAGAATGTCTCTAAATTCATGAACCGTGCTACCTTTGATTGTTTTGAATGTCTTAGCAGAACCTCTGCTAAATCCATAGGAGCACGTCGTATTGCTTGGCTTCAAGCATCAGACTTAGAACAGTGGGTGCAAGAAAAGCTGGGAAACATTCCTTGCACAGGATAAAATCTTTGGCAAGGACTGGCAGGACAAGGCTAATCAGCTTGAATCTGACAATACTACTTTGAACAGATTGTCAAAGGCTACAGCCAACCCAGCAAAAAAGAAAATGTTCAAGAAACCTTTTTTCAGTAAGAAAAAGAAGTTTTACCAATCTTACATCCATCAAATTCACTGTCCACTTCATGTTTCCCAAAAGGGATAACAACAAAACAGACAGCAGAGAAAGCCGCAAGCTCAAAAAGCTCAACTGGCTCAACAGACCCAGCCCCCTCAGGGTCTTTGACTTCCACCTAGAGAACTTAGTCATTCTGCCCCTAAAAGGTCCAGAACCTTTGACCATTCCAGGCAGACTTGTGATAAGGAAGCTTATCATAGTTCAGGAAGAAATAATACAAGAGGTGAATTGGCTCATGTAAAGGTTCTGTTTCTTGTTAGTCACTCCAGGCCAGGGAAATCCCGAACCCTCATCTGCGGTGTGCTGCTCCGGCTGCCTGGAATCCAGGGGAATAAAACTCACAGACCACACAGTAGGAAAGTATGCAAGTTTATTCCAAAGGGTGGAGGGATTGTCCGTATTTTATACATCATCAGAAACATATTCATACGTCATCCACCCATCTTCTGGGGGCCCACTATAGTTTATCAGTAACTAATGCAAATACAAGTCATCCTTGAGTAGAACAATCAGTTTAGCTTACACAGCACATTCCTTTTTCCATACCCACACCAGAATGTACAAAGGGCACACACATAGGATTCTGATTTCTATAGGATTCTAATTTCTCTTGTGCAGGCCTCCTGTATATGCACTTAAACTAAGCATTATTATTACAAAGGGCACATATATAGGATTCTGATTTCCCTAACAATCCCCCCTTTGGGCCTGCTTAGGCCCACTATAAGAACAGCCTAACAATTTACTACAAAATAACTAAACAGACATTATTAATGGAACATCTGTATGTGGCAGCTCAGGTACATCAGCCACCATAAAAGCAGAAGTATAGGAATACATAAAAGTGGTAGAGCTTTGTAAGGCCTTTCAACAACAGTCAAGAACAAATGAATATACAACAAAAAAGAACAAGAATTATAAAACCGCTCAATAGGGCAATAAGCAGTCCTTTGAGACCACCCCAAAGAAAAATACATCAGAAAGTAATCATAAGAAACTTCCCTGTAGTTGAAGAACAGTATAGAGCAGTATTAGGCAGGCTAAAAGCAGAAACAATAAAACAATCCGTAGCATTAAAACTAGAGACAGTTTACAATGAGCAAGGGACCTAGTCATATCCCAAAGAGAGGCGAGTAACACCAATGTTATACAAAAAGATAGAAAAAGAAACATGGGGCTGGGTGCAGTTTAAATTGTCAAGTACAGTAAACTTCTGCATTTCACACAGATTAGAAGGTACAGTAATGAGACATGTTGAGAGAAAAGCTTCAGTTGGTAGCAATCTGCGCACACAAAAAGTAAGGTAGTCTGGGCAAGTAGTATTGCCGTATTAACAGTTCCCGAAATGGGCTGAAGGAGGCACCACATGAGTGGTAGGAGGAGTCAACACAGTCTTGTGCGTGATGGTCAGGAGGCTGGAACCGAAGATGTCAGTGGAGATGATACACGCTTGATTCTTGACGCATGGATCCACGAAGGGGAGGAGTCACACAGGATGGCTGTCCATGTGATGGCGATCACTGTAGTTTGGAGGTCCGTAGAGCGGGTCTGAGGTACCGTGCTTTTGAAGTGCTCTGACCTGTACCTGGTCACCAACCTTGAAGGGATATGTTGGTTCGGTACCTCTAGGCCGAAAGCTGCTTTTCTTCAGGAGTCTTCTCCTCTCCTCTCCATTTGCTAGGGCCTTGGCTGCCCCGGCGTCAGCTACTTCTCATCCTGGTCCTGAAGCCTGATCTGTATATGGAGAATGTTTCCAGCGAGGGCAATGGCTTCAGGATCTTTTAGCCGCCACCTTCACTGTAATCGGTGTTATCAGAAGAACTTGGAACGGTCCCATACTGGAAAAGGGGCTTGTACTGTGTGCTGGTGGTATGTCTTTACCAAAATCCAGTCTCCGGATTGAAAGAAAAGAGCTGAGTCATCCAGCAGAAAGGACTGGACCTGCTGAACATACCTGTGGAGGGAAGAGAGATGCCTCTGCTGCTAGGAAATACAAGAGATCAAATGTGAGGCTCAGGTGTATAAAAAATAAGCAGTCTTCCATATAACAGTTCAGAGGGAGAAAAAGTTCAGTCTACTCCCTTAGGGCAATTTTTTTTTTTTTTTTTTAACAGAGTCAAAGGCAAGACAGTTTAGGTTTCGGAGGTTCCCCCTTTCGTGGATTGCTGCTTGCATACAACAGCCAATCCTAAGCAACTCAATTTAGCTAATACATTTTGACAAGATGCCCACACTTCCTCAAATTTTTTCACAATTTTAGAATTATACCAATTTGTAAAAATTTGTGTAAGTAACTTTCCTCCTTTAGCTTCATGTGTCGGGCCAGGACACATAGAGGCAAAAAGGGATAAAAGCATCTGAAAAGCACCACATGGCCAGTGTGGGTCTCCCCAAAGCTCATTAGAATGAAAAGTGCACTCAGCCTATCTCCAAGTGTCTATTTCCAATTATTGGATATATCTCTGGGCTAGATGACTTCCAAAATTGGAGTTAATGCGGATGGCATAATCAAATATTGTAGAGTATTCATTGTCAGTTTTCTTTCTAGGTGGATACATCGGATACATCATTTCACATTTCAATTTACCCTCACCATTTTATAATGTTAATCTGAGTTCTCTTTTCCAACATGAATATTCCATCACACTCCTCTCAACACCACTTTTTTTTCACTTACATCATTCCATCAAACTACATGCATAGGTCCTTCTGTCTTTTTTATACCATACTAGTGTATCCTTATTTGGCAAGGCTGCTAAGAACATCAAACAATTGTTAGAAACTTAGTATTTTTTGTAAATGTAGATCCTTTTCAATAAGCATAAACAGTGCTCATTCTAATTAGCAACTGCCTAAACAAAATATAGATAAAGTCCTTACAATATAGACTAGTGCTTCACGGCATTTTATAACATCAATCCCAATAGGAAGGAGTATGGCTTCTAACAGAACAGCCACATAATCTCTCAGGTGTGACTAAAGTCTATCTTATACCCGGTTCCCAGTGAGAGTGTTGTGGAAACTTAAAAATATTTGAGGACTGATCTTATAATCGCAGTGCCCACAAGGATCTGTGGAAGTTGCTCACTAATCATGGTGTTTAAGAGATCCTTTTGAGATGAGAGGCCTAAGAAGGTTCAAGGCATTTGTGGTTGGGCCTCAGGGCGATGTTTCCTCGGGTTCTTCTTGGCCTATTCCCCCCTGCCTAGTCATGTCTCTTCAGAGGCATAAATATGCAAGGTTCATGTTCTTCAGGCCTTGTGGGTCCTCGAGGAGTCTTAAAGCAGTCAGAATTCTGGTGGCATCACACTCGGAGCAGCACGTTTATTGCCTTTTCCAAGGTTGTAGCCTGTGATAAGGAAGCTTATCATAGCTCAGGAAGGAGCTATAGAAAAGGTGAAGTGACTCTGAACAAGCAACCTGTCAGTTCTGGTAGAAATAAGAAAACAGAATTTTCCCATAAAAGACTACCAGTCCCAGAATGCACCAGGTTTCCAACAGCCATTAGAGGAGCTGAAGTGGAGAAACGTGTGTTCAATCAGGAGGGCTATGAGGTAATCCCTAAGCACTCATCTCAAAGGGCAGGGCCTGATTCAGCACAGCTGCGCTGTGTTAGGGAGGAGCACTCATCTAAGCAGAATAAGAGTAGAGTTTATTCTACAGAGGACCATCTTCATGATCACCTTGGATATCCAAAGAAGGATCATCAGTTTCATCTGAAGGATCATCAGAAGCAGAAGCCAAACCGGACGGACAGAGAGGGAAAGAGACCCTTTGGAAGAAGGAAGAGAAAAGCCTTTGAGAGGTCTAGAAGAGTCCAAAGCAGTACGTATACTGGGAGGCATTTCAAGGGCCAGCATATACCATTGGACTGGGGACAACCAGAGGAATGGTGCTGCAGAGCTAGGAATCACCAGACGCTACCTGTGAGGGAGACGGTTGCACGTGGAAGGGACCCTAAGACCTATGCCAGAAGGTATGGGAAGAGAGATCCAGTGTCCAGGGATCTGGATTGGAAGGCTGGACATAAGAACTGGACTACATACTGGCCAGGCTATATAGAGAGGAACTCTAGCAGCAATGGAAGCTCAGGTATGAACACTGATCTATGCCCTAGCTATAACCTTGAAAGACAGCAGGGAAACAAGTATTCTCCTGAAAGTGCTCCATTGAGAGATTCATCTGTGCCAATCCATGATATTGAACCCATGCTTGTTGAACAAGGGGGAATAATAGCAGATGAAGATCCTATTTATATGGACTGCTCTCTATCTAAACTCCGTTGGTAACTTTCTGTTATAAAGTACAGCAACCATCACAAAGAAATGCAAATTTGTTCTTTAATCTACTCAGAAAGCTCCTGAAGCAGGATTTGACCCACACAGTAGAAAGCAAGCCAGCTAAGGGGTTTCAGCTGGATAACTGCTAGCAATTAAGCCTTACCTAATTGCTTGTGAGCTAGGAGAGAATCACTTCTGAATTTATATGTAAAGTAATCAGAAGTTAACCTGAAAAGAACAGTTTGTTTCTTGCTTTGTGGCTTTTCATTTGTTGTTTTCCTGATTTTGACTTTGTTTTTCCAAGTTAACACTGAAAGCAAGTAACCTAATTTATGTGCTACCAAGCATATCTGTGTTGGGAGAAATAACCCCATAAATAAATATCTTATTGGCTTTACCCAAGAGCACAACTAAATTATTGTCAGCAGCTGTGTCTGGTGTGAATGAACTACATTGCCCACAATACCTTGCAAATCATATAGAAATATGCACTTGCCAAGAGTGTGAAGATTCTCACCCAGGCAGCCGTCTGACAAGCCTCACCTTCTGTCTCTCTCTCTTTTATTATTATTATTAATTTTTTATTTTTTTTTTTGTTTTTTAAACCTCTCCTAGATCGTTGCTAACAAGTAAAATTTAGTTTATCCAATCATCTCAAGTTAATATTATTATTTTATTTGTCTACTAACTTTACAAATATTCTCATATTTCCTGGTAACTAAGCTCCATCTTTCCACTAAATGTGATCTATGTGCTTGGGAACAAAGCAATTGCAGATCAGCCTCTTTCCAAAATTCTATAATTTCTATGTGTACTGAACCTCTACATAATGTACTGCTACGACAAGTATTTTGGTAACATAAAGTGCAAGTGTGTAAACTAAAGAAAACTTGTATGTCATAGTGCTACAATATACTGTATTACTAAAACTGAAATGTTAAAAACCTTTTCTCTCTGGACCCCAACACATCAAATCAGAAAGATAGCCAGCACCCATGGTGCTACTGTCCTGTTCATCAGTCATCAGCACCGAGCTTAACAATGCAAAGTAATTAACTTAAAATCTTACAGTTCAGGAAACAGACATTCAAATAACATGAAACTGCAAAGAGGTGAATTCAAAATCATGCTTTGTCACATTTAAATTAAAACCTTATACATAATACTTGAGACTGGTATCAAACTGATCTGAAACAATGAAATTATGTTAAAGCAATCTATTTAGAGTAACAGTTCAACCTTGATGTTATCTCAAACACAAATAGCAAAGTAAACAGCAGGTCTGTCTTGAGTCCAAATTCCTTCAGGCAAATGCAGATAGCTGAACAAGAGTCCTAAATACTAAGAGTTTAAAAAGAAAAAGTTGCTTGAGAATTGTCACTAATTGTGATTGCTATTAAATTCCTATAGTTACAACTGTATGTGTTTCTATAATATATGAACAATAATTATGACCTCTGAGGTGCTTGCCACAAAATATAAAAATCATTGTTTTTTAAACTCTTTAAGTTTACTCAATAGCATACACAAAGACCAGACACATAACATGACCTTCTTATTCACTCAGGATTCAAATCATTTTGTTTTTCAAGTTGCAGTCTTAATTACTGGCTCAGGATGCCCCATTGTCCTGATAGGGTTCCCAACCCCTACTTTGAAGGTTAAAGAAAAACAGAACAGTTTCCACCAGACCTTTCTGACATCATTACAGCCTTTTTACACCCAGCCAAACGGATATCAGCTCTCTTAGTTTAGGCAAAGGTAACTCCACAATACCCTTTATTCTCTCCGGATTTATTTTTTAGTTTCACTTTCCTTCACTTATAATATCACTTCAAGATGAATGGAATTCAACCCCTGGCTAGTAAATATGGCCATGCTACAAAATGCATTGACAAACGGCCAGAGAAGGGCTGTACTATAATCCAAAACCATTTGCGCCTTCTGTAGCCCACGGGAGGGGCTGCCCCCCTTCCCTCTCTCTTCTTTGTTCTCTGTTCGTTTTTTAAGTTTATTGTTTCGATTCTAGTGCTGTAGGGGGAAGGGATAGCCCCAACCTAAATTTTTTTTTTCTCTTCAGGACACCCTGAAACCTTTCTTACCCAAGAAATGCAGCAGATTGTGAATGGCTTCTATCACAACTGGTTTCTCCTGCCCTGAACATAGAAGATCATCTACATAGTGCCTAGGGAGCAGGCTCAAACATATACCTCAAATCTACAATACTGAACCATTTGTGTTCATGCAAAATTTAGCTCAATATTTTTAACCAAAAGCATAAATATACAAATCAAGGGGTTTCTTTTGAAATAAGGTTTTCAAAGGAAAGTATCCGTTGCTAGGTCTGGACAATCTTATTCAGATTCCTTAAATCCTGCACCAACCAGCAAGTAAAAGAAAAACAATATTTACTGTAAACAAAACATATTTTTTTTCAGCTTGTTGGGAAGGACACAAAGGAGTTACTTATTTGGGAAACTTCTGTTTCAGTTCTTATTTAAACAAGAGATAAATCAAAGCTTACAAGTGCTTTCTTAAGAAATTTCACCCTGCATAATGAACTAGACCCTCGGGGTATTTGGAGCGCACCCCACTCCCCGAATTCCTCCACTATTTACATTATACATCTCACTCACACACAATCAGTCTCAGTTCCCAATAGAATATACAAACCACCAAGGTAGAAACCAAAGTCCCACTTTTCCTTACCTCGATCTGTGCACAGAATTTACTGGGTTGCTGCATGGTCTGTCACATTCCGATTCACAATACCTCTAGTCACCTAGGATCATTACCAGCTAGTAAAGAGACCTCTCCGCAGAGAAGGAGGTGAGACTGTTGAAATCAACAGGACGCGTCTTCGCACCTCCACTCAGCAGGAGTCACTCCACTGTGGGAAAATCCCGGCGAGCCCCAGCTGTTATTTACACTTTTACCTGTGGCCAATTCACCTTTAGCCAACCTGGCCAATGAGACTCTGAGAGGGATATTGTGAAGCAGATTAAGAGCTCTTTTAGTATTTCATTATTCAGTACATTGCTATAGCAATGGGTGTCTAAATACAGACACACCCTTTTACATATTTCATTGACAGTTATACCGTTGTTAAGTACAAAAGTAATTTTCTTTCTATTTAGCTTGTCTTCTTACAATATGGCAATAAATAGACACTCTGCAAACAAATAATAATTTACATTTTAGTATGCTGTTTAACTTTAAGTTTCTGTTCTGTCTGCCTGTCCGTAACCTTTGAACACAAAGAACAGGAAGGGAGGGGGAGGGAAGAGCAAATCAGTGGAAGAATAAGCAAACACCACTTGTCACTTGCATTCCAGAGTCATCAGTTCTAGAGAGAGGGGGGGGGTCGTATAGGCACAGAGATAAACATGCTAACAGACTCCTGTAACTTACACTGACAATTTATGTAGAATGGCTGTTTTTTAGCTGCAGTTTTAAAACGTATCACAACATATAGCAGAACATGCACTCCCGCGGATTCTGGAGCAGCCCCCTCACCTTGGGACCCCCCCATCCTCTAATTAATTCACAACAAACGCACGTCTGGCCACTTGCTTTCTGCACAGTATCTATCACGAGCGCTATATCGCTTCAAAATACGGCAGGGGCGTATAGCCAGACTCACACACACACACAGCCCTCACAGCAGCCGCAGATGAGAAAGAGAAAAAAAATTTAGCTTTCCCACCGATTCCCACCCAGGGAACAGAAAAGTCTTAATTACCATTTGACCATGCTACCAAAGCAATAGGGACACTCCCAACCAAAGGGAGAATACCAGTTCTAATTGAAACCGTGCTACCAAAGCACAGGGATCCCTGGCCAACGGGAGTATCGCCACTTCTGACACCAAATGTAAAGGTTCTGTTTCTTGTTAGTCACTCCAGGTCAGGGAAATCCCGAACCCTCATCTGCGGTGTGCTGCTCCGACTGGCTGGAATCCAGGGGAATAAAACTCACAGACCACACAGTAGGAAAGTATGCAAGTTTATTCCAAAGGGTGGAGGGATTGTCCGTATTTTATACATCATCAGAAACATATTCATACGTCATCCACCCATCTTCTGGGAGCCCACTATAGTTTATCAGTAACTAATGCAAATACAAGTCATCCTTGAGTAGAACAATCAGTTTAGCTTACACAGCACATTCCTTTTTCCATACCCACACCAGAATGTACAAAGGGCATACACATAGGATTCTGATTTCTATAGGATTCTAATTTCTCTTGTGCAGGCCTCCTGTATATGCACTTAAACTAAGCATTATTATTACAAAGGGCACATATATAGGATTCTGATTTCCCTAACAGCTCTGAATAAGCAACCTGTGCTGGCTGGTAAAAGCACTAAAACAGAGTGTTTACCTAAAAGACTACCAGACCCAGAATGCACTGGTTTACAGAAAGCCTCTAGGAGAGCTGAAGTAGGGAAACGTGTGCCTAATCAGAGGAACAATGATGTAATCCCTAATCACACATCTCTTAGGGCAGGGCTTAATTCAGAACACCTGGAGTGTGCTAGGGTGGAGCGGCCATCTAAGCACTTTAAAGCTAGAAGAAATTCATCATACAGACAGCAAGGAGAGCGATGGCAGCAAGGACAGCAAGAGCTGGAGAAGGAGAGACTGATCGTGAAAAGAAGGAAGAACAGCAAGACGTCCAGAAGGTCTAAGAAAGGAGCCCTAGGCAGTACATATGCTGGGAGAGATTCCTGGGGCAAGCATTCTTCATTGAACTGGAAGAAGCCAGAGGCTTGGAGATATACAGCCAGGAACCCTCGGACAGCACCTGTAAGGGAGACGGCTGCATCTACAGAAAGAAGGAGCTCTAATACCTATTCAAGGAGGTATGGGAAAAGAGACCTGAAGTCCAGAGATTCTGTCTGGAGAGCTGGGCACAGAAGGTTTGCTACCTACTGGCCAAAATACCCTGAGAGGAAACCTAATGACAACATGATCTCAGGTATGAACTCTGATCTGTTCCCTGGCTATGCACAAGGAAGACAGCAGGGAAACAGTTTCTATCCTGGTAGAGATCAGTTAGAGAAATCTTCTGAGCCAGTGTATGAAAGTGATCCTATGATATTTCAAGAGCAAGGGGAAATATCAGATGAAGAAATTGAATGCATGGATTGTTCTCTTTCTAAGCTGCTGTTCTAAAGTAATCCTCAGTTAAGGATCAAACACCAAAAGGAACTGTACTGATTTTTAACTTCCCAGAAAAGTTTCTTTGAGAGAAAGCTTTGGGGAAAGTTGGAGCCACGTGAAGAGTGGACCAGCAATGGTTTGCAGCTGGTTAAGCACCTGTGATTAGAGCAAGGCACAAGTGCACGTGGGACTTTGGAAAAAAGCTTCTTTTCTGTGTGAAAGGAAGAAAGCTGTTTTTTTTGATAAAGAGAATTTTACTTTTGGGTTTATTTTTCATTCCAGCACTGCTAAGAAAGTTTATTAGCAGGGGCTAGAAGAAAGACCTTTTCTGTTCCATCAAGGTCTTTACTAAGTTGTTGCATAAGTAATTCAGTTGCCTTATTAGTTTTGTTTCTGGAATAAAACTCCTGAAGAAATTATCCTGTTGATGTTACCAAGCATATCTGTGCGAGGGAATAACACCCCATAAATAAAATCTGTTTTCTGCTTTATACTCGAGCAACTACAATTCTTTATTCTTGTTAAACGGCTAGTTTTGTGTGATTGAACTACAACACCCACAATCCTTTGCAAGTCAAGCAAATTCATGTCCTTGCCAAGATTGTGGAACTTTCACAACAAGCACCCTCGTTTACAGACTATGCCATTTTGCCAAAAGATGGCAACAAATGACATCAGAAAATTGGACTCTGTCCATTGTAAGATTGGGATACAAGCTTCATTTCCTCAACTTGCCCCCACCTACAATTCTAAAACAGTTCAATTCTCAGGGCCCTGCCACCGACCTCTTGTGACAGGAGGTCACGTCACTTCTAGCTCAAGGAGCAATCAAAGGAAGTGCCCATACCCCAACAGAGAACAGGATTCTACTCCCCCTACTTTCTTATTCCAAAGAAGACAGGGGGACACAGGCCTATACTGGACCTCAGAGAATTAAACAAGTATTTGTTCAGAGAAAAGTTCAAGATGATCTCCCTCGGAACACTTTTACCATACCTTCAAAGTCAGGATTGGCTATGTTCTCTAGATCTAAGAGATGCGTACTGTGATGAAGCTGACACTACTGAAGCTATGGAGTTAGAAGAAAATTCTGTTTCTTTTAAAGAAACTGATTTACAGAGAATGCAGTTACCAAGAAGTGCAGCTAGAGGGAGTAGGCATGAGGCTGCAGAAGGTAGGCTGACACACCCAGATTGTAATGATGCAATAGCTAATCAAACACACCTGAGTAGAGGGCCAGAAAGCTCACTAGAGAAACTGCTTTATAAGCAGTGCTCGGTCAGGAGAATACAGAGAGGATCACCAATACAGAGAGGATCACCAATAAAGAGAGGACCCACCAATACAGAGAGGACCACAAATACAGAGAGCAACAGAAGCCCCTGCTACTAAAGAGAGAGAAAGGGGAAAGCTCCAACTACGGAAGGAAAGGCAGTTAAGCTTGCAGTCCTTACAAGGAAGGGACAACTTCCAGGAAGGACAAGCCTATGCTGAAAAGCTCCCGAATGAAGTCTCCAGGGAAGACATTGTAAGCAGGAGAGTGCCTGGTAGAGGGAATACCAGCAACGCACGTCTCAGAGAGCAAAGGTACATTCACGCCTCTGAATGTGTGCCAAGTCCTAGAAAGGCTTATAAACCAGAGAGCCATAGATATGAGAAACAAAGCTGGGGAAAGCTTTGGAAACCAACAAGTGGAGGATATCCTCCTGGCTTCCAGAAAACATTCCACAAGACGTTCTTACACTTTTAAGTGGAAAAGGTTCTCTGTCTGGTGTTCACAAAAGGGACTTAACCCCTTTTTAGTACCTGTAGAGTTGCTACTAGAGTATCTTCTACAATTATCAACATCTGGCCTAAAGACCAATTCAGTGAGGGTCCATCTCAGTGCTATTGCTGATAGCCGCTTTTCATAAACCTTTTGATGGACAACCCATTTCCTCTCATCCACTTATAGCAAGATTTATGAGAGGCCTACTCTTAACAAAACCTCCCATTAAACCACCACCGGTGGCATGGGATCTAAATCTTTGAACCTTTAGCCACTTCATATCTAAAGTTTCTTTCATGGAAAGTTATTTTCCTAATTGCCATCACTTTGCGAGATGCATTAGTGAATTGCAGGCGTTAGTAGCTGACCCTCCTTATAAAAGGTTTCACCATGCAAAAAGGAATCTTCACACTTCGGATTGTAAAAGAGCCTTAGCCTTTTATCTCCAAAGAACTAAGCCACATAGAAAATCTTCTCAGCTTTTTGTGGCTTTTGACTCTAGTCATCTGGGACTTCCAGTTTCTAAAAGAACTCTGTCAAATTGGATTGCAGACTGCCTATCCTACACATATCAGAGTAAGGGACTTTCTCTCGAAGGCCATGTCACTGCTCACAATGTGAGAGCAATGGCAGCCTCAACGGCTAACCTTCGTTCTGTCTCTAGTGATGACATCTGCAAAGCAGCCACTTGGGCTTCGGTTACACACCTTCACAGCCCACTATTGCTTAGACAAGGACCCCCGTCGGGGTGCCTCGTTTGGCCAGGCTGTTCTCCAACATCTCTTCCATACTTTATTCAACTCCTACCCACCATTCGCAGTTTGGATGCCAGAGGTCCATGGGAGGAAGCATGACCCAACTCACCTGGGTTTGCAGCTTGCTGGAGTCACCATTGGCATCTTCCAGCTGGGGATTCCGCATATGTGAAGACTACATTCCTGCTTGTTCCTGGAGATAGCGTACTTACTCACCTGTAACAGGTGATCTCCGGGAATAGCAGGAATTTAGTCTTCACAACCCACCCACCTCCCCTAGGAGTTGTCTCTATCTCTCTCTTTCTCTACTTCTCTCCTTTGGTCTCGGCTATAAACTCAACTGAAATGAGAGAGGTACAGAGGCAGGAAGGCAGCACACATGCGATGTGGGATGCTCCCAAAAGCTTTCCTATTGGACGCTGGGGAGCGTTTCGCGCAGGCTCCGTCGGTACCGACGATACCCATATGTGAAGACTAAATTCTTGCTGTTCCCGGAGATCACCTATTGCAGGTGAGTAACTATGCTTTTCCTGCAAAACTTTAATCCTTTCTGACTCAATGCCCTCTCTAACATAGAGCGCAACCCCTCCACCAATTTGATCAGCTCTATCATTACGATGTAGTTTGTACCCAGGTATCACAGTGTCCCACTGGTTGTCCTCCTTCCACCATGTCTCTGAGATTCCAATCATATCTAACCTTTCATTTAGTGCTATATATTCTAACTCTCCCATCTTATTTTTTAGATTTCTAGCATTTGCATACAAGCATTTTAGAAACTGTATTTTATTCATATTAATCTGGCTATTGGTAGGCATGGGTAATTTGGAATCTTTAAGCTCTGTCTGCTCCATACTCAAGGGTATTTGGGCTACCTTACTGTTTTTTGGAACCTCTCTGCTTTTGGTAGTATCCTTCAAGGATACATTCTTCCGAACCATGCGCTCTTGGGCAATTGTCGGCTTTCCCCTTAAAAGCTGCTCTATCTCCTTTTTAAAGGTTAATGCCAGCAGCCTGGTTCCAACCCGGTTAAGGCGAAGCCCATCCCTTCGGAGGAGCCCCTCCTTTCCCCAGAATGTTCCCCAGTTCCTAACAAATCCAAAACCCTCATCCTTGCACCATTGTCTCATCCACGCATGTATTGTCGTGGTTGATATCCTGAAAACCTGACTGACTTGGGGGTTCCTCAGTGCAAGATTGAGAAGCACTGCATTAGCATTTTAATATATGTTAATGATGATCTTACCGTAGGTCGCATTTTGTTTGGTGGGACTTAGTTACTAACAACACATGTTAACAGTGTTAGTGCATGTTATAACTGCAGCTGTTCGTTTTGTTAAGTAATGGGCAGCCCATAAGATGAGGTTAGGTTGGGGAAAGAAGTTCTGCAGGTAGTGAGTTTTTCAAACTTCAGTCTCACACAAGCTTCTGGAGGATATGATTTTGTGATGCGTGCTCACTTAAGTTTATTTTATTCTGAGTGCTTAGTTAACGTATAAAATGTGGAGTAACAACAGCTTTGTAGGGAGGTTGATTCTCTCTGAAGTTACCCTTTTTCTGCCTCCCATCTGATCAGGCATACACAGCATCATGAAACATGATGTCATCATGGAGTCCTCCAATCCAGATTATGTACTGGTAGAAGCAGAAGCAAACAAGGTGGCACAGGATGCTTTGAGAGCACTGAAGATCTCGCGCCAGCGGTGTTTACGTGCATGTTCTGGAGTGCCAAACTGGACTGATCGATCTGGTACTCCACCTAGAGCAAAGTAAGATACTGACAGAAACATACATCTTAGAGAATGCTACTTAGTGCTGATGTTTTACAAGGCTTTAGGGTTTTGGTGATTTTTGCAGATACTGAATTTGCTTACGATGTCAGAATCTGCTCATTGCCACAGATTTTCTTCTTTTAAAATATTTTAATCTTAAACCCTAGTTTTCTGTTGAGAATTGAGTGAAAAGAAACACAATGGCAGAAAGGAACCGAACATGCTTAGAAAATCCCTCTGTAGGCTGAACATAGAAACCCATTGAGTAGGTTAACTATTCATGATCTTAGAGGGGAAAAAAATTATCTTTAAGAACTGGAAGTTGTAACATTAGTGCACCTGCAGCCAATGCTTTTCCCAGTATGCCTAGACCCTTGGCTGCCTAAAATCAGATAAGAAACAGAATTTAAAATAAAGCAGAGTTTTCTATGTATATTCAACATATGAATACTGAACTTGGGGAAGGCAATTAAATTGTCCAGTCTGTGCACGAGCAAAAGTATATGTAGTGCTCCAGAATGAATGTACTTCCAAATGCATTGCAGCAAAGGCTTTACTGTGGTAAGGTGAGGCAGGAAATGAACCATGTGTTGGTTTGGTCCTTAGCATATTTTCACTTTGAAAATCGGTGTGAAGATCATGGGTAAAAGGTATCCACAGATTTTGCAGCAATGCAGACAGTGGAAAAATTGCTATTTTTTAATATTAATATTGAGGAGTCTCTTGCAACTTTTCCCTTCACCACCTTAACAGAGATAACATTAACAGTATAGAAGGCTTAAAATATTTTATGGGCCCTTATACTAAAATGCGCTGTGGTTTTGCACCTAACGTACCTTTAGTGCACATAGCTAAAGCACATTCTCCTGGAACAAACAGGAAGTCAGCCCTCACATATGGGTGACATGGGCACCGTTGGAGCCACAGAAAGCCTTTGGGAGTTAGACCAAGCATGCGTGGTCACCTTCCCACCCAAGGGTGCCATCTTACCTCAGACTTTTTTCCATGGAGCCCATTGGATGTTTCGTCTGCACCCCAGAGAAAGTTTGCATTTTTTCTCTTGGTTTTTCCTTTATTCTTTAATTCAGTCACGTGCCGTCAACTTCTTAGTTCCTGGAACCACTGTCACCTCATTTTTTTTTCCGGATACTTTTCCTTTCCTTTCTTGTTCTTCGGTGTGTGGGTTTTTTCTTGTGCCATCCCTAACCAGGAACTTGGAGTTTGATCTCACGGGTACTGTTTTATGCTGCTGTGTCCTTGATTAGTGGATGTAAGCAGTGTGACCATTGCAGGCCCACCATGTCCCGCACGGATCCCCACAGATGCTGCCTGCGGTGTTTCAGAATTAGTCACAATGCCTCTGCCTGCTCGCTCTGTCTTCAGATGATGAGTAAGGGTCACAGGAATCACGAAAGGCAGTGGGAGAGCTGTTTGGCCACAAGATCTCCTCTTTGCCTCAACTTCAAGTGTGGAATCGACACCCTTGTGGGCCACTGCGGAATCCTCAGCCTCGCCTGGTGGCCATGCCCACTCAGAGCCCCAAAGTCACGGGGCATCGGACCAGGGATCATCCGCAGAGGGCCGCACCCGGAAGGATCAGATCCCACCAATGGTGGCATTGAAGGATGATGCTGGAACCATGGGTAAGACTTTGTCACCAGCATTGAAGTCCGCGGCTCGATGCCGAGGGCAATGGCCAGGAGCAATCTTCAAAGCTGCCTCGGTGGGAGGAGACTTCAGCAGCATCGGAGGATCAGCATCGGTCCTCCGATGCCCTCGTCATCTAGGAAACCCCCTCAATGGAGCCGGCATTTGGATCGGTACCCATGCCGGTAACTGCGGAGCCTTCTGGCCTTGAGGTCAGGATAGCGGTCTTGGAACGCAGCCTTGCTGCCTTTTTGGCTGAGTAGTGGGGCCCGATACCCGGTTCCTCTGGGTCCTCCGACCCAAAAACTGGTCCCTCCACTACAAGGGCATCACCCAAGGAGATCCAGTTGGTGCTAGAGCGGCATTGGCTTAGGGCCAGTTCCCGGTATCACTCCTAATCCCATTCGAGGCTTCAGGTCTCTCCCATGAGTGCCTCTGATTCGGAGCACTGGGGCCACGGGACCCCATCGACACCCCCAGCCAGACGTGTGCATGAGGCCCGTCAGTTTCTCGAGGTCTCTTCCAATTCTGACTTGGAGTGGGAGACCGATAACGAGTCCCCAGACACGCGGCGACACCGGTGTGACCTCCTCACACCCATCGCCACTGCAGGAGCATTTGAGGTCCCCACCTAAGGACCTCTTCTTCCTTGACTTTGTCTGGAACAATGGTGAAGGCCCTGGCCTTCAGCACAGAGTCCGAAGACCTCAAGATCCTGCAGTATGATGCCCCTCCCAAGGAGGTGCTCATAGTGCCCATTCCACCCATTTTGGAATGCTGCTTGTTCAGGATGTGGGAGTCACCTGTTACGGTTGCCATTGTGAGCAAGTGGCTCGATTCCATGTATCGAATCCGCAAGGGCCCTGTATTCCAAAAAGCACAACTACCACACAATTCCGTGGTGTGGAGTCAGCCATGCGCAGGATCAATAACCAGAAGAGGCACTCCTCTGTGCCCCCTGGCAGGGAGGCCAGCACCATGGATGGTTTTGGTAAAAATTGTTATCAGGGCTCAATGCTCGTGGCCCTTGTCCAGGCATACCAGCAATACATGGGCATGTACCTGAGGGACCTGGCAAAGGAGCTTGCCAGGTTCTCAGCTGGCTTGTCTGAGGAACCTCTTCAGCGATTCTGGACGCTGATATCGATGGTCAAGGAGTACTCCAAATATGTTTTAGCAGGTTTAACACTCGAGCAGCCTATAACTGTTTCATGTCTATGGCTAGAGTAGCTGCGGTGGGCATCGGTGCCTGCTGCCTTGCATTGCTACAGTCCTCAGACCTGGAGAAGTGGGTTCAGGACAAGTTGGTCAATGTCCCATGCTGAGGGAAAACCTCTTCGGCCAGCTCATGACGGACAAGGCTGCAGAGCTGTAGTCAGAGTATATGACCAGAACCAGGGACTCCTGTAAAAATGCCGGCCCTTCCTGATGGAAGGCTTTGGGGAAAAAACCCTTCTACCTCATCAGGCCAAGGATCAGGGGCACAGCCCTCATAAGCCTAAGGCTTCCAAACCTCAGCCTGTGCCGCAGCCACAGCCTGGAGGGGGAGTTTGACTCCTTGAGCATGGCTTCTCTTTCCCTGTGGGGTCGAGGGCTGCAGCATACAGGGGGGGGGGGGCATCTGACATTCTTTGCCAACCGGTGGACCACCATAACCACTGATGCCTGGTCCCTCGAGATGGTGAGGGACAGTAACCTCCTCCATTTTGAGTAGACACCCCCTCCATTCTTTCTCGGAGACCTTTCCATGACTCCTCTTCACCGAGACCTTCTGCAGCATGAGCTCGAAGGCCTCCTTGCAGCCAAGGTGGTCAAACCTCTCCCACCACCTCTAAGGGGCAAGGGATTCTACTCCTGCTACTTTCTGGTTCCCAAAAAAACAAGCAGCTTTCAGCCCATCCTGGATCTGCGCGATCTCAATTGGTACCTGCTGAAGGAGAAGTTCAAAAAGCTCTCCCTTGGAATGTTGCTGCTCTACCTGCAGTAGGGAGATTGTTTATGCTCCTTGGATCTAAAAGATGCCTATACCCACATCCTTATCCATCCTCGTCATCAGCAGTGGCATCCAATAGCTTTGTCATCAGAGGCCGCCATTACCAGTACAGGGTCCTACCTTCGGATTCTCTTCTGCCCCAACAGTGTTCACAAAATGCCTGGTGGTGGTTGCCGCCTACCTCCCACTGCAGGGAGTGTTTGTCTTCCCTTATCTTGACGACTGGCTCATCAAGGGCAGCTCTGCTGACAAGATCCATCAGTGGCATGTCGCACCATTCTCTTTCTCAAGCACTTGGGCTTTGTCATCAACTATCCCAAATCTCATATGCAGCTGATGCAGCGTCTGGAGTTCATAGAGGCCCTCCTGGACACCATCAAGCCAGGGCCTTCCTTCCCCTGGACAGAGCTCAGCACATAGCAGCCATCGCTGTAGTGGTGCAGTGTCACTCGACGGCGGCCCGCCTCCTGTTGCACCTCTTGAGACACATGGCCACAACAGTGCCCGTCACACCCGACGCTCGCCTCCGCATGCATCAGGCCCAGTGGACTCTCTGCACCCAGAGGCGATGGGGGTGCCTGGAGGACAGGATCTGTGTGACCGCACCTCTCATTGAGTCCCTCATCTGATGGCAGCAGCCACTGCACCTCACGGCAGGGATGCCTTTTCAAGTCCCAATGCCTCAGAAGATCCTCACCAAAGGCACCTCCAAACTGAGCTGGGGGCCACTGCAATGACCTGCAGACTCAGGGCTTTTGGTCAATGGGGGAGAGTCTCCATCAAATCAACTTTCTCGAGCTTCAAGAGGTTACAAATGCCTTGCGTGTGTTCCAACACCACCTGGAGAACCAGGTTGTTCTGGTCTAGACATACAACCAAGTGGTGATGTTTTATGTCAACAAACAAGGGATAATGGGTCATACCTCCTATGTTAGGAAGCTGTTCGTCTCTGCACTTTCACAAGCGAGAGTGGGATGCTCCTTCGAGCAATGTACCTTTCCAGTCGGGACAGTCTACTGGCAGACGTGCTCAGCAGGGTCCTTCAACCCCACGAATGGCGACTGGACCCGCAGGTGGCCAGCTGCATCTTTCGGATGTGGGGCTATCCTTCAGTGGAGCTCTTCGGCAGCCCCAGCAATGGCCAACTACCACACTTCTGCTCCAGGACACCGGCCCCCTCTCAAGTGGCAGCTAGTGTGTTCCTCATCTCATGGACAAAGGGCCTCCTCTATGCTTGCCCTCCCACCCCCCTGATCTCCAAGACCCTTCTCAAGGTTCAACTCAACCAGGCCACCTTAATCCTCATAGCTCCCAAGTGGCCATGGCAGCCATGGTTCCTCCTGCTTCTCTGACTTTCCCAGGCATACCCGGTTCCCTTGGATTGCACTCCAGACTTGCAAGACTCAAAAGTGCCGAGGACGGACTTGTGGAAAGTGACATTGAAAAAGTGAAAATGCTGAACAAATACTTCTGTATTCATGAAAGAAAATGCTGGGGAAGAATCACATAAGATTGATTGATATACAAATGGGAAGAGAGTAAATAACACACCATTCACAGAAGATGATGTTTTTGAACATCTTGCAAAACTGAAAGTAGACAAGGCCATGGGACTGAATGGGATACATGCTAGGATACCGAAGGACCTCAGAGAGGTTATGGCAGGGCCCTTAAAGAATGTTTTTAATAGATCCTTGGAAACGGGAGCATTTCCACAGGACTGGAGAAGGGCTGATGATGTATCTCTTCACAAAAGTGGTAATAGAGAAGAGGTAACAAACTATAGGCCGGTAAGCCTTACCTCTGTGGTAGGAAAAGTAATGGAGTCGCTCTTGAAAGAAAGAATAGTGGACTTTCTGGAAACCAGTGGATTGTATGATCTGAGGCAACAGAAGGTGGTGGTAAACGGAATTCACTCAGAAGAAAGGAAAGTGCCTAGCGGCATGCCTCAGGGATCAGTCCTAGGACCGTATTTGTGAGTGATATTGCAGAAAGACTAGATGGGAAAAGTCTGCCTTTTTGCAGATGACACAAAAATTTGCAACAGAGTGGACACTTCTGAGGGTGTGGACAACATGAGGAAAGATCTAAAAACACTGGAAGAATGGTCTAATGCTTGTCAGTTAAGATTCAATGCAAAGACGTGCAGAGTTATGCACGTGGGATGCAGAAATCCAAAGGAATCGTATGCGATAGGGGGAGAGGGGTTGGTGTGTATGGACCCAGGAGAGGTATCTCGGAATGCTAGTGTAGGAGGAACTCAAGGTGGCAAAACAATGTGACAAGGCGGTAGCCAAAGCCAGAAGGATGCTGGGCTGCATACAGAGAGGAATAATCAGCAGAAAGGAGGAGGTATTAATTCCCCTATACAAGTTGTCCTTGAGGCCTCACTTGGAGTGTTGTGTTCTGTTTTGAAGACTATATTTCAAAAAGGATATAAAAAGACTTGAGACTTGTAATGGTTCAGAGGAAGGCAATCAAAATGATTTGGAACCTGCAGCAGAAGACATATGAGAAGAGACTTGAAGACGCTCAATATGTATGCCCTAGAGGAGAGGAGGGACAGGGGAGATATGATACATAACTTTAAAAACTTAAAGAGTATCAATCAACAAACAAATCTTTTTCAAAGAAGTGGAAGCTGTAAAACTAGAGGGCATACAATGAAGCTGCAAGGTGGTAAACTTAAAAGCAACATCAGGAAATACTTTTTCACTGAAAGGGTGGTAGATGCTTGGAATGCTCTCCCAATGGAGATGGTGTGGGCAAATGCACTTATGGAATTCAAAATGGCATCAAGTCTGCCCAGTAAGATGGCTAGAGTGGTTGTAACTGCAGCTCTGTGCAGGTCACTCGCGTCTATGCCTGTGTTTAGAGTTGTACCTGCTGCTCAGCACAAATCAGCTCCCCTTTATTTATTGAGTATAAAAGATACTTAAGTTTGCATTGATTTTATCCTCTTGCTATAAATAGATCCACTGTGACTGTCCCATGCGGAGGATCATCTGATTGCTCTGTTGGTGGCCCACATAGCGAGCCCTTGTGCATTCAGCTTCATAGTGATGAATTGGGGCCTGCCAGTATTTGATCTAATGGTCACCCAGGGGAATGCCAAAATGGAGAACTTTTTCAACCAGAGGAAGAATCCATGGGCCCTGTTTGGTTGTCCTGCTTCAGGAATGGCCCCAGGAGGGGCTGCTTTGTGGCCTTGGTGAACAGCAAACTACTACTACTACTACTACTACTGATCATTTGTATAGCATTACCAGTCATACGCAGCACTGCACAGACATGTAAGCGACAATCTCTGCTCATCAGAGCTTACAATCTAGTCAAGACAAAACACAGAAGGTGTAGGCAGGGTAAAACCAGGGGAAAGAAAAGGAGATCAGATGAGTCAAGATCCAAAAGCAGCAGCGAAGATGTGAGCTTTCAACCTGGATTTGAAGAGGGTTAGAGAAGGTGCCTGGCGTACAGACAGAGGTAGTTTGTTCCAAGCGTAAGGTGCAGCAATGTGAAAGGAGCGAAGTCTGGAGTTGGCAGTAGAAGAGAAGGGCACAGATAGAAGCAGTTGGCTAGAAGAGCGGAGTTCCCGAGGGAGGTTGTAAGGAGGGATAAGGGAAGAAAGGTACTGAGGAGCCGCAGAGTGAATGCATTTATAGGTCAGCAGGAAAAGTTTAAACTGGATGCAGAAATGGAAAGGGAGCCAGTGAAGTGACTTAAGAAGAGGAGTACCGTATTTTCGCGCATATACCGCGCGCGTTATACACTTTTTTACTTACCGCGCAACCCTCCTGCGCGGTATTTTCGAGGGCGCACTATACCAAAACTTTATTGCAAGTAGCTGATCCCAAAAAAGAGGCACCACAAGAATATCTTGGTACAAAAATATATTTAATTACTTTTCATCATCCGATTCCATAAAACCTTCGAAATCACTCCCCTCATCAACATCATCATTGAAATAATTTAAAACCGTCTGAAGACGCTCTTCCGTAACATATGCACTTTCATCGTCACTACTTTCGACGTTTTCATCGTCATCACTGCGCACCCCATCCTCGTTCTTATAAACAATCCCTGCTTTTCGGAATCCATTTCTGATGGTTTCAGGGGATATTTTGTCCCAAGCAGAACACAACCAATTGCAGATTTCCATTAATGTAGCCCTCTTTAATCGTCCCGATGGAGTGAATTCATGGATTCCATGCTGCATCCAATTATCCCACTCTCGTCTGATGAACGTTTTGAACGGGTGATTAACAGCTATATCTAGCGGCTGCAGTTTGCAAGTAAGACCACCCGGTATCACTGCGATATGGGCACCTGCCGAATTAATATCATTTTGCACATTTGTTTCTTTATGGGCAGCCATGGAATCGAAGATCAACAAAGACCTTTTAGAAAAGAAACCTCCAGGCCTGGCCCGATAACATTTATCAATCCATATTTTCATGACCTCAGAGTCCATCCACCCCTTTTTGTTACAGTGGACAACAATACCTTGTGGAAATTTTTCGCGGGGCATGGTTACTCGCTTGAAAATAACCATCAGCTTCAATTTATGCCCATTAGCTGTGCAACCCAGGACTAAAGTGAAGCAAGCCCTCTCGTGTCCAGTTGTTGTTATTGCGACAGTTTTTGAACCCGAAGCAGCTACAGTCCTGGTTGGTGGAATGTCAAAAGACACAGGAACCTCATCCATGTTAATAACATCCGTTGCCGAAATGCCGAACTCAGAAATTTCTTTGCTGACAAATGTGCTGAAATCCGCCATCTTTTGTTCCCAGTCATCCGGAATCCTCTGGCCTACAGTTGTTCTTATTCGCACGGAAAGACCATTCCTCTTCATAAATTTGCAAATCCAGTTGAAACTAGCGTGGAAACTTGAAATTCCTCTTTCATTGGCCAGCAGTTTTGCTTTGAATTTAATTGTGATAGTTGAGACAGCTTGATTTTGCTCCCTTCTAGACAGAATCCGCTTGTTTAAGTCACTCTCTAGCTCTGGCCACTTTTCTTTTGGACCTCGACGCGCACGTTTTCACGGGTTCATCTCCTCTAGCACCGTTCTCTCCTTTCTCCAGTCGCGAACAGATGACTCACCAACATCAAATTCTCTTGCTGCTGCTCTGTTACTTGTTTCTTCTGCTCTTGCCACAACTTTCAGCTTGAAGTCCGCAGTATAAGACTTGCGCTTAATTCCTGGCATGATGACTGGATTATAATAGAAGAGTTCGCAAAGTTTTTATACACCTCAGTGCAATCGACACATGCGCGTTATACGCGCGTGAGCATTATGTGAGAAAATCAATGCGGGACAGGCAGAAAATTGCGCTTTATATGTGGGTGCGTGTTATATGAGGGTGCGCGTTATATGCGCGAAAATACGGTAATATGGGCATGACAAGGCTGGCGGAAGATTCGCCATGCAGCGGAGTGTTGAACAGATGGAAGGGGAGAGAGATGATTCAAAGGGAGACCAGCAAGGAGAAGGTTACAGTAGTCAAGACAGGAGGTGATTAAGGAGTGGATAAGCATTTTAGTAGTGTGTTCAGAAAGGAAGGGGTGGATTTTGCTAATGTTATAGAGAAAGAAACGGCAGGTCATAGCTACGAGATGGATATGTGTGGAGAAAGAGAGAGAGAGGAGTCAAAGACACCCCCCAGATTGCGGGCCGAGGAAACAGAAAGGAGTACAGAGCCATCCACAGAGACTGAGAAAGGAGGAAGAGGAAGAGAGGTTTTAGGGGGAAAGATAAGAAGTTTAGTCTTGGCCGTGTTCAATTTCAAGCGGTGGTGAGACATCCAGGCAGCAATGTCAGAAAGGCAGGCAGAGATCGGGGTCAGGATTGCCGGAGAGAGTTCAGGCGTAGAGAGGTAGATCTGAAGTCATCAGCATACAGATGGTACTGAAAACCATGGGAAGAGATGAGCGCACCAAGGGACTGGGTATAGAGACAGAAAAGGAGGGGACCTTAGACAGATCCTTGGGGTACACCAACTGGGAGTGGGGTAGCAGAGGAGGAGGAGCCACCAGAACACACACTGAAGGAGCGATGGGAGAGATAGGAGAAGAACCAGGATAGTACAGAGCCCTTAAAGCCAAGCCAGGGGACAGGGTATCGAGAAGAAGATTGTGGTCAATAGTGTCAAAAGCAGCAGAGAGGTCAAGAAGGATGAGGACAGAGTACAGGCCCTTGGATTTAGCCAGAAACAAGTCACTGGAGACTTTGACAAGAACCATTTCATTAGAGTGTAAAAGACGAAAGCCAGACTGTAAGGGATCCAGGAGGGCATGAGAGGAGAGGAAGTCGAGGCAGCGGTGGTGAACCGCTGTTCAAGTAGTTTAGAAATGAAGGGGAGAGATGGGTCGATAATTAGAAGGACAGGTGGGATCAAATGATGGTTTCTTGAGGAGAGGTGTGACCACAGCATGCTTGAAGTCTGCAGGGACAGTTGCAGTGGAGAACGAAAGGTTGAGAATATGAGAGATGGAAGGGATAATGGTGGAGGAGATGGAGCTTAGGAGATGGGTGGGGATAGGATCAGAGGAGCAGGTGTTGAGTTTGGAGGAAAAAGAAGCTGTGTGGTTTCCTCATCAGAGATGACAAGAAAAGAAGAGAGGGTAGCAGTTTCCTCTTCAGAGATGACAGGAAAGGAAGAGAGGGTAGCAAGGAAAGGGGGGAGAGTTGGGAGTGGAGAGGGGGAGGAGAAAAAATAGCTGAGTTTGTGGGAAATTGGAGGGTGATCTTGTGGATTTTGTCATGGAAATAGCCAGGGTTTGGGCAGAAGGGAAGGGAGGGATCCAAGGCAGAGGCACTTTAAGGAGAGAGCTGAGAGTAGTAAAGAGACGGCGACCATCAGAGGCAAGAGAGTTAGTCAGATGGACATAGTAGTCTTGTTTGGCAAGAGCTATGGCTGACTGGAAAGAGACAAGCATGAATTTGAAGTGTAGAAAGTCCTCAGGGGAGCGGGATTTGAGCCAAGCACGCTCAGCAGAATGGGCACAGGAATGTAGATAGCGGGTAGTGGATGAAAGCCAGGGCTCGGGTGCAGAACGTCTCACAGGACGTGGGGTGGGTGGAGCGAGAGCATCCTGAGCCGAGGAGAGTGCAGCATTATAGGAAGTTACTGCCTCGTTGACAGATTTGGATGACAGACTGGAAGAAAGAGATGGAGAAATGGTGGAAGAGAGAGAGTCAAGGGATCCATAGCATGAAGGTTTCTAAATAGGTTGGAGGAGACCAAGCTGAGGCAGTGGGAGATGAAGATTAAAGCTTAAAAAGTGATGGTCGGATAAGGGAAGAACTGAGCTACGGAAGTTCGAGGGTAAGGAACTAGAAAAAAATATCAGGTCCAGGCAGTGGCCATGCTGGTGAGTGGGGGCAGTGGAACAAAGTTTGAGGTCAAACGATGAGGTGAGGAAGAGGAGCTTTAAAGCATGAGGATCAGAGAGGGGTTATCAACATGAATGTTAAAATCCCCAAGAATAAGAGTGGGGGAAGAGGAATCCAGAAAGAAGGAAAGCCATGAGTCAAAGTCAGTGAGAAAGGTAGATGCAGACTTGTTAGGAGGTCGATAAATAACAGCTACCCGGAGAGGAAGTGGAGTGAAGAGGCGGATGGAGTGGACTTCGAAAGAGAGAAAGGAGTGAGACTGAGGCAGCAGGAGGGGTTGGAATTGGCAAGAGGGAGAAAGTAGAAACCCAACACCACCACCACTGCCAGTGGGACGAGGTGTGTGGGAGAACTGATAGCCCCCGTGGCAGAGGGCAGCAGTAGATTCGGTATTATCTGGGAGGAGCCAGGTCTCAGTTAGGGCAAGAAGATGTAGAGCATTGGAGATAAAGAGATCATGAGTAAAAGTGAGTTTATTAGAGACAGAGTGTGCATTCCATAAGGCACATGAGAAGGGGAGAGTGGAAGGGGAACGGAGAGGGATATGGATAAGATTAGACATGTTGCATGAGGATCTCTTCTCAGAGACCGAAATCTAGGGGGGGCCAGGATTGGGGTTGATATCTCCAACACATGAGAAAGGGAGAGTGGAAGGGGAAAGGAGAGGGATATGGATAAGATTAGACATGTTGCGTGAGGATCTCTTCTCAGAGTGAGACTGAAAGCTAGGGGGGCCAGGATTGGGGTTGATACCTCCGGATGAGAGGAGGAGAAGGAGTAGTAGAGTACGGGGTAGAAAGGAGACAGTATGGCGGAAATGAGGGTGAGGTTGCCTTAGGGAAAGAGGAGATGGTTGAATGAGAGGGAGAAGGTGATGAAGCTCAAGAATTGATGATTGGTTAGAAGACAGAATGGAGGGGGAAGTGAGGGTGGTAAAGGGTGGATGAGGAGTGGAGGAGTGAAGGTGCAGGTAGGAGGGGAAGCAGTTAGGGAGCATGACGAAAAGGAAGATAATGTGATGTGGAGCCACGGAAGAGGAACAGAGAGGGGCTATGCAGCATATGTTATTTTACAAGCAGTGAGGTAGCGATGGAGGTAGTAGTGAGGTAGCGATGGAGTCTACAGGCTATGCAGCGTATGTTATATTTACCAGCAGTGACTGGTTATAGGAATTGTTCTTCGTTGTGGAGTTCTCATTTAATTGTTATGTTATATTGCTCTTGTTCTGATTTGGTCTGTGCCTATGGACCACGCCAAAGGGCCCTCAGGCGTGGGCCCGCCAAGGGCGCTCTTTGTTTAAACCCGGGTTGCTGCGGCCTGATTGGCCTCGGCGGGTGGACTGGGGAGGAGCGTGCTCTCCTGCTCCACTCCCTGACGCCGTTCGGGTCCTGGTGTGTGAAGCTAAATGTGCAGAATTCATCCTCACCCAGACATAGTCACTCTAGTAATGCCAGACTGGCCTCACCGGCCCTGGTACACTGATCTCTTGAGCCTGTTGGCAGGGTCCCCTCTTGCTGCCTCAGGAGAGTTGATCTTCCTGGTAGCCATGACACCTGTCAGGTGGCTGTTGAGCTACAGACCTTGTCCTGTAGGGAACCTTTTCTGGTCATCGTGACAGAGTCTGTCTCTTTAAGGACCATAATTTCCGTTCTTTCAATGATGCTGCCTTCCTTTCTTCTTTAATCTGACTGTGATCCTGCCATCCTTAGAAGAAGACCTTTGGTCAGACCCATCACTGCGTCTGATGGAGATGAGGAAGGCGTAGGTGAAGTATCTGGAGATTATTAAATTCTTCCATCAGTCAGACCGTCACTTTGTCCTTTCAAGTGGTCCAAAGACAGGACAGTTGTGGCCAAGTCCTTGTTTGCCCCTGGATTAAGGAGGCTTCAACCTGCCTTCTGTGTAGGAAGTAAATACTGGAGGGAGTCGGAGCTTTACTCCATTTAGGCACGGGCCGCCTCCTGGGCAGCATCTGCTTTAGTGTTCCCGGAGAACATCTCTAAGGTGGCTACCTCATCTCTGAACACCTTTTGAAGCATTACTGGTTGCATGTGGGAGCTGGAGCAGATATTGCTTTCTGCAGGGCAGTTTTTCCCAGAGCCTCTTTCTCCTGCCACCTTGGGTCCTGACTGCTTGGGCATGTCTCACTTGTCTGATCTGGTCTAGCCCTGCTGCCTCTTAATTGCATTGCCAGTATCAGTATCTAATGTAGAGTTAATTATCATAAGAGAGGAGAGCTAACAGTTTGTTCACAGTTGTGGTTTAATATTGTCTGAGTTTTTCAGTCTTATTTTTTGCTTGGTAAGCGTCATACTGACTTCTCTCAGTGCTGCACTGATGTAAATGTTGTTGTAGTCTCTTCCACCTGCTGGTTGAGGAGCATTACCCACTCGTCTGGACTGGCCTAGCGGGATCCATGGAAAGAAATTTATCAAATATGTAGATTTTGCCATTGTGCACCACTGTGCTGTTTTTAAAATGGCAGTATATCAAATCAATCAAAATAAATACATATATGGAAGTATAGACAGGGAAAGTGACATCTTTCTGTTTAGCTTACAAGAGGATCTCCAGGAACAAGCAGGAATGTAGTCTTCACAAATGGGTATCGTCGGTACCGACGGAGCCTGCGCGGGAACGCTCCCCAGCGTCCAATAGGAACGCTTTTGGGAGCATCCCTCAGCACATGCGCGCTGCCTTCCCGCCTTTCCAACTGTCCCTCTTCAGTTCTTCGTTTTCAGCGGAGCCGACGGGATCCATGCCCTGTCACCACAGAAAATTCCATCTTTAAAATTGTTTTCTTGTGGTCGTGTTTGCCTGCCGCACAACGCTTACCGCCGGTTCTTTTCTTTTCCAAAAAAAAAACCTTATACTTTAAGCTGTTTCTCTTCAGAAACTTTTCTTTTTTGGTGCTAGGCACCATTTTGGGCACTAGGCCCCATATTCCTAAAACATGGAAAAACCAACTAGTGGTTTTAAAAAATGTACTAAGTGTGGCGGTACTGTTTCTGTCACTGACACCCATGATTGGTGTCTTAAATGTTTAGGGCCTGAACATTCTCCATCTGAATGTCTCTCCTGTATGGGGATGACTAAAAGAGGAAGACAGAACCGGGCTGCAAAGCTCGGTACCCTCTTTTTCTTCGGATGCCAGATCCATTGCATCGACATCTTCAAGGGCCTCCTCTTCCTCCTATAGATCTCAGGTAACTAAACATAAAAGCCGGTCCTCAAAGGGTAGCTCTCCTGCTAAGCATCGAGAGGCCATTGGCATTGCCTTTGAGGGAACCACACTGGCAAAGCAGCCCTGGCGGGAGACTTCAGCTTCCAAAGCATCAATGGGGCTCCAGAATGTTCTCGAGGCCCCGACCTCGCAAGAACTACCTGTTCCATGCTCAGGGGTTCCGGCCGTTTTCACCGGTACCGATACCCAGGCATCGGCAGCGTCGATAGACCAGAGGTTCCTCGCTATCGAACGCAGCATCGCAACTCTTCTCTCATCTGCGGTACCGTTGGTCCAGCGGGCACAGGTACCGACATCGACACCGATGCCGGTACCTACACCGGTACCAGCCCCGGTGGGAATTCTTCCCACACCATCTTTGGCTGGAATCAACAGATTAGTACCGGATCAACTTGGTACCGACTTCGATCGATACCGAGACCGTGCTTTGCATGAGCATCGTGGTTAGGAATACTTCGAATCCTCCGATTCTGAAGACTCTGACAATTCTGTTACTAGAGGGTTTCTCCCAGAGGATCCCTCTTCTCCCCAATGCAGAATGTCACCTCCAGAGGACATGTCTTTTCAGGATTTTATTTGTGATATGGCCAAGACCTTTCAATCACGGTGGCTCCTGAAGAGGAACCCAGAGCAAAGGAATTGGAAATTCTCCAATATCCTAAAGCTCCAAAGGAGGCAGCCACTCTGCCCATCCATGAAATTCTGCATAACTTGATGCTCAGAATGTGGGAGACACCTCTGACTACATCTCCTCACTCTAGGAGACTTGATACTATGTATCGAATTCCACCATGTCCTGGATTTCAAAATACTCAGCTGCCACACCATTCAATGGTGGTGGAGTCAGCCATGCGTAGGATGAAAAGTGCAAAGAGGCATGCATCCAGTCCTCCAGGTCATGAATGCAGGACTCTGGACGCTTTTGGGCGCTGAACTTTTCAGGCTTTCATGCTTTCAGCTAGGATCAGTTCATATATACTGTATATGGGAAAGTTCCTCAAGGAAGTTACAGGAGATTTGGAGCTTATGAGCCCTTTTCTCCCAGAAGACAAGAGACAAGACTTTCTTGCTCTAGTTAAGCATGCTCAAGATGTCTCCAAGTTTGTAAATTGTGCAGCCTTTGACTGCTTTGAATGCATCAGCAGAACCTCTGCTATTGCCATTGGCGCACGACGGATTGCCTGGCTTCAGGCATCAGACTTGGAGACTTGGGTACAGGACAAGTTAGGCAACATTCCTTGCACGGGAGAGAATCTCTTCGGCAAGAACTGGCAGGAAAAGGCTAATGAGTTAGATGCTGACAATACTACTCTTGATAGATTGTCAAAATCTACAGCCACTCCAGCCAAAAAGAAGTCTTATAAAAAACCCTCTTTCAGAAAAAAGAGGAAATTTTATCCTTCCTATACCCAGCAGAGTCAATCTAAGGGTCAGGTTGCCCAAAAGGGACAAACTAGACAGCAAAAGAAGCCAAAAGGCCCCAGAGCCCAACCAGCTCTGAAGGTTCAGCCCCCTCAAGGGCTTTGACTCCTTCCTAGAGAGCTTAGCCTTCCTGCCTCTGAGGGGTCCCCAACCCCCCAATATCCCTGGCAGGTTATGCCGCTTTGCCAACAGATGGCATCAGATAACAGCAGAAGATTGGACTTTGTCCATTGTAGGAGAAGGGCACAAGCTTCATTTTCATGCCCCCTCCTACAGTTCTAAAGCAATTCAATTCTCAAACCTCCGCAAACCTCCGCAAATTAGATCACGAGGTCTCAACACTTCTTGCCCAAGGGGCAATAGAGGAGGTACCCATTCTTCAACGGGGTGCAGGGTTCTACTCCCCCTATTTTCTTATTCCAAAGAAAACAGGAGGATGCAGACCCATTTTAGACCTCAGAGAATTGAACAAATACCTGTTTCGAGAGAAGTTCAAAATGATTTCTCCAGGAACTCTTCCGCCATACCTTCAAAGCCAGGATTGGCTTTGCTCTCTAGACTTAAAGGATGCATACACTCACATTCTGATCCATCCAGATCACAGGAAATTCTTGCGATTCCTTTTCAGGGGAAAACATTTCCAGTACAGGGTTCTTCCATTTGGTCTAGCTTCAGCACCAAGGGTATTCACAAAATGCATGGCAGTAGTAGCTGCATTTCTATGAACCCTGGGGATATTCGTCTTCCCTTACTTAGACGACTGGCTCATTCGAGCCCCTACAGTTGCAGAGGCCAGCACTGCACTGTCTCGCACAAAGCAAATCCTCCAATACTTGGAGTTGGTAATAAACTTCCCAAAATCCCAACTTGTTCCTTCCCAATGCCTGGAATTCATAGGAGCCTGTCTAGATACCAGACAGGCAAGGGCTTTCCTTCCACAGGTCCGGTGTCTTCGCATAATGCAACTAGCTTCTCAAGCAGCAGGGAAATCCTCCCTAACTGCTCGAGAGCTAGTACAGTTGCTGGGACATATGGCATCCACGGTTCATGTAGTCCCATATGCTCGCCTCCACATGCGAGCAGCTCAGTGGACCCTTTCCACACAGTGGACACAAGCCACAGGTCATTTATCGGACAAAATAATAAACTTTCAACGCCTACTTTTGTCCCTCCAATGGTGACAATTCCTAGAAAATCTGACAATGGGGTCTCCTTTTCATCAACCCCTTTTTCAGGCCACCCTAACAACAGATGCATCGCAGGTGGGTTGGGGAGCACACCTGAATCATCTCTCTACCCAGGGAACCTGGACTTCACATGAGGCTGGTCTGCACATAAACCTCCTGGAAATAAGAGCAATCTATTTAGCTCTTTGAGTACAGTATTTTCACGCATATAATGCGCACCCTCATATAACACGCACCCACATATAAAGCGCAATTTTCTGCCTGTCCCGCATTGATTTTCTCACATAATGCGCACGCGCGTATAACGCGCATGTGTCGATTGCACTGAGGTGTATAAAAACTTTGCAAACTCTTCTATTATAATCCAGTCATCATGCCAGGAATTAAGCGCAAGTCTTATACTGCGGACTTCAAGCTAAAAGTTGTGGCAAGAGCAGAAGAAACAAGTAACAGAGCAGCAGCAAGAGAATTTGATGTTGGTGAGTCATCTGTTCGCGACTGGAGAAAGGAGAGAACGGCGCTAGAGGAGATGAACCCGCGAAAACGTGCGCGTTGAGGTCCAAAAGAAAAGTGGCCAGAGCTAGAGAGTGACTTAAACAAGTGGATTCTGTCTAGAAGGGAGCAAAATCAAGCTGTCTCAACTATCACAATTAAATTCAAAGCAAAACTGCTGGCCAATGAAAGAGGAATTTCAAGTTTCCACGCTAGTTTCAACTGGATTTGCAAATTTATGAAGAGGAATGGTCTTTCCGTGCGAATAAGAACAACTGTAGGCCAGAGGATTCCGGATGACTGGGAACAAAAGATGGCGGATTTCAGCACATTTGTCAGCAAAGAAATTTCTGAGTTCGGCATTTTGGCAACGGATGTTATTCACATGGATGAGGTTCCTGTGTCTTTTGACATTCCACCAACCAGGACTGTAGCTGCTTCGGGTTCAAAAACTGTCGCAATAACAACAACTGGACACGAGAGGGCTTGCTTCACTGTAGTCCTGGGTTGCACAGCTAATGGGCATAAATTGAAGCCGATGGTTATTTTCAAGCGAGTAACCATGCCCCGCGAAAAATTTCCACAAGGTATTGTTGTCCACTGTAACAAAAAGGGGTGGATGGACTCTGAGGTCATGAAAATATGGATTGATAAATGTTATCGGCCAGGCCTGGAGGTTTCTTTTCTAAAAGGTCTTTGTTGATCTTCGATTCCATGGCTGCCCATAAAGAAACAAATGTGCAAAATGATATTAATTCGGCAGGTGCCCATATCGCAGTGATACCGGGTGGTCTTACTTGCAAACTGCAGCCGCTAGATATAGCTGTTAATCACCCGTTCAAAACGTTCATCAGACGAGAGTGGGATAATTGGATGCAGCATGGAATCCATGAATTCACTCCATCGGGACGATTAAAGAGGGCTACATTAATGGAAATCTGCAATTGGTTGTGTTCTGCTTGGGACAAAATATCCCCTGAAACCATCAGAAATGGATTCCGAAAAGCAGGGATTGTTTATAAGAACGAGGATGGGGTGCGCAGTGATGACGAAGATGACGATGAAAACGTCGAAAGTAGTGACGATGAAAGTGCATATGTTACGGAAGAGCGTCTTCAGACGGTTTTAAATTATTTCAATGATGATGTTGATGAGGGGAGTGATTTCGAAGGTTTTATGGAATCGGATGATGAAAAGTAATTAAATATATTTTTGTACCAAGATATTCTTGTGGTGCCTCTTTTTTGGGATCAGCTACTTGCAATAAAGTTTTGGTATAGTGCGCCCTCAAAAATACCGCGCAGGAGGGTTGCGCGGTAAGTAAAAAAGTGTATAACGCGCGCGGTATATGCGCGAAAATACGGTATTCCACGCTCAGCTCATCTACAAGACAGTCCTAGTCCAGGCGGACAATCAAGTAGCAATGTTCTATGTGAACAAGCAAGGCGGGACAGGCTCTCTGTCATTATGCAACAAAGCTTTACGTCTGTGGGCCCTCGCCAGAGAGTATCAAATTCACCTTCTAGTGGTATATCTTCCAGGCATTCAAAACCTTTGGGCAGACAAACTCAGTCGAGTACTGCTCCCTCACGAGTGGTCCCTCCACCTGGACCAGGTGGCAAAGTTATTTCATTTCTGGGGCACTCCAGACATAGACCTCTTTGCAAGTCCACTGAATGCCAAACTTCCCCAGTTCTGTTCCAGGATTCCGGCTCACAATTGTCAGACAAGGGATGCCTTCCTCCTTCTCTGGGGTCAGGGCTTTCTTTATGCCTTCCCACCCATTCCCCTCATCCCCAAAACACTCTTCAAGCTTCAGAGAGACAGGGGTCACATGATTCTCATAGCGCCACGATGGCCACGCCAAGCTTGGTATCTCCTGCTTCTACATCTCTCTCAAGCTGCACCTCTGGAGTTAGGGCATGCTCCAGATCTCCTTTCCCAAGAGAACGGGACTCTATGGCACCCGAATCCCCAGTTCCTGCATCTCACGGCCTGGTTGCTGAGGGCTTAGACCTCCAGGATTTCAACCTGTCCCAACAGGTAAAGGATATCCTTCAGGCTTCTAGGAAACTTTCCACAAGAAGATCTTATGCCTTCAAGTGGAAACGTTTTACTATATTGTGCTCCAAGAAGGGATTAAACCCCCTTGGCATACCCTTAGAATTGATACTAGAGTATCTCCTTCACTTATCGAATTCTGGTCTAAAGACCAATTCAGTAAGAGTCCATCTTAGTGCAATTGCAGCTTCTTATAAGCCTCTGAATGGACAAACAATTTCCTCTCATCCACTCAAATCCAGATTTATGAGAGGTCTTCTATTAACCAAACTGCCCATTAAGCCACCACCAGTGGCATGGGATCTAAATCTAGTTCTCGGGCAACTCATGAAGCCACCTTTTGAGCCTTTAGCCACTACAACCCTTACGTTTTTGACCTGGAAGGTCATCTTTCTAATTGCAATCACCTCTGCACGTCGCATTAGAAGAACTGCAAGCTTTAGTGGCTAATCCTCCTTATACTAGGTTTCACCATGATAAGGTTGTTCTTAGAACTCATCCACACTTTATGCCAAAGGTGGTTTTGCCTTTTCATTTAAATCAATCAATTTATCTTCCTGTATTTTTTCCGAGGCCTCACGCCTCTAATGCAGAAAGAAACCTTCATACTTTGGATTGTAAAAGAGCCTTAGCCTTTTACCTCCAGAGAACACAGCAACATTGAAAGTCCTCACAAGTTTTTATAGCTTTTGACCCTAGTCATTTGGAACAACCGGTCTCCAAAAGAACTTTATCTAAATGAATTGCCCAATGCATATCCTTTACTTATGAGAGTAAGGGTCTTCCTCTTCAGGACCATGTCACAGCTCATAACGTGAGAGCCATGGCAACTTCCATGGCTAATCTCCACTCTGTGTCTATCGATGACTTTTGTCGAGCAGCCACCCGGGCTTCGGTACACACCTTCACAGCCCACTACTGCCTGGATAAAGCCTCCCATCGGGATGCTTTCTTTGGCCAAGCTGTTCTTCAAAATCTCTTTCAGACCTAATTCAACTCCTACCCACCAACCCTGGTGGAATGCCAGAGATCCATGGGAGGAAGGATTCCCATCTTTCTAGGGTGGCACCTTCCTGGGGCTATCTCCCTGGCATCTTCAGCTAGGGAGTCCCCATATGTGAAGACTACATTCCTGCTTGTTCCTGGAGATTACGTAGTTACTCATCTGTAACAGGTGATCTCCGGGAACAGCAGGAATTTAGTCTTCACAACCCACCCACCTCCCCTAGGAGTTGTCTCTCTATCTCTTTGTCTCTTTCCTCTCTCCCTCTGTCCTTTCACTCAGCTACAAACTTAACTGAAGAGTGACAGTTGGAAAGGCGGGAAGGCAGCACGCATGTGCTGAGGGATGCTCCCAAAAGCGTTCCTATTGGACGCTGGCGAGTGTTCCCACATAGGCTCCATCGGTACTGACAATACCCATTTGTGAAGACTAAATTCCTGCTGTTCCTGGAGATCACAGGTGAGTAACTACGCTTTACTGTGGTATGTGCTCTAAATAAGAGCAGTGGTTCTCAGTCCAGTCCTTAAGACATCTGTTTTTCATCATATCCACAATGAATAATGCATTAGAGATTTGAATGCTCTGCCTCTTTTATGTGCAAATCTGTCTCGTGTACATCATTGTGGATATCCTGGAAAATGGTGGACTGAATGTGTCCTGAGAACTGGGTTAAGAATTGTTATATTAGAGATTAGGTTTATAACCAGATTTGAATATCTTGTAGATATAATAGCTGAATGAACAAGGAGTAATACTAGAGCCCTTACAGCAGGAATGTCGAGCTGCTGCTGCTGCTATATTGTTCCTAGCTGAGAGAGAGTACTTTGGAGGTTGTGATACCATATTTAAAGTAACCAGTACCATTGTTTTTGGGGCCTCATAGTATAGTGTAGCGTGTGTGTGTATATATTCTCGTGCTTTTATAAAATATCACAGCTCCAAAGTACCCTAATTTATCTTAAGTGTGCCTATATATAGATACAAGTTTACAAAATCTGAATCCTTGGCTCTCCAAAACTTTATTGAAGGAAATACATAAGCCAAACCAAGCATGGCATTTACAAACTAGACAAAAAAACATAGTTTTGCATAGAGATGAAAGACTGATTTTACTAAAGAAATCAAAAAATGTATTGATCTACTGTATCACATAATTATTTATTACAGATACAAACAATGTATGTTTTGTAATCAATTAGAGTTTATAATTTATTATATGATTTTATTGATAAATGTATTTGGTTCCCTAGTGAGAGTAGAGAGTGGAGAATAGCAGGGTGATAAGTCCACATTTTATTGTCTGGTATTATATTTTATTTGGAGTGGAGGAGTAGCCTAATGGTTAGAGCAGCATGCAGAGAATCAGGGTTCAAATCCCAATGTCACTCCTTGTGATCTTGGGCAAGTGACTTAATCCTTTGTTGCCTCAGGTCAGCTCTTGGGGGACAGAAAAATACCTACTGTACTTGAATATAGCTTGCCTTGAACTACTACTGAAAAAAGGTGTCAGTTAAATCCAAAATCCTTTTCCTCTAATGTATTGTATATTATCATATATGGAATTTTATGTGTTTCAGTTGTTCTGTATCATCAATGCCAGCCCAACCCAGATGAGTGAGTTATGTCCCCTTGCCAGTAGATGCAGAGAAAAAAAGCACAAAACTATTTTATATCCCTGTAAAATAGTTATCTCCAAGTTATAATGCCCTGTTCAATGTAATTTCAGTTTGTTCAATGTAAACCGCACTGATGCAGAATAGCACGGTATATAAGAGAATGTAAATAAATAAATAAAATAAATACATTTTACTCCCCTTATAGGGGTCTGATGCTGCCTTCAGCTCCTTAGTATTTCTCTGTCTCCAGTAGATGATGCAACAACTAGGAGTAGGTCACTCTGAGGGAGGCGATAGGTACAAGTTCCTGGTAGAGCACAGGCTATGTCTGAAGGAGGCTCCAGGCAGCAGTCTTATTGAGATTAATTTCCCTTGGAAACAGAGTCAATTGAGTTTTGAGTTCTTACATCAGTGGGTCCAGCAATGGGTAGTTGCCAATGACTTTTCACCTATGATCGGTCAAAAACAGGAGCTAATGACAACACATTCTTCTTCTATTCTTGGAGAGTAACCAAGAGGCATTAAAATCTATATTACAAAAAAGGATGAATCTTAGCTTCTTCCTTAGACTGCCTTCAGTCGTCTAAAGTGTTGTCTCAGATTTAGATTCAGTTGGGGTCTAATGTGATCACACTCCCCCCTCTCTCCCTCTGCTTATTTCCAGTACATTTGTGGAAAAATGGAAGGTACTGTCCTCAGGTAAGTCATGGTGGCTCAGAGTATTAGAAGGTTCATTCAGCCTGTCTTATGAGCAAGTAGGCAGGCACACGACCAGGTGAGTGTGATCCGTGGAGGGTCAACACCAAGCCCAAAGCAAAGCTGGGAGGTTTCCCTTGATTGAATCCCAACCCTTTCTTCCATTTTTGGTAGGATCAGCATCCATTTTTGCTGCCACCTTATTCCAAAAATAAACCAATCAAGCATGCCAGGCTCTTTTCCCCAATGTCTTTCCCTCTGATAGATAACTAGGGACGTTCATGGGGGCTACGCAATTTACCCTAAGACACAGAGAGCCTGCGCAGCTCCATTTCTCTACCCTGTTATTTCTGCAGGTGAACTCACAGGCATGTCAGAGCTTCCTTTCTCTTGCCCTCCCAACTAGTGGAGTAATGACGGCAACAGCCTGCAGAATCATCTCTCACCCAAAGGAGAAGCTTCCCAATGTGCCTTTTAAGGCCACATTAGGCTTATAGTGCACAAAGATTTCTGCATTGTGAAAATGTCAAAACATATCCCACGATAGTCCTGCTTGGGCGGTACTGTCCGGTTGTTCCTGGAGCCCTTCTCAGCCCTAATTCATGTCCCTGCAAGGTAGGGAACCCCAAGTTGGCCTTGGCAGTGTTTGAGTTGATAAAGCACTGCATTGACTAAGACAGTCTAAGGAGTTGGCTGGGCAAGAGGAAGAAGATGTAGTTGATTGGCAGACAGGAGCAGATTGCCCTTCTCAGATGAGTTAATGCCTTGATGGTGAGGCTATACAAGAGAGAAGAGTAGTTGACCTTTATTTTCCAGGGTATGACTTCCTGGTGGGTCTCAGATGAGCAATGAGAGAGTAAGTAAAGAGCACACAGTGTTAAAAGATTCCGGAGACATTTCCTGGCTGTTACCTGTGCTTGCTGGATCTGTGCAGCGTTGGGCGGAGGAGGAGACTGTTGAGACCCCGCCCCCTTGGGCCACTACTTCAGCGTCGGCCCCTGCTGCTCTGGTGAGACATTTCCTGGCTGTTACCTGTGCTTGCTGGATCTGTGCGGCGTTGGGCGGAGGAGGAGACTGGTGAGACCCCGCCCCCTTGGGCCACTACTTCAGCGTCGGCCCCCGCTGCTCTGGTGAGACATTTCCTGACTGTTACCTGTGCTTGCTGGCTCTGTGCGACGTTGGGCGGAGGAGGAGACTGGTGAGACCCCGCCCCCTTGGGCCACTACTTCAGCGTCGGCCCGCAGACGCGTACCTGCGGGCATGTGCCCGAAGGGGCGTGACCAAAGGGGCAGGTCTTGCCCCTTCTGGAGCCCCTTCGGAGCTTGCCACGGTCATATGGGGAGACGGAGGAAGAAGGTGTTTCCATCTATTCCTGCTAAAATTGGTAAAACGGTCGGTCCCATGGATCGTCATCTTGTGGATACTGTTCCTCCTCCCTCTCAAGACGCTCTCTCGAAGGAGTCTGTGAGTACTGTGTCTGAGTCCTCCTTTGATACGCTTGAGGTTGTCCAACCCGGAAAGGAAGAGGTTTTGGAGGTTTTTTCTGTTCGGGAGGGTTCTCTCGACGGAAATCCTCCTACTGCTCAGGAGTCCTCATCTTTATCGACATTGGGGGAGCGGAAATTTAAATTGCCTTCTCCGGTTGTGTTTTCCTCTGGGTCATTGCCTGTGTCTGTACCTGCTGAAATTTCCCTGAAAGATATTTGGGAGTTGGTAGCACGTATGGAAGGGTCCTTCCGTGCTTCCTTCTCCCAGGTAGAGCGTTTTTCTGTTGAGGTAGTACAAAAGCTTTCAGATCATGATGATTTGCTTTCTAAATCTGCTAAGTCATTGTCTAAATTGGAGGGTCGCTTCACTGTGTTAGAGGCTGCTCTTTCCTCTTCTATGAAAGATAGTGTTCTGGTTCATCATCAGTTAGAGACTTTAGAAAATTATAATCGTTTAAAGAATTTGCATTTTTTAAATTTTCCTCGTACTCATTATCTTTCTCCATTGATATTGTTACATAAATATTTGAAGGAAGTTTTGCTAATTGGTGATGTGGATTCTATTAAGTTTTTCTCTTTATATTATATACCTACTGTTGCAGTGAAGGCTTCCTCTCCAGATAATTTGAGAGAAGGGAACCCCAGTGGTGTAGAGTCTTTAGATCTCTCTGTTTCTGGAATCTTCTAATGAATTAATTTCACAGCGTGCGACTTTGATTGTCTCTTATTTCATTACAAGATAAAATATGATCTTGAATTTATACTTTAAAAAGAAAAATCAGGTTTTTTGTGGTGAGTCTATACAAATTTTCCAGATGTGAGCAGGAGTACTCAGGTCCGCCGGAAAGCGTTTTTGGCTTTGAAGGAACGGACAATAGCCATTGGGGCTTCTTTCTTTCTCAAATATCCCTGTAAATGTATTGTGGTGGTGGAAGGCATTAAGTATGTTTTTCTCGATGTCGGGCAATTTGAGGCATTTCTGATAAGTAAAGAATCCTCATGAAATGTTGTTATCTCCCTTTCCATGTAAATTGGGCTTTGTAACTTTTTGATCCTTGTTACCTGTTATTTTGCTTTCTATTTGTATTCAGGTATTGTCTCCTAGATGTGGACTTGATTTTGTTTTCCTCACTTTATTTTCGAATAAAGATTGTTTCAAACTCAAAAAAAAAAAAAAATTCCAAATGACTCATGTTAACTGATAAACTGGTGGTAAATTCAAATAAAAAACTTATTTTGAAATGTCATTCTACCAATGCAAGACGTCTATAAAGAAAGATGTGAAAGTTAGTGTATAGCACTGAATGAAAAGGTAGATATAATTAGCATCTCGGAGAACTGATGGAAGGAGAATAATCAGTGAGACACTGTGATACCAGGATTCATCTTATATCACAGCGATAAGTTGGATTGAATTAATGAAAGGGTGGCACTATATGTTAAAGAGGACATTGAGACCAAAAAAGTTAAAGTTTTTTTGTGGGAAGCAAAATACACTATAGAATCTTTATGGATAGAAATTCCATATGAGAAGGGGAAGAGAATAGCAGTATTGGGTGTGCTACCGTCTATCAAGCCAGAATAAATAGATGATGAAATGTTAACAAATATTAGGGAAGCTAACAAATTTGGTAACACAATAATGGTGATTTCAGTTACTCCAGTACTGTCTGGGCAAATGTCATATCAGGACATACTAGGGAAGTAAAGTTTCTAGATGAAATAAAGGGCTGCTTCAAGAACCAGCAGGAGAAGGGGGGGTGGGGGGGGGGGTTAGACCTGGTCCTTAGTGGAACACAGGATTTGTTGTGAGAGGTAATAGTGTTTGGGCCACTTGGCAATAGTAATTATGATGGGATCAAGTTTGATGTAATACTGGTTTAGAAAAGAATTAAAAAGAGGTGATCAAATTTTTAGTACCACAGAGGTAAAAGCTTGCAATGAAGCAGTCTGGGTTTACAAAGCCTGAATCCTCCCTTAATCTTCTCCACCAGTTCTTCCATGCTGGCCAGAACGCATTTTGAAGCTGAGAAGGTGTCATACTTTGTTTGTACCTTACAGTGTTCCAGACAGTTTCCTCTGACAGAGGTCATGAGATTTGAGTTGCAATCTGTCTAGAGCTCAACTAATGGGTCAGTTCTCTTGGTTGCATATGTGCTCATTTTGATTACTTTCTTATTTCTCTGTTCAGACCTAATAAACTAGAACATCATTCTCAGCCTTCTTTTAGGAGAGATCCAGATATCCAAAGTCTATACTCTGAGCTTGATTTTTGGGCTGAGATTGAAAACCTGTTCTATACTGGGGGGGGGTGCTAATTTAATTTTCTAGAGGAGGGGAGGCACAGTGATGCGATGGCTTGCCACCATCAGAGCAAACCCTCACTATCTTTCTCATAGACATGAGTTTGTGTAACACAGATATAAGGTCTGAAATAGCCAGTTGATATTAAAACTTTACCAGTGCCTCTGATATAGTACATAATGAAAGCACTTTGATTTTCACACACTCTACTTACTTATTTATTTATTTATTTAGCAGTGCTTAGATACCACTTTTTGCAGGGTCAAAGCGATGGACATGTGAGGAAGGTGACATTGGTTACATAGAACATTAACTTATATACATGGGTTATTTGCTGACACACACTAGTAATCTCCAGGAACAAGCAGGAATGAGTCTTCACATGTGGGTACGTCAGCGCCGACGGAGCCCACACGGAAATGCTTCCCAGCATCCAATCAGAAAGCCTTTGGGAGCATCCCCCGCGCCTGCGCGGTGACTTCCCGCCTTTCCAACAGTCTCTCCTCAGTTTTTCGTTTTTCCGCGGAGCCCACAGGACATACCTCCTGTCACCGCAGAAAAGTTTTTCTTTAATATCCTTATTTTCTTGTGGTCGCGGCTGTCTTCCCGCCGATACCGGTACCGCCGGTGCCTCACCCTTCCCTTTTCTGACTTAGGGAAACACTTTCCCTTAGTTTTTTCTTTTTATCTCTCTGAGGCCTACCAGGCCTTTCCAACATGGAGCCTTCTTCCCCTAAGAAGTGCCTTCACTGTGGAAACGTAGTTTTCTTTTTAGACTCCAATGCCTGGTGTCTATCCTGTTTGGGCCCTGACCCCTTTTCCCCCGGTCCATCGGGCTTTAGTATCGGGAGAAGACCTTCTCTTTTTCGGGTATCCCTCGATGCCGTCTTTCCGCCTCGGGCGAGGGCGGCGGTTCATTCTTCTCTCCAGGATCAGGTAACCCCCAAACAGTCTGTTAAGACTAGCCAATCCTTGAAGGGTAAGTCTCATGCCCAGCATGATGACGGCTCCGGCCTCGCCCTCAAGACCCCATTGGCGATAAGACCCCGGCGGGAGTCTTCGGGCTCCAAAGCATTTACGGGGTATCAGGTTGTTCCTGGGGTTCACTCCTCACAGAACATACCTGAGCCGTGCTCGGGGGTGGTATCCGCTACGAGCGGTACCAATCCCCCGGCATCGGCACCGGTGTCGAGTGTTCCACTCTTCACCAAGGATCGTCATCTGGTGTCCTTGGTACCTTCGGGGCTGATCGATTCGACCCAGACTGGCATTCCTGCATCCCAGCCATGCGCGGGGTGGGTACCGGCTTCGGGCGGTACCGCTCCCCCGGCATCGGCACCGATGTTGAGTGCTCCACTCTTCACCGGGGGTCGTCGTCTGGTGTCCTCGGTAACCCCGAGACCGTTTGATCCGACCTGGGCTGGCTGTTCGGCCTCCCAGCCTTGCGCGGGGGTGGTGCCATCTTCGAGCGGTGCCAGCCCCCCGGCATCGGCACGGGTGTCGAGTGCTCCGCTCTTCACCAGAGATCGTCATCTGGAATCCCCGGTACCTTTGGGACCGATCAACAGGGACCAGGCTAGCTTTCCTGTATCCAGGCCAGCCGCGGGGTTGGTGCCGGCTTCGAGCGCTACAGATGCCCCGGCATCGGCATCGGTGTCGGGTGTCCCACTCTTCACCAGGGTTCGTCATCGGGTTTCCTGGTCGGAGCTGATCAATACGCCCCGGAGGGACGTCCCTCTGTCTACGCCATGTTTGGGGGGGTACCGGCTTCAAGCGGTACCGATGCCCCAGCATCAGCGCCGGTGTCGAGTGTTCCTCTCGTCCCGGGGCATCGTCTTCGGACGTCCTCGGTGCCTCCGGCACCGACCGATTCGATCCCAATTGACTTTCATGTGGGGGCATCGCCGGTACCACCACCACTGTCGGTGCCTTCTAGGCATGCATCGATAGCCCCGCTCGCTTCGATGCCCAGTCTAGAATCCATATCCAGTCTAGATGACTTGGTTGCGGCATCGCCGATACCACCACCGACGTCGGTGTCTTCTCGGCATGCACCGATAGCCTCGCTCTCTTCGATGCCCAGTCTAGAATCGATATCCAGTCTGGATGACTTGGTTCCGACGCGGTGGGGAACCGGTCCAGGTCGTTTCCGACTACGCAGTACCGAGGATAATCTCCAAAGCTCTCTGGTTACCTCGGTGCTGCTTCGGCAACCTCCGCTACCTGCACTGATGCCGGTACCGGTATCGATGTTGATTCCTGCAGTTCCATCGGTGCCATCGATCCTTTCTATGCCTAGCTTGGAATCGATAACGGGTGCCGATGATGCAGTACTGACTGCCTCGAATCGGAGCTGTCAGTATCGTCCCCCATATGGCAGAATTCTTTCTCTGCACCAGTCCCGTAGGTCTTCTGGTGTTCACGCTCCTTATTCTGCCTCGGCCGACCCGGGAATAGTTCCTCTGGGAGATCCTTCGTTTCAGAAGTTTCTCCTGGACATGGCAGCTTTTCTTGCCATTCCTATTCCTGGCCCTACCCTTACCCAAGATCCTGCTGAAAAGGGAACCATAATGCTTCCTTTACATCATTCCTTGCAGGACCTTCTTCTGAGGATTTGGGAATCACCTTTGAAGGTTCCTGCGCCTTCTACGGCCATGAATGTTCTGTATCAGGTGCCTCCCTCTCCGGGGTTTCAGAACAACCAGCTTCCGCATCATTCCCTGGTAGTGGAATCAGCAATGAGGAAGGTCAGAAGCAAGAAGAAACACTCTTCTTATCCGCCAGGTTGTGCATCTAAAGCACTCGATGCCTTTGGACGTCAAACCTTCCAAACTTCTATGTTGGCTTCCAGAATCATTTCATATATTTTTTATATGAGTCTAACACTTCAGGAGGTCACAGAGAAATTATCTCTTCTGTCTCCTTTTTTGTCAGAACCTAAGGCCTCTGACTATTCCTTGCTTCTTAATCATAGTAGGAACATCTCTTGGTTTCTTTCCCGTGCTTCCCTAGACTCTTTTGAGTCTGTTAGCAGATCCTCTGCTATTGCCATTGGAGCACGTCGTACTGCGTGGCTGCAAGCTTCAGACTTGAGCAGATGGGCACAACATACACTGGGTAGCTCTCCTTGTACTGGAGACAATCTCTTCAATAGGGAGGCTTTACGTCAGGTTGCTCGTTGCTGCACTGACTTCCCGGGCTATGGAAACCATCCCAAGCCTCCCTTTTCTCCGGGACGTAGGAAATGTCCTACAAACCCTTCTCTCCCGAAGAGGAGGAAGTTTCACCCTTCTTCTGCCCATTCCCCCGGTGTACCCGAGCAAGGGACATCTCATCCTAGTCTGAAGTCTCGAGGCTCAAACCAGTCTACCCATAACCAGCACCCATAGGTTCCGGTATGGTGCACTATACAGTTAACTTCTTCTCTGCAGAAGTTTATTCCTCAAACCCTACGCTGGGTTTTTTCTTTTCCAGTATGCTATGCTCTTGGGATACTTTTTCCATGGGTCACAGACTTCTCCCATTCTTTCTACCATGAAGGGAGGTTACAACTATCCCAGGATAGTTTCTGTCCCCACTTGGACATCTTTTCCTTCAGCGGACTTACCACATGGTGGGTCACTTTCCTAATCCCTCTCTTCCAGGGTTTCCCCTGCTTGAGTCTGTGCCATACTGAAATACTTCTTTTCCTTTCCAGCGTAGTCTGGTTGTCTTCCTTCAATGCATACTCTGAACAACTCATCCGGCAGGGACGGAGTCTCCGCCACCTTTGTCTGTTTCTCCCTGTTCTCATACAGGAGGATCCCCTCTATTGTTTTGTTCAGTTGCTGTCAGTTTTCTCTTATAATTCTCCTGCACAATGCCCTCTGCATTCTTCAGAGAAGCTTTCTATTATGGGCCCTTGCCACAGAGCATTGATCTTGGTCTCTGCGGGGGTTTTTCTTTACAAAAGACAAGTTTTCTCTGCGTGAATGTCCACGGAGTTCCCATTCTGACCAGACTATACATGCTCCTTACTCCACTGGGACAGCGCATGCTCTTTTACCGCACATGATACCCCGGAATCCCTTGCTGGGCCACTCTGGTATCCTCGTCTACGCGTTCTTCTTGTCCTTTGGACAGGTCAGAGTCCTACAGTGCAGCTGACGTACTCTTGCCTGACTGCTGTCATCCTCTTATTTTCATGCAACCATACTGGTTCTTCCACTGACCTATACTCCTGCTCCACAGAAATAGATTCTCTATATTTCTTCAGGTGGGTTCACCCCTATTATTGGACCATCACATTCCCCATGTGAAGGTTTTTCTGTGGCTCAGTGGCGGGCATGTATTCTTAAGATTATTTCATGTATGTATGTGCATACATGTTTTTGCACCTGGGTGGCATAACCACCCCGTCTCTTCTGTATATCTATACCTATCCACCCCGTAGGTATATGTATATATATCACCCTTGTCTAGGCATATATACTCTCACATGCATCGACATGTATGCCTTTGCGTATACATATCTATATATATATATATGTATGCGCATACTGGGAGATGTCCATAGCACCCTATGTTTTACCTATCTCCATGACTGTCGGTGCTTAGGTTTTTATTTTTCTTATGGGGTCCAGACAGTCACCTTGCCTATTATCATACGGCTCAGTAACTGGGACTGGTTATACTAACCATTACTGCTGTGACGTCATCAGCTTCTATTTTTGTTATACATCTCCCTATCTATGCAGTCTCACACTTTAGTGTCTTCCTATCTCTTGCCAGCTAGGAAAGACAGTGTGCATCTTCAGTATTCCTGAGTCCACTTAGGTTCTCCTTGGGAATAGGGGCTTTTTTTCCATACCCCCTCTTCCCTCCCGGACTGGGCCAGTTTTCCAGATCGGTCAGTCTTCTTCTTTTAGTCCTCAATGTTTATGACTCTGTACCTGAACGAGTCACAGCTTTTCCGTAAAAGCTTCTCTTCGGGGACCTGCCGATCTTCTCCTGCCCCGGTGGACACCTGGGTCTCCTGCCCATTCCAGACTGGAACTTCTCCTCACTGCTGTGGAGTTTCCTTGAAGATTTTGCTACTGCATCTACATTCTACTTCCTACAATCCAGTAGGTAAGCTCTACATTGTGCTAGTTCATTAGATATTCTAATGATGCTTGACATACCTTCTAAAGACTTTTTTCCCTGTAGTCTTTAGATTCGCTGTTCCTCTACAGCTCTGCTCTATTCAACTCCTACCCCCCATCCCTCAGGGGATGCCGGGGATCCAGGTTTGGAAAATGCCGTCCTGTTCCAGGGATACGCATTTTATGGGATCTCCCCTGGCACCCTCAGCTAGGGAGTCTCCACATGTGAAGACTCATTCCTGCTTGTTCCTGGAGATAGCACAGTTACTTACCTGTAACAGGTGATCTCTGGAACAGCAGGAATTAGTCTTCACAACCCACCCACCTCCCCTAGGAGTTGTATCTGTCTATTTCCTTTCCTCTTCTCTCCTTCTGTCTCAGCTATGAAACCCAACTGAGGAGAGACTGTTGGAAAGGCGGGAAGTCACCGCGCAGGTGCGGGGGATGCTCCCAAAGGCTTTCTGATTGGATGCTGGGGAGCATTTCCGTGCGGGCTCCGTCGGTGCCGACGTACCCACATGTGAAGACTAATTCCTGCTGTTCCGGAGATCACCTGTTACAGGTAAGTAACTGTGCTGTATAGAATATTAGTTTGTGTACATTTGACTTAACTTATATACAAGTAGAGGGGGGATACTTTGGTGGATACTTCTAACATTGTATTAGTGTCAGAGAGCATTCTGTAAAGGAGCTAACTACCTTGTTTAATTTGCTGTGTTTCCTTTATATGACCTTTAATTTCAAAATGATTTTTACTTTGCTATTAGTGTCACCCTTAGTGAAAAAATATTTATGTAAGCTGATAATCAAGGTAGTGAGAGTCTCCCTTTGATGGATGTCAGGAGAAGTATAATTCTTTCTTATTCATTTCCAATTTAAGGTTTGGTCAGAAAAGGAATCCCGCGCTGCTTACCACACAGTCTTCCTCCAGGTCACCTGGATCAAAATGCAAGGTGGGTGTGATTATTTCTATAGGTTATTCATGTCTTCTGTGGTTGTGTTTCTGAAGCTGTTGATGCACAGTGTGATTTTCACAATATTCACAATGAATATGAGTGAGAAAGATTTGTAGGCACTTCCTCCTTTCTATGCAGGAGACCACCCTTCACATCAACCTCCTGGAACTGCGAGCAATCTTCTTTGCCCTCAAAGTCTTCCATACCCTCCTTGTCAACCTGACCGTCCTAGTTCAAACAGACAATCAGGTGGCCATGTTCTACGTAAACAAACAAGGAGGGACAGGCTCTCTGTCGCTTTGCAACGAAGCTCTCAGATTATGGGCCTTCGCCAGAGAGCATCAAATTCATCTTCTGGCAGTGTATCTTCCAGGGGTTCAAAACTCTCGGGCAGACAGACTCAGTCGAGTTCTGCTTTCACACGAATGGTCCCTACATATGGACCAGATACGCAGAATCTTTCAGGAATGGAGAACCCCGGACATAGACCTCTTTGCAAGTCCGTGCAATGCCAAACTTCCCCGGTTCTGTTCCAGGACTCCGTGTCAGGGAGCTCAGGCCTACGACGCCTTTCTCCTGCATTGGGGTCAGGACTTCCTATATGCCTTTCCACCCATTCCTTTGATTCCCAAGACTCTGTTCAAACTCCAGAGGGATCACGAATCGATGATCCTCATAGCTCCACGCTGGCCACGCCAAGTGTGGTTCCCTCTACTTCTGCATCTTTCCCAGGGACCCTCCCTGGACCTGGGAGCTGCGCCAGACCTTCCGTCTCAGGAGGAGGGGACTTTGTGGCACCCAAACCCCAAGTCCCTACACCTCAGAGCTTGGTTACTGAAGGCCTAAGCCTTCATGACTTCAATCTTTCTCAACCAGTGCAAGATATCCTTCATGCCTCTAGGAAACCCTCCACGAGGCGTTCCTATGCTTTCAAATGGAAACGCTTTTCCATTTGGTGTGCTCAACAGGGTCTTGACCCTCTAGCACTTCCCTTGAATTCTCTACTAGACTATCTCCTGCATCTTTCTAATGCAGGCCTTAAGACGAATTCTGTCAGAGTCCATTTAAGTGCTATTGCAGCATCCTTAAAACCTATAAATGGACACCCTGTCTCCTCTCATCCTCTTATTGCAAGGTTCATGAGAGGCCTGACTCTAACTAAGCCTCCCATCCGACCTCCTCCGGTAGCATGGGATTTGAACCTAGTTCTAGGTCAGCTTATGAAGCCACCTTTTGAACCGTTGGTTTCTACCTCCTTGAAATTTCTTTCCTGGAAGGTCCTTTTCCTTATTGCAGTCACTTCGGCTCGCCGCATCAGTGAACTACAGGCCTTAGTGGCTCATCCACCTTATACTAGGTTTCATCATGATAAGGTGGTCCTCAGGACGAATCCACACTTTATGCCCAAAGTGGTCTCGCCTTTTCATCTTAATCAAGAGGTATATCTACCTGTCTTTTTTCCGGCTCCTCATGCATCCAGTGCAGAGAGGAACCTTCATACTTTAGATTGTAAAAGAGCTCTTGCCTTTTACCTCAACAGGACTCAGCCACATCGAAAGTCTTCCCAACTTTTTGTGGCTTTTGATCCTTCTCATTTGGGACTTCCAGTCTCCAAACGTACACTTTCCAATTGGATTGCTCAGTGTATTTCCTTTGCTTACCAGAGTAAAAACATTTCTCTGGAAGGCCATGTCACAGCTCACAATGTGAGAGCCATGGCCACTTCTATGGCTCATCTTCACTCTGTATCCATAGATCAGATCTGTCGAGCCGCCACCTGGGCCTCAGTTCATACCTTCACAGCCCATTACTGTTTGGACAAGGACTCCCGCCGGGATGCCTTGTTTGGTCAGGCTGTCCTCAAACACCTGTTCCATACTTGAACAACTCCTGCCCACCTTCCCAGGATGGATGCCTGAGATCCATACGAAGATGGCGAACCCTTGGAAGGGGATCTCCCAGGCATCTTAGCTAGGGAGTCCCCATATGTGAGGACTTATTCCTGCTTGTTCCTGGAGATAGCACAGTTACTTACCTGTAACAGGTGATCTCTGGGAACAGCAGGAATTAGTCCTCACAACCCACCCACCTGCCCTAGGAGTTGTATCTTCTATCTATCTTCCTTTCCTCTCTCTATTGTCTCAGCTATAAACTCGAACTGAGGAGAGCTGGTCAGGAAGGCGGGAAGGCAGCGCGCATGTGCAGTGGGAGGCCCCAAAAGCTTCCTTTCTGGGAAGCTGGGGAGCTTTCCCGCGCAGGCTCCGTCGGTTCCGACGTACCCATATGTGAGGACTAATTCCTGCTGTTCCCAGAGATCACCTGTTACAGGTAAGTAACTGTGCTTTATCTGGTGATATATTTAGATCATGAGAGGAAAAATAATGCATGTAGATTGCTTTTTCAAATCTATGACCCCCTTGTAAAATATGTTAATGTTTGTAGTTACTGCATATTAATGGCTAAAATAAATGTGTGGTAACTGCAAAGCCTGGGTGGACCTATTCGCCTCCCCGGACAACACGCAGCTGCCCCGCTTCTGCTTGGGTCAGCCGCACCCAAAGAGAGTGTTGGCAGATGCCTTGCTGATCTTGTGGTACGAGGGCCTACTCTGTGCGTTCTCACTGACTCCCCCTGGTCTCCAGGACCTTCTCCAAGATCTAGAGCGAGAAGACATCAGTAATACTGATTGTCCCCAGGTGGCCCAGACAACCTTGGTTCCCTCTGTTGCCTTCCCTGTCTGTGGCACTCCCAGTCCCATTGGGCCGAGCCCTGGGCCTCCTGTCCCAGGAGGAGAGCTCCCTCCTGCACCCAATCTGGGATTGCTAACGCTAACAGTGTGACTGCTGAAAGGATAGTGTTTGCCCCTTTCAATCTTCTGGGAGATGTCAAGGAGATCCTACTGGCTTCCCAAAAACCCTCCACCAAATAGGCTTATGCCTTTAAATGGAGAAGGTTCTCCGCCTGGTGTGCGGAAAAGGAGGAGAAACCCCTTCTCCTGCCATGTGCAACTAGTAGTGCAGTACCTACTGCACCTGTCACACACCGGGCTGAAATCTAACTCTGTGAGGGTACATCTGAGCACCATAGCCGCTCACCACCACCCTATCAAGGGAAAACCCCTGGTCTTCAGGTTCCTCCAAGGCCTCCTGTTATCCAAGCCCCCTCTCCGCCCTCCGGCGGCTGAGTGGGACCTCAACGTGGTGCTCTCCCAGCTCACCAAACCACCATTCAAGCCCCTAGCCACTTGCCACCTGTGGTACATGTCTTGGAAAGTGGCCTTTCTGGTGGCCCTCACGACCACTCAAAGAGTGAGAGAACACCAGGCCCTGGTGGCAGATCCACCATATACAAGGTTCTATAAGAACACACACCCCAAATTCCTCCTGAAGGTGGTATCTCCTTTCCACCACAACCAAGACGTGGTCCTCCCCACCTTCTTCCCGCGGCTTCATGTTGGCAGGAAGGAACTAGTACTTCATATACTGGATTGCAAGCAGGCCCTGTCCTTCTACTTACAGTGGACTCAGACCCATTGCAAAGCTGCTCAGCTTTTCATGTCTTATGACCCCAGTAGACTGGGGCTCCCCATGACTAAGTGAACTCTGTCCACTTGAGTGGCGGACTGTATTGCCCTCGCCTATGAGCAAGCTGGCCTCTCCCTTGAGCACCGGATCACAGTGCATCGCGTGAGGGCGATGGCCACGTTGGTGGCCAACCTGCGCTCAGTGCTGGACAGAGATCTGCAAGGCCACCACATGGTCTTTAATTCACGTTTGCAGCTCCCTACTGCCTGGAAAGCGAGTCCCGTCGGGAAAGTACCTTCGGCCAGGTGGTACGCCGCAATCTGTTTGGGGTGTAGGCCCTCCGACCCTTCTGTGTTCAGGTTACCGGAGTGATGGTGCCGCTGGATGCTAGGGTCTTGCAGAGTCTCTCAGTTGGGGACTTATCTTCTGCAACTCACAGCTACTCGACTTGGCCACCATTGGTGCTGTCATGGTTCGGTCCTCAGCAGCCTAGAGTTAAGGAGTCCCATATGTGAGGACTGACTTCCTGCTTGTTCTTGAAGAAAGCAAAGTTACTCACTTGTAGCAGGTGTTCTCCAGGGACAGCAGGAATCGGTCTCACAACCCTCCCTCCTCCCCTGGGAGTTGCCTCCCTACCTTATTTTAGTTTTTTTACTACCGTCCTAGCTGTGTCATCTGACTGAGCAAGATGGCACCCTTGGGTGGGAAGGGGACCACGTATGCATAGTAGCAAATTCCAAAGGCTTTCTTTGAAAGCTGGGGAAATGCTTCTATGCGGGCTCCATCAGCGCCGACGTCACCCATATGAGGACTAATTCCTGCTGTCCCTGGAGAACACCTGTTACAGGTGAGTAACTACGCTTACTCGTCTTTGTGTACTAGAAACTTATGGGACTGAAAATTTGGACTTCTAACATAATTTTTCTTTAACAAGAACATTTTGTACACTTCTTTAACAGGATGCTGAGATGATAAATAAAATGGAAAGTGAAAAGAAAAATACTCACGGTGCACATTTCAGTGGAAAAATGGATTTAGAAGAATCTTCATCTGCTGCTCTCTCATCCTCCTCCTTGCTAGCTAAAATAAGGGCAAGAAACCACCTTCTTCAGCAGAAACCAGACAATGGGGAAGGGGTGAGCCCTCAGCAGATTGCCACACCTCGGCCTGCAGCTACAGAACATGATGAATTATTAGTAGATATTCGAAACTTTCTGGCATTTCAGGCTCAAGTAGATGGGCAGGCCACTACTCGGGAGTTGCTACAAGAATTTAAACCCAAGTTATCAGCTTCTCAGACATGTGTATTCAGAGAACTCTTACGGAATCTTTGCACATTCGACAGAGGATTCAACGGAGAAGGTGTTTGGAAATTAAAGCCAGAGTACTGCTGACTTCTGTATCTAGTAGTTTGAAAGAATAGTTGTATTTTCATTCCAATCCATTGGAAAAGACAACTTTGTATATAATAAGAGGGTAATTTTCATACCCATTTCACATTTGTTTGATATAAGATCGCATTAGCAGTAGGATCGGGCTAATGTTTGGAACTACATGCATATGTGTAAATTTTTACAAAGTAGCTGCATGTTTTTTCTGGTGTAAATGGGTGTGAGTGCTTTTCCCAGTGCTAATTTTCAAAGTGAAAGTACTTGGGTACTTTTACTCTGAAAATCCTGCTAGATTTGCAGGGTGATTTTCACCAGTACAGGCAGTTCTAGAACTATCCTCTAAATGTGTATCTAAAAACTTGTCTTGGGCAAAATTATTAGCTAACTTCATATATGAAAAGAGTTAAATTTTACCATCTGCCTCGTAACTGGAACAGAATTCCAAAGTCTTAATGGATTCCTTGCTTAAGCTACTGTTCTCTAAACTAAGGTCTAGACCTGGGGTTTCAACCCAAGCCTTGGGATGCACCTAGCCAGTTAGGATTTAAGGATAACTACATGCATGAGAGTGATGTATAAACAATGGAGGCAGTGCATGCAAATCTCTCTCATGCATATTCATTATGGTTATCCTGAAATCCTGATTTGCTAGGAGTGTTCCAAGGACTAGGTTGAGAACTACTGGACTAGAGAATTAAATACCATTATCTGAGAGAATGGGATCATTTCAGGAGCAGAAAGAGCCAAAATAAAACAAAGAAATGTAATGACATTGAAAAGAGGTCTTTGTAATTCTTACCTGCCTAGAGAAACAACTGTTTGTACATACATCTGAAATTATGTAAATCCATTTAAAGAATTTATTGTCTTTGGTGAACTTATCAAAGTAAATGTTTTCAGTTTTCCTTTTCAAATCATCTCAGGTTAAACATGTTCCAAGATGTGAATCCTGCAGTTTGAGCAGAACTGGTTCTATGTGAGAATGAAATTAACACTTTCTTCTTAGCAGCATTTAAGCAATATTAATTGGAAATCAGGTACAGCAAATCAGCATAATATGTGTACACAAAGGAGATGCATATGTTTACAAGAAATACAAAATATATTTGAGTTGGATATAATCATGACCAGCACTACTAACCGTATGTATCTCTCAATCTCAAAGTTCTATTTCGCTACAAAGCCATATACCAAACAAGATCAAAGATCCCCAAATTTTAGCCTGCAGAACTTGTTTGTCTGCTACATATACTTTTTTTCTTCTTGTGGCTAGGTATGATCCACAGAGGAAGGTTTTCTTTTCAGGCCTGACAGTGGCAGAAAGGCTGGCAGGGTTTTCAACAAAAGGAGAACTTGGCTAATCATGCCACTGTTCAGAGCTACTAGCGAAGAATCATGCCCTGGTACTGGTAGAAGAGCCAGTTGACCACGGCCAGTTTGAAGATCCACCAACAGGGTTTCTCCAGTTCAAAACAAATTCTTTACCTTTAGTTAATGTAATTGGAACTTTATCTTCTAGGAGGAAAAAGACCTCATAAATACAGGTGGTCACTTTAATAAATTTTATAATAATTGTTTTTCAAAAAAATATAACTTCCTTTGCGTCCCTCTAGTCCAGTCCCGAAACCATAGAGTTTAGAATCTCCTCCAGCAGCCTTGGAGACTGAAATACATCATCGCTTTGCTGGCACCAGTATATATAGGCAAGGACCGCTCCCTCTCACCAGTACTTTCAGTCTCCAAGCAGCTGTAGGAGATTCTGAGCCTGGGACTGAGCTCAGTTTAACTAATAAGCAGAGCTAGAGTAGATAGTGATCCTTTGATTATTTCTGGGTTGATTGCTTTAAATTTCTTTGTTTTGCAGGAGCGGTGCTATTGCTGAAGGCTTCTTCCTCTGGTCAATCTCCCTCCTCTGCCCTCCCTCTGTTGTTCGCTCCCCCTCCCCCCCCCCCCCTATTCCCCGTCGCTTAACGAGCACAAGTAGAGGGGAATTTAAAATTTTCTGGCATTGCTGTTGGGGGAATTTGCCTCCCTGCTCCCGAACCCGCTATAAAGGGTGCGGAGCAGGTAGCAGGCTTGATAGCACCGCTCGGGATCAGGCGGATCAAGAGGCCTGTTCCGCAGTTGTGGACGGCGTCGGAGCCGAAGCCGCGGTCTGGCTGAGCTCCGACGCAGCGGCATCTCAGTTTCCCGGCGGCACAGCTGTTTGGCGAGGAAGCGGGCCGAGAATCAGCACTTTTCAGGTGCATTTGGGCAAAGAATTACTCGAGAGCCGCACATTGTAATTTTGACTGCAGTGAGGCCAGCCGCATGGACCCGCGCGGGGAAAGCGGCGGCGGCGGCGGCCATTTGCAAAACCCATTTTTTTGCCTTCTTCTTCTGTTGAGGATTTTTGGCCTGTTTCAACCCTCGTTTTGATGAGGGACTAATTGGGCCTTGCCGGGGGAGACGTTTAAGGTTTAAAAAAAAAAAAAATCTGGGCTGGTTTTTTGACTGCGGATTTTGGCTGGTTCAGTTGCTGCATAGTCCTTGGGGGGTGCTGTAGTACAGCTTAGCAGGATATCCCCGCCAACCCTAGGTGTATAGTGTGTGGCACGCGGCGCGGGTTGTTGTTGGACTCAGGGGTGTGTGGCACTTGCACTCTGGAGACACATAGTATGGACAGTGGGCCAGCTGAGCCTGCGGGGGATCAGGAGGTGGGTCTGTCACAGGGAGCGGATGCCCTTCCTCCGTCCCTAGCACCTGCTGAGCCAGTACCGGGATCGTCCGCAGCTGAGGGTTCTTCTTGGGCTCCAGTGCTGTCTCAGGGGCCTGCTCCGGTGATGCCAGCAACTTTCTTTTCCCTCATGCAGCAGGCTTTTGCCCTGCTGCAGCCCGGGATGTCGGCTCCTCCTCTTGGAGCGCCGGGGCAGAAATGGCTGGGGTCCCTGACCCGGTCTCAGGAGGGCGCTCCCCCGGCCAAGCTGAGCAGAGGTGCTGGAGGTAAGAGCCCGACGTCTCACCTTGGGGAGACTCTAGGGTCGGTAGATGCAGAGCTGGAGGAGCTCTCAGGGGACGAGTTGGAGGAGGGAGAGTTGCCTGACTCCAAGCAGCAGAGTAGGGTAGTCAGGGTGTTTCAATGCGAAGAGATGCCAGCCTTGATTGCAGAGACTCTCAAGACCCTTAACATGTCCTCCGAAGGGGCGGTAGCGGAGGAGGCCCTGGAGGATCTGTTATTGCAGGCTGTGCGGACGTCCCAACGGGTCTTCCCCGTGCATAGAGTTTTTCGGGCTATGATTCAGGAGGAGTGGAATTTGCTGGAATCAGCCCTGAGAGGTTCCAGGGCCCTGGCACGGCTTTATCCATTGTCAGACCAGGATAGGGAACTGTTTCGTTCCCCCAAGGTAGATGCAGTGGTATCGGTGGTTACTAAGAAGACTACGATTCCCGTTGAAGGTGCCGCAGCGCTCAAGGATGTGCAGGACAGGAAATTGGATACGCTGTTGAAGCAGGTGTTTGATGTGTGCGCTTTCTCAATGCAGGCCTCGATAGCGGGGGCGTGGGTGGCGAGAGGCTGTCTGCGGTGGTCCCAGAGGTTGCAAGGGGAGCACCTGGATGCGCACTTGGAGGATGGAGTGCGATTGGAGTCCGGGACCGCTTATTTGGCGGATATTCATTATGATCTCATCCGCGGAATGGCTAAGAGTATGGCCTCGGTGGTAGCGGCTCGGCAATATCTTTGGCTGCGTAATTGGGCAGCGGATAGTTCTTCTAAGACACGCCTCAGCAAGCTACCGTTTCAGGGTAAGCTGCTGTTTGATGAGGATTTGGAGAAATTGGTTAAGGATCTCGCAGAGTCGAAAGGGGGGCACCTTCCGGAGGACAAGCCGAAGCAGGGCCGTGCGAGTACAGGGTCCCGGGGGGTCCCTAGGGATTTTCGTAGTTTTCGGTCCTCTCGTTTTTCCCAACCTCAGAGAGGGAGGTTTCTGACTAGGAGCCAGGGCTTCCGTGGTTTCCGGGGAGCCGGTAGAGGATTTGCCCCTTTCCAATCCTCTTCCGTTAAGAAGTCGCAATGAGATAAGGCGGGCTCGGGCAGAGGTGGTTCCCGTAGGGGGTCGTTTGCGGGAGTTTTACCCTGCCTGGGTCCAAATTACTTCAGATCAGTGGGTCTTAGAGGTCATCCGAGAGGGTTATGCTCTGGAGCTCCACCATCCCGTGTTAGATTCCTTTGTCCTGTCTCCTTGCAGGTCTCCACTCAAGGTCCAGGCAGTCTCCGAGACGCTGCAACGGTTGCTACAGCTCAAGGCGGTGGTGCCCTTGCCGGCAGATCAATGCGGCAGCGGTCGATACTCCATCTATTTTGTAGTGCCAAAGAAGGAAGGCACGTTTTGGCCAATTCTGGATTTGAAGAGGATGAATCGGTGTCTTCATGTCACTCATTTCCGAATGGAGACTCTGCGTTCTGTCATTGCGGCGGTCAGAGCAGGGGAATTCTTGACAGCGCTAGACCTCACGGAAGCTTATCTCCATATCCTGGTTCGGCAGGAGCACCAAAGGTTCCTACGGTTTGCGGTGCCCATGGGGCATTTTCAATTTCAAGCGTTGTCGTTCGGACTGGCCACGGCGCCTCGAACTTTCACCAAGATTATGGTGGTGGTGGCGGCGGTGCTCCGCAAGGAGGGGGTGCTAGTGCATCCCTACTTGGACGATTGGCTGATCCGCGCGAAGTCAAGGGAAGAAAGTGAGACAGCCACTGCCCGGGTAGTGCAACTTCTAGAAAGCCTGGGCTGGGTGGTCAATTTGGCAAAGAGCAGGTTCGTTCCCTCGCAGTCCCTGGAGGACTTGGGCGCTCGATTCGACACGCGGCAGGCAGCAGTGTTTTTACATGCTCTGCGAGCGCCGGGCTTGAGGAAATTAGTTTGATGGTTTCTATCGCATCCGGTGCCCACTGCGTGGCAGTATCTTCAATTACTTGGGACGATGGCGGCAACGATCGAGGTGGTGCCGTGGGCCAGGGCGCATATGCGTCCGTTGCAGAGTGCGCTTCTCCGGCGTTGGTCTCATCAGCGGGATGCGTTATTGCAACAGCTGGTTTGTCCTCAGGACGTGCGTCTGGACCTGCTTTGGTGGTTGCGGCCGGAGAGCTTAGCGGCAGGCATGCCTCTAGAGCCTCCATCCTGGAGACTGCTGACAACAGATGCCAGTCTTCTAGGGTGGGGGGGGCGCATTGCGAGGGCAGGTTTGCGCAGGGTCGGTGGTCTCTAGAGGAGAAGGACTGGTCCATCAACCGGTTGGAGATGAGAGCAGTGTTTTTGGCCCTGCAGGAATTTCAGGAGAGCTTCAGGGAGCAGGCGATTCGAGTTCCGTCCGACAATGCAACGACCGTAGCCTACATCAATCGGCAAGGCGGCACGGGCAATGTGGTGCTGGAGGCCGAGGCCAGTCAACTTCTCGAGTGGGCCGAACGAAATCTAGCCGGGCTGTCGGCGCAGCATGTGGCCGGAGTGGACAGTGTCGAAGCAGATTTTCTCAGTCACCGCAGAGTGGATCCGGGAGAGTGGAGTCTGCACCCGGAGGTGTTTGCGCTTTTAGTTCAGCATTGGGGGATTCCTCGGATGGATGTCATGGCAAGCTTCGAATCGGTGAAGGTAGCGCGGTTTTTCAGCAGGCGGCGAGAGCGAATGTCAGAGGGTCCCGAGGCACTGGCGCAGCGGTGGCCGGAAGGAGGTCTTCTATATGTGTTCCCGCCTTGGGCTCTCATTGGTCGGGTAGTGCAACGCATAGAACAACATCGGGGTCGAGTGATCCTGGTAGCGCCCGACTGGCCCAGAAGACCGTGGTATGCGGCTTTGGTACGACTCCTCCCTCAGCGGGTCAATCTCTTGCATCAGGGGCCATTGCGCATGCCCCAGGTGGGTCGATTCTCGCTTACGGCATGGCTCTTGAAAGGGCTAGGATGAGAGCCAAAGGTTATTCGGCAGGGGTTATTTCGACTTTGCTGAAGGCCCGTAGGAAGTCTACTTCGCTGGTGTACGTCTGGGTTTGGTGCATTTTTGAGGCCTGGTGTGCGGAGCGTGGGCTTCGGCCTTTTGGGGCTTCGGTGTCTCAGATCCTGTCGTTTTTACAAGATGGAGTGGACAAGGGGTTGGCAGCGAGTTCCTTGCGCGTGCAGTTGGCTGCCATCTCTTGCTACCGAGGGAAGGTTCATGGACAGGTCCTCGGGGCTCATTGTGACATCAGACGATTTTTGCAAGCCGTGTTGCTAATGCGGCCGCCGTGGTGCCCTGTGGTCCTGCCGTGGGATTTGAACTTGGTGTTGGGGGCCTTGCTGGGTGCGCCGTTTGAGCCTCTGTCCGAGGCCTCTCTGAAAGATCTGACGTTGAAGACGGTTTTTCTGGTGGCTGTTTGTTCCGCAAGAAGGATTTCGGAATTGCAAGCTCTTTCGTGTAAGGAGCCGTATCTATCCTTTTTTGATCACAAGGTAGTGCTCCGTACCGTTCCGGCGTTCTTGCCAAAGGTGGTTTCAGCTTTTCATGTTAATCAGGTGATGTTGCTTCCGGTGTTCTCCGCTCAGCAAAAGGAGAAATCGGGGGGCCGGTTGCATTTGTTGGACGTTCGGTGAGTGCTTCGAGTTTATCTCAGCAGGACGGCGCCCTTTCGGAAGTCGGACCGACTGTTTGTAGCTTTCGGGGGCCCACGGAAAGTCGTCTATTTCTCGTTGGTTGAAGGAGTCAATTACTTCGGCTTATCTTTTGAAGGCTAAGATGGTTCTGGAGGGTCTTCGGGCTCATTCGACTAGGGCGCAGGCGGCATCTTGGGCGGAGTTCAGTTTGGTTCTGGTCGAGGATATTTGTAAGGCGGCCACCTGGTCGTCCTTGCATTCCTTTGCGAAGCATTATAGACTGGATGTGTTGGCGGCAGGGGATGGCCATTTTGGTTCAGCGGTTCTTCAGGCTGGGCTTGCAGGTCCCTCCCGTTGATCTTCACTGCTCTGTTACGTCCTCTATGGTTTCGGGACTGGACTAGAGGGACGCAAAGGAAATGTAAATTAGAATTACCTGCTAATTGTTGTTCCTTAAGGAACTCTAGTCCAGTCCCGGATCCCGCCCTGGGTTGCTAGAAGTCGCCAGCCTGATGTTTTGAAAAGAAAATACAAGAAAGAAAAAAAAAAAAACCAATAGCGAGAGGTCATTTTCGGCCGTTGTGAGAACCCTTCCATAGCACTGTTTTCCTTATTACCTCCAAATTTTCCGATTGTACAGTTTAAGCTTATAAAAAAAAAAAAGGGGGGTCAACGGATTATCGGTTGCATTCTATTTTATGCCTCATTTATGGTGCTTTACTTTGCTTATTTGTTGTTCTGCTGAGTCTGCTTTGCCAATAGGTATTGGTGAGAGGGGGCGGTCCTTGCCTATATATACTGGTGCCAGCAAAACGATGATGTATTTGTCTCCAAGGCTGCTGGAGGAGATTCTAAACTCTATGGTTTCGGGACTGGACTAGAGTTCCTTAAGGAACAACAATTAGCAGGTAAGTCTAATTTACATTTACCTAAGTTGACCAGTATTTCTCTATTGCTTCCTCAGGACTTTGGTACCTCTTGTTACTTCCACATTAAAGTTTTTATGGTTGAAAAGGAGATTTCCTCATCGTCCCTCCAGTCCAGACATGTGGGTTATGCCCGCCTACCAGTAGATGGAGAGATAATTGTCTTGATGATATCATGGTATAAAGGGTCCTGTGCTGCCCTGCTTTCACCAGTGTTTCTCAATCTCCAGCAGATGGAGGTTGTCTAAACCTGTGCAATCTGGATTAGATTAGAGAGACATTTTTGATGAGGATTCTTGGAACGCTGGGCTTAGGAGAGCGATAACCTTCTATTACATCTGGGGGTGCAAACCCTTTGGTTCCGGATCCCTCCCCCTCCCCCACCTATTTACCCCCTTTCCTCAGGGGAGAGGAAATGCAAAAAAAAAGGGTGCAGTGGAACAATGGGAGAATGCCTGATCGGGCCTTAGTCAAAAGCAGTTGAGGCTCAGTGCGGCTCCCCTCTCTTATTTCTGCTAGCAGAGAACAAGACGAAGGGTTGGATACCAAGAGGGTTTTTTTTCTGTGTATTAAGAGAAGAAAAATAAATAAATAAATAAATAAAGTGGCTGCGGAGGAATAAGAGCAGCAGATGCCATTTCTGCCATTTTCACCAGAGCACACGCTTCCACTTCTTGTTTTGGACCACAGCCAGTGAAGGTTCCCCTCCTCCATGCTGGAGTTACCTGTTGTCAGGATGGCGGCAGCAGTGGTTGTGGCTGGCATTGGAGGTGGCTTCTATGGCCCAGCTACTTCCAGGGGAGGCAGGTTGCGATTGTGAGGAGAGCAAATTGAGCTGGAAATACTGCCACTTTTGCTCTTGTGCATCAGGGCTCAGTCTTGCCGGGGAGTGCTATAGCGACATTCTTCAGCTGCTACGATATTTTGGCGTGTGTGTGACTTGGTGTATTACCTTGACCTTATACAGCAGAGGTGCAGAGCCCTTCGCAGTAGGCGGCGGGGCCAGCTCCAGTTAAAAAGTTTAAAAAAAACAGAGTGTACAGTGATGCCAGCGGGCTTGTTGGGGTTATGGCTCAGTTAAATTGCCTTTCCCAGGGGCCCTAGTCGTGGATGTGTTTTCCTTCCAAAAAAGGAAAAATACAGGAGAAGAATGTTTGTGTTTTGTGGGTATTACAGCTTGTTGGTAGCTAAGGCTTGGTAGGGGAGTCTTAGAGACTCTTTCTTCTAGGCTGGCATTTTGCTAGAGTTTCCAGCAGCAGCCTCTGTGTAGTGGATACCTCTACCTTATGGTTTGTTAAATCTTGATGGTCTGCTCTTTATGGTTATTCCAGAGTGATTTTCAGAAGCAGCATCCTATGTTATAATTGCATGGCAGTATGGTGTATGAGTTAATTCACTACCGGCATGACTCGGGGGTCATATAGCCATTTGAGGTCCACATTTGTGTCTGGTGGTATACTGCTTGTTTCAGTAGTGATGCATAATTGGTTAGTGTTTTGTACACAAGTGAATTAATGTGGTAATTCCAATTCAAGTCAGTTTGGGTGGTCCGATCAGGGCTTATATTGGTTTCGCATAGTGACATAAAGTCATGGTGGAGTGTGGCAAGATTCTAGCGTTTCAGCACTAGAAGTTAGGCTGTGTGAAACAGTTGCTTGCAATGAGAATATGTCTTATGGTGTTCATTCAGGAGAGGTTCTCCTCATCATGAGTGCCTGGAGCAGGTTCCATGGCATTTTCAGTACCTTCTTTTGTGGCGAGCCTTATTCAAGATGGCTAGTCTTTGGCTGCCGCCATCATACTCTAAGTATGTTCACCTTAATAACAGAGGCTGACCCTGGCATTGGCTACGCAGATGAGCGTAGAAAACAATACCAAGATGTGGGCAGTATTTGGAACACACAATTTTTATTGGTCCTTAAAAAGGGGGGCCAAACCCAACACAGGCCGTGTTTCGCATAGTACTTCTTCAGGGATTGAGGCACACCAAAAAATTGAGGACTGTGGGAATAACTGCCAACTGATATTGGGGTCAAAGGACCTTAAATGAAAAACAAATCCTGCGCTCTGAATCAAACAATATGTGTGAATAAGTAAAAACTGCCGTAAGCACTAGTAAGGCAAAATCGCAATTATATCGGATGACGGAACCAAGCCGCATCGCCGAGCTCTGCTGATAGCACTAGTAAGGCGAAATCTTAATGTAGCGCATGTTAGGGAAAAGTGCTGCCAGAGAAATGCATTCAACGCCCCCTACAGGTAATGCACCATAGTTTTGGAGCAACACCTTAGCTCCCTTTAGTAAAAGACCCCCTATGTATAAACAAAAGTGCTGATTCACTGAAAGTTCAGCAGCTTATTTCACGCTAATCAACAGCGGCCCCAATCCAGAAACTACTGTACCAATGATGAAGGGTACTTATAAGTGAATCAACTTAGAATGAAGAAAAGGGGCAAGGAAGACCTATGGGAAATATTTTCTTTGGATCTCGGAAGTGGGCTTGATCTGTCTGGCGCGGTCAATGCTGGGAGTTCATTTTCTCTACATAGCCAGTTTTGCAGGTTTAGTAGTACTAGGCTTCGAGAGCACTCTTAGCGGTCTCTGCTGAGGGTCCGAGGTTGGTAGCAATTTCTCAACTGCCTCGGTCTCTGCACTGCCTTCCCTCCCTAGGTGGTGGGGATCTGGGGTCTGCTTGAGTTGGGGTAGTTCTCATCCTTTAGTTCTCTGGTTACTCTTCAATATGTTGTGCCTCCCTAGTAAGTTTCTGGTTTGTGCTAGTGATCACTGTTGCACATTGGCCATAATCCTGCATATTCCCTGATTAGGACTCAATGGGAGACTTCCTCCTAGGCTATTTCCACTCATCAGTTTTCAGCAGTCATGTTTACAATGATGTTTAGTCGCAGGTTTGTTTTCTTGGCAGCTTGCATAGTAAAATCTTCTGCTTTTCACTGTGTGCCTGACTAGGTCAGTAGAGTATGGGCAATTTTTGGTTGGTAACTTTCTCAGCAGAGAAGAGTCCTTCTGCCTCAGGCGAGAGAGGTATTGGCTGAAGGAGTGGAGTCTCTCCTTCTCTCACTGGGTCTGTAATCTAATGATCGGATTGAGTAGCAGGCTGCTCTACTGTTTCCTCTGGCTTTGTTTTTCCTAGTAGGGCATAGGAGACACTGGTTTGGTTCTGCCTTTTGACCCTTATATGCCATTGGGTGAACTGTGCAGTGCATAGTTGGCAGTAATTTGAGGGATATGCCGAAGAGGAGAGTCTTCTGTCTGGTTGGTTAATAACACATGGATAAAATCTTTGACTGTTGACTTCGCTCCAAGGTCGGATGTTCTCCTTAATTGGGGATAACAAGGTATTATTCTCCCCATCCATTATCTGCCTTCTAACTCAATATCGCTGTCACGAGTTTCTCAAAAAAAAAAAAGTGGAGCAGTAGCCTGGTGGTTAGTGCCGCAGCCTAGTAACCTAGTACGCTAAAAGTCAGGGTTCGATTCCTGCTGGCATTCATCGTGGCCTTGGGTAGGTCACTTCCCCTTCCATTGCCTTGCAAGAAAAGGCCTGATAGTCTACTTCTGGTCATACCTGGCCAAGAACATCTAGGGGCTTCTAGGTCACCAGGAGTCAGCATTGCCTTGGTACCAAAAGAAAAAAAATTCCCACCAGTCAGAAAGTCAACAGTGGCAAATAGCCACATAATGAAAGAAAGTTATGAAGAGGTGTTCAGAGCTCGCCGATAGGCTCTATCAATTGCACATTGGCCAAAGGGACCCTAGTGGACCACCCTCTGGTTTCCTGGGGAAGAGATGTAAGGCTACAGGGGCCGTGGGGGAGTCAAGGTGCCCAAGAGTAGAACAGTGGTGCAACTGAACCAGGAGGGGTAGGACTCTGGTCCTTCAAGGCAGAGGGTGCAACTCCTGGACCTGTGGGAACAGGTTGATTCTTAAGGACAAATATCAGCCCCAAGAGCATTGGCAAGTCTGGTCAATAAGGCTGCTTTGTGACAGTGAAGAGCCTCAGCTGCCACAATTTGCTATCGGTGCAGGTCCAGTTGATCAATTCTACAGAGCATATGTCCATGGTAGGATTTCTGGTGATGTTGTCAATCTGGTGGACATCTATGTTCTAGTGACTCAGCCATGCTGATGGCAAGTCGGGAGGAGGTCAGCTTGGGAGGCGATAGCCTCCAGGCACAGTACACATGGTTGTTTTGTGGCAGGTGGTCCTGGAAGTCCTGCTCGGAACCAGGTCTGCACTGCACGGTACCCTAGAGAGTTCTGGGGTCAGGAGCCTTGGAACTTGCAGTCCAGTCGGTGCTGGATATTGCGTGTTTTGTGGTGGCTTGGGCTTTCAGGGGACTGCGGCCAGTGAAGGTCAACCTATTTTCCCCGTGGCTTGATAGTTCGTAGCAAGTGTAAGCCGTGTGTTGTCTAACAAGGTTGAAGTTGATAGTCTTGCTTCAGATGAGGCAAGTAGACTATTCTTTGTCTCAGGAGTCTGGTGATCTTTCATTTTGAGGGGACTTCAGGAGATGTAGTCTGCTCAGTACCATTCTCAAGTTTGGGGGTGGTGTGTAAGGTTCCTGTTGTCTGGCCTAACAGTCTGGAGTTTAGGCCTACCTTTGTCTGAAGTCTCTAACAAACCTTTGAGCGTCAAGCTAGGCTTAACTAGCTGTTAAGCTTTTTTGCGAGGTCGTCCACCTGAGTTGGTACAGGTCTCCTGCTTTCTTGGATATTATGTTGGGACATGTTGTTTAGGTTCACGGTCTTTGACCTTCCCCCTTTAGTCACATGTGGCATGATGCTTCCTTGACGTCCATGTTGATCCCTTCCCTTTGTCTTTGGGGCTTAAGGGACATTTCTAGTATCCCCTTTGGTGTGACGTGCATGCCTGCCAGTCCATAATGGATTCTTAAGGAGACGGTCCGTTTCCGGCAGGTATCACCTCTTACTGTGGTCTATGGAGGTTTCAAGAGGGACCAGTAGTCAAGGCATGGAGGATCAGTTCCTTCTGGCTCAGAGTATGGTTGCTACCACCAGAGAGTGCATTGCTTAGTTGGTAAGCCTGTCTTAAGGTTATGTTCAATCAAAATGTGTGAAAAATATATTAAAAATCAAAGTGGACACTGTGTTTTCTTTGTCTTAAGGTTATGGCAAATGTATGTTCTTCGACCTTCAGATATGAGGGGCATTGCGTGTCTCTCTATCGTGGGATGCTGTGCTTCTGAGATGCAGGCTGGACTGTTCTATTCCCCCTCCCCATTGTTGACTACTGCTTTGATATGTCCCATGCATCTGAACTGGACTGGCGGGACGATGAGGAAGGTGAAATTAGACCTTATCTGCTAATTTTCTGTCCTTAGGTCCCTCCAGTCCAGGACCTTCCCTGTATTCCTTTTATTCGTTCCCAGTCTTCGATGATGGAATGTGTGCCAAGGATGTGGAGACGAGTGATATTTTGAGTGGCCATCTCATTCAGTTTAGGTTGTCACTAGTTGCAAAGCTGAGATGGTAGGTTGTGTTGGAATTACGTTCTGGATAGTGGTGGTTTTCTCCTGCACCGAGTGCAAGTTATAGCAGGAAAGCCTTTTTTTAGTAAGCATGCTATGGTATGGTACCATGTATTATATAATAAGCATTTACTAATCTTTGATTGTGGAGTCTGCTTTGTTACAGAAATACTGGCGAGAACAGGGTAGGACAGGACCCTTTATACCGTGACATCATCAAGCCATTGATTCTCAGTCTCCATCTGCTGATGGCGGGCATAACCCATGCATCTGGACTGCACTGGAGGGACTCAAGGAAAGAAAATTAGCAGGTAAGGTCTAATTTCACCTTTGACCAGTGATTAAAAAGAACCATTCCAAGCCTACTGCTATTTATTTTATTTGAGGCTTTTTTTCTCTAAATAGTTACTAATTATATTAATCATAAAATTGGGTAGAGGCAAAAATGTTTTTTGGGTTTATTTATAGCTTCACTATAAAATTGATTTGTGTGTTATGTATGTTTGAAAAAAATCACTGGGGTTTCTCAAGTCCTTCAAGTTGGTAAAGAGCCTGTTGACCACACCACTGTGACATGCAAGCTTGGTGGTAGGAGGGGGAGTGAAAGGAAAAGCAGACAAGAGGAATATAGTAAGTGAATAAGGGGGAAGAGTGATGGTAAAGGAAATGGAAATGAGTTAGGAGGGGGTGTGCCCCATCACCCCTTTTACCCCCCCCCCCCCAACACACAAAGCACACATCTACATCTCAGGTGTGTGACAGGGTTGACAACTTCTGAGAAACCTAGAAATATTATGGTGTGCTACAACCCTGGGAACCTTATCCCCTATCTCTTACCTTCCACAATATTTAAAATCATCAAAAGAGCCAGGTCTGTGTCTGCCCTGCCCCACATTCAGCAAACCTCAAGGGAGATCTCTACCCATCTTGCTCAGTGATTTGTGATTGTAAAAGGTCCAGTATAACCTTATTCTGAAAAGTTTTGGGACGTTTAAACTAAATACGTGTCTGCTCAATTAAATTTAGAGAGGAAGAGGTGGGGAGAAAAGCTTAAGGAACATGTGAATGAAATATGGAATATACTTAAGTCTATGTAATAACATTTTATTAGAGAATTTAAGAAGTAGAGAATTTGATGTTTGGTGTCAAATTGTGTCAAGTCTTTTTCTGTTTTTAATAAAAACTTGCCTTTCCACATTATCAGACATTACCTTCATGCACATTTATTTATTTCCAAGACTGCTTAACTTAACTTCATTCCTCAAAATAGCAATTCTGCTGTTTTACGTACCTTATGCTTTATCTGTGGCCCTGTTCTGATGTTTCCTAGCTATCTTTCTGATGGCACTGCTGCTTTCCAGAGAGGCATGTTTATAGTGGGCACAATCATTAAATATTTTTAAAACCTATATTTTGTTTATTCTATGCTTTCCCCCCACATACACTAGTATTAGTCTGGATGTTGTGGGTTTGTATAACTTTCAATGGACAAAATGTACTAGAGTAATTAACTGATGTCCCCTTAATGGAGAAATTCCTGATTGGTATGAAGCAGATGCAGCTCCCTCTCTTAGTTATTTATTTTTGTAATGTTATTTAACTCTGATTTGGGCTTGCAGTTGGCTTACTACAATTATCTGTCAGAATCAAATGTCATACAACGTTAGCAACTAGAAGCCAGTTCTGACTTTTTGGCTCACCTTCCCCAAATGCTGCTTAACAAATTTTCAGATTTAAAAAAAAAACAGTAAAATGAGGGCTCACAGATAAGATGAAGCATAACCTCCAAACTCGCAACACTTAGGGGCTTGTTTACAAAGCCGCGGTTTTCAGTGGGGCCACGGCTCCGATAACGATCGGAAACCGCTACCGTGGCTTTGTAAACAAGCCCCTTAATGTTGCAGACTTGAGAAATCACAATGCTGAAATACCGTAGAGGGATTAGTTAGAAAAATTTGAGGCTAAAACCAAACTGATTGTTTGGCTTTGTTGGTAAAAAGCACAAAAAGAATAAACATGTTAAAAATGAGTTAGAAATAAAACTGACTACTAAGGTGCAACCAGTGGTCATGATGCAAGAAGATGCAGGGAAAGAGCTCACCAGAAATCTTACGATGGTACTATATGAGGATTATTGTCAGTAGCAAATGAATATTATATATAAATACTCGATAGGTCTGGGGTAATTTCTACATCCCTCTTTTCCCAAGATTCTATAGGTATCTCTGGCAAATGAACCACGTGAGATAAAGGGAAGCAACCATGTGTTTGTATATAAATTAGACTTTATTTCTGATAGAAAGATAATGCAGATATAGAACAACTTAGTTTTCTGAAGTAGCAAGCTATGTAGCCCTATGATTTCAGTTATTAAGAACATAAATCACTGTTTTTAGCAACCAATATTATTGATTCGCTCAGACGTTCTGAAAATTAGCTCTCTGTCTGTCTATAGCTCCCTGTCTGTCTAGATGCAACCCCCAGGGAATTCAGATCAGTACCTTAGCTATTGCCAGGACAATTGTAGCTAGGTCCAAGAAGTCGTCTCCTGAATGGCACAAAGTACAAAGGATGGCAGTGGTGAGCTGCATGATAGCACAAAGCTTTAGGTCTGTGGGAGATTCACTCCTTCCCGACATTAGTCCTTGTTCTTGCACACTGTCTGACTTTCCAGCTGGAGACAGGCAGGCGATAGGACCAGAGAATGCAGAAAGCAAACTGCCAGTGTCAGGGTGCTAAGTTAAAGTTCCCAAAACTGTTCCCAAAAAATGTTAAAAAAAATAACAATAAAGTGTTTGTGTCCCTCTGTGTCCAGCGTATAATTCTTCGTCCCAGCTTCCTCATCATGGCGAGGTGACTGGCTGATCTCAGATCCTGTATGTCTTCTGCAGCGAATTGGAAAACAGTTGTCAGGTGGTCCTTCTCCAAACAAAAGTCCATGGTGAGAAAAGATGCTGTGGTATTCAGGTTCATACATTGTTGCAAATGCTACTTGAAGACAGGCCTCCAGCGCGAGTTCTCTTGCACGCAGTCATAAACAATAACTGCTGTTGTATGGTACATAACTTTGCAGACTTTCTTGATCTGCAGGTTTAATGCTGGCACAGCAGAAAAGAGTTCCATCTTGTAACAGGAAGTCACGTTGCATGGTTCAGGCTTTAGTTTCTAAGCAGCCCACAGTGGTACTAGCCCTACAAATAGAAGGCAAATTAAACTACAGGCATCAATTGATCAAATTCAAGAGATTCTGAAGTTGAATACTTATAAAATTGAAGTAGGAAGCCATATTTCCCACCAAGAAGACCTAATGGAAGACTTAAATTTGCATATAGCTGATTTGAAAAAAGAAAATAAACTTATGGAGTGCAGTGAGTATTAACTAGGGTAGATGAAATAATTTGACTTAAAGGATTGCCTGAAAGAATACAAGAGCAAGAACTATGCTGAATAATGGAGATATGGCTCCCGAATGCATTGGGTCCAATACTGGAAGACGTGTCTGAGCGAGAATACATCGCATGGGACTACTAACAGAAAACAACAGGAGGCCATGCTTGATCATAATATGAATTTAAAATTACATGGACCACACCATTTGCCATAGAGATGCTTAGATGTTCTTTTATTCCATGATTTCTCAGTCAGGGTCTCAGAGCATAGAAGAGGTTTTCCTCCATTCCCCCTAATTCAGAGAGTCTTACTCAAGATTTGCAGTTGGCCCAGACAAATCTGGTCTCCCAGGCTTCTTGCACTCAATGAGGAACCTCCAATACCTCTGGGAGACAGCCCAACTCTACTCGTGCAAAAGGAAGGCTTGATCCATCCAAATCTTGGCAGCCTATCCCTGACTGCATGGAAATTGAATGGAGAATGCTAGATAGTGCACCAGTATCTGTGGATGTACATAATGTTATCATGAAATGAGAGCACTACAGTCACAAAGCACAAGGCACACAAATCTGGAGTGAGGTGACTCTCATTAAAAACAGACTTTATTATAGTACACACTATTGCACAAACAAGGTACCATTTCTTACCTTCTCCTCTCAGAAACCATCCTCAAGACCTCATCAGTGGGAATTTACCTTGTGGCAATCACTGCTTAACATAAAAAGTGAACACCAAACCCCTGTCCACCCACCTCTTGCTATTCAGATTCATGAAAGGGCTCATGAATATGAAGCCTTCCATGAAACCTCCAATGCCTGCATGGGACCTCAGTGTGGTGCTGGCTAGTCTCATGACTTGTCCCTTGGAATCATTCAGAATTGCCTCATTTCAGCTCCTCAGTTAGAAGATGGTGTTCCTAGTAGCCATCACATCTGCCAGATGAATCAGTGAGTTACAATTGCTTGTGCATTACCTGCCCTATACCCTATTTCTATACAATCAGGTGATTCAAACAATCACTAAATTCCTCCCAAAAAGGGCTTCTGACTTTCTTATGAATCAATCCATTGTTTTGCCCACCTCTTTTCTTAATGTGAACACAAAATCCTCCCTGCACACTTTGGATTGCTGACATGTCCTTCTGTGCTACCTCCAGGTAACCAAAGACCTGTTGAAAATATCTTAACTTTCTCCGGAAACAAGCAGGAAGTCAGTTCTCACATATGGGTTACGTCGGCGCCGACAGAGTCCACACGGAGCAAATCTGCAGCTTTCAAAGAAAGTGTTTGGGAGTTGCCTACACGCATGCGTGGTCCACTTCCCACCTAAAGGGGCCATCTTGCTCAGTCTGCTTTTTTCCACAGAGCCCTTCAGACGTAGTCTGTTTTCTGTCCTGGAAAAAGTGTTTTTCTTCTTGCCTTTTGGCTGTTGTTTTTCTTCCGGCTAGCACCATTACCCTTTCCGCCCGCCCCTGGTAGCAGGTTGGCTTTCCTTTTTTTTTATTTTTCATTTATTTTCTTTTTGGGCATTCCCGCCCTTGTTTTCTCTCGCTGGGAGCCCTAAAGGTCTTCGACCTTGCGGAGGGCCTTTTTCCCTCCATGGCTACCAGCAGGTTCAAAAAGTGTGACAGGTGTGGTAAAATTATGTCCCTCAACAATACGCACGACTGCTGCCTCCGGTGCCTCAGCCCAGACCACGACCCAGCTGTTTGTGGCCTTTGCTAACTTATGTCCTCAAAGGCCCTGAAAAGCCGCCCACAGCAGCATGAAAAGATTTTCCCTGATTCCCCTGTGCCTCTGAAAGCCAGGACCTTGTCCGAGACCTCCACGCCCCGGGAGGAGCGTTACGACCCCGAGCAGCGTTGGAGGACCTCGGAGAGGGGGTCCCCCTCAGGGGAACCTAAAAGAAGGAAATTTTCCTTGACGGCTATGTCTCTGGATGGTTCAGAACGACCAGGTCCCTCACGGGGCTGGTCAAGGAGCCCCGAGCGTCAACCCGAGGCGTGGGGGAAGGATCGTCCAATGAAGCCCTCTTGGAAGGAGCCAGCCGCGGACTGATCCTGGCCAGTGCGTCCTGTCCTAGTCGAGGACTCCCCTCTGGGAGAACCAGCATCGGCCCTGATTCCATCGGCGCCCGAGCAGGATGCTGCGGAACCACCTGAGCTCATATCCAGGATGGATTCCTTGGAACGCAAGATCATTGCCTTCCTAAAGCAGCAAAGGGCAATGGCATCCGGTACGTCCGGTTCCTCTGCCCTGACCACCGGGGACTCGACAACGAAGTCGACCCCAGAGGCTATGCTGATCCTCGAAGCCCTATGGGCCCGAGTAGATCCTTGGCGAGGTCCCGCTCGATCTCCCATTCTTTGGGACGGAGATCGTCACCAGAAAGCCAACGAGCGCCGGAGCAGCCTGACCCCTCGGGGCCCAAGGACTGCCACCTGTCCTACTCGGATGACTCCGTCTGGGATTTGGAAGACGAGGTGTCTCTGGACACTCGCCTTCCCCGGGATGTCCTTTCTGATTCCTCGGTGTCAGAGCCTTGAAGGAGATCTCCCCCCGAGGACATGGCCTTTCGAGACTTTGTTCGGGATATGTCCAACGTTTTGGCCTTTCCAATGGAGTCCGAGGAGGATCCACGAGCAGATGAACTCGAGATCCTCCAATATGAGGCTCCTCCTCGGGAAACCTTCACGGCACCCATTCCTCGCTTCCTGGAGAGCCTTATGCTCCACATGTGGGAGACACCGGCGTCGACATCGGTGGTTAGTAAGCAGCTCAACTCGATGTATCGAGTCCACCGGAGCCCTGGGTTCCAAAGTATCAATTGCCACATAATTCCATGGTCGTGGAATAGGCCATGTGTCGACTAAAAAGTCAGAAGACGCACTCCTTGGTGCCACCCGGCAGGGAGGCCTGCACCTTGGATGCCCTCAGCAGAAAATGCTACCAGGGTGCGATGCTGAATGGCCAAATCCAGACCTACCAACTGTACATGAGCATGTACCTAAGAGATCTAACAAAAGAGATTGTCAGGTTCTTGGTTGGTCTCTCCAAGAAGCCCTTGCAGCGCTTCAAGGGCCAATCCAGAGCCATCGGTGAATGCTCCAAATTTATGTCTCGAGCGGCCTACGACGGGTTTGAATCTGTGGCCAGAGTAGAAACATAGAAATATGATGACAGAAAAAGACCACATGGCCTATCTAGTCTGTCCTTCCATAACAACTACAACAGTCCCCTTTTTATCTTTAGAGATCCTCTGTGTTTGTCCCATGCTTTTTTGAATTCAGTTACTGTCCTCATCTCTACCACCTCCACTGGGAGACTATTCCACGGATCCACTACTCTTTCTGTTAAGAAATATTTCCGCATATCACTCCTGAATCTATCTCCACCCCCATCCCATGTCCCATCGTAGCAGAACTTGCTTTCAATTGAAAGAGGCTCTCTCCCTGAACATTTATGCCATGGAGGTATTTAAACATCTCAATCATATCACCTCTATCCCTCCTTTCCTGTAAGTACATATTAAGATCCTTCAGTCTGTCCTCATATGCTTTATAATGAAGACCACTAATCATTTTAGTAGCCACCCTCTGCACCGACTCCATCCTGTTCACATCCTTTTGAAGGTGCGGTCTCCAGAATTGCACACTATATTCCAAATGAGGTCGCACCAAAGACTTATACAGAGGCATTATCACCTCCTTTTTTCTGCTAGCCATTCCTCTCCGTATGCACCCAAGCATCCTTCTAGCTTTTGCCGTCGCCTTTTCTACCTGTTTAGCTACTTTAAGATCATCAGACACAACCAGGCCTAGGTCCCGCTCTTCTTTAGTGGACAAAAGTACTTCACTCCCTATACTATATTGCTCCTTTGGATTGCTGCAGCCCAAATGCATGACCTTACATTTTTTAATATTAAAACCCAGCTGCCAAATTCTAGACCATTCTTCAAGCTTAGGTAGATCCCTCCTCATGTTATCTACCCCTTCCTGGGTGTCGCGTAGCCACGGCAGGCATCGGTATGCACCGCCAAGCCTGGCTACCGTCGTCCGACCTCGAGCAATGGGTACAAAACAAGTTGATCGATGTCCCATGTCAGGGGGAGAACTTATTCGGCAAGCCCATGGCTGAAAAGGCCGCCAAACTGTAGACCTAGTTCATGACGAGGACTAGGTTCTCTAAGACGACCTCGGCCCCTTCCCGAAAGAAGGGCTCGGGGGAAAAGTCCTTCTACCCGAGGAAACCCGTGGCTTACTGAGGTTACCCACCTTATCAGGCCTCCCCAGCACCCCAGCAGGGGCAGCAGGCCAAGGGACAGGGGCATGGTCCCCATAAGCAGAAGGCTCCTGTCCCAGACGTCGACTCCGGTTCAACCAGGGGAAAGCTTTTGACTCTTACAGCATGGCCCCTCTCTCCAGCGAGGCCATGCAGCCTACAGGAGGTCGGCTCTCCCTGTTCGCCCACAGGTGGGGAACCGTCACCACCGATGCCTGGGCATTACAGATGGTCAATGAGGGTTACCTTCTTCGTCTAGCTGAGGTGCCTCCGCACTTCTTTCCTGTAGAGCCCTCCTTGCCTGTCCTTCACCGGGACCTTCTCTTGAAGGAGTTGGCGAGTCTTCTCGAGGACAGAGCGGTAGAACCAGTGACCCATCATCTCAGGGGCAAGGGGTTCTACTCCACTTACTTCCTCGTGCCAAAAAGGTCAGGGGGCCTAAGGCCCATCCCAGACCTTCGCAACCTCAACAGATTCCTGTTGCAGGAAAAGTTCAGGATGCTCTCCCTTGGAGCTTTGCTGCCTTACCGCCACCAGGGAGACTGGCTGTGCTCCTTAGACCTAAAGGATGCTTACATGCACATCCTAATCCACCCAAACCACAGGCAATACCTACACTTTGTGGTAGGGGGCCTTCACTTCCAGTACCGGGTACTGCCCTTTCGCCTTGCCTTGGCCCCCAGAGTATTCATGAAGTGCCTAGCTGTAGTCGCCGCCTTTCTCAGGCTTCAGGGGATTTTCGTCTTCTCCTACCTCGATGACTGGCTCTTCGGGGGCACCTTGGTCCCCGAGGTGCAGCAGGCCATGGCACGCACTATCCAGGTCCTTCAGCACTTGGGCTTCGTAATCAACTACCCCAAGTCCAGCCTGAGACCTACTCAGGAGCTGGAATTTATCGGAGTAAGGATCGATATGTTCCCAGCCAAGGCCTTCCTGCCTACAGACAGAGTCAACAGGCTGATGGCACTGGCCAGGAGGGTACAGCGCTGCCCTTTGGTACCGGCATGACTCCTGTTGCGCCTCCTCGGGCACATGGCCTCAACAGTCCATGTCACTCCAGATGCCTGCCGATAAACGGGAAGCCACTCTTGGCACACCCAACAGTATCCCGGTTCCTCAAGGGCCTTCTCTTGTCTAATCCCCCGGTCTGCCTTCTGGCGCCCGAATGGGATCTCAATGTGGTGTTGGGGCTGCTCACCCTGCTGCCTTTTGAACTGATGGCTACGTGTCATCTCTGCTATCTCTCATGGAAGATGGTGTTTCTCGTTGCCCTCACCTCAGCCTGAAGAGTGAGCGAGCTCCAGGCCTTTATGGCGGAGAGGCCTTATACCAGGTTCTACAAGAATGGGGTAGTACTTCGCACACACCCCAGTTTCTTCTGAAGGTAGTGTCCTCTTTCCACCTCAATCAGGAGGTGGTCCTCCCTACCTTCTTTCCCAGACCGCATGCTGGTCGCACTGAGACTGTCCTCGATACCCTAGACTGTAGGAAGGCTTTATCTTTCTACATTCAGCGTACTCAAGACCACCGGAAGGCATCCCAGCTTTTCGTTTCCTATGACCCCAGCAAGCTGGGGCAGGCGGTGACCAAGCACACGCTGTCCACATAGGTGGCGGACTGCATGGCCTGGGCCTATGAGGAAGCAAAATTTCCTTTAGAGGACCGTGTCACGGCTCACAAGGTCCGGGCCATGGCAACCTCCGGGCCATGGCTCATCTGCACTCTGTTCCACTGGCAGACATCTGCCGGGCTGCCACCTGGTCTTTGATTCATACCTTTGCAGCTCATTACTGCCTGGATAGGGAGTCCCGATGGGACAGTGCCTTTGGCCAGGCCATACTCCATAACCTTTTTGAGGTCTAGGCAACTCCTGCCCTCCGACCCTTCTGTGTTCAGGCTACCGGAGTGCTAATTCCTTCTCACATTGAGAATTCTTTCCGCTGCAGCTGCTCGTGGCTCTTAATGAGGGAGCCTTTTTATTTGCTATGGGTTCCTGGTAGCCTGTAGCTGGGGAGTCCCATATGTGAGGACTGACTTCCTGCTTGTTCCCGGAGAAAGCTTGTGCTCTCCGGGGACAGCAGGAATCAGTCCTCAAACCTCCCTCCTCCCCTTGGAGTTGCAGTCCTCCTGTTTTTACTGTTTTTTGTTCTTTGCCGTCTCTAGCTATCTAGCTATGTTATTTGACTTAGCAAGAGGGCCCCTTTGGGCGGGAAGCGGACCACGCATGCATGGAGGCAACTCCCAAATGCTTTTATTGAAAGCTGGGGATTTGCTCCGCGCGGGCTCCGTCGGCGACACCCATATATGAGGACTGATTCCTGCTGTCCCCAGAGAATACCTGTTTCAGGTGAGTAACTATGCTTTTTGTCACTTATAATCCAATGGATCCTGACAACACAACTTCCAAAAGAACCTTATCTTTATGGTTGTCGGACTGTATCAAACTGATATACTCGAGCAAATCTATCAGCCCTAAGAACAGTGGGCCCACATCAGCTAAGAGATAGGGCATCATCGACAGCAAACTTAAGAGATGTTGCTTTGCAAAAAATTTGCAAAGCTTCCACATGGAAGTCCATCCATACTTTCGCAAAGCACTATCATCTGGATGCAAGGTACCACTTATGGACAAGAAATCCTGAAGGATTTCTTTAACTCTTGCGGCGCTCCTGCCCGGCCTTGGGGCTAAAGACAGGAGCGGCGGTCTGATGCTTCGTGAGGAAGGAGAGTAACCTGTATCCAGGGAATGCTGGGTATTGTAGTTCCTGCTCCTCTCGCTCCGAAATAAAGAGTTGTAGTTATGGGGTTTCCAGTATTTTTATTATAGTAAAGGATATTGTTCCATCACATGGCAAATAAATGCAAACAAAGTAGGTGCTTCAAATGCTAACAGGAAAACTTAGGATAAAGGCAACTTAAAGTATAACTGCTTCTTTTCACTTCTCAGCAAATTACTCACTTTGCCCCAAAAGGTCAGTTAGATTCACTGCAGCCTCTTTCAGCCACTGTTACCTTCACAGTGCTGGGGAAAATCAGGTGCACATAAGTAGAGCTTTCTCAGCAAGGCAATACAACAGCTCCGTAGCATTCAATTCACATACGGTAAAAAGCAGTTTCCTTCAGCTTGGCATCTCTACACAGCAGACCGTGCAATCCATGCTCTCACAATCTGGTAAGTCTGTATTATCTTGTGTTAACTCTTCAAGCTGTATGGAATTACTGGCTTCTGGTAACACTGGCTGTCTTCTAGCTTGCAACTCTAAAAGCTGCTTAAAACTCTGTAGGAGCAATTAAGCCTGCTGTTTGGGAGGTAGGGAATTGCTATCAGCTATACAACTTCCCTCTGGCTTAAGGCTGTTTATTTTCTCCTCTCTTAGATTAATTGTGTCAGAGTAACTGCTAGTCTCTTTTGCTAATGTTCCACACACAGGAGAGTTAGCTTTACGTTCAGCCTGGAAACTTTGTGGCAATTCACTTACTTGTTGCCATGCTGTTCTGACTTCAGATGGCTCCAACGTTCTCCAGCTGTTAGAATGTTTGTTGCTCTCTGGCTCAAACGGTACTTCACAGAATGATTGTTTTCTTTCTTGTGCCTGCCTTGAAGGCTTCCTTTCCCAGGGCTGTGCCTTCCAACGGTTGTCTAGTTCAGGGCTAGGTCCTCTCTCCTTGGGACTTCTACTCACTGCCTCTGAATAGAACTTTGCAGGTTTCTTTCCAATGCCAGGTTCCCAAGTATCAGCATACTGTCTTCTGAACTTCCAATCATTCTCCTGCTTCTTCTTTATCCGTCTCTCCTTCTTCTCCTCAATCTTAATCCCATTCTCATTCTGACTAGCAAAGCCATGCTCTGGTTTAAAACCACATTCTCTCCTGGACACGCCCCTTCCAAGGGCAGGGTGTTCCCAATCAGGACTGCAGGACTCCTCCCCTGGGCTGGTCTCCGTGCTCAGCTCTATGGAATAGAGTCTCTCTTTCTTCCTTGGTTTCTCAAATTGGCATAAATCCTGCTGAACCTCAGGATTTTCATCCGTTTCCATAGGCTCAGGAGGGCGCTGTTCACCACACTCTTAACTTCTGCCACCTCACACAATACCACTGGACCCATGATGAACAAGAAAAGAAACACATTCTGAAGCTTTGGAATCAATAGTGAATGGGGATGCATTGTCCTCCCTATCTATGGAGAAAGCAAAGTTACTTTCCTGTACCAGAGGTTCTTGGTAGACAGCAAGACAATGCATCCCCAGTGTACCTCTTACTTTCCTCGCAAAAAAAAAAGTCAGAAAAGCATACATCATGACTGTGTTCATGAGACATAATTTCTCTGCTATAGACAGACTGACGATGCCATGGCTATTGCGAGATAAACATGCTCATGCAAGCGCAATGGAGGTTTCTCCAGGTACACGCATAAAGTCAGCCCTCACATATGGGTGACATCGGCACCAACAGAGTCCACACGGTGAACACTTTCCAGCTTTCACAGAAAGCCTTTGGGAATTAGATCGCACAGGCACAGTCACATTCCCACCCAAGTTTGCCATCTTACCTCAGTTCTTTTTTCCGCGGAGCCCATCGGACGTTTCGTCTGCACCCTGGAAAAGGTTGGCAGTTTTTGCCTTTGTTTCTGTTGCAATTGCTATCTCTGGTCACTTACCATCACCTTCTCGGTTCCTGGAACTGCTGCTGCATCTGCGTCACGTTTTTCTCAAGTACTTTTTTTCCATTTTTTCCTGTTTTGGTGTGTGTGATCGTTCTCATTCCCTCCCCGACCAGCACCTTGGAGTTTCATCTCGCAGATGCCATTTTTCCTGCTATGTCCTCGGTTAGTGGTTTTAAGAGGTGTGATCACTGTGAGCACACCATATCCTGCATGGATCTCCATGACTGTTGCCTGCGGTGCCTTGGTGCTGATAACAATGACTCTTCCTGTCCATTCTGTCTTCAAATAACAAGCAAGGATTGCAGGAATCATGAAAGACAACGGGAGACGCTGTTTGGCTTCAAGACCTCCTTATCGGCCCAAAATTTGAACTTGGAATCGATGCCCTCAGGAGCCATCGCGAAGGCCTCGGCCTCACCAGGTGGCCACGCCCACTCAGAGCCCCAAGATCACGGGGCCTTGGAAGGACCAGATTCTGCCTGTGATGGTGTCAAAGGACAATGCCGGAACCAGCAATAAGCTTCACGGTCACCGGCATCGGAGTCCTTAGTGCAATGCCGAGGGCAATGGCCGGGATCAGCCTCCAAAGCTGACCCGGTGGGAGGACACTCAAGCAGTACTGGGGGATTGGCATCAGTCCTCTGAAACCATCATCATCGAGGAAGCCCCCTCGACAGAGCCAACGTCAGGCCCGATGCTCTTGGTGCCCACACTGGTGGCTGTGGAGCCTTCTGACCTTGAGGTTAGGATGGCAGCCTTGAAATGCAGCCTTCCTGCCTTCTTGGTCCAGAAGCAGGGCCTAATGCCTGGTTCCTCTGGCCCAGCAGCCAGTCCCTCCACCGTGAGGGCATCACCTGAAGAGATCCAGCTGGTGTTGGAGCGGCATTGGCTTCAGGCCAGTTCCCGGCACAACTCTTGGTCCCACTCAAGGCCTTGAATTTCTCCCATGAGTACCTCCGATATGGAGCACAGGAGCCCTGGGACCCTATTGTTGCTCCTGTCTGGTTGTGGACACGATGCCTGCCAGATTCTCTAGGTGTCCTCTGATTCTGACTCTGAGTGGAAGACCAATGATGAGTCCTTGGACACCCAGAGACACCTTGACATTCCCTCAGACCCGTCTCCTACACAGGAGTGATGGAGGTCCCTACCCAATGACCTCTCCTTCCTCAAATTCGTCCGGGACATGGTGAAGGCCCTGGCCTTCACCACAGAGTCCAAAGAGGAGCCTCGGGCAGAGGGCCTAGAGATCCTGCATTATGAAGCCCCTTTCAAGGAGGCCTTCAAGGTGCCCGTTTCTCCCATTTTAGAATGCCTGCTGTTCAGAATGTGGGAGTTAATGGTTATGGATCCCATTATGAGCAAGTGGCACGATTCCCTGTATCGAGTCAGCAAGGACCCTGGATTCCAGAAGACACAGCTACCACACAATTCCATGGTGGTAGAGTCGGCCATGTTTATAATCAAGAGCCAGAAGAGCCGGATGACTTTGGTAAAAGTGTTACCAGGGCTCAATGCTCATGGTCTGTATCCAGGCTTACCAGCTGTTCATGGGCATGTACCTGAGAGACCTGGCAGCTGGATAGTCTGAGGAACCTCTTCAGCAATTCCGAACCCTGGTATCGATGGTCAGGCAGTGCTCCAAATATGTCACTCGAATGGCCTATGACTTCAAGTCAATGGCCAGAATGGTTGCGGTGGGCATTAGTGCTCGCCACCTGGTATGGCTGCAGTCCTCTGACCTGAAGCAATGGGTTTTGGAAAAATTGGTCAATGTCTTGTGCTGAGGAGAGAACCTATTTGGCAAGCCCATGATGGACAAGGCTGCAGAGTTGGAGTCAGAGTATATATGACCAGAATCAGGCTCTTCCGGAAGACTGCTGACCCTTCCTGACTGAAGGCTTTGGGGGAAAAAGTCCTTCTACCCAAAGAGGAAGGCTTACAGAACTTACCCCCAGTATCTGGCCTACCAGCTCCCCCACAGGGTCAGCAGGCTAAGGTCGGGGACACGGCCCTTGTAAACCCAAGGCCCCAAACCCCAGCCTGTGCTGCAGCCGTAACCTGAGGGGGGGGACTTTTGACTCCTTGGGTATGACCTCTCTTCCCCTGCAATTTCGAGGGCCACAGGACACAGGGGGGACATCTGACATTCTTTGCCGACTGGTGGACCACCATACCCACTGACACCTGGGCCCTCTGGGTGGTGAAGGAAGGTTACCTCCTCCACTTTGAGCAGATTATCCCTCCGTTCTTCCCCGGAGAACTTCCCATGACTCCTCTTCACCGAGACCTTCTGCAGCAGGAGCTCGTGGGCCCCTTTAGTGGTTTACAAACCCTCACAGAAAGGATATTTTGTAAAAGAAGTAAACTTTGATTAGAAGATGTAAACCTCATAGACTCCTGGGGAGCACTCAGTCCACTAGAGAAAGCATTCACCATTTAGTCAAATGTTCATAATATCTGTTCTTCAAGCTAAAACTGGCAAAAGTTGAAACTTGAGTGATATTAGACCACTCTCTAGTCAGTGTGACACTGACTCAGAACTAGAAAGTTTATATGGAAATTAAACCTCTTATACCAAAATGAAGAATTTCAGAAATTTCTCAATTATAGTAGAACTGAGGGAAGAAAAATGACCCATCTATTGGGTGGCAGCAAAATTGGTGTTAAGGGGTAAAGGGGTAAAATAATTTCTAACATAGCCAAAACAAAAAAGGCAAACTGATTAATTTATTGAACTGCACCAGAGTTATAATATTGTCATAGAATACATATATCCCAAATGACAGCTGAAATACAATAAAAACTGATAGGTACAAACAAATTAAGTAATGTATTAAATAAAGACATTGAACAATTAACACTTCAATAAATGCAAATTACAGAAGGGGAAACAAAACAGGAAAGCACTAGCAAATCTGATAAGGCTTAATATCACTAGCATACCATTACAAATATAAAAATGGGAATGGAGCAATGAGCACAGACAAGGAGAGAACAGAAATGTTTCATATATACTGTACTATGAGAAATTGTATGGGCAAGGGCCAAATGTAATACCACATTGAGGGACAAGATTGCTTGCATAGATGAAGGAAGAAATTTAGAGTTATCAGAAATTAGAATTTAGTTAAAACCCCTGAACCATATGACCAGGGGACTGAATTGTATGACATATTGACAAATATATTGGCAAACCAAAATGCAAGTAATGTTTGGGGAAGACCTTTGTGCTTGCAATGTTAAGAGGCAGAAAAAAAATCAAGTACATACACTATTGCTAAAACCAGGCAAGGATTTCATGGAATCCTATTAAGCCAGGCATCCCAAAGCTATAGCCCACAAGCCAAATACAGCCCTTGGTGCAACTTTTCTTGTCCTCCATTCTTTTCCTGTTAGCAGATGAGATCTTGCCCATGAAGCAAGGTATGTGGGTTGTTTTGGGGGTCTGTGTGTCACCCTGCCTTTCTCTTCCTCCTTGTTGCAGCTCAGGGCTTATAGCTAGCAGGCTATAAGCAGCCCGGCTTCAGTCTCAGCGTTCCTACCCTCTCTATCATGTCCTGCTGTGTTTTCCTTCTGATCAGATTATCTTCCTTCCTTCTGCTGGGAAAGTGATGATATCCTCTGAAATAAGACTTGAGAGGGATGGGGCCAGGAGTGCTTAATTTACCAAACTACCTCTGATCCCCCATGTCTCAGCTCTCCCCTTTCACAAGCTGGATACCATTGCTACTGGGGAAGGGATTGTTCCCTGCTCTTGGTGACGAAGTGCTGAGAATGTGAGCAAATACTTTGGGATCCTGAAATTGTGAGACCATGGCGTGTGTGTGCCGATCTCTCCTAATTTGGGGCTGCAGGACAGAGCTTATATGTGTTGATGTTACTTGCTCTCAGTAATGCAGGAAGAAGAGTGTGTGTGTGTGCAGGTGTGCCCTGCTCTAGAGCTGTTGACCCGGGGGGGGGGGAGAGTAAATGGAGACAAAATGGAGGGAAGAAAAGGGAAGGAGATGAGAGAGTGGAATGAGAGGAGAGGGAAAAGTTGAAAGAAAGGAATGAGAGTAGATGAGAAAAGAAGGAGAGTGCATGAGGATGTGAGTGGAAGAGAGTGCCGCCTAGTTCACCTAACGGTTGCGCTGGCCCTGACCCTAGTCTATCTGGCTGAAAATGTTTTATGGACCTTTTCTCCAGCAACTTGTTTAAACCATCCACAACAAACAGTCCATTCCATCATCCCCCCACCTCCACTCCCCTAGGAGGCAGATACTGGGGAAAGGGAAGAAACGGGATAGAATTATCTGCTGCACCCTTGGAAAATCCTGTCTCTGCTTCCCTCCTCCGCAGCTCTTGAAATCACTGAAAAGGGCCATACATGGTCCCCCCCTCACTTAGCAAATACTTTTCCAGGAGAAGGGGGAAGGGGAGCAGGACAAGTACCCCTCCTCAGTCTGCCACTCTCAGTGATTTGAAATGTCCTATGTGGTCCCCCATGGGAAAAGATTGACAAACCCTGCTATAGACCAATTTCATTATTGAACCAAGATTTAAAAACTTGAGTGCTAGCTAACATAAGTAATATACTACTACCAATATCAATATACAAAAGCCAGGTGTGGGTTTTTGTTTTACTTAATCTTTATTGAACAGCTGGGGAGAGTTATACAAATTCTTCAGGAACAAGCAGAAAGTCAGTCCTCATATATGGATGACGTCGGTGCTGATGGAGCCCTTGTGCGGAGCAATTCCCCAGCTTTCAAAGAAAGCCTTTGGGATTGCATCGCGCATGTGCAGTCCCCTTCCCGCCCAAGGGTGCCATCTTGCTCAGTCTCCCTTTTTCGGCGGAGCCCAATGGACGTGGCCAAATTCCCTCGTGGAAAAAGTGTGTCAAATCTCCTGAAGATTCTTTTCTTCGGCCCGGTTCAATGCCGGTTCCCCTCCCCGCCTCGGTTCGATACACCGGTATCTAGTCCAGTCAGTATTTTTCGTTTTTTGTCTTTAGTGACTAGCGTTCACGCCTTTTTTCTTTTTTACTGGCAGCCCGGTCATTTGACCTCGCAGGGGCCCTTTTCCCCCCGATGGCTGCCAGCGGGTTTAAGAAGTGTGATTGGTGTAAAAAGTTAATGTCCTTCACCGACACACATGACTGCTGTCTCCACTGCCTCGGGGCCGACCATGACCCGATGGCCTGTGGCCCGTGTGGCAAGATGTCTTCTAAGGCACTCAGAAGTAGACAGCAGCAGCGTGAAAGTATTTTCTCCGAGTTCGCATCCACTCGGGTCCGGACCTCGTCAGAAGCCTCGACGTCTCGGGAGCTTGACTCCGAGCATCATCGGGGGTTTTCTGAGCAGGGGTCTCCCTCGAGCGAACACCGGAGGAAGAATAAACTCATGAGGGCGTCGTCGTTGGATGCCTCTGATAGGCCTAGGTCCTTGTGGGCCAGGTCGCGGAGTCCTGACCGCCGCCCTGGGTCCTCGGAGTTGGAGCGGCCTGAAAAGGTACCTCGCACGGAGCCGGAGACGCCGAGGAAGGTAACTGCTGTTGTCCTCGTTGACTCTCCTCTGGAAGAACCGGCGTCGGGACCCGAGCAGGAGGCTGCCGAGCTTTCTGAGCTCGGTCTCAGAATGACGGCCTTGGAGCGCAGCATGTCTCCCTTCATGGAGCAGTAGCGGGTGCTGATGACCGATCTCACCGGTCCATCCGCCCCGACCACTGGGACCTCGACATCCAAGTCGACCCCAGAGGCCGAGCCGATCCTCGAGACTCTTCGGACTCGAGTCGATCCTCGGCCGAGGTCTCCCTTGACCTCCTTTTCGGGACCAAGATCGTCGACGCTGGTGCCATCGGCGTCGGGGCGGTCGAGACCGAAGCCCTCACGGCCAGAGCCCTTCAATTCCTCCTCGGAGGACTTGGCATGGGAAACGGAGGATGAAGAGTCCCTGGACACCCACCCGACCCGGTGTGTCCCATCAGACTCGCCGGGGTCCGAGCCTCGGAGAAGGTCCCCCCCCCGGAGGATACCCGGTTCTTGGAGTTCATCAGGGACAGGGACATGGCCAAGGCTTTGGCATTCCTGGCGGACACCAAGGAGAAGCCCCGAGCCGAGGAGCTCGAGGCCCTCCAGTATGATTTTCCCCCTCGGGATGCCCTTACAGTAGCGGTTCCTCCAATGTTGGAACGGCTGATGTTCCGCATGTGGGAGTCACCGGCCTCGATGCCAGTTCTCAGCAGGTGGGCCGATTCCATCAATGGAGTCCGCAAGAGCCCTGGGTTCTAGAAGGCACAGCTGCCGCACAACTCCATGGTTGTGGAACCGACCATGCACAGACTCAAGAGCCAAAAAATGCACTCCTTGGTGCCTCCTGGCAGGGAAGCCCGGAACCTGGATGCCCTCAGCAGAAAGTGCTACCAGGGCTCGATGCTGTCCTGCCGTGTCCAAACATACCAGCTGTACATGGGCATGTACTTGCGGGACCTGGAAAAGGGGATTGCCGGGTTCTCAGCTGGCCTCTCCGAGGAACCCTTGCAGCGATTCAAGGCCTTGTCCACGGGGATTCGAGAGTGCTTGAAGTTTATGTCTCGAGCAGCCTATGAAGGCTTCGAGGCTTTGGCCTGAGTAGCTGCAGCCAGCATTGGTGCCCAATGCCATGCATTTCTAATGTCGCCGGAGCTAGAGCCATGGGTACAGGACAAGTTGGTCGATGTCTCATGCCGAGTTGACAGCCTTTTTGGCAAACCCATGACTGAAAAGGCTGCCGAAATTGACTCCGAGTACTTGACCCGGACAAGACTCTTCAAGAAGACTTCTGCCCCTACTAAAAAGAAGGGCTCGGGTAAAAAGCCCTTTTTCCCAAGGAAGGGTGCTGCTTACCGCAACTACTCCACTCACCAGGTCTCCCCGGCTCCCCACCAGGGGCAGCAAGCCAAGGGACAGGGGCATGGCCCGCAGGCCAAGGGACAGGGGCATGGCCCGCATAAGCAGAAGACCCCCAAGCCCCAGGCACCAGCTCCTTCCCAGTCGGTAGGTTTTTTTTGACAGCCACAGCATAGTTTCTCTCCAACTAGGAGTGAGACTTGGCACAGGAGGAAGGCTGGCCCTGTACGCCCACAGGTGGCCAGCATTCACTAAAGATACCTGGGTCCTACAAATAGTCCAAAAGGGCTATTTTCTCCACTTCGACCAGGTACCCCCTCCTATTTTCCGGGAGAACCTCTCAGACCCCCTCTACACAGGAACCTCCTCTTATAGGAGTTGGCCGGTCTTCTAGAGGATCAGACGGTAGAGCCGGTGCCCCACTGCCTACAAGGGCAAGGCTTCTACTCAAGGTATTTTCTGATACCAAAGAGAACAGGAGGCCTCAGGCCCATCCGCGACCTGCGAAACTTAAACAACTTCCTGGTGAGGGAAAAGTTCAAGATGCTTTCCCTTGGAATATTGCTGCCTTACCCCCACCAGGGAGATTGGCTATGCTACTTAGACCTGAAAGATGCCTACACTCACATCCTTATACATCGAGACCACAGACAATATCTCAGATTTGTAGTGGGAGGAAACCATTTTCAGTACAGGAGTACTTCCATTTGGTCTAGCCTCCACCCAGAGTGTTTACCAAGTGTCTGGCGGTGGTGGCGGCCTTTCTCAGGAACTAGGGAATCTTCATCTTCCTGTATTTGGATGGCTGGCTCATCAGGGCCCTGTCGCCTCAAGACCAACAGGCCACAGCTCGCACTATCAACATACTGCAGCATCTAGGCTTTGTCATAAATCAGGCAAAGTCCACTTTGCTCCCCACACAGAACTTAGAGTTCATAGGGGTGAGGCTGGACATAATTCAAGCAAGGGCTTACCTGCCAGAGGACAGGGCACAGAGGCTTCTGGAGCTAGTACAACAAATCAGCCACAAGTCTCATATATCAGCAAGGCATTTTCTGCGCCTTCTAGGACACATGGCCTCCATGGTGCATGTAACCCCAAACGCCCGTCTCAACATGAGAACAGCTCAATGTTGCCTCCAGGATCAGTGGACGCAAGCCACAGGGCGACTCCGAGACAAGATAAGGGTGTCCAAACAACTGCTGAAGTCGTTGGCCTGGTAGCTTCAGCCACCCAACCTGCTCGGGGGAGTGCCTTTCCTGCCTCCATCATACTCAAGAGTCCTGACAACAGATGCATCCCTGCTGGGCTGGGGAGCCCATTGCCAGGACTCATGCACTCAGGGGTTGTTGTGGTCTCCTCAGGAGAGGACACAACAAATCAACCTCTTAGAGCTCCGAGCGATATGCCTAAATCTTTGAGCCTTCTGCCATGTTCTCTCACATCAATATGTCTTGGTGCAGACAGACGTTCTCCAGGACCAAGCAGGAAGTCAGTCCTCATATATGGGTGACATCAACGCCGATGAAGCCCCAGCGGAGCATTTCCCCAGCTTTCTATGAAAGCCTTTGGGAATGCAGGCACGCATGCGCGGTTCCCTTCCCGCCTAAAGGTGCCATCTTACCTCAGTCTCTCTTTTTCCAAGAAGCCCATCAGACATGTGTCCTCTCATCCCGGAAAAAAGTTTGATTTTTTCGGCGATTCTCGCTATTTTTTTTCTCTGGTAAGACACCGGTTCCCCTCCCGCCGGGTTCGGTACACCGGTATCGAGCCCGTTTTCTTCTTTTTCGGTTTTTGCCCTTCGTGGCTGGCGTTCGCGCCCTTTTTTGCTTTTTCCCTTGAAGACCGGTCCTTTGACCTCGCGGGGACTCTTTTTTCCCCGATGGCTTCCAGCGGTTTTTAAAAGTGTGATCGGTGTAAGAAGTTGATGTCTCTCACTGACACACACGACTGCTGCCTTCGGTGCCTCGGTCCTGATCACGACCCTAAGACGTGTGGACCATGTGGGGAGATCTCTTCCAAGGCACTGCGAAGTCGCCAGCAGCAGAAAGAAAGGCTTTTCTCTGACTCAGCCTCCGGCCGGGCCCGGACCTCGTCTGAGGTCTCGACATCTCGGGATTCGGGTCCCGAGCGGCGTCGGGGCTCCTCGGACAGGGGGTCTCCCGACCGGGAACGCAAGAGGAAGAAGCAGCTCATGAGGGCGTCATCGGAAGAGGTCCCTGGCTCCTCGAGGGCCAGGTCTAAGACCCCCGACCGTCGCCCAGGACCCGTGGAACAAGAGAAGCCTGCCAAAGTTCCTCGCATGGAGCCGGAGTCTGCTGGACACGTAAGCCCTGTGGTCCTCGAGGACTCTCCTCCCAGAGAGCCGACATCAGGCCCGGCGCTGCCGGGGCCCGAGTCGGTGGCTGCTGCGTCTCCCGAGCTGAGTCTCAGGATGACAGCCTTGGAGTGCAGACTGTCTGCTTTCATGGAGCAGCAGCGGGCACTGATGGCCAGCCTGTCTGGCGCATCTGCCCCGACCACTGGGACATCGACATCGAAGTCAACCCCGGAGACCGAGCCGATACTCGAGACCATGATGGCTCGAGGTCGACCTCGGTCGCGGTCTCCCTCGACCTCCCGTTTGGGACCAAGGGCGTCGACACCGGTGCCTCCGGTGTCGGGGCGGGTGCTCCAGGGCCCCGCGGGGTCGGATCCTGACTCCTCGTCGGACGAGTCCGCCTGGGAGACGGAGGATGAGGAGTCCCCAGACACGTTCAAGGCTCGGTGCATCCCATCGGACTCACCGCAGTCTGAGCCCCGGAGTAGATCCCCTCCGGAGGATACCCGGTTCTCGGAGTTTGTCCGGGATATGGCCACCGCGTTGGCTATCCCGGCGGACCCCGAGGAAGAGCCTCGAGCCGAGGAGCTCGAGGCCCTGCAGTACGACTCTCCTCCGAAGGAGGCCTTTACTGTCCCGGTTCCTCCGATGCTGGAACGGCTCCTCTTCCGGATGTGGGAGGCACCGGCCTCGGCACCGGTTCTGAGCAGGCGAGTCGATTTGATTTTTCGGCTCCGGAAGAGCCCTGGCTTTCAGAAGGCGCAGCTACCACACCATTCCATGGTGGTAGAATCGGCCATGCATCGCCTGAAAAGTCAGAAGATGCAGGGAGGCCTGGAACCTCGATGGTGTCGGTAGAAAGTGCTTCCAGGGTTCGATGCTTGCCTGCCGTGTCCAGTCTTACCAGCTGTACATGGGCATGTACTTGCGAGACCTGGCCAAGGAGTTGGCCGGGTTCTCCGCTGGTCTCTCCGGGGAGCCCTTGCAGATATTCAAGTCCTTGTCCTCGGGGATTCGGGACTGTTCAAAGTTTGTCCCGCGCCGCCTACGATGGCTTCGAGGCTTCGGCCCGAGTTGCGGCTGCCGGCATCGCGGCTCAACGCCAGGCATGGCTGCAGTCATCGGACCTCGAGCCGTGGGTTCAGGACAAGTTGGTCGATGTCCCTTGCCGAGGTGAGAACCTTTTTGGCAAGCCCATGGCCGAGAAGGCCGCACAGCTCGAGACCGAGCACCTTACACGGACAAGGCTGTCTAGAAAGACCTCTGCCCCTTCTCACAAGAAGAAGGCCTCGGGTAAGAAGCCCTTTTACCCGAGGAAGGACACTGCCTACAAACAGTACCCTCAGTATCAGGCTGCCCAAGCTGCACCCCAGGGTCAGCAAGCCAAGGGGCAGGGTAATGGGCCCCATAGGCAGAGGACCCCCAAGCCTCCGGCCCCTGCTCCCACTCAGCAGGGTGGGGGTTTTTGACTCCTTGAGCGTAGCCTCTCAGTCCCTGCTCTCCCAACCCTGCACAGGAGGTCGCCTCGCCCTCTATGCCCACCAGTGGTCCCACATCACTGGGGACAGTTGGGTGTTAAGCATAGTCCACGGGGGCTATGCCCTACATTTTCACCAACTGCCTCCACCATATTTTCCAGGGGAGCCTCCAAGGCCTCCCCTGCACACAGATCTTCTCATCCAAGAGCTCCAAGGTCTGTTGGTGGACAGGGCGGTGGAGCCTGTGCCTCCCCACTTGCAAGGTCAGGGGTTCTACTCCAGGTATTTCCTGGTACCCAAAAGAACCGGTGACCTTGGACCCATCCTGGACCTCAGGAACCTCAACAAGTTCCTAGAGAAAGAAAAGTTCAAGATGCTTACTCTTGGAACACTTCTGCCCTACCTCCAGCAGGGAGATTGGCTATGCTCCTTAGATCTAAAGGATGCGTACACTCACATCTTCATTCATCCAGACCACAGAAAGTACCTCAGGTTCATTGTGGGAGGAAACCATTATCAGTACAGAGTTCTGCCTTTTGGCCTAACCTCCGCCCCCAGAGTCTTTACCAAATGCCTGGCAGTGGTGGCGGCCTACCTGAGAGGTCAAGGCATCTTTGTCTTTCCCTATCTGGACGACTGGCTCATAAGAGGTCAGACGTGCCAGGAGGCCTGACAGGCCACCCTCAGAACTACTGCTCTTCTTCAAAGCTTGGGGTTTGTAATAAACTTCGCAAAGTCCACTTTGCTCCCCTCCCAGAACTTGGAGTTCATAGGGGCAAGACTGGACTCTATCCTGGCAAAGGCATTCTTGCCAGAAGACAGGGCCCAAAGATTGATAAACTTAGCAAACCGGTTTCTCAGCAGGTCACTGGTCTCCGCCAGACTATGTCTGAGGCTTCTTGGCCACATGGCTTCGACAGTACATGTGACCCCCAATGCCAGGCTCCATATGAGGCCTGCTCAGTGGTGCTTGCGGACTCAGTGGTCACAGGCCACAGGCAGCCTCAGAGACAGGATAAGGGTGTCCAGACTTTTCCTGGCTCCCTCAACTGGTGGTTGCACCCACCCAATCTACTGAAAGGGGTGCCATTTCAAATTCCTGGGTACACAGTGGTACTGACCACAGATGCCTCCCTGCAGGGCTGGGGGGCTCATTGTTTAAACAAGTGCATCCAGGGCCTCTGGTCTCCTTGGGAAGCTGCATAGCAGATCAATCTCCTTGAACTCAGGGCTATTCGTTTAGCACTCAAAGCTTTCTCTCCTGCCCTGACTCATCAGTCTGTCCTAGTTCAGACAGACAACCAGGTAGCCATGTTTTATGTGAACAAACAAGGCGGAACTGGGTCCAGACTCCTTTGTCGGGAGGCTCAGGACCTTTGCTCCTTTGCCCTCAAACACAACATGCTTCTCAAGGCTGTGTACCTTCCAGGCCAGGAAAACTACCTGGCCGACAGGTTGAGCAGAATTTTGCAGCCCCACGAGTGGCAGCTGCATCCTTTGGTAGTTCAGAAAATCTTCCTGAAATGGGGTCTTCCTTTGATAGATCTGTTTGCCAGTCCCCTGAACAACCAGTTACCAAAGTTCTGCTCCAGACAACCGCATCCTCTGCGGATAGCAGCAGATGCTTTTCTGATTCCCTGGTCTCAGGGCCTCCTGTATGCGTTTCCTCCCACGCCCTTGGTGGCCCGAACTCTGTTCAAGATTCTTCAGGACAAGGCCTCGGTTCTGCTGGTGGCTCCCAGGTGGCCGAGACAGCCTTGGTTTCCGCTTCTGCTTCAGCTAGCAGTGGATCCCCCACTGCCTCTGGGGTTGCAACCCGACCTTCTCTCTCAGGAGCAGGGTTCCCTTCTGCACCCCAATCTCAAAGTCCTCAATTTGATGGCCTGGAGGCTGCAAGGGTAGTTTTGGCTCCCTGGGGCCTACCTCCGGAAGTTGAGGAGGTTGTCCTAGCTAGCCTCTAGGAAACAATGCACTAGAAAAACCTATGCTCTCAAATGGAAAAGGTTTTCTGTGTGGTGTCACCTTCGTACAGAGGATTCTTTCTCCTGTACTGTACCAGTAGTACTTCAGTACTTGCTGCACTTATCAAATCAAGGACTTAAGTTCAATTCTGTTCGGGTCCACCTCTCAGCTCTAGCAGCTCACCACTCACTGGTGGAAGGACATTCTCTATCGGGTCACCCATTGGTGTCCCGGTTTCTCAGAGGCTTGCTCTTGCTCAAGCCTCCAATACGTCCTCCTGCTCCTGAGTGGGAGTTGAATGTGGTCTTGCAGCAATTGACTCGCCCACCTTTTGAGCCGATGGCTACTTGCCCTCTACGCTTCCTGTCCTGGAAGACTCTCTTCCTGATAGCCCTAACTTCGGCCAGGCGAGTTAGTGAGCTTCAGGCCCTGGTCTGTGACAGGCCTTACACCAGAATCTATAGGAACAGGGTAATCCTCAGGACTCAACCTAAGTTCCTCCCAAAAGTTGTCTCCTCTTTCCACCTCAACCAGGATGTGGTTCTTCCAACATTCTTCCCTAGGCCTCATGCAAGCCAGGCTGAAGCAGTTCTGCATACACTGGACTGTAGGAGGGCCTTATCCTTCTACCTTGACCGTACGCAGGGGCATAGAAGGGCTACTCAGCTCTTCGTATCCTTTGACCCTAATAAGTTGGGGTTGGCTGTGTCCAAGCGTACCTTGTCCATCTGGGTAGCTGACTGTATCACCTGGGCTTACAAGGTGACTGACCTTCCTTTGCAGGGTAGGGTCACGGCCCACCGTGTCAGGGCAATGGCTGCCTCAGTGGCTCATCTCCGCTCTGTACCATTGGTAGACATCTGCAGGGCTGCAACTTGGTCTTCAAGACAGACTTTTGCAGCCCATTACTGTCTGGAGAGGAAGTCCCGTAGGGACAGTACTTTTGGCCAAGCAGTTCTCCGGAATCTCTTTGAGGTTTAGGCAACTCCTGTCCTCCTGCCCTCTGTTGGGCTACCGGTGGAGGTTGTGTCAGTGCAAAGCCTTTCTTTGATGCTGGGACTAGAGGGAGTTCTCTTGTTCAGCCTGGGTTCCTCGGTAGCCCAGAGCTAGGGAGTCACCCATATGTGAGGACTGACTTCCTGCTTGGTCCTGGAGAAAGAGTAGTTACTCACCTGTAACAGGTGTTCTCCAGGAGCAGCAGGAATCAGTCCTCACAACCCTCCCTCCTCCCCTGGGAGTTGCAGTTGTACATAGTTTATTTTTACATTTTTGTGTGCTGTTCTTATCTATGTCATTTGACTGAGGTAAGATGGCACCTTTAGGCGGGAAGGGAACCGCGCATGCGTGCCTGTATTCCCAAAGGCTTTCATAGAAAGCTGGGGAAATGCTCCGCTGGGGCTTCATCGGCGTCGATGTCACCCATATGTGAGGACTGATTCCTGCTGCTCCTGGAGAACACCTGTTACAGGTGTGTAACTACTCTATCAGGTGGCTATGTGCTACGTGAACAAGCAGGGAGGGACAGGGTCCCATGTCCTGTGCCAGGAAATACTAGACCTCTGCTCCTTTGCCATCAGACAGGGTATGTCTCTCAAGGTGGTTTACCTGCTAGGTCAAGAGAACTGCCTAGCAGACAAACTAAGCAGAATTCTTCAACCTTACGAATGGCAACTGAATCCGGAAGTGGCCCAGCAGATCTTCCTCTGCTGGGGACATCCGTCCATAGATCTCTTCGCCAGCCCGCAGAATCATCAGTTGCCCAACATTTGCTCCAGACAGCCACATCCCCAAAGGATGGTTGTGGATGCTTTTCTGATCTGGTCTGTGGGCCTCCTGTATGCGTTTCCTCCCATGCCTCTGGTGGCCCGAACTCTGTTCAAAATCCTTTGGGACAAAGCCTCGGTCATCCTGGTAGCCCCCAGATGGCCAAGACAACCTTGGTTCCCGCTCCTCCTCCAGCTGGCAGTGGAGACTCCACTCCCTCTGGGGATGAGGCCCGACTTCCTGTCCCAGGAGCAGGGCTTTATCTTACATCCCAACCTCAGGTCTCTCAACCTGATGGCATAGCTGCTGAAAGGGTAGTGCTGGCTCCTCTCCTCCTACCTAAGAACGTAGAAGAAGTGTTACTGGTCTCAAGGAGGCAGTCCACTAGGAAAACCCGTGCCTTCAAGTGGCGTAGGTTTAAGGTGTGGTGTAACCAACACAATGAAAACCCTTTCTCTTGCCTTGTACCAGTGGTATTGCAGTACCTGCTTCACCTCTCTGACTTAGGCCTCAAGTCTAACTCTGTCAGGGTCCACCTGAGTGCTCTGTCAGCACACCACTGACCAGTGGAAGGTCAGCCTCTGTCGTTTCACCCCTTGGTGTCCAGATTCCTCAGGTCTACTTCTACTAAAGCCCCCGGTTCATCCTCCGGCGACCAAGTGGGATCTGAATGTGGTCTTGCAACAGCTTACTCGCCCACCTTTTGAGCCGATGTCCGCTTGCCATCTGTGCTTCCTCTCCTGGAAGGTACTCTTCCTGGTGGCACTCACATCTGCCAGGCGAGTGAGTGAGCTACAAGCTCTGGTTTCAGAAAGACCATACACACGGTTTTATAGGAACAGGGTGGTCTACGCACGCACCCCACGTTTCTCCCGAAAGTGGTCTCTCTGTTCCACCTCAACCAAGAGGTGGTTCTTCTGACATTCTTTCCCACACCACATGCTAGCCAGGCAGAGGCAGTTCTGCATACACTTGATTGTAAGATGGCATTAGCCTTCTACTTGGAGCGTACGCGGGGGCATCGAAGGGCTCCTCAGCTCTTTGCCTCTTTTGACCCCAGTAAGCTGGGGCTACCTGTCTCCAAGTGCATGTTGGGAGAACAAGAAGAAGTAACAAAGTATTTGTAGGATACGTAGGAACAAAGGAACAGATACCAAGACTGGCAGATATTCAGGTTTAAACAAACCCCTTTTATTGACCCCTACGCGTTTCGGCCGTAGGCCTTCTTCAGGGGGATATCAAATGAGAGAACAGACCTCAAGAAAACAAATACAAAATTAAAACAAATTCACTGATAAAATAAGAACACCGTCAAAAGACAAATCATTAAATAGATAAATAAATAATTAAAAGAGATAAGATCAAATATAACCATACAAATTATTATACACTAACAAGATCATCTAATTGTGAATTATAGCAACAGATCTAATTGTAAAATAAAACTACCAACAAAACAAAAACATATATAAATCTATGCATTAAAACATGTATAACTGTACATTAGAACATAACCTATTGTGTGTGAGAGATGAGGAGGATACAATATGACAGGTAGAACAAAAAACTAAATAATAAATAATGAACATAAAAACATAATAATATAGATCACCAATACCTTTTGATAAAAACTTCCTTGGAAATGAAAAGCATTGACTACTGAAATAAAGCATAGTTACTCACCTGTAACAGGTGATCTCCGGGAACAGCAGGAATTTAGTCCTCACATATGCGGTATCGTCGGTACCGACGGAGCCTGCGCGGGAACGCTCCCCAGCGTCCAATTAGAAAGCTTTTGGGAGCATCCCACAGCGCCTGCGTGCTGCCTTCCTGCCTTTCCCAACTGCCTCTCTCCAGTTGAGTTTTAAAGCTGAGACAAAGAGAGAGGGAAAGAGATAGAGAGATACAACTCCTAGTGGAGGTGGGTGGGTTGTGAGGACTAAATTCCTGCTCTTCCCGGAGATCACCTGTTACAGGTGAATAACTATGCTATCTCCAGGAACAAGCTGGAATGTAGTCATCACATATGGGGACTCCCTAGCTTTAGGTGCCAGGGAGAGACCCTAGAAGTTGTGTGCCCCTGAACAGGGCTCCACTTCCCCCCATGGATCTGTGGCATCCTACCAGGGATGGTGGGTAGGAGTTGATTAGGTATGGAACAGGTGTTGGAGAACAGCCTGACCAAACAAGGCATCCCGGTGGGAGTCCTTGTCCAAGCAGTAATGGGCTGTATGAACCGAGGCCCAGGTGGCTGCTCGACAGATGTCGTCGATAGACACAGAGTGCAGATAAGCCATTGAGGCTGTCATGGCTCTCACATTGTGAGCTGTGACATGACCCTCCAGAGAAAGGTTCTTACTCTGATAGGCGAAGGAAATACACTGAGCAATCCAGTTAGACAGTGTTCTCTTGGAGACTGGAAGTCCCAAATGAGAAGGATCAAATGCAACAAAGAGTTGAGAGGACTTTCTATGTTGCTGTGTTCTTTGTAAGTAAAAAGCTAAAGCTCTTTTACAGTCCAAGGTATGAAGATTCCTCTCTGCATTTGATGCATGAGGCCTTGGAAAAAACACAGGTAGGTAGGTAGACCGCTTGGTTCAGATGAAAAGGCGAGACCACCTTTGGCATAAAGTGTGGATGAGTCCTAAGGACTACCTTGTCATGATGGAACCTTGTATAAGGTGGATCAGCTACTAGCGCTTGCAACTCACTAATGCGACGTGCTGATGTGATTGTGATTCCAAGAAAGGAATTTCAAGGAGGTAGTAGCTAAAGGTTCAAAAGGTGGCTTCATGAGCTGCCCAAGAACCAGGTTTAAGTCTAATTGGAGGCTTAGTTAGAAGAAGGCCTCTCATAAATCTTGCTATAAGAGGATGAGAGGAAATAGGCTGTCCATTTAGAGGCTTAAAGGAAGCTGCAATAGCACTCAAATGGACTCTTACTGAGTTAGTCTTAAGTCCTGCATTGGATAAATGAAGGAGATACTCCAGCAATGATTCCAGAGGTATCGCAAGGGGGTTAAGACCCTTTTGCAAACACCATATGATAAACCTTTTCCACTTGAAAGCATAAGAGCGTCTTGTGGAAGGTTTCCTGGAAGCAAAAAGAATATCTTTTACTTGCTGAGGGAGATTAAGATCATGGAGATCTAGGCCTTCAGCAACCAAGCACTGAGATGCAGAGACTGGGGATTGGGATGTCATAACATTCCGTCCTCCTGAGATAGGAGATCTGGAGCAGACCCTAACTCCAGGGAGGGAGCTTGAGAGAGATGTAGAAGCAGAGGGTACCACACTTGCCGTGGCCAATGTGGAGCTATGAGAATCATATGGCCTCTGTCTCTCTGAAGCTTGAACAGGGTTTTGGGAATTAGGGGAATGGGTGGAAAGGCATACAGGAAGTCTTGACCCCAATAAAGGAGGAAAGCATCCTTGGCCTGAGCCCCCTGAGCTGGAATTCTGGAACAGAACCGGGGAAGTTTGGCATTCCACGGACTTGCAAAGAGGTCTATGTCCGGGGTTCCCCAAATGAAAAATCTTGGCCACCTGGTCTGCATGCAGAGACCACTCGTGTGGAAGCAGAACTCGACTGAGTCTGTCTGCCCAAGAGGCTTAGCAGTCTTTGCTTTCTTCTGTTTGGGTGGTTGCTGACCTTTTCTGACAAGGCTGACCTGCAGAACATCCCTGCTGAGCATAAGCAGGAAAATATCTTTTCTTCTTAGAAAAGAATGGTTTCTTGAAAGATTTCTTTCTAGCAGGATCAGCTGTGGACTTGGATAATCTATCCAAGGTGGAATTGTCAGCATCCAACTCATTGGCCTTTTCCTGCCAGTCTCTACCAAACAGGTTCTCACCAGTACAAGGGATATTTCCCAATTTGTCTTGTACCCAGAGCTCCAGATCAGATGCCTGGAGTCAATCTATTCTACGTGCACCTATGGCAATGGCAGAGGTTCTGCTTATGCACTCAAAGCAGTCAAAAGCTGCACGGTTGACAAATTTAGAAACATCTTGGGCATGTTTGACCAATGTGAGAAAATCCTGTCTTCTATCCTCAGGAAGAATAGGACTCAAAGCCTCTAAATCACCTGTGACCTCCTTCAGGAACATTCCCATGTATAGACTATAGGAACTGATCCTGGCAGAAAGCATGGAAGCTTGGAAGACACGACGACCAAAAGCATCCAGGGTTCTGCACTCACGTCCTGGAGGATTAGAGGCATGCCTCTTTGCACTCTTCATCCTTCTAATAGCTGATTCCACTACAATAGAGTGGTGAGGAAGCTGAGTTTTTTGGAAACCAGGACAAGGAGGGACTCGATACAGAGTATCTAGTCTGTGAGAATGAGGAGAGGTGGTAAGAGGTGTCTCCCACATTCTTAACATGAGATCATGCAAAATCTCATGAATGGGCAAAGTAGCTGCCTCCTTAGGAGTTTTGGGATATTGTAAAATTTCCAACTCCTTAGCTCTGGGCTCTGTTTCAGGGGCCACAGTAATGGACAGGCCCCGAGCTACCTCCCTGATAAAATCCTGGAAGGAAATATCCTCTGGAGGAGACATCCTGCGCTTAGGGGAGGAGGGCTCCCTTGGGAGAAGCATTCCTGCATCGACAGAACTGTCAGAATCCTCAGATTCTTCTGAGGACTCGAAGTACCGTCTATCCAGATGCTCTTGAAGAGCCCGATACCCGTTCTGAGCGAAGCCGGTACCGGGAGTAGTTGGTACCGGGGTAGCGGTACCAGAAGGCATCGGATGACTGGGTACCGGCAATGCAGACACCGATACTGATGTCGATGCCATCGGTACCGGTACCGATACCGGCATCGGGGTTGGTGCCGGTACCGGCCGGATTGTCTGTCGCGGTTCCGAGGGTGTCGATGCCGCAAGGAGAGCCACCAGACTGCGCTCAATAGCCAGGACTCTCTGGTCTATCAATGCTGCCGATGCCTGGATGTCGGTACCGGAGAAGACCGCCGGTACCCCAGAGCATAACACCAGTAGTTCTGCCGAGGTCGAAGCCTCGAGAACATCCTGGAGCCCCGATAATGCTTTGGAAGCCGAAGCCTCCCGCCGGGGCAATTTTTCCGGTGCAGAATCCTCAAGGGCAATGCCAGAGGCATCTTGATGCTTAGAAGGAGATCTACCCTTTGAGGACCGGCTAGACTTATGTTTAGTTACCTGAGATCCACGGGAGGAAGACGAATCCCTGGAAGACGTCGATGCTACCGAAGCTGCATCAGAGGGAAACAGGGTACTGAGCTTGGCAGCTCGGTTCTGTCGACCTCTCTTTGGACATCATGGCACAGGCCATACATTCCGAGATGGAATGGTCAGGACCTAAACATTTCAGACACCAGTCATGGGTGTCGGTGACGGAGATGGTACCGTCACACTTGGTGCACTTTTTAAACCCAGAGGAGGGTTTTTCCATCGTTGAAAAAATCCTGGGCCTAAGGCCCAAAAAGGCGTGTGCACCTGGAAAAAAAACAGGAAAAGTACTAAAAAGTTTTTTTGGGTTTTTTTTAAGAAAAGAAAGAAAGAAGAAAAAACCGGTGGTACTGGTAAAGCGTCGAGAAAGGCAGACGCAACCACAGAAAAGAAGAACAATTTTCTGCGGTGACAGGAACACAACCTGCTGGCTCCGCGGAAAATGAAGAACTGGAGAGAGGCAATTGGGAAAGGCGGGAAGGCAGCACGCAGGCGCTGTGGGATGCTCCCAAAAGCTTTCTAATTGGACGCTGGGGAGCGTTCCCACGCAGGCTCCGTCGGTACCGACGATACCCCATATGTGATGACTACATTCCTGCTTGTTCCTGGAGATATAAGTGATAATTAAAAACCAATTGTCAATGACTTAAAATACATATAAAACACCTATATCACAATTTGTGTCTACACCAACATGGAAATTTCCATGAAAACATAAAATTATCAAATTTTAAAAATAAATAAATAAATAAAAAAGGGTTAAAGTGCATCCTAAAAAGGTCCCTCTACTTGGAAATGAATATAACATAAGCCAGGCAAAGGAGGAGCATAGGTTATAACAAAGCCTGACTGATTTTTAAACTGCCTCTAATGTTTCGATTGATTTTTACGTTTTTTGGTGCGCTGAATCCAAATCTGGTAACCAATTTGCTCCATCACGTACAGATTTTTTGCTACATTGGGTTAGCAGTTTGAGGTGAACGTTTCAGATTGAGTGCGATCGAGATAAAAGTTTCTTGGATGAATTCTTTATACTAATTGTTTAGTAGTTATTCAAATAAGAATAAAGAAAATTGTAACAAGGCAGCACATAAGAATAGAGTAATGTCAACAAAACACACTGTGATGGTAGCAAAATTGTCTGCACTTAAAACAGCCACATACATGTGCACAAACATTGAGCATATAAGAGCGAGGTTAGACACAAAGCAAAGCAAAGAAATGTGCAAAAAATGTTGTACAGGTATGTATGTAAGAATAGAAAATGCAAACCGCACCATTGCAATACATGAAGACAAACACCCGCTGGTGTGAAAATAAAATTCTAATAAATGAGATCCGACACTGTGGTAATAACTAGCAAATTTTTATTTCAAAGTTTAGTAAAAACACGATATTTGTCAACACAGTTTAGATTTTAAAGTCATTCTTGGGTCAATCAATCTCCTGGTGGGCCCGTTTCTTCTTCCCCCGAATGCTTCTCTTGGTGCGCTGCTTGGCGTATTTTTCATCTGGGGTTTCCCACAGCAGCAACCAGCAGAAATCAGCCATCATAGTGGTGTTCCATCTTCCTTGGTACCTTCTCTCTGCGTCCTTGATGTCCTGGTGAAACCTTTCACCTTGTTCTTCACTGTACGCCCCCAAGTTTTCGGGAAAGTAGTTCACATGGGAGTGCAAGAAATGGACTTTCAGGCTCATGTTACAGCCTTGTTCTTTGAAGGCATTGAGCATCCTGGCAACAATATCCTTATAGTTCTCATCCCGCCTGTTCCCCAAGAATTTGAGAACAACATCCTTGAAGGAATCCCAGGCTTCTTTTTCCTTCTCAGACATCGTTTCAGCGAATGCTCCATCTGAAATGAGTTTCCTTATATCAGGGCCAACAAACACTCCTTCCTTTAGCTTTGCTTCAGAAAGTCGGGGGAACTTTGAGCAAAGGTACCGAAAGCACTCACCATCTTTTGGAAGGGACTTGATGAATTGCTTAATGAGACCCAACTTAATGTGGAGAGGTGGTAATAGAATTTTATCACGAGGTACCAAGCTCTCATGAAGAACATTTTTCTCCCCGGGTCTCAAATACTCCCAAATTGGCCAGTCTTTTTTCCCCCAGTGTAGGTCGCGGGCCCGGCTATCCCACAAGCAAAGGAAGCAGGGATATTTGGTGAAACCGGATTGCTGCCCTAATAGCATGGATAGAATTTTAAAGTTTCCACAAATCATCCACTTATGCTCATCATAACGAATCTTCTGAAGAATCAGGGCCAAATTCTCGTATTTTTCTTGGAGAATAACAGAGTGAGCAATAGGAACTGAAGCGAATGTGTTGCCATTATGAAGAACACCTTTTATGCTGTCTTTTGACGAATCAATGAACAGCCGCCATTCAGCAGGATCATACTTGAGTTTAAACTTTTCCATCACTCCGTATATATCGTTGCAAAATACCAAATCTTCCTCTTTGCTGAAATACTTCAAAAATTGTGTCTTGCGGTCAATGTTCCCTCTAATGTTCTGTAGGCTGTGTGCGCATAAAATATCAGCTGTGCAGCTTTTGAAGGAAGGTTAAATTTTTGTGCGCCACATAACGACACTCGGAGTTAAATACTTTAAAATTTGACTACACATCAGAATACAGTATGTACACCACATTGATTGCACTAGAAAATATTGTAGAACTTGTGAAAACCGTAAATACACATCAACTTTTAAATTTTAAGACGTCTGTGTTGTTTTCTATCAGAATAAGAACCGTAATTTTTGTGCGCTCTGTTGTAAAGTATGTGCGCTCGCTCGGTGAGATGTGTGCGCGCGCACACGCGCACAGCTTAGAGGGAACAGTGCTTGCGGTTGCGGTACCAATAAAAAGTTGTTCCTGGTGACAATAGATTTTTCTGTTTAAGCCGAGAACCTAGCAGTTGGGCAGCATCTTTTGGGAGTCCTAAATCCCGGACTAAATCATTCAATTCAGCTTGAGAGAAAAGTTCAGGTTTCGGATCTGGTTCAGTTTCAAACTCGGAAGTACTGGAATAATCGGGAAAAGCCATCTGATGAGTCTCATCATGATCAGAACCGTCCACACAAATATGATCCAAAGATTTTGGTGGTTCAGGCACAGGTACTTCGTTGCTATGAGGCATAGGCCTAATTGCTGAGGGAAGTTTGGGGTAACTTATTACGTTCTTATTTTTTAAGTTGTATCCCTTCACAATGCAAGAGCAAAAATAGCAGTCACTACTGTGGTCTCTTTGTTCACGACACATCATAGGTATTCCGAAACGAAATGCTTGTTTTTTACCTTTCATCCATAAGCGTAGATCTTCCTCACATGTCTTGCACACTTTGTGAGGAGCCCACGGTTTGTCTTGATCGCCTAACTTCAAACCAAAATAGGCGAAATATACTTTTTTAATAAATGCAGAAATGTTCCTCTGCCGCTTTTTCACGGTATATTCCCCACAAATAAAACAAAAACTGTCCAGAGAGTTGACGCAACCTCTGGCTCTGTGAGCCATCACAAATACACAGCACTGCAAACTACAACTGTAGTGAACCACTTCGGAATAAAACTGGATTACGACTGAGCAAACAAAAGGTAATAATGAACTTGCAAGAAACTGAAATTTGACAGGAACGTTCATGTCGCAACCACCGTGTTTGAGCGAGCGAACGAGGCGAGGCGAACAGGAAAGAACATGCGCCAGCGCGAGTACTGGATTTAGCCCCCCGCCTTCCAATTGTCCTGTTAATGTATAAAATGAATACAAAACACTCTAAAATATCATGAGGGAGTGTTTCTAGTTAGTTAACCATTACAACCTCTATTTTGGGCCAAGAAAATAAACTGCAGTCGGCTAAAAAGAAATTATGTGAACATTCCTTATATGGGTAAGAAATCTAATTTTGCAAGAAAACGTGACGTGATGGAACATTTTGGCTATTTTTCCTGGATTCAACACCCCAAAATCTATAGGAATCAGTTGCAAAACTGGAGGCAGTTTTTTGGTAGTGTACCTGTGTTATTAACACATAAAGGAAAAGGCCGCGGGGCCACGTCCCCGCCGGCCGCGGGTAACCGGGTGGCGTCTCGGTGCATGGCCCTGGCGCCAGAGTAGGCAGTCATGCTGGGAGGGCTTGGTGCAGGGTTTAAAGGGATTGGCTTCCGCGGAGCGAGTGAGGCCGGCGGGAGCCAATGGGAGGGCGCGAGGCGGCCGAAATAAGAAAGGGGGGAGGAGCGGTGGCATCAGTCATGCTGGGCAAGCAGTAGGCAGTGTGGCTGGCATGTGGCGGACTTCGAAGGCCGGAGTTGAGTCATCGCAGGCGGAGGGCCAGGCAGGACGGGGTCTGGAAGCTCAGCCGGCATTTGAAGAGCGGCGACAGGCGGGTTCGGGGCCGAGCGGAGTGGCAGTGTCATGAAGAGCAGCGGCACGCAGTTCCGGGGAGCAGAAAAGCCAAAAGCAACGAGGGCTTGCCCGGGCGCAGTGACTGGGGGTCAAGCAGGCAAGTGTCGGGCTAAGAGGGAATAATAAAAAAAAAAAGAAGGGAAAGAGCGGGTTGTACCGCGGAAGGATTGTGGTGTGTTGCTTTCTTGACAGGCCGGATGCCTACTACTACGAGCAGGAGGGGCACAGGGAAACGAAGGGGAGCAACTAGGGGTTCTAGGGCTGGGAGGCAATGGGGGGGGGGCAGGCTAGGGCTCCGCATGTGGAGGCTGAAGGCTCCGTCGGGGCTCGGGGAAATGAGAGTGTGGGGGAGTGGGGGAGCAGGGGAGAAGGGCTCAGGGGTGCGGGGAGAGGAGGGGTCACAAGGCATGGGGGGGGCAAGAGTTGGAATGATTGGGGCGGAGGGCCGACGGGACGGAGTTGGAGGGCAAGCAGGGGTTCCCAGTCCCGGTGTGCTAGGGGGATGGGGCAAGCTGCGCCTTATGGAGGCGATAGTGAGCCCATTTGGGGGCAGGAAGCGGAGGGGATAGAAGTGGGGAACCAATCCAGGTCTGGCCAGGGTAAGGGGTAGGAGAGGCCCCGGGAGCGGGGCAAGGGTGGGCGATAGTGCCAACATTGGAGGGGAGGGGGCGAGGCCGGGTAATTGGAGTGCTCAGCCCAATACAGGAGGTCAGGGCTTCGCCGGTCAGATGGGATGGCCGGGTATGCAAGGGGGATATTATCATGCAAGGATTCCTTATGCGTGGGAGCATTGGAGGGGAGGGGGCGGGGCAGGGCTCGTCAGGGACGGAATGGTTGGGAGCGTGGCACCCTCCTTGGTCCACTGCGGTTCCTCCCCCGGTCTTGTCTTATTTTTGCCGCAGCAGGTATCTCCAGTTGGACAACACCCAAGCGGGTTCAGAGTGCAAGGGCCGGTGCAGGTACCGAATATGGAGGATGTAGACGCAGCTCGGGATACAGCGGCATAGCGAGTGATGGATGAACTGGAAGGCGGTCTGCATTGTGAAGAGCAGCGGGAGCAGGAGACTCGGCTGAGAGCATAAAGGACCAGGATGGGAGCGGCAAGTGAGTTATCAGATGTACAAGGGGATAGGACAGAAAAAGCGACGGGATCACTGGATAGTGTGGGAAAAAAGGCGCGGAAAAAACGTAAACACGTTTGTTGGCGACGGTGCAGCTCCGATTCTTACTTGTCGTCATCGCGGGAATCCTCGTCAGCGTCGTTAGAAGACAAATGGGTGGGGCGGACGATTGCCAGCAGGGTGACAAGAGAGGTGAGAGAGGGGGAAAGTACCCCCACCCTAGCCTCAATTTCGGAGTTGCGGGAAGGAGTTCGTCGGAAGCTATGGTGAAAAATTTTCTAGAGGCAATATATAGATATTTTCCGTCTGTTGGAAGGCCGGAGGCAGTCGGGCAAGATTTAAAAAAAAAGAGGAAAGAGGATGAGAAGGTAGGGAGGATCAAAAAGGTCTCGTGTAGTGTTGTCAACTGGGCAAGGGCTTTTTTGCGGTTGGTGAGTGTATGGGGGTATCAGTATCCCAGAGCAATATGGAATGTAAATGTAAACCGCACTGATTTTAAAGACCGCGGTATATAAAAGCAATAAATAAATAAATAAAATGCTGCTGGCCTATGCTGATTCAATTTTGGAGGAGGCTCAGATGCACGAGGGTTGGGCATGGCTCAATACGATGAAAAGTTCAGGGATAAGATGGAGGAGAATAGAAGTTTGTCATGGGGGACGCAGGATATTAATTTATGGTCGACACAGATGTCTTCAAAATCAGGTGGTGGGGGGATGGGGGTGCAAAAGCGGGGGTTGTGTCGGCGGCAGGGACAAGTCGTCCCTTTCGAGCTGGGGGGACCCTCATGCCGCAGAGGGTGGGGAATAATGGAGCGGGGGACATCTGTTGGCGCTTTAACAAGTAGTCATGTCCATTTCCTGACTGCAAGTTCTGGCATGCATGCTCCATTTGTAGCGGGGTTCATTCTGCCATTAAATGCGTCAAGAAGGGAGTCGCTTCCCCCCCCCCCCCCGGGTCCCCAAGTAAGAAGGAGTGGTTCGGGCTGGCTTCGACGCACATAAGGCTCGAGGCCTTGCGGCCGTGGCTTCGGAGATACCCGAGGCGAAGGGACAGAGAGGTGTTGGGAAAGGGGTTTCACAAAGGAATTATAATTGTTCAAGATGTCCCTCGCTTCTGTTCATAGAAACATAGAAACATGATGACAGAAAAAGACCACATGGCCTATCTAGTCTGTCCTTCCATAACAACAACTACAACAGTCCACTTTTTACCTTTAATACCAGTGCAAGGAACGGTAGTGGCAGGGGCTGTGCGAAATGCCAATTCGGCTAGGCGTTTTGCGCATATTGTGAGGGCTAAGTTGAAGGTGGAGATGGATTTGGGCAGGATTGTCAGGCCATTTACTGAGCACCCATTCGCGAACTTTGTGGTTTCCCCGCTGGGAATTATACCGAAAAAGGAACCAGGAAAGTTCAGATTAATTCATAACCTGTCCTTTCCGGCGGGACAATCGGTAAATGATCACATCCCGAAGGAGCTGTGCGCAATGCGATACGCTTCTTTCGATGCAGCAGTTGAGTTGGTTCGAAAATGCGGGCCGGGGTGTGCGATGGCGAAGGTGGACATCGAGTCAGCGTTTCGGTTACTGCCAGTGCATCCGTCGGCCTTTCATTGTTAGGGTTTTGTTTTGAGGGGCACAGTTATTTTGATAAATGTTTGCCGATGGGCTGTTCGGTATCCTGCGCCTACTTCAAAAAGTTTAGTACTTTTATGCATTGGGCTTTGGTTGAAGAAGTAGGATGTGCGAACGTGGTACACTACCTGGACGATTTCCTGTTCGTAGGGGAAGCCAGTTCAGCCTGGTGCCAAGAGCTATTGGATGGATTTGTAGGGTTGGCCAGGCAATGGGGGGTTCCTTTGGCGGCAGGAAAAATGGAAGGCCCCTTTGGCGACGGGAAAAATGGAAGGCCCGGCTACGAAAATCACATTCCTGAGAGTGGAGTTGGATGCAGTGGAAATGGTGACTCGTTTACCGCCAGAGAAGGTATGGCGGCTGCGGGTGGTAGTGGCTAATGTGTTGAGCTTGCGTAAGACAACATTATGGGAGATGCAGTCCCCAATAGGCTCGTTGAATTTCACGTGCAGGGTGATGCTGATGGGGCGTGTGTTTTTGCGTCAGTTGTCAGCAGCTGCAGCGTGAATGGTGAAACCTCATCATCGGATTAGGCTGTCGAGGAGTATACGGGAGGATTTGGGGGTGTGGAATGTGCTTCTGAAAGAATTTAATGGAACATCGGTGCTGATGGAAGCGGAGGTCTCCAGTGTAGACTTAGTTATTTACAGACGCAACGGGGGGGGGGGGGAGGATTGGGGATCTATTTTGGTGTTTTGGTGGGTCCTGGTGCGTGAGCAGTTGGCCGCAGGAGTGGCGTGAAGCAGGGTTAACTTCCAATATAGCATTTCTGGAATTATTTCCTATTTTAGTAGTGCTGGACCTGTGGCAGGATAGACTGCGTAACCGAAAGGTGGTCTGGTGGTGCGACAACGCAGCAGTGGTCAGCGTGATTAATAAGTATTCTCCACGCTGCCCTAAGGTAGCGGCATTAATGCAGAAAGTGGTGTTAGCCTGTTTACGATTGAATGTGTCGGTCAGGGCCCGTCATATTCCAGGTAGCAATAATAGGATCGCTGATGCTCTTTCCCATTTTAAGTGGGAGCAGTTTCGGACACTGGCATCGGAGGTGGACGCCGAGGGAGCGGTGGTCCCAGAGCAATTATGGCGAATTGGCCTGGGGGGATGTTGAAGCTGCTGAGGAGTGCGGTGTCACAGGCCACATGGTCGGCGTACGGGCGAGGATGCGACAGAGTGGTTGACTTCTTGCAGGCTCGCAGATGTCACCCGGAGCAGGTGTCGGATCTTATCATAGCGCAATATGTGGCATGGGCTAGGGCTGAAGGAGCATCGAAAGCAACAGTACGGACACACCTGGTGGGGTTTGCATTTTTCACAAAAGCGGTGTGTTGGGGTTATCCCAGGGGATTCTTGATGCGCCATCTGCTGCAGGGATGGGAGCGGTCCTCGCCAACTCCCATCAGATGGCAGGGGACCGATTATGCACGACTTGCTTGCTAAATTCTGTGAGGTGTTACCGGGAGTGGCGGCGTCACCGTATGAAGCCGCGCTTTTTCAGGCAGTTTTTTGCATGGCATTTTTTGGCGCCTTCAGAGTTGGTGAGCTAGTGGCGGACTCCGGCTGGTCCAGGACGGGGAGAGGCTTGGAGAGGCAACATGTGCGGGTGTCCGATAGCGAGCTCCAAATATGGCTAGCGTGATCCAAGATGGATCAGAGGGGAAAAGGGACATGGGTGATTTTGAAGGCGTTCAGGGGCGGGGTGACATGTACGCTTGTACGCAGCCGTACAAGTGTACATTAGAGTGCGTCCGGGGGGGGGGGGTTGGTTTTTCATGCATGATGATGCTCGGCCACTGACACGATTTCAGTTTGTGGCCGTGCTGAGGTTAGCGCTGCGTAGGTTGGGCTTGGACCCCCAGCGGTTTGCTCCACATTCCTTTCATATTGGTGCGGCCACCAGCGCGGCAGCAGCAGGGTTAAGTGGGCAAGAGATTCAACGCATTGGCAGATGGCGTTCGCAGGCGTTTCAGGGTTATGTACGTCTGGGGCGGGGGGGAAGGGGTCGCAGCTGCTAACTGTCATATTTCTTTTCAGATGGAGGACAGACTCCCAGTATTTGCTGGCTGGTGGGGCAATCGTTCGTGCATTGGGCAGGTCAACGTGCAGCAGTGAGGCCAGTTGGGCATAACATTGGACAACCCGTTGAAGGTGACTGTCGTATGGCTGGGTGAGCGTGGTCTGCGTTGGACACAGCTGCTGCCTTTGCTTCGGCACCACGAGAGGGGCACAGCGTGGCCTGAAATAATATTGCTTCATCTAGGGGGAAATGACCTTGGAGCATGGACCTGCAAACAATTGATTAGAGCAGTAAAACGGGACTTGGGGGAGGTGTTACGAATGTTTAAGGATGTCATATTGCTATGGTCAGATATTATTCCAAGGACATCCTGCTGGAACCCGTGAAGGTGGTCGCGGGGTTTGACAAAAATCAATCGCCAGATTGGACGCTGGGTTTGTGAGCATGGCGGTTGCCAAAAACTGCATCCCTGGGCCGAGGTGGAGTGTGCCGGTTTGTTCAGGCAGGATGGGGTACACCTATCCCCAGTGGGGGTGGACTTGCTCATTAACGACTGGCAGGAAGCATTGGAATATGTGGTTCGGAATAAGGGTCGCTGGTCGCAGCTTGGATTTGGGGGGCGACACAAGGACTTGGAGGTCGCCTGAGCCGGTGATGAGATTCCGGGGTCCGGAGCCTTTGGCAATACTCAGGGCGGGGGTGGGGTACCCCTGGCCCGGACAACCCCTGGGGGCTTTTGCTAATAATATGGCGAAACCAGAAGAAGGGGAAGAGTATTAAAGAATAGCCATAGACCGGTATCCGGTGGAAGTGGAAGTATGTCACCTTGCTACTCACATGGCTGGTGAGACAGCTTTCCGCTGGAGGGCCAGTTAGGAGGCATTTTGTTTAAAATGTTGTTGGATTATGTTAAAATGTTAATAAAGCTGCGACCAGTTGACATCCCAACAGGAGTGTGTTGTGGTTATTGAGGGGAAGGGTGGGGGGGGGGGCATAGCCGAGGGAGGCACCATGTATAGCGTACCTCGATAATGGACCCAGTTGGGGTTTTAAAAATAAAACCTTTCAGTCAGACTGAATATTATATTCATTTTTTGAAGAGACACAGAAACCTTTATCTTTAAAATAAAGAAGGAAATCTAACATAAACCATCTAGTGCCAACATTAATCATATTGAAACTATCATGTTGTGAAAGCCTTGATTTTGTTATATGTCAATAAATATATCGCTAAATGAGACATATTCCAAAATTTATTCTATCATCAAATGCATTAACAAATTGAAAATATTAAGGAGTATTGTATCTACGTTCCTTGTTGGAAGCAAGCAAATTGTTTATTTTTAAATATAAAATTGCAGGAAAAAGTGTATGAAAAATGAGGATTATTATATCGCAATGGCAAAAGCTATTCTCTACACGCAGTGCTGAATGAAACAACTGCCGTAAGTCTTTCTGCCGGCGTTTCTCTAACAAATTAAAATGAAAATCCAGTTCCATTATATCATATGTGACTGCATTAGATTGTTTTCTGTCATGAAAGCATAACATATTATGCCAACAAATTGTGCTAAAACTAACAATCCGAGGGTTACACATCGTGACGGCAAAAAGCCGTCCTGTGCCAGTAGTGTTAAATGAAAAGAAAAGGAAAACTGCCATAAGTCTTTCTGCCGGCATATTTCTACCGAAATAAAAAGAAAATCCAATTCTATTATATCGTATGCGTTGGAGAGAGGAGATGGCATCGTCATCCATATTGCTGTAGTCTATAGACCTCCGACTCAAATTGAAGAGAGAGACAATGAATTGATTATAGATATTGCCAAGATAGCATCAAAGGGGGAAGCAATCATATTGGGTGACTTTAATCTACCTGATGTGGATTGGATTACTCCTTCTGCACATCTGGAAAGAAGCAAAAAAATTGTGGATGCTCTCCAAGATGCATTATTTAGACAAATGGTGATGGAACCAACCAGGGAAAGCTCAACGCTGGATGTAGTGCTCACCAACGGTGATAGTGTGTCGAATGTCTGCGTGAGTGCCCCTGTGAGCAACAGCGACCATCACACGGTGTGGTTTGAAATAAAAGCCATGGTACAGGCCAATCATAGCAAGCTCAGAGTCCTAAACTTCAAATACACTGACTTCAATAAAATGGCAGAGTACGTAAAGGAGGAGATGACGGGGTGGGAAGAGATAAAGGAAGTGGAATTGCAATGGGCTAAACTAAAGGAGGCAATAAAAGGGGCAACAGATAAATATGTAAGAAAAGTAAATAAAAGCAAGAGGAGAAGGAAACCTATTTGGTTTTCCAAAGAGGTGGCTGCTCATATAAAGGCAAAAAATACAACTTTTGCAAAATTCAAAAGCTTGCAGACAGAAGAACACAGAAATGAATACAGGATCCAACTCAAAGAGTCTAAAAGAGTAATAAGTATAGCAAAATCAAAGGCAGAGGAAAAGATGGCTAAAGATGTTAAGGGTGGCAACAAAAATTTCTTCAGGTATATTCAGGAAAGGAAAAAGATCAGAGTTGGAATTGCAGGACTCAGAAGTGCTGGGAAAGGACTCGTGGAAAGTGACACTGAAAAAGCGAAATTGCTAAACAATTACTTCTGCTCTGTGTTTACTAAAGAAGATCCTGGGGATGGACCAGCTGTGACTCCCAAATATAAAAATGGGAATGAAGTAGATACCACACCATTCACAGAAGAAGAGGTGTTAGAACAACTTGCTAAACTGAAAGTGGACAAAGCCGTGGGACCGGATGGGATACATCCCAGGATACTGAAAGAGCTCAGAGAGGTTCTTGCAGGACCGTTAAAGGATGTCTTCAACAGATCCTTGGAAACAGGAGAGGTTCCTCAGGACTGGAGAATGGCTGATGTCGTACCTCTACACAAAAGTGGTGACAGGGAAGAAGTGTCAAACTACAGGCCCGTGAGCCTTACCTCGGTGGCAGGAAAAGTAATGGAGGCGCTCCTGAAAGAGCGAATAGTGAACTTTCTGAAAACCAACAGGTTGCAAGACCCGAGGCAACATGGTTTTACCGAAGGACAATCTTGCCAAACAAATCTGATCGAGTTCTTTGACTGCGTGACCAGGGAACTAGATCAGGGGCATGCGATGGATGTCATCTACCTGGATTTCAGCAAAGCCTTTGATACTGTTCCTCATAGGAGGCTTGTCAACAAACTCAGTAACTTGGGGATGGGTCCCAAGATGGTAAACTGGATTAGAAATTGGTTGACTGACAGACGACAGAAGGTGATTGTACATGGAGCTCACTCGGATGAGAGGAAGGTGATTAGCGGGGTGCCCCAGGGTTCGGTCCTGGGCCCGGCACTGTTCAATGTATTTGTGAGTGATATTGCTGAAGGACTGAATGGAAAGTCTGTCTTTTTGCAGACGACACAAAAATTTGCAACAGAGTGGACTCCCCCGAGGGAGTGGTTAACATGAAGAAAGATCTACAAAAGCTGGAAGACTGGTCTAATGCTTGGCAACTACGATTTAATGCAAAAAAGTGCAGTTTTATGCACTTGGGTAGCAGAAATCCAAGAGAAATGTACGCGATAGGGGGCGAAAGGTTGGTATGCACAGTTCAGGAGAAAGACCTTGGTGTGATTATCTCTGCTGATCTCAAGGTGGCAAAACAGTGCAACAAGGCGGTGGCAAAAGCCAGGAGGATGTTGGGTTGCATACAAAGAGGGATTACCAGCAGAAAAGAAGAGGTACTTATGCCACTGTATAGGTCACTGGTGAGGCCTGTCGCCCCCACCTGGTTGGGTATATAACCCGGTACCAGGGTGAGTCGCCTTTTTACCTTGAATAAGTTTTTCCCTCAAAATGGTCGCCAGGAGGGCTGCTGGGAATTGTAGTATTTTACTTATTTAGGCAAAGGAATTGTAGTCAAGTGGTCAGGCGAAAACAGAGAAATTTTATTTATATTTTCAGGGGTCCCAATATATATATACAGGATTCGAATTGGAAACAAAAATAGGATACTTGCTCCAACGCAAAAGCTTTTAACTTTCAATAAGGTAAGCACAATGCTGCCTGGGTTTAACAAATGCAGCTTCTTCAAACTTAAGCTTCATCAAACTTCTTTCTTACAAAAACAACATTTCTTAAAGCAAAAACAGCTTTTAAAAATTGTCCACTGACTGTTTCCTTCAGCTTCACGTGATACCAGCTGAGACAATAGTATTTAGCTGTTTCCCTCTGCCGTGCCTTTCACACAGGTTAGGTTTCTTTCATGACATTCATACTTTAGACAGCTTTTAAAGTTTAGCATTCTTCTGAGTCAGCTGCTTTGCAATAAGCACGTTGCATTTCACATGGGCTATCCTCAAAACAGTCTCCAATTTCCATCTCCTCGATGCTATCCCCTTCACACTTCTCATAGGGTACCTGTCTGGAGAGCTGACTGTTTTCTCTCTGAATCATATCATTGAGCTTTTTGAGTAGAACCTTCTTCTGTCCTAACTCCTCTGCAAGCTGAGCATATTGATAGTCAGTTAAAATATCCCTCTTTCCCTCAGGGTTTAACTGATAGCTAGAATTAGCCTTTATCTCTGGAGCTAATTCTCTTAAACTTTTTACAGGCAGAAACTGGGGAGGACACACATGCCTTAAGTCAAGAGTATTCAGCAATTCTCCTTTCTCCTGGTATAAGTCACGCTGCCTTCCGTCTACAGAGACTTTCCTGGGTTGAAACAGCCTTTCTTTCAGCTGGGACTGCCTTGGAGTCTTTCCAATCAGTTCCCCCTGTTCACCTGGAAGCTTGAGCTCAGCAGCCCTTGTATCTCTTAAGGTTACTGGCTGGCTTCTTCCCTGGCTGTAACTCTTCCCGGAGCTGCAACTAAAATTGGCACCGTCTCTTTCTCTCCAGCTGCCTTCTCCCAAATGGTCAGTATCAGCTCCAACTTTTTCTCCTCCCTCAGCTGCTCTCCCTGACTTTCTAAAAGCCAGCGTTTTAAACTGCTTTCCTTTCTGTGCCATGCCTTGCTCCCAGCACATGTGAGAAGAGTCAGGCTTCTCTCTAACCCTGACGTGCTGCTGTGGGCGGGGCTTAAGGGTGACTGTGTTGTGAGTCAGAGACTCCTGGTTACCGGGGAAACCCTGAATGCTTTCATTTTTAAAGGTACAGGGCTCATTTTCCTGTGTATCCATAGCCTCAATAGTGGTTTTCTCACCACAGGCCTCACTTGGAATACTGTGCTCAGTTTTGGAGACCATATCTTGCAAAGGATGTAAAAAGACTGGAGACTGTTCAGAGGAAGGCGACCAAAATGATTTGGAGTCTGCGTCAGAAGCCTTATGAGAAGAGACTTGAAGACCTAAATATGTACACGTTGGAGGAAAGGAGGGACAGGGGAGATATGATTCAGACCTTTAAATACTTAAAGAGAAATGATGAACAAACAAACCTCTTCCAAAGACGGGGAACCTGTAAAACTAGAGGGCATAACATGAAACTGCAAGGGGGTAAATTGAAAGGCAATGTCAGGAAATATTTTTTCACTGAAAGGGTGGTGGATGCTTGGAATGCCCTCCCGATGGAAGTGGTAGGGGCGAACATGGTGACGGAATTCAAAAAGGCATGGGACAAACACAGAGGATCCCTTTACAGCAATAGTATAAAAACAAAATAAACGGTACCATCTAACTTCTGAACCATATAACGTCTCAACAAATAGGGGTGTCCTACATGGAGTGGTGGGTTTACCCCTGAACAAGGATATGGGGAGGGGTGGCCTGCGCGGAGCGACAGGTGCACCTACTCTTGCCATCTTGCTGGGCAGACTGGATGGACCATGCTGTTCTTTATCTGCCGTCAACTACTATGTTACTATGTTACATTAGATTATGTTGTTCCGCCATGGAAACATAACGTGTAATTTCAGTTTGTTCAATGTAAACCGCACTGATGCAGAATAGCGCGGTATATAAGAGAATGTAAATAAATAAATAAATAAATATTATGCCAACAGATCGTACTAAAACTAACAATTTGTGGGTTACACATCGCGGCAGCACAAAGCTGTCCTGCACCAGCAGTGTTAAGAAAAGGAAAAACTGCCTTGAATCTTTTTTCGGCATTTATTCGGGTCTGTTATATCATGTATACCCATCTTCTTTTGCATAGTATGCCAACAAAAATGATTCAGACTACAGGAATACAAAAGGAGAAAAAAGAAGATTTTCCTACCGCTTCAGCGTGACAAACTTTGTGTGAAAGGTGTAAGGGAGAAAAGGTGACTACCGTAGTTTTTTTTATCGGCGTTTTCCCGCCGAATCGGGGTGAAAGTTCAAAATTCTTAGAAAATAGAATTTTTAAAAAACAAAGTGAAACCATATTTTAAAAAAAGAATAAACTATTAATATGCTGTATCTATACAATCAAAAGTATTTACTTCAGACTTGTATTGTACCATGCCAAATAATGAAAGCATTGCCTTAATCATTTGACGGAATGCAATGTAAAATCTAAAAATATTATGAACACATCTATGTTAACAATGTATATTTATATTGTGCTAGAGTGTATACAATGTATATATGTTATTGTGCTAGAGTGTCATCTAAAATATAATGAAACATCTATACATACACTGCATATCATTCACTATACTAAAGTGTAGTATAACTAATTATGGCAAAGAGGGGGAGAAGGGGGAGAAGGGGGAGAAGGAGGAGTGGTGGGGGGTGCTAGTGTGGGGTGGTGGGGGTTGGATGGGTGGGAGGTTGCTGGTAGGAGTGGGGGAGGGGAGGAGAGGAGAGGGGAAGGGGAAAAGGGGGAAAGAGAAGGGAGAGGGCAAGGGGGGGAAGGAGGGAAGGGGAGGGAAAAAGGGGAAGGGGGGAGGAGAGGGAAGGGGAGGAGGGAGAGGAGAGGGAAGAGGGGAAAGGAGGGGGGAGAGAGGAGGAAGGTGGGGGGAGGCGCGGGGGAGTGGAAAGGAGGGGGTGAGAGGGAGGGAAGGGGAAAAAAGGAAGGGGGAGGGGAGTGGAGTGGAGGTGAAGAGGGGAAAGGGAGGGGAGGGGGAAGAGAGGGGAGAAGGGGAAGGGAGTGGGGGGGAAGGATAGAGGGAAGTGGGAGGGGAAGGGGAGAGGGGAGGAGGGGGAAAGGGAAGGGGAGGGGAGAAAAAGGGGGAGGGAGGAAGTGGGGGAGGAGGAGGAGGGGGGAGCGAGAGGGGGAGGGAAAGAGGAAGGACGGGGAGAGGAGAGAGAGAAGGGAAAGGAGAGAGAAGAGGGGGAGGGAAAAAAGGGGAAGGAAAGAGAAATGGAGGGAATGCAAGGGTAAGGGAGAAAAATGTTTACAAAAAAAACAGATAAATCTTTATCTTGGTTTAAACCTTGTGGATGTAATGTTCTCAACTCATATCAAGCGTTGTTCTATCCTTAAAAGAATTTTATTGATATTACTTCCCCCGCCAATGGGGTCTCACTACTCTCAAAACAAGGAAGCGTAAATCTGAAACAGAATGTTGGGCTTCAATCCAATGTTGTACCAATGGTTTCTCCGCAACTTTTCTGCGGAGACAGCTCTTATGTTCAATGATACGTGTTTTAATACTCCTTTCAGTTTTTCCTACATAATGTAACTTGCAGGGACATTGTATTAAATAAACAACATTTGATGTCTCACAGTTCAAGAAATCACAAAGTTTTATTTTATAAGAAGTGATAGGATGAATGAATTCTTCTTTGGTAACCATCACTTTCTCACATACCGTACATCTACCGCATTTAAAATGGCCACGGTCCTTAGGTAAAAATTGTGGTTTTCTGAGAGCTGATGGAACAAAAATATCCCTTAGATTTGAGTTTCTCTTGTAGGCTACTAATAACTTAGTATCTTTTAAAAAAGGTAAGGTTCCAAAATGTGCCATGCGTTCCGTAGAATGCGAGTTATCTTTCTTGAATAGGCAGAAAAAGTAAGCGTACATACTATGTAACCGGGGAAGGCAGACACATCGCCTCTCACCCCGGCAACCCCAATTCTCCCAGGCACCCCCGCACTCCTTTCAATAAAACCATCACACATTTATGGGCTCAAACTGGTTGCAGCTTTATTAACCTTTAACAATAACCAACTACAATCCAATGCAATAACATTACCCCACCACCCTTTTGCGGAGCACGAGCCCTCACCAGCCATGTGAGTAGCAAGGTGATGCCGCTTACGCTTCTGCTGAGTCCGGGCCCCAGCTAAACAGCCTAGCCCTCCCTCGTCCGGCTTCTCCATATTACTAGCAAAAACCTGAGGGGTTGTCCGGGTGGGGGTACCCCACCCCCGCCCAAAAACTTGCCTCCGGCTCCGGAACCCGGAAACCTCCGGGATCCCGCCACCCCCCCACAGCTGCAACAACCCCAACCCCTTTAACCTCAGCCCCACCCCACAACGCTAGGGCGGGCGGGCGGGCACCCGACTCGTATGGCTCCGACCTGGAAAAGGCCGGAGCCACGCCGCATCCCTGCACTTGCCTGGGACTGCTCCCGCCTCCCCCCAGCTCCATTGGCTCCCCCCGCCTCCTAGCGGCCCGCGGGAGCCAATGGGGCGCCTGTAACTGCTCCGGCTCGCCCCCTTGCCCCAGCGCCACCGCGGCCCCGGGGGATCACATCCTTGCCTCCCCCCTGGTTAAATAGGGCCGCGTGCATGCTGGCTCTGCGGCCCCGACATAACCGGGGAAGGCGGACACGTCACCTCTCACCCCGGCAACCCCAATTCTCCCAGGCATCCCCGCACTTCTTTCAATAAAACCATCACACATTTATGGGCTTAAACTGGTCGCAGCTTTATTAACCTTTAACAATAACCAACTACAATCCAACGCAATAACATTACCCCCCCCCCCCTTTTGCGGAGTGCAAGCCCTCACCAGCCATGTGAGTAGCAAGGTGACGCCGCTTCTGCTTAGTCCGGGCCCCGGCTAAACAGCCTAACTCTCCCTCATCCAGCTTCGCCATATTACTAGCAAAAACCTGAGGGGTTCTCCGAGCGGGGGTAACCCACCCCCGCACAAAAACTTGCCTCCGGCTCCGGAACCTGGAAACCTCTGGGATCCCGCCACCGGCTCAGGCCACTACCGACCTGAGCCGCCCCCCAACCTAAAGCTGCAACTAGCCCGGCCCCCCCTGTCTGATACCTTCCACAGCCTCCTGCCAATCATTCAGTAGCAGGTCCATCCCAACTGGCGATAGATGCACGCCATCCGACCGGAACAGGCCAGCACACTGAACGTCAACCCACGGGTGAAAAATCTGGCACCCGCCCCTCTCCCCCACCCACTTGCCAATTTGGCGATTAACTTTCGTCAGACCTCTAGACCACCGCCGCTGATCCCAGCAGGCTGGCCTTGGAAGGATATCAGACCAAATTACAATAACTCCCAGAAACATTGCCAGAACCTCCCCCAAGTCCTTGTGAACAGCACGAATCAGCTGCTTGCAGGTCCAGGACACCAAATCATTGCCGCCGAGGTGTATCAGCAGAATGTCCGGCACCCCTCTCACACGCTCTTGATGCCGCAGCAAAGGCAAAAGCTGAATCCACCGGAGTCCACGCTCGCCCAGCCATGATACGGTCACCCCCAGTGCGTCCAGTCCAATATTTGGCCCCAATGGCCGTGTTGCTGCTCGCCAACCAGCCCAGTAAACAAACGAGTGGCCAATCACCCAACAGCGACATGATGCATTACCCTCTTCTGCAAATTAAGAAATAACATAATTAGTACATCCCAGAGCCTGTCACAAACGCACATAGCCCTGAAACGCCTGTGATCTCCATCTCCCTATCCGCTTAATCTCCCGCTCCAGCAGACCCTCCACTGCCGCACTGGTCGCTGCACCGATCCGAAAGGAATGTGGAGCAAACCGACCGGGGTCCTCCCCAATCCGCTTCAACGAAAGCCGCAGCACCGCCATGAACTGGAAGCGCGTGAGCACCCTCGCGTCCTCGTGTATGAACAGACTGCCTGCACCGGCCGGCCGCACCCACAAATACGCAGACAGTAGACTGACCGGGCAAGTACGTGCCCCGGGAACGGCACGCAGTACCACCCATGCCCCTTTTCCCAACTGATCAGTCTTTGAACGCGCTAAGTGTATGCGGACCGTACCCTCCCCCACTTTCACCTGGTGGACTTTGAGGTCCCGGCCACAGTCCCTATGACCCGACTCCGACACCTGCTCCCCCACCCTAAATGCACCAAAAAAGGCCACCGCAAAGACAGCCCGAAACAACGTACCTTCGTACGGGGAGGACACCACCTGCGGCAGGACTCCCAATAATCGGCTCAACAGATCGTGAGTTATCGGCTGCCGCCCTTCGGCCGGGGTAGGAAGGGACCTTTCCCACCCATGCAATAATTTACGTGTCAAAAATCCCCCCCCGGCCGCCCCCCAACCGACCGCTCGCGCAAAAAAGGAAAACCCAGCCAAATGCCTCCTCACCGTGGCCCGGAGAGACCCTCCGCCTTCGCCGCTACCACATACTGACCCAACAGCTGCTCTGGGGCTGGACCAGGAAAGTTACCACACTGTCGCAGCCCCGCTGATACGCCACCCATGTCGCCGCTGACACGGAATTCCTCAGCAGTTCCTTCATATCCCGAGGCCAATCCTCCATAAGTGCTCCGGGACGATACTCCAACTTCGTCGGCTTCCGGCGCCAAGGTCCGAAACAGCTCCCACTTAAAACGGGAAAGAGCATCGGCAATTTTGTTAGTACTTCCGGGGATATGACGGGCCTTCACAACCACATTCAAACGCAAGCAAGCTAACACGACCTGTCTCATTAAATCAGCAACTTGCTTGCAGCGTGGGGCATAATTGTTTATAACGCTCACTACAGCCGCATTATCGCACCACCACACCAACCGACGATTCTGGAGTCTGTCCGGCCATACAGCCAATACCACCAATATCGGAAACAACTCCAAAAAGGTTATATTTTTGGTCAGACCCGCGTCCCGCCACACCTGGGGCCACCCTGCCGCACACCATGAACCTCCAAAGTAAACCCCCAGGTCCAGGCCCCCCACCGCATCCGTGTATAATTGCAGATCCATACTAGATATCTCCCTCTCTCGCCAAACTGTAGTACTATTAAAATTGCACAGAAACCCATCCCATACCCTCATGTCCGCTCTTACGTTCTGCGATACCCTAATCCGATGATGCAGCCGAAGGACCCCAACCGTAGCTGCCGCCAGCTGCCTCAAAAACACTCGCCCCATCGGGATTACCCTACATGCGAAATTCAACGATCCGATCAGTGATTGCATTTCCCGCAATGTCATCTTGCTGGAGCGGATCACATTCGCCACCAAAACTCGAAGCTTCGTTATCTTAGCCACTGGCAAGCAAGCTACGATCGCTGCTGAATCGAGTTCTACCCCTAAGAAAGTAATGATGGTCGAGGGGCCTTCTGTCTTTCCCGCCGCTAGGGGAACACCCCACACCCGAGCCAACCGCTCGAAGCCACCCAGTAATTCCGAGCACCGCTGAGACGTAACCTCGCCTACAAACAAGAAATCATCTAAGTAGTGTACTACGTTAGCGCAACCAACCTGCTCCACCAATGCCCAGTGTAGAAAACTACTAAACTGCTCGAAATAAGCACACGATATCGCACAACCCATGGGCATACACTTATCAAAATAACTGTCCCCTTCAAAACAAAACCCCAACAGATGAAAAGACGCCGGGTGCACCGGAAATAAACGGAAGGCTGACTTGATATCCGCCTTCGCCATCAAACACCGCGAACGACAGTCCCTCACCAGATCCACTGCCGCATCCAAGGAGGCATACCGAACCACACACAGATCGTCCGGGATATGGTCATTAACCAACGACCCCGCGGGGAAGGAGAGGTTGTGGATTAACCGGTACTTCCCTGGCTCCTTTTTCGGGATTATACCCAATGGGGAAACCACTAAATCCTCGAAGGGCTTGTCCGCAAAGGGGCCTGCCACCCACCCCAATCCAATCTCTACAGCCAACTTATCCCGCACTATCTGGGCAAAACGCCACACCGAAGGCAAATTCCGAGCTTTGTTACACATCACTTTGCCCATCACCGGAATCCTAAATCCTTCACTAAATCCCCCCTCAGTTACTGCGCTGTCCCTCCATTTCGGATACCTATGCAGCCACGGGCGCATGGCTTCAAGTCTAACCGGGGTTGGCGCTAAGCTCAGCAGGCTCTCACTGTTTGGCAAGGGGCATTCCGGCCCCACCCGCTCCCTTCCTAACACATTTGAGCGCAGAGTGGGCGCCGTTGCAGGCTGAGCAGGCGTGCCGGAACTTACAATCCAGAAACGGGCACGACGATTTGTTGAATCGCCAACAGACATCCCCGGCCCCCCCCCCACAACTGGTGCTTTCTGGACCCCCGCGGGTCCGCCCCCCCTAAAGGGCCGCACAGCTCCCGAAACCCCGGTCACGCCCCCCTTCGCACTGCCCACCGCACTTGCGCTTGGTCTGACCGCCATCTGCGTCAACCATAAATTAATATCCTGCGTCCCCTAGGACAGCAGGTGATTTTCTTCCATCTTATCCCGGAACTTTTCATCATAGTTGAGCCATACCCAACTATCGTGCACTTGAGCCGCTTCTAAGATGGAATCTGCGTAAGCCAGGAGCATCCCATATTGCTCCGGGTGCGCCTGCCCCCATACACTAGCGAGATGCAAAAAGGCCCGCGTCCAATTCACCACGTTCTGCGTAGCTCTACGCACCCTCCCCGCCTTCTCATCTTCCTTCCTCTTCCGTCTGCTGTCACCGGACCGCTTACGGCCTTCGAGCAAGCGGAAGATGTCGATATAACGCCATCGCTGAATCTTTCGCCGCAGCATCTTCGGCATGCCCTCCCATAACTCTGAAAATGCCACCACCGTAGGCATCGCCCCAACTGCAGTAGCCCTACCCTCAATCCCTCGCGATTCCCGCCCCCTACTCCCATCAGTTGAAGATGAACGAGACGTAGAATGAGACGACGAGGTGGAAGAGGACCCCGACCTCCGCCGCCTCCGACATGAATGCCTCTGCTTCCTCCCCGCCTTCCTACCTCCCCCTTCAGCCGCCACAGTCCCGCCCCCTTCTGTCGGACCCTGATCCCCTGCTAACTCACCTACCGCTCGCACCAGTTCTTCCGCCGCCGCCGCGCCGACCTCCTGCGGCTCCATCCTTGCTGGCGCTGCTGCTGGCATCCTCTCTCCCGCTCTCTCCGTAGGCGCTGTTGCATTATCCAAGGGTCTCGGACCACTGAACCACGAACATCCAGGGTACTGCCATCCAAGGGGGACCTGAGGAGAAAACACAGGAAAAGCGAAGGCCCCCCACCGGCGCCCAAGCAGGCTGCCATGCCCCATCCACCCTGCCCTCGAAGAGCCTTGGCCCCCAATTTGACAGTTCTCCCAAGCCGTCGGGTATGAACCCCCCGACACTCCTGGCCAGCTCGCGGAGCCCTCTGGCACAACCCATTCGCCTGCCCTTGTTCTGCCCGACACTTGCCCCCCACCCCCTGCCGGGGGTAGCCCAACCTCAGTCCCTGCCCCCCTCGCCCGCCTCCCTCGACCCAACAGGCCCTCACTCCGCGGCTCCCCCCCCCCCGTGTACCTCCCCTGCCTCCCCTGGGCCGGCCCTCCCCCACGCCGCACACTCCCCCTAACACGGACCCCACGGCTGCGGCCTCTGCCTCTACCCGTGTTCTGCTCTGCCAGCCTGCCGGCTATCGTGCCATGCAGGCCGTCCTCCTGGCCCACGCTCTGGCCACCTCCTTTCCTTCCGCTGGGAGCAGACCCCAGCCTGTCTCGCAGACGAGCCCCACCAGCTGCTTCTCTCCCCTTGCCCCTTTTGTCTCCTTTTCCAGGTGCCCCCCCCCCGCCCTTTACCCGACCGCATAGCTCCCCTCGCTCCTACAACGGAATATATATGCCCCAAATAATAAATGTGTGTGTCTGGCTCCCTGATGCAGCCACAGTCACTCCTGCCCCCCACGGAGGTTTTTTTTTTTTTATAAATGCGGACCCCCTGCACCCCCACTTAGGGCACTCACCCAGCTCACCGCTGTCCGCCGTCGTCTAGACCCCCGTCCCTGCACCAGGCCTCATGGTGCTGCAGAGCTCCCTCGCACAGCACCCGACTCGTATGGCTCCGACCTGGAAAAGGCCGGAGCCACGCCGCGTCCCCGCACTTGCCTGGGACTGCTCCCGCTTCCCCCCAGCTCCATTGACTCCCCCTGCCTCCCGGCGGCCCGTGGGAGCCAATGGGGCGCCCGTAACTGCTCCGGCCCGCCCCCTTGCCCCAGTGCCGCCGCGGCCCCGGGGGATCGCGTCCTTGCCGCACCCCCGGTTAAACAGTGCCGCGCGCACGCTGGCTCCGCGGCCCCGACATTCTTGGTCTCTTGAGTATGATTTTTCAAAAGGGACTCCCTATCTGAAGAACAGGCACGTTGTAATGCTTTTTCAACACATTCTATTGGATATCCATGGTCTAAAAATCTATTGCTCATTATTGTAGCCTGATTCTCAAAATCACCATCGCTAGTACAAAGTCTGCGAACTCTTAAAAGTTGACTTACTGGCAGGTTTTCTTTTAAGGAACGATTTTGAAAACTGCTGAAATGCAGTAATGAGTCAGTGGGTTTCCTAAAAAGAGTAGTAATAAAACCATCTGACGTATTCTTAATTAAAATATCCAGATATGAAATTTGTTCTGGACTACATGCATAATCAAACTGTAAATGTGGATCTAATGAATTGAGCCAATTTATAAATACAAGTAATTGATCATATGTTCCTTCCCAAATAAAGAATGTCATCTATGTAACGCCTCCATAAATGTACCTGTTTTTGAAATGGATATGAAGTAAGGAAAACTTTTTTCAAAATTTGAAACATAAAGATTTGCAACATCAGCTGCCATGGAAGACCCCATGGCAACACCCCTAACTTGATGGTAATAGAGGTCTTGAAAACAAAAGAAGTTATTGCAGAGTGTCAAGGTAGCCAACTGCATTAAAAAACAAGTGGGTGGGGGGCGGAGCCTGATGTCCAGCGGGTAGGACGCTTTGCGTTGAAGCTCCCGAGAGGCCTACTCAGAATCCTGACTTAATACCTATATAAATTTACTATTTTGCTCCGAGCTGACCGGGGCACCTCGGGGGGGATGGCGGCCCACAAACCAGCGCGCTTGGACTTCGGGTCTCTTCCTTCTTCTCACGGAAAACGCTCCAAAACGGAGGGTTATCCTCCCCGCAGAACATGGTTCCATTTCGTGAAAACCCCGCAGTGCACCTGGAGATTTTGGAGGAAATACGCGGCGTGAAGGAATTGGTGCAGTCTAATGGAGAGAAGCGCTTCGAGCCATGCGAGAAGACTTTGGAGTGCTCCAAGACCGACTTGAAGGTCTTTCATTACGGCAGGACAATATGGCGGGGGTCCTCGACTCGCACGAGGTGCGCTTGGGCAAACTGGACGAGGCTGAGCGCCAGATACAGAATCTTCAAAAGGAGTTGGAAGATAGCAATAATCGCGCCCGTCGCAACAATGTGAGGCTCCTTGGAAGCGGAGGGAGTGGAAGCAGGAGATATAAGAGAATTCGTGCTCAAAACTCTTCCCTCCTTGCTGAAGATTACTTTTCACAGAGAACTGGAAATCGATCGAGCACACCGTGTTCCTGCCCGCATGGCGCTCAACCGCACGACCCCCGGCCTATTATCTTTAGCTTGCTACGATATCAACAAGTGGAACAAATTTTACATGCTGCCCGAGCGAATCATCATTTGGATATGAAGGTCGTAAGGTCTCCTCTTTCCTGATTTGGCAAAGCCTACCGTTGACCGTCGGAAGAAACTCCTTGCTCTTCGCCCTCGACTTCAACAGCTACAGGCTCGCTTTGGCCTGTTGTATCCAGCGAAGCTCCGAGTGACTCTCCATAACCAGACCAGGACGTTCGAGGATCCTGATCTATTATCAACATTTTTGGACTCCAAAGAAGCAGAACAGATGCGCTAATCCCAAATTTTGGACTCTTATCTGCCGGCTCTGTCCGCCATTTTGAAGGGCCCGATGCGGCGATCATAGCCCAGCACAGAAATAGCCTGGACTTTCTTTCTTTCTCTGTATGACTTTGTTCTTTGGTCTCCTATCCCTTCATGATGTGTGCCTCGGTCGGATTCGGAGCACGCACAGTCCTACAGGTTATATGTTTTTTCAATTCCGGCCTTCTCTGGGGTTTCTCCCCGCAGACACATGGTCGCCAGTAATTTTGGGGTTTTGCTTCTCCTCTACCGTACTGCGGTTATCTTTGTTAATGTGGGGCGCTTCATTGTATTATATTAGCTTATTTTCCTATGTCATGTGTACAGCCAGATACAGTCAGTTTGAGGGACACAGTGAAATTATGTGTGCTATCATGCTCAGAATTTTAACTTTTCTGAATGGGCCTCATGTAAACTCTTATTATTCATCGTACAGGGTATTGCTGGTCCATTCAGCAGAAAGAAAATCCTTAGCTATCTTAGCCACGAGCACGTTGATTAGGTGTTTCTTCAGGAAACGCACTACATTCTGCTGAAACACTGAAACTCAATGCTAGGCCTCACATGGTAGCTGCCTACTCTCCCACCGATTCCAAATGGTACGGGATAGTCATTCTGGTCAAGAAGTTTTGCACGCTACTGTACCTGATATTAGCGCTGACATGGAGGGTGGATGGGCCCGTGTACACCTTGAGGTTGGAGATAGTGAATTCACGTGTATTTGCACTATGTCCCGAATGTGGACAACCCTGCTCACTATGCATGTTTTGCGCAGTTGGCCTCGGCCTCCGCTAAAGTTCCATTAATACTTGGTGGCGATTTTATTCAAGTGCTCCCTCAATCTTTTATTCCTATGCAACCTTTCGACCCCTGACTCTGGTCAGTGTAACTTCAGCATTGCATTCGGAGCACTAGAGTACTCCCGCCATCGGCACTCTCTGCATAAGGTTGATTGGAAACTTCCGATCTCTCGGTAGTTTACCGGGTGTAGCATCCAATTTTACTAAACCTTATGTAATGCTATCACTAGAGATACCTCTATAGCGCAGACTGTATGGGAGAGAATTGCATGTGACTTTAACCTCGGCGCAATGGAGCCTTATCTGGAGCAGAGGGACACGGGTTTCCGACCCGCCTCACTCACTCAGACCCTCTTCCTTCTAGCCCACCGGTGTTTTTACACTCCTCACAGTTTAGACATATGGAACACTACTCAGGGTAATGGTTGCTGGACATGTCCTGTGGCCATTGGTTTATACTTCATTTCATGTTATGTATGATATCCCGCACTACAGTATAACTGGCGCCGGGTCTGGGGTCGTATTTAGTCTATATTGCACTCTCAGGAGTCCCTTCTCGGAGGGTAGTGGGACTTCGCCCAGTTGCGGGATCCCCTCTCTCCCAGGAAATGGCTTATCTCCTTTTGAACTTTATGCTTGGCATTGCTGTTTCCCTCATTGAGTAATACTGGGAAATTAGTTCCCATCTGAGCCTCAATGAATGGTGGAATCATGCCTGTCTCTACAGTAAATATGAACAAATACCTCGTCTGTGTGCTTCCTCCGTTCAGACTCCTTCTTATTGGTCTTAATGGAAGATGTTCAATGAATATGTACATTTTGCTAAATGCTCTCATCTGGACTGTCTAACTTTGTATATATCTCTGTCTCATGATGATGCTGTTTTGTGGATATTTTTTGATTGTTTGATGTATAAACACTGTTACCTGGAAGCGCTCACATGCTGATACAAACGGGTAGAGAAGAAGCACCGGGGTGGGGGGTAATGGGTTTACTTTTCCTTATTGTATACTTGTTTTGTATCTTTTGGTGTGTTGTTTCTTTGTTTGTTGCAAAATGAAAATAAAAGTTTCAAAAAAAATAAAAAACAAGTGGGTGCTCTTACAGGTCTAGATCTTGTGATAAGGATACTCTCTAAAACTGTTAAGGCTGCCTGCCTCTTGAGGTATATTAGAATATAATGATTTTATATCTAAAGTGACCAATAAAATTCCATCATGAGTTCCTTGATAAGTTCTTATACATTGTATCATATGTGATGAGTCCCGAACATATGAGGGAGTAAGTTCTACGAAGGGGCGAAGAAAGACATCCAAAAACTTTGAAACAGGCTCAAATAAAGAGCCAATTGCTGATATTATGGGTCTTCCCGGCGGATTCACTAAAGATTTATGTATTTTTGGAAAAACATATATTGTTGGCATCACAGGATGGTTTACTGTTAAAAAATCAACTTCTTTTGATGTAAGATATCCTGCCTCTTGAACTACATAAATTAATGTGTCAGCTTTACTTTTAAGGACGAGTGGCATTATCTCTTAATCGTACATAATAGGTGGTGTCTTTTACTTGCCATAAAATCTCTTGTATGTAGCAATCCCTGTCTTGAATGACAAGTGCTCCCCCTTTGTCTGCTGGTTTAATGATGATTTCATAATTGTTTTTAAGTTGCATCAATGCTGTTTTCTCCTCCCGACTTAAGTTAGAATAAGTGCGTGTTTTTTTTCTCATTATATAATTTTTGTTTTTCATGATATACTACCTTCTGGAAGGCCTCTATCATGGCATTGTGCGTGCTGGGAGGAATCCAAGTAGAGGGTCTACTAATCATAGAACCATCATGCAGTCCTGTCGTGATTGTCAAAAAATTCTTTAATTTGAAGTTTACAAAAAAACTTAAACAACTCTACTTATGTGATAAAAGGGTCATATTTTTTCGTAGGAACAAAGGAAAGTCCTTTGTTTAAAACAGAAATTTCCAAAGGAGTAAGATCATAACTAGAAAGGTTGAAAATCCCTTCTAGCGTTCTACTTGGTATTGGTGATATTGACCTCTGCCTCTCCCTCGAGAGTGAAATTCTATTGGTTTCCGTATATGATAGGGGGAATCCTTGGAGGAGTGTGGGTTCTCTTGAAACCAAGACTCTTTCTTGTGTATATTCCCTCTGCCTTTCCACAAATTGTCCATGCAAAAATCCTGCTTATGTTTATTTTATTGTTTTGGAGGCGGATGAGAAGAAAAAAGGGGGCAGAAGGATCAGGAGGGTCTAAATGATCACTTTGACTTCTTTTTCTATTGTTTTCAGGGCTCCATACATTTGAGGGCTATGTGACCTATTATTATTATACCTGTCCTGTTTAGGATCATATTTTCTTTTTCTAGAAATACTTCTAGTGGAAATTATTTCATTAGTCCAAAAATATACATTGCCAGTTTTATAATCCTCCTCATCTCTTTTAAATTTCTTAAGTTTTCTATCTTTTATTATCTTCTTATATTCTAAAATGATATACTCATAATCATTTTTTGACTTCTCAAAATTTGTATCTGTTTCTTTTAATGTAGCTAATTTTAATCCTACTTCAGTACGCAAAGACTCCGCTTTGCGATATGATGTATTAATAAGTAAAATCATAAGATCCAAAGAGCACTTATTTCATATCTTAATCCAATTAGCTAAAAATTCTTCATCATCCCGATACATTCCTGGAGCTTTGTGAACCCTTAAGCCCCTGGGCATGATCTTGTGACGGCAATTTTCTAAAAGTGATGAGGCGAGCATCTTTCTTTAACCAGTTTTTGTGTAGACCGCACAGTCGCTCCCCAAATATCTTCAATACCACTACTAATATCTTCTTGGTTGAAAAAGGGGTCCTTTGGCAACATATCTTGTAAATCCTTCTCATTGTAGCTAAGGACCTGCTTCCACAGGGAGAACATGGCTAACCCAAAGGTGGAACAAGAAGAAGCAACAAAGTATCTGTAGGATACGTAGGAACAAAGGAACAGATACCAAGACTGGCAGATATTCAGGTTTAAACAAACCACTTTTATTGACCCATACGCGTTTCGGCCGTAGGCCTTCTTCAGGGGGATATCAAATGAGAGAACAGACCTCAAGAAAACAAATACAAAATTAAAACAAATTCACTGATAAAATAAGAACACCATCAAAAGACAAATCATTAAATAGATAAATAAATAATTAAGAGATAAGATCAAATATAAACATACAAATTATTATACACTAACAAGAAGATCTAATTGTGAATTATAGCAACAGATCTAATTGTAAAATAAAACTACCAACAAAACAAAAACATATATAAATATATGCATTAAAACATTTATAAATGTACATTAGAACATATATCTACCAAAGCTATTGTGTGTGAGAGATGAGGAGGATACAATATGACAGGTAGAAAAAAACCCTAAAATAATAATAAATAATGAACATAAAAGCATAATAATATAATAATATAGATCACCAATACCTTTTGATAAAAGCTTTCTTGGAAATGAAAAGCATTGACCACTGAAATAAATAATTGATAATTAAAAAACAATTGTCAATGACTTAAAATTCATATAAAACACCTATATCACAATTATATTTGTGTCAACACCAACATGGAAATTTCCATGAAAACATAAAATTATCAAATTAAAAAATAACAAATAAAAAATAAATAAATAAAAAAGGGTTAAAATGCATCCTAAAAAGGTCCCTCTACTTGGAAATGAATATAACATAAGCCAGGCAAAGGAGGAGCATAGGTTATAACAAAGCTTGACTGATTATAACACATAGTGTACCCAATTGGGGTTTTAAAAATAAAACCTTTCAGTCAGACTGAATATTATATTCATTTTTTGAAGAGACACAGAAACATTTATCTTTAAAATAAAGAAGGAAATCTAACGTAAACCATCTAGTGCCAACATTAATCATATCGAAACTATCATGTTGTGAAAGCCTTGATTTTGTTATATGTCAATAAATATATCGCTAAATGAGACATATTCCAAAATTTATTCTATCATCAAATGCATTAACAAATTGAAAATATTAAGGAGTATTGTATCTACGTTCCTTGTTGGAAGCAAGCACATTGTTTATTTTTAAATATAAAATTGCAGGAAAAAGTGTATGAAAAATGAGGATTATTATATTGCAACGGCAAAAGCTATTCTCTACACGCAGTGCTGAATTGAAAAATTGCCGTAAGTCTTTCTGCCGGCGTTTCTCTAACGAATTAAAATGAAAATCCAGTTCCATTATATCGTATGTGATTGCATTAGATTATGTTTTCTGTCATGAAAGCATAACATATTATGCCCCTCCCGTTGCAGGGTCGAGTCGTGGCCCACCGTGTCAGGGCTAAGGCCGCAACAGTGGCTCACTTCCGCTCTGTTCCGCTGGCAGACATCTGCCGGGCCGCCACCTGGTCTTCAAGCCAGACTTTTGCAGCCCATTACTGCTTGAATGGGGAGTCCCGACAAGACAGTGCTTTCAGCCAGGCAGTACTCCGCAACTTATTTGAGGTTTAGGCAACTCCTACCCTTCAGCCCTCTGGTGTCAGTCTACCGGGGGTGTTGTGTCCGCTGGATTCCTATCGCAGCTGCTGCGGCTCTTCTAGAGGGAGCCATTTTTCAGCTATGGGTTCTCGGTAGCCTATAGCTAGGGAGTCCCATATGTGCATCCACGTGCAGCAGGGGGCCTCATTTTACAAACATTCACAGGGGAGAAATAGGGGAAATCCTGCAGCGTACGTGAGTGAGTACCTGCATTTCACAATACGTACATGTAAATGTTGCCACTTACGCCTATATCTGAGCCATTTTGCAAGCTCAAACGTGCAGCAGCCCTCAGTTATTCAAGGAGGACGTGATATTTACCTCAGTTTAATTTGGAAGAGGAAATCAACATTGGGGGATTAAGGGGGATATCCTCTTAATCCCTACTGTAGAGGACTGATCGAAACAAGCACTTTTTAAATGTCCGTTCATGTCAGGGAGCAGGTGTAAATGGCCATTTAGGCTTTAAACATGCATTGCTTATATGAGATAGGAGATACACAAGTACCTTCCTGTGCCACCCAGACCACATCCCATATAACTTTAATCGGGGTAGACATGTACAAAATCAGCCCCTTCTAAAATGGCTATTTTCTCATGAATGTAGTTGCACATGCATGTGCTGGTGCATCCACAGGCAAAACACGTTTAAGGCTTCTAAAATAGCCCCTTTAAGGAATGAATTAAGGTAGAGAGTGTGATGCGACACTTCTTTTGGAGATGGTGGTAGCATGAATCACAAAAGGTATGTAGAAGAAAACATCTCGTTACATGCTTGTTTCATTATCTTTCACTTCAAAGAGGTGACAAAAGCTTGGGAATTCTGTGTCTTGTATCTGCAGCAAAATTTAAAAATTGTGAAATAACCTACTGATTTAATTTAGTATCAGCAAAAGAAAATCATTTTACTAATGTTTGGAATTCTGTAGGCTATCTTTCAACTTTACTATCTTCTCTGTGGAGTCAATTGTTTAAGAAATTGTATTATCAATACAGAAAAGCAACATACATACTGTAGGTGTCAGTATGAAACCCACTGTAGTTTGCTTCTGCAAATGTACCTCTTCTGCTGATTTTGGCCTTGGTTTTAACTTTGCAGCGCGTGATGCAATGGGTCCCATCTGGTCTGTGTTACTGTAATGCTGTTAACATCATTCCACATACACAATGGAAAAGGCTTAATCAGGAGGGTCTAATAAGATGCAAATGTCCATTGTGAATTGTTTTGTAACAAGCATGTAATTGCTAAGCAATGAAAAAAATCTCTGAAAGGCAGTGAACTCTATATTATCAGGGCATTTGAAACTGCTAATTCTATAGATCCTCCTGATTGTGTATGTAGATTATCACTTCCCTTTTCACAACAGGCTTACAGCAAACAAAAGAAGTAAATAATAGATTCTTACTTGAGCAATCCCTGCCCACCTATTTTAGGCTACCTGCCTCTCTCCTATGCTTTATATAGTTGATTGAAACCTGTAAAAAATAACAGTTTTTCCTGTGCATTTTAAAACATTCTGTCTTAGAGATAAGAACCTCTAGGTCAGAGGTACTCAAATCCAGTCCTGGAGGGCCGCAAACCAATCAGGTTTTTGGGATATCCCTAATGAATATGCATGAGATATATTTGCATGCACTGCCTCCATTGTATTTGAATCTATCTCATGCATATTCATTAGGGATATCCCGAAAACCTGATTGGTTTGCGGCCCTCCGGGACTGGATTTGAGTACCTCTGCTCTAGGTGTACAGTACTTTGTTGATCACCTTCTCCAACACAGTTGCAGAAACTACAGTCCTTAGTCATCCAATTTTCCAGGAATGCACATCTCGGAGGCTTCTACCAGGTTCTAGAGATATGCACCAACTTAATTTGTGCCTGCCTGGAACAGAGCTAGAAATAGAGATAAAATGACAGGAGAGAGATGGCCTATCCCGTCTGCCCATCCAAACCAAATACTAAGTTCTGTAATCCCTTCCTCTCCCTTAGAGATGCTCTGCGTTTGTCTCCTGTTTTCTTAATTCAGATACTTTCCTTGTCTCCACCATCTCTGCTAGGAGGATGTTCCATACATCTACCAGCCTTTCTGTACAGAAATATTTCCTAAGTCTATTCCCTTTCATTTTCATCCTGAACCCTCATTCCGGGGCTTCCTTTCAGTTCACAGAGGCCCACCTTCTTTGCCTTTATGCTAAGGCGTTTTAACATTTCTATCACATCCCCTCTCCCCCACCTTTCTTCGAAAGTATACATATTGAAATCCTTAAGTATGTCCCATATGCCTGACACTTTCTGATATATATATATAGACCGATATCCAGCATACCACTGTTGGCGAAAATCGTCGATAAAGACGTCCAAAATCAAATTCAAGATCATATTGATGCCTCCGCACCACTTGATCCGTGTCAGCACGGCTTCAGAGCCGCACATGGGGCCGCGGCTCCGATAACGACCGCGAACCGCTACCGCGGCTTTGTAAACAAGCCCCTATATGTCTTGAATTGCTGGTGATCTTCATTCCTGTTTCTTGACTGGCCCAAAGTTTGTCTGGTTTGGAGCTCTGTGCAAAACCCTTCCTGTTTTTTTTTTCCTTGTGAATCTATTGACTTTTGCTCTAGAGACTTACCCTCAAAGACTTTTCTTTTGCCATGTTCTTGTGTGAGAAATTCTGTGAAACCATGTGTAAGTATATTATCATAGAAACTTAACAAGCCTAATCAATATCCTGGCTGTCACTAAATGGACAAATAGAATCTGGGTTAGACTTGGTAAATGTTCTAATATGGAACCACACCATCTGGGGACCATTGGATGCCAGATGATCACCTACTATCACATCAGAAACACTCTCCCCATTCATACACACCAGGTCCAGTAATTGTCCTCTATTTAGTGGGTTTTACCACTTGAAAAAATAGTTCTCCTTGTAGAGAAACCAGGATCTCCTTACTTCTAGATTGATACCACATTAGAGATATCTCAATCAACATCTGGCATATTGAAATCACCTTTCAGTAGCACATCTTCTTTGATAGCAATATTGTGAATGGTCTTCAATTAAACCTCTGTTCACTACTGTATGTGAAGGAGGTCTGTATATTACACCATTGTAAACAGATGTTTCATTCCTTCTTCCAGATTAACCCACAGTGCTGCTTTCTTACCTTGTAAGCCCTACAATTCTGTTGTATTGATATTAATTTTTACATATAGCTCCACTCCTCCTCCCTTTCTTCCTACAATGCGCTTACTGAAAAGAATATAGCCCGGTATAATTATATCACAAAGAAGTAGAAGCACCACAACAAAATAGCCACAACTCCTCTGTCCACTCTCTTCTTGTCCCCTACTAACTCTAGAATACAAAGGCACTGCTCCCAAAACACCTGTGCCATACCCAATCACTTCCGCAATACTAACCAAGCTACCAGCTCCAGAGCTTTCTCATACATTGCTCCAGTATTATGGAATGCTCTCCTACAACTTGAGAGGCATTAAAAGATCTACTGCAGTTCTGAAAGGAACTAAAGACACATTTATTGATTGAGTATTATGGTAACTCTCATGATACACCCCAAGCTCAATCTAGTTAGACACACCCAGCACAATGTGGCTATTACAAATGTAATTACAAAAATAATGAAATATCCAAGATTATGCCTACTGCAACATTGTATATAGTTACTGCAATATGATATATAGTTCATTGTTATATACTTTTCACAAGTTAATTGTAGATAAGTTATAAAGTTCTATGCAAAGTTTCCTTATGTTCGATGTAAACCACCCCTGATCTCTGCAAGGGGCAGCATGTAAAAGCATGCTAAATAAATAAATAAAAATCATTGAATGAAATAAGGGGTTTATTAAAGTAAAACCTGATTCAGACAGGTTTCGGCTGCAAGAGCCTTGGTCAGGGGCAGGCTTATAATGTTGTTGAATCTTTCATGAGTGAGAACTAAGATGCATAAAACACTGCTGCAGATAACAGCATAAATACATATATAACAATTCCTACAATCTTAGGCTCATCCCTTGAAAAACACAATGCACTGGTCTAGACACCAGATATCATTCTTGTCAACTTTTGTGATTTATATTATAATTTGTACATGCTGAAAGATTTATGTTGGGTGGACCAAACATAAAATTTGGGTACACTTAATGGAACACCTTAGTAGGTTGAATACTGGCATGACCTCTGCTCCTCTAGTATCTCAGATTAACAAGGACTTTACCTGGCCTGTTATAGATCCTGTACCTGAGCACTGGAAAGGAGGCAATTGAGAACAGCTACTAAATTTAAGAGAACAACAATGGATTTTTAGATTCCAGGCAGTTGGGTCATCTCTGTTAGAAGTTGGACTTCGCTGCCTATTAACATTAATTAGCCCTGGTAGTCAGTGATGCCTTAAAATTCTGATGTCACTTCCACTTTCTTCTACAGTGATGTTGGAAGAGCGTTTGATTGCCAGCAGATAATTCCCGAAGAATCTTTATATAAAAGAAAGAACATTTAATTAGTTATTGTTAAATGTTCCCCTGAAGCAGTGCTCTGAGTGAGCCTGAAACATAAATTCATGTCTGAATCATTGGACATAAGATAAGTGATTTTAATATGCATAAAAATATACAAATATTTCAAAAACTTGCACATTGGTGAGACTGATGGTGGTGCTAAAGGCCACAGGCTGTGTTAGTGATATACCTGAATGCCAAGAGTGAGGGTTTTTTAAAATTAGTTCTTTATGATTCACAGAAAGTGACACAATAATTGTGGAAGTTGTTATATGTGTATTTAGGTTAATGTGGGATTACTCCTGCTGAATATCATATTGTTTGCAGGTAACATGTCATTCAGAATCGTATTTCCCCATACTACGGGTAATTAGTATACACAGCTTTCTAGAAGTAGCCCTTTTTCTTATTTTTACAGACGTGTTAATGTTTTACTTCCCTGGAGACTTTCATTACCCATCCCTGATGAATCTAGGTTAAAGCCCTCTTCAGTTGCTTAAACAGTCTGCTGTGCAAGACACTTTACCCCTGTTTTAATAGATGGATATCATCTCTGCTCAGCAATCCTTGGAAAAGAATCCCATGGTCCAGGAAGCTAAAACACTCTCGATGACACCATTCATGCAACCATGCTTTTATCTCCAAGATGTGAGTTTCTCTGCCTTGGTATTTACCATTGACAGGGAGGATTGAGGTGAATACCATCTGTGCATCTGTCTACTTCACTTTCTCCATAAACAAGAAGGAAATAAGTCCTCTCGTATGGGTGGCATCACTGGCGGAACCCCAAACGGCACTCTCCCCAGCTTCCAAATTTTGGAAGCTTCTGGGCAGTACACCGCACATGTGTACCTGCCTTCCCTGTCCACCACAGTGCCATATTCTCCAGTCTTCTTTTTTTCTGCAGAGCCTCTAGGACGTGTTCCTGCAGTCTGGAAAAAAGTTTGAATTTCTTGCCCTTGTGGCTGAGCTTTTACACGTTTTTTCAACAGCCTATCATCAGCATTTTTTTCTTACCTATGGGTATTTTTTTTCTTTTTCTTTGTGCCTTTTGTCATTTCTTTTCATTCAGGGGTCTTTTTCCCACCCACAGCCATGTTTAGTTTGATTTTGCCGAGGCGGTATTTTTTTAGCATGTCTAAGCTGACTAGCATCTTTAAGAAATACACCAAATGTGGCAAGACCATCATTGCTATGGACCACCACAATTGGTGCTTACAATGCCTTGGACCCTACCACCAGCTGACATCCTGCGAGCTGTGCCTGCAGATGATGCGTTGAGGCCTGAAGGATCAGCAAAAGCAGAAGGGAGTCCTTTTTTGACTCATCTGATTCAACATCCTCGGTCCCAACTCCCTCGTCCATGCCTGAGGTGGCCAAGGAGAAAGAGCAGAGGGCTCAGTTGGAGCAGAGAAGTTTGGGCGGAGAGCAGAAACCCTCTGCAGCAACACCATTGATGTCAAAGGGGAGCTCAAGGAAAAAATCCATGTGAAGTGCTACCACAGCCCCCTCAGCACAAGACAGACAGTGAGGGCTGGGAGTGGCCAGCTAAGGTTCCATGGCAGAAGGACCTGACCTGGAAGGTGGAGTCCATTCCCAGTGCTCAGGCAGGAAGCCAGATGTCTCCCGATGACCCAATCCTCATGGAGTCCTCACCCGAGGGAGTCACCAGCGATGTCTGTGGCTGTGGCATAGACGTCCTCACTTTGGTGGTTCTGGAGGAATGCCTACAAGCATTGGAAGCTCATGTGACAGTAGTGGAAACTCTGTGGAATGCAGGCTTCATGGCATGGAATGCGTCATCACAGCACTCCTTCCAGCTGATCCTGGAAACTCATACCCTGCCTGTCACAGGTGGGAGATTGGTATCAACTTGGTGACTGGAGCCATCTCCCTCTCCAGTCTGTCAGAGTACAAGGCCCAGGGGTATCGGCATGCCGGACTCAAAAGGGATCACAGATGTCCACCATTTCCTGAGCTGACCAGTTGGTGCTCAGAGGAGACTGCATTACTTGACTTTCTCTCAGAATCTGAGGTGAATCGATGTCATCAGACCTTCAGGCCCCAGACCTCCCATCTGACATGTCACTCCCTCTAGATCAGCACAAGTCGGCCTTGGAAGACATGTCCTTCCAGGAGTTTGTGCGGGACCTGGCCAAGACCATCCACTTTTCTCTGGAAGCAGAGGAGGAACTGAGGGTGGAAGAACTGGAACTCCTCCAGTACCCCTCAGCCCCCCAATCAGGTGATGATGATCTCCATCCACCATGTCCTGCAGAGGCTGCTGCTGTGACTGTGGGAGGCACAGATGGACTCTCTCTACTGGATCTGGAAGGCCCTGGGGTTCGAGAAGCCTAAACTGCCCCACAAATCCATTGTGGTCAGGTCAGCCTTGAAATGGGCAAAGAGTGCTAAAACACACTCCTCAGTGCCACCCACGTGGGAGGTGCGGATCCTGGACTCCTTTGGGAGAAAGTGTTTCCAGGGTTCCATGCTCCTAGCCTGGATCTTGGCCTACCAGACTTACATGGCCATGTTCTTCAAGGATGTCATGGTCGACATGAAGGATTTGCTCCCCTCATGCCTGAGGATCATTGCAAGTCCTTTTGAGCCCTTGTAACTCATGGCAAGGATTCCTCAAAGTTTATGGTCGGGGCACCTATGACACCTTCAAATCTGCTGCTAGGGTCATGGGCTTTGCTGCACAGTGGATGGCCTGGCTGCAGTCCTCTGACCTAGAGCAGTGGGTCCAAGACAAGATTGACAACATCCCCTGTCAGGGTGAAAATCTCTTCAGCAAGCCTGTGGAAGAAAAGGCTGAGGAGCTGGAGAAGGAGCAGATGACCCTTGCCAGATTCTCCTGAAAGACTGCAGATCCCACATAGAAGAAACAGACCAAGAAGGCTTTCTTCCCAAACCCGCTCCAGTATCTTTATCTTTATTTAAAAACTTGATAGACCGCCTGGACCAGCAGGCATGCGGCGGTTTACATTAAAACAACAGGAAGCTGCAGAGAAAAGGAAACAGAAAGGAACGCCATTTATTGATAGGAAAGGGACAGCACCAGGAGAGGAAACAATAAGAGATAGCAGGAAAAGGAGAAATGTTATAAATTATCAGAAGGAGGAGGGAGGGGAGGGAGATCGAAGTCTATGTTGAAAAGATGGGTCTTTAGTTTAGCTTTGAAAGAAGGATAAGAGAGTTCCAGGCGAAGTGCAGACGGCAAAGAGTTCCATAGACGGGGACCAATGAAGAAGAAGGCGGTGGAACGGGTAGATTCAAGGTGGGCCTGGGAAGGGGGTGGGAGGAATAACCGGTTAGCGTGGACAGATCTAAGGGATCTCGAGGGGCAGTGAAAGTGAACTAAGTCTGAGAGGTAGCGTGGGACACCGGTGTGGAGGGATTTGTGCACAAAAGTAAGGATCTTGTATTGGATTTGATAAGGGATGGGCAACCAGTGTAAGCGAATAAGAAGGGGGGTGACGTGAGCGAATCAGGAGGTGTGAGTCAGGAGATGAGCAGCTGTGTGGTGAACCAGTTGAAGCCTGCGAAGTTGAGTAAGAGGAAGCCCGGCTAAAGATGCATTACAGTAATCTAAACGATAAACAACCAGAGAGAGAAGCAGTGTGGTCAGAGAAGAGGGAGAGAGAAAAGAGCGAACAGCGCGGAGTTGCCTCAATGTACAGAAGGAACGTTGAACAACGGAGGAAATGTGGTCTTTAAAGGTTAGAGCGGAATTCAAAGTGACACCAAGATAACGTAGTGAAGAAACAAGGGGAATAGGGCCAGCAGAGAGAGAAGGGATTGGGGGGGGGGGGGACAGGAGCACCAGCAGTAAACCAAATAGCTGAAGTTTTTGACAAATTAACATGAAGGAAGTTTTCTGAGAACCAGGAGGAAACAGCAGAGAGACAGACATTGAGGGGACCAATATCGGGAGTGAGTGAACTGGTGTGGAAAAGAAGGATGATATCATCGGCGTAATAATATGCCGAGATACCATGTTGCTGGACGAGCAGGGCGAGGGGGGGGGCAGGAAAATGTTAAACAGAAGGGGAGCTAGGACAGAGCCCTGTGGGACACCACAGTGAAGAGGGGTAGAGGGGGAGGAGTCAGTGCCAGAAAGTACTGAGAAGGACCGGTTGAAAAGAAAAGAATGAAACCAGTGAAGGACTGAACCGGAGAGACCAATAGTGTCAAGTTGGGATAGAAGCATACAGTGATCAACAACATCAAAAGCAGCAGACAGATCTAAGGAGACAGCTATGGAAATAGAACCGTGATCGTGCACAACATGCAATTCATTGAGAAAGGAAATGAGAATAGATTCAGTGCTGTGACCAGGACGGAAACCGGATTGGCGGGGGTGAAGAACCAAAGAAGCCTCAAGATGTGCAGAGAGCTGAGAAAAGACCAGACGCTCAAGAAGTTTAGACAGAAAGGGGAGATTAGAAATAGGGCACCAGTTCGAGGGTATAGAGGGGTCCATTATGTTCTATCACAGTTGCAGATGCAGCCCAAGGTCCAAACTCCCCGCTCACAGCAGAGGGAGAAAACCCCAAAGGCAAAGCCTGCCCCTTCACCCAAGCTGGGTACGGGGTTTTGACAGGGACCTCAGGAGCATAGCCAGTTGACTGTGGCACTCTGAAGTCCCCCCACAAGTGGGGGGGAGGTTTGTCCACTTTGTCCTTTGGTGGCCTCTGGTCATCTTTGATGCCTGGATGCTGCAGATTGTCCACAGCGGCTATCAGCTGCATTTCACCCAGTTGCTGCCTCCTTACAATCCCAGGGAGTACCCCATGGATCAAAGCCTGCTGCAGACCAAGGTCATGGCCCAAATCTGGCAGGGCTTTTCCAGGTACTTCCCGGTCCCAAAAAAAGAGCAGAGGGTTCCGCCCCATTCTAGATATGTGAAACCTCAACTGGTTCCTGGTGCGTGAAAAGTTCAAGATGGTCTTGTTAAGAATGCTGCTCCAATTCCCCCTCCAAGATGACTGGATCTGAAGGATGTGTACGTGAACATTCCAATCCACTCGCATCACAGACAGTACCTTTGGTTCATACCGGGTGCTTCCCTTTGGGCTGGCTGCATCCCCCAGGGTCTTTACAAAGTGCAATCTTGGCTGATTTCCTCCAGACTCTAGGGGTCTTTGTCTTCCCATATCTGGATGACTGACTCATAAAGGGTCCCACGCCATCCAGCATATGGCAGTCTACCAAGCTCACTATTCAGGTTCTTGAAGAGTTTGGCTTCATGATAAACTATCCAAAGTCCCATCTCCAGCTATGGTGAGAGCATTTCTGCCGGCAGACCACCTGCAGCGTCTCATCAAGGTGGTGGGTGCATTACAGCACCAGTGCTACGCTACAGTCCATGGGCTGCTGTGAACCCCTGGTCCCATTGCAGCCATGTTGCATGTCAACCCCCCCCCCCGACCCATTTGCACATGCAGCAAGCTCAGTCCCTGGAGTGGTGGCTGGTACCTGAGAACTTGCACCAGGGCTCCCATTCCAACCAGCAGCGCCCTGCAGACTACTCATGATGGATACCTCCAAACTCTGCTGGGATGCACGCCTGGACGGTCACTCCACCCAGGGCCAATGGTCCAAGAATGATAATCTCCATCATATCAACTTTCTTGAGCTCTGGGCCATTGCAAATGCTCTCTGTGCCTTCCGAGCACATCTGGTGAATCAGGTGGTCCTGGTCCAGAATCACAATCAAATGGCCATGTTCTATGTGAACAAGCAGGGGGGGCCTGGGCTCAAACCTCCTGTGTTGGGAGGCTGTCCACCTCTGGAAGTTCACTCTGCTCCATGGTATAGACCTCAGGGCGATATATCTGCCCGGTGAGAGCAACAGCCTAGTGCAGCGATGGCGAACCTATGGCACGCGTGCCAGCTGTGGCACGCGAAGGCCTTGCAGCTGGCACGCGGGAAGGTCGCACATTAAAAAAAAAAAAAAAGCTGCCCGCTGCCGCCGCCGCGGCATGGAGTGTCCCGCGGGGCTCCCTCTGCCCGGTGGGACTCTCCCGGCGCTGCTCAGCCCCTCTCTGCCGGCTTGCAGAGACGCGAAGGGAGAGTCTCCCTCGAGTCTCTGTTAAGCCCGCAGGGGCTGATGGGAAATTTCCCATCTGCCCCTGCGGGCTTAAGAGAGACGCGAGGGAGACTCTCTCTCCCTTCGCGTCTCTGCAAGCCGGCAGAGAGGGGCTGAGCAGCGCCGGGAGAGTCCCGCCGGGCAGAGGGAGCCCCGCGGGACACTCCATGCCGCGGCGGCGGCAGCGGGCAGCTTTTTTTTTTTTTTTATTGCCATGAGCCGAGGGAGGGGGGTTAAGACTGGCAATGGGCTAGGGAGGGAGAGAGGGGGGTTAAGACTGGCAATGGGCTAGGGAGGGAGGGAGGGGGGTTAAGACTGGCAATGGGCTAGGGAGGGAGGGAGGTTAAGACTGGCAATGGGCTAGGGAGGGAGGGGGGTTGAGACTGGCAATGGGCTAGGGAGGGAGGGAGGGAGGGGGTTGAGACTGGCAATGGGCTAGGGAGGGAGGGGGTTGAGACTGGCAATGGGCTAGGGAGGGAGGGAGGGAGGGAGGGGGTTGAGACTGGCAATGGGCTAGGGAGGGAGGGAGGGAGGTTAAGACTGGCAATGGGCTAGGGAGGGAGGGAGGTTAAGACTGGCAATGGGCTAGGGAGGGGGGAGGGGGGTTGAGACTGGCAATGGGCTAGGGAGGGAGGGTGGTTGAGACTGGCAATGGGCTAGGGAGGGAGGGAGGGGTGTTGAGACTGGCAATGGGCTAAGGAGGGGTGTTAAGACTGTCAGTGGGCTGGGGAGGGGGGTTAAGACGCAGTGGGCTATGGGGGGGAGTTAAGACTAGCAATGGGCTGTGGGCTGATGAGGGCTGGCAATGGGCTATGAGCTGATGAGGGCTGTCTGGAAATGGGGTGATGGGGGGGTTAGGACTGGTAATGGGCTATGGGGGGGGGTTAAGACTGGTAGTGGGCTGATGGGGGGGGTTAGGACTGGTAATGGGCTATGGGGGGGTTAAGACTGGTAGTGGGCTGATGGGGGTGTAGGACTGATAATGGGTTATGGGGGGGCTAGGACAGGAAATGGGCTGATGGGGAGGGGTTAGGACTTGAGGTGGGCTGATGTGGTTAGGACTGGTAATGGGCTGTGGGCTGATGGGGGGGGTTTAGGACTGGCAATGGGCTATGGGGGGCTGACTGGAAATGGGCTGATGGGGGGTTAGGACTGGTAAAGGGTTATAGGGGGGGCTTAAACTGAAAATGGGGTGATGGGGGTTAGGACTGGAAGTTGATTGATGGGGGGCTAGGACTGGTAATGGGTTGGGGTGTTGCTAGGACTGGAAATGGGCTGAGTGGAAGGGGAGGCTTGAACTGCAAATAGCTGATGGGGAGGGGGCTTGGAATGGAAATGGGCTGTGAGGGAAGGGAGCTAGGACTGAAAATGGGCTGATGGAACAGCTAGGATAGGACTGGAAATGGGCTATTGGGGGGAGCTAAGATTGGAAATGGGCTGTGGTGGGGGCTTGAATTGAAATGGACTCATGGAGGGGCTAGAACTGGAAGTAGGCTCATGGGGGGGCTTGGACTGGAATTGGGCTGAGTGGAGGGGAGCTATGATTTGACATGGGCTGATGGTGGGGCTAGGATTGAAAATGAGCTGATGAAGGGACTTGGACTGGAAATGGGCTGATGCAGGGACTAGAAGGGAATGGATGCTGGGTGAGACTGGAACTAGAAGGGAGCTGATGTTGGGGGAGGATTAGAATGGGATGGGGCTGGGAGAGTAAAATGGAGAGGGGAAAAATATTTTGTGTAGGAGGGATGAAAAATCTACAATTGGCCAGGTATTGGGAGAGTAATTGGGGATTGAGGATGGAGGGGTAAAATTTGTGTGGATGAAATAGGAATGAGGAAAGAGCAAAAGGAGAAAGATTAGTATGTTAAAGCAGATGTAGAGAGAGAGAGAGAGAATGGAAAAAAAACTAGAAGAGAGAAGAAAGGACAAATGGACAGCAGACGATGGAGAGTTAGCAGAAAACATGAAGAAACCAGAAGAAGGTGGCTGGACCAATTGCAACTGAAAAAAAAATGCACAAAAGGTAGAAAGATATCTCTTTATTTTGAATTTATTAACTGGAATATGTCAGCTCTGGGAAATGTGCATCATTAACATCTGCGCTTTGTTTGGTACAAGAGGAAATTCCTATTTGACGTTGCCACTTGTTCTCTTTCCCCAGTATTCTCTGAAATGTATTGGTTTAATATTTGCAGTGTTGCCTTTTGATAGGTAGGGTATGGTGCTTTGTGAGTCCTGGTAATGCTGTCAGGATACGGCGGGTTTGCTATGGGTTCTAAATGGGCAGCGTTTGTAGTAGTTCCTAATGTGCCTGGCGGTTGGCACTGGATTATAGTAATGTAGAAATCTTTTAGTCTTTCTTTATCCATACACTCATTAAGAGACATGTTTACTAAAAGTTAGTGTATGGTAACATTATGCAAATATTTATGCAAATAAGACCACTTATGCAAATGACGTGCTGGCACTTTGAGGAAATTCTTTGGTTTTGTGCGGCAGTTTGGGCACTCGGGCTCAAAAAGGTTAGCCATCACTGGCCTAGTGGATCACCTCAGTTGGATACTTCAGCCACCCGAATCAACCCTAAAGAGGGAAGTGGTGGATCGGATCTTCCAGGAGTGGGGCACCCCCGAGGTGGACCTCTTTGCTAAGATGCAGAATGCTCAGGTAGCATGGTTCTGCTCTCGGAAGCTGGCTAGTGGTTGCCTGGCCTTGGGTGCCTTCCTGCTACACTGGGGGGGGTTGGCCTGCTCTATGCCTAGCCCTGATACAACTCATTGCGAAGATGCTCCTGAAGCTCCAGGCTGAGAGGGGATCCATGATTTTCATTGCTCCCTACTGTCCCCAGCAACCATGGTTCCCATTACTGCTACAGCTCTCGCAGAGGGAGCCTCTCTGCCTGGGCTCTGGCCCGGATCTGATTTCTCAGGAGAGCAGCTCCTTGTTGCACCTCAGTGTCTGCTCCCTGGTGCTCACAGCATGGATGCTGATTGGGTAGCTCTCACAGAGCCTGCCCTTCCCCAGGGTGTTTCTGAGATCCTCCTGTCATCCCACAAGGAGTTGATGTGTAAGGCCTATGCATTCAAGTGGCGGCGTTTTGCCATCTGGTGCACTGGTAGGGCACTGGACTCCTTTGCCTGCCCTGAGGACCAGCTGTTGGAGTATAGGAACATAAGATATGCCATACTTGGTCAGACCAAGGTCCATCAAGCCCAGTATCCTGTTTCCAACAGTTGCCAATCTAGGTCACAAGTACCTAGCAGTTTCCCCAAAGGAAACAGGTTCCACAATGCTTGTATTGTAGCAAGCAGTGGATTTCCTGGGTCCACTTTAATAATGGTTTATGGACCTTTCCTCCAGGATCTTGTCTAAACCTTTTTTAAACCCAGCTACACTAACAGCTTTTATTACATCCTCCGGTAATGAATTCCAGAGTTTACGCATTGAGTGAAAAAAATATTTTCTCTTATTAGTCTTAAATAGGTTACACTGTAGCTTCATTGCATGTCCCCTAGCCTTTCTATATTTTTATGGTGTAAACAATCAATCTACATTGACCTGTTCCACTCCATTCATTAATTTATAGACCTCTATCTTATCTCCCCTCAGCCATCTCTTTTCCAGGTTGACGAGCCCTGCACCTCTCCAATTCTTGGCTCAAGTCCAACTCGGTGTATGTTCACCTTAGCACGATAGGAGCATTCCATTGTGGCTATGGGGGGAAGCCCGTGTCGACTCATCCTCTAGTGAGCCATTTTATGCGAGGCTTGCTTCTTTCACAGTCTCCGATCAAGCCCCCTCTGGCTGCTTGGCACCTGAATGTGGTCCTCAGCCAGCTTATGCGGGCTTCTTTTGAGCTGTTGGATGCATGCCTGCTAAAATTGTTAACCTGAAAGGTCCTCTTCCTGGTGGCTGTTACATTGGACTTGCATGTTAGTGAGCTCCAGGTGCTGGTCACGCACCATCTGTACACCAGAATTTGCCAGAACCAGGTGGAGTTCCACATGCACCCTCGCTTTCTGCCAAAGATGATCTTGACTTTTCATCTCAACCAGTCCATTGTCCTTCCAACATTCTTTCCCTGACCACACTCCAATCGCAGTGAGGCGGTGTTGCACACGCTGGATTGTAAGTGTGTGTTGGCATTCTACTTGGAGTGCACAAAGACACACCATCACTCTTCCCAGCTATTTCTCTCCTTTGACCCCAATAGACTGAAGGTTGCTGTTTCAAAGCATATGCTGTCCCTCTGACTCACAGACTGCATCACACATGTGTAGTGCTCGATTAGTCTGAGCCTAGAGGGTCATGTCATGGCTCACAATGTCCGTGTGATGGCTGCATTGGTAGCCAACCTCTGCTCTGTTTCTGAAGAGGAAAGCTGTTGGGCTTCATGGCCTGTTACTGTCAGGATGAGGCTTCCCAATGAGACAGCACTTTTGGCTAGGCTGTGCTTCAGCATCTCTTTGGGTCTTAGAGTCAACTCCTATCCACCTGCCTTTCTGTCCATCCTGGCTACCTGCTCAAAATCCCCTCAGGTCGATGTCTGCTGAGGATACTGAATCAGATGAGTCCCTTGGTGGGACTACCTCTCTGGTCTTCCTGACTTCTCCAGTTCTCATTGCCTGGTTGGGCTGCTTATCTCCTTGGGGTCAGTTAGCCTGTAGCTTGAGAGTCCCGCAAGTGAGGACTTATTTCCAGCTTTTTCACGGAGAATGCATAGTTACTCACCTGTAGCAGGTGTTCTTCGTTAACAGCATGAATAAATCCTCATAACCCTCCCACTTCCTCCGGGAGTTGCCTTTTTGGCTCCTGCTATGTGATCATACTGGAGAATATGGTGTCACAGTGGGCAGGGAAGGCAGGCGTGCATGCACGGTGTACCTCCCAGAAGCTTCCAAAATTTGGAAGATGGGGAGCATTCCATGCAGGGCTCAATCTGTAATATCACCCATATGTGAGGTCTTATTCCTGCTGTTTATGGAGAACACCTGCAACAGGTGAGTACATACACTTTATCTCCCAGAGCCATGAAGTCACTCTTGATATTGTCAGAGGGATACCTAGCAGTACGGCAAAGTAAAGAACTGGATATTTAGTTAGGGATTTCAATTTTGATATTAAGAGCTGCCTATTTTCTGTAGGATCTTAATATTCATTGTTATTTTTATTGTAAACCATTTTGAATAATCTGTGTTAAAAAGATGGAATAAAAAAGCTTTTAGCTAAATTAATAGCAGTATCTGATCAACATCAGATAATAGTATACTTGATGAGTCTCAACAAACTCTTTATAATGTCTTGGATTTTGACCCTTGGCAGACAGCACACCACCTGGGAAATCATGTCTGGTTAGGGAAGGGAGTTGTCAATCACCACTACTCTTCACTTTGTAGTGATCACTGATTCTGCAAATTTGGAGTTTTTGAGCTCCAATTCCTCCTGTTCCTAGGATGTACTCACCTTTTCCACTTCCAGGGCTGCATACTGGTTTTTCAGTTCAAGGGAAGGTGATGTGGGCTATATATTCTGCAGGCTCTGGTAATGTGCATCCACCTGTCTTCTTTCAGTGTCATACCATCTTCCCCTCTGTTGGAGATCATTAAAACTTCAAGAAGCATTTTGTCAATGTAGCTCTCACTGTCCGATACTTCTCATCTTTGCCACATCCTCATATTTCCTTCACTTGTTTCATGAGGGAGTCAATTTGCAGGCATCTTGTACATAGAAGTAGTACCTTACCTGGAATCAGACTTTCTATCTCAGTGGTGATAGAAGCTGTAATGGGGGCAATATTTGTAAAGACTTTGGTACCTCAGTTTCTAATCACTTCCTCTTGGGATTACAGAGGTTTCTGAGGTCTATAGGCTGTTATAAGGCTGTGGAAATCCTGACTCAGAGGCTAATCAATGCCTTAGAAGGACTGTGACTTCAAAGAGTACTAATCAGCTTTCCTCCCCTTTGAACTTGTTTTGTAGTCTGTTCCTCTTAGAAAAAAATCATGCTTTACGTGTGGAAGAAACTTTTTATAAAATTACCCCTTCGTATAATTTCAGGATCAAAGATCCAAGAAATGACCCAAAGAAAAGACAAAAAAAACCAACAAAAAACCAGGATCCACTGAATCGACTTATTATTTACAACATCCAGAGCAATATTAGGCAAAAAGCATTTGATGTATTACAACTATTTGATAAACTTAAGAGTAGCAAATCGCCTGGACTAGATGGTATACATCCAAGAGTGTTGAAAGTACTAAAATATGAAATTGTAGACCTACTATTAATAATCTGTGAACTATCATTAAAATCATCTGTAGTACCTGAAGATTGGAGAGTGGCCAATGTAATGCCAGTTTTTATAAAGGTTTCTAGGGGTGATTCAGGAAACAACAGGCTGGTGACTCTGACAGTACCGAGCAAATGATGGAAACCATTATAAAGAATAAAATTACTGAACATGTAGATAGTCATGATTTAATGGGAGAAAACCAACATGGATTTAGCCAAGGAAAATCTTGTCTTACTAATCTGTTATATTTTTTGAAGGTATGAATAAACAGGTAGACAAAGGTGAGCAGGTCGATTATAGTGTATCTGGATTTTCAGAAAGCCTTTGACAAGGTCCCTCATGTCTACAGTTGTCGGACCTCAAGCAATGGGTTCAGGATAAGTTGGTTGTCTGCGACTAAAAAGCTGTTTGATTATTTTCATCGAATTTCCATGTATTTTGGTGTGCTGAAAACAAATAAAATATTGAAAAAACTCCTAGACGTCATGATTTGCCACAACATGCAAAATTGTCTTCAAATTTATCCAATTTTTTCAAATTACTATTAATTAATTCAAATTACTATTAATTAATTCACATAAGTGCATTTAAGATATAAAATGCCAAAAAAACCTTAAAGGGGTTGTCCGAGTTATGTAAAAAAAATATAGCACTGTAAATCTGATAGCAATATATACATAAGCTAAGCAAGTTTTAAGTCCGTGCTTCTAATGGTAGAAGGGGTTAATCTTTCCTGAAGAATCCAGTGGGAGGGAGACACAGGGCAGATAGCAGCAGCTCCGGTCAGTGCAGGGGGGCGTGGCCAGCACTGTGACATCTCGTGTACAGACACAGAGCTGCTCTCTCCTGCATGCCACATTTGTGCACGAATCATCATCAGGTTCTTGGTTCTAGGCTGTTCACACTTTTTCATCGCAATTCGTGTTAGCTCGTCATTCTTCAACCGTTATGTTATGGCTCCGCGAAAGTGTATTAATTCGCCAGACAGTTTCTGTTTCATCTGTGGTGAATATACAGTGTTGAAGCAACAGCAGAATATTACAGACTTTGTGAAAAAGTATACTTTGCATTCTTTGGACTAAAAATTGGAGATCAAGATAAAGTCTGGGCGCCTCATAAAGTGTGCAAACGGTGTGTTGAGGACCTCCAAAACTGGTTCAAGGGTAAGAAAAAATCTTTCCGTTATGGGATTCCTATGGTATGGCGAGAGCAAAAGAACCATAGTGACGACTGTTACTTTTGTTCATGCGATGTGAAAGGGTTTAATTCCAAATGGAAGCATTCCATTTCATACCCCAATCTTCACTTCAGTTCAAAAAAGGATTTTCATGAAAATATTGTAATAAAACTTTAATTTTATAAGTCTATTTCCATTTATTTTGAGGTATTGCCTTATTTAACATAGTTACCTAAATTGTCAGGAAATGTGATGTCCTATGACAAAATGGAGGTCATTTTCGGATTCAGCGCACCAAAAAACATAAAGATTACGTGGAATAACCAAAACAGCTCTCGAAAAATTTTTTTGCAGACCTGTGTGTCCCATGCCAAGGGGACCTCTTTTGGCAAACCCATGACCGACAAGGACGCAGAACTGAGTACATGACAAAGACACGGCTCTCCAAGAAGACCTCTGCCCCTTCTCGCAAGAAGGGCTTGGGTAAAAAGCCCTTTTACCCGAGGAAGGGTGCTGCTTACTGAAGCTACCCCCATTTTCAGGCCTCCCCGGCTCCCCAACAGGGGCAGCAGGCCAAGGGACAGGGGCATGGCCCACGTAAGCAGAAAGCCCCCAATCCCCAGGCACCGGCTCAGGCCCAGCCTGGCAGTAGCTTTTGACTCCTACTGCATGGCCCCTCTTCCCACAGGGGGCAGGCAGAGCACAGGAGGCAGGCTTGCCCTGTATGTCCACAGGTGGACAGCCATTACCACCGATGCCTGGGTCTTGCAGATAGTCCAAGAGGGCTACCTCCTTCATCTAGCCTAGGTGCCTCCTCCTTACTTCCTGGGAGAGCTCCTCAGGTCTCCCCTTCACCGGGACCTTCTTCTGAAGGAGTTGGCAGGTCTTCTCGAGGATCAGGTGGTAGAACCAGTGCCCCATCACCTGCAGGGCAAGGGCTTCTACTCCAGGTACTTTCTGATACCAAAGAGAACAGGAGGCCTCAGACCCATCCTCGATGTGCGCAACCTAAACAAGCTCCTGGTGAGGGAGAAGTTCAAGATGCTCTCCCTTGGAATATTGCTGCCTTACCTCCACCAGGGAGACTGGCTATGCTCCTTAGACCTAAAAGATGCGTATACAGACATCCTAATACACCCAGACCACAGGCAGTATCTGTGCTTTGTGGTGGAGGGGCAATCACTACCAGTACAGGGTACTCCCCTTTGACTTGGCCTCGGCCCCCAGGGTATTCACAAAGTGTATAGCTATGGTGGCTGCCTTCTTCAGGCTCCAAGGGGTCTTTGTCTTCCCCTTTCTAGATGACTGGCTCATCAGAGGCACTTCAGCCAGCGAGGTCCACCAGGCCACATCCCGCACCATTCAGGTGCTCCAGCTTCTGGGGTTTGTAATCATCTACCCCAAGTCCAGCCCTGCTCCAACTCAGCAGCTAGAGTTCATTGGGGCCAGACTCGACACCCTTCAGGCAAGGGCCTATTTGCCTGCAGACAGAGCAAGCAGGCTTCTGGCTCTGGCACGTTACGTCAGTCGCAGGTCCGTAGTGTCAGCAAGACATTTTATGCGCCTCCTCAGGCACATGGCTTCCACGGTCCATGTCACCCCAGATGACCACTGAGCCCACTGAGCAGTCCACATGCAGACTGCTCAGTGGTGCCTCAGAGACCAGTGGTCACAGGCCACAGATTGCCTCAGGGACAAGGTCACAGTGTCCAGGTGGCTAGTACGGTCCCTGAACTGGTGGCTTCAGCCACTCCACTTGGAGGCAGGGATGCCTTTCCAGGCTCCTCTAAACACGAGAATCCTGACCACAGATGCGTCCCTGCTGAGCTGGGGGGCCCATTGCCAGGGGTTCCATACTCGGGGAGTGTGGTCCCCAAATGAGAGAGCACAGCAGATCAATTTCTTGGAGCTCTGTGCCATCCGCCTGGCTCTAGGAGTTTTCCGGCAGATCCTGGCACACAAACCTGTCCTGGTACAGACAGACAACCAGGTGGCCATGTTCTATGTGAACAAGCAGGGTGGCACAGGGTCCCGTTGCCTATTTGCAGCCTGGCTTGGCATTCATCTGCGAGCCGTCTACCTGCCGGGCCAAGACAACTGGTTAGCCAACAGGCTAAGCAGCATTCTCCAGCCTCACGAGTGACAGATGGACTGTGGGGTAGCCAATTGGCTTTTCCAGACCTGGGGACGGCCAATGATGAATTTGTTTGTGAGTCCGGTCAATCACCAGTTGCCCCGGTTCTGCTCCAGGCCAGCTGCATCCGCACAGGGTGGCCGCTGATACCTTTCTGATATCATGATCTGTGGGCCTCCTGTATGCGTTTCCTCCGACACCTCTGGTGGCCAAGACTTTATTCAAGATCCTCCAGGGCAAGGCCTCGGTCATCCTGGTGGCCTCAAGGTGTCCGAGGCAGCCCTGCTTTCCACTTCTACTTCAGCTAGCGGTGGAGGCCCCCATTCCCCTGGTGTCCTCCCCAAGCCTCCTGTCCCCAGGATGGGGGCACTCGCCTGCACCCCAATCTCAGCTCCCTCAACCTTATGGCATGGCAGCTGAAAGGGTGATACTCGCCCCGCTCCTCCTTCCAAAGGATATTGAAGAGGCCTTTCTGGCCTCAAGGAGGCTGTCAACTAGACGGGCCTATGCATTGAAGTGGCATAGGTTTGTGACTTGGTACAAGGGGCAGGATGTGGATATTTTCTCCTGCCAGGTTGGAGTAGTTTTACAGTATCTTCTCCACCTCTCGGATTTGGGCCTCAAGTCCAACTCCATCAGAATGCACCTCAGTGCCCTTGCAGCAATCCACTTCCCAGTGGAGGAGAAGCCCCTTTCTGCACATCCCTTGGTTTCTCAGTTTTTGAGAGGTCTGCTTCTTTTGAAGCCTCCGGTTCGCCCTTCCGCGACCGAGTGGGATCTGAATGTGGTTTTAGGGCAGCTTACTCAGCTGCCCTTTGAACCGATGGCTACCTGCCATCTCCGCTACCTCTCTTGGAAGGTGTTTTTTTGGTGGCTTTCACGTCGGCTCGGCAGGTGAGTGAGCTTCAGGCCCTTATGTCAGACAGGCCTTACACCAGGTTCTATAGGAACCGGGTGGTACTTTGCACACACCCCAAGTTCCTTCCGAAAGTTCCACCTCAACCAGGAGGTGGTGTTGCCTACCTTTTTTCCCAGGCTGCATGCCAGTCGGGCAGAGACAGTACTGCATACCCTGGACTGTAAGAGGGCATTGGCCTTCTATATTCAGCGTACGCAAGCCCATAGAAGGGCACCTCAGCTCTTAGGTATCCTATGATCCCAGTAAACTGAGGATGGCTGTTTTCCAAGCGTAGGTTGTCCACCTGGGTAGCGGACTGTATTGCCTGGACATACAGGGCAGCCGAGCTTCTGTTGGAGGGTCATGTTACAGCCCATCGGGTCAGGCCATGATGGCATCAGTGGCTCATTTCTACTCTGTTCCACTGGCAGACATCTGCTGGGCCGCCACCTGGTCTTCGGGCCTGACTTTTGCAACCCATTACTGCCTGGATAGGGAGTCCCGATGGGACAGTGCTTTAGGCCAGGCTGTACTCCATAACCTTTTTGAGGTCTAGGCAACTCCTGCCCTCCAACCCTTCTGTGTCAGGCTACTGGAGTGCTATTCTCTTAGTTAAATTCCTATTGCGGCTGCTTGCGGCTCTCATAGAGGGAACGTATTTTTCAGCTGTGGGTTCTCGGCAGCCTATAGCTGGGGATTCCCATATGTGAGGACTGACTTCCTGCTTGTTCCTGGAGAAAGCGTAGTTACTAACCTGTAACAGGTGTTCTCTGGGGACAGCAGGAATCAGTCCTCATGACCCTCCCTCCTCCCCATGGAGTTGCAGTCCTATTATTATTATTTTTGTTCTTTTTTGCCATCTTTTTAGCTATGTCATTTGACTGAGCAAGATGGCACCCTTGGGCGAGAAGGAGACCGCGCATGCGTGATGCAACTCCCAAAAGCTTTCTCTGAAAGCTGGGGATTTGTTCCGCACGAGGGCTCCGTCGGTGCCGACGTCACCCATATGTGAGGACTGATTCCTGCTGTACCCAGAGAACACCTCTTACAGGTGAGTAACTATGCTACCTCTTCCACTCCACTCAGTATTTTATAAACCTCTATCATATCTCCACTCAGCCGTTCTCCAGATGGAAGAGCCGTAATCTCTTTAGCCTATTCTCATAGGAAAGTTATTGTATCTCCTTTATCATTTTGATCACCTTTCTCTTATCTTTTCTAATGCCACTATATCTTTTTTGAGATGAAGACACTAGAATTGCACACAGCGCTCAAAGTGTGGCCACACCATGGAGCGATGCAGAGACATTATTATAGCCTTTGTTTTATTCTGTTCCTGTACTAATAGTTTCTAATGTGGAACCTAGCGTTGTGTATCTACAGTTTGGGTTATTCTTCCCTATGTGCATTGTTTTGTTCACATTAAATTTCATCTGCCATTTGGATGCACAGTCTCCAAATCGAACTAGGTCCTCCTTCAATTTCTCACAATCCTCATGTGATTTAACAGCTTTGAATAATTTGGTATTAATTTGCAAAAAGATTTTAAATCATCCTTTGATACTCTTTGCTGCTTCCATGCTATCCGCCCTTACCTCGACTCCTCTGCCCAGACCACAGTTATTCTTAGTCTTACAATATCTCAATTTGATTATTCTAACATTGCAGTAAAATGGCTCCAGTCACTTCAAAACCTGGTGGTTCATTTCCTTTCCAATGTCCAAGACACGCCTTTATTGATGTATCATTATTGGCTCCCATTTTCAGCTCATATCCATTTTAAGATTGTCTCTCTTACTTTCAAGGCATTGCACAATGAAGTCCCCAGTTATCTTTCCTCTCTTATTACTTTGTATGCCCTTTCTTGCACACTTCATTCTCCAGCTGTCTATACCACCACCATCCAAAGCAAGATACAAATCTACTCAACACTCAGAGCTTTTCTTTGTTGCTCCTATTCTGCAGCAGTCTCATTCCACTTCTTCATCTCGCCTCCACTTTTAAAAATTGTAAATCTGATCTCAAAACCTTTCTCCTTGATCTTTCTTTTGAAACTTCCACCTGATTGAATTAGTTGACCAGTGGCACTGCTCAGCCTTGCCTAGAAGCCCTCTCTCTCTGCTTTTCTTGAACTATCTACTTTAATTTCATTGATTGACATTCCTTTCTTAGTGTTGTCCTGAGTTGCTCTTTATTTTATTTTTATCCAATTGTTTTTGCAAACTACTCTAGTACCCTGGAAGGGCAGTCTTATCAAATTTTAATAAGCTATAAACCATAATCGCCTCAGTTGTTCCCAATTCCAGATCATTTATAAATATGTGAAAAAGCACCGGTCCTAATACACATCCCTGGGGTACTCCACTATTCACCTTTCTCTGTTGAGAAAATTGATCATTTATCCCTACTCTCTATTTTCTATCTCTCAACCAGTTTCCAGTTCACAATAGAATATGCCTCCTATGCCGTGACCTTTTAATGTCCTCAGAGTCTCTGATGTGGGACTTTGCTAAATGCTTTCTGAAAGTCTAAATACACTATATCAACCAACTCACCTTTATCCACATATTTATTCATGCCTTCAAAGAAATGGAACAGATTGGTGAGGCAAACCTTCCCTTGGCTAAATCCATGTTAAGTTTGTCCCATTAAATTGTCTGTCCATGTGTTCTGTAATTTTGTTCTTAATAATTATAATAATTATAATGATTTCTACCATTTTGCCCAGCACAGACGTTAGGCTCACTGGTCAGTACTTTTCTGGATTACCCCTGGAGCCTTTTTTAAAATGGTACCATATATGATTTAAATGATAGGTTTAAAATTATGAATAGTAGCTCTGCAATTTTGGGTTTTATTTTAGTTCTCTCAGTTCTCTTAGGTGTATACCATCTGGGCCAGGTGATTTCTTGCTCTAGTTTATCAATTTATCTTACTACATCTTCCAGGTTCACTGAGATTTGATTCAACTCTTCTGACTCACCACCATTAAATATCCTTTCTGGCATAGATAGCTTTTTCACATCTTCCTCAATAAAAACCAAAGCAAAAAATTAATTTAGTCTCTCAGCTATGACTTTGTCCTCCCTGAGTGTTCATTTTACCCCTTGATTATCTAAAGCAGGGGTAGGGAACCCTGGTCCTGGAGAGCCGCAGACCAGTCAGGTTTTCGGGATATCCCTAATGAATATGCATGAGATATATATGCATTAGAGATATCCTGCCAACCTGACTGGTTTGTGGCCCTCCAGGGCTGGATTTGGAGACCCCTGCCTTACACCTCTGTCATTTAAGATTGTGAGTGGGCAAGGTGCAGATGTCGAAGACATCAAAAAGGTTAGATAGAATGTGTCACATTCCTCCTCACTTCTCACCACCACCAAAATATTGTCTATTAGACAACGTTTTGGTGGTGGTGAGAATCGAGGAGGAATGTGACACATTCTATATACCCTTTCGATGTCTAGGACATCTGCACCTTGCCCACTCACAATCTTAACTGACAGAGGTGTAAGGCCAGGGGTCTCCAAATCCAGCCCTGGAGGGCCACAAACCAGTCAGGTTGGCAGGATATCTCTAATGCATATATATCTCATGCATATTCATTAGGGATATCCCGAAAACCTGACTGGTCTGCGGCTCTCCAGGACCAGGGTTCCCTACCCCTGATCTAAAGGTTCAACTAATTCCTTCCCTGGCTTCTTGTTTTGAATGTACAGGTGCAAGATTTTGTTGTGGGTTTTTGTCTTTATGGCAAGTTTCTTTTTGCATTCATTAACTTGCCAGTGCTTATGCTATTTCCTATTTCCTTCATTTGGTTCCTTTTTCCATTTTTTTGAAAAATGTTTTTTGGCTCCAATAGCCTCTTTTACCTCACTTTTTAACCATATTGGCTATTGTTTGGCCTTCCTTCTGTCTTTCTTAATGCATGGGATACATCTTGTCTGGGCTTCCAAGGCTGAATTTTTAAACAGTGTCCATGCCTGATGTAAACTCTTGATCTTTGTGGCTGCTCCTTTTAGTTTTTTTCTAACCATTTTCCTCATTTAATCATAATCTGCCTTTTGAAAATTAAATGCCTAGACAGTAGATTTCCTTTGTATACTCATTCCAGTTAATAAAGTCATATTTGATCATATTATGATCACTAGTGCAAAGTGGTCCCAACATGGTTATCTCTTTTACCAAATCCTGTTTTCACAAAGGAGTAAACCTAAAATAGCTCCTTCTCTAGTTTGTTCCTGAACCAGCTGCTCCATGAAACAATCATTATTTCCTTTAGGAACGTTACCTCCCTATACCTCCATAGCTTATCCTGATGTGATGTTTATCCAATCAATACTGGGTAATTGAAATCACCCATTATTACTGTGTTTCCAATTTTGTTAGCTTCCCTAATTTCTGATGGTAGCATATCCCTACCATTATTTTCTTACCCTTCACACATGGAATTTCTATCCATAAGGATTCAATGGTGCATTTTTTCACTGTATAAGTTTTATTCTATTTGACTCAATGCTTTTCTTTAACATATAGCACCACCCCTCCACAAATTTGATCCATCCTATTATTGCAATAAAATTTGTATCTTGGTATCATAGTGTCCCATTGGATATCCTCCTTCCCCCGGGAATACTAGATGCCTTTTATAAATATCTCTTCATTTAGCACTATATATTCTAACTCTCCCATTTTATTTTTTAGTCTCCTAGCATTTATATGCAAGCATTTCAAAGTAAGTTTAATTTACAACTTTCATAGGAGTTGATGTGGATAATTTGCAGTCTTTCAACTCTTTCTGCTCTTCATTTAAAGACACCTAGGCTATTTTAGTTTTTATTGAAACTTCTCTATCAGGATGCCCTAATTTCCCTGTTTTGATGGTATCATTCAAATATACCTTACTCCGAGCCATGTGCTTCTGAATTTCTGTCAACTTTCTCCCAGGTTCTAGTTTAAAAGCTGCTCTATCTCCTTTTTGAATGTTAGTGGCAGCAGCCCTGGTAACACCCTGATTAAGATTTTATTTTATTTTATTTACATTCTCTTATATTCCGCACTATTCAGCATCAGCGCGGTTTACACAGAACAAAGGTCTCAGTACAATAACAAGCATGAGTTTACAGATAACAAGGGAAGGAACTTGGATAACAAGGGAAACTATTTACAGTCTATTTACAGATGTAATACTACTGAATGAATACAGGTTAATAGGAACAGGTGCTAAGAAAATATTCAATAATCAAAGTATATAGGCAGAATAGACTCCCCTTTCCCCAGAACGTAGTCCAGTTCCTAATAAAGCTAGAACCTTCCCCTGCACTATGGTCTCATCCAGAGTTTTGCTTGTCTCTGGATCCTGCATATGGAACAGGAAGCCATTCTGAGAATGCTATCCTGGAGGTCCTGGATTTCAACTTTCAACCTCAAAAACTAGGTTTGGCTGCAGAACCTTCCTCCCACATTTACCTGTGTCATTGGTACCAACATGTACCCAGAACAGCCAGCTCCTCCCCAGCATTGTCTAAAATCCTATCTAGGTGACTATTTTTATATGGTTCTATATTGCATCACAACATGCCTGTTATTAGAGAAGGTTTATGTTGCTATTACTAAAATCAGAAAAAAATCTATTGCAGTTGGTAGTTTACCCAGCAAAAATATAAAAAATAATTACCAATTAAAACCAAAATATTACTGGGAAGAATTTCATAATGGGTTTTTAAAAACTGATAAATAAGCTATTGAAGAGAGTGAAGCCCTTCCATTGCCAAACACTTTTCAAAACCCCAGATTTCTAATTGATTAACTGTAATGGGAAATGGGCTCAAATGTTTTATGTTTGAACAGATTTCCAACATGTGAACCATCATAGAACGGTTGAGACCATTATTAGATATGTTTTCATCCTTATTCCTTCATTCCTTTAAACTTAGCATATTTTTGGTATGCAAATAAAATACTTACATAATGTTTTCTAGAAAATAACAGTTCATTAATATGTCCACTAAGACTATTACCCCAAATTGAATGAACTCTGGGACACTTACTAAAACCCATTAGGGTGTTGCACTTAACTTGTGTTTAGTGTGATAAGTGCAAAACCTCTGTAGTAACCGTTGGGGAGTCATCAGCATGTTCCTGGCAGTTACTACATGGATACATGCTCTAACACGTGTAATTAACACATGCAACCTAACACCACCCATAAAGGTATCGCTAGGTGCACCCATCTTGCTTGCCACTGACAGCATGTAATATCGAGCCCTGTACTAATTATAAGGTGCTTTCCATGCCCATGCTCCACCCATTTCCTGCCCGTTCATTGCTCCTTTGCGTGATGGGCAATCAATGCACATTTTAGCTGCAAGTAACTGCCCTGCCGCATGTTACCTGTCACCATGGTCCATTACCACAAGCTAAAATACACGTTACTTGCTTAGCAGCCTTTAGTAAAATGCCCCTATAGACTGAAATTAATTTAAAAAAATTAATTTCATGGAGCAGCTGGTTCAGGAACAAACTAGAGAAGGAGCTATTTTAGGCTTACTCCTTTGTGAAAACAGGATTTGGTAAAAGAGATAACCATGTTGGGACCACTTTGCAATAGTGCTTTGGTTATTCCATGTAATCTTTATGTTTTTTGGTGCACTGAATCCGAAAATGACCGCCATTTTGTCTTAGGACATCACGTTTCCTGACAATTTAGGTAACTATGTTAAATAAGGCAATACCTCAAAATAAATGGAAATAGACTTATAAAATTTTATTTATTTTTATTTATTTATTTATTTAGCTGTATTTATATCCCGCTTTTCACCGGGTCAAAGCGGTCAATTGGGGGTTACATTTAACATGAGGGGATATGAGACACATATGCTAATACTTACAGGGAACATGGGCAAAGGAGGGTTAAGTGGCTTGCCCAAGACCACAAGGAGTGCCTATAGGACTAGAAATCCCAGTCCCTCCGGCCTGAGATTGCTGTCCCCAGGTGGGACTTGAACTCCTGGCCCTCCAGCCTGAAGTACCTTGTCCTAACCACTAGACCACTCCTCCCAATATTTTCATGAAAATCCTTTTTTGAACTGAAATGAGCTCACCTACACACACTAAATTTGATTCTTCTTCCTTGTGGGGCTCCTCTTGGTGCATTTACGTTTGTGAGTAGCATCTGGAATGTCTCTCTGAAGCATCCAACAGTAGTCTGCCATCATTGTAATGCTCCATTTTTCCTGGTATCTTCTTTCCATCTCTTTAATGTCTTGGTGGAATCATTCACCTTGTTCCTCACTCACAGCTCCCAAATTTTCAGGAAAGTAGTCAAGGTGGGATTGGAGGAAATGCACTTTCAAACTCATCAGGGCAACCTAAAGCTTGAAATGCTTTCAGCATTCGTCCGGCGATCTTTTTGTAGTGAGGATCTTTGTTATGGCCTAAAAATTCTGTACGACTTCTTTAAATGCAATCCACCCTCCTTTTTGAGGATCCGTCATGGTATTGACAAACTCTTGATCAACTATAAGCTTTCTAATGTCTGGCCCGACGAACACACCTTCCTTCAATTTTGCCTCCGACAGGCCTGGAAACTTGGTGACCAAGTATTTGAAGCATTCTCCATCTCTTGGAAGTGATTTTACGAATTGCTTCATCAATCCCAATTTTATGTGGAGAGGTCGTAGAAGAACTTTATGGGAAGGTACCAAAGTTTCTCGGAGGACATTTTTTTCACCGACTGTTAGCACCCTCGGCTGCCAACTCTTCTTGGTCCAGTGATTTTGTCGGTCTCGACTGTCCCATAGACACAGAAAACAAGGATATTTGGTATACCCAGCTTGTTGCCTGAGCAGCATGCACAAGACCTTCAAGTCCCCACCCACTTGCCAACCATGGTCTTCATATTTAAGTTTACGAAGAACCAATTCCAAGTTCTCGTAGGTTTCCTTCAAGTGTACGGAATGACCTACAGGCATGGAAGCGTAAAAACCGTTGTGGAGTAAAACTGCTTTGAGACTTCTTTTTGAAGAATCTATAAAAAGACGCCATTGCTCTGATATTGGATTTTAAATTGACCCATCAGACCTTCGACATCGATGCAATAAACCAACTTGTCTTCCTGGGTGAAGTAAGGAACGAACTCCTTTTCACGATGTCTGAACCATGAAGATGACACACCTGGCAACAATAAATTCCTGCTTTTCAGCCTTGATCCGAGTAACTCAGCGGCATCTTTGGGAAGATTCAAGTCTCTTACCAAATCATTCATCTCCTCCTGAGAAAACAATTTTGGTCTTGTATCATCTTCAAAGTCAGAACTTGATTCGTCATCTGGTTCAGGTATGACTTCACTTTCATCGGAGCTAGGTATCTCTTCCAAGGTAGCAGGGGGCTTGGGTACTGATATATCTGTGCCATGGGGGATGGGACGAATTGCCGAGTGAAGATTGGGGTATGAAATGGAATGCTTCCATTTGGAATTAAACTCTTTCACATCGCATGAACAAAAGTAACAGTCGTAACTATGGTTCTTTTGCTCTCGCCATACCATAGGAATCCCATAACGGAAAGATTTTTTCTTACCCTTGAACCAGTTTTGGAGGTCCTCAACACACCGTTTGCGCACTTTATGAGGCGCCCAGACTTTATCTTGATCTCCAATTTTTAGTCCAAAGTATGCAAACTATACTTTTTTCACAAAGTCTGTAATATTCTGCTGTTGCTTCAACACTGTATATTCACCGCAGATGAAACAGAAACTGTCTGGCGAATTAATACACTTTCGCGGAGCCATAACATAACGGTTGAAGAATGACGAGCTAACACGAATTGCGATGAAAAAGTGTGAACAGCCTAGAACCAAGAACCTGATGATGATTCATGCACAAGTGTGGCATGCAGGAGAGAACAGCTCTGTGTCTGTACATGAGACATCACAGTGCTGGCCACGCCCCCCCTGCACTGACCGGAGCTGCTGCTATCTGCCCTGTGTCAACCTCTCACTGGATTCTTCAGGAAAGATTAACCCCTTCTACCATTAGAAGCACGGACTTAAAACTTGCTTAGCTTATGTATATATTGCTGACCATCAGATTTACAGTGCTATATTTTTTTTTACATAACTCGGACAACCCCTTTAAGGTTTTTTTGGCATTTTATATCTTAAATGCACTTATGTGAATTAATTAATAGTAATTTGAAAAAATTGGATAAATTTGAAGACAGTTTTGCATGTTGTGGCAAATCATGATGTCTAGGAGTTTTTTCAATATTTTATTTGTTTCCAGCACACCAAAATACATGGAAATTAGATGAAAATAATCAAACAGCTTTTTAGTCGCAGACCTGTGTTATCTTAGAACAAAAGAATCTTCCATTATCATGTCCGTTAATAAGAACTTACTGTAGCAGTTCTGTATCACATCAGTACGACTTTTTCATCGCCCCATTGTAGATCTGCATTGCATATGCATATCTGACAATCATTTTTCACAGTTGCATTGTATGTTCTGCAATCTTTAGTTGTTTCACATTCAGTATGCCTTTCATTCTTCATAATTACATAATTTATTCCACAACCAACCTGGACATTTGCAGTTTCATGTCACAAAAGAGGGTTTTCTGTAAAAATATGTAAAAAGCTAAAAGCTAATGAACTTCACTCAATCCAAATACATTAAAAATCCATGTACCTCTAACTCGATGCATAAATAGCAAATCTCCATTTCCAATCTAAAAATCGTCCACACATTTTCTACTTATAGTAGGCTTGCATCAACAGTTACTTCAGTCCATTGTCAATCAAAAAATGCTGTTTTTTATTTTAAAGAAACATTTACATTTAATTTCTATTTCAAATCCACCAATTTTACTATTTGCCAAATGAGCATGTATAATTTTTCCCGTTGGGCTAGATATTTTGAAACTTTAGCATGACCACCCTGACTACTTGCTTCTATAATTTAAAAAAAAATTAATTGATTGATAGTGTGTGGTTCTTGCATCCAATGCTTAATTAATTTATTTATTTAATGTCTTTTCTATACCGCACTCTTAGGAATCAGTGCGGTTTACATTCAACAAAATTTGTACAGTGCAGGCGGACCTCCACTGGACTTACAATGAACAGGTATTACAACATGGGACTAACGAGGGTAAACTACGTACAAACTAAGCGATCGGTCGCAGGTGACCAGGTCGACTGGAAACTATTTATAGGTTGTCTAACTATATACAGTTTGCTCGCCCAGATTGCAGATGTGCAGTATTACTTGGCGACTATTTGCGATATTAGGTGGATATATACACATTGGCATCTGTGACACATTGGTATCATTCACAGTATTAGGTCGCTATATACACATTCAACGTACTGGGTGTATCGTTGAGCTGGAGGGTGAGGCTGCAAACGTGTGGTGTGGGTGTGCTAGGGGTGATGTCATGGTTGTTGGGTATGGTTGGTTGTGATATGTCATTTGTATGGGAGTAGTGCTGGAGGGAAGAGATGGTGCTTCAGTGACCTCCTGAATTGGGTGAGGTCAGTGATGGCCGGTATCGCGGGTGGAAGAGCGTTCCAGCATGTAGGTGCATAGAATACAAAGGCTCTGCGAACATTTTGTTATTGCCTTTGGGATTATCAGAGTGTTGGCAACGAAGGATCTCCTGGCTCTGTTGGGGGGGGGGGGGGAGTGGATGAGGTCTGTGAGGGAGGTGGAGGAGCACTTGTTGATGGCTTTGAAGGTCATCAATAGTATTTTGAATGAAAGTCTGCAGTAGACCGGCAGCCAATGGAGGTGTTTCAAGATTGGGATTATGTGTTCCCTACTGGAGGCTGTGTGCAATATTCTGGTGGCTGCATTCATTTCAAGCTGCAGTGGGTTCAAAGTGTTCTTCAGGAGTCCTTGCAGAATAGCGTTGGCATAGTCAAAGTGAGGAATTACCAGGGCCTGATATATTGTTCGGAAGTCGTCTGGCTCAAGTAGATGTCGTAGGTGTCGAGTTGTCCATATCTTGTGGTAGACTACTTTGACCATGTTGCTTATATTTATTTATTGCTTTTATATACCGCACTATTTAAAATCAGTGCGGTTTACATTGCAACAGATTTGTGTTTAACAGACGCTCTATTGTGCACTAACATTGAAACAGGGGAGTAAAACTTGGACTCAACCAGGGTAACTATCTACAGTTATGTATAGCTATCTACAATATTTGCATTGGGCTGTTTGCGGATTATTGTTTCCTGGTAAGGTAATTGGTGGGTGGGGTTGAAGAGCTGGGTTGAGAGTAGTGTAGAAGAAAGAGATGATGTTTTAGTGCCTTTCTGAATTGGGCAAGGTCAGTGACCACCCGGATGGAGGGTGGGAGTGCATTCCAGCAGCTGGGAGCATAGAATCTGAAAGTTTGGTTTGTTGTTGTCTGAGTGCATTTAGTTATTTCCTTAGGGATCTATAGGGTATTTTATGGTGAATGCTCTCCTTGCCCTGTTTGTTGGGGTGGGGTGGAGAAGGTCAGTTAGCGAGGAGGAGGATATTTTGTTAATGGCTTTGAAGGTCATCAGGACTACCTTGTAGGTGAGATGACAGTGGATTGGTAGCCAGTGTAGGTCGATTAGAATTGGGGTGATGTGGTCCTTCCTAGCGGCTCCATGTAGGAAGCGTGCAGCTGCATTCATTGCGAGTTGTAGAGGGTTTAGCATGTTTTTGGGTAAGCCGTGCAGGATCACGTTAGCATAGTCAAAGTGCGGGGTGACCATTGCCTAAAAAACTGATCTGAAATCCTCTGGTTGCAGTAGGGGTCGGAGGTGTCGTAGTGTCCGTAGTTTATGGTAGATTTGTTTGGTGATGTTGCTGATATATGTTTTGAATTCCACAAACTTGTGAATAGCTTATATGGGCTTTCATGTCTAGTTGTTGGTCCAGTGTAACCCCTAGGTAGCATACCATAGGCTTGCTGAGGAGCTCGGCGTTTCATACTTTCAGTGAGGTGGGCGGAGTAAATGTTTGGTTCCTGGTGGTGAATAGGACCTCCGTTTTCTTGAAGTTCATTCTGAGCCTTTGTGTATGGAGCCATTCGGTGACCGCATCGAAGCAGGTTGTTAGTGGTGAGTGGCTGTCTTCACCTATCGCTGAATCGTTGAACAATGCTCTGTCATCCATGTCTTGATTTTTCTCTCTGTTTTGCCCTCATGGATCTTAGAAAAAGAGCAAATTACAGCATAAGTTATTGAATTCTGTGGGAAAATACCATAGTTTTGCTTTGAACCCAGTGTTGCAGGATGGACCATCAAACTTTTCTGTGGATGCAGAATATGGGGGTCATTCTAGAAGCCCTACTTGTACTTTGGACATCCAAAAATGGGTATAGAGATGGCCAAAGCACAGAGACATTACAGAAGCTGACTCTAAGGACATCCCTGTCTGAAAGGGAGTTTGGTAGAGGTGTGGCTGGGGTATCCCCAGGAACCTGGATGTCCCCACCTGGTCTCAGAAATGTCATGGATGTCTGGCGTCATGTCTAAGCTTAGACCTACTTCAGGCACGAACAGGCATCTGAAAAGTGTTCATTTTGGCTGAAAAACATCTAAAGGCTATAGAGGAGAAAATACTCTGTCATCCCAGGGCTCAGCACAATGTCAGTGACAGCAGTGATGGGATTTGAACCCTAGCTTACCTGTTGCAAGCCTGCTACTCTAACCATTAGGTTATACTAGAGATCCAGGTTCTGAAATACGGTTCTGGGGCTGTCTATGTAGATGCCATCACAGATGTCTATGTGCAAATTTGTGGAATTGTGTCTGCACCTGGACGTACCTGTTTTTTTCCCCAGACATTCTGGCTTAGATGTTCCAGAATGCACTTGAATGTCCCTTCTAAAATCCCCCTCCACATGTTGACATTTCACAATTTGATGGTTCAGTGTGCAGTGTTAGAGGACAGTATTTTTTATATAAGAATCCCAGGCTACATAATTAAACTGCCATCATTTTTGCTGAGTATAACCAACATTGCAAAGTCTTTTTTGTTAAATTATATAGTTTGGAAACATAAAACGCTTCATTTTTCTCTACTCACATCACTAGTTGTTTAAGCTGTCTTCATACTTTTGGATGTGTCAGGGTGACAAGTGGTATAGGTTCTTGACCATGGATCAATACTATATGCATAAGTTAAGCTACCACCTTGTAAATGTCTTCTGTGTCCTTACATACCAGTTTACTGTAATTAAAATAGTACTATAGTGACATAGTAAATGACGGCAGATAAAGACCAATTACAATACTTAAACGCACACTCTGAAGGAAAAAACAACTCAAATATCAACAATTCTTTCACTTCTAATATCTAATGTGAGAAAGCCACTCATTCATATCTGTTAAAAATATCAAAACATTATAATAATAATGTTAGGTATCACCAGAATGGAGCCAAAATGTGCTATGCAATACTTGCATTTAGTAATCCTGATTTCAATTATTGGTTCCCAGCTCACAATAGTGCTATCCTTTATTTTATTCATCACTTAACTTCTTTTTATATATTTTTATCAATGCTGCTTATTAAAAACTCATCTCCCTCTTCCATACATTATATTTCACCATTAATTGTTCACTTTCACTTGCTTCAACACACTGTTATGAACTATTTCCCTGATCACTGCTGTTGTTCTTCTGAAATACTTTTTCAAGCATTTATCTGTTTGACAGCTGCTTAGCGGTCTCCAAACATCTTTGCTGTTTTGCAAATTGCCTCCTCTTACCCAATCTGTTTCTATTGTCTGCATCAGGGGTTAGCAATTATCTGCAAAAAAAAGTAGCAACTAGTACAGATCTGTAATGCAACTGTATGTTTTGCAGATAATCACCAACATTAGATATTAGAGGTGAAGAACTTGCTGATATTTGGGCAGGTAAGGACCAACATGGCCCATCTAGTCTGCCCAGGAAGGTGTTTAGGGATGTAACTGCTGCTCTATGCCTTTACGTTGGGTTATAACTGCTGTTCCATGTAGGTTGTTATTGTTTAGTGTTGATGAGTCGATGTAGACTCATGACAACCCTTTGGATAGTTGTCTTAAACTGTTCGGTCTCCATTCAGTCAATTAATTGTTGATAGAGTGACATCCTTAGCTGCTTTATTGTATTGATCATCACTCTGTGCTTTACTTTAGGCAGTTTATCTGCCACTCTGTGCAGGTTAGCCCCACTTTATGGTTTTACTTTGGGTTTTAACTGCCACTCTATGCAGTTTACCCCTCCTCTCTGCCTTGAAGTGTAAAAGTCATTTAAGTTTTGCTCTCAGCGGGAATGCTTCTCTTTTTTTCTATAGGGATCCTCTGGGTTTAGTCCATGCCCTTTTGAATTCCACAATGGTTTATCTCTACCACCTATGGCAGGAGGGCATGCCAAGCATCCACCACCCTTTCATTGAAGAGTACTTTCTGATGTTGCTTTTGCATTTACTTCCTTGCAGCTATATTTCATGTCCTCTAGCTTCCCCATTTTTGGAACAAGTTTATTTGTTCATTAATACCTTTCAAGTATTTAAATGTCTGTGTCATATCCCCCCTGTGTCTCCTTTCCTCTAGAATATACATGTTCAGGTCTTCAAGTCTCTTCTCATATGAATTCTGGTACAAATACTCATATCATTTTGATTCTTTGTCTTTTTATATCCTTTGTGAGATACGGTCTCCAAAACTGAATGCAGTACTCCAAGTGAAGCCTTACCAATGACCTGTACAGGGGCAATATCACCACCTCCTTTTGACTGGTTATCCCCTTTCTATGCAGCCTAGCATCCTTCTGGCTTTGGCTACTGCCTTGTCATTGTTTCACTACCTTGAGCTCATCAGACACTATCACTCCGAGGTGTCTCTCCTTGTCCATGCACATTAACCTCTCATCCCTATTGCATACTGCTCCTTTGGATTTCTGCACCCCACATGCATTAGCTTGTACTTTTTCACATTCAGTCTTAACTGACAAACATTATACCATTCTTCTAATTTTTGTAGGTCATTTCTCATGGTTTCAGCTTCCTCCAGGGAGTCAAGTCTATTAAATATCTTCTTGCCATCCAAAAAAAAGGCAAACATTTGCTTCTAACCCTTCAGCAATATCACTCACAGAGATGTTGGTCCTGAGGCTAATTGTATTCAACTCCTGAGGTGCTCCACTACTCATCTTTCTTTCTTCGGAGTGAATTCCATTTACCTCCACCCTCTATCAACTGTCAGTCAACCAGTTTTTAATCTAGTCTACCATCCTGGGTCCAAACTTCAGAATGCTCAGTTTATTCATGAGCCTCCTATGGGGAACAGTATGAAAGGCTTTACTGAAATCCAGATAGACCATATCCAGTGCTTGCCCTCGATCTAGTTCCTTGGTCACCCAGTCAAAAGCATCAATCAGATTTGTCTGGCATGATATGCCTTTTAGTAAAATGATGTTGCCTTAGGTCTGGTAGGCCATTTGATTGTAGAAAGTTCTCTATCCTTTCCTCCATTCATGTCTCTATTACTCTTACAACCACTGAGGTAGGACTTACCAGCCTGTGGTTTCCCATCTGTTTTTTGTTGCCACTTTTATGAAGAGGAACCACAATGGCTCTTCTTCAATTCTGTGGAACCTTTCCTGTCTCCAAGGGTCACTGAGCTCCCTCAGTATGCTGGGATGTATCTCATCCAGTCTGTGAGGCCCTGTTACTCACAAGAGACCGATTACTAATTATCACTAATTTCCTGTATAGTCCAGATCCAAAAGTCAGTACAGGTGCAATCAGAATCTCTGTTTATTAGATTACTGATGAACAATACAGGCAGCGGGGAAGAGAGTTTCTGTCAGTCATCAGACACCAGAATTCCTCCTCCCCCGAGTATAATAGTCATGTTACATTTATACATTTTTTGCTTCCATGTATTGCTTCCGTATATGCATACAGTCTCCAAATCCATCCCCCTGTGAGGTCCCCTCTCCTCCCTCCTTCTGTTTCCTGTCATTGACCTTTCTGTCCCCTCTGTATTCCTGTTTCAACATTCCTCAGGCCTCTGTCTTGCTTATACTCACCAACTGTCAAAAACCATCTACTGTCTTCAGGACTAACGGCTCAGCTTATGCTTTTTGCATGGTTTCCTGTGTACGTGCCTTCTGAAAAACGTCTCTGCATGGATTCTCCAGTCCATACATACACTCTGCTAAGGCTTATGATATCCTTATGCTGGCCTGGGTTTTTTCCTTTGTCCACAATATATAGTAGTTTGGTTGACATATTTTTATTAGAGCAGAATAAAGGCCATAGAGCGATTATGAACCAGGAACATATCCCTAAACCTTATAATCCCTACAAGTCCCATGGCTTTGTCCACCATCAGTTCTTCAAGTTGTGCATAAACACTTTCTTCTGTGAATGGTGTGATATCTACTCCATTTTCACATTTACTTTTGCAACCATCTGTGTACCTTCTCCAGGATTTTCTTCCATGAGCATGGAAAACATTTTTTATTTGTATATCTGCTTTTTCCTTGTCACTTTCTGCACAATGGTCCTCGGCATCTTTCAGTCTTAATTCCTCCTCTAGCCTTCCTCCTCTCCCTGTCATACTTTTTTAAAAAAAAGTCTGATCATCTCTATTTTTTTCTATCCTTTTTCTTTCCTCTTTGAGCATTATTCAGTATTTCTTTCTGTGTTCCTCTTCTTGTCTTCTGTATTTTATGAATGCTGCCTTTACTTTTTTAGCTACTTCCTGGAGAGCCATATTGGTATCAATTTTCTCTTGCTTTTAGTTACTTTCCTTACAGGAGGGTTTGTTGCCATTTTTAGAGCTTCTTTCACTGGCTTTCCATCCTACCAGCTCTTTCTTCAGGTTCTTCCCCATTTTACTAAAGTCAATATGTTTGAAATCCGATACTTTGAGTTTTGTGTGTCTGAAATCCGTTAGCTCTTATATCAAGCCATACCATATTTATTTATTTAACTAGGCTTATATACCACTTTTCTACCAGTCAAAGTGGTGTACATTCAGGTACTGTATATATATATTTTTTTCCCTGAAGGGCTCACAATCTGTGTTTTTGTACCTGAGGCAAGAGAGGGTTAAGTGGTTTGCCCAAGGCCAGAAGGAGCACCTGTGGGACTAGAAACCCCAGTCCTTCCGGACCAAGGTTGCTGTCCTCTAAAAGGATTCAAACCCCTGGCCCTCCGGCCCGAGGTAAAGTGCCCCAATCATTAGGCCACTCCTCCCTCCGATGTAATTCTCACTGCTGCCCAGTAGCACCCATCCAAACATTAGACACACTTCTCCATTTGTGAGCGCTAGATCTAGTGATATTCCTTCCCTTGTGAATCCCATCACCATTTGTCTTATCAAAGCACCTGTAATGCATCCAAGATCTTTTTCTTCTACTTTCTGATTATGCAGATGGGGCATTCCAATCCACCTCTGGCAGGCTGAAATCTCCCAGCAACAGCACCACCTCTTTGATTCTCAACTTTTGGATATCCATAATCAGATTCTTTTTCCAGTTTTTGTGTTTGAGTCAGAGGTCTATAGATGACACTTGTGTGGATGGAACTTCCATCTTCTCTTTGTAACATAATCCATATTGCTTCCCCCTTTCCCCAAGCCCCCTGAAGTTGCTTTAATGCTGGTTCTTGCATACAGGGCAACTCCTCCAGCTAAGATAGGTTAATTTGTTGTTTTCCCTATTACTATTTTGCTTTTGCTGTAGGTGACATCTCGGACTCATTTAATTCCATGTGCCAGCCCCATCCTCTAGGTTACCCATCAAGCATTATATTGTCTGTATTTCTCAGAATCATTTTTCTGCCAGTGGAAGACGTAGCCCATCTTTTCAGTGCAGTGTTTTCTTTTTCAAATATTGCCCCAACCTCCAATTCATCGAAAACCTTCTTGTCGACACTAGGTTTTGAGCCACTTATTGAACTTGTCTGTATGGTGAAACCTTTCCTCTCTCTTTCCATAGGCAGGTAGTATTTCTGAAAAAGCTATAGTCCTTACCATGGACTTCAGACCATCCCCAAGCTTTTGGAAATCTCTCTTTGCTATAAGACTGCTCATTTTGGCAAGATCATTTGTTCTTGAGTGGCTTATAACATCAGTTTTGGAATCCTTACTTTCTTCTCTGATTGCACTCAATATTTGTTTTGTATTCTTGCTAGCATTTCATCTTGTTGGACACTTGGACTGAGTTTGCAAGTTACTGCCTCTGATAATGGAATCACCTAGCATCTGAATTTTATGTTCTGAGATGTTTTATTAGTGCTTTGGAAATATATTTTGCATGGAGTAACCCTCTTCACCTCGGGCTCCACCTTAGATTACATTTCATGGCCATTAAACACGTGTGACTTCTTTGAGATGAAATGTACACAAGAAGAAAAGAAATTGCTTATTTTGTTTGGGTTGCTCGTTTCTGTTGGTTCATTCATTGCACTTTCCAAGTTATTTTGCCTGTTTCATTCTTGCATTTATTTTCTTTTCCATTAAACTCAACAGGGGAAGCAATGCTTCATCGCTTTGGCTCTAACCTTGGGTTTTCCATCACGTTTTATGAAACTTGCAGGTATCAGTAGCAGAGGCAGCAGCATTCCAAGGTTGTTATTGCAAGACTTCAGCCTGCCAGTAGGGAATGAGGTACTTATTTATTATTTATTTATTTAACATTTCTTCTATACCGTGCTATTATAATCAGCGCGGTGTACATCGAACATAAAACATACTGCAATGCATACAGGCAACATTGAGTTTACAGTGAAACAGGATATTAAACATGGAATAAACCTGGAAAACTATGTACGAGCTAACTTTATACTTCTATGCTACACTGGCTGCCAGGGGCCGGCTGAGGATAATATCACTGGTAAAAGTCAGAGGGATGTGCCCTGGCAACTTAAAAACAAAATCCGTTATAAATGCTATACGCTGCCTCTGCTGTCTCAGTGCAGGGTCAGTGGGCCCCCTTCTTGACTGGCCCCCTGCCCTGTGGATATTGCCTGGATGGAATCTATACTGCAAGAGAAATGCCTCCATGATCCCTGGATAACATAGTGTGGTTGCCCTGTTCATCCACTTAAAAGGTTAATAAAGACAAAAAGGCATATAAGATGATACCTTTTTTTATTGGCTAACTTAATGCATTTTTGACTAACCTTATTGAGTGAAAACCCCCTTCCTCGGGTCCAGGAAAACATGAGCAATAGACAAAATCCCTTCCCTGCCCTGCCCCCCTAAAATTTGACAGCAGCGCTGGTTTTTACACCTGCAGGCCACATCAGGAGTGGGGATACAAGAAGTTGCACTTTTCAGGCCCCACTGATCTACAGTACTCTCCTCAGTCCCCCAAGACAGATATGTACCCCCATACTGTATTAAATCCAATATATATTCATCATCCACAGAACCCACATGACCCCTACCCCAGCAATGGTTGCAGAACCGAGCCACTATATTTCCCCATAAAACTTACCACAGAAAAAAAAAATTGTAATTCTAATATCATCTCAGGAAAAGCAAAATAAATCCTTTCAGTACCAGGCATATTGTGAAGCAATACAAACCTCTACCAAAAAATCACTCAGGACCTAGAGAAAATCTACCATTACATCACTATCTTCCAAAACTCTTACAACAAAGAAAAGACAGTACTGTAAATATTTCAGTGAGTCCTAGAACATCAGTAGGCCTATCAGGAAAACTAAACAAACCAGATTACTACAGAATCTTTCATAGAAACTCCATGCTAACCAAATACCCAGTATCGGCTGCACATGCAGAACATAGAGACCCTCCCTAAATAAATATGCTGTCAAATAGTACTATGCAGTCAAAAATTAATCTAAAACCACAAACATCCAGATGCTGAATGCACTATACACAAGAGAAATAAAAAGAGATTCATTTCCCCCTGTACTATGCAAAATACAAAGATAGCAGATGTCAGGGCTGACATTGGAGGGAGAGTGGTACAACCAGGGAAATTGCCCTGGACCCCAGGCCAGGGAGGGCCCCAAGCCTATCTGAAGCTGAAAAAGACACAGCATGCTAGTGGTCTTTGGGGATTCCTCCTGTATATCTGCCATGACCTAACATCAGTCCTGGCAGATAGACATTCCAAAAACTGACAGATTCCTATCACTAAATAAAAAATGCAATTATCTTTTCTACTTTTGTCTGGCTATTTTATTTTCTCATTGTGTTGCTCCCAGCCTCTGCTTTCCTCTATTCTCTTAGCTCTCTTTTCAGGTTCTCTTGTTCCTTGGCCATTTCTTTCTCCTTCTGTCCTTACTTCCTCCCCTATATCCATCTTTAACATTGATGCCTTCCTTTCTTCAATTCATGCTTCTGCTTTTCTATGCACATTTCACTCCTTCTTCTTCCCAATCATCCTCAGTCTTCCTCTTTTTACTGCATCAAACTCCTACAGCTTTCTTTCCCTTTTCCTCATGCAGCCCTTCCAGCCCCTCTTTTTCTCTACTTCCCCAAATATGATAGAGATCCATGAATTAATGAATGGAGTGGAATGGATAAATGAAGATTGATTATTTACGCCATCAAAGAGTAGAAAGAATAGGGGACACTCAATGAAGCTACAATATAGCCCATTTAGGACTAATAAGAGAAAATATTTTTTTCACTCAAGAGGATGTAGTAAAAGTTGTTAGTATAGCTGGGTTTAAAAAAGGTTTGGACAAGTTCCTGGAGGAAAAGTCCATAAACCATTATTAAAAGGGACCAGGGAAATCCACAGCTTACCCCAGGATAAGCATTGTGGAATCTGTGTACTTTTTTGGGAACCTGACAGGCACTTGTGACCTGGATTGACCACTGTTGGAAACAGGATACTGGGTTTGATGGTCTTTGATCTGACCCAGTATGGCATTTCTGATGTTCATTAACTCTCCACCTGTGTCTTTCTCCCTTCCCTCTTTGCCCAGAACCTCTTCCCTTTCCCATTCAGCACCCCCCCTCAACTCTCTGTCCCCTATCTAGTGTCTTCCTTTCCCTCCATGTCCATCATCTCCCCTCTGTGTCCCTGTGCCTATTCTCCACCCCCTTTCATCCCTCTGGGTTCCTATCTCCCTCAGTGTCAAACATGTCTCCTCTGTGCACCTCCCACCATGTCTAACATGCTCCCATCTGTATCTGGCATACCCCAATTGGCAACTCTAGCTGACGTGAAGCAGTGAGAGAAGCCATGACCTGTGGCTGGTCCCTGGAAAGAGACCCATGTCCATGAAAAGCTGCAGAAGAAGGAGAGAGAGCCTCAGAAATACTCACAGCCTACCAGGGGTCCCAAGCCTGAGGAGCTGAAAGTTGTACTGCAAACTACAACCATGCAGTAGTGAAAGAGAATCAGATTGTGTGTACCAAGCAGTTAGGAAAGCAACCTCCCTGTGAGAGAGAGCCAGTATGAGACATGGCAGAAAGAGTCTCTGAATCCAGCAACGAGAAAAGCATCTGCTCCGGAGGATCGGTGAATGGCTAGGGCAGTAAGTAAACGAGTCTCTAGCTAGTTAGATGATTTGTTCAATTTTTTTTCCAGATTAATCCTAGTTTAGAACAGTGCACACACCCAGAGTAGGCATGCTTCTTCATGAAAGGCCTAGAAAACTGGTGACCTGCCAGCTGCGATAGTGAGGCATTATTTTATTTCCAAAGGTGACCAGGGACAAGAAAGCCTTGTAGTGTACAGTGCGGGATCCTCACATCCACCCAGAGACCCTGCTGGATCTATGGGTAAATCATCAGAGAGCAGACTACAAGGCACTCTGTGCTGAAACTATTTCATGCACCCACATACTGTACACACGGGCCAGCACACTTTAGTAGTTGAGCTCAAATACAAGGTTTGGTGGGACAAGCTGGTGGGGTGCCTTTGGATCGAAGTCACTTAATGCCAAAGAGAAATACTGCCTGCCAGGAGTAATGTGGTTACAGTGCTGGACCTTTAACTCTGGGGAGAGAGACTCCTGGAAAGACTATAAGGGTACAAGGATTTTCCTGCATGGATCCAGATTAGTGAACTGACTTACACAGCACAAGGAGGTTTACAAATAGGAGTAAATTGTTGCAGTTAAGTTTGGTTGCAGTTAGGAAAGCTCTTTAAGGATCCCTTTAAAACTAAAGAGAGGCCTTGTTATAGCAGAGATGCATGTAGAGGTGGAATCGATCCTTAAGTTGGTACTATTGTTAAGACTGGGATTTGAGTTGCCTTTTACTCTTGTATTACCAGTATCTGTTTTGTTGATTTGACACCGCTTTTCCGATATTTCTGGTTATTGCCTACCTCTCTCCATCCCTAGAAGAAAAGATTTATAATTTTGCTATTTTTATTTTATAGCACCAGCCTCTCTCCCCTACCTCTGGAGAAATGTTAAATGTTGGTGTCTTTTGATGCCCTGCCCTGTGGGAGGGTTGATGTCCAGCAATCCTGGCTTGGCACAAGTGACATCAGTAGAGCCGAAATGGCCAACTCAGCTTGTGAAGGTGCATAGGTTACAAAAGTATTTGATCACTTTATCTTAAGAAGTCTTCTGTTCCTGAAATCTCTGTGAAGTTTTCTTTTCTTTGTACTTGAGTAGACATTTCCTGGGCATTTAAATGAAGAAGCAGTCTCCCTGAAGATGATTTTTTCGTCTGAATCATTCCTGATGGTATCATGTAGCTTACTTGAGTATAATGAACTTTTTTTATGTGAAGGATGGAAGCTGGAATTGTGAAGGTTGCTGCATCTATCAGTTGGGTTCCTGTATGTTTATATGTTTATGTGTATCAGTTATTTAATTAACCATCTTTCGAGGAACAGCAAGGCAGGGTACAAACATAATGATAATACATAGGAGGAGGAAAAATAGGAATTCAAATACAACATTACATAGTAACGTAAGGGTAAAATGTTAATATAAAAAAATGAAAAATAAGAAATCACATGATCTAATATTAAATAAAACACTAAAGACTTGGTAACTCCCAAAGGTTATTCGTCCCCCATAGTGGAAACCAAAGACACTTCAAAGTAATAGGTCATTAAATCTTTTCTGAATTTATTATATTTGTAGATGGCCATTTACTCTTGGGGGAATTTCGTGCAAAGCACAGAATTCTGTACAGGTACCAGCATCAGTGAGCAGTGAGGCAGGCTCGGTGTGCCCAAGCTTTAAGAGCACCCGAGCCTACTTCACTGCCCACTGCAGCACAACCGCAGGAACATTTCCCTTCACTCCCGCAGCTGTGCTACACTTCTGATGCTGGTATTGGTAACTTTTGAAAAGGAAAACAGAAGCACTTCCTGTCTCTAACAAGAAATATGAAGTGCTTCTATTAACCTTTTTAAAACGGGTGATGCCAGTGTCGGAAGTGAAGCTCAGCCCTGGAGGGAAGGGAAACGCCTCTGCAGCTGTGTTTACAATGCTGCCACCACGATTGGGCAGAGGAAGTGATTGGCTGGAGGCCAGAGATGGGCCAATGGTGAGTCAGTGGGGGTGACTGGGAACTGCAGAGGACTGATGGTGAGTCAGAGTGTGACTGGGAGCCAGAGGTGGTTGTATGCCTGGGGGATGGGGAGACAGAAAGGTGAGGTATGTGCTTGGGAAGAAAGGAGAGGTAAGGGAGAGATAAAGGGAGGTGCCTGGGGAGTGGAGAAAGGAGGTAAGGTGAGAGTATGTACATTAGGGGTAGAACTTAGGTTCAGACAGCAGTAGGGATCTTCTTGGAAATTGGAGGGAGAGAGGAGGAGAAGCAGAAAAGGATTGGGTGTTGGGGGGAGAGCTGTGTGGAGTGAGAAAACTGAGCAGGGAAAAAGCAGTGGGAATTTCTGGTTTAGATGAGGAGTTAGGCTTTATGATAGGAGAATTCTGCACAAAAAATGTACTAATAAAACATGCAGAATTTTAAAATACTATGTGCCAGTTGAAATTAAATCCACATAAGACAGACACTATCATTTTTTTCTCCATAAATCTGCCTCTGCCTCCACTAATGCCTTTAATTAATGGTGCCTGGGTCCCAATTCCCCCTCCGGCTCTCCCCATAAGTTCTGATGCTCAGGATGGGGAGAGCCAGCGGGGGCAAGAGGTGACGGGATCAAGGTGGAGCGGGGGCAAGCGAACCTGGCAGCACATACAGGGCTGATTCAGGTCACGACTGTACATCCTACCGGGCCCGTGAAGACGTGCTGCTTATTCCACCTTAGAAGTGAAATAAGCAGCACTTTTGGCATGATCAGGACCGGGGATCTCCCCCCAGGGCTGGGTACACAGAGGGTCCCGACTGCCTGATCCAGGCCATGGCAGGACATCCTTGGGTCGGGCAACGGGGAACAGCGGGGCCGAAGACGCCAGAGTCAGGGGCGCCTGCGGGGAAGACATCCCCGCAGGCAGCAGGGCCATGCCGGACTATCCTCAGGCCCGATTCTGTCTCCACATGTCCTATACTAGTTTACCAATTTTATTTTCACAACTTTTGGTCCTTTACGCCCCTCTGCACTCCCTTCACTCATCTCAGCAAAATTTCTTGCTTTTGCTTCTCATTTTCAGCTGCATCTGGACCGCACTTGTAACTCTACTTTTAGTTTACTTAATCCCACTCTCTGAAATAACCTCCTATCTTATATATGTTTGGAAGTTTCCTTTAAAAATTCAAAACTGCTTTACAAAGTATTATTTTGAGCAGGCTTATCCTTAGAATTAGTGACCTTCTCCCTTGCTCTTATTGTATGTGGGCCATCCTGGAGAGCTGCAAACTTGTACTGTCTATCTGCCCTTTCCCTTTTTCTGTGTTTCTCCTACAGTAGTTTGGAATGTTTAATCCCATTTGTTCCTGTCTTGTCTATTGATTTTTTTCTTGTTTGATGTAGATGTTATCCCCTTTTATTGTGAATCACTTAGATTTTTATGAGATGTGCAGTATATCAAATATAAAATAACTAGGGACTCTCACTATGATTCAAAGGGCCTTGACAGTGGTGATTGCCCAACCGGTGTCCATATCCAGTGCATCGGAGTGTGATCACTCTCTGAGACATCAGAGAACACTGTGCACTGACTTTTTGAGCCCAGATTGGTGCCCCAAGAGGAGTGTAGGTCTGCCCAGGCAATGATTCGGACACTCTAGAGTGTTTTCTGAGTCTGAGTCAGTGCTCCTGGGAATCTGAGTAAACGTGGAGTACGTCTTATTGGAGAAGTCTTCAGAATTTCCCTCAGACCCCTCACTCCCTCATGAGAAATGATTATATCCAGAGAAGTTGTCCTTTATTGAATTTGTATGGGAAATGTCTAAGTCTGTTCCATTTAACTTAAAGATAAAAGAGGAGTCCGGGGCCAAAGCACTGGAAATCCTCCAGTTCCTCAGTCCCCCTAAGGAGGCTGCAATATTGCCAAATCACAGAATCCTGAAAGATGTACAGATGATAATGTGAGACCCTCTTCTCTCTGTACAGCCTGTAAACAAGAAGGTCAACTTGATGTATCGGTCAGAAGACTCCCGGATTCAAGAAAAAATCCTGAAAGATGTACAGATGATAATGTGGGAGACTCTCTTCTCTCTGTACAGCCTGTATACAAGAAGGTCAACTTGATGTATCGGTCAGAAGACTCCCGGATTCAAGAAACTTCAACTTCCACATCATTCCATGGTTGTCAAATTTGCTCTCAGAAGAGCCAAGAACTCCAAGACCCACTCTTCGGTGCCCCTGGGGTAGAAGTCCTGGACATTAGAATCTTTTGGGAGAACGTTTTTTCAGAATGCTCTGCTCAGCTCCCGCATAGTGTCCTACCAGCTCTTTATGGGCAAGCACTTGTGGAACATTATGAACAGCATGCAGAGGTTTGCTGAAACTTTTACCTCAGTAAAGGCCAAGCAACTCCAGTCCCTAGTGAGTAAAGGGAAGGAGTGCAGAAAATACACAGTCTGAGCAATTTATGATGTTTTCAATATGACATTGACAGCCTCCTTAATAATTGCTGGCACCCAGAGACTCTCATGGCTCCAGGCTTCAGACTTGCAATATGATTTCAAGGAGAAAGTTGCTGGTGTACCGTCCATGAACAAAATCTCTTTGGAGATAAAGTGCAAGAGGCTGTGACCCTCATCAAGTAACACAACAACACTCTTAAAAACCGCTCCAAGTCCATTTCAAATCCAGCCTTCTCAGCATCTAGGAAGTTTCATGGTGGGGGACAGGAGATCCTACTATTCTCATTTGCTTAGGTATCATCCTGCATCCCGCTCTACTCTACAAACCAGGATCCTTGCTCTCATTCTCATCAGCAGAGGATCCAAGAGTCCCAGCATGAGCTCCAGCTAAAACCAGGGGGGTAAAGTTTTGACTGGCTTCTAAAGAGTATAAGCAATCTCCTCGTACTGGTTCTAGACACCCTTCCAGTAGGAGACAGGCTGACATTCTACACAGACTGATAGCCCCTTGTAATTCAAAAATATCTTATTCAGGTACAAATTACAGTTATTTGATCTACAAACAAATTGCCCTTCAAGAACTTGGCCCATCAACTCTCTGCAGCAGGAAGTACTCTAAAAGAAGATCTCTCCCTTCTGGAGGCCAAAGTGTTCCAGCCTGTTCCATCAAGAGAAGGGAAAGGGTTCTATTCCAGGTACTCCCTGGTCACAAAAAAGACAAGGAGGATTCTACTATATCCTAAATTTGAGAAATCTAAATAAGTGTCTAATTCAGGAAAAATTCAGAATGCTTTCCCCCAGCACACTGATTCTCTTCTTCAAAATGATGATTGCCTATGTTCTATGGATTTGAAAAATGCTTATATCCACATTCAGGTGCATCCTAGTCAAAGTAAGTATCTGCAATTCATCATAGGGAAACGCTAGCACCTGTACCACATTCTGCCCTTTGGCCTCATGTCCGCTTTGCACATATTCACCAAGTGTCTTGCAGTTTCTGCACAGACTGAGCATGCATGTGTTTCCCTGTTTGGATGATTGGCTGGTCAACCATCAGGAGGATAGAGTTACTAGGGTTCATCATAAATTATTTCAATCTACATCTGTCATGACAATTGGAGTTCATTGGAGCTCTGATAGACTTGATAGTTGGCAGATCAGTTTTTGCAGCAAGATAGTTTTGAAATTAGTTGTAATATTTGTTTTACTTTTTGCTTTTATTTTTGTCAGTCACTGTGTAGTTATAGCCCAGTTTTGTATAAAGAGACATTTAGGTCTCTGCAAGCAACCTGTGAGAGAGTTTTATAAAAGGCATGATGTGTAGCAGTAGAAGACATTTTACAAAAGAGGACCTAAGTAAAATGACATCACTCAGGGCTTTACATGTGTAAGTAGCTACTTATATGTGCAAATTGAGTACTTTGCAAAACTGCATGGCCAGGGGGCATCAATTAAGGGACTGTCATCCAAAACTCTAAGGGGCATGTTTACTAAGCTGCACTAACTGTTAACGTGTGCTTGAGCATGCTAATGGACTGCATTAACAGTGCATATGCTAAACAGACCGTGTAGGGTTAATCCTATGCTATCTGCTTAGCAAGCGACAAGGAGGGAAATGGGTAGAGTGGGGCAAATTATGGGCATGCCTGCATGGTGCGAGTAGCACGGGGGTTGACAGCATGTGTTTGCTGTCAATGTTGCAGTTAGCATGGGCGTACATAAGGCCACCTCAATGTGTGACATTAAGAGGGTTATTTTAAAACCCCTATTCATGCTTTGGATTTCTGAAATGGAATAGAGATATCCAAAGCATGGGTACGTCTCCAGAGGCATTTTAGAAGCTGGGTTTGTGGATGTCCCCAGTGCAAGGATGTCCAAGTCTGAAAGGGGGCATGATGAAGGTGTGGCTGGGGCATTCCCAAGAACCTGGATTTCACTGCCTGATCTCAGAAGAGTCCTGGATGCCCAGAGTCAAGTCTAAGTTGTACCTGCTCCAGGCATGAAAAAGCATCAGGAAAGTGCTAGTTTTGGCCGTAAAGTGTCCTGAGGGTGCAGAGAAGATGGTACTCTTCCATCCTCAGTACTTTGCACAATCATAGTGATAGCAGCAGTGAGATTTAAACCCTGGCTTCCATTGTCCTAGCCCACTACTCTAACCATTAGGCTATTCCTAGATGTCCATAGTCTGGAATGCTATTCTGGGGACATCTATTTAGATGTCCCTGCAGACGTCCATATCAGGCATGGCCATGTTTGTGAATTGGGCCTGAATTTTGATGCGCCTACTGTTTTTTCTGATGTTCTGACTTGGGATGTCCCAGACTGCACTTGGACATCATTTGTAAAATGCCACTTCACATTACATTTTTACATTTACATACATTCTCTTATATACCATGCTATTCTGCATCAGTGCGGTTTACATTGAACAAACTGAAATTACATTGAACAGGGCATTATAACTTGGAGATAACTATTTTACAGGGAACATGTTTCCACATTAAAAGAGATTGCCACTGGCACACATTAGGGTCCAAATCAATGTGGTATCTGATGGGGCCATGCTGTACATGCCCCAACAGACCATCCACTAACGTCTACTGCAGAAACCTCATCATAGCTTAGCAAACATGCCCCTACATTTTCCCAACTGTTTTCAGCACTAGAAAGGCAAGCACAATTCTCCCCTCAAGCTTGCCCAGGCCCAAACGAAAAGTGAGCACACCCTTATCTATTTTTCAAAGCAGGTGTAAAAGCAGATGGTGAAATTTTCCAGGATATACATGTATCAATGTTCTAAAATATGAAATACACATATACCTTGAAGACCCACTCAAATCACGTCTAGAATATGCCTTTTTCAAAACTATATACTGCCAGTATACATGTATAAGCTACAGCCTTTTCCAAAATCACTACCTATACATGCATATTGATTTATACATGTATGTCAGCTTTTTGCATGTGTAAATGGTACCTAACCCTTCTAAAATCACCTCCTTATTGTCCATTCCTAGATACTATAGATGTTCTCATATTGGCAGCACTGAATGGTTCGTGACCAGGTGTACAGGTAATATATATTATAAATAAAGTTAAGAGGCAGCAAGAAATATAGGTAGATGTTTTCTAAGGGGATGTATGTCCGGTTTGGACGTACATCCATGCTAAATGCCAGGGGTACGATTCTGAACACAGAGCTCCACACACATACAGAGAAGATGTGCGGGGAGCTCTGTATGGGGGTGGGAGAGGGCAGGCAGGAAGAGGAGCATGGGTGGGCCGGAGGCGGGACACTGACCCAGATGTACATGGCCGATTCTGATCGTGGCCCTGTATATCCAGGTAGGAGGAGTTAACTGGAGGATTTATTTCACCCTGGAGGTGGAATAAGTCCCCCTCCAAAGTGGGTGTTAGTGTGCTGGGACCCCCCCAACCCAGGTGAGCAGAAGCAGTAGGTTCACTGCAGCCCGACCCTGGCCCTGGCAGGCCCGGTCAGGTGGTGAGGAAATGGGCAGGGGAGCTGCTTGCCAGCAATTGGGACTCCTGCATGGCATCCTGGGGCACATCTAGGCTGGTTGCACTTGATTCTGCTCCTGCAGGGATGTCTAGCCCCCCTGTAGGATCAGAATCAAGTTCAAGTCTGGCCCATCCATATTTTGGACATCTGGATGTGCCATGATGGGAATCGGGCCCTAAGTCATTAGCCAGTAATGCACATGTGGGCCATACTAATAATGCAAGGGGTCAACATTAACTTCAGGGATTGTGCATGTCCACCTCTTTGCGGTTAGCATAGCCCTAGATGCATCATTGTGCAAGCTGGCATGTGGGCGTACTTAATGTGACATTAAATGTACCCATGCTAATTGCTCCAAGCGGGGTTAGTGTGGGCCACTAATGCCTAGCTGCAATACACCAGCAACATCTCTCTTCCACCCATGTCCTGCCCACATGGTTGCTACCAAGCTAAAATGGGATTTTTATTGTGGGAGCCCCATGCTATGTTTTAGCATGACACAACTGGAGCATTCCCATTCATATCTCTAGAAAGCTTGAAGCAAGCAAACTGGGAGTGTGGTAAAGGAGAAAAGCACAAGAGCATCATTACTAATAGAGGCGTCAATGCTAAGGGTCTATTCTGTACAATGTCTGGAGAAAGAGAAGATCCTCACATATAAAAAAAATGCACCGAAGACTATGAAAATGTGGAAGATACAGAAACTGTTTAATTATATTGGTTGCCACTTGCCTGATAAGAGTTTACAAATGCACCTAGATATGTTATCTGTATGTTACGAGCTTCAGAAACAGGCTGTCTGGCACAATTCAGGTGGTAAGATGAGCACTAGAAGTAAATATGAGACCGAGATCATATTCAATATACTCTGGCTTATGAGTAAGGTTCATTCTGCTAACCAGCTAAAACATGGAAATCCTGATATTCACTGGCACTACCCAGATACTGCTGAATATCCCAATAGACTATGTAAAAAAAAGCACCCGGTTAGTACCAGGGCACTCTGTGGGCGGATCAGGGCTGGTGCCAGTCACTGTCTAGTCATTGATGGCATCCAACTACTAACCAGATAGCTAAACGGGTTAAACCTCTTTGAAACATTGGTTGGTGGGTCTGTTCGGGTTTTTCCGATCAGTTGTTCTCCCCTTTTAGCTAAATAATACCCAGTGTAAAAATACTGAAAAGATAAAGTGTTTTAAGTGAAAAGTTTGCAGTTCAATGACTGTCCTAACTTTAACCAGTTATCACTATCCAATTAGTAATTGAATAGCGCTGCCCACAGCTGACCGGTTAAGCTGGAGATTCAGCTGAATATTGGCCCCTTATTCTTTGGTCTGTGCTCTGATTTATACTGGTGCATGAGTTCTTAAATCAGATTTCAATCATCTCCAACAGGTTTGGTTTTCAGAGTAACTTTTTTTTTCTTTTTTTAGATGTTATTTAGCTCTTAATTTTTATTCTTTAAAACATTTTTTTTGTTATGTTGTGGAGGATTTTTTGCTGCAGCAGCCAGCAGACTTAAAGCGGTTAGCCATTTGCCATGTTAACTTTACCCCAGATATTCAAGGCTGGGGGACATATCTGGGCACAAGCATTGAATAGCCGAATTGCAAACTGTGTAAATGCCTTTGAATATCCCCCCTTCCTCCGTTGTTTTTATGTTAGGATTTTATTTAATTGTTCAGTTGTTACCTTTTTGATTCTGTTTGATCAGCTTTTGTTTCTGATGCTTGGATTTTATATAATAGATGAGATATAAATATTTTTAAATAAATAAACCAGAATATGCAAATCAATGGGACCTAGTTACAAACAGCCCATACTAACTTAGTAAACATGCCCTCTAGTTTTTGGACAAAATTTTTGCAGCAATATTTTACTTGTTTGGCTATTCTGAAAATCAGACTTGGCAGTGGTTCTCTAGGCTATATATGGGAACCACTGACATCAATAGTTCTGTGTGTCTGTTGAATGCTTTTGTACTGTAGCTTAGGATTTCCAGGGAAATAATTGTCTCTAAAGAAGTGACTTCAGGTTCATAGACACTGCGATAATAAAATGGATAATATTAGCTTTTCATATCTTATTCTCATTTTGTATTTGTGTGTGCCTTTGAGTCAATGCTGACCCCTGTTGACCCAAAAGCTCCTGGGTTTTCTTGGCAGTGTGAGCTTATCTTGTTTCAAAATCTTAATGAGGGAAGTAAAACAAGTATCCTTTTTTTATTTTGCACCTTTTGTCCAAATCTATGTACAGGAACAGAATTCAAATGAATAATATAAGGGCAACATTCTTTTCTCTTTAAACTAGAATATGTCTTTCTTTATTAAATAATGGGATAAGCAGGGTGTGACTCAGAAGTGACTTTTTAGCAAAGTTTATGGTTTTGGGTGCTGAGTGGGTATTTTAGATTTGTAACGCTTTAAATTTGCTTTTATGTTTACTTTTTATTAATGTTCCTTATTTCATATGATTATGCATTATGTATTTGTGATTATTGCTTTGTTGTTCATCTCCAAGAGCATGTTGTGGATTTGTGCGGTTCATAAGTTTCCTCTGAATGTAAAACTTCTAATTTCAAACTGTAGGGCAATCCCGGCAACTGAAAGTACCGGGCGCTGCAAACTTTTCACTTAAAACACTTTATCTTTTCAGTATTTTTACACTGGGTATTATTTAGCTAAAAGGGGAGAACAACTGATCGGAAAATCCCGAACAGACCCACCAACCAATGTTTCAAAGAGGTTCCAAGTCTGGGCACCTGTTATAACGCCCGGGTGAGAGAAGAAAAGGCTAATTCACTTTAGGGAAGGGGCAGGGTGGTCTGCAATCCGACGCTACCCGCGAGTTGTCATGCAGATGATCCATCAGAATTGGATTATAGCCGTATAATCGCCGCGTCCAGGCACACGGAAACCAGCAGCCTCCTACCTCTGTCGCATAGAAAGGGGGCTAGGAGAATAACAGAAGAAAAGGCGTGACTCAGTTCTTGAATAGTATCTTTGTGATTCAAATGCGTAGACCCCCTCGTCCCGAGATGTTTATCGGCTCATTACCGTGGATTTTGGAGAGGTGGACGGAAGAGCAAATACGCCTCCGATTTTCATTTGCGTCACCGATCTGCGTCCTGAGTTTGCTTTGAACGGAGGGGTCGAGCTGGAAGTCGAAGATAAGCAGCAGGTTGCCTCTGCAGATAAAAGCTCTGGTGCACGTAAAACTGTATAATGAAAATAATAGATTATAAAATTCGCTCCATGTTGTCATTACATGTTATTGCAGCAAAGTAGCCACCATTTCCTTTTTTTTAAATATTATGAAGAGTAAAATAGCTCGTTTCTTTGGCTTTTTAAACATTTTCTAGTTAACAGCCTCACGTACAGTGACAAGGTGGCAAGCCCGACACGCTAAACATTAAACTGGTTTCATGCTTCGAGGTCGTGAATTGTCCTCAATGCTGGTGACTTTCTAAAATGTACCGTGTATATAGCCTGAATTAATCACCAGGTGTTCGTCTACAAGCCAGGGGACCATAGTATATTTCGGCATTCTAACTACTTTTCTAGATTTTTTCCTACAGGAAAAAAAATGAATAAAATTGGGGGGACAAGGACCTTAAGAAGAAAAAAAGTGTGCGTTCCTAAAAACGTCAAATGAAGTTGACCAAAAGAGTCTAAGGGTTCTTTAAAAAGAAACATTGGCAGTCTCCCTCCCCGTGCACCTAAGCTCTGACCTCTCATGTCCTTGCGATGTGCCAAGCATGGGAACCCGACAAAGGTCTTCTTTAGGCCGTAATAATGCAATCAACTGATACTGTTTATTCAGCCTCCCTCGTTTATTAACGTTTTGTTCTCTCTGTCAATTCTCCCAAAACATTCAGCAAATAATTAGATTTGCAAAGCGTCCAGAGAGCTGCGCGGTGCTTTATATGGAGAGCATGGACGGGCTTCTCCATAGTTGGCGACTGATGCGTGGCACTGCCTTCTCGGGCTGCTCTGAGCTGGGGTTTACCATGCAGAGGCTCGTCTCCTTGACCTGGACCCTCTGTGCCCTTTACATCCTTACTGGCTCCTTCGGGCTGCGCCTGGAGGGGATGGAGACAGACTCCTTTCCCAGTAACGCGCCCTCAGCCACCACTTCGCGCGCAATCCAGAGGCTTCACGAGGTGTTTGCTATCGGGGAGCTCCCTCTGCACGGCCTGCCCCGCAGGAAGCCCCCCCAATTCATGGTGGATTTATTCAACGCCGTGGCGGATCCCGATGGCATCACCAAGGTACCCGGGCTCCTGCAGGGCAACGTGGTGCGCAGCTTCGAAGACAAAGGTCGGTGGCCCCACGTGCATTGCGCTATGTCATTTCTTTTGGAAAAACATATCTGCTCATACTTTTAATCAATATTATTTGCTGTAGTAACTATTTTCCCGCCACCAGCTCCCCCCCCTCCCCCCGATATGGGTTTTCACTTTTGTGTTTTCACTTTTGGGCACCTTTGACAATAGAAATGTAAGTATTGGTTGGGAATTGGATGCTTTTCTGATGTAAAATGCCCACCCATGATGTATCAAACTCAGTAAGAAAAGTTCATAGGATCCGGGTATTGGTTAATACAGTGCTTGACAGAATTATTTTATGCAACAGATTCGTGAGGTCATGCAGTGTGTAATAGAGCTAAATGAGTTTCAATTTAACTTTCAACAATACTTTTCTTCTCCTTCTCCAGTCCATTTGGATGAATCTTATTTTTACTTCAACATATCCTCAGTTGGAAAACATGAAAAAATATTGAAAGCAGAGCTACGAGTTTTCAAGCTGAAACAGAATTCCGGTTCGGGAAAGTCCTTCAGATATCACATTTGCAGAGTAAGCGAGACTCTGGTTTATCAGAGATGGGCTGTTGTTTTTCTCATTTCAGCATGTCATTGTTTAATCTGATCCTTAAGGATTATTTGGGGTTAACCTGCTGTTTGTGTTCAAGGTGGATGTATATGAGCTGCTGGACAGTGGAGTGAAGCCCTGGCGAGGAAACCTGATCGCATCGAGGATCTTGCCTCTGCACGTGCAAGGATGGGAAGTGTTCAGTGTCACCCAGACAGTGAGTTGCAAGGTTTCCTCCTGAGGGTTGCGCTGAAAGAAGGGGAGGCGGGGTTCATACGAGTGTACATCTCACATCTCTGTTGTTGTCAGTGTTACCTATGTACTTCAGTTTTTTCCCTTTAATTTATTATATACCCTGTTGATCTTACTTCTACTTATAATTTTTTGTCCCAATTTAAAAAAATGCATTTAGGTGTGTATGGAACAATCGACGGTACATTCCAAGATTTTTTTCTGCAGAGCTATCACTTCCTATGATGGAAATCTGCTTGTATGATTTGTGTTAATGGTTTATGATATCCAGAGGACTGATTTTTAGCTTGATGGCACTAAAAAAACAAAACAAACACACTGATTTCGCTATCCGTGCGGTACAAAAATACATTTATAAGTCTTGTATAATAGTCAGGCTGTTTTTAAAATCCTTTCTGATGCCAGTGTTACAAAGTTTTTATGGATAATGACGTTTTTTGCATCTCATTTCACCCAAATTCTGTTTGACCTCTACAGGTTGAACGGTGGAAAGAAGGCCAAATAGCAGGCTATTGTCAAAGCAGATATTTGGGAGATATTCTGCAGAAAAAAAAAATGAATATTTATCCCAGCCGCCAAAAACAGTTATAATGACATGAGGAGGAGGAGCTATCACAGATGACTGATAAATAGCCTCCACTGTGCAGACAGACCACCAACAAATACCTGCTCCCTCATATACATGCATTATTTTAATTGAGTCTAGAGGTCAGAACTGACCTGGGGGGGGGAGGGGGGAGAGGAGAGGGAAGGGGAGTTGAGGCTGAATCAATTGGGGAGGGACTTCCTTCCCAAGGGGGGGGGGGAGGAGTCAGTGTGGGATCAGCTTTCCTTTGTACAACTGGGGCAGGTAATGAGATTCATCCTGTCTCCCACCCATCCCCCATTTCCATGCCCTCAAGCTGAGTCTAACCTATAAAACAGAGGGATGTGCAATGGCAAAATATTTTTATACATTTTTTGATTTATCAGACTTTTCCTGATTTTCAGTGGGTTTGTTTCCTGTTCATTTCTGATTATTTGGTGTGGAGAAATCTGGCAGATCCCTTTTATCTGTGCCCTTCTCTGCCACTGCCAACTCCAGACTTTGTTCATCCCACCTCACTGCTCCATATGCCTGGAACAAACTACCTCAGACAGTGTGTTAGGCTCCTTCTTTGGCCCTATTCAAATCCACGTTGAAGACCCACCTCTTTGAGGCTGCTTTTGGATCCTGATGCTCCTCATTCTCTTGTCCGTTACTTATGTGGATCTTGCCATACTGTAGTCCCCAGGTTTGCAATGTTTTTTCATCTTGCTTAGATCGTAAACTCTGATAAGTAGGGATTGTGTCTTACATCTATATGTACAACGCTGCATCCACCTTGTAGTGCTATACAAATGATTAGTACTAGTAGCAGTAGTAGAGGAGTACTGGTTCGAGCACTGGCTTGATAACCAAGAGACCACAGTTTGGTCGCCACTAGCACACCTTGGGGTAAGTCACTTAACCCTCCACTGCCTCGGAAGAAAGGCCTGGCAATCTATTTCTGGTCAAACTGCCAAGAAAATGCAGGAGTCAGCATTGACTCAAAGGCAAACGTTGCAGGGCTTTTTTCATTTTGGGCATTTATTTTAATAAACATGTTTTCATGCACATTAGAGCATTTTAATATGCCCAAATAGATTTGTATGTGTATTAATTCATAAATTCATTTTAATAAATAATGTCTTCATGCATATTAGACCATTTGAATGTGCCCAAATAGATTGTGCATGTTAAATTGAGAAGCCACACTAAAGGTCCCTTTTACTTTAGGTGCTAGCTGTTAGCGTGGGTTTGGCACACGCTAAAGGTGCATGTTGAACATGCATTGACAGCTCGCACAGGTCATGACAGTTAGAGCCACCGGAGTTTGATGCTAACTGTCCGTGGCATGTAAGGGTTGCAAATGGGAGGCTTAGGGGTAGAGAATGGGTGGGGTGAGCACTCCGCTGTCAGCACACTACCTGATCAGCGGGCAGGTGGCATGGGTGCATTCACTGCCATCTCCATAGCTGGCAATGAGTGCCCCCACACTATTGTCATGCCGTGGCAGGTCGCCGTGTCCTGTAGTAGCCATCAGGAGCATACTTTCCATGCTCCCAGCATTTCACACTGCGGTGTTGTCCTAACGCACATTAGGTGCAGCATCCAAGCACTTTTTAGTCAAAAGGTCTCTAAATCTTTTAAAGCACACCAAAGGTGGGCTAATGAATGCACATACCTAATGGAAAAGGTGCAGGAATGATCCACAGCCACTCCTGTCTCACCAGTTCTCTTCTTCAAAGTGGTGCAGGCTGACTGAAAACTAGCACTGGTGGGGTAGAGGCAACTGGGAATCACTATGAATAGGGTAAGAACTAAGGAGGTGGAGGAATGCGAGGCACTTTTAGAGCATGCTTTCAAATCTCAATGAGAGGACTTGCTTGTTTTACTACATGCAATTTAGGAATAGTGGGAACTAAAATGAACAAATAAATACAACAAAAGTTTAGTTTCTGTTTTGTTTTTCATTTTTTAAATATCATTGATATTTCTTATGTCATTTGAAATGAATGCATATCCATAGAAATGGCCAGGTTGATCACATTCTGCCACATCTCTGATCGTTCTCATTGGTCATCCAATCAGGGCCGACCCAATCATTTGGCAAGATAGGTGGCCTCCTAGGGCAGCAGCTTCAAAGCTCATCACAAGCCTCCTTCATCCATTTAGCCAATACTTCAAAACACTGTCAATACAGCTTTACACTTCTTCACAACTTTCAAATTAAAGGAGCATCCACTTCTGTAGGTACTCACCAGTGCTCCAAAATCTTCTTTCACTCCTCGGCCTGGAAGACATCATGCAAGAAAATTTTTTTATATAGAGAAACGGATAACACAGGTACACTACCAAAAAACTGCCTCCAGTTTTGCAACTGATTCCTATAGATTTTGGGGTGCTGAATCCAGGAAAAATAGCCAAAATGTTCCATCACGTCACGTTTTCTTGCAAAATTAGATTTCTTACCCATATAAGGAATGTTCACATAATTTCTTTTTAGCCGACTGCAGTTTATTTTCTTGGCCCAAAATAGAGGTTGTAATGGATAACTAACTAGAACACTCCCTCATGATATTTTAGAGTGTTTTGTATTCATTTATACATTAACAGGACAATTGGGAGGCGGGGGGCTAAATCCAGTACTCGCGCTGGCGCAGGTACTTACATGTTCGACTCGCCTCGATCGCACGCTCAAACACGGAGGTTGCGACATGAACGTTCCTGTCAAATTTCAGTTTCTTGCAAGTTCATTAAAACCTTTTGTTTGCTCAGTCGTAATCCAGCTTTATTCCGAAGTGGTTCACTACAGATGTAGTTTGCAGTGCTGTGTATTTGTGATGGCTCACAGAGCCAGAGGTTGCGTCAACTCTCTGGACAGTTTTTGTTTTATTTGTGGGAAATATACCGTGAAAAAGCGGCAGAGGAACATTTCTGCATTATTAAAAAAGTATATTTCGCCTATTTCGGTTTGAAGTTAGGCAATCAAGACAAACCGTGGGCTCCTCACAAAGTGTGCAAGACATGTGAGGAAGATCTACGCTTATGGATGAAAGGTAAAAAAACAGCATTTCGTTTCGGAAGACCTATGATGTGGCGTGAACTAAGAGACCACAGCAGTGACTGCTATTTTTGCTCGTGCATTGTGAAGGTATACTACTTAAAAAATAAGAACGTAATAAGTTACCCCAACCTTCCTCAGCAATTAGGCCTATGCCTCATAGCACGAAGTACCTGTGCCTGAACCACCAAAATCTTTGGATCATATTTGTGTGGACGGTTTCTGATCATGATGAGACTCATCAGATGGCTTTTCCCGATGAGTCCAGTACTTCCGAGTTTGAAACTGAACCAGATCCGAAACTGAACTTTTCTCTCAAGCTGAATTGAATGATTTAGTCCGGGATTTAGGACTCCCAAAAGATGCTGCCCCACTGCTAGGTTCTCGGCTTAAACAGAAAAATCTATTGTCACCAGGAACAACTTTTTATTGGTACCGCAACCGCGAGACACAATTTTTGATGTATTTCAGCAAAGAGGAAGATTTGGTATTTTGCAACGATATATACGGAGTGATGGAAAAGTTTAAACTCAAGTATGATCCTGCTGAATGGCGGCTGTTCATTGATTCGTCAAAAGACAGCATAAAAGGTGTTCTTCTTCATAATGGCAACACATTCGCTTCAGTTCCTATGCTCACTCTGTATTCTCCAAGAAAAATACGAGAATTTGGCCCTGATTCTTCAGAAGATTCGTTATGATGAGCATAAGTGGATGATTTGTGGAGACTTTAAAATTCTATCCATGCTATTAGGGCAGCAATCTGGTTTCACCAAATATCCCTGCTTCCTTTGCTTGTGGGATAGCCGGGCACGGGACCTACACTGGGAGAAAAAAGACTGGCCAATTCTGGAGTATTTGAGACCCGGTGAGAAAAATGTTCTTCATGAGAGCTTGGTACCTCGTGATAAAATTCTATTACCACCTCTCCACATTAAGTTGGGTCTCATTAAGCAATTCATCAAGTCCCTTCCAAATGATGGTGAGTGCTTTCGGTACCTTTGCTCAAAGTTCCCCCGACTTTCTGAAGCAAAGCTAAAGGAAGGAGTGTTTGTTGGCCCTGATATAAGGAAACTCATTTCAGATAGAGCATTCGCTGAAACGATGTCTGAGAAGGAAAAAGAAGCCTGGGATTCCTTCAAGGATGTTGTTCTCAAATTCTTGGGGAACAGGCGGGATGAGAACTATAAGGATATTGTTGCCAGGATGCTCAATCCTGAAAGTCCATTTCTTGCACTCCCATGTGAACTACTTTCCCGAAAACTTGGGGGCGTACAGTGAAGAACAAGGTGAAAGGTTTCACCAGGACATCAAGGACGCAGAGAGAAGGTACCAAGGAAGATGGAACACCACTATGATGGCTGATTTCTGCTGGTTGCTGCTGTGGGAAACCCCAGATGAAATATACGCCAAGCAGCGCACCAAGAGAAGCATTCGGGGAAGAAGAAACGGGCCCACCAGGAGATTGATTGACCCAAGAATGACTTTAAAATCTAAACTGTGTTGACAAATATCGTGTTTTTACTAAACTTTGAAATAAAAATTTGCTAGTTATTACCACAGTGTCGGATCTCATTTATTAGAATTTTATTTTCACACCATCGGGTGTTGTCTTCATGTATTGCAATGGTGCGGTTTGCGTTTTCTATTCTTACATACATACCTGTACAACATTTTTTGCACATTTCTTTGCTTTGCTTTGTGTCTAACCTCGCCCTTATATGCTCAATGTTTGTGCACATGTATGTGGCTGTTTTAAGTGCAGACAATTTTGCTACCATCACAGTGTGTTTTGTTGACATTACTCTATTCTTATGTGCTGCCTTGTTACAATTTTCTTTATTCTTATTTGAATAACTACTAAACAATTAGTATAAAGAATTCATCCAAGAAACTTTTATCTCGATCGCACTCAATCTGAAACGTTCACCTCAAACTGCTAACCCAATGTAGCAAAAAATCTGTATGTGATGGAGCAAATTGGTTACCAGATTTGGATTCAGCACACCAAAAAACGTAAAAATCAATCGAAACATTAGAGGCAGTTTAAAAAAAATTTTTTTAGTGTACCTGTGTAATCTAATGTATAACATTATTCAGTAGAAAGAAGTCCACTTCAAATCTGAGTTGAGGCCACTAAGCATTATAGGGTGTGAATAATAAATCCAAAATTGCTCTCTTTGTAATACAATTCGATCTACATCACCACCTTGATCCAACTTTTTATTGTTCCAACACTACACATCTTAACTGTGAAATTTGATTTGAGCCCAATGGCAATGTAAAATCAAAAGTGTTTCAACTGTACTTCTCAAACTCCTACTTTTAAGCTCTGTCAAGTAATGTGCAAACTCCGTTCTGTCATATCAATGTAAAACAATTGGCAAAGAGCAAATTGTGATATATATTACTGACATAATATTACTGTCCACACTGAACTTTAAGGAAATAAATTCTTCCTTAGATAATATCAAGGGATTCCCTGAAATGACTTGATCATAAAATTACCAATGAGTACACGAAGTTAACCTAAAGCAAGTAATTGATGCATTTGCTGTTGTGGTATATCTAAAGGGACCAACATGTCTCTCAAATTTAGTCCTGATATTGGAGTTCAAAAGAGAAATTGATGTTATCACTCATATTTTAACTCATGGATGGATCTCTTTAAAACAATCTGAATTTTCGATAATGAGGTATCCTTGTACTCTGATGTTGTACATTGTGCCTAAAATACACAAAAAATTACAGTCCACTAGGTCAGTCTATTATTTAATTGATTGGTTCATTATTGGAGTCTGCAATGGATCATGTTTTCATGAAGGAACAAAGGATAACCCTTTGTTAAGAATCTTAATCTCTAGTTCATTGAGTGTGATGTCAGATAAATTAATGACCCCGCAAGTTAATTGCAGAATGATGTCCTTCTTATGTCTATTCACATAATACGAATCAATGTTTTTAGGTTTTTCAGAAAATTACGCATAAGGGACTTTTTTGACAAAAGCATGAAGTGCAGAGTGATAATTCAGTCGTCTGCAAGAATCCGCCTGGTCCTGGTAACACTATTATTGATATGTTCGAGAAGGTGGTCTTGAAGAGGGTGGATGACCTTTACATCTGAAACAGAGAATGTACTATGGGCCCAATATTCAAAGGGCAGTTACACGTGTAACTGCCACTGAGAGGGATATTAGTGCCATATTAGTGCTGCTGAATATTCCCGATTATGGCTCTTATGCACCCTGATTCTAACCATTTAGCATCAGGATGTGTCGGGGGCTTTCTGGGGAGGAGCAGAGATGGAGACGATTGATAACTGGGCAGCAGCGACATTGCATGCTGCCTAATTAACAATCTGCACCTAAAAGATAGGCGAGGAAAAACCTTGACTATCTTTTAGGCGCAGGAGCTAACCGGGGAGCATGCAATATCGCTGATGTCTGGTTAGCTACTGCGGCTTCCGGCATGTGTGGCGATCCCCGGATATTCAATGCTGGGGCCTCAATGACCCCAGCTTTGAATGTCTGGGGTTAAGGGTCGGCAGGCGTGGCTAAGCGCTGTAGTGGGGCATAGCCTGCCCATGTGAATATTGGGCCCTATAATCTTACCAAGCTGGAAAAGCAGACGTTACAATCACTGTTGGACAGTCCTCACATTATCACACAGTAAAACCCGCTGACAAAGGGGGTGCTCTTATTATCATGTACACCAGTGATTATGTTAAAGAAATTAACAGACAATTAAGTGACTGTTCTTTCTGTAAAAGGATAGATGGCAATCCCACTCCTCCTCTTAAGAGGAGTTTGGATTCCCTGATCCAGACAGGCTTAACCGCTGGATATCTGATGCAAAAAGAGTCTGAATTCCTCATTGTTTCACATCCAGTTATCCCTACTATTTATGTGGCTTGAGAATCCCCCTGGTTGCCTGATCAGTTCGGTGATCAGATCCATATTCAAATTCAGACCCTTCATTTCTGCTACGCTATGATATGTAAGGGATTTCTCACATGTCATACAGTTTTTAGACAGGTTTGAGGGATACCATGACCGGCTCATTCTTGTGACCCTAGATATTGCCTCACTGTACACTAACATTCCACAACAAGAGGCTCTGAATATCTTGGAAGATGTTCTCCTTGATAGAACAGGACACTAAAGGATACCTACTGGGTTCCTTGTACAGCTTGCAGAACTCGCTCTAACAGAATTATTTCTGTTTCAGAGGTCTCTTTTATAAACAGATAAAAGGCATTGCCATGGGCTCAGCAATGGCCCCAGATATGGCCAACCTTTATGTCTTATTTCGAGACAAGATTCCTTACCAGACACAAATTCAATCCATGCATTAAATAATGGAAAAGGTATATCAATGATGTCCTTATGGTATGGGACAGGAACAGATCTCGACTAGATGAATTTTTGGTGTGGATTAACACACTTGATATGAACTTGCAGTTTCAAGCAGCTCTTAGCTCTATAGAGATAACCTATTTGCATATTTTAGAAACATAGAAACATGGCAGCGGAAAAAGACCACATGGCCTATCTAGTCTGACCTTCCATATTAACTACAATAGTACCCTTTTTTCCTTTAGTGATCCTCTGTATTTGTCCCATGCTTTTTTTTTAATTCAGATACTGTCCTCATCTCAACCACCTCCATGGAGACTATTCCACGCATCTACCACTCTTTCTGTAAAGAAATATTTTTGCATATTACTTATGAGTCTATCCCCTTTCACCTTCATCATATGTCCTGTCCTAGCAGTGCTTGCCTTCAATTAAAAGAGACTCTCCTGTGCATTTATGCCACAGAGATATTTAAATATCTGTATCATATATCTCCTATCCCGCCTTTCCTCTAAAGTATACATATTAAGATCTTTAAGTCTGTCCTCATATGCTTCATAACGAAGACCACTAACCATTTTAGTAGCCACCCTCTGCACCAACTCCAATCTGTTTATATCCTTTTGAAGTTGCGGTTTCCAGGCACACAATACTCCAAATGAGGTCGCACCAGAGACTTATATAGAGGCATTATCACCTCCTTTTTTCTGCTGGCCATTCCTCTCCCTATACACCTAAGCATGCTTCTGGCTTTCGCAGTAGTCAGCCACAATTACGCCCAAGTCCCGTTCTTCTTTTGTGGATAGAAGTACCTCACCCCCTATACTGTACTGCTCTTTTTGATTTTTGCAGCCCAAATGCATAAACCTGTATTTTTTAGCATTAAATTTCAGCTGCCAAGTTTTCAACCATTCCTTAAACTTAGCTAGATCCCTCCTCATGTTATCTACTCCTTCCTGGGTGTCTACCCTATTGCAGATTTTGGTATCATCCAGGGTCCCACTGGATTTTACATGGACCTTTATAGAAAACCTACAGATCGCAACCGGTTGTTGAACTATGACAGTTTCCACAACTGCTCTCTAAAGAATAATCTTCCTATCAATCAGTTTCTTAAGGTCAGAAGGATTTGTGCTTCTGAGACAAATTTTGAGATACACGCACGTGATATGCGTAAACGAGTTTTAGAAAGGGGATACCCAGAGAAATGTATTATACATGCATAGGATAGAGCCAGAGAATCAGATAGAGCATCATTTCTCAGTAAGTCGGTACACAAGGTGGACGACAAACTAGTATTTCCTTTTACCTTTTCAAATCTGTTCAAAGACGTTTCTAGACTTATTAAGGAAGAATGGTGTATTGTCACTGCCTTTGCCATGAATACAGTTGCAGTTGCACACAAGAAGAATATGAACTTAGACAATCTTTTAGTACCATCCGCCTTGGCAGTGAAGCGCAAATCTCCAAGAGTCATAGACAGGGCCATACCGAGCCAGAATCACGCCCTGTGCGACTTTCAGATCGGGTGCGCACCCCCGTCCTCCCCATACTTCCGTCCAGCTGCCACCTGCTCCTGCTCTGCTGCTGCCACCCTCTGTTTTCTCCACAGCGGCAGAGGCAGCAGGGCAAGAGCGGGCAGAGACTGGACTGAGGTATGGGGGGGGGGGGGGAGTGCACCCGATTTGCAAGTTGCTGGCAGCAGACCTCATCCCTTCCTGCTCTGACATTGTGTCAGAGGAGGGAGGGACCAGACCTGCAGAAAGATCTGAAAAGGTTTAGGGGGCGCATTTTGGCTGCCTGCTGTTGCCCTGCCCCCGCTGAGAGAATAAAAAGTGGCGTTGGCAGAGCAATAGCAGGCAGCTGAAATGCGCTCCCTAAGCCTTTGTGCCCTGTGCAGCCGCACTGCTCACACAGAGCAAGGTATGGTACTGGTCATAGGCCATTTTAAGTGTGGACATTGTTCGGTATGGGCTAGATTCTGTCCCATGAATAGCGGAGATGGACGTTCCAATGGGACATCCATCCCCAGTATTCGTGCCCTCCCCAGCAGCGTTTAACCTTGTATGAGGAGGTTAAATGGGGGTGGGGAAGGGGCAGATCGGGGGCGGAGTTAGGGTGGTCACCGGCCCTGGACGTACAGGTCCAGTTCTAATGTTGGTCCTAGACGTCCAGGGCCAGCGACTTCTGCGAGGAAGATATTCCACCTCTGAGGTGGAAAAACTTCCCTGAACATTTTTTTTGGTGGGGCAGGGTGCAGATGGGGTGGGGGGGGGGTGGGTGGGGGGGTGGCCGAGGACATTCCCTGCAGCCTGACCCTGGCCTTAGGAGGCCAGATCGGCGGGTTGAGCTGCGGGGAAAGCCTTTGTTGAGCCGGCGACCGGGATCGCGGCTTTACATTGGAGCCGTGGTGCCATGGCAGCCGGACTCCATGGTGCCATGGCACCATTGTAAAGCTCTGACTATGTTAGTCGGGCTTTCCCTGTATGTGCAGGCCAGGCTGAATCGCAGTTCCGTGGGGCTGTACGTCCGGGATAGAATGAGCCCCTATGTGAACATATTCAAACACAAAGAAACTTTTTTAAACATCCCCAGATGCACAAGAAATACTTTATAATGGATTTTTCTAACTGTGAGACAGATCAAGCTATTTAAATTATTATACGTCCCTGTGATCTTCTCTATGTGAGAAAAAGAAAACATGTTATACATACTAGAATCATAGAACACAGAAGTTGTCTCAAAAGGAAAGTGGAGGATAAGTCACTGATCTCTTACTGGACAGAAAAACAGCATAAAGTATCTGACTTGAAGTTTTTTTATTACCAAGGTGGTGAAAAAACATTGGAGAGGAGGTGATATTGATAAGACCCTCCTCTGCCTGGAACAGAAGTATATTTTTCAGTTGAACTCCTTGGCACCTTTTAATCTTAATTTGGATTCTGATTTTTCCATATTTTTTATAATTCTTTTATTATTTTGTTATAATGTTTTTAATTAGCTTTTATAAGTTTTCACATGTGGAACCACCCCCACCCACATCCCCTCCTCCTCCCTCCCCACCTCTCCCTCCCTTCCCCTTTTCTTCCTCCTCCCTCTTTCTTTTCTTAATTTTCCTTTTCCAACCCTACCAATTCCAGGTCCACCATAGGACTGGTTGGATTTAGCTAAACATGGACTTTCTTTCTTGTGTGGGGATCCCGGGTGAAGCAGATGCTCAACGAGGCATGGTTGAGCTGAAGGTGAAGGTGTGTAATGGGGTACATAGAATATTACCCATCTCTCTCCAAAGGGATTATCAACAGTCCTCTTTAAGAGAGTCTGCAGCCCAGAGTTCAGGGTTGGGAGGGTGTGCCTTAGAGGAAGAGGTTAAGAACCCAGCAGCCTGAAGGAGGGAGAGGGACCCGTGTAGCCAGGTCCTACCAAGGCAAGCCATGCAAAGGAGTTCTAAGATAGGAACTTTAACTGGGGCTGGAGGATAGCTGGGAAAACCAGCTTGTGGAGATTTAACAAGCTATGACATAAGTAAAGCTGCTTTTGTTTTCCCTGAACTGCTGTCTTTTCTGGGTTTTGCTTTGTGGAGGTTTAACAAGCTGGGACAGAATAAAAACTGCTTTTGTTTTTCCTAAAGTGCTGCCTGGCCTGTGTTGTAAAGAAGACCCCTTCCCACCACACAGCCATTTTTATGGTTTTATTTATTTACATTCTCTTTATATACTGTGCTATTCTGCATCAGTGTGGTTTACATTGAACAAACTGAAATTATATTGAACAGGGCATTATAACTTGGAGATAACTATTTTACAGGGAACATGGTCTATGGAGGGTTAAGTGGCTTTCCCAAGACCACAAGGAGCACCTGTGGGACTAGAAACCCCAGTCCTTCCAGCCCAAGGTTGCTGTCCTCTAGTGGGATTTGAACCCCTGACCTTCTGGCCTGAAGTACCTTGCCCCAGCCACTAGGCCACTCCTCCACTCCTTTGAGAGCCATTTTTTGCAACTGTTGGTGCTTCTATGTATAGTATATAAAGGATTCAACATATGTTATCCAGCTGTTACAACAGTTGTCTCTGCCTGAATTAGATTTCATTGGAGACTGCAGACATTGATGCTCTGTTCCCAAATATTCCTTAAGAGGCTTCTGTGGCAGTTGTGGTTCAAGTTTTGGATCAGAGAGTTAACAAGAGGGTACACACAGTCTTTTTATCTGAGCTTACTTGTTTGGCTCTTACAAATTTTTTTTAATGTTCCAGTCGTGGTGTCTGATGTGGCTAATTTATAGATTGACAACTTTGAATGATCTTGGTTGGGCAGTTCTCCCTTTGAGACACAGATAATTTTTTGGCGATGGTACATTGATAATGTGCTATTGTATTAATTTGAAATAGAGATTCTGCCACATTGTCACATTTTTTGAGTGGTTCAATTTTCATATACTGCTCATCCAACTAAGATTTCTTTTTTAGATGTACAAATTTTATGATTGAGGTCTAAATTTGAATTCACTATCTTTCATAAACCCACCTATTGGAATACAGTATTGCAATATTCAAGTGCCTATTCAGTTCATTTAAAATATAGTTTGCCAGTCAGTCAGGTTTTTTTGGCTGTGTTGACTATGTTCTTCTGAGAGTGCGTGAGAGAGGGCACAGTGTTTATTAACGGTTGATCAAATCTTGAATCAGGGATATCTTATAAAATGCATTTAGGTAGTGTATAACCAAAGCTTGTCATTTCATAAAGATCTGCTGTACCAGCCTGTGAAGAAAATGATATCAGTGGTTGTGCCATTGGGTGTCTGTGTACTCACATTTTCCAATCAAGTATAACAAATACAGTGTACTGTATTATTAAAAAATATTGTTTTTTTTGCCACAGTGTCATCAGTGTTCAGAGATTTGCCTATATATGTTTCTTCAAACAAGGTTGAAATTTGAAGGACATGTTAGATCCTTTATATATACAAACCAGAACCAAAAAGAAATGGAGGTACACAATAGCCAAACACCAATGAAAATTCATATCATTATGAAGTTTATTAAAGGACCTGACTCAGCTGAGTTTTGGCAAACTCACCTGCATCAGGAGTCTAAAATCAGAAAAATAAAACATACATTAAAATATACATAAATAAATATGTATAAATATACACATATGGACTTTGAACACAAAAACATTTATATCAATTATAAGGTGAAAGAGTATTTTGGATGGTGTCAACAAGAAGAAGTGCTTATACTTGTCATGTCATCAATAAATATCAATAAAAGCAGGCACTGGTCTGCAATTTTTTAAAAGTTGTCCGCTTCAGAGACAAAAATCTGCCGATTTTTATGGATTTTGATGCGCTGAATTTAAAAAAATGACAGTTAAAAACAGCCGATTGGCTACTGTTTCCATTTTATGCATATATATAGCATGTTGGTAATAGAGTTTTAATCACAAATTATAAACCTAGATCTTTTCATGTGTTTATGGTTGTCATATATATGACCTTCAAAATATTTCACCTATCATCTTTGTTTAAAAGTTTAAAAATAAGCTAAAAAGTTATTTAAATACAATTTATTAAAAAAGTGAGTATGAAACTGAAAGCAAGAATGCCTATGTATGCATTAGTATTAATTTCAGACCATATTCAGTGTCTACTCTGCGATTCTTGGCTTGTTTCTTGTATTCTGTAAATTCAAGTATCTCTTGTCACTGTCCAGCAATAGTTTGCAAGCATTGACAGGCTCCATTTGCCTTGATATCTTTTCTCCATCTCTGCAATGTCCTGTTGAAATCACTCACCATGCCCATCGCTCATTGCTGCATAGTTTGGTGGGAAAAATCAAGAGGAGAGTGAAAAAATGTATCTTTAGTGACATGTTGCAGCCAAGACTTGTATGCATTGAGGAGTTTTTCCACCAACTCCCTGTAGTTGTCTGCCTTGTTATTTCTGAGAAAACCTGTCACTAACTGGAAGGCTTTCCATGATATTCTTTCTTTGCCACGTAGTGCACAGTTAAATGCATCATCTCAGAGAAGTACATAAATCTGAGGACCAACAAAGACACCTTCCTTTATCTGAACTTCACTTTGAGCCCGATTCAGAAAGGGGCATGTCTGGCCCCGGCTTCTGGGGGGTTCCGGCCCCGATTACCTGCTTTATGCTGCTTATTCCCTCCGACCCCTCAGGACGTACAGGACCGTGACCAGAATAAGCCATGCACATCCTGCCGCCTTGGCCTGCCCCCACTCCACTCAGATTCCACCCCCTCCTGCCCGCCACCGGCTCTCCCCATACTGATGCTCTAGCTGTTTGGGGAGGGCCTGAGGGGAAATAGGGGCAGCCCTGCGAATCATCTCTCTGAAACGGGCCATTTGTCTTGGAAATTTCCCGTTGAGATACTTGAAAGCTGGTTTTGTTTTTTTTCCATAGTCTTGATAACATTTTTCTTTAGACCCAGCTTAATGTATAAGGGTGGTAACAAAGTTTTCCTTGATTCAACAAGTGGTGGATGCTGCACACGTTTCTTTTCAGGCTCCAGTGACCATTAGAATGGCCAGTCTCTCTTGATGTAGTGGGAATCATTCACATGACTATCCCATTTACAGAGAAAACAGCAGTATTTTGTATATCCAGTCTGCAGAATGAGGAACAGAGCAAAGACTTTCAAATCACCACAAAGCTGCCACTGATGTTGGTCATAGTTTATGCATCTCAACAGCTGTTTTATATTATCATAGGTTTCCTTCATATGGACTGTGAGACCAACTGGAATCGATAGCAAAATATTGCCATTATGCAGTAAAACAGCTTTAAGACTCATCTTCGATGAATCGATGATGGGTGATGGGTGATGAATGGTGTTGAGGGCTGCCATCCGACCATCGATGTTGTTGCAGGCTACAAGATCACCTTCCATGAAGAAGAATGTAACGAGATCCTTTTGACGTTCACGGAACATGGAAACTCTAACATCACCTGACAGGAGATTCCACTGCTGCAGTCTGGCGTCAAAGGCATGGATTTCCATTTTCTATTCAACCACTGGCGAAGATTTGTTGCACAAGTGTTGCAGCATATGGGTGGAGCCCAGCTCTTGTCCTGATCTCCAATTTTCAGCCAAAGTAAATGTGATAGACTTTCTTAATCAAAGCTGTTATACTGCGTTTTTGTGATGCAAAAGTCACTTCATCACAAACGTAGCAGAAGTGATCTGCATTGTTCAAACAATTATGAGACATCTCTCACTTTGGCTAAACAGAAAAAAAATCAAACATTGAGAAGACTGGTCTGCAGTCAAAATACTAGTCACATCGTGTTCATTAAAAAATGTTGTGCAGAGTGATGTAATTAAGCTGAGTTAGGATTGCATCATCTATGACTTCTAGGAATAGCATGATGCAATTCATATCATGTATGACATAATAACACCTTCAAATTGCATCATCCATTAACTATTTTGCCTGAAAAGCAAGTACCGTTCAAACAAAAACATAGATTTATCACAAATCCAGTTGAGCATGTGCATGTATTTTAGTTATTTATGGTTTAAATTGAGATCCCTTCCCATTATAACTTGCATATCCTTAGTACTTCTGAAGTAGTGTAAATTGAAAACTAGAACCAATGAACAATTTTAAGCATCATTTTCATTCTCAGCAACCCAGACTTAGTAAAGTGTGACTGAATTTATTTCAGAAGCATTTTGGCTGTAGAATAACATTGAAATCACTTGTGGTACAAATAAATCAAGTCAAAACAAGGATAAAAAAGACAAAATAAAAAAGACCGGATAAACTAAAACAGCTACGTTATAGGGCAGGTATCCATCTATAATCCAATAAAACAACATAAAAGCTGTTCTAAACATAAAAAGATAAAAAGGAAAGAAAAAGATGAAGCGCATATAAAAATAATAAAATATAATAATATCAGGAACAGATAATGAGTTAGAAAGAAGAGCACAGTTTGTCAATTTCATTCTGCATTTTTTTTTAAAAGCAGGCATGTATGGTCTTTTGCATTTGTTATTGATACCAAGATATGATTTGCCAGTGTGGCATTTTGATGCAGTGATATGCATTTTTTAGCAACAATAGCGTCTATATATGTTTTATTTTTTTTATTTTAGATCCCTGATGCAGGCATGTTTGTTGAAACTCAGCTGAGTCGTGTCCTTTAATAAACTTTGCCCATTGTCTACCTCCATTTTCTTTTGGTTCTGGTTTGTCTTGTCCTTTGGAGGTTGCCTTCTCCACTTTGCTTGATATTGTCCCTTTATATATACCACAACAATGAAAGTATCAATTAATCATTGGGTTAACTCTGGGTACTCATTGTCAATGTTGTGATCAAGTCTTTTTGACGAATCCCATGGGACTACCTAATGGAGAGTCTATTTCTTTGAAGTTCATTGGGGATAGCAATATTATGTCAGTAACATACATCATGATTTGCCCTTGTCAGCTGTTTTAAATTGGTAAGATACAATGGAGTTTGTGCAAGCACTTGAGAGAGCCTAAAAGTAAGATTTTGAGAATACCTTTGATTTCACATTATCATTGGGCTCAATATCAATTTTCAAAATTAAAGCGTGCAGTTTTGAAACCAATAAAACAGTTGGATCGAGGTGGTTGTATAGATCAGATTCTACTGCAGAGAGAGCAATTTTGGATTTGTTCTTCACACGTTGTAACCACTGTTCCCTCTAAGCTGTGTGCGTGTGCGCGCGCACACACCTCGCCGAGCAAGTGCACATACTTTAAAACAGAGCGCACAAAAATTACGGTTCTGATTCTGATAGAAAACAACACAGATGTCTTAAAATTTAAAAGTTGTGATTGTGATTACTAGAAATTTTCTGCTTCATTTAGTAATCATCTATTTTCATTTAATTTGATTAAAATCAATGTGGTATACATACTGTATTCTGACGTGTAGTCAAATTTTAAAGTATATAACTCCGAGTGGTGTTATGTGGCGCACAAAAATTTAACCTTCCTTCAAAAGCTGCACAGCTGATATTTTATGCGCACACAGCCCACAGAAAATTAGAGGGAACATTGGTTGTAACATCTGGTGGCCTCAGCTCAGATACGGAATGGACAACTTTTTACTGAACATATAGAGATAGGCATGGTTTAATGGGAAAAGGCCAACATGGATTTAATCAAGGCAAGTCTCTTACTAATCTGCTACATTGTTTTCAAGGTGTAAATAAACATAGATAAAGGTGAGTAGGGGGCAATGTCCTGTTGTGGATTGGGAATTGGTTAAAAGATAGGAAACAGAGAGTAGGGCTAAATGATCAATTTTCTCAATGGATGGAGGTGAATAATGAAGTGCTCCAGGGATCAGTGCTGGGCCCACTGATTGTTAACTTATTTATAAATGACCTGAAAATGGGAACAACAAGTAGGGTGATCAAATTTGCAGATGACACCAAATTATTCAAAGTAGTTAAATCACAAAAGGATTGTGGCAGATGGAATTTAGGGACATGATTACTAATCTGTGGTAATTGCTTGGAACTAGGATTTTATTATGTTAAATGTATACAGAGTAGACTCCACCACTAGGGTAAGCTTACCAAATAAGGAAGTGTTTCCCTTATTTGGAAAGCTGAGCCACGATTTTTCAGGATGATGGCACCTGAGAAAGGTGCAAATAGACATGTCCCTGCCTCCCAAACCCAGGCCGGGGGTGGGGAATGGTTTGAGGAAGGCAGCAGGTATGTTTATGTTTATTGAGCATTTGATATACCACTCCTTTTTTAACAAACAAGGCAGTTTACAATATAAAATAAGGAAAGGAGAGGCTGAGGCCTGAAAGGAAAGGAACTGCAATATCAGGATAGGACAGGGCAGCAAGAAGCATAGAGATCACAAAGGGGGGGGGGAGAGAATCAGCAGGGGCTAGAGGAGAGGTTAAATGCAATGTTGAAAAAGTGGGTTTTGAGTAAAGTCTTAAATTTAGAAAAGGAAGGCTCCTGATGGAGAGCTGAGGGGAGGGAGTTCCAGAGAGAGGGGGCCAAAAAGAAAAAAGCAGAACAGCGGGTAGACTGGAGATGGGCATGTAATGGGGAAGGAAGAACCAGGCGACCAATATAGAGGGAATGAACACTGTGGTTGGGAGTATGGAACTGGAGAAGATCTGCTAGATATTGTGGGATGGAGGTGTGAATAGCATGATGAGCAAGCGTGAGGATGTTGAAGTGAAAACGGTAAGCCAGGAGGAGCCAGTGTAATTGAAACAGAATGGGGGTGATGTGATCTGTTCGCTGAGCGTGTGTTATGATCCAGGCTACTGTATTTTGAATTAAGTGATTCCAGGGAAAATCACTTTACAAAAATCAAATCTGCTGATGACCAAGGATAATGAAAGAATGGTGAGAGTCGGTACAGACAAGAAGGGACGAAGAGTATGCTCCTGACGGGGAAAATAGAAGGATCATCGAGAGAGAAAAGATATGTTTTCACAGAAAGAGAGAGCTGAATCTAAGGCCACCCCAAGATAGCGAAGGGAAGGTACTAAGAGTATGGTGAGACCAGAAATGTGGGGTGCCAGGGAGGGGCAAGGACTGTCAAAGGTGAACCAGATTGCCATTGTCTTGGACACATTTAGGTGTAGGCAGTTGGAGGTGAGCCAGTCAGAAACCTTGGGTAAGCAGGCATTTAGCGGGGTGAGATCAGGGTGCGGAGGTGAAGTGCGGTACAGCAGAAAATTGTCCTCCGCATAGTAGTATGCGGATAGCCCAAACTGTTGTATAAGCAGAGTCCACTGGGCCACAAGGTAGGTCTTTGTGGAGTGGGCATGAAGGGGTGGCCAGGTTCCCCACTAGACCACCAGGTTGGTCTTTGCAGGGGAATGGGGGGCATCCAGAGCCCCCACTGAGCTAACAGTGATCTCTGCCAGAATGTCAGCTGAGGTAAAATGCTGCACTTCAGCTCAGATGAGAGAGGAAGCATGGGGGCACAAGAGAGAGGGTGCGGAGGCATATGAGAGAAAGAAGGGAATATGGGAGTATGGGGGGGACATGAAGGAGTTAGAGAGAAGATATGTGGCATATGAGAAGGAGGTGTAACCTACCATCTTACCATTAATACTAAGGAAGGAGAAGGGCACTGATTTATAGATTGTGGGGAATGGCTCTACTAATATACTGCATCAGTTTAAAGTAACAAATTTGCAAGCTCCATTTAGGGTAGAAAGCTTATAATTTCTAAGAGCATTTCAAGAGAGGTCAGTGTGTATTAAGGGGCCTGATACACTGACAGATAGCCCTTTCCTGAATTCTTTTTTAAACCTTTCCCTGTCTCTAAACTTTGAGAAGAAATGAGCTTCTCAGTTTGTAAGCTATCTCTCCGAGGGGTTAGTAAATAGGAGACTACGTTTGAGGCAGTGGTGATGAAGTCACTTCAAGTCACACAGCCCTGTAAACTTGGCTGGTTGGAAGCCTGTGTGCAAGGAACTGCTCCTGCTCCTTTCCCTACCCCATCCCCCACTGGTTCTAGGCTGTCTTGAGTTGAAAAGTCAAAATGCAATGCTACTGCTTCCCCTTAGGCTTGAACAGCCAACTAAACAAAATAAAGTTAAACAAAACTAATTATATGGTTGCTGCTTTCATTTCAGTTTTAAGTAAATGCACATCACTATTGTACGCTTTCCTGGCCTGTCCCCCTCCAGGGCTCTCAGTGTGAACGTTCTGCTTTCTACCCTCTCTTCAGCATTGCTGCTCTGGATCCATCTGCTTCCCTGCCTTTGGCGCTGTCATGCTGAGTGTATCTGGCTTCTTCCCCTTCTGTTTTACCCTCTCTTCCTTCTACTTCCTTGACACTGCTACTCTGGGTACCTTTGCCCTTTTCTTCATTCTGAAAAGCAAAAGTTAAAAATGACTTACCAGAGCATAGGCTTGCATATATAGCCTCATTGCAGCATTCCTTTACTATTGTAATCAATAGATCCCTGCACAAACGGGACGCAGCAACTAAACTGTGGTGTACTACAAAGCGCTTAAAGTTCTTGATTTACTTAGGGGTATGTTTACTAAACTGCGCACTTGTGCGGGGCGCACTTGAGCGCTCTAAAATGATGCATTTAAGTGCTCTTAAGCACCCCGCACGCGTGCGCGTCACATTAACGGGCCCCGCACACGTGCGCCGAAAACGCGCACGTGTGCGGTGCGCTCATGTGCAATAGAGGCGGGGAAAGGCTAACGGAGGGCGGAGGAAGGCCCCCGAGGGGCGGAGAGACGGGGTCAATGGGTGGAGAGTGGGAGGGGAGAGGCTCCCCGCACAGGAGCGGGGCCAAATTTACAAGCAAAAACTACCGCGAGTGAAACACTCGCGGTAGAGGGCATTTAAAGGGAAGAGAAACCATTTCCGTCAGCAATGTACAGCAAAAGCGGGGAAACCTAAAAAACGTGAGCAGTGACGAAAATTGCAAATATAAATCGAAAATGACCACAACAAATTCCAAATAAATTATAAGCCAGCTGGGCAACAGTGCTATTAATGGGCAACAATAAGAAACACTCCCAGGAAAGCCCCAAAAAATAGAAATGATTTTTGGAAGGGTCTACGCTCCGTAGACTCTTTCAAAAGCACTGCAATGTAATGGAGCGTTCCTGGGAGTGTATTGCAGGTTGCCCATTGATATCACTGTTGCGCAGCTTGTCATATTTTTCTCCCCTTTTTTTGAAGGGCATATTTGAGTTTTTTGTGCACCCTTGTCCCCATACAAGGTAAACGAGCCCACAGTAAAATTGTGCAGAGCAGGGTGTCAGACTCTTGCAGCCAGGTTTCCTATCTCCAGAGACTGCACTGTTTCTGTGGTCACAGTGTGGTGCAGCAGACACAGCCAGTACCTGTAGGACCAGAGGGTCACAGGTTCAAATCCCAGCAGGGGCTCAAGCCAACCCAGTCCCCATAGTTTTATCCACCACTAAACAGTGAGAGTACAGACACTCTTTTATTGCAGAGAACATAAGCATGGTCCCAACACCTATATTTTACCCTACACTGCACACAAACCATAACAATGGGCATTACCTACAGCCGAGTCCCCCAAACTCAGTCCTGGAGTGGTACAACTCACTCAGGTCATATTTTTTCCCCAGATAGGGACATGTCTGCATGTTGGCGGAAGGGTACAGGTGGTGGAGGGGGCGGTGGCTGCAAACCACAGCAGACACTGGCCTAGGCCTGTGCAGGCTGGCACCGTCCACCACAACAGACAGGCTCTGTTGGATGTACAGTCATGGACTCCCCAGGGAACACAGCATAACTGTGGCAACACGGTGGTGCAGTGGACACAGACAATGTGTGTAGGAACAGAAGGTCACAGGTTCAAATCCCAGCTGGGGCTACTGCCAATCCAGTCCACATATTTTTCCCACAACTAAAGCGTGATAGTAAGGACAAAACTGTATAGCTAAGAACATATGCATGGTTCATACGCCTATATTTTACCACACCAATGTCAGACACCATAAACAGGCGCATTACCTAGAGCAGAGTCTCCCAAATGCAGTCCTGGAGGGCCCCACACCATTCAGGTTCCATGCTGCCTCTAATAATGATGCCTGTGCTGCATAGCTATGCACCATCCCCATGGTATGCAGATGTAGCTCATGCATATCTATGAGGGACAGCATGAAAACCCGAACAGTGTTTGGAACACCAGGACTGGAGTTGGGAAACCCTGTCGTAGAGCAGCAGCCAACAGGGCCAGACAGACCCCCACACACACCCACAGGCCCCATTGGCCAATGCCTCCTGGAGAAGCAGGACATTGGGCCCTGCCTGTATCTCCCAATACTAGCAGCTGCATACCTCTGCAATGCCACCCTACACCTGGGTATACGGTACACAGCTATCAAACATTTCCTATGATAACTGGCAGATCTCCAGTCCTACGTAAAGCACAGTATACTAATTGAGCTCCACCATAATCATTCAGATGTCTGCGGTGTGTGCTGCAGGTCTGGTCTCTGACAGTGTTTACCACCCTGGGATGTGACCCCCAACAGTAATGCGTACCATATCCATGCATGTACTGTGTCCATGACTGGTGTGGTGGGTATGGCTGCTGAACCCCTCTATAGTAACACAATGCTGGCATAGGTGTGGGGGTGGCTGGCTGTCTATCCAATGTGTGGTGGCTGCAAACACCTTCCACAGCCCACACTGCCAGCAATGTTGCCAGTATTGGGCTGCCAATGTGCATAATGAGGAGCAAGGTACCATGGGTGTAGGCTGGACAGGGTGGCCTTGCCAGGGTGCATCTGCACAGGGCGTAGGGCACTGAATGGGACATTGTGGTGCCTGGCCACCACCTACACAGACAGGGTGACCTCAGTATGTCCTGCTGAGAGATCACTCTCACCCTGACTGTGCAGTGAACACAGCATGGCTAGGCACCCCCATAGTGCTATATAATATTTTATTCATGTGATATGTATGGGTGTCCTCTTGGGGCCTAGTCACTGATTTATCTGTGTGCTGTGTATGCTGACATCCCAGTTCTGGGTGCATGCATCTCCACTGGGAACATTCACTATGGACTAGCTAACAGACTGTTTGTAGCTGGTATGTGTCCAGATGGAGTGGCTTGCAGGGTGCAGTGGCTGATGGCTTGTTGCAGGAGAATATCAGAATGGTGGTGGGGTGCAGCTTACCATAGCCAGGTCTAATGCCTGTCTGCTATTATGTTATGGATGTGTATGGAGCTGCATTGACTGCCTTGTGGGGTGTTTGTTCCTCAGCAGGACTGGGGCCTATGTTCGCCTCTACTGGAGGTATAAGGTGGATCTATTGATGGGAGGCCATGTTTGACTGCCCTGGGGGGTGGTGCATGTCCCACCTGGGGGTCCATGGGGGCTACACCTGACTGAGACAGACAGAGATATCCATGGTGTTTGTGCAGACACTACCTAATCTTACACATTAACACTGCTTTGGACCTCCTGCATGGCCTCCATCAGCCATGGAAGGTGTTGTTGACCTGGTCCTAGGCGCCTCATCGCACACTCAGAGTGAGCACATTAAACTCACAATGTGACGGTGTGTAGGTACTCTGTGCCAGTAAAACACCCGGTCAGTACCCCCTACCAGGGCGAGGTGCTGTGGGGGTGCATTCCCCATCTTGTGTTCATCTGTGGACAGCTGATTTGCATGTGCAGTGCATCATGGGTACTGGTGGGCTAACCCTATCCTGGTGAGCACAGTAGACTGTCTGTGTGGTGACGTGCAGGCTCTGTGCAGCCAGCCAGGGGCTTGCTACCAGCTGTAGCGCAATGGTTACTTCACTGCCTGTGCAGCCAGAGATCATGGGTTCAAACCCACAGTGGGGTTATTTGCTAGGGTTTTCCAAAGCATTTTTTTACTTTAATGTATAAATTTTGATGCCAGCAAAAACACTCTCAGCGTACTGTACCCATAGGGTGCCTCTGAGGGGGCTCCATAGGGCACCCTATAGAGCACCTTACGGTTCCCGTCCATATAAGGTGCACCATACATTATCCTATGACGCAACTTATAGGGTGCCCTATAAGAGACATCTTAGTGTGCCGTGGCGGACAGTGCACTCTATAATGTGCCCTATGGAGTGTCTTATAGGGTGCCTTATACGGCACCTTCACTTACAGCACGTGAGGGCGTGTTTGCTGGCAGCAATTAATAAAATAAACATACGGTGCTGCAGGTAACAATATGTACATTGCAAAGCTGATGCCACAGCCAGCCTTACGTATTAGGCACCCTGGGGAGCAAACTCATGACCCCTGTATCAGCAGTCAGTGCCTTAACCATTGTGCTCCACTGCTGCTCTGCCTTGCATGTCAGCACACCTACTAATGCTTTTCATTCCTTAAACTGCACAGTGCTGCCATCATAAACAGTGCTCTGACCTTGCGGGACCTCATACGGCACCCTCTAAAGCGCCCTATAAGCTACATTCTAGGGTGCCTTGGCGGACAGTGCACTTTAAAATGTGCCTTATGGGGCGCCTCATGTTAACACGCTTTGAGGGTGCGTTGGCTAGTAATGATAATTAAAATTAAAAAAACATGCCCCCTAAAGCACTCATGCCCATAATATGCAATGCCTCAGCCAGCTGTGGTCATTGGGCACTTTGGGGGATTAAACCCCTTATCCCTGCACCATTGGTAGGTGCCTTAACCATTGTGCTGTGGCTCTGCTCTTCTGTTTGTTTAGCAGCGCGCCGCCTTATGCCGCCCCATATTGAGATGCCTCCTAAAACAATTAGCGCGCCGCCTTATGCCGCCCAGTATTCAACTGCCTCCAAAACATTAGCGTGCTGCCTTATGCTCCCCATTATTTCAATGCCACCTATATTATCAAATCAGCCAGCCGTCTTTATTGGCCTCTGTGGGGGATTGAACCCCCAATCCCTGCACCAGTGGTAGGTGCGTTAACCATTGTGCTGTGGCTCTGCTCTTCTGCTTGCCCATCAGCGAACCACATATGCCTCCCGCGCAGTCATCTGATGCACTAAGGTGCGGGGCGCATATGGGCGCCGCGCACCTTAGCGCATATGCAAATCATGCGTTTCCTTCAGCACGAAACGCCCACTCCTAATATGGCACCCACACTCTACCGCGGCCCGCACTTTACCGGGCTTTTAGTAAACATACCCCTTAGTAGTGTTTAGCTCATGCCTTTCCATTGGTAGTTCAAAGTGAGTTACATTCAGATATAGTAGGTACTTCTCTGTCCCCAAAGGGTTTACAATCTATAATTATTATTATTATTATTATTACAACTTTCTATACCACTCTAAGTTTTTGCCCAAGACAGTAGAGGGTTTAGTGATTTGCCCAAGGCCACAAGGAATACCAGTGAAATTAAAATAAAGTTAAAATAAAGAGCACCTTGAATATAAAATTGCTTAGCAGCTTGTAAGGAGGGACTCGCCAGAATATTATTTTGCATTGCAGAACCATTCTGGAAAAACTTGCTTCAGTTTGGTAGGCAGCCTCCCCTCAGCATGCGCTAATTGCTGTCATTTCTTTCTGTTTCTATTTAAGGCTCAAGGCAAGTTACATTGAGGTACAGTAAGTTTTTCTTTATCTCTGAAGTGCTTACAATCTAAGGCTTCTATTTGCTACACTGTATTATGGCAATAATGCACATTATTGTCAAATTAATTGGCAGTAACCCAGGTTAATGCAAATATTTTCACCCTTTAGGAGCTAACAGCCATACAATGATTCCTAATGAAAGGCTTCAATTAACGCTATCAACAATACACGCCTCCTATAAACAATTAAACTCAATTTTAAATTGCAGCAATTATATTCTGAATAATTCCCCCCCCCCAAAAAAAAAAAAAATTTTTAGGGCAATGGGAGACCATTAGCAGGGAATTTGTGTATTAGTGAACCACTTTTATTACACGTTGCACACTCGATGAGCAGGTAGATGCCGTGAACGTTGAAAGTGGATATTGTAAAGATTCTCTTGAAGCAGAGCCTTCGGGCTTGAAACATGGATTTATGTTAGGGCACAGAAGCAATTTAAGATAAGTACTTGATGAAACAAGAAGATTCATGATTGGCCATTTTATTGCAACAAAAAAAAGTAAAAAAAAATATGAGGACATAAAAAGGCAGGTTGAGGCCAATGATCGAACTTGAGGGATATAACGTGTAGTAAAAGTGGTTCATTAATACACAAATTCCCTGCTGATGGTCTCCTTTTGCCCTAAAACATTTTTTGGGAGCTATGCAGAATATAATTGCTGCAATTTGAAATTGAGTTTTATTGTTTATGGGAAGCATATATTGTTAATAGCGTTAATATTTTCACCCCGACATGTTTTAAACAATAAAGAGTTGTGACATATGCCAAACAGCTCATTTTTTATGCAAAATAAATTATATAGTTTATGTTAAACTTTGCATGCTGCCTTATTCATTAAAAGTTAACGATACTGTTAACTTTCCCCAAGAGCGTCAGCCTGGTAACACATGGCCTGATACTTTCAGTGGGAACGGGGAACAAAAGCCCTCCATTCTCTGATCCATTAAAAAAAAAAAGATATGAGTCTCACCACCCCATACCTCCTGGCACATGCACGCGCACCCTGGGGCCTAATGGGTACCCGGGCAGGAGCAATCTCTGGTTACTCCTACACTGGCAGCTCCCTCTACTAAAATTGCAGCCCTCGTGCACCTAGTTGTCATCTTACTTTATTACTGCTAAGGGTCAGGCTTTCAAATAAGGGAATGTGGCGAATTTTCCTGTAGTAAAATAGTGCATAACCATACTCTTTTACTGTGGGTTAGTACATAGGGGACTAAGTTTGAGGCAGTGGTGATGAAGTCATTTCAGTCACACACCGGACAACTTAATAAGAAGAATCATCACCACCAAAAAGATTAAAGCCAGATGCCCCCGAGAAAAAAAATAATTTTTTGTCGGACAACACATTAAAGAATCTAGCCCAGATTCAGCCAGTTCAACAAAAGTCTATGTTACTCATGACAACTTTTTTCTGTTAAAAATAACATAGTCCAGTTTTAATCTTTTTCAAAAAGTGCATATGCTTTCAAAACTGCATTACAAACACAATTCGAAACCAGCAGTGTCAAACAACACAAGATTGTGTTTTGAACTAATTGTGAACTATCACCGTTCTGCTTCAGGGAAAACACCATTCAAGAAAAACAATTCTTCATTGCCAACTTTTAAATACTCATATGAATGTCAAAGTCAAATTGTATAGTTTGATTTTAAATCTGTGTCCTGTTTCTTTAAAGAAAGTGGTATACGTCACTGTTGTGATAAAGATGCTGTGGCCATTTTTTTTTTTTTTGGTGCCATCAGATCAGTGTTGGCTTATAGCAACCCAACTACTTCTGGGTTTTCTTGGCAATGTATCACTGGAAATAGATTGCCAGCCTCTTTCTTCTGAGGTAATGTAGGGTAAAGTAACTTGCCCAAAGTCACAAGGAGTACCAGTGGGAATCAAATCCTTGATCTTCTGGGTACTAGGCAGTTGCTCTAACCACTTGGCTACTCCTCCACTGAATAAGCCTATAAGGATGTGATATGTGTGGATTGTGAAGAAATGCTGCAAAGATTGCTGCTCTAAATATGAGTATTTAAAAGTCTATAATGAAGAACTGATTTTCTGAATGGTGTTTTCCTTGAAGCAGAACTGTGAAAGTTTACAAGTATTTCAAAACACAACCTTGTGTCGGTTGACACTGCTGGTTTCGAATTGTGTCTGTAATGCAGTTTTGATGACATATGTGGTTTTTGAAAAGGATTCAAACTGGAATATGTTTTTTAAAAAAAATGTTTTCATGAAAAAAATGGACCTTTGGGCTAGATTCTTTAATGTGTGGTCGACAACATTTTTTTTTTCCTCAGGGGTGTCTGACTTTAATCTTTTTGATGAAATCACTTCACCAAGGTCACAAGCAGCATCAGCAGGATGTGAACCTTGGCTTCCCTGGTTTTCAGCCTGCTGCTCTAACCATTAGGCTTGTCTTGTACTCCTACGTACCTTGGCCAATGGTTACAAACTATGGCTCCTTCCACAACTCGGCTAATGCGAAAGAATGTTTCCTTGAAGCCATATGTACAGCTGGCTATTACCAAAGTTAATCCTCCTACATATACAGTAGCTTCTCTTTCTCTGCACAGATCAGGGCTTGGCTCCATGTCCATTCCTCTTCCTGGATGCTTGCAGTGAGTTCTCCCATCTGCTTCCTCTCAGTCAATCAGAAATGGAAACTATGGGCCCGGTTGAGAGATGCGGGTTGCAAGGCTGCACATCCTGGCAGGACGTGCAACCCCACAAGCCGTCAGGACTCTATTCCCCCTCCTCTCCCTGCACGTCCTGAGCAGTAGGATGGGGAGGGCTAGGAGGGGACGGGATCAGGGCAGAGCAGGGGCGGGCTAGCCCAGCAGGATGTACAGGGCCCATTCAGGTCACAGCCCTGTATGTCCTGTGGGGTCCATGGAGACGTGCTGCCTATTCCACTTTGGATATGGAATAAGCAGCACCAATCTGGTGATCGTGGCTGGGGATCCCTCTCTGGGGCCGGTGTCAGGTGCAGGGTGTCCCCGTTGCCTTATCCAGGCCCCGGCTGGCCAGCTGGGGGACAGGTGGCGGGGAAGAGGGGGGCCTAAGCCATGGGAGTTGGGGGGTGCCTGCGGGGAGGACATCCCCACAGGTGGTAGGGGTATGCCGGGCCATCCATGGGCCCGATTCTGTGCAGCGTGGGAACATTTTGTTCCCGCAATCCAGAATCGGGTCCTAATGGACCTGCCTTCCTCGGGGATGTCCAAATGGCCTGGACATCCCCCTCTCTGAATTGGGCTCCACGTGAAAGCAAAAGTACAAGAGCCCTATCTTTGACCAGGCATGTGATGACAGAGCACCTGAGCTGTGAAGGCACTAATGCAATATATGCAGCTATGTTATGTGCAATTATAACACAGTCTTCCCATCTATGTTTACCTGTTCCACTCCATTCATTAATTTATATACCTCTATCATATCTCCAAGGCAGGAATAAATGTGTGTGTGTGTATGCCAGCAAGAATCAGCCTTTATGCATTATGAGTCCCAACCTCGATCTATCCATGTATATCTCCTAAAAATAGCCTCCTTTTATGCATGCATATGCCAGGTTACTTTTATAAGCAACTACTTGAGAATGCAAATTGCCATTCTATACACTCAAGCCCGCAGAACAAAATGACTGGGCCAATAGATAGCTAGGGCACCATACTACCACCCCCCTTCTGCCACATGAAGTCCATTCTAACCAGATACAGCCCCCTTGGCCCATCACCCCTGTGGACTAACCTCTGGCAGGGGGGTAGAAAGCAGTCCCTCCATGGCTAGAGCTTTGGGGCAACACCACAGGTCATCCTACACAACCTCATTGAGAGAGGCAACCCCAAGCAATTCCTATCCAAGCACACCAGCTCTCAGGAAAATGAAGTTCCACAGGCCCTTAGGGGACAACAGCAACTCCCCAGGTCTTTGGAACGCTTCATCCCCTAGGCAAGGTGCCGGGGGCGGGAACACTGATCAGGGAGCTCCAGCCAAACTAATCCATGTTCAGTGCAGGAAATGTAGATATCTGCTCTGAGTTAGTATGTCAAAGACATGTCCTCTAAAGAAAAGAATATAAGAAATGCCACACTGGGTCAGACCAAGGGTCCATCAAGTCCAGTATCCTGTTTCCAGCAGTGGCCAATCCAGGTCATAATGCCACTGTATAAGTTGCTGGTGAGGCCTCACTTGGAATATTGTTTTTAGTTTTGGAAACCATATCTCGCAAAGGATATAAAAAGACTGGAAATGGTTCAGAGGAAGGTGACCAAAATGATTTGGAGCCGGTGTCAGAAGACGTATTAGAAGAGACTTGAAGACCTAAATATGTACACTGGAGGAGAGAGGGACAGGGGAGATATGATTAAGACCTTTAAATACTTAGTGTACAAACAAACTTCTTACAAAGACGGGGAAGCTGTAAAACCAAAGGACATTACATGAAACTGCAAGGAGGTAAACTGAAAGGCAATGTCAGGAAATACTTTTTCACTGAAAGGGTGGTGGATACTTGGAGTGTCCTCCCAGTGGAAGTGTTGGGGCAAATACAGTGACAGAATTCAAAATGGCATAGGACAGACATAGTGGATCCATTTATAGCAATAGGATAAAATCAAAATAAACATAATTCTCGCTTATATCTGAACAAATAGGGGTGACATACATAGAGCGGTGGATACACCCCTAAACAAAGGCATGGGGAAGGTGACCTGATTGGAGCTGCATGTACACTTACTCTTACCACCTTGCTGGGCAGACTAGATGGACCACACTGGTCTTTATCTGCCGTCATATACTATGTTACTATGTTACCTGTCAGGTTCCCAGAAAGGTACACAGATTCCATGCTGCTTGTCTCAGGGGTAAGCAGTAGATGTCCTCAGTCCACTTTAATAATGGTTTATGGACTTTTCCTCCATTAATTTGCCCCTACCCAGCTACACTAACAGCTTTTACTACATCCTCTGGTAACAAATTCCAGAATTTGATTACGCATTGAGTGAAAAAAATATTTTCTCTGATTAGTTTTAAATGTGCTACATTGTAGCTTCAATGCATGTCCCCTAGTCTTTCTACTTTTTGAAGGAGTAAACAACCAATCTACATTTACCCATTCCACTCCATTCATTATTTTATAGACCTCTATCATATCTCTCCTCAGTTAGCTCTTTTGCAAGTTGAAGAGCCCTAACCTTTTAAGCCTTTCCTTGTGCGATATCCTTCCATCCCCATTATGATTTGGTCACTTCTCTCTGTATCTTTTCTAATTCTGTTACATTCTTTTTAAGATGTGGTGACCAGAACTGCACAGAATATTCAAGAGCGTATAGAGGCATTATAATATCCTTTGTTTTATTCTCCATTCCTTTCCTTATGATTCCTAGCATTCTATTTGCTTTCTTGGCTGCTGATGCACACTGGGCAGAGGGATTCAACATTTTATTTATTTATTTTATTTAGCTGTATTTATATCCCGCTTTTCACTGGGTCAAGGCGGTCAATTGGGGGATACATTTAACATGAGGGGATATGAGACACATACACTAATACTTACAGGGAACATGGGCAGTGGAGGGTTAAGTGGCTTGCCCAAGACCACAAGGAGTGCCTACAGGACTAGAAATCCCAGTCCCTCCGGCCTGAGATTGCTGTCCCCAGGTGGGACTTGAGCCCCCGGCCCTCTGGCCTGAGGTACCTTGTCCTAACCACTAGGCCACTCCTCCCATTTTATCCATGATAATGCTCCGATCCTTTTCCTGGGTGGTGATTCCTAATGTGGAACCTTGCATCATGTATGTAACTGTAATTTGGGTTGTTCTTCCCTAAGTGCATAACTTTGCACTTTTCCAGATTAAATTTCATCTGCCATTTGGACACCTAGGGGCTTGTTTACAAAGCCGCGGTAGCGGTTCACGGTCGTTATCGGAGCCGCGGCCCCATTGGGGCCACGGCTCCGATAACGGCCGTGAACCGCTACCGCGGCTTTGTAAACAAGCCCCCTAGTCTCCTAATTTCTCAAGGTCCTCTTGCAATTTTCCACAATACTCTCATGTTTTAAAAACTTGGAATAATTTTGTGTCATCTGCAAATTTTATCACCTCACTCGTTATTCCCATTTCCAGGTCATTTATGAATATACTCGTATTAAAAAGCAGTGGGCCTAGCACAGATCCATGGGGTACTCCACTATTCAGCTTTCTCCAGTGAGAAAACTGGCCATTGATCAGGGTGAGGGCCTATCTTACCATGGGAAAATGGTACTAGCAGAGTCCCCTAGGTGCATGCATACAGTGCTATGTCATTCCCTATGCAGGGGAGGTGGTGGTCTGGAAGCACATTGTGGTGCTAAATCAGCATTCTACCTGTAACTGAACCACCTGATTTGTATGCCCTGCCCCCATTTGTGCTCTCTCATGTCCAATCCTGGCTATGTGGCCAGATCTGGCTGTTTCACTGCGCACAAGCCCTATCTCCCACCTCCTCTACAGCTCATCACACCAGCAGCCCTCCTACATCTATCTAGCATATATGCAGATGTGCGCATCGTACTGTCCAGACTGACATTACTCTGATGTGGATGTGTGCCCACTCTCCCATCAGGTGCATTCCCCTGCTGTATGCCCTGGTTTTGTGGCTGTTATGCTGCCATGTCAGACGCACCATGCTGCCTCTCCGATACCGGTTGCCCTAGGCAAGTCCCTGGCTCACTTATGCACATTGCCAGCCAATGTTGTCAATGTTGGTGTCTGTGTGGGATGGTTCTCTACCCTTTACACTGGGTGAGATTTGAACCTGGATCATTCATCAGCGATGCGCTAGCAATGTGGCTGCAACTACTGCCTAATCATAGGTTAGTGGTAGATGCTCGTGCACTGTGCCAGTCATATACGTCTGCTATCACCTACACTCCACCCCAACTCTGCTCTAGTCCCGCCTATTCCCATAGTGCTCAGGTAGCGTGATGTTTTTAGCGTGGTTGCATTTTGGCAGTGCAGTTGCAGCTACTGTGTGTCCAAAATGTAAACATGCCCCAATACTCAGAAGCTGCAGGGAAATTCAACATAAAAATAGTGGCCTCACACCAGTATCTATTGGGAGTCCATATTTGGAAATGAGATGTAAAAAATTCTCGACCTATGCAATGAATAGGTTTAAAGAGCAGACATAACAGCTCAAAATATTCTAGCTCCTACAGAGAGCCAAAATAGCCTAATCAGGAAAGGAGAGGCTCTTGCAAATAGTTGAGACTTCCTCCCTCCATTGTCTGTGCATGGTGTCTCCTCACCATGACCGGCCTGGGGATTAGAGTTCTGCCCAAGAATTGATCTCAGGTCCTTTGCAAGAAGTCAGTGGTGATCTTGTGCTGCATCATCAACCTCTAACCTTTTGGGGTCAGCAACCTGTCCAGACCAAAGGAAAGGAGCATTAGCAGCCTCTATGGGTCAAATGAGGAGGAAAATTGTCACATCAAGTAGGAGAAAGTATATCAGCAACCTTTGTGGGGCAAGGGAGCAGGGAAGTGGCTGGCGCCTGTGGTCCTTGCAGACTGAAGGGAAGGATGCTAGTTGGGCTCTGGAGGAAGAGAAGTGCTACTATCTCACATGCATAGCAAGAGAGACGTTTGAGGACAGGGCAATTGGGGATGTTTGAGACAGGCCTGTGCCACTGAAATGGAGGGAGATGGAGAAAATTATGGTGCAACTCCTGTCTCTCAGTCCAGTACCATTTATTTTATTTTATGTTTTCAAAAATGACCACTTCATGCAGTGCACAGAATTTGCTACTGACCTATAAGGGTGGGCTACATTTATAACTTAGGATGCAATTATTTTTTATATGCAAAATTCATGAAATAAATTTCAGACAAATCAAATTTCTACAAAAGGGTGACATGAAAATAGAGAACAAAATTTGAAAGTCTACAATTTAGTTCATTGTATTTGTCATCTGAATTATTGAAAAATCATTTGGGGGCATACTGCTGCTTTAAGATTAGTTATTTGTGGTTGAGTATCTTTTTCAATGAAGAGTGACCCAATAAATATTTATCAACATTCTGGAAATACCACTGTTTGATAGCTTCCTTGTTCAAAACTTAAATACAAATAATGTCTCACAAATCTGTAGTTAGGATTTTGGGGAGGAGGAGTAGTGTCATGGCTGGTTTGGTTTAGATGGAATGGGGGAGGGAATGAGTACTTAAGTTCATTAATAAACACAAACATACTTGAATGATAAATTGAAAAAGAAAACAGCATTCATAATGATTTTCTTTCATTTTACTTAAACATAATTCTTAGATATAACTAATGTTTTGTAATATGCAAACATTTTGTGCACAGGTTGCCAGGTGGGCTCAGGATAATGATTCCAATCATGGTTTTTTGATCATTACAACTCTACCATCGGGAAACTTATTGGAATACAGTTTCATGAGCTTTGCCAAAAGTCAAGATAAACAGGACAATAAGAAATCTTTCCTGGTTCTCTTCACTGATGATGGCAGGCGAAGTTCCTTCAAGAATGTTCTTGCCTCATCTGCAGGTACAGCAACTTTCCGAGCAATTCTAGCAATGCATTTTCAATGAATTTTTCATTCCTTCTCTTTCAAGAAGAAGTGTAATAGTTTTGCTGTCTACCAACACAGTTCTTCACATACAATTCTGTGCTACTTCAATAAATTAATATAACTCAAATTACATCATAGTAACATATTCTGTGAAATGCAAAAACAGATTTTAGATAGGACATAGAAAAGGGAATTTAGACGTCTGGGTTGGGATATGAAAAATGTACACAATATTTCACAGGAGGTAAATAGGTGTAGGACTGCACATGGATGGAAGGACTCTCCTATGGAGAAAGGCGAAAGAGGGTAGGGCTTTTTAGCTTGGCGAAGAGGCAGCTGAGGGAAGATATGATAGAGGTCTATGAAATCCTGAATGAAGTGAAGCAGATAAACGTAAATTGATTGTTTACTCTTTCAAAAGGGACAAAGATTAGGGGATATGTCGTGAAGTTACAAAATGGTGCATTTAAAACAAATAGGAACTCATTGCCAGAAGATGTGATAAAAGCAGCTAAACTGGCTAATTTAAAAAAAAGATCGAAAAAGCCACTGCTTTATCCCTAGGGGTAAGTAGCATGGACTCCAGCTGTTTTTGAGATCCTGGCAGGTACTTGTGACCTGAACTGGCAAGTGTTGGAAAGAGGATATTGGGTTGAGGGACCTTTGATCGGACCCAGTAAGGCAAATCTTACTGTATGTTCTTATGATTTTGAAAAGCTGCATGTTATAAAGCAAAACATGCTAGAACAGCCCACGTGCTTGGGAGGAGCTTTTTAAAATTGCTGCTTCCTAACTGCCCACACACTCCGATCCTGCCTCATTTGGCATCCTTACCCCCTATTTCAGTCAAATGAAATGAACTTAAACATGTTTGGCTCTTTGAAATAAACTTAAACATGTTTGGCTCTCTGTACAACAGTGTGCAGCATTCTCCCCTGCTTGACTTTGATTATATGTAAACCGCTTTGAATGGTAGAAAGGCAGTATAAAAGTAAGATTAAATAAAATAAATAAATAGAAGTAATACTGCAAGATTACCACTAAGGGTCATAGGTGCGATTTTGAAACTGGGACCATGAAATGCAGGAATTACTGGGGATTGTTACTGTTCACCGTAGCAACCAGGACCCCTGGCAAGGCCATGAATTAGATCAGGGGGATGATGGGGTTCTTCTTGCCCCAGGAAGCATTAGGTGGGGGAGGGGAGTGATCAGATGAAGGTGGGTTTCCTTGTTGGAAGGGGGTTAGAGGGAAGTGGAGAATGGATGGTCAAGTGGGAGTTTCTTGTTTGAGAGGACTGAATGTCTTTATTGTGTTGACATTGCGCTATTCTTGCTTTCATCAGACGTTTAGAAATGTATTGACCTTGAAACAGTCTTAACTTTTTATATTTTATTTTTAGAGATTCTGGCGTCTCCAGCAGAAGACCCTTCTTTCCTGTTGCTGAATAAAAATAATGTTCCTTCAGTCATAGGAATTAACAAAAGCAGGACAATTAGGGATGCACCAGTCTATGTTCAAGGTCAAATGATGCCATGCAAGAGGAGCCCACTTTATGTTGACTTTGAGGAGATTGGGTGGGCAGGGTGGATCATTTCGCCTAAAGGATACAATGCCTACTACTGCAAAGGTGCCTGTTTTTTTCCTTTGGGGCAGGGTCTAGGAGCCACTAACCATGCTACTGTCCAATCTATTGTCCATGCGTTAAAGTTATCCAAAGATATAAGCACACCCTGCTGTGTGCCCAATAAATTACGTTCCATCAACCTTCTGTATTTTGATGATGAGGAGAATGTGGTGCTTAAGCAATATGATGATATGGTTGCCGTGAGCTGTGGTTGTCACTGAGGACACCCTGACTCTGCTTGTTCTATTGCTTAGTTATGGTGAATCTTCATTTGGATTCCCAGATCAGTCTCTAATATATACAGTACCTAAGCTTTGCTCTTATCAAGAGTGTAGATGCACTAGCTTGCAAACATCTATCTTTGTCAAATAAAAATTCAGGCTTTTTTTTTTTGGTAAACAGATCTTTTGAATCTTCCTTGTTCAAAAGACATCATTTTGTGCTATAAAATAGGAATGAACTTGACCTTTCCAACAGGGGGTTCTATAAGGAAAATCTTGCATTTTTAAAAAAATGAAAATGTAAATCATTTTCTTTATAATATTCTTGTATATAAATACTTGAATATATCAGGGAGGGTTGCTGGCTTCGTTTGGGATACACACTGCAGTGAGCAAGCTCAGCCACACTCTACGACCAAAAAATAGCCGCTTGTTTCACAGACCTGATGAAGCTAGTTACAGATGTAAAGTTAGTCCGAAAAAAAGGTGTAGGCTTCAACTTGTTTGTTGATCTGTATTTCTACAAAAAAAGATATTCAGAAGAGCCTGAAGAAAGATATGCATCCTCTGCAGGAGGTGGATCCTTCCTATATGTGCAATTTCCGGCCTTCAGCCCTGCACACAACTCACACTGTACTCGCTACATACTTCCTTCTTCTTCTTCTTCCCAAAGTTTCTACCCTAAACAAAGTTACTCCTGTTCAGGGCAGAAAAAAAGCCTCCCTTTTCTCCAAATAGCATCCGGAAATCAGAATGTTTTTACAAATCATGTGCCTGTTCAAGCAGGGTCAGTCACCAAGGCTTCCCTTGCATCACCACTGCTGAGCCATGACCGCTAGCATCAATCCTCCTATGGGGCAGGCACAAAAAGACACTATCTTCTGCGGAGTGACTTGGGAGGCCACATAAGATTTCCCCATGTAATAGATGCAGAAAGGAAAAATAATGTGAGAAATAATGTACCTGCTGTGTATTCTGTTGGCACTCAGAGGATTGGTGGTATTTTGTGCCCCACCCAATGGGAATATTGGTGCAAGGTGGTCCTTGCTCAGCACTGATGACTCAAGGGGGGTCCCAGGTGACAATCCTGCCTGTGCAGGTATGTGGGTTGCATTTTAGTTTGTCTTCCACTGAAAGCATGGGGATTGACCCCTGATATACTCTTTTTATATCATGTAACTAGTATGAAAGGCAAAAGGCTACTCTCAGTTATATTAAATTGCGTCAATAAAGACGTATCACCTACAACTTGTTTGTTAACCCTTATTTCTATGTATTCAAGTGGACTCACACTGTCACCACAATACCTTGCTTGAACATCTCTTGAAATTTTCAAAATACACTGAATGCTTTAGCAGCTGAACATCTTCTTTTGTGACAGTATTTATTCAGCAAAAACCACTGTTCAGCCACTATATGCCAAAATGAGGTCTAAACCAATAGGAAGGAATCCATCTCTTCCTTCATTAGGTCAGTGCTCCTGCCAGCTGAGAGCACATAGATAGTGATAGGAGTAGAAAACAGGACCGAACCACATGCTTTGATGCTCCCCTATAGGAACGTCCATAGTTATGCAGTCCAGAAGATTAGTTACTGTGTCCACAAGAACATTCAGAGTATCTGCCTAAGGAAGAGGATGGAGAAGGAGACTTCTAAGAGCATCTTGCATTTAGTTTAGTTTATTCACAAATTTGTTAAAGTGCCTTTTGAAATCATGGCAGTCTACAATATTATAAAAACAAAACAAATGTGCAAAAAATAGTAGCTTGAAATAATAAAACCAAGTAAGAAAAAAGAAGACAGAGGATGTGGAGCAATGATTCTCAACCCAGTCCTCAAGACACACCTAGCCAGTCAGGTTTTAAGGATAACCATAATAAATATGCATGTACTGCTTCCATTGTATGCAAATCTCTCTTATGCATATTCACTGTGGCTATCTTGAAAACCTGATTGGCTAGGTGTGTCCTGAGAAGTGGGTTGAGAACTCCTGATGTGGAGGAACAAAGACAGAAAGGAAAAACAGCCATTGTCACTATGCTTTGAAACAGCTGGGCATCGGGAAATTGCTTAAGTTGGTGGTACATCAAAACATTTGCTGATGCCATGTAGCTGACAAAAAAGAGTTCTGAAATGTTCTTTTTGAAGTTGATGCAAGTAGACCATGATGTAGTGTTGACACTTTGCCCATGTTGATCTGATTTCTGCAACTGCTGGATAGAAATGGCTGTGTAAAGAAGAGAGTTTTTTAAACTAGACTTGAGCTATAACAACAATGTCTCATTTTTCAACACATGTGGCATGGAGTTCCACAAGGCAGGTGCCAAGAAAGCAATGGGAAGTGTGATGGGTAATTTTCAAGTGAATTTTAAAGAGAGAGGGAACTAACAAATAGCTTTCCTGAGAAGAATGTGAATTTGGGGGAAGATAAGGAGTGAGCGGGTCAGCTAGATATATGGATAGACCATTATGGTGGGTCCAGTGAGTTAATATAAGGGTCTTAAATTTGATTCTATAGAGCACTAGTGCTGATCAGCTAAAAGGGAAGTGGCACGATCACATCTATAGGAGTGACAAAGAAGCTTGATAGTAGTATTTTGAATGAGTTGTAATTTCTTAAGAAATGACATTTTCAGGCTATTACAATCTATTCAAATGAGAATGAAGGCATGAAGTAACAACTGTAAGTCTTAATAAAAACATTTTTTCAAGTACATTCGTTGCAAAAAACATGTGAGTCAGTTGGACCATTAGATGATAGAGGGGTAAAAGGGATGCTAAGGGAAGACAAGGCCATGGCGGAAAGATTGAATGAATTCTTTGCTTCAATCTTTACTGAAGAAGATGTAGGAAAGTTACCCATGCCTGAAATGGTATTTAAAGGTGGTATATTAGAAGAATTGAAAGAAATATCGATAAACTGGGAAGATGTATTACAAGTATTTGATAAACTGAAGAATAGTAAATCACCTGGACTGGATGGTATACATCTAAGGATGTTGAAAGAAATGAAAGATGAGATTGCAGACCTACTATTAGTAATCTGTGAACTATCATTAAAAACATCTGTAGTACCTGAAGATTGGAGAATGGTAATGTTACGCCAATTTCAAAAAAGAGTTCCGGGGGGATCTGGGAACTCAGCATGACATCAGTACCTGGCAAAATGGTAGAAACAATTATAAAGAATAACATTACTGAACATGCAGATAGTCATGGCTCAATGGGAGAAAACCAAAATGGATTTAGCCAAGGAAAATCTTGTTTTACTAATCTGTTATATTTTTTTGAAGTTGTGAATAAACTGGTAGACCAAGGTGAGCCAGTCAATATAGTGTATCTGGATTTTCAGAAAGCCTTTGACAAGGTCCCTTATGAGAGACTCTTGGTGAAATAAAAAGTCAAGGGATAGGAAGCATGTACCATTGTGGATCAGGAACTGGTTAAAAATTAGAAAGCAGAGGGTAGGGTTAAATGGCCAATTTTCCCAATGGAGAAAGGTGAATAGTGGAGTATCCCAGGGATCTGTGCTGGGCCTGCTGCTTTTTAACATCTTCATAAACAACCTGGAAATGGGAATAACGAGTGAGGTGATCAAATTTGCAGAGAACACAAAATTATTCAAGAGGATTGTAAAAATTGCAAGAGGACCTTGATAATTTGGAAGACTGGATGTTCAAATGGCAGATGAAATTTAATGTGGACAAGTGCAAAGTTATGCACCTAGGAAAGAACAACCCAAACTATGGTTGCACTATGCAAGGTTCCACATTAGGAACCACCACCCAGAAAAAGGATTTTGATGTCATTGTGGATAACATGTTGAAACCCTCGGCCCAGTGTGCAGTGATGGCCAAGAAAACAAATAGAATGTTAGGAATCATAAGCAAAGAAATGGAGAATAAAACCCAGGATATTATAATGCCTCTGTATCGTTCCATTGCACCTTGAATATTGTGTGCAATTCTGGTTGCCATATCTTAAAAAGGATGTAGCAGAATTAGAAAAGGTACAGTCATCAAAATTGTAAAGGGGATGGAAGGATATCCCTGTGAGGAAAGTCTTAAAAGGTTAGAGCTTTTCAACTTGGAAAAGAGATGCTGAGGGGTGATATGACAGAGGTCTATAAATTAATGAATGGAGTGGAACGGGTAAACGTAGATCGGTTGTTTATGCCATCAAAAAGTAGAAAGACTAGGGAACACCCATTGAAGCTACAATGTAACCCATTTAAGACTAATAAGAGAAAATATTTTTTCACTCAATGCGTAATCAATCTCTGGAATTCATTACCGGAGGATGTAGTACAGCTGTTAGTGTAGTTGGGTTTAAAACAGGTTTGGACAAGTTCCTGAAGAAAAGGGCCATACACCATTATTAAAGAGGACCCAGGAAATCCACTGCTTGCCCCAGTGCAAGCATTGTGGAACCTGTGTGCCTTTTGGGAACCTGCCAGGTTGAAACAGGATACTGGGCTTGATGAATCTTGGTCTGACCCAGTATGGCATTTCTTATGTTCTTATGTCTTTGGTTAAGAAGGGGTCTGCCTCTAGAGTCAGTCAGGACAAAACAGGGAAGAAGCAGTGTAGACTCCTTTTCCTGGATGAATCCTGAAGAGCCCTAGAATGGGAAACAAGAAATCCTGTCTCTTGACCCCGATTGTACTGGGAATTGGAGAGGAAGGAAAGCAGTTTCTTTCTTTAGTGTTCAGAGCACTGTTCCCTCTAAGCTGTGCGCGTGTGCGCGCGTACACACCTCGCCGAGGGAGCGCACATACTTTACAACAGAGTGCACAAAAATTACGGTTCTGATTCTGATAGAAAACAACACAGACGTCTTAAAATTTAAAAGTTGTTGTGCATTTACAGTTTTCACAAGTTCTACAATATTTTCTAGTGCAATCAATGTGGTGTACATACTGTATTCTGACGTGTAGTCAAATTTTAAAGTATATAACTCCGAGTGTCGTTATGTGGCGCACAAAAATTTAACCTTCCTTCAAAAGCTGCACAGCTGATATTTTATGCACACACAGCCTACAGAAAATTAGAGGGAACATTGGTTCAGAGGAAGTGTGGAGGACTCTATTGAAGATTTGTGTGTGGTCCTTCTGGTATTTCAGAAGAGATCTTTCCTGTGGGATCTGATGTTTGGCTAAAAAGAAAGCCACTTAACTGATACTTGATTCAAAAGAGAAGAAAAGATATATGCAGAGCACAGATTCAGGCATTTGAGTATCAAGCACCAAAGGGATCCTTGGGAGTCAGGGAGCCCAGAAGAGGTTCAGAATGAGCCTAAACTCAAAGGAGATGGAAGAAGGATATCTCAGAAGTGTGTGGAAGAAAGGATTGGATTTCTGCACTGAATGCTTAAAGACAGTGCATCTGTAAAGGAACTATAGCTATTTGCCTTTTTGTGTTGGAATGCCATTATTGGAGCTGAGTGTGTCCCTTAACTTTAATAATAAAACTTGGGTCTTGATGTCGAGAATCCATTCCTTCCATCAGAAAATCCACACCCATGTCTTGTGTGGAGCTGCTGTGACGGTAAACCCTCTAGTCACTATCAATACCCAAAAGGGGAACTACATTAGCAGGGGAATTCTTCTAAATAGGATCAATTCTTGCTAATTGGAGGAGACTGGGAATTATAATCCTGTTAGTCTTACCTTAGTGATAAGTAAAATAATGGATTTACGGCTAAAGGAAAGCAAAGTGGAGTGTTGAAATCAGTGATTGCAAGATTCAACGCAACATGATTTTACCAGCTGATGACTGTGTCCAGACAAATCTGATCAAGTTCTTTTACTGGGTGACCAACGAATTAAATCAGGGGAATGCACTGGGCATTTATCCTTGGATTTCAGCAAAGCCTTTGATACTGTTCCACTTAGGTGGCTCATAAATAAATTGATATTCCTAAAGGTGGGCCCCAAGGAGATTGACTGGGATAGAAAGTAACTGAGTGGAAGAGGGTTTATCAGTGATGGTCTTCAAGGATCAATCCTGGGGATAGTGCGATGTTGCAGAGGGATTTTTTTTTTTTTGCAGATGATGCCAAGATTTCCAAGAGGGAGAATATCTGTGAAGAAGAAGACAAATGAAGACTGTCCATAAAAGCATAAAGAGTAATCAGGAGTTTTTGAGCTAAGATTCAATGTAAAGAAACTGCTGAGTTATGTCTTTGGAGTGCAGGAATCCAAGGAAGCAGTAAGTAATGGGATGAGCAGGTATGTCATACAAATAAATATCTATTAGAGATTATACAGTGGTGAGATCCAATGACCTGAAGATGGTAAAGCAGTCAATGGGGCAGTGACAATGGAGCAAGAGAACAGCTAAGATTCACAGAGAGAGGCACTAGAAAAAAAGATGAGACTTCATCTGATATGTTATGCCAAATTCTGGAATCAGTACCTTTGAACAGATGTAAAGGGGGTAGAGGTGATCCAGAGAAGACCTACCAAAACCATGAAGCCACTGTGAGATGAGATTTAAAAACTTTACAGATGCATACCATAGAGAGGAGGAATATGGGTATTTGATACAGACATTGAAATACTCCAAGGGTATAAATATGGCACAAGATGCAAACAATTTTTTTTTTACATTTTTTATTTATGTATTTCTTCATTACATCCAGAATAAATCATGAATGAGCAGTAATACGGCAATAAAAAGAAAATAACACAATTTTTCATAACCACTATCTTAACATTTGATAGACCACTAGTGGGTAAGATCAGGAAAAAAAACATTCTTTACATGCCTTAAAGAAAATAAAACAATCATCAATACAATGGCTAACCAATGCCACAGAAACAGCCAGCCCTATCTAACTGCCTCATTTATGGGATTCGTCAAAGCTACAGTACTATTTCTTAACACAATAAATTGTAGTAATTGATCTGGCTCAAAAAACACAAATTTTTTTGATTGGTAAGAAATCAAACATTTACAAGGAAACAAGAGTTTAAAGGAAGTGCCTAGGTCCAAGGCCCTTTTCCTTAGGGTCAAGAACTCCCTGCGCTTCTTTGTGTATCTCATGAAACATCTGGAAAAACATAAATTTTTGAGCCGAGGAATAAAGCAGACATATTATGTAAAATAAATGTAAGATGCAATTCCTATCTGACTCAAAAGCAAAACATGTTATCAAGTAGTCCGTTCTGTGATGACCTCTAGAAATGACTTCAAAAAAGCAGTTAAATTCCCAGCTTCTGATGCCTGAACTGATCCAAAAGCTCCTTCCCTATCTTGACCCACAATGTTAAGGGACAAATACTGAGCCCAGACCATTGGGAGGACCGCATCTGCCGGTATCTTCAAAACTTCAGTCAGCTATTTCCACAAGATGTAATAAGAGAACATTTAGGGAAATTGAGAAACCTTAAATTATTCTTTCAAACCTAATTCTCCAGGAACAGTACCTTCCTATTCAAGGTCTTCCTTTCCCTTATCTGTGCTGTACTCAGTCTGAAGAGACTCCAAGGCGGCTTCTACCTTCTCCATTTGAGTAGCATGTTGTGTCAGAATAGAATCGTACTGCCCCATCTTAGTCTGGACACTCTCAAACTGAGCTTCCAAGTTGCCAGCATATCCTGCCAGAATAGACTCCACAGCCTTGATTGCGTCCCATAATGCATCAAGCGCTACCACAGCCGGTCTCTCAGCCATCGTCTGACACTGACCTACCCCTAGAGAAACTGCAGGAGGCTACAACAAGACCTCCAACTCCGAGGGGTGCTCTGCCATCAAGGAAACACTCAGAGAGCTTTCCTGTCCTCTCTTTGCTTTCCCCAGTTGTGGTGGTGGTGGGGCTGTTCTCAGTTTGAGGCTCAAAGAAACCCCTCTGCAGCTAGCATAAGATGCCGATGTGCCTGAACAGGCTAAAGAACTCTGTGGTATAGGAACAGGTGGCAAAAACAGTAGGAGAGACTGCACTAGCAGCTTTGGCATGGAGGCGGTCACAACTGCCAAAGTCTTCCCCTTCCTCTTGCGAGACATGGTACCAACATGCTTCTCCTCTCCTCCAGCTCACCTATGTCACCTTGCCGCTGCACCAAGATGCTAATATTTCGATTGGAAAGGGATTTCTAGAATATGTTATCAAAGGCTCAAAGGGGGTAGACTCAAGATAACATTAGAAAATATTTCTTCACTGTAAGTGTGCTTAATGGATACAATTTCCAGTAAAGCATAATGACAAGTGGAGGTGGTGGAATTAAAAAGACTAAAAAAATCAGGAAGAAATAGGATAACCGCTTAGGTGAGAAGAGGCAAAGGGAATGTGAGAGATCAGCTGCAGTTTAAGGAATTTCCACAGGAATTAAACTGAGAAGGCTAGCATAATTTACAGGGGCCCACCTCTTGTATTTTCTTCACCTCTCCAGACCTGATATCTGTGCTCTACCAGTTCTCCTAACCTATGTATTCTCTCCTTTCTTCCTCCCTTCCCTAATTTCAGCACTCTTCTCCTTACCTTCTTTCCAGATCAGACTCTACCAACATCTAATCCTCCCACTGCTGCTGCTTTCTACTCCATAAGGCCTACACAAGCATAGCTTTCTCTCCACGTTCTTGCTGGTGTAGGCCAACCTCAAGTGTGGCCTCCATCTCCTTTAGCCAGTGTGAGCAAAGCCTTTTTTTCATTTCTGTCCATGCATTCATGAGCCGATTCATTTGCTGCTCAGAGATTTCCAATTGCTTCTCCTGAAGACTGATGGGACTTGTGGTTCCACTCTGCCATTATATTCTATGTTACTGTAACAGAAGATGCTTCTAGCAGCATAACGTATTGCAGTATGCCCGTAGAGTTAGGATGCAAGGAGCTCTTCATCTTCTTTCCAATACTACAACCTAATACAGTTGTGCGCGACATTATTGGCACCCTTGTAGTTCAACCCCTTAATGTCCAATATCTCCTAAAAACGTGACCAGTGAAATGGCTTTGGACTATATAAGCATACATATTTGATGCATAAAAGCATTAAATAAAACAAGACAATTAAAAAAGGAAATAGTAGGAAACAGCATAAAAACTGGGACATTGCCAGGACATGATTATTCCCAAAAATAAAGAGATAAACCTACACCCTACCGTAGTTACCTAAATATTTTTTGTTGGATTGCTTGCCGTGAATCTAATCCAACAAAAAATATTTAGATAACTAAGGTAGGGTGTAGGTTTATCTCTTTATTTTTGGGAATATAAGGTGGGATGAACAGCGTTTTTTTGAATTAAATTAGGACATGATTATTGGCACCCTTTTAAATGATTCAAATCAGTTTGAACAGAAGAATCACATTCCCACTGCAGTAATATTAAACACACTTGTGATCAATTGTGAATACTCACATGACTTGAATCAACCAATGAATGGTGGCTCTAATGTTTAAAATGGTCACATTCATTCCCTGTTCTATTTTCACAGTGGTGAAGACAAGAGAGCTGCCTGAGATCATCAGAAAAGCCATGATCACCAAACATCAAACTTCAAAGTGATTCAAGACCAACTCCAAAGACCATGGAATTCCTGTATCTACTGTTCACAATGTTATTAAGACATTTTCTACTACTACTACTACTGAACATTTTATAGCGCTACAAGATGTATGCAGTGCTGCACAGACACATGTAAAAGACAGTCCCTGCTCATTAGAGCTTACAATCTAGTCAAGACAGAAAACACAGTAGCTGTAGACATGGGATACATCTAGGGCAGCAGTTCTCAACCTGTGGGTCGGGCCCCCACGGGGGTCGCCTCAGGATTTACCAGGGGTCACCTGACAAATCCCGGAAATTATTATTTGTTTTCTAATTTATTGTTCTAATTTGATCGCAAAGCCTAAAATGCCAAATACTTTGAATTTAATACATTTATATATTACTTAGGCTATCCTTACTTACTTTTACCTGTTCGCCAGAAACAATGCACATCGAGACGTTATTTAGATCACTTCCGGTTTTGTAATGGCGGACATGGGTCCTACCAAAATTAAATTTTCTATGTAATATTATATAACACCAGTGACTCCATTGAAAATGAACGACAGAGAGAAGAATACCAAGAAAAGAAAATATTGTGATGACTTTTTAAGGTATGGTTTCACCTCCATATTTTCAGCAGGGATTGAGAAACCACAATGCGTTATTTGTAATGAAGTTCTATCAGCGGAATCCAAGAAGCTAAACAAACTGAAATGGCATTTTGATGTAAGCATCCCACTTTTGTAGGCAATGATATTTGGTATTTTAAAAACAAAGCTGATGGAATAAAAAAAAAGCAGACTTGATATTGGCAGAAAGTTCCACCAGCAAACATAGCCGCTGTTGAAGCTTCATATATGGTGGCTCTCAGAATCGCCAAAGCCAAGAAAGCTCACACCACTGCCCTTCGTCAGCCTTTTTGAATAAAGCATACTAAAACCGTTGACTACAAAATCATAATAATTTTGAAATCAAATATTGTTACTTGTTATTGTGATTATTGTGTTTTAAATAAGTAAATTTTATAAATAAAAAACATATTGCAAAGGCCTATAATATATTAATTCAACAAATGATTACAGCGACAATGCGTTAACAGTAAAGGAAGAGACACGCATTTGATTTTATCATTGGGGTTGTCACAAGTTGACCAATAGTAAAAGGGGTCACGGTACAAAAAAGGTTGAGAACCGCTGATCTAGTGGGAATGGTAAGGAAACACAAAGAAGATCAGGTGAATCAAGATCCGAAAGCGGAAGCAAAGAAATGAGTTTTTATCCTGGATTTGAAAAGGGTCAGAGAAGACGTCTGATGTATAGACTCAGGTAGTTTGTTCCAGGCATAAGGAGCAGCAAGGTGAAAGGAGCAAAGTCTGGAGTTAGAAACAGAAGAGAAGGGCACATGCTCATGGAACTGTCAAGAACCTCCCAGGACGTGGGAAGAGGAAAATTAATCCAAGAAGCCTTTGGAGGTTAGGGCAAACTGTTGGAAACCCCCCACATACAACATCCAAAGAGCTTAAGGCTGACCTGGAGCAATCTGGAGTGGTGATTTCAACCTGCACCATATGCCATGCACTAAACAAAGAAGGACTTCATGGGCAAAGGCCAAGGAGAACCCCACTGCTCAAAGACAGACATAAAAAGGCATGCCTGATCTTTGCCCAAAGCCACCTTGAGAAACCACAGTCCTTCTGGGAAAATGTTCTGTGGACAGATGAAACCAAACTTGAGCTCTTTGTCAATGCAGACCAGTGATACATTTACAGGCGAAGAAATTAAGCTTATAAGGAAAGAAAACACCCTTCCTACAGTTAAATATGGTGGAGGTTCCATAATGTTGTGGGGCTGTTTTACTCCATCAGGAAGTGGAGCCTTAAACTAATTAAAGGAATCTTGAAGTCAGAGGACTACCAAGGTATTTTGGCGTAAAATATGCTACCTAGTGTCTGAAAGGAAGGTTTGGGTCGAAGGTCATAGGTCCTCCAGCAGAACAATCCCCAAAACATACATCCAAAAATGCACAAGAATGATTAAAAAGGAAAACAAAATGCTGTTTTAAACTTCCAAGCAATGAGTCCTGATCTCAATCCAATCGAGAACTTTTGGAAAGGTCTGAGATCTCCCATATTTAAAAGGAATCGTGGAAACATTCATAAGATGGAATAAATCACAGTTGAAGAGTGTGAGAAAGTACCAGCAGACAGATGTACAAAACTTATAGGTGACTGCAATAAACATTTGGAGGCTGTCATCACTGCCAAGGGTTGTGCAACCAGATATTAGTGAACGGTGCCATTGATCCTGCCCAAGTCATATTTTGTTTTTTTCTCAGAAATTACTACTTCTAAGTTGCACAGACATCTTTTTTTTGTTGTGTACCTTTGAACATACAATTAAAAATATTATGACAACATACAGTTGGAATATTTCCAATTATTTCTCAAGATATTGTATATAACATACCTAAAATGCAAGGGTGCCAATAATGTTGGCCACAACTGTATATTAAGGGCATTATTCAGCTGCCTGCCTGCCATCTATTTTAGTAGGACTACTCAATATACGAGTATGGTCCTAAACTTAAATGAATAAGTTATCTATTTAAGTTAGGACTGCTATTTTGGTAGCTGTACTAAACAGATAAAATTATCTGGAAAGTGGTTATCACTGCTATCCAGATAACATTTTGCACACTCCTGGACTCTCCTTTGCCCCTCTTTTTGTATATGAACAACATTTGGTCAGACCTCAAGTTGTCTGGCTAAAAGCTATCTGTTAGATGGCTCCAAATTATTTTAAAGAAAATAATTATGTGATTAACAGGTGAAGGCACATTTTAGAAAGGATGTCTGGCTGCATAATGTTCGATATGCAGTGGGAGGGGCAGCCAAGAAGGTGGTCACTTATAAGTGTCTTGTAAAATCAGCTTTTCTCCACCTTGAAAGATACACCTGTCCACTGCATAATAGCAAAAATGGGGATGCACAGAGTTATGGGCACGTACAGGAGTCTCTGCGTTTTAGAAACTTGAATGTGTTATATATGTGCGTCCACTGAATAAGGGTCATAGATGTATACATTACTCTTTTACAGAATGCAACCATGGATCTCTTCCCCTTGCCATTTTGCAAATGGGGATGTGTTGCAGTGAAGGAGACTAGAGAAATGCTTCTTCTGCATACTGGCGGGTATCTTTGAAGATGTAAATAGTATCAGCAGAGTGAATGGGCATTTCCCTCTTCATCGTAATGTTGTTATGCTGCTGAAATGAGCATCCTTAATAATCTTGTTTGTGCCCTGGAATTGAAAGGCCGCAGGCCCCCGTCCACCGGTAACCGCGGGGACGGCAGCTCGCTCGCGCCCATGCGCTTCGTCGGCACGTTGGGACGCCAGGAGGAGAGCAGCGTCTGGCATCCTCATTGGCTCCCGCTGGCGTTTTGAATGAGCGGGAGCCAATGGGGAAGATGGGACCTCAGGCGGGGGGGGGGGGGGGTAGTGCGGGGACTTGGCGTCCTCCTGCCTTTTCGTTTGTCGAGGCGGGAGGAGCCGGACGTGTGGCAGGACGAAGAGACCGTTCATAATTTTAAAATAATAATAAATTAATTGCCTGGCTCTGCTGCTGGCTGCTGTCGGGGCAGCGTTGGGGTGGCCGGTGTTTTCCCGGGGAGCCTGTCAGCTGCGGAGGAGTTGGACAGAGTCGTGGCAGTGGTGAGGCTGTTGGCTGCAGGGACGTGCTGGTGTCAGCTGCTTTCCAGGCCTGAGCAGCATCGGTGTGTGTGCCAGCGGTGAGTTGGAGGGGTGATGGTTGTGCTGTTTTTGTGCAGGGCTTAATAATAAAAAAACAAAACAAAAAAAAAACACATTTTGGAAGGCACTTTAAGCCTGTAGGTTAGTGATGTCGGGCAGGGGAAAAAGAGGGAGCCCAAGAAGGGGGAAAGGGTCGGGCAAGGGCACAGATAGTAGTGCAGGGGTATGTGAAGCTAATTCTTTAGGGCCTGATGGGCTTCAAGCTCATGTGGGAGGAGGGGTGTCCGGCAGGGGGCCTGGCAGGGGGCTTCCTGGGTCACTCGCTGCGGGCACTAGGGGGCGGGGGGGGGGGCCAGGGGCCGAGCTCCTAGCCGTAGCAGAGCACCCAGATGGGGCTTTCGCTCTCCAGGAGGTTTAGGACGCGGGGGAAGGTGCTGCAGGGGGATTCGGGTGTCCCAGTAGTTCGAGGGACGCAAGGCAGGTCTAGGGGCCTGGCAGGTGGTTCCTCAGGGCTGGGGGAGGCTCATGGGTATGTAGGAGCCCCGGGGGGTGGTATGGTTCCTGCGGGGGGCGGGGAGTGGGAACATCTGCACGGGGGTGGTGCCGGGTTTGCGCCTGCCAGCCCAGGGAATATATGGGGTACTATGGGGGGTGGTTATTCGCTAGCTTGGGAACACTGGCAGGGCGGGGGTCAAGGTTCTTCCCGTGCGGAGTGGCTAGGGGTGTGGTGATCTCCGTGGGCTCTGGCGGGTGTCCCTTCGCCTTTTCCTGTTTTTTCTCCACATGTATCTACTGGAGGGCTCTACGGGGGGCATCCTTGGATGGGTGCTTTCAGACAGAGGGATGGCATGACGGTGAGCATTGACGGGACTCCCTTGCCTGGTGGAACGGTGGGAGGAACTGAAGCTTCAACGATGCTGCGACCGGAGACGAGCGCGGCGTCGATGCGACAGGAGACCGGCGTGGCTACCGAGGTGGCATCAACGGCTGCAGGTGAGTTGGAGTTGGATGCTGGCGCTGCGATGCGGGATGCTGGCGCTGCGGTAGAAAGTGATACTCGGTCGGCCGCTCGGGGTAAGAAGCGGGCTAAAAAGCGTAGTAGGCATTCTTGTCATCGGCGTAGGCATTCTCGATCCTCCTCTTCCTCAACCACTGAGTCTTCGTTGAGTTCGTTATCGGAAGAACGGGGACATGGTCGGGAGGCCAGGGGGGAAGCGGGTGGTGCCGGACAGGTTGGAGCGGCGCCTACGGTGGTGGCTTTCTCTGAGTTGTGGGAGGGAGTGCCAAAAAATCTGCGGTGGAAAATTCAGAAGCGTCGCTATTTAGATATTTTCCGATTACTGGAAGGTCGTAAGCAGTCAGGGGACAGTCGGCGGAAGTGTAAGGCGGATGAGAAGGCTGGTAGGGTCCGGAGAGTGGCGCGGAACGTCGTGAATTGGACGCAGGCCTTCTTATGATTGGCTAATGTATGGGGGCATTTGCATCCGGAGCAGTATGGTATGCTTCTGGCTTACGTGGATTCCATCTTAGAGGCGTCTCAGACTCATGAAGGTTGGGCTTGGCTCAACTATGATGAGAAATTTCGTGATAAGATAGAAGAGAATCAAATGCTTTCCTGGGGAACGCAAGACATCAATCTTTGGCTGACGCAGATGGCGATCAGACCGGCAGGCGGATGTTCGAGCGGGCCAAGAGGTGGGCTGTCTGTTACCTCGAGTGCGGGCTGGCCCTTTCGATCAGGCGTGCCCCCTGTTGGGCAGAAGACTACGCAGGGGGGAGGGGGGACTGGGGACTTGTACTGCGGTTCAACAAGTCCTCATGCCCTTTTCCGGATTGTAAATTCCGGCACGCTTGCTCCATCTGTAATGGGGGTCACTCCGCACTCAAATGTGTCAAAAAGAGTGTCGGGGGAGCCCCGGTTCTGCCACACAAGTAAGAGGGGTTTGTGGAGCTTGGCTCCCACTCTGGTTGGTAGCGGCGCAACAGGCTCGGAATTCGCCTTCCGTTCGGCGGTTTGCGCAGGTGGTGCAGGAGAAATTGGCCAGCGAGATTGCTTTGGGCAGAGTAGCGGGCCCTTTTGGGGAACGGGCTTTTGCTGAATTTGTGGTATCTCCGTTGGGTATCATTCCGAAGAAGGAGCCTGGAAAGTATTGCTTAATACATAATCTTTCCTTCCCCATTGGTTCCTCAGTCAATGATCACATTCCTAAGGAATTGTGCGCAGTGCGTTATGCCTCCTTTGATGAGGCAGTTGAGCTGGTGCGGGCGTGCGGGCCTGGGTGCTTGCTGGCGAAGGTGGATATTGAATCGGCCTTCCGTTTGTTACCAGTGCACCCATCGGCTTTTCATTTGTTGGGGTTTTGCTTTGAAGACAAATTTTACTTTGACAAGAGCATGCCTATGGGTTGTTCGATTTCCTGTGCTTATTTCGAACAGTTTAGCTCGTTTCTACATTGGGCATTTGTGGACTGGGTGGGGTGTGCCTCGGTGGTGCATTACTTAGACGACTTTCTCTTTGTTGGTGCCGTGCAAACGGGGCAGTACATGGCATTGTTGGAGGGCTTTGTGCAGTTGGCCCGGGTGTGGGGTGTTCCTTTAGCAGCTAGTAAGACTGAGGGCCCGGCGACTACCCTTACCTTTTTGGGTGTTGAGTTGGATTCCGTGGCAATGGTAGCTCGTCTGCCGCAAGAGAAGGTCTCGAAGCTGCGGGTGTTGGTTGCGAATGCGTTGGTTTCCCGCAAGCTGACATTGCGGGAAATGCAGTCTTTGTTGGGTTCACTTAATTTTGCTTGCAGAGTTATCCCTATGGGGAGAGTCTTCTTGCGGCGGCTTGCCGCTGCTACCGCCGGCGTTGCTAAGCCCCATCATCGGATCCGGTTGTCAAGCAGCATGCGGGCAGACTTGGGGATATGGGATGCTTTTCTCAGTGACTTTAATGGTACTATGGTCTTGAGAGCCCGGGAGATGACTTCTGCGGATTTGCAATTGAACACGGATGCAGCAGGGGGTTTGGGCTTGGGTATTTACTTTGGGGGTTCTTGGTGTGCGGCGGGTTGGCCGCAGTCCTGGCGGGATGGCGGGCTTACGAAGAATATTACATTTCTGGAGTTGTTCCCCATTCTGGTGGTGCTGTCGTTATGGCCTGATAAACTTCAGAATTGTACCGTGCGTTGGTGGTGCGACAATGAAGCAGTGGTGTCTGTGATCAACAATTATTCCCCGAGATGCAGGCCAGTAGCTGATCTGATGCGGCACGTGGTTCTCGTGTGTTTGCAGTTGAATGTAGTGATTAAGGCTCGTCATATTTCAGGGAGTCATAACAGGATTGCTGATGCTCTTTCCCGTTTTAAGTGGGAGCTGTTTCGGACCTTGGCGCCCGATGTGGACGAGGAGGGGACATCAGTCCCGGAGCACTTATGGCGGATTGGCCTCGGGACATGATGGAACTGCTGAGGAACTCAGTATCATCGGCAACTTGGGTAGCATATAAACGGGGCTGCTGCAGTGTGGTGTCATTCTTGGCACTGCAGGGATGGCAGTGTGGTCCAGCCTCAGATCAGCTGTTGGGTCAGTATGTGTCGGCGGCGAAGGCTGCAGGACTGTCGTGGGCTACCGTCCGTCGGAATTTAGCGGGATTCTCCTTTTTTGCGCAGGCCGTAGGGTGGGGGGCGGCGGGCGGGGGATTTTTAACACGTAGACTTCTGCAAGGTTGGGAGCGGGCCTGCCCTTCGCCGCGGGATTGGCGGCACCCTATAACGCACGACTTGCTGCGACGTTTGTGTGGCGCATTGCCTCGGGTGGTTTCGTCCTCTTATGAAGGGGTGCTTTTTCAGGCTGTCTTTTCGGTAGCCTTTTTCGGCGCGTTTCGAGTGGGTGAATTAGTGGCGGAATCGGGTCAGATTTGCCATGGGAGAGAGGTTCAAGTACATCAAGTGTGATGGACTGGGGGCGGGGTTCAGATACTTCTTGCCCGTTCCAAGACGGATCGGGCGGGGAGAGGCACGTGGGTGGAATTGGCCGCAGTACGAGGTTCTCCCTCTTGCCCTGTTGCCCTACTAAAAGCGTACTTACGCGTGCGGCCTGATACTGCCGGTAGTCTTTTTATACATCAGGACGCACGGGTGCTTACGCATTTCCAGTTTTCGGCGGTGCTGCGGCTGTCGTTACGCTGTATCGGCAATGATCCGGGGGCGTTCGCTCCTCACTCCTTCCGGATTGGGGCAGCGACTAGTGCTGCAGCGGCGGGTCTGCCGGAGCAGGATATTCGTCGGATTGGGAGATGGAGGTCGCAGGCCTTCCGCAGTTACGTGCGTTTGTAGGGGCGGTGGGGGGGGCACTAACTTTATTTTATCCTTTCTGTTGCAGGAAAAGTGCAAGGCTCGTGTTGCTGTTGGGCGATTGGCCACTCCTATGTGTACTGGGCTGGTCAGCGAGCAGCGGCGAGGCCTATAGGGCTGAATCTGGGACTTACTGAGCTGGCGGTGACCATCACATGGCTGGGTGAGCGCGGACTGCGGTGGATCCAGCTCTTGCCTTTGCTTCGGCACCACCAGCGGTCGAGAGGCGTGCCGGACATCTTGCTGCTACACTTAGGAGGCAACGATCTGGTTTCGTGGACTTGCCGACAGTTGATTCGAGCAGTGCAGAGGGACTTGGGGGTGGTGTTGGGGATGTTTCCAGGCATTATTTTGGTTTGGTCGGATATCATTCCAAGGCCGTCCTGCTGGGCTCAGCGACGGTGGTCACGGGGGGTGACTAAGATTAACCGTCAAATCGGTCGATGGGTGGGGGAGCTGGGAGGCTGTCAGATCCTTCACTCTTGGGTTGACGTGGCTTGCCCTGGCCTCTATAGGCCGGATGGGGTGCATTTGTCCCCGATTGGGTTGGATTTACTTCTTAATGATTGGCAGGAGGCCTTGGAAGGTATTAGGTTGCGGACGGGGGCTGGTCGCAGCTTACCTTTTGGGGGCGGCTCAGGTCATGGCTGACTTGAGCCGGTGGCGGGATCCCGGAGGTTTCTGGGGTCCGGAGCCGGAGGCAAGCATGAGGGCGGGGGTGTGGTACCCCCGACCCGGTTAATCCCTCAGGTTTTTGCTAATAATATGGCGAAGCCGGAAGAGGGAGGGCGTGGAAAATTTGTTGGGCCTGTGCCCGGGAAAGCGGAAGCGGCGTCACCTTGCTACTAACATGGCTGGTGAGGGCTCGCTCTGCTTTGGGGGTGGGGGGGGGGAGTTATAATGCGTTAAGTTGTATTGGTTGGTTTGTTATAAGAAAAAGGTTATTAAAGCTGCGACCAGTTAAGACCAAGAGTGTGTCATGTGTTTTGTGCTGAATATTGTGTTTTTGAGGGTAAGTTATTGAGGTGGGGGGAGGGGCGAGAGGCGACATGTCCACCTTACCTGGTTACAGGTATGGTCACAGATGTCCCTGAAGGCAATTTCAGATGTGCAGCACTGTATTCATCTTGTAGCACTATACAAATGTTCAGTAGTAGAATTATCGGGCTTTCTAAAATGGCTCCAGGAATGTCTCTGTAATTTGAACATGTGAACGTCCATTTTTGGATGCCCAAATCATGGATAGAGCTTCTAAAATGATCCTGTTTGTTAACCAGGACTCCATGGTGTATGGAATTTCAGAGCAGAAGCTTTTCTCCGTGCACTCTGTTTATTAATGTTTGTTTGCTGTATTATAGCTATAAGAAATACTCTTGACAACTGAGGTCCTGTGTTATTATTGAACAATTGCTTGACCAGGGGGCAATGTGATGTTTGTTCGTGTACTTTTAAGGCAGATCCTATTTTCATCAACACAAGTTGAGCAGCAGTAGTGTTACCCAATACTTACTTCATAAAGTCAAAAGTTTACATGGTGCTCAAACCAACAAAATCCTTAGGTTGCACTTTGCAAATGAATTTGCAAAAAACAAGATCAAAGAAATAGTATTTTAATTTAAAAAAGGACTAGAGCAAGCACTCAAATATCTTTCATATTGCTACTAATGTCTATTAATGCCATTACATTTCTCTTCACCAAATATTGTACACTCATAAGAATAGAAGAACTGCCAATACCGGGTCACACCAAAGGTCCATCAAGGCCAGTATCCTCTTTCCAGTCTTGGCCAATCTAGGTCACAAGTATCTGATAGGATCCCAAAAGACAGACAGATTTACTCCAGTCCACTTTAATAATGGTTTATAGACTTTTCTTCTAAGAACTTGTCCAAACTTTTTTTAAACCCAGCTACACTAACAGCTTTTACTGCATCCTCAGACAATGAATTGCAGAGATTAATTACACATTGAATGAAAACATATTTCTCTGATTAGTCATAAATGTACTACTTAGTAGTTTCATTGCTTGTCCCCTAGTTTTTATACAGTTTGAAGGAGAAAACAACTGATTCACGTTTACTCTTTCCACTCCAATCATTATTTTATAGACGTCTATTTTATAGACCATCTCTTCTCTAAGCTGAAGAGCCTTAAATCTTTTAAACCTTTCTTCACAGGAGTATCCTTCTATTCCCTTTATCGTTTTGGTTGCCTTTCTCTATACCTTTTCTAATTCTATCTTGTTTTAGTTGCAGCGATCAGAACTGCACATAATACTCAAGGCGCAGTTTCACCATGGAGCAATACAGAGACATTCTAACAGCTTTCTTGGCTGCCACTGCACACCGAGCAAAGGATTTTAACATATTATCCATGATGATGCCTAAATTCTTTTCCTGGATGGTGACTCCTAATGTGGAGCCTTGCATTGTGTATTTATAATTTGGGGGTTATTCTTTCCTAAATGCATAACTTTGCACTTTTCCACATAAATTTTAATCAGCAATATGGACTCCCAGTCTCTCCTCACTCATTGTTCCCATTTCCACATCATTTATAAATATGTAACAAGCCGTGGGCCTAATACATACCCTTGGAGCACTTCACTATTCACCTTTCCTCACTGAGAAAATTGACCATTTAACCCTATTCTCAGTTTTCTGTCTTTTAACTGTTTCCCAATCCACAATAGGACACTGCCTCTTATCTCAAGTCTCTCATGAGGGACCTTGTCAAAGGCTTTCTGAAAATTCAAATACACTTTGGGGGTTATTTTAGGAGCTCTATTCATGGCTTTTGACATCTGAAAACAAGCATACAGATGTCCAAAACATGGAGACTTCCCTGGAGTCAATTTAGAAAGCTGTTTCTAAGTAGGATGGGGGGCGTGGTGTAGGTGAGTCTGTGGCCTTCCTAAAAACCTGAACACCATTGCCAAGTGTCCCAAGAGTGTTGCCTTTCGCACCAATTCCTGCCTTCCACTAAGGACTAGGTCTAAAATAGCTCCCCCTCATGTCAGTCCCTGAAGCAATTGCTCCATGAAGCAATCATTTATTTCTTCTAGAAACTTTATATCTCCCTAGCATATCCTGATGTGACATTGACCCAGGCGATACTAGGGTAATTGAAATTACCCATTAATTACTGTGTTGCCAATGTTGTTAACGTCCCTTCTTTCTATTAGTATTTCTTCATCTGTCTGTTCATTCTTGCTGGGTAAACAGTAGTACACCCCTATTGCTCTTCTCTCCCACTTCTTGCATGGAATTTCTGTTCATAAAGATTCTACAGTACATTATATTTCCTGAAAAACATTTATCCTACTTGACTCGATGCCCTCTTTAACATATAACACTACCCCTGGTATCACAATGTTCCATTGGTTATCCTCCTTCCCCCAGTTCTTAGAGATGCAATTATGTCTACCTTTTCATTTAGTGCTATATATTCTTAGTTTTTAAACTCCTAGTTTAGAGTTGTTAAGGGAGTAGAGACATCTAAACTAAAATAAAGGTCTTTAGGATTATTTGGCATTTTTTATGCTATTATTTTTATAGTTCAATCTCTTTATTCAACACTATGCTCCTGTATACAATTTCCAGTAAATACAACTACCTTGTATAAACTCCAGAAAAAATTGTATAAATTATACAAAGTATACTATAACAAGGAAAATAAAATAGAAGCATATATCAATTTTTTTTCTTTTATCCCTTGACCTCCCCAAATTCCTCCCCCCTCCCCCCTCCCCCCCCCCGGAGATTCGTTGCTTGGCCTCAGTCAGATGCCCTTTGAAAGTCTCCAGCACTTTTACCTCACCTTCAAGTTTTGTGAAAAGTTTGTTGAATTTGTGTTCTAATGTCCTAATGACTGCCTTGGTCACCTCTACAGCCAGTGAATCGGCCACTCTGTCCATGCCGCTATTGCCATTGCTTTTGGCTGCGGACCTGGGCGCCATCTTAGTTTCAGGTAGCCTTTGCTTCTCTTTGTCTTACACACGAACACCTGAACCAGATATCAAAAAGGCTGGGCCATCCCTTTTTAACATTTGGTCAGAAAATAATGGTTCAGGTGGGTTTTTCAGGGGTAGGCCCCGAAGTTCCAGAAATAAGGATCTGTTCTGAGCTCACCATATGTTATTATTTCTTGTTTGCTTCTCAATGAACTACTACTAATATGTTAAGGGTTAATCACTTCTGGATGAAAAGACCCTGCCGTATCAAATTTTATCCTCTCTCTTAATTGGGATAATGAACTATAAATTAAGGAATGTGTCTGGGATGGGTAGGAAAAAGACTAGCTACCCGTCTGGTTTCTTTTAAGGCTAAGAGGGCCTACATAGATCTAGCAGAAATTGATTTTAATGCCAGCTGCTGTCGTTTGTCTGCTTAGAGCCTACCTAAATGTAACAGAAATTAATTTTTAACCTCTAAAGCATGCTGAGAAGTATTTTGGCTTTTTAAATGAAATAAAAAATTAACTTCTCCAAATAAACCCACAAGCTCTCCTCTATCTCAGTCACCAAGTTTGTGAATGAAATAATGTTTACCGACTCACAGAGGCTTCATCCATTCTCAGCTTTCCCTCAGAAAAGAACACTCCTTGGTTTTCTTAGGGGCGTGGATATAAAATTTGATTAATGAATGTACATTTTTAAAACATTCTTAAAGCAACATTGCACACATTAATTTAGAGGATTTATTCACATAAAATCAAGTTAATGTGCCTGTATTAAGAGCATACAATGCTGTGAACTAAAACCACAGTCCAAATACTCACCCCTGTTTCTTTCCTGACACCTATCAAAACTGTAGAATATAAATTTACACTCACAAGTACCTTAAAAAGCCGTATCGTACAATTACAATATGATTGTTTTTTAGTTAGTTTGTTTAGATTTCCCACCTCTCACACCCCATTTTATCCTCTTCCATCTCTGCAGGGAAATTTGCTGTGTTTATATTTATCTATCACGATGGCAGAGGACAAGAGAGGAGTTTCCTCAGAGGACCTTTAACTTTGTTCTTCTGTTAGGTGGAATCACTCCTGCAGCAAGAATTATCCAAGAAAACTGTTTCCAACCACAACCCTGTCATCTCCTGCAGAGGGGAGACTCAAAAAATGGGGTTCTTGGATTGCAGTATAGAGGAAAGCAGACCATGGCAAGAGCTCTAATAATTAAAAGGAAACTGACAGTCATGCAAGATAATATTAAACACTGTACTTTGCAGGAAGAGAATATTTGGGTTACAACGAGGCACTGTTAGATAAGCAATGCCCAAATAACTGTCCTAAGTGTCCTTACTCTGCCCTTATTCTTTGCCATGCTGCCAGCATCCCGCTAATACAAATAAAAGATATTAAGAAGTTTTCTCATTAATGAATGTGTAGATTCATTACTGAATAAAATATAGCCTCCCTGAGTATTAGATAACATCGTATGTGTGAAATATGAAGATTAAAGTTAGATCGCTGAGCAGTTTGCAAGGCCATGCAACCATTTTAAATTATTTTCTTTTCTCCTCTACTCAACCCAGTTTCACAATGGACCATTAAACATTGATAATTAAAACAAAATATATTGGAATTGTTTATCTCCGACTTTGTAAGGAAATGAGGTTTACAGTATTGTCTGTTACACATGAATTCTTGAGAAATTCTAATTAGAATAATTTGGTGTAAGTAGCCCTTTTTATAGAAAAGGACATTTCTTATGGTTAAGGTTTATTTTAATTTATAAAAATGTAGACACCATCTTATCTAAACTGGGCCTTCAAAGCGATTTACAACAGATAAAATAATATAATAAAATAATTTTAATGAATCCACCCCCCCCCCCAGCCAACACTCCAGATTCCCAACTCCATATCTAATACCATAAAGGGACAAAACCCCAAAAGCCACACCCAGCTAAATAGCCGGAAATAAGAAGGTTTTAAACGCCCTCAAATTTTCTTACTTCAACTCTCAAAAAAGCAGCTTGTTCCACAACCTGGGGGCCACTTTTTAGAATGCTCTTTCTCGCCAACAAGTTTTTCCCATCGCCATCGTCAGCAATGCCAGAAGACTGCTCTGTCTAAAGATCAAAGGCTGCAATGGGACATGCCACTGTATTCCATCACTGAAGTAAGTAAGGCAGTTGGCATGTAAACCTTGAAAGTCAAAACTAGCATTTTAACTGCAGCTGATGAAGTACCAATAGCTAATGTAAACTGCCTAAAGGAGAGTGAGCACTTTTTCTTTTTTTACAGCCAAATATTGCATGAGTTACTAGGACTTTTTTTGAGTGGGTACTCGGTGGTACTGAGTACTGGCATCTTTTTTATTGTGTGCTAAACTTATATATTAATGAAATAGCCCTGGCATCATTTTCATTGTGTCCTAAATGCATATATTTATTTTATTTATTTACATTCTCTTATATACCGCGCTATTCTGCATCAGTGCGGTTTACATTGAACAAACTGAAATTACATTGAACAGGGCATTATAACTTGGAGCTAACTATTTTACAGGGAACATGGGCTATGGAGGGTTAAGTGGCTTGCCCAAGACCACAAGGAGCACCTGTGGGACTAGAAACCCCAGTCCTTCCGGCCCAAGGTTGCTGTCCTCTAGTGGGATTTGAACCCCCGACCTGAAGTACCTTGCCCCAACCACTAGGCCACTCCTCCACTCCATATATTAATGAAATAGCCCTGCGTATGAGTACTGGCACCTTTTTTTGCTAGAAGAAAATGCACTCTGAGTTGCTATATTCTGAGCAACCTGCAGCTGCCTTAGATTTTCCCAGTTATTTATTTATTTTATTTATTTATTTATTTAACAGTTTTTATATACCGTCTTTCTTCAATTCAAGACGGTTTACAGAGAACATAACATGACAGTATATTTCAACTGATTACATAGAACCAAACTACATAACAAGAATATATATGGTTAATATAAGTAACTTTTGTACATGAGGAGTCTTTATGGACAAGAACTATTTACATGCTTATTTACAGGAGAGGTTAGGGAGAGGTCATAGGGAAATGAATTGGGTGTAGAGAGAGGGCTATGGTGGTAGGGAAAAATGTTCTTGGAAGAGATGAGTTTTTAGCTTCTTCCGGAACTCGGTATGATCGGAGCAGTTCCATAGTTCACATGGTAGGGCATTCCATAAAGAGGGGGCATAAAGGGAGAATGCCCGATTACAGATAGTTTGATTGCATTTTCTCTTAGTAGTTGGGATAGTAAGAAGGTTTTTAGTGATAGTGCGGCGTGTTCTATTGTTGTTGGAATTGGATAGGAGTGAGGAGGGGCATGGAGCTGACTCATTGGAAATTATTTTATGTATGAGGGTGATTACTTTGAATTTAACTCTGGACTGAATGGGAAGCCAGTGGAGATTATGGAGGATTGGCGTTATGTGTGATCGTCTAGGGTTATTTGTGATGAGACGAGCTATTGTGTTCTGTGCCATTTGGATAGGGTGTATGCTGTTTTTGGGAAGGCCATGATAGATGAGATTACAGTAGTCAAGGGATTGGATGGTGAGAGCCTGGCAGACAGTGCGAAAGAAGTCGGGGTTTAGGAGAGGTTGGAGGTTCCGAAGAGTACGTAGTTTTGCATATATTGTATAAGAGGTTCTTTTTATCTGTTCAGTGAATGTGAGGTTCTGATCGAGGATAAGACCAAGATATTTCACTTGATTTTTAATGGTGAGGGTGAGATCACCAAGAGTAAGGGTTGTTGGTGGAGTATAGGAAGTGTTGGTAAATACTTGAAGAGCTTCGGTTTTAGATTGGTTAATTAGGAGATTATGATGGAAGAGCCAAGTCCTTAGGTTTGTGAGGCATTCGCTTATGTTGGTAAAGTTAGGGTTTGGTATATTGAAGGGCATGAAGCACATAATGTCATCCACATATAATTGGTAATGGATTCCATGGCTTTGGAAAATCTTGCAAACTGGTTGAAGGAAAATATTGAATAGTAGAGCAGATAAACTGGATCCTTGGGGGACTCCCTGTTTTAGGATAAATGGTAGGGATGTGTCATTACCTATGCGGACCTGTTGTGTTCTATTTTCTAAGTAAGAGTGGAACCATCTTAGGGTTGTGTCCCTCAGTCCTATTTAGTGGAGCCTGTCTAAGAGTTGGTGGTGGGGAAGGGAATCCAAGGCCTGAAGATAAGTCGAGAAATATGAGAAGGCATCTTTGGGTGGGATTCTGGGTGCATAGGTACAATGAATCTAAGAGAGAAGCAATAAGGGTTTCAACTCCATGGTTCTTTTTGAAGCCATGTTGGAATAGGTCAAGGGGAGTGTGTTCATCTATAAAATTCTGAAGTTGAGTTTGGACTAGTTTTTCAGTTATCTTAGCGAGGAAGGGGATACTGGAGATGGGCCTGTAGGAAGTAGGTAAAGTGGGGTCAAGCTTTGATCCTTTTAGGATGGAACGGATTGTGGCACATTTTAGTGGTGCTGGTACGGAGCCAGTCTGGAGGGAGGCTTGTACAATGTGAAGTATGTAAGGGCTAATGTAGCTTCTTGTGGTCTTAAGCCAAGAGACAGGGCAGGTGTCAAGGGCAGAAGTTGAAGCATTTAGTTCTTTGATGACCTTGGTTATGTTTTTCAGGGTGAGGAGTTCAAAATCGTTCCAGGTATTTGAGGGGGTGAGAGCATGAGGCTTGATACTGTGGTCATATATTGGTTGTTAAGTGGGGTGGGAGGAATTTTGAGGTGAGGTGGTTGGCTATGGTTTGGGAGGTTATTTTTGGTGGCTGGTCCTGATGTAGGGGTTCACTTATTAAAGATTTGGCAATGGAAAAGAGTTCTCTGGGTTTATTGAGAAAGCATTGGATCATATTTTCATTGTATTCTCTTTTGTGTCTTAGGGTTTCTGAGCAGTAAGCTCAGAGTTTTCCTATATAGTTCATATGTGTGTTTGGATCTCGAGAACATCTCCATTGACGTTCCAGGCGTCTGAGTTCTCTTTTAAGGTCTCTTAGTTTCATAGAATACCAGGGAGCTCTTCTTTGTTGGTTTTGAGAAAGTTGTTTTGGTGGTAGTAGGGCAGCAGTGGTGAGGATTTTGTTCCATTCATTGATGTGGGAGTCTTGGTTCAGGTGTTTGCTGTTGAGTAGATCCAGTGATGGTATTATTTGGTCAAGAAAGTTGATGGCATTGAATTGTTTGAATTTGCGGGTATGTTGGGGAGGTGTAATTTGCTGTCTTTTATGTGAGGAGTAGGGGATTGAGAAGAGGATAAGGGAGTGATCTGAACATGGGATAGTCTGAATGGTGTGTATGATCTGTCTAGAGGATAATGTTTGCTGTGGGATAAATATTAGGTCCATGATATTGCCTTTGGAGTGAGTGGGTAGTTCTAGGATTTGGGTAAAGTGGAGAGCATCCATTGCTTGGAGAAATGTGGTAGACTGCTTCAAGGTTGTCGAGTGTAGGTTTAAGTCACCTAGGAATATGAGTGGACATGAGATGGGTTGGGGGGAGCAAGCTGTCTCAAGTATCGTGGAGAGATCAGTTGTGTCGGACTGGGGTGCCCTATAAAGGAGGTGTAGAGAAAGGATAGGATTGGAGACTCTGATGGAGTCCATACCTGGGGTAGATATAGATTTGACTGTAGAGAAGTGTAGGTTGGATCTTGATATAACAGCTATTCCTCCGCCTCTGCTGGATATTCTGTTGCAGACATTAATAGAGTATGCATTGGGACATATTTGGTTTATTAGGACAGAGTCAGATTCTTGGAACCAGGTTTCAGTGAGACAAAGTATGTCCAAATCATAGTCGAATATAAGGTCAGCAATTAGGGGGATTTTATTCCTGGCTGAGCAGACATTGAGTAGGGCACATTTGAGGGGAGGGTAGAGGTTGTCTGAGGGAACGTTGGGGATGAGGTTGGGATTTGTACTGAGCAATTTGAGTTAGCAGATCCGAGAGTGGAGGTTAGTAAGAGTGTGAGGTAGACAGGATGGGGTGTTTGAGTATCTGGGTGAGTGGATTATTGGGATTAGCGTACTATGCTTTACTATAAGGGCATATGAAAGGAGGAATGAGATGATGTGTTGTATGAGGAGACTGGCCCACAGAGCAGATAGGTGAAGTTTGGGTGACTCCATTTTTTGGGTGAGTTAGGTGGAGGAGAGAGAGGCTAGGTCTTGGTGGGGGGGGGGGAAGGAGTGGGGTGGTTGGATACAAAGCTGGAGTGGATGGGGGAGTTGAGAATTAGTTGTGGATCAGTGAGAAGAACTTGGAAGAGCTTGATGGTATATGTTTTACAGTAAGTAATATATTATACAATTGTGGCTAGGGTAAAAGCAATGGAATGTAGAGTTCTTGTATCTAGCTCAATCAGGTTTAGACAAACAGCATAAGATATGGCGGCATTCAAGTATAATTGCGATTTGTATAACAAGACAGAGATAATTATGGTGTAGTAGGAGTGTGTACCTTTTTATGAGCTGCTTACATTCAGTGCCTGAGAGCATGGCATGAAGTTCACTGTTAATGTCCGATCAGTGTTAGGGTTGCTGTGTCATTGAGCATGAGGTTGCTGGTGAATTTGGGGGATAGGCTGGGCTTCAGATGTCCTTTGTCTTCTTTGTTTCGGTCCACGCCGAAGGGCCACGTTAATCCTATATATGGAGTGTGGCAAAAACTCAACACACTCATCACAAAAGCCTGCGTGGCATTTAATAAAACTGACCACTCTAAAAAAGGAGATAGCTGCTTCACTGTCCAAAGTTGGTCATAAGTTCGCTGCATCACCACTTTAATCTGGGGAGCAAATAAGCAATCAAAATCTAGGAGAACACCCAGATCTTAATTGGAGTCCTTCATTTCTAGCCTGCAACTCAACTGGGACCAATCAAGCTCATCTATATATATAGCTTTAGATTTCTATAGGTTAATAACCATGGGCCCATTATTGAGCTAGGCTCATTTTTGAAGGGCTATGTGCCTCATCAGTGCATAGCCCTCCCCACCAACCTCTAAATTGGGTTTTCCTCGCCTATCTTTTCGGCATAGATTGCTAACCGGGCAGCATGCAATATCGCTGATGCCTGGTTATCGCTTCTCGCCAACTCCGCTCCATCCCAGAATGCCCCTGAGATACCCCGATGCTAACCAGATAGCATTGGGGCATGTAGGGGAGTTAGAAAGGGATATACAATGGCACTAACCATGTAAGTTTCCTTGAATATCCCAATTTTAAGACATTTACACAGTTTACTGGACTGTAAACTGTGTAAATGTTTTTAGAAAATTGGGCCCCATATGGCTAGCTTTGATCTAATGCTCTTTTAACTTTCCAATGGCTTTAAAATAATGCAAATACCACTCTAAAGCTTTTGTAATAAAATTTCAATTGGACATAAATTGATGCAGTGCATAATGTATTCATATAAGGGGTCATTCTGAGGCTCGAATAGGGGGATTGATATCCCGTTGGGATGTCCATCCCCGCTATTCGGCCCCTCTGCTGACCCCGACCAACTTATCTGCACGTTGTATGGGGAAGTTAGACGGGGCAGGAAGGGGGCATTGTGGGGGCAGAGTTAGGGCGGGCAGTGGGTTCTCTGTGGCCCCGGACGTACAGGGCTGATTCCAAAGTCGGCCCTGTATGTCCGGGGCTGGTTGCCTGTATGGGGAACTTATTCCACCTCTGAGGTGGAATAAGTTCCCCTAGTCGGTGGGGGATGGCAGGCCTGGGACACAGCAAAGGTGGGAGGGGGCAGAGGAGATTCCCTTCACCCTCATCCTGGCCTTGGGATGCCAGATGGGGGGGTCGGGCAGTGGGGAATGAAACTTCATGTCCGGCGGCCAGGGATCGTGGATCCTGACTGAGTTAGCCGGGCAAGGCCTGTACGTGCAGGCTGACCGGAACTGGGGTCCCGATCTGCACGTACAGGCCTGGATGCAATTCTGGTCCCGCGAGGCAAGACATGTTCTGCGGGATCAGAATCCCATCTAACTCTGTGTGTCCGGTTCCGACCAGGCGCACAGAGAGCCGGGATGTCCAGGACTGAATCAGGCCCGTAATGTTTGCAGGAAAGGGGTCAAGAAAGAATAACAGGCAAGACTCATGGATATGTGGAGACTGCTTCAGGTAGGGGTATGTCAATCTATACTTGTGAAGTTATACTTGCGATAGACAGCAGGAGCTAAAACTAATTCCTGAAAAAGAATGTTAGGTTAGGATCCTGATGCTTGGAGTCTTATTTACTGGCGTCAGATAGATTCATATGAGTAAGGCTGTATCTATGTTGTTGGTGGTAGAGTTCAAATCGCAGAGGAGCTCATGCTGTTAGATCTTTTTTGAAGGCCAGGAATTAATCATCCTTTAGGTTGCTTGGGCCAACTGCCTAATGGCCACGCCAAAGGGCCTTCTGGCGAGGCCCTCAGGCGCAGGCCCGCCGGCGCGGGTGCGCCAGGTGGCGCCCTCTTTAAAATGTGCTCGGCTTGCCCCGATTGGGCAGAGTCTGCTTCTGGGCTGTCCCGCTGCAGGAACAGCTCGATCCCTCCAGGGAGAGCACGCGGGGGATGAAAGGGCTGCTGGTCAGTGAAGCGCCCTCTTTAAAATGTGCTCGGCTTGCCCCGATTGGGCAGAGTCTGCTTCTGGGCTGTCCCACTGCAGGAACAGCTCGATCCCTCCAGGGAGAGCACGCGGGGGATGAAAGGGCTGCTGGTCAGTGAAGCGCCCTCTTTAAAATGTGCTCGGCTTGCCCCAATTGGGCAGAGTCTGCTTCCGGGCTGTCCCGCTGCAGGAACAGCTCGATCCCTCCAGGGAGAGCACGCGGGGGATGAAAGGGCTGCTGGTCAGTGAAGCGCCCTCTTTAAAATGTGCTCGGCTTGCCCCGATTGGGCAGAGTCTGCTTCTGGGCTGTCCCGCTGCAGGAACAGCTCGATCCCTCCAGGGAGAGCACGCGGGGGATGAAAGGGCTGCTGGTCAGTGAAGCGCCCTCTTTAAAATGTGCTCGGCTTGCCCCGATTGGGCAGAGTCTGCTTCTGGGCTGTCCCACTGCAGGAACAGCTCGATCCCTCCAGGGAGAGCACGCGGGGGATGAAAGGGCTGCTGGTCAGTGAAGCGCCCTCTTTAAAATGTGCTCGGCTTGCCCCGATTGGGCAGAGTCTGCTTCTGGGCTGTCCCGGTGCAGGAACAGCTCGATCCCTCCAGGGAGAGCACGCGGGGGATGAAAGGGCTGCTGGTCAGTGAAGCGCCCTCTTTAAAATGTGCTCGGCTTGCCCCGATTGGGCAGAGTCTGCTTCTGGGCTGTCCCGCTGCAGGAACAGCTCGATCCCTCCAGGGAGAACATGCGGGGGATGAAAGGGCTGCTGGTCAGTGAAAGCGCCCTCTTTAAAATGTGCTCGGCATGCCCCGATTGGGCAGAGTCTGCTTCTGGGCTGTCCCGCTGCAGGAACAGCTCGATCCCTGCAGGGAGAGCACGCGGGGGATGAAAGTGCTGCTGGTCAGTGAAGCGCCCTCTTTAAAATGTGCTCGGCTTGTCCCGATTGGGCAGAGTCTGCTTCTGGGCTGTCCCGCTGCAGGAACAGCTCGATCCCTCCAGGGAGAGCACGCGGGGGATGAAAGGGCTGCTGGTCAGTGAAGCGCCCTCTTTAAAATGTGCTCGGCTTGCCCCGATTGGGCAGAGTCTGCTTCTGGGCTGTCCCGCTGCAGGAACAGCTTGATCCCTCCAGGGAGAGCACGCGGGGGATGAAAGGGCTGCTGGTCAGTGAAGCGCCCTCTTTAAAATGTGCTCGGCTTGCCCCGATTGGGCAGAGTCTGCTTCTGGGCTGTCCCGCTGCAGGAACAGCTCGATCCCTCCAGGGAGAGCACGCGGGGGATGAAAGGACTGCTGGTCAGTGAAGCGCCCTCTTTAAAATGTGCTCGGCTTGCCCCGATTGGGCAGAGTCTGCTTCTGGGCTGTCCCGCTGCAGGAACAGCTCGATCCCTCCAGGGAGAGCACGCGGGGGATGAAAGGGCTGCTGGTCAGTGAAGCGCCCTCTTTAAAATGTGCTCGGCTTGCCCTGATTGGGCAGAGTCTGCTTCTGGGCTGTTCCGCTACAGGAACAGCTTGATCCCTCCAGGGAGAGCACGCGGGGGATGAAAGGGCTGCTGGTCAGTGAAGCGCCCTCTTTAAAATGTGCTCGGCTTGCCCCGATTGGGCAGAGTCTGCTTCTGGGCTGTCCCGCTGCAGGAACAGCTCGATCCCTCCAGGGAGAGCACGCGGGGGATGAAAGGGCTGCTGGTCAGTAAAGCTCCCTCTTTAAAATGTGCTCGGCTTGCCCCGATTGGGCAGAGTCTGCTTCTGGGCTGTCCCGCTGCAGGAACAGCTCGATCCCTCCAGGGAGAGCACGCGGGGGATGAAAGGGCTGCTGGTCAGTGAAGCGCCCTCTTTAAAATGTGCTCAGCTTGATCCCGATTGGACAGAGTCTGCTTCTGGGCTGTCCCGCTGCAGGAACAGCTCGATCCCTCCAAGGAGAGCACGCGGGGGATGAAAGGGCTGCTGGTCAGTGAAGCGCCCTCTTTAAAATGTGCTCGGCTTGCCCCGATTGGGCAGAGTCTGCTTCTGGGCTGTCCCACTGCAGGAACAGCTCGATCCCTCCAGGGAGAGCACGCGAGGGATGAAAGGGCTGCTGGTCAGTGAAGCGCCCTCTTTAAAATGTGCTCGGCTTGATCCCGATTGGGCAGAGTCTGCTTCTGGGCTGACCCGCTGCAGGAACAGCTCGATCCCTCCAAGGAGAGCACGCGGGGGATGAAAGGGCTGCTGGTCAGTGAAGCGCCCTCTTTAAAATGTGCTCGGCTTGCCCCGATTGGGCAGAGGCTGCTTCTGGGCTGTCCCGCTGCAGGAACAGCTCAATCCCTCCAGGGAGAGCATGCGGGGGATGAAAAGGCTGCTGGTCAGTGAAGCACCCTCTTTAAAATGTGCTCGGCTTGCCCCGATTGGGCAGAGGCTGCTTCTGGGCTGTCCCGCTGCAGGAACAGCTCGATCCCTCCAGGGAGAGCACGCAGGGGATGAAAGGGCTGCTGGTCAGTGAAGCGCCCTCTTTAAAATGTGCTCGGCTTGCCCCGATTGGGCAGAGTCTGCTTCTGCGCTGTCCCGCTGCAGGAACAGCTCGATCCCTCCAGGGAGAGCACGCGGGGGATGAAAGGGCTGCTGGTCAGTGAAGCGCCCTCTTTAAAATGTGCTCGGCTTGCCCCGATTGGGTAGAGGCTGCTTCTGGGCTGTCCCGCTGCAGGAACAGCTCGATCCCTCCAGGGAGAGCACGCGGGGGATGAAAGGGCTGCTGGTCAGTGAAGCGCCCTCTTTAAAATGTGCTCGGCTTGCCCCGATTGGGCAGAGGCTGCTTCTGGGCTGTCCCGCTGCAGGAACAAATGGAAGCAAATGGATATATGTAACCCAGATTACAGTCCCTTAGAAAAATGCCTTAATGAAGCACAACAATGGCTCCAACAAAACAATATGCTTATCAATCACAAAAAAACTGAAGTAATGTTTATCTCCAAAAACCCAGAGTTTAAACACCCCCCCACAATCATACTAAATAATACAACTTATAACACTAAACAAGAACTAAAGTACCTAGGTGTCACTCTAGATAAGACACTTAACATGGAAACCCACCTAAGAATTCTAAATAGATCCATTTTCTACAAACTAAGAACTCTACAGCCCTTACGAAACATCCTAGAACTATTGGACTTTAGATCAATAATACAAGCAATCATAATGCCACATCTGGATTATTGTAATGGCATATTACAAGGCCTGCCTAAAAAAACTACAAACATACTCCAGATGGCACAAAATGTAACAGCCCGAATCCTAATGTGCGTACCATTCACAGATCACATCACACCTATCCTAAGAGAACTTCACTGGCTACCTATACATGCACGCATCAGGTACAAAATAATCATCTCTACATTCAAACTAATAAACAATTATGCCCCATCCTATCTTGCCACACTCATAAAATCACAAAACACCAACAGGAAAAGACGAACACACAACCTAAATACACTACAAACCCCCCTCTCCATTTGCAAATCAAAGGCATTCACCAGTAATAGAGCATTCACTTACACTGCTCCAACACAATGGAACAAACTCCCAGACACCTTAAGAACTAACAAAGATCTCATATCATTCCGTAAGAGCCTGAAAACACATCTGTTCAAGGAATACTTCAATTTGACAGAAATAACATAAAGTAACTCCAGGATTAAATCAACTTGTCAGAGATCTCTTACACCTTTGTCAGTTAAAAATTTTCAAATCCGCGGAGAATCAAAAAAAAAAAAAAAACTACCTATACTACCCTTCACAAATAATGTATATAGTTAATTATATAACATGTATGTTTGACATTACTTCATGTATATAGTTTTTCTATTCATTGAGCTATCCTAATGTTCAAAAGTGTTATCTCACAGTTTTATGTATACAGTTATTATTGTTCTACTTATTGAGTTATCCTAATGTTCTAATGTTATTATACTACAGTTTTATGTAACTGCTAAACATATGCAGAGTTAATTGTTAGATGTAAACCGCTGCTGATCACTGGAAGGAGCGGTATAAAAATGTGCTCAAATAAAATAAATAAATAAATAAATAAATAAATGTCTGTGCCGTCCAGATGGCCCAAAGCAAGATGGGCCCATTTGAACCTGATTCTGGACTGCGGGAACTAAATGTTCTTGTGGAAACCAGAATCGGGTCCAAGGACGGCCTGGCATGCCCCTGCCATCTGCAAGGAAATCCTCCCCGCAGGTGCCCTCAACACCTGCGGCCTTGGCCCCCCTTTTCCCTGATGCCGAACCCACGGCTGGCCTGCTGTGCTCTGGATCGGGTGGCAGAGATCCCCCGCACCCAGCATTGGTCCCGCGTGTATCCCCAAGCCTGATAGAGGTTTTTTGCTGCTTATTACATCTTTGAGATGGAATAAGCAGCACATCCCTATGAGCCCAGCAGGACATACAGGGCCGTGACTTGAATCGGCCCTGTATGTCCTACTGGCACAGCCTGCCCCCACTCCGCACCGATCCCACCCCCTCCCACCCCTGCGGTTGCACCATGGAACGATTCAGAGGCATTAAAATAGCCTTATATTTATTTTCCATTCCTTTCCTTATGATACCTAGCATTCTACGAGTATTTGCTCTCTTGGCTGCTGCTGCACACTGGGCGGAGGGTTTTAACATGTTATCCATGATGAAGCCAAAATCTTTTTCCTGGGTGGTGGTTCCTAATGTGGAACCTTGCATCGTGTAACCATAGTTTTCCTAGGTGCATAACTTTGCACTTGTCCACATTAAATTTAATCTGCCATTTGTATGCAAAATCTTCCAATTTATTAAGATCCTCTTGCAATTCTCCACAATCCTCATGAGTTTTAACAACTTTAAATAGTTTTGTGTCATCTGCAAATTTGATAACCTCACTCATTCCCATTTCCAGGTCATTTATGAATATGTTAAAAAGCAGCGGACCCAGCACAGATCCCTGAGGTACTCCACTATTCACCTTTCTCCATTGGGAAAATTGACCATTTAGCCCTACCCTCTGCTTTCTATCTTTTAACCAGTTCCTGATCCACAATAGTACATTGCCTCCTAACCCATGACTTTTTAGTTTTGCCAAAAATCTCTGATGAGGGACCTTGTCAAAGACTTTCTGAAAGTCCAGATACACTTTATCAACCGACTCACTTTTTTCTACCTGTTTTTTCACACCTTCAAAAAAATATAACAGATTAGTAAGACAAGATCTTCCTTGTCTAAAGCCATGTTGGCTGTCTCCCATTAAGCCATGATTATCTACATGTTCAGTAATTTTGTTCTTTATGATGGTTTCTACCGTTTTTCCTAGTACTGACGTCAGGCTTACAGGTCTGTAGTTTCCTGGATCACCCCTGGAGCCCTTTTTAAAAATTGGCGTTACATTGGCCATCCTCCAAACTTCTGGCATTACAGATGATTTTAATCATAGTTCACAGATTACTAATAGCAGGTCTGCAATCTCATATTTCAGTTCTTTCAACACACTTGGATGTATACCATCCGGTCCAGGTGATTTGCTACTCTTCAGTTTATCAAATAGTTGTAATACATCATCCCAGTGTATTGATATTTCTTTCAATTCTTCTGCAGTATCAACTTTAAATACCACTTCAGTCATGGGTAATATCCCTACATTTTCCTCAGTAAAGACCAAAGCAAAGGATTCATTCAGTCTCTCCGCTATCGCCTTTTCCCTCTTACTGCCTCTTTTACCCTTCTATCATCTAAAGGTCCAACTGACTCTCTCACAGGTGTTTTGCTACAAATGTACTTGAAAAAGTCTTTATTACACATTTTTGCTTCCACAGCAAGCTTCTTCTCAAATTCTTTCTTTGCCTGCCTTATCAATGCCTTGCATCTAACTTGCCAGTGCTTGTGCTGTTTCCAGTTTTCATCATTTGGCTCTTTTTTTCCATTTCCTGAAAGATGCTTTTTTTGGCAACAACAGCCTCTCTGACCTCACCTTTAAACCATGCTGGCAGTTTTTTGGACTTCCTTCCACTTTTCTTTAAGTGTGGAATACAGCTGGTCTGGGCTTCCAAGATAGTATTTTTAAACAACACCCAAGCTTGATGTAAGTCTTTAGTTTAACCTTTGCAACTGCTCCTTTTAGTTTTTTCTTAACGATTTTCCTCATTTTATCATAGTCTCCTTTTTGAAAGTTAAAAGGTAGTACTGTGGATTTTCTTAGCATCCTTCCTTCAATAATTAAATCAAATGTGATCATGCTATAATCACTATTGCCAGGTGGCCCCAACACCCTTATCTCTTGCATTAGATGTGGTGTTCCACTTAGGATTAGGTCCAAAATGGCTTCCCCTCTGGTCAGTTCATGAACCAGCTGCTCTAAGAAACAGTCATTTATTTCATCTAGAAACCATATCTCCCTAGCATGTCCTTCTGTGACACTGACCCAGTCAATACCAGAGTAATTGAAATCACCCTTTATTATTACTGTGCTGTAACGTTTGTTTGCTTTCCTGATTTCTTTGAGCATTTCATCATTCGTTTGTTCATTCTGGCCAGGCGGTCAATAGTACACTCCCACTGCCATCGCCTTCCCCTATTTACATGGAATTTCAATCCATAGAGATTCTACAGCAAATTTTGTTTCTTGCAATACTTTAATCCTTTGTGACTCAATGCCCTCTCTAACACAGAGCGCAACCTCTCCACCAGTTTGATCAGCTCTATCATTGTGAATTAGTTTGTACCCAGGTATCATAGTGTCCCACTGGTTGTCCTCCTTCCATCATGTCTTTGAGATACGAATCATATCTAATCTCTCATTTAGCGCTATATATTCTAACTCTCCCATCTTATTTTTTAGACTTCTAGCATTTGCATACAAGCATTTTAGAGACTGTATTTTATTCATATTAATCTGGCTATCGGTAGGCAGGGGTAATTTGGAATCTTTAAGCTCTGTCTGCTCCGTATCAAAGGGCATTTGGGCTACTTTTGTCTCTATTGGAACCTCCCTAACTTCATTTTTTTTGGTAGTATCCCTAATGCTAACCATGTAGCATTGGGTTGTGTTGTGGACATTCCAGGGTGGAGTGGAGGTGGTAACCATCGCCAACCTGGCAGTGATGATATTGAACCGCTGCCCAGTTAGCGACACGCAGGGAAACATAGGCGTGGGAAAAGCTGGCCTATCTTTATCCATGGGAGTTACAGGCACCAGCTCAATATTGTCGCTGCCTCATTAGCTTCCACACTATGCAATGCCATGCGGTGCCATGCAATTCAATGCCGGTGGCCAGATATGACCCCAGCATTGAATGTCCAGGGTTAAGGTTCAGCAGCGATGGCTATGTGCTTTAGAAGTTCTAGCCACCACTGCTGAATATCGGGCCCATGTTTTTAACTTTCCAAGGTTTCTTTTTTATTTTTGCAGAAAATTAAAGGAATGGCAATAGAGTCAGTATGGCTCCTGATACTGCAAATTTGCACAATAGCATGTTTGAGCTTCTTTTAATCATCATGTGCATCTTGAGTAAGACTGTGAAGATCAGAGCTTCTCAGACCTGTCCTGGGGACCCCACAGCCAGCTGGGTTTTCAGGAATATGCATGAGAGAGATTTTCAAGCACTGCCTCAACTGTATACAAATTTAATTCATAGGTTTGGCTTAATGATAGTGACTCAAATTTACAGTTCGTTTATCATATATGCTACATGCAGGTACCTTTTTCAAACATTATGGCTTTGATTTCCAATGAGATCTTTAGTTCAGAAGGCAGATGAACATCGTGCACTGCTTAGGTTTGAGAATTATCACTTCAAGAGCTTAAAATAGAATTTGTCCATTAGTCAGTTTTTCAGTTTACTGTAGCTTTGTTTCACATTATCAGAAGATTAAGCAAAATTGAGTATTATGGTGTCCACTATCCAACTTTATTCAATGAGGTTATTCCTTAAAATATGCATATAAAGAGTGCTATATTCAAACAGAGATCTTCCACTTGCTGTATAAGTGGTATGGCTTGTGTTTAAGAATGTAACCAAGGATGTATGTATTATGAATTCATGATGTTTTTCAAGATACATCTATTTTATTTATTATTTATTTATTTATTTTATTTACATTCTCGTATATACCGTGCTATTCAGCATCAGTGCGGTTTACATTGAACAAACTGAAATTACATTGAACAGGGCATTATAACTTGAAGATAACTATTTTACAGCCTTTAAGAGAGGCTTCAACCTCAGAGACTGACTAATGAAGTCTGTGTTATCATCTAGGATGAAAATAGGTGTTGTTTCCCTGCCAAATTCACAAAGGGTGTTTTCCTTGTTTGTCCATCATTGCTAAATAGTGAAGGCCATAATATTCATATAAATGTATTCAGTAACTTCAATCCTACCTACGTTGTTTCTGTTGGTCTGCTCATTACATTGGAAAAACCAACAGGGTTTTGTGTATGAGGTTAAATGTTAGAGTTGCCTCTTGAACCAAAATATGGAGGCACACACTGATGGCTTGTTTAATAGGTAAAGACCATCTGTTTGAAGATTTTAAACTAGAAATACATAAAGCAATAGAGCAGATGAGATACATCTGACCATTTCAATGCTTCTTTAGAGTCAAGAGTGGTTCCAAAGAACTGTAGACGGGGAGATGTGGTAGTTCATAACAAATGAGGAAGTAAGGAGGAGACTGAAACTGCAGGCCCATTAGTAGCGGTGAGTAAATTAATGGAATTGCTACTACAACTAAAGATAATGCAGTTTCTGGAATCCAGTAGATTACAGGACTAAGGCAGGAAAGCTTTATTAAAAGTAGGTATTGGAGGAAGGAAATGACATCATGGATAGTGATGGCCACCTAAGTGTGAAGCCCCCATTCGGGATGACATAAATCTTATAAGTATTTCCTGCATCTACTGGTAGTTCATCCCCCACTGTGATAGTTGGCAGAGCCCTGCTGGTAAGGAAGAAAACTTGAAGTGTACCAGTATTCAGGTGAAGGCAAGGTCCATTGTAAGAACCAGCATCGCTGCATGCTGCAGTGAGACAAAATAGTGAGCATGAGTTCAGCATTGGAAGGCAACATGAGTGCCAGCGAGTGGAAGAATTCTGCTCCATTTACTGGGCATGAGTCTGCTGTTGGCCCTTGGAAATCAAAAAAGAAATAAAAAATGGCTGGAGTAAAAACTGAATTAATGGACATGGTGGGTAAACTTAAGCATACCCTACTCCCAAGTTGCTTGTACCCAGATTCCCTGCTTGATGTTGCCACCTATGTTCGATGTATACCTTAACACCTCAAGTTAAGTCACTTTTGTTAATTGAGATTAGAGAAAGCAGTATATAAGACATGTTAAATAAATAAATAAATAAATAAATAAATAAAATGGGCAGACACATTACTGAACTTGATGAGCAAATGGATTGTCAGGCAAAACTACATAGAAACATGAAGGCAGATAAAGACCATATGGCCTATCCAATTTGCCTTTCTATAACAACTATTACAGTCCCTTATTTCCTTTAGAGATCTTCTAAGTTTGTACCATGTTTTCTTGAATTCAGATACTGTCCTTGTCTCTACTACCTCCACTGGGAGACACTTCCACACATCTACCACTTTTTCCATAAATAAATATTGCTGCATATTATGCTTGAGTCTATTCCCTTTCACCTTCATCCTATGCCTCCTCATTCCAGAGCTCTCTTTGAATTGGAAGATGCTCTCCCCCTGTGGATTTATGCCATGGAAGTATTTAAATGTCTCTATCATATCACCCCTCTCCCACCTTTCCTTCAAAGTATATAAACTTAGTCTGTCCCCATATGTCTTACAACGAAGTCCACTAACCATCTTGGTAGATGTTGACAGGGACGAAGTGGGGTACCAGGACCCTCTAAATGGGTTAATATGGAGAATGACATGGAATTTTGCTGAAAGCCTAGTGCAGGGGCCTTCAGGATTGGAATTGGAAATCCCCTGACCTAGTAGAATGTGTTATACAAGCCAAGGCCGTATTTTGTATATGTTTGTGAAAAAATGAGACAGAATGTTTTTGCTTGTAAAATTTTGACAACTCAATAATGGTTTCTTGGGGAACCCTTGAGTAATTCAGGATTTAGTGAATCTTATTAAAGACTATTATGATCTAAATGTTGTGGATGAGGTATCAATGGCTACAGTATGGCAACAGATTTAAGACAGTAATTTGCGGGTGGCTAATTCAGTGGTGATCCTAAAAGAAAAGAGAAGATTGAGAAGCTTCAGGAAAGTATTATTAACCTGGAACAAGATAAGAAGTGACATAATCGTACCACACAGACAAAATTAACAGAGGCTAGGAGCAGATTACAGGGAAAATTGATGATTGAGGTTAATTGGCAGCTGATGAAGGTGAAACAAGCTTTTATGAGCTGGGGGACAAAGTGGGCTGCATGTTAGTGGCCAAACTGCATAAGCAATGAGAACAGTGTGAAATTGGCACTACCTGGACAAATTGGCGAACTGCAAGGTGACTTGCTAATGGAAAATGTATATATAATGGCAATTTAAAAGGTTTTATTATATAGCAAGAAAGGAGAGGTAGCTGTTCAGGATATTGACAGCTATCTGAGGTCCATACCTTTAGTGACTCTCATTAGGGAAGAAATGGAGAGACTGGATGGAGACATTAAAGTTGATACTTGCTGTCTCTCCTCCGCCCTGTTTCCCTAAATTTCCCTATCTGTCTCTGCTCTTACTTTCCTGCCTATTATAGTTGGCGTTCCTTTCTATTTCCCAGCAGACTCATATTTTGTTTGTAAACTGCTCTATTGCCTACGGTAAGAGCGGTATATTAAATCCTCAATAAAGATAAAGAGAAAAGGAAGGCATTCCACTCACTTAAACTTGGCAAGTCTGTGGGTCCAGATAGTCTTTCTGTGAAGTTCTATAAGACCTTTGCTGATTGCCTTTTGGATCCCTTAAATGCTGTTTTTAATCTGTAAAGCAAGGGGGGGGGGGCTCTCCTGGATACAATAGGATAGCTGGGTATATTGGTAATTCATAAGGAGGGGAGAAACCCAGAAGATTGTAGCTCAGTGTCCCAGTTCTCTGCTTATTATAAATGTAAAACTCCTAGCAATGAGTTTAGATAAACTGGCTGAATAGACTTGTCACAAAGTTGTTCCATGCAGACCAAGCTGACTTTATGCCTGGTCGCCAAATTTAGGATAACTAGAAAGATATTGAATGTAGCGTTGGTGGCTCACACAAGGAATGTCTCCTTTGTCCTCTTTTGAAGGCAAGAAAGATTTTGATCAGGTAGAGTGGATTTTTATGTTTGGGAGCCTACCTCTAGAGGATAGGCTTCAGCCCCACCTTTGTGAGAAGCTAGTAGTTTGTATGGCCTCCGGCTCATGGAGGGAAAAGACCTTTGGCTTTCAAAGACTCATTTCAGGTGCCTGGACAAATCTAGAGAAGAGTACCTTTTCCATCCCACCAAGTTTGATAACAGTATTTATCCTGCTGCATACTATGCAATTTCACCTTGATCTACAGACAGCTTCATCCTAAAGGACCCAGCCAGAGGCCTTGAAGAGTAAGGAGGAAGCTGAGGAAGACATGGAACCTCAGCACCAGCAGGGATATAGCCAGGTTGTAGCAGCAATGAATGACTTGATAGGTAAATGAACTTTCATTTACAATAAGAATGAACAGATGGTCCACAGGACAGAGGCACAAATACCCGCAAGCAGCACAACACCACACAAAAAGCGAGTATGAAAAAAACCCCAACTTTATTCAGAAATAGGACAATGCTAGAAATACTAGCCAACAAAAGAACAATATGAAATGGCCATGTTTCGGCATGGCCTTCCTCAGGAGCAATGATCTGCTGAAATACAAATAAAAATATAAATACCATCTTATCAACTACAATACAAAATAGCAGCAAAACAGTAAATAAAACCTTAAGAATCAAATTCTCAGAAACACTGAAGAGAACGGACAGACTATAAGAGCATAATCATCATATACATAAACATATCATATACATATGCATGTCAAAATTAGAAGCACTAAAAATGTGAATGCACAGACAGCTTTGTGTGAATGTGGAATCATTTCATAAATAAAACTCAATTATAAATCCATTTAAGAGGAGAGATAAAATATATAAGAAACATAAAATGCATGCATACCAACCAGGGTAGCCCAAACTTGATGCATCCCCTTACCCAAAACTACTTGTGGAAAGACCCTGTTCCCAGTCCCCTCCCCACTCCCCTCTTCGATTTCTTCCATTCAACCACATAAACACCAGACAGGCATTTGGAAATAAACTGGTCGCAGCTTTATTGATAACAACAAGAACTTTTTATCATACAACAAAGATACTGTCCAACAATAACCATAATGACAATCTTCACTGGATCTGCTACTTCACCAGCCATATTACTAGCAAGGTGATATCGTCTCCGCCCTCCACCATACACCCCACCCAATGCCGACCTCGCCATATGATTAGCAAAGGTAGGCAAGGGATTATCCAGGCTGGGGTCACCCAACCACGACCCAAAAGTAATGCTCAAAGGCTCTGTATCCCAGAAACCACTGGGAACCCACCACCAGCGCAGGGTGATAGATAGAGACAATTTGCCACCCCCCTAAAACTGTGACCAGCGAGCATCATACTATACCATCAATTCCAAGGCCTCCTGAAAGTCATTGAAAAGCAGATCCTGACCCACTGGGGATAGATGGGCCCCATCCTACTGAAACAGGCCTGTACACTCAGCCTCCACCCAGAAGTGCATAATCTGCTGGTCACCTTGCTCATAAACCCAATGCCCAATCTGGCAATTGATCTTAGCTAACCCTCTTGACCAGCACCACTGGTCAATACAGGAAGGCCTTAGAATGATGTCTGATCACAACAGCACTACCCCATGGAACATTTGCAATATTTTAGTTAAATCTCTTTTTGCCGTCCTGATGATCTGCTTGAATGTCCATGAACAAAGGTCATTGTCTCCTAAATGAAGGAAAATCGCAGCCAGGCGACTTTGCACCAAATTGTGATGCTGCAGCAAGGGCAGGAGCTGGCTCCAACATAGGTCATACTCATCCAGCCATAACATGGACACCTCAGCTGGAGCGAGGCCCAAATTAAGCCCACACAGTTGCACCGCTTCTCACTGACCGGCCCAATGAACAAAGGAATGACCAATCAGCCAACAGTGCAGGTACCACTGCCTCGCTTCAGCAAAAGAGAAGACAGTAACAAAACAAAGTTAACTGCCCTCTGCTCCCAGACTCATAAGCGAGCATAGCCCATGAAAGCCTCGGAACACCATCTGCCAATTCGTCTTTCAACGTGGTCTGACAATCCAGCAACCGCCGCACTGGTATCTGAGCCAGTGCAAAAAGACTAGGATCCTCACCTAAGTGCTGCAATGCCAGTTACAAAACAACTGTGAACTGGAATCGGGTTAAAGGGTGGGAGGCCATATGAACAAAAAATAATCTCCTACCTTCCAGCCGGCAGGTCAGGTAAGATCTCATGTTAGCTACTGGGCAAGTGGGAATGCCCTCAATCACTTTTAAAACCACCCAAAGTCCTTTTCCCAACTGGTCCATTTTTGATCTGGCCAACAGAATGCACAGCTGACTGACTTCTGCTTGAACATGCTTGCGCAATTTGCCCACACTAACAGTCAAGTGAGAGGAGTTCACCACCAGCTCACTGACCCTAAAGGCACCAAAGAAAGCCATGCAAAATTCTGCCCGGAATAAAGTACCCTCATAAGCAGACTCCGCTACTAGAGACAGCACATTACATAATTTCAGCAGCAGGTCATGTGTGATTGGATGCCTGGAGTCACGAGGAGTTGGCACAGATTGCTCCCAGCCCTGCAGCAACCTCCAGACCAAAAATCCCCCTAGGGCTGCCCCAGCCAGCTGCTCTGGAGAAAAAGGCAAAACTGGCCAAATGAGAAGGCACGGCCAATTTAGAGACCCCATTGTCCTTGGCAAAAACTACATACTGGCCGAGAAGCTGATATGATACTCTGCTGTGATGCCAGCCTCATATCAATAAGAAAGATGCCACCTTGTCAAGACCCATGCAATAAGTGGACCGTGTTGCTGGCACCAAAGATCTCTTCAGAAGACTCAGCATTCCAGCCGGCCAATCTGCCAAAGGTGCTCCGGGACCATGCAACCTTCTGTGTCCACTTCTGGCACCAAAGTCTGGAACTGGGCCCACTTAAAACGGGAAAGAGAGTCAGCAATTTTGTTAACACAACGAGGAATGTGCCGAGCCCTGACAGACACGTTTATACATAGGCAAGACAAAACAAACGTACACATTAAGGTGCAACTCTGGCACAGTGTGATGAATAGCAATTAATCACTTCTACTACCGCAGCATTATCGCATCAGAATACTACCTAACGATTGCGGAGCCTGTCCGGCCATAACTCCAATGTGACTACAATCGGAAAAAGCTCCAAAAATGGGAAGTGGGATGGACAGATGGAAGAATGTGCGATTTACAGAAAGACAGACAGGTCGATATCTGTGTTCAAGCCTGCAGGAGACAGGGAATTTAACAGAAAAATATATCTTTGTTCCAACCATCGGAGAGACTTATCAAGATCTCCCCTCTCTTAGTTTGCCTCACCACTTTCAAAATGAAAAATTTCAGATTGGAAATCAGATGGCTGTTTTCAGTCCAATGCAACACCAGTGACTTATCAGGAATGGACTGCTTGATGCAGCTTCCGTGCTTTATAGTACGTGTAAGGATAGCCATTTTGGTCTTACCTACATATAAAATGGAACATTGACATTTAATCACATAAATAACATTCTCCATAGAACAATTGGAGAAATCTGAAAAATTATATTTCTACAGGATTTATAAAGAAAATTTTGACAGAAATGACATGAATGCACACAGAACCATGGCCCCGTGAAAATGTCCCGTAAGTCTTGGGAGTCTCTCTAGAAGTGTAGAGGGTACCAGTAAATTGGCCAAACTCTGATTCTTTTTGTGGGCTATGGTCACTCATTGTTCTTCAAATGCGGGTAAAATCTATAGGATATGCCATTCATCACAAATAATATTCACAATATCCTTAGAATGACTAGAATAAGTTAAAGGGCATACTATCTGCTGTATAGGAATTTTGAAAAAGAGCACAACGTGTTGAAGATTTGGCTCATGCATAAACCTTCGGGACACATTGGGATAGCCCAGTGCCAAAAAGTGATTTTTCATCTCATATGTTTTCAAAAATCATTGACCTTTGAGCATATCCTACATGCCCTTAGAAATTGAGAAACAGGGAGATTATGTTTTAATGACCTATTATGATGACTTGTATAATGCAGCAGTTGATTTCTTCAGTTGACTTCCGCTATAAGTCCATAAGGAAACCAGATGTCCTTTCCTTATAACAATGTCCAAGTAAGAAACAGACAGGTCTAAAGAATTGACCAATTGTAAAAACTCATCCAGAAGTTCAACCAAAACTTCCCATATTATCAAAACGTCATCGATATACTGTAATCATGTCCATATGTTCTCTTTGAACTAATGCTTTGTGAGAGATAAATCTTCAAACCTCACTACACATAAACTGGTGATATCTGGGGCTATAGATGACCCCATCACCATACCCTTGATTTGCTTGTAATATAGATCTCTGAAAACAAAATAATTCTCAGTAAGACCTAATATTGCTAATTCCATTAGAAAGGGGGTCGTAGTCTTCTTAATCCAGTCCTCTGTAATAAGATGTCCTTCATAACTCTCAAGGCCCCATCCTATGGCACATTCATATACAATAAAATAATATCCATTGTCACTAAGACCAAATCCTTGTGATATCCTTGAAATTCTTCTAGAATACTTATTACATGGGAAGCATCCCAAACGTATGATGGAACAGAACAAATGGTCTAAGGAGTACATCAAAAAACTGCAACACGAGTTCAAATAAAGACCCAATTGCTGATATTATGGGCCATCCTGTCATTTCTCCAGATATTTATGGATTTTGGGTAATATGTATATTGTGGGAATCACGGGATGAGACACTGTAAGGAAGTCTCTCTCCTTTTGTGTGAGATAGCTAATCTCATAGTCTGTCTGAATCAAACTGTCTATGGTTCTTTTTAGTGATTCTGTGGAGTCCCAATCTAAACTTTCATAGTATTCCTTATCGTGTAACTGCCGGTTAATTTTGCTTATATAATCCTCCCTGTCCATTAGAAGCACCACTCCACCCTTGTTAGCAGGTTTAATTATAACTCTGGGGTTTGTTTGAAAAGACAACAAGGCATTACGCTCCCTTCTTGCAAGATTCTGGAACATCCTTTTGTATATATTCATATACTTTTCCACTTTTTATTATTATCCCATTATAGGAAAGGCCGGAGCTGCCCAAGACACAGATAAGCTTATTCCTTCCTATCTCTGCTGGTTTTATTTTTTATTGCAAATATAGAATATTAGCTGTGGGTTAAACCGTAGGTATTTGGAAAATTGCTAATTGCTGGTCTTACATTACATTTGGGGATAGTCAAACTGCTTGATTTCCTTGTGTAGCCTTAACAGTTTTCTGAGTGTGCCCTCAGTTCAGGCATAAGCCTACTGGGGCAGGGACACTTGGGTTCCCGCCCACCCCACCCCTCCCCGGGGGCTGCATTGCCTATATAGTGGCCAAAAGCTTGGGATACGCCCACATTCTCTCAACCAGCATGTCTTGTATTCAGTGCAATACCTGTGGTACTTTCATTCCAAGAAGAATCATTTGGCGCCTTAGAGCATGTCCTATGTGCCAAAGGTCATCGGACATGCATAACAAATTGACTTTACTAAGAGAAGACCTAGCTGCCATGCATAAAGAATTGTCTTTACTGAGGGAAGAACTGGCTGCAATGAAGCTCACCTCTTCTAGGATACAGACTGAACAAAGTCCACCACTGCTCCCACAAAGAGTCAAACACACCAGGAACAAATGGATCACAGTGGGTTCGGGTAGAATGTGATCTGTGACACAGAGACATCCTATACACCAAGAGATATCCCTGCATAATGCATTCTCTGCCTTGGTTATTGAGGATGCCCATTCCAAGGAAACTGAACGGCCCTTAGAGGAGTCAGTCAATGCCCAATCTCCTGCTAAAGCACCAAATATGAAGAAAAACTCACCAAACAGAAAACTACTACTACTTGGAGATTCCATCATCAGAGACACCAACTTGGGAACACAGTTCAAAGGAGAGAAGATAGTCAAATGCCTCTCAGGCTCCTCAGCTGGCAGGAATACAAACCAAATTATTGATGTACTTAGCGCGGAAAGCAAACACTCCAAACTTGATGTTGTAATTCACTTGGGTACAAATAACTTGGCTAGAAATAGTGCCTCACAGTCCAAAAGGACTTCCAATCTCTGGGAGAAAACCTCAAGCCCATTGTTAACACTGTAGCATTCTCAGAAGTTCTATGTGTTCTAGGCAAGGGGGCAAAAAGGCTAAATCGCATTAACAGCTTTAAGACATGGCTCCAGACCTGGTGCAAACGAGAAGGATTCAGATTTATTGGCGACTGGGAAAACACATGGACCAACAAGAAACTATACTGTGCTGATGGACTACACCTCTCTGTTGCAGGGAAAAGAATCCTACATGAAAAATTCAGGCAGTATGTATATTTGCATTTAAACTAGAAGAAGGGGGCGACGGACGGGGAAGGTCAAGTTCTGGACGCCACCCCCTGCTAAAGCAGAATAACAGAAACAACCACACTTTTAAACAACACATCAAAAGCAACTGGGAAGAAGTGGGTAGAATAAAATCAATGCAAAATACACACAAGCCAGTTAAATGCTGGAAAGCAATGAGCACAAATGCTCGTAGCTTAGCCAACAAACTTCCAGACCTGGAAGCCAAAATGGTGGAAAAGGACTTGGACATTGTGGCCATTACAGAAACATGGTTTAATGAATCACATGATTGGGATATAACCATACCTGGCTATAATCTATTCAGAAGAGACAGAGAAAATGGAAAAGGGGGAGGAATAGCCTTGTATGTCAAATCCAATATTAATTTTAAGTAACCACAAAATCAAACGCTCCACTCTTCACCCTGAGGTTTGGTATTTTTCTAAATTGGCAACCAGGTCTCAGACTTTCAAGGAGTGAATTTCTGGATTTTCAATAGAATTTGAACCCAGTGCTCACCTTCGCATCAATGACCTGTTTCTGTTGCCTTTTCAGCAGTCACATTGTCCTATTGTTTTCACCAGAACGCTATATTTCCAGTGTTTTGAAAAGTAGTGCTCAGCTAATTCAGACTTTTCCCACAATATTCTTAAACAGGTTTTGAAGGTGGTACTTATCTGATTCAGCTATTTCCCGCGTTTCACAAGCGTTTTCTCAAGGGATAATATTCTGCACTCCTCGTCTCTCCACCTGCACATTAACACATTATTCCAAGTTCATTCCATAACCTCATCTCATATACAATTTTTTAAGCTGTGAACTACCGACCTTATCAGTCATTTTAAGGGACATAGATATGCACTCACCGATCTTTCAAGCTGGCTTCTCTCCTCTGCTCTTTTGCCTGAGACACCGCGCATTCTTACTATGACACGGTTTTTAATGGGTCTGAATCAACTTTTAATCGTTACCACCTGCAGTTCTTACCTGCCATTCTCCAAAGTAGTGTAGCACTTTTCTTAGGGCAGCGCTCAGATGTGGCAGTATTGTGGTTCAATATACTTTTAAAAGGAAACTATGTACAATCTCGATCCTTTTCTATTGCAATCATAAACTAGGATCTTCGAAAGTTGTGTAGCTCACACTGCGTTAAGTGCAGGCATTCCAGTCGATCTGCATGTTTAACCCGGTTGGGGTCACCGACTGTAAAGTGAAAATCCATCGTTGTTCCTTGTAAAGCAATGTCTGTTCTCTGGACTTACCCCCGCTGCCACTCAAAACTTGATCTATACAAAAACATTGGAGATCATCAAAGCCATGATTTTGACTCAAGCAATGGGCTACTATGGGTGCTTCCATTCTTCTACATTTCAATCTACTACAGTGCTCCTGTATACATGTGTAAAAAGGGCGAATAGTCTTGCCCACATAAATTAATTGACAGGGGCATCAAATACAGTAAACAACGTGTGTTGAAGTGCATGTGGTTCTGTGTTGTAAATGCTACGTTCTGTCTCTATATTGAAAAATAGTACATTCTTCCGTGATCCGGCATATGGCACAATCCCCACATTTGTAATGACCTATGTTCTGAGTTGTGGGTACTGGATTTAATGGTCTTAGTACTGTTGGACTTAGGATTTCTTTTAAATTTCTATGTCTTTTCCACACACATCTGATAGATTTATTTTCCAATCCACAGGTGCTATGAAGTACATTATTATGCTTCTTTAATATTCGTTGAATCATACTGCTATAAGGAGAATATGAGGTTACTAAATTCACCTTATTATCTTCCCCAGAAACCCTCGGGGTCGGGACTAGCAATGATTCACGGTTGTTAAATAACGCCCTCTTATAGGCATTGTCTATAATTCTTTGTGCACATACATGTGCACAAACATTGAGCATATAAGAGCGAGGTTAGACACAAAGCAAAGCAAAGAAATGTGCAAAAAATGTTGTACAGGTATGTATGTAAGAATAGAAAACGCAAACCGCACCATTGCAATACATGAAGACAAACACCCGATGGTATGAAAATAAAATTCTAATAAATGAGATCCGACACTGTGGTAATAACTAGCAAATTTTTATTTCAAAGTTTAGTAAAAACACGATATTTGTCAACACAGTTTAGATTTTAAAGTCATTCTTGGGTCAATCAATCTCCTGGTGGGCCCGTTTCTTCTTCCCCCAAATGCTTCTCTTGGTGCGCTGCTTGGCGTATTTTTCATCTGGGGTTTCCCGCAGCAGCAACCAGCAGAAATCAGCCATCATAGTGGTGTTCCATCTTCCTTGGTACCTTCTCTCTGCGTCCTTGATGTCCTGGTGAAACCTTTCACCTTGTTCTTCACTGTATGCCCCCATGTTTTCGGGAAAGTAGTTCACATGGGAGTGCAAGAAATGGACTTTCAGGCTCATGTTACAGCCTTGTTCTTTGAAGGCATTGAGCATCCTGGCAACAATATCCTTATAGTTCTCATCCCGCCTGTTCCCCAAGAATTTGAGAACAACATCCTTGAAGGAATCCCAGGCTTCTTTTTCCTTCTCAGACATCGTTTCAGCGAATGCTCCATCTGAAATGAGTTTCCTTATATCAGGGCCAACAAACACTCCTTCCTTTAGCTTTGCTTCAGAAAGTCGGGGGAACTTTGAGCAAAGGTACCGAAAGCACTCACCATCTTTTGGAAGGGACTTGATGAATTGCTTAATGAGACCCAACTTAATGTGGAGAGGTGGTAATAGAATTTTATCACGAGGTACCAAGCTCTCATGAAGAACATTTTTCTCACCGGGTCTCAAATACTCCCGAATTGGCCAGTCTTTTTTCCCCCAGTGTAGGTCGCGGGCCCGGCTATCCCACAAGCAAAGGAAGCAGGGATATTTGGTGAAACCGGATTGCTGCCCTAATAGCATGGATAGAATTTTAAAGTCTCCACAAATCATCCACTTATGCTCATCATAACGAATCTTCTGAAGAATCAGGGCCAAATTCTCGTATTTTTCTTGGAGAATAACAGAGTGAGCAATAGGAACTGAAGCGAATGTGTTGCCATTATGAAGAACACCTTTTATGCTGTCTTTTGACGAATCAATGAACAGCCGCCATTCAGCAGGATCATACTTGAGTTTAAACTTTTCCATCACTCCGTATATATCGTTGCAAAATACCAAATCTTCCTCTTTGCTGAAATACTTCAAAAATTGTGTCTCGCGGTTGCGGTACCAATAAAAAGTTGTTCCTGGTGACAATAGATTTTTCTGTTTAAGCCGAGAACCTAGCAGTTGGGCAGCATCTTTTGGGAGTCCTAAATCCCGGACTAAATCATTCAATTCAGCTTGAGAGAAAAGTTCAGGTTTCGGATCTGGTTCAGTTTCAAACTCGGAAGTACTGGACTCATCGGGAAAAGCCATCTGATGAGTCTCATCATGATCAGAACCGTCCACACAAATATGATCCAAAGATTTTGGTGGTTCAGGCACAGGTACTTCGTTGCTATGAGGCATAGGCCTAATTGCTGAGGGAAGGTTGGGGTAACTTATTACGTTCTTATTTTTTAAGTTGTATCCCTTCACAATGCAAGAGCAAAAATAGCAGTCACTGCTGTGGTCTCTTTGTTCACGCCACATCATAGGTATTCCGAAACGAAATGCTTGTTTTTTACCTTTCACCCATAAGCGTAGATCTTCCTCACATGTCTTGCACACTTTGTGAGGAGCCCACGGTTTGTCTTGATCGCCTAACTTCAAACCGAAATAGGCGAAATATACTTTTTTAATAAATGCAGAAATGTTCCTCTGCCGCTTTTTCACGGTATATTCCCCACAAATAAAACAAAAACTGTCCGGAGAGTTGACGCAACCTCTGGCTCTGTGAGCCATCACAAATACACAGCACTGCAAACTACAACTGTAGTGAACCACTTCGGAATAAAGCTGGATTACGACTGAGCAAACAAAAGGTAATAATGAACTTGCAAGAAACTGAAATTTGACAGGAACGTTCATGTCGCAACCACCGTGTTTGAGCGAGCGAACGAGGCGAGGCAAACAGGAAAGAACATGCGCCAGCGCGAGTACTGGATTTAGCCCCCCGCCTCCCAATTGTCCTGTTAATGTATAAAATGAATACAAAACACTCTAAAATATCATGAGGGAGTGTTTCTAGTTAGTTAACCATTACAACCTCTATTTTGGGCCAAGAAAATAAACTGCAGTCGGCTAAAAAGAAATTATGTGAACATTCCTTATATGGGTAAGAAATCTAATTTTGCAAGAAAACGTGACGTGATGGAACATTTTGGCTATTTTTCCTGGATTCAGCACCCCAAAATCTATAGGAATCAGTTGCAAAACTGGAGGCAGTTTTTTGGTAGTGTACCTGTGTTATGTCTAATATCATGTGTTTAATTTCAATTTTGGTATAATTTCCAGAAGTATGCATGTATTTATGTTTCTTATATATTTTATCTCTCTTCTTATAGGATTTATAATTGAGTTTTATCTATGTCATGATTCCACATTCACACAAAGCTGTCTGTGCATTGACATTTTCAGTACATTGTCATGTACATGCATATAATATGTTTATGTATATTGTGATGATGAAGGCAGTTCAGAGGCTATGGAATGCCAGGAGAATGAACTCTGTGCCTTTAAGAGTGAGAGCATTCAGGGTTTCCCCAGTAACCGAGAACCTTTGACTCATAGCACAGTCACCATTAAGCCCCGCCCACTTCAGCACGTCAGGGCTGGAGTGAAGCCTAGCAGCTCCCACATGTGCTGGGAAAAAGGCGTGGTCCCTGAGAGGGAGCAGTTTAAAACTCCTGTGTTTGGAAAGTCAGGGAGAGGAGGACCGGAAAGTGAAGGAGGAAGACGAGGAGAGGAGAGAAGAAGGAGTGGCAGTGAACCCAGAGGTCCTGGAAGAGAATCCAGAGGAACTGGAGCTAGAGGAGAAGGGGCCCAAGGAGGCACGAGAAGTGCTGGGCTCAAGCTCAAAGACAAGCAGTGGGATCTGCTTGGAACCGGTCCAAGGCAGTCTCAGCAGAAAGGAAGTTTGCTACAACGGAGAGAAGTGTCTGCAGAGAGAAAGCAGCATGGCTCTGGCAAGGAAAGAGGAGAGCTACTAAACGGCCCTGAACTAAGGCAAGTGTGTCTTCCAGAATTCCTGCCTGAAAGAAAGTTAAGAGAATTAGTTCCTGATAGAAGGAATAATTATAATAACCAGCTAAGCTCTAGCAGTAGAAACAATAGCTTGTCTGCAGGTCAGCACTCCCAGCTCTCTGAAGAAATAGAGCAGAAAAAGGTTCTATTAGAGAGATTGAATGAAATGCTCCAGAAACAAACTAGTCAGCTCTACAGCCAGGTACCCTCTGAAGAATGTTGTGAGGATGCCATTGAGGAAATGGATATAGGAAGCTGCTATGAAGACTATGGAGATAGCTCCGATGAGATGCAGTGTTCTTATTGTAAAGCTAATGAATTAGAAGCGTGTTAAGCTTAAAACCTGTTTGAATGAGTGAATGCCATAGTAAGGAACTTACCTGATTGAAGGACGTAGCACAGAAAACAGCTGAACGTTGTTAATCAAGCTGTTGCTCTGTAAGGCCTGAAACTGAAGGGAAAGCTCAGTGGACATTTTAAAGCTGTTTCTGTTATAAAGGAGTTGTGAAGTAAACACTCCCATGAGAAGCTAATGTGCCCATGAGAAGCTTTATAATCTGAGCTTTGAAAGCAAGTTCCTAAGGAGCTATCTATTGCTGATACCAGTAATCCTGTGCATACTTTTGTAAAAGTTATACCTTTGCTTTGGAGAAGAATCCCATTATTGTTTATTCAGCCTGTTACTTGTGAATATGATGGAAACCCCAGAACACAACAAATAAATATTTCTCTGTTTCGCCTGACCACTTGTCTGCACAACTACTTTTGCCTAATATGGATAAGTGAAACTACATATCCCAGCAGCCCTCCTGGCAGCCATATTGGGAGGACTTATTCTAGGGCAGCAAGGCGACTCCATCCTGGTGCCCGGCTATACGCCCAGCCAAGTGGGGGCGACAATATGAGGAGTATGCTCCTATAGTCAGTCCATTCTCTTCAGTGTTTCTGAGAATTTTATTCTTATGGTTTAATTTACTGATTTGCTGCTATTTTATATTGTAGTTGATAAGATGGAATTTATGTTTTTATATGTTTTTATTTGTATTTCAGCAGACCATTGCCCCTGAGGAAGGCCACGCCGGAACATGGCCATGTTGGGCGTTGTTCTTTTGTTGACTAGTATTTCTAGCATTGTCCTATTTCTGAATAAAGCTGTTTTTTATACTCACTTCTTGTGGTGCAATGAGAACTAACATACATTAATATTTGCTCCCCCAGTCATATGCTTTTGCAGCTGGGGAAGGCTGCTGGAGCCTTTCCAATATGTATGATGTAGTGCAGTAGAGTGTCAGCATTGGCTCCTGAGTGGGACTTTACTTTCTACTGCACTGTAATAGTAAAAACTATTAGATCAGGTATTAATGTGTTCACGTGAGACTTTTGGATAACAGGAAGGGAAAAAGGAGAATGAGAAGAGTGAGCAGAAAGTGACTGATGGAGTGGTGATCCACAAGCTTTCCTAAGAGGCATGCCATACTTTCAGCAAAGCCATGAAAGTTGTCCCTCAGACCTGAAATTTCTTCCTGTGTGACTCTATTTCACTGCATCAGTTTATCTACATAACTCACTGGTTGGTCTTCTTCACCTCTCTCTGCCAAGGCTGAGTAGCAACCATGTCCAAGGCTGTCTTTCCAAGCATCTTTCTGATTTCAGGGGATAACACTGAGGCACTGCTGCATCCTGGGATGTTTTCTGCAGTCAATGATGCATTTTCCTCTACAACCTGCACTCCTACTACTTGCACCTGCTCTTAACCCTGTTTCTTCTGTGCCTCCTTCCTCACGGAAACAGTTGGCTATGATAGATCACCTTGGCTCAGGAGGATGTGCTATCCATGTGGCTGGTTTCTGGATGGGGCATATGGCAGGCCAACTATTCTCTGGGTCCTGTTGGTGCCCAGCTGAGCATGGCAACTCCGCTGGCCAGAGTCTCTTATGGCTTGCAGGTAGGAAACACAAAGGATACATAGCAGCTGAGGTAAGTATATGGATACCACACATGGAGTACTGCCTTGCAACATCTCAGAGCTGAAGCCCAGGACTGCACAATAGCAGCCTACTATTAGTACCCTAATCAGCCCTGATTACATAACACTATATAAGGCTGAGACAGGCAGTAATATAAAAGCAGAAGGAGGCCTGGGCTTACTTCTTATTTAGAGCCTGGATTTTGCGAGGTAAGTGTGTGATAGTTTTGTCCGTCTGATACACACACATTTGTGCTCCCTTACTAGAGTGAAACATTTGTTCAAGCCTGGCAAATGAAGCAGATCCCATGTCCAAGACTATTGAGATGTTGCACCAGAAGATGAAACATATAGCTCTAAATCATCTTCAGATTACTTAACAGCAGAGAGAACTGCAGTCATCAGTGGATTAAGAGCAAGGAAAGAAAATATCAAAGCTCTTTTCCAAAGCTCAAGTAGAAAACTGAGTATTCTCTTGTTGAAACAGGCAACTTTCATCCTGAAGAAGGGGAAATAAATCACATTACCATTATAAGAAACCTGGACACATTGCCTGGCTCTTTGGAGTGAATGGGTTCAAGATGCCAGGGAGATATCAAGCCACCTGAGATACAAACCCACTGCCCTTTGGGAAAGACCTGACTTTGGACTGAAGAAACCTTCCATGTAATGAATATATTGGTAATGGCACCATTGGATTCATGATGACACAGTATTGGGCCTAACCCTATGTTAGATGTCAGCATTGGAGGAGTCACTAGTGCTTGTCTCATTGACACTGGTTCTTAAGTAACCACCTTGATGGTAATGCTCCTTTATTCATGGAAAGAAGCATGGATCTGATCAGTATTGAAAACAAAAAGATTTGTATCCTGATTAATTTTTGAACAATAGACCAATTTCAAATCTTCTTGCTCTAGCAAAGATTTCAGAGAAAGCAATATGTAGCCAATTTGCAAAGTTTTTGGAAAAGCCACTAATGTATTTCATCTGAAGTAATCCTGCTAGTGTAAAAGATTTAGCACAGAGACTGCACTGGTTAGTACATTAAATGAAAATTATTTACATACGCATTCAGGGAAATTGGTGGTGATTCTCTCTTTAGGCCTTTCAGCGGTGTTTGATTTTGTCAATCATTCATTATTATTGGAAAGCTGAGCGGGATGCATTAGTGAGACAGCTCTACAATGGTTTGCCTCCTATCTTTCAGAGTGAACATTTCAAGTTTTTATTGATGAGACAGTCTCTGTGCAGAAGAAGATATGGGGCACCTTGGCTCAATATTAGCTCCAATGCTGTTGAATATATTTATAAGCCCACTAGCCCTTCTTGTACAGTGAAGTGGCCAACATATACGTATGTGCAGATGATATTCCATTACTCTATATATGTAACTATGCTGTTTTTCTGAAATAGAGTGAATAAATACACATCTATCATTGACTGTGGAATGGCTGGAGACTTAATTTACTATGGCTTAATCTGTATAAATTGGAAGCCATTTGGGTTTCTTCAAATGAGCCAATGAAGGGACCATCCCCACTTATTGGCAATAAAAACTGATGAAGATCTTTCATTTACTATGTAGATCTCTTTCTTGATTAAAACTTCCTTTTTTTTTCTTAGGAAGATAAAAGCTTTACGTCCATATTTGGATAGTTCATCTCTGATGATATTACTGAATCATAATGAATAGACTGTGTTACAGTAACTCGGTATATCTGAGAATTGCAGTAGGGAATTTAAGAGAACTTCAACTTGTTCAGAATATGGCTATAAATGTACTATAGAGAGCCAGGCATTATGAATGGATTATACTTTTGTTGATGGAGGAGCATTGGCTCCCTCTTGCAGCTACTGTAGAATTAGGTTTAAGACATTAGTTCTGGCTTTTCAGGCTTTTTTAATGAGAATATCTTGTAGCTTTCTTCCTGTGTAATTCCATATGCATCATCATGGGTGTTGCAATCTTCTCGAGGAAATTTAATGGTAATCCCCTCACTTTCTAGAATAAAATTAGCATGTACAAGACAAACTGCCTTTATGACTCCTAGATTATGGCACCTATTACCAATCGGTATTAGGAAGGAGTTTTCCCTGCAAAGATTTACAAAACATTTTGAAGACATGGGGTATGTTGACTAAGGTGCATTCTGGTGGTGTTGATTATGCTGCCAAATTAACCTGAAGGCCTGCCCTAATATTTAGGAGCATACACATCCATCCCCCGGCCGATAGCACGATGCTAATATGCAGCACTGTGCTAACCAGCATGTGGGTGCACTTAATGCCACCTATTGAAGTGACGCCCATCAGAGCTAATGGCAGCACTTACAGTTAGTGGCATCCATAATGCCCACACTAGCTGCAATGTGCCATTAATGCCCAGGTTACACCCTGAATCCACCCAGTCCCCGTCCAATTGAAACTGAACTGATTAATACAGGGCCATAAACTGTTAGCGTGGCACCCTTAGTATGTGGCTCCCCCTGTGCTAATGATTAGCACGCTTTAGTAAACATGCCCATTTTTTAAATGAGGTTTTAAATTAAAACAGAAGGAAGATGAAAGAAATCCTTCTTATGTGTTGTTCTCTTTAAATTACAACTTTTCCTTTCCTCCTGTGCTGTTTTTGAGATTTTCGTGTTATTTTTTTTATCGTTTACTTGTATTTTTTATTTTGCTTTTAGATATATTTTTTTTAATCTTTGGATTTTGTAAACCATCTTGATGTCTGTGTGTGGTCTGTGCTACATCAACAAATGAATGGAGACTAACAGATACCAATTGGACTAAGTCAATTGCAGCCGACAGCCTGATATTCCTGTAGTGGGATGCTTTTGAATTTGACTTAAAGAGGGTAATTATATAAAGGATTTCTCATGTGCATATACCTGTATCTGCACTTAAAATGCCTCTTATAAAATTACCCCACACATAAAACTACGCATGGAGACAAGAAGGCATGCACTTTTACATGACTTGGATGTAAGCATGTTTGCGAGTATAATTTGTGTAGATGGTGAACAGAGTTGTGAGGTATCCACATAGGTTCTAAAATGTGCCCCTACACATCTGCTTCAGTTCTGTACATTTACACGGGCTACTGAGCATGTGTAAATGTCTGTGGCTATATTTAAGCCATGATTTCTGCCAGATTTGTAGAGTTTATAAAAACAACTAGGCACATGTGCCTTACATTAAATGCCTACTTTGACTCTCAACCTAAGTGAACTGTTACAAAATTACACACTGAGTGTCTAGGGTCTAGAGCTGAAAGGACTTTCTAGAACTTTACCTTCTAGGACATGGCTCATCAGGTGCAAAGAGTGTCCAGAATTTGTACTGTCAGTGAACCAAATGAGCAAAAGCCTTCAAAGAATGCAAGCTGTTCAGTAGAGGAAATGTGGAGGAATAATGGCTTTGGAAAGAAGAGGAAAGAACAAAGGCCTAGTTTTTCCAGTTAAACAAGTCCTGGTAGTGATGGAGAGCATATCAAAGGACATCTTATGTCTCAGTGACCTGGATGTTAAAAATGTAGATGAAGTTATAGAGAAAATATCAGAACTGACTGGAAGAGCACACAAAAAATAGTATAAGCACTATTCATGAGGTAAGCTGATGAAGCCCAGAGACTGGGTGTTGCTAGAGATTCTAGAGAAACTGTGGGAGGCACAAGGTTAGGGAAGGAGAACCCCAAGAACCCCACTTGGCAGAGAAGTGATATTATGATTTATTGTACAGCTTTTTTCGAGTCATAGCAATTCTACTTATTGGTTTTAAGTTGTCCTTTGAAGACCCTGACACAGACGTTTTTGCCAAAACTCAGTCAAGTCAGGTCATCCAATAAAATTGTCTTTTGAGGACATTTTTGTTTTAAGGCTGTGGTGCTTTTCTGCTCTCTGTTTGCTTTTATATTGAAACCATGCATAATTGCTATTATTCCCCCTCATTCACTCTGACATGGTTCCAGAGTTGGAGGATGGAGTAAGGGTGCAAAAGGTCTGTGATGTCATATGTAGGATAGAGATGCATTATATGAACTGACAGAACGTTCAGCACATACAAGAGGCCTTAGAGTCAGAGGGGGAATCTTCCTTGGCTGATGATACAGATTCCAAATCATCCTCTTCCACAGAGATGGAAGCCAAGAGACTAGCTGCTAACTTTGGAAGGTCCTTCTGAAAGCAAAGAATGCCCTTTTAGTTATTTGAGAGAGAATTACTATCGCTTTAAAGTTATCTAGTCTAACATGTTAAAGTATGCAGAGAGGTAAACAAAAGAATCCCTAAGTTATATGTTTATGTTTATGCAATTTCTTGATATACACCCAGGCTGTAGGACATCAGAGCAGTTTACAGTCACTACAAGCAGGTACCGGATACATTCCCTCGTCCCCAAAGGGCTCACAATCTACGCGTACCTTTTCAAATATGAATTTTATTGCAGAATGAGTATATCAGAATGTATATATAGACAGTGGCTATTATACTTGCATTGCTCCTCCCTCCTCTACCCCTGGGGGTTGCAGAAAGAGCAGCAGAAAAACTGGTCTGTCAAAAAAAGTCATGGCAGCCATAGGAGAGTGACGCGACCTTCAATAGCAGATGGCATGATGCAGTGAGCTACAGCTGTGGCAGTGACTGCAGGACCAGCAAACAGCCACAGTGGCAGCCAGGAAGGCACCAGCATCAGCAGCAGAAGGTTTTCATAGAAACCCAGAGAGAAAAGGACTCATGGGGGACGTGAACTCCTGAAACGGTACTGGAGCAGCCAGAAGAGCTAGCCACTGCAGCATAGGGAAGAGAGAGAAACCAGACACCACAGAAAAAAGTCCTGCAGCCCAAGAGGGACCCAACCAGAGCCAAAAGAAGGGAGAGAAGGTTGCCCTTAGCAATAAGATCTCCAGGAAGGGGGATTAGAGGGTCTGTAGGTGGGAGACTGCATTATTGCAGGTACTTGAAGGATAAAAAAAAAGGAATTTAGTCCTGAGAAGATATAATGTGGATGGGTGGGGGGGGGGGGGTTGAGGAAGGTTATAGTGTTTTGAAGGCATTGGGGGAATGGGTTGGAGAGGTGGGGGGCGGTGCAGGAAAATTGTGTGGTTATCGGTGCTCTGGCGGGTAGGTAGTACAGAAAATTGTGAAGAGAATAGGAGAGAAAGAGTGTATAAGTGAGCAGAGGATAGAATATATTGGTTGTAGAGGAAGATATGTGAGATGGGGCTTTAATTTACAAGTGGTGGTGGGGGAATGAAGGTGGGCTGTCAGTGAAGTTGGCTCATATGGATGGATAAAGTGGATAATTATTGGGGGAAAGGAGAAGGAATAGTGGGCTTATTTATTTATTTTATTTTATTCACATTTATATACCGCATCTTCCAAGAGTTCAGTTGCGGTTTACAGTTAACAATAATTAACAAATCAAGTTTGTTTTACATGGAACATTGCAATAATACAGAACTTATTTACAAGGAACATCATATAAAGTATAGAACAAACAATGTGGTATAATACCGAACAGTGTGGAAACTATATACAAGTTATATATGAATATATATACATGGATTACATGGGGGAGGGCTTATGGAATATGTCAGTACTTAATGTTAGAACAGTGTCCAGCAAATGTCATCTCGTACATGAGATATTTTGTAATGGACAATTAAATTGTTTGTTTCTTAGAGAAATATGGGTTACTGAGGTGGAAGGTCCAAGTAAGGTTTTTTTAGGTCCCCCTAGATAATGTTAAAAAAAATGTACAATAAACAAAAGTCGATATAAGGGCTATTTTAAAAGCCTCATTTGCAATTTCCACAAGGAAAATCCAACATTTACACATGGAAATGGCATCCATGTGCAAGAGGAGACTTTGTAAAGGACTAAGGGCCCAATATTCTTCTGGGACAACTATGCGCTCGGGAAATTTTCCCTTTCGGGATGATTTACCTTGCTTTGTTTTTCTTAAGGTACAATTCCTATAGCTATATGTACGTTCCCCGAGATGTGGACTGCTGTTTTTGGTTTTCGTGTGCTTTAAAATGTTCTCTTTGTTATCTTTGCGATTTCCTTATACTGTAAATCTACTGTATAATTGTAAAATCCTTATAAATAAAAAATTTAAAAAAAACCCCAAAACCCCCCCAAATACCAGAGTATAAAACCATGCTTTCACTAATTTTTAGAAACACAAATGTTCATACTTCATATACATCTCCAAAGGCAAATAATCGCACTACACAAGACTATAGCAAAAAACTTGATTTCTTGCAAATGGACATCTCATTTCAGTTAATCTGGTGCTTGCTATAACCACTGATTTTGCGATTACAGCGCTTTTCTAGGGACATAATTTATCAACCTAAACACTAAATAAAATGGTTCCTTAAATATTATCATCAGTACCTTAAATTTGATTTTCCTTTTAATACGTAGCCAAAGGAGATCACATAAAATCGGAGTAATGTGCTCATATTTTTGGAGACCACACCTTCAAAAGGATATAAACAGGATGGAGTCAGTGCAGAGGGTGGCTACTAAAATGGTCAGTGAGTTTCATCATAAGGCATAAGGGGACATACTTAAAAATCTCAAAATGTATACTTGGGAAGAAAGAGGGGAGAGGGGAGATATGATAGAGATGTTTAAATACCTCTGTGGCATAAATGCACAGGAGGAGAGCCTCTTTCAATTGAAACAAAGCTCTGCAATGAGGGGACATAGAATGAAGGTGAAAGGAGATAGACGCAGAAGTAATTTGTGAAAATATTTCTTTATGGAAAGAGTGATAGAAACATGCAATAGTCTCCCAGCAGAGGTAGTAGAGGCAAGGACAGTATCTGAATCCAAGAAAGCATGGGACAAACACAGAAGATCTCTAAAGGAAAAAAGGGACTATAGTAGACTTGTAGTGCTATACAAATGCTCAGTAGTAATAGTAGTAGTAGTTGGTATGGAAGGGCAGACTGGATAGGCCATATGGTCTTTTTCTGCCATCGTGTACCTATGTTTCTACGTGTCCCCACTAATAGCATCTGAAGACATTATAGTGCAGTCCCTGCAAGACTTCAATATATAACATGTTCATGATCAATTTTACAATTAAAATTTTCTTTTAACTATTTTATTTTAAACTACCTAATAAATCAAAAGGCATTGAAAAAAATTTAATGTATTCCACATCTTATAATTTGCTACTGAGGTTCTATATGCGAAAGCCTGGCTCACTGACTGAAAAGACAGGAGTGTTGTGCTTGCTAATTTTAAGGACTTATTTTCTCACGGATAGTATGATTGACAGATCTCCATAGCAACACAGTCAATCTATACCAATGCCACTGAAACTTTCTTAAAAATATAAATGTCACAACAACCATCTTTTATATCAGTTTTACTAATTCTCTAACATAAATCTTTCTTCTGTGACTCTCAAGGAGTGTGGTACACATGCTATTGGTCCTTATATTATCATGAACTGTGAACCTCTCCATTCATGTCATGTCTTCTCAATACTAGTATCAACAATAAATCCTATTTTGTGACCCTTCAAGTACTTTCTGTTTTGATTTCACTCCTGTGTATTTTTCTTCTTTTTATAAAACCCTTGCTGCTTTTTATTTTTATTTTCCCCAGGACATTTATGCTGTTACACCCCAAGGCTGGGAGTGGGGATGGGGGGGGGGGGGTAGAAAAGCTATTATGGAATTGTTAATAAGGAAATGCCAGAAGAAATTGAGGGTTTAATTACTTACGTTTAGTGTGACAAAAAAATTAGGAGTTTTATTGTTGTATTGCTCTCCAAGGTTGTTATTAAAGGACTGGGAAGGGTTGATAGAATTCATTTTAATAAGGAAACTACATTTTTTTTATATGGTGGTACCGGGGGATTTTAATACTCATATTGATGAGGAGGGGGATAATAAGGCCTCCTTTGTATTATTTTCTTTAGAAACAGGGGGTTTTGTGCAGATGGTGGAAAATCCCATGAATCGAAGAGGCCATAGTTTGGTTTCATTTTTGGTTTGAGAATCTATCAGAAAAGCAAGATTAGGATTAGAGAGGAAAGACCATTTATTGGAGGAAGTTCAAAAAGTTGAAGAAGGGTTATAGAGATTGTAGAAAAGTGAAGACATCATAGAGGAAAATAGATATTGAAAGGTGTGAAGGCCTAGCAGAAGGAAGAAGGAAATTTGGAAAAGAAAGCCCTATTGTAGATCAGATTGCATTGACAGAGATGGCTCCAGTAAAATCTCAATTAGTAGATTACCCCTGGAATATGGATACCTTTTGGGAACCTGACAGGTACTTGTTGGATTGGACACTGTTGGAAACAGGATAATGGATTTGATGGACCTTTGGTCTGACCCAGTATGGCATATCTTCTGTTCTTACATACAGTCAGCTAATCAGAGAGATAGTATACAGATGAACTGGAAAATCAAAAAGAAGATTTTAGAGGAATCCTGGAACGCAGAGGATAAAAAAATGGAGAAAAAAGCTAATAACTAGTGAATATTCAGTTGGAAAAACAAGGATATTTTTTAGTGAGAATAGAAAAAGTGGATAATAAACTACAGGAATTTTTTAAAGTAGTGATTATTAGGTGTTAGAAGATTGGCTGGACCTAATAGAATCAAATGTAGATAGAACTGAAGGGATAATGAAGTTTTTTAATGGAAATGGACAAAGGTATATAAGTTAAAAGGTATCTAAATAAATTAGCTACTACCACGTTACCACTGCAAAAACTCCCTTTTATTCTCCACAACTTACAGAACCATTCATCCCAATTGTGCATCTGCAAGTATAATAATCTGATTATTATTCTTTGCTAACTTTTTCCAACCATTTTGCAGATGGGTCACAAATAACTCATTTTACTCAACAGGTACACATGCTTTAACTTAAACACCATCTTACCCAAAGCAGGTGGCTGCAATACTTCCAAATTCAGTAATAGATACACAGGCTGCAGCCACCAAATAGTGCACAAACCCTGCTTTATCCCCGTCCATTCCGAACAGTCGCCAGTTTAACAAAATTATCATTTGTTTTAACACTCCCACCTCCCATGCTTGCTCCACAAACTTTTTAACTTCACCCCAGAAGAATTAAATGTTTGGGCATGCCCACCAAATATAGATCAAAGATCCCCCTCTGCCCACATTGCATCAACACTTACCACTCTTACTCCCACACATTTTGTACAGCCTTTCAGGCATATAATATCATCTGTAAAGTATTATATAACTGTTTTTTAAAAATCATATTTGTAGGAATAAACCCTTTTAAAAGCCCCTTTATGAATTTTTTCTGCATTCTTATTCAAGGGCATATTCAAGTCTTGTTCTCACTCCTGTAAATGTTTTGATAAAGTGAGTCACTGAAGGAAAGAAGGTTTCATATATCCTCAAGATCCTTCCCTTTATATTCAATTGGGCATTCCTCTTTCTTAAGTTCACCCCAAGCTTTCTTCTTCATAAAGGAGGTAATTTTATAATGAGCTGTGTAAGGTTATTTGCCATCCACATACATAAAGCATGCATTTTTCATGGCTTTTGAACATGAATGGGCACTTATGTGCATATTTTAGGAAGTCACTATTCTATAAGTATGCGTGTCAGGCCAATGGCATGTACGTTCTGTGTGGGCAAATATAGGGGTGGAGCATGAGCAAAGTGTAGAAGAAGCCTAAATTTACATTTGTGAATTATAAAATATTATTACTTATGCACGTTATTTGCAAATCTAGACGCATGCATTTACAAGAAGTCTAAGGCTGGTCAAAGTACTTGCGCCTAGGTTTGGCACAAGTATCTTATCCCAAGAAATCACAAAAGATCGCTCATAATCAATATGGTAAATGAAATCATTTCTTCTTATTTCAAAATATATAAAGTTTAACTCGTGAGGTCTCAGACTGATTCTGGCTCTGCTATTGGGACTCACGTCCGTTTTCAAAGCAGCTCGCCAATTTGCATCAACGACCTCAGAAAAAGCTGTGGGTAACATGCATAGGTGATAAAGTGCTTTATCAGAAATCAGACCATGTACTTATCTGAATCACCAGAATGCACCCACGCAAAGGACAGTTGAAGACTGTTGAGGAATCCCGACGCCCTGTACGGGTACCAGTCATGCGTTTCATTAAATATGCTTTCATCAGGGGATCACTCAACAACAATCGCCATTGTCCTTCTTCAATGAATATCTGTTAAAAACAAAACAATAAAATGACCCATCACCCTATTTCAAACCCTATCTAATGTCTCCACAAGTATACATAAACCACAAATCACACTACAAAGCATTCATAGAAAACCCTGCAGATATACCTATTATAATCGACTCTGCTGCCCACATTTCACCGGTGATCATCTTTCCTTCTCCCGGTTAGGAATGAAACGCCGCGCATGCGGAGCGGCTGCCCTTTCCCACTTTTAAAAAAACTCCTGACGATCCTTACTCCAATGGAAGCACAAGCTATAGCCCCGTTGTCAAATTATCAACCAATAAGAACTGTTTCTAAATTATCATGTGGACTTCACTTTAAGTTCAGCCTAACAGCTAATACTCAGAGAAAACCTACTGAAAAACTATGTTAAAAACTATGTTAAAAAATGCAGCTCGCCCACTCTATGGACTGATTCAGCCCTTTAGGAATCACTGTGTCAAAGGTGAAAATCCACCACTGCTCTCGTCTTATGAGCAGCTGATCTCGGGCTACTCCATTAATCCCCTCTGACACCTGATCTATACAAAAAACCCGAAGCTGTTCAAAACTATGTTGTCGCGAAAGACAATGATCAACTATTGGGGCTTCACGCACAGCGCATTTTAAACGACTTTTGTGCTCCCTAATATGAGTTCGAAACGAACGCACAGTTTTCCCTATATATGCTAGTCCACAAGGACAGATAATAACATAAACCACAGAAATGGATACACATGTTGTGGATGATCTCAATTCTCTTTTATGGCCATTGTATTCAAAGTCAGAAGCTTCTAAAGTGATCGAACAGATATCACAACTCCCACACTTTTGTTGCAGCCACGTGAATTAACATCTAAGGATATAGATTCTTCTCATGTGAATTTGATTACAAGATTTTTTCCTCTTAGCGTGGCTTTGCAACGTATTGTTAAAAAACATTCTAATGTCCTTACGATGGTTCCAGGATTACAAGACAAAAGAGTTAGATGTGTCTGGACCCGAGATAAAAATTTAAAAGAACTGTTGTGTCCAGCAGTGTTACGACCGATAGAAGATATTCGGGGACAACCCCTTAGTAGAGGACATCGCAGGTGTGGGAGTTGTGATATCTGTTCGATCACTTTAGAAGCTTCTGACTTTGAATACAACGGCCATAAAAGAGAATTGAGATCATCCACAACATGTGTATCCATTTCTGTGGTTTATGTTATTATCTGTCCTTGTGGACTAGCATATATAGGGAAAACTGTGCGTTCATTTCGAACTCGTATTAGGGAGCACAAAAGTCGTTTAAAATGCGCTGTGCGTGAAGCCCCAATAGTTGATCATTGTCTTTCGCGACAACATAGTTTTGAACAGCTTCGGGGTTTTTGTATAGATCAGGTGTCAGAGGGGATTAATGGAGTAGCCCGAGATCAGCTGCTCATAAGACGAGAGCAGTGGTGGATTTTCACCTTTGACACAGTGATTCCTAAAGGGCTGAATCAGTCCATAGAGTGGGCGAGCTGCATTTTTTAACATAGTTTTTAACATAGTTTTTCAGTAGGTTTTCTCTGAGTATTAGCTGTTAGGCTGAACTTAAAGTGTGAGGAGAGGCATTGTCCTGCAGACCCCAGATGCATTTTGCAAGCTTTCATAGACATGGAGATCAGTTCCCTCTTCAATTTGTCCAGAAGGGAAATGTAGTAATTTGCCATATGGGTTCCTCCTTTTGCAGATGATCAACAAGCACAATCCCTCTTTGTCCCAACAGACAGATGCCATCAGCTTGCTTGCTGGTGTCAGTCTGGAACCCCTGATGACCTGGGTAACCACTGCATCTGCACTCTTTGCATAGTTATTTGGTGTCTGGAAGATACATATGGATCCAACGTGCATCCCTAGTTGCAATCCAATCAAGGAATTCTACAGCATTTAAATGGCATCTATCCAAGATAGAAACAGAAACATGATGGCAGAAAAAGACCACATGGCCTATGTAGTCTGTCCTTCCATATCAACTACTACAACAGTCCCCTTTTTTTCTTTAGAGATCCTCTGTGTTTTTCCTATGCTTGTTTGAATTCACATACTGTCCTCATCTTTACCATCTCTGTGGGAGACTATTCCACACATCTACCACTCTTTCCGTGAAGAAATATTTCCGCATGTTATTCCTGAGTCTATCCACTTTCACCCTCATCCTATGTCCACTCACAGCACAGCTTGTTTTGAATCGAAAGAGGCTCTCCTCCTGTGCATTTATGCCATGGTGGTATTTAAACATCTCAATCCTATCACCTCTATCCCGCCTTTCCTCTAAAATATACATATTCAGATCCTTAAGTCTTTCCTCATATGCTTTATAATGAAGACCACTAACCATTTTAGTAGCCACTCTCTGTACCAACTCCAACCTGTTTATATCCTTTTGAAGGTGCGATCTCCAGAATTGCACCCAATACTCTTAATGAGGTCACACCAAAGACTTATACAAAGGCACTATCACCTCCTTTCTTCTGCTGGCCATTCCTCTCCCTATGCATCCAAACATCCTTCTAGCTTTCGCTGTTTCCCTTTCTACCTGTTTAGCTAAGATCATCAGACACAATCATGCCCAGGTCCTTCTCTTCTTTTGTGGACAGAAGTATTTCATCCCTTATACTATATTGCTCCTTTGGATTGCTGCAGCCCAAATTCATGACCTTACATTTTTTAACATTAACTGTCAGCTGCCAAATTCTAGACCATTCTTCAAGCTTAGCTAGATCCTTCCTTATGTTATCTACACCTTCTTGGGTGTCTATTCTATTCAGCTTTTTGGTATCATCCGCAAAGAGACAAACCTTACCCGACAGCCCTTCCACAATATCACTAACAAAGATGTTAAAAAGAATGGCATGTGACGCAGGCAATCATTCACACTTCAGGTCAGCATTGAGGCATTTGGGAATCCATTTGGCTGAGAGAATCATCATATCTAAATGTCATGGATGATACAGGCCACACACTCTGGTGATCTCTTCAGTGTCTCTGCTATGTTGTTACATGATATTCGGAGATCCTCCAGGACCATGTGATGACCAATATCCATGGGCTTTGTGATTGCCATCTTACATGACCTCCCATGACATTATCCATATCCATAGTTGCAATGTCCTGCCATCAGTTTGACAACACAGTTATTGATTATGTTGTAGGAGTGACACTTATCACCTACTGTGACATCCAAGCATCGTCAATTGTTTTTGCCATGTTCTCTTGTATGGACAGACATTTCATCACTGCTCACCACTCTTTTGTCATGATGTCTCTGTGGTTCTGTGACTGTCTGACTTCACACCTACAGACCAAACAGAGTATATGAGTTTTAATCATTAACTTTGGAATGGTCACACTGAAAACACTGACATGCATCATGATAGAGTTCTGTTACGTTACAGAGGTTGGTTGAATCGGGTCAGCAAAAGGCATATCAGCAACCCCTCATACGTGGAGAAGCAGTCAACATGGTACATGCAAGCTCGTCATGCTACATTGTCTCCTCTTATTCTGCTAAACACATCATCCCTGTCAGCACTTGACAGTGTACCTGGCCCTTTAGAACCTAGTAGCTGCAGGCATATGGTCACAAGTTAAATATGATATTCCACAATCAAAGTACTTGCCTTGTGATTCTTAAACATCTGAGAGACACCCTAACAGTCATCACAGTGGTTTGCAATGCCAGACAATGCTTGACATCTACTAGACACAGAGTTACATGCCTGCATGCCAGTCCAATAAACCATCCGAGCTGTTGTGTTATACAGCAGCAATAGCCATTAGATAGGCATACCATTTCAATATATCCTTATGCATTCTGGCAAGTCTGCATGTTGAACACACATTACGGATGGCTATAATCTGTCTTGTACACATACCTTGTGATAAGGAAGCTTATCATAGTTCAGGAAGGAGCTATAATAGAGCTGAATTGGCTCTGAACAAGCAACCTGTCTTTTCTGGTAGAAATAATAGAACAGGGTGTTTCCATAAAAGACTACCAGTCCCAGAATGCACCAGGTTTCAAACACCCTATAGAAGATCTGAAGTGGGGAAACGTGTGTTCAATCAGGAGAACTATGAGGTAATCCCCAATCACTCATCTCCAAGGGCAGGGCTTGATTCAGCACAGCTGAGCTGTGCTAGGGTGGAGTATCCCTCTAAACAAGTAAAGCCTATTCTACACAGAATCAGCAGGAGTGGAGGCAGCAGCAGAAAGAGACGGAGTTGGAGTTGCAGAGGAACCCAGAGCTCAAGGACAGAGAGAGCAAGAAGCAGCGTGGAAGAAAGAAGAGGAAAGTATCTTGGAGGTCTAAAGGAGTTCATAGCAGTACGTGTGCTGGGAGTCATTCCAGAGGCAAGCATACTCCATTGGACTGGGGAAAGCCAGAGGAGTGGGGTTACAGAGCCAGGAATCCCCGGACGGCACCTGTGAGGGAGACGGCTGCATTTGGAAGGGGCCCTAAGACCAGTGCAAGAAGGTATGTGAAGAGAGACCCAGTGTCCAGGGATCTTGATTGGAAGGCTGGACATAACAACTGGACTACATACTGGCCAGGAGTTCGGGAGAGGAACCCTAACAGCAATGGAAGCTCAGGTATGAACACTGATCTATGCCCTAGCTCTTCACTTGGAAGACAGCAGGGAAACCAGTATTGTCCTGAGAGTGCTCCATTAAGAAATTCCCCTGAGCCAGTCCATGATATTGATTCTATGATAGTTGAAGAGGAAGGAGATATTATAAATGAACAGTGTGACTACATGGATTGCTCTCTGTCTAGGCTGCTGTGGTAATATACTTTCACAAATGCAACAACCATCAAAAAGAAATATATCTTGTTCTTTTATCTACCCAGAAAAGTTTACAAGAAAGCCTTTGGGTAGGATTTGAGCCACGTATAGAAAGTAAACCAGCCAAGAGGTTTGCAGCTGGTTAATTGTTAGCAATTAAGCCTTGCAAAATTGCACGTGGGCTCTAAAAGGACACTTCTGGGTGTGTGTGAAAATACAAGAAGTTATCCTTGAAAAAGAACAGTTTTTGATTCCTTTTTTGGGGGGTTTTGTTTTGTTTTTGGAGAACTGCTAAAAGGTATTAGCAGGAGCCCACAGAAAGACCTTTCTGTTCCCATCAAGGTCTTTATTGTTTGATTGATTGCTTAAGAAGTTCAGTTGTTGTTCCTGATTTGTTTTCCTAAGTATAATACTGAAAGCAAGTATCCTTTTTGTGCTACCAAGTAAATCTGTGTGGGAGAAATAACCCCATAAATAAAATATATTTTCTTTGCTTAACACTCGAGCAAGCACAACTCATTTATTTGTGAACGGCTGATTCTGGTATGAATGGACTACATTTCCCACAATCCTTTGCAAGTCATACTAATATTTGCCTTTGCCAAGACTGTGGACATTCTCACCCAGCGCCCCCGTTTACAACCTTCTACAGTGGCTTATCCTGAAGGCTGTGTGGCAGATCAGATCTCATGAACACTCTATGTTTGTGAACTTTGACACACCCAAGACACCTGTTCTGTAGAGAAACATTTGGTATTCCATCAGAGGGATGAATATTTGTGCCAATGAGATTTTCTGAGTCCAAGAAGAGCAGTCTCTCACTCAAACCAAACCAGCATACAAAAGAACAGAGAGAAGTGGTGCAGTAGGTTCAAATTTTATTAATTGCAACCCGACATGTTTCGGCATGCACCTTCCTCAGAGGGTGTTACCTCACTGGAAACAAATAAAAAACATCAATAATAAATAAATACGTAAATGGAATAAAAAATTGAAGAAATAAATCAATAAATAAGAACTTAAAATATAAAAATATAAAAACCGTAAGGCTAATAAAATAGGTACACATTAAAACCAGAGGTCAAATGTCTAAATGACACATTGTTGTAAATATGTATAAAAATGAACTATATAAAATAAAGACACCTGCAAATTAATATACATATAAAGGACAGATGTTGCTAACACGTGTGCCTCAAAGAGCCATTTCATAAAAGACATCCAGCACCTTTTACATCTAAAATGTCTAAGAAAAAAACATTGTTGCATGATCTTAGGGCAGGCAGTAACAGTAATAGGAGTGTTATATAGCTATTCCACCATCCCAAATCAACCTGATGGTAGTGCACAAAGGGATAAATGTGACACATTATAGGCATTTACATTGAACGAAGTATAAGCAAAATAAACAGACTAAGGGGTATGTTTACTAAGCTGTCTTAATGTAGCAGCAGCGACGTTATCACGCGATACGTAACGTTATCGCGCGATAAAGTCAGCAGCGGCATTAAGGCACACTAATGCTGTGAAATCCATCTCTGAAGGGTGGAGTAAGGCCTCCTAGAGGGCGGAAATAGGGGTCAATGGGCGGAGAGTGGGCGGAGAGTGGGCGGGGAGAGGCTCCAGGCACGCTAACGCTGTGAAATCCGGGTCTGAACACTAACACCAGTGAAACCCTCGCGTTAGAGGCACATTTTCAGGAGAGAGAAACCATTTCAGTCAGCAATGTACAGCAAAGGCAGGGAAAACCCAGAAAAGTGATAGTAGTGATACATCTGCAGGAACCAAAAAGGCAAATAAACATATAAAATGACCAGAACCACATCTGAAATTCCAATAACCAAGCTGGCCAATAGTGATATTAATGATAAACATAAAGCAACACTACTGACAAAGCATAAAAAGGAAGATATCATGTTTGGAAGGGTCTATGCTCTGTCCTCCCTACAAAGTGAATGATCCCACATTGAAATAGCGGTGATCAGGGTATTTGTCATTTATATTGGGCAGGTTTGTTAGGGCGTGCACATGTGCAGCAACAGCAGAGTGGGCACATAGGAAACAGCAACTGTACTGATGCTGTAAATGGGATACAGGGGGCTGCAGGCGGCACATGCTGTGGTCCAGCTGGGGCACAATGCGGACTAGGCAGATGCCTAGGTGGCACATAGGAATGTCAAAATTGTAAAGCAGCAAGACAGAAACTGACGAAGGACCAACATGGGCACAAGTGTGTGTCCCACAGTGTCACAGGGGATATTACCCAGCAGGTACCCCCAGGGCACATAACATTGGCAGGCGGTGCCGGCAGGAGGCACGCATGTCCATGTAGGCACCCCTACCCGAGAACCCACACTATAGGCAGCTGCCCACCGACACACTGGATGGCCTGGGACTGGGCACCAACAGCACCACCGGCATAAGGGCATGTCAGCATGGTGGCAGAGGGGGCAGTGGCATCTGCCCACAGCAGACCACGGCCAAGCCCCATTTAGGTGGGTGCCATGCACTGCAACAGACAAGGACTGTCTGACGAACAGTCATAGTATCCTCAGGGAATGATCTGCCCCTTGGCAACAGTTTGGTGCAGTACACACAGCCAGTGTGTTCAGGGGCAGAAGGTCACAAGTTCAAGTCCCAGCTGTGGCTCCTGCCAACCTTGTCCCCATATTTTACCCAGTACTAAACCATGGTAATAAAGGTGGAACCTTTACTGCAGATAAATTAAACATGCCTGAAACACCTATAATTTACCCTACAGAGCACAGACACCATAAACATGTGCAATCCCTAGAGCAGAGTTTCCCAACTGCAGTCCTGGAGGGCCAAACACCATTCAGGTTTCATGCTGTCCCTAATAAATATGCCTGTGCTGCATTTGTATGCATCACCCCATTGTATGTAAATGTATCTCATGCATATTCATTAGGGACAGCATGAAAACCTGAACAGTGTTTGGCCCGCCAGGACTGGAGTTGGGAACCTCTGCCCTAGAGCAGCGGCCAACAGGGGCAGAAACACCCACAGCCACAGTTTCCACTATCCAAAGCCTCATGGAGAGTCAGGCTGTCGGGCCTGTGTGGAGCAGCAGGGCCCAACAGCTAGCACCTGCATACCTTAGCAATGCCGTCTTAAACTTGGAAACACGTTCCACATATATCAAAAGGTTGCTATGATTAATGTCAGATAACAAATCCTAAGTTAAACACAATTTGGTGACAGAGATTCATCATAGCAACCTTTCCGATATCTGTGGAGTGTGTTTCAGTTTTTGTTTCTGACAGTGTTTACCACCCCAGGGAGTGGCCCTAACAATATTGAGTACCATAGCAATGTCTGCACTGTGCCCAGGACTGGTGTGGTGGCCAGGACTGCCAACCACCTCTATATTTGCACAATGCTGAAATAGGTATGGGAGTATGTATGTCTATCCAGTGTTTTATGGCTGCCTACACCTTACTGAGCCCACAACGCTTGCACTGTTTCCAGTGTTAGCCTGCAAATGTGCATAATGAGGAGCAAGGTACTGTGGGTATGGCCCGGACAGGGCGGCCTGGGCAGGATGCATCTGCACAGGGCATAGAGCAATGGCAGGGACATTGTAGTGCCCGACCACCACCTGCATGGACAGGGTGGCCACAGAATGTCATGCTGGGGGGTCACTCTCACCCTGACTGAGAAGTGACCATGACATGGCTAGGTTCCCCCAACACACTATATGGTATTTCCTGCAAGTGATATCTATGAGTTCTCTTTTCTGGGGCCCAATCACTGACATATGTGCTTAGTGTGTGTGCTCACATCCAATTTTTGGGTGCACACAGTTCCTCCAAGAACATGTACTAGCTAGCAGACTGTCTGCAGTTAGCATGTGTATGGCTGGAACACCTTACAGGGTGCAGTGGGTGGAGACTGACTGTGCCCTCTGCTGGTGAATGTAAGATATTGGTGGGGGCAGCTGAGCTTTTTCAAGGCCTGTCTGCCAGTGCCCTAAAGATCTGCATTGATTGCCCTGTGGGGTGCCTATTCCCCAGCAGGACTGGGGTTGATGGTCCCATCTACTGCCACCATTGCAGAGATGTAGAATATGGATTTGTTGGTTTAGCAATCCTGTCCCCCACCCTAACCCACAGAGGGTGGGTGGGATGGGTGGTGCTACATGATCTGCTTTTGGGTCCAAACACCACCCTTCTCTTATAACATGTGATCATGGAAACCACACAGGATATGCACTATTCTGGGTGCATAATAGTCCACAAGGGCTAGACATGACTGGGAAATACAGATGGACACAGGTGTATCCTAGGTGTGTCTGCAAGAACTACCTATCACACATTGGCACTGATGGAGACCTGCAGCACAGCCTATCTCAACCAAGCCAGGTACTGCGCACCTGGTGCTGGGCGCCCTTACCTCACCCTCAGGGTGAGCACAGGAACCGCACAATGTCACGGTCTGTAGCTACTCTGTGCCAGTAACACACACGGTCAGTTCCCCTACCAGGCTGGGGTGCTATAGAGGTGCATACCCCATCTTGTGAGCAGATGTAGGTTGCTGATCTGCATGTGCAGTGCATCATGGGATTCTAGATGAAACAAATGACTGCTTCTTGGAGCAGCTAGCTCATGAACTGACAAGAGGGGAAGCCATTTTGGACTTAGTCCTTAGTGGAACACCAGATCTGGTGCAAGAGATAAGGGTGTTGGGGCCACTTGGCAATAGTGATCATAGCATGATCACATTTGATTTAATTAATGGAGGAGGAATGGTAAGGAAATCCACAGTACTACCTTTGAACTTTCAAAAGGGAGACTATAATAAAATGATCAAAATAGTTAAGAAAACACTAAAAGGAACAGTTGCAAAGGTTAAAGACTTACATCAAGCTTGGGTGTTGTTTAAAAATACTATCTCGAAAGCCCAAACCAGCTGTATTCCATGCTTTAAGAAAAGTGGAAGGAAGTCCAAAAAACTGCCAGCGTAGTTTAAAGGTGAGGTCAGAGAGGCTGTTGTTGCCAAAAAAGCATCTTTCAGGAAATGGAAAAAAGAGCCAAATGACGAAAACTGGAAACAGCACAAGCACTGGCAAGTTAAATGCAAGGCATTGATAAAACAGGCAAAGAGAGAATTTGAGAAAAAACTTTCTGTGGAAGCAAAAACGCGTAATAAAGACTTTTTCAAGAACATTCATAGCAAAAAACCTGTGAGAGAGTCAGTTGGACCTTTAGATGATAGAGGGGCAAAAGGGGGAGTAAGAGGGGACAAGGCCATAGAGGAGAGACTAAATTAATTCTTTGCTTCAGTCTTTACTGAGGAAGATGTAGGGATGTTACCCATGACGTAAGTGATATTTAAAGGTGATACTCGGAAGAATTGAAAGAAATATCGATACACCGGGAAGATGTATTACAACTATTTGATAAACTGAAGAGTAGTAAATCACAAGGACCGGATGGTATACATCCAAGGGAGTTGAAAGAACTGAGATTGCAGACCTGCTATTAGTAATTTGTGAACTATCATTAAAATCATCTGTAATACCTGAAGATTGGAGGATCGCCAGTTTTTAAAAAGGGTTCCAGTTATGATCCGGGAGACTACAGACCGGTGAGCCTGATGTCAGTACCGGGAAAAATGATAGAAACCATCATAAAGAACAAAATTAGTGGATATGTAGATAATCACAGCTTAATGGGAGACAGACAACATGGCTTTAGACAAGGAAGATATTGTCTTACTAGTCTGTTATGTTTTTTTGAAGGTGTGAATAAAGAGGTAGACAAAGGTGAGTTGGTAGATATAGGGGCTTGTTTACAAAGCTGTGGTAGCGGCTTCCACCCAATATCAAAATTCAATGGGGCCATGGCTCCAATATCGGGTGGAAGCCGCTACCGCGGCATTGTAAACAAGCCCCATAGTATATCTGGACAAGGTCCCTCAACTAAAAAGTCATAGGATAGGAGGCAGTGTACTATTCTGGATCAGGAAATGGTTAAAAGATAGAAAGCAAAAGTTAGGGCTAAATGGCCAATTTTCCCAATAGAAAAAGGTGAATAGTGGAGTAACCCAGGGATCTGAGCTAGGTCCGCTGCTTAGATGTACATAGATCCTGAATAAGTAACATAATAACATAGTAAATGACGGTAGATAAAGACCAGTATGGTCCATCTAGTCTACCCAGTAAGATGGCAAGAGTAGGTGCACCTGCCGGTTCGTGCAGGCCACCCCTTCCCATGTCTTTGTTTTAGGGGTGAACCTATCGCTCCGTGTAGGACACCCCTGTATGTTGAGAGATTAGTTAGTTAAGTTTATTTTGATTTTATCCTGTTGCTGAAAAGAGATCCTATGTGTCTGTCCCATGCCATTTTGAATTCTGTCACTGTATTTGCCCCCAACACTTCCATCGGGAGGGCATTCCAGGCATCCACCACTCTTTCAGTGAAAAAGTATTTCCTGACATTGCCTTTCAATTTACCCTCTTGCAGCTTCATGTTATGCCCTCTAGTTTTACAGCTTCCCCGTCTTTGGAAGAGGTTTCTTTGTTCATTATTTCTCTTTAAGTATTTAAAGGTCTGAATCATATCTCCCCTGTCCCTCCTCTCCTCCAGAGTGTACATATTTAGGTCTTCAAGTCTCTTCTCATAAGGCTTCTGATGCAGGCTCCAAATCATTTTGGTCGCCTTCCTCTGAACAGCTTCTAGTCTTTTTATATTCTTTGCAAGATATGGTCTCCAAAACTGAACACAGTATTCCAAGTGAGGCCTCACCAGTGACTTATACTCTTCCTTTCTGCTGGTAATTCCTCTTTGTATGCAACCCAATATCCTCCTGGCTTTTGCCTTTGCCTTGTCGCACTGTTTTGCCACCTTGAGATCTGCAGAAATAATCACACCAAGGTCCTTCTCCTGGTCCATGCACACCAACCTCTTGCCCCCTATCGTGTACATTTCCCCTGGATTTCTGCTTCCCAAGTGCATGCCACTGCACTTCTTTGCATTAAATCTTAACTGCCAAGCATTAGACCATTCTTCCAGCTTTTGTAGATATTTCCTCATGTTATCCATTCCCTCAGGGGAGCCCACTCTGTTGCAAATTTTTGTGTCATCTGCAAAAAGGCATATTTTTCCATGCAGTCCTTCAGCAATATCACTCATAAATACATTTGACAGTGACGGGCCCAGGACTGAACCCTGGGGCACCTGCTATTCGCCCTCCTTTCATCTGAGTGAGCTCCATTTACCATCACCTTCTGTCATGTGTTAGTCAACCAATTTCTGATCCAGTTCACCACCTTGGGACCCATCTGCAAGCTGTTTAGTTTATTGATAAGCCTCCTCTGAGGAACAGTATCAAAGGCTTTGCTGAAATCCAGGTAGATGACATCCATCACATGCCCCTGATCTAGTCCTCTGGTCACCCAGTCAAAGAACTCAATCAGATTTGTTTGGCAAGATCATCCTTTGGTAAAACCATGTTGCCTCAGATCATGCAACCTGTTGGTTTTGAGAAAGTCCACTATTCGCTCTTTCAGAAGCGCCTCCATTACTTTTCCCACCACCGAGGTAAGGCTCACGGGCCTGTAGTTTGTCGCTTCTTCCCTGTCACCACTTTTGAGAAGAGGTAACACATCCACCCTTCTCCATTCCTGAGGAACTACTCCTGTCTCCAAGGATCTGTTGAAAAGTAGTGCTATCTTATCTAAGTTAGCATCATGGGGTTAGCAATATTCCTTTCCACCAACAGAAGTAGCATATTGCAGAGATTAGCACATAAGTGTAACCTTACAGCAGTGATGGCATCCCTGCTTCTAATGTCTTTCTGTAGTCCTCTGTGACTGGATCCCATTATACAGATGTGAGATAGTCCAGTTGTGGCTGGCTACATAGCTATTTCATCATGGGCCTAATCAGTGCATTGTTATCCAGTCTGCCACTCACTGAATTCCTCAGGTATAGTTTCTTAATGCATCTTCCCAGGTTCACATTCTAACTGTTGGGAGATGACATATCTCCAACTCATTTCTTGCATCCATTACATGAGTCCAATGACAGTGATTTTCTATGTGGTGGGACAGCTCTTCATAACTACAAACAACATGTAACTGCTGATCATGATACTCAGACAGCACAATGACCATATGTGTTAGTATACACATCTCATTCCAATGCAGTGACAGCTATTCCTCCACATAGAACTGGATTTCAGAGAGGACATAAACAGCTATATAGATGACAGAGTGTGCCATATCCACATCTTTACCTATGTATGATTTCAGTATGTGCCCTCCCAATGACTTTAGGTATTAGGATTGTAATGTTTACACAGCCTACTGTTGACCCAGCTGTGACACTTGCTCACCATTGCTAATTGCATCAGCTGGGGAATGCTTGAGAGAAAGAACTGGCAACAGGGATCTCTTTGGGCCACTGTTAAGTACAGACTATCTAATAGATTCACTGCATTACAGGAGTTATGTGATTTGAAACATGGGAATTCCTATACCCAGTTTCTGTCATGTCACCCTACAAATTCTTATTCTGCCTACAGGTCCCCTAATACATCCTATTTCCATATTGAGCAAGGCTACAGTGGCTGACCCACAACTCCTAACCTGTCCTCAATTGTAACTGTGTACATTTTGCATTTATATGTTTGGCATACCAGTTGGGAGATCAGGGGATGGATATCTGTGAACTGGTCAGTCAGTGTGTGCCTGATGTACTCTCTGAAGCCTAGCTTCACAGATGTCTGCACTAGCTGCAGATGCACCACACCCTAGATTGGCAGGTCACCTAACTGTTTGACAATCTTTGCCATTCCAGATTGTGGTGTGTTATTAGATCCTGAGGTACCCTTGCTGTGCTTATGTCTCCAACCAATATTCATGCTGCATACACATCCTAGGAGATATTATCAGAGCCACAGCCATTACTTTGACAGATACACTGAGCTTTGCACACCCTTCAGCTGGCCATAGTCTAAGGCTGTTCATATTTACACTAATTATGAGCAGTGTACATGGTGATGGAATAGAAAGGGTTCCAAGACATGCCTGCGTATATCACAGCTCAATGCTAATACTATATATTTTCCTTCAGCAGTACAGCTACTGACATCCTCTTGGCACATGATTTACCCTGACTGTAGGTGTTGGCCCTGACACTATATACAATATATGATGCATACTTGAGGATATTGGCAGTGTATAACCTAGCCACTTGGAGGCATCGTGAAAAGATGGAGCGCCCCATTTCTCCTGCTGCAGTCACAGATGTTTGGAAGCAGCCAGAGGCAAAAAAATGTAGAGAACTCAGGAGCTTGACCAACCCTGGTAAGGCATGTGATTGGGCAGTCAGAGGCTTGAGGTCAGGTCTTAGATCCTCATAGAGCTCTCTTATTGCCCCTGAGATCAACTGGTAGAGGGAAATGACCTGATCCTCAGGAAGACCCAGGAGGGTGGTTCTGGGCCTGAAAATATGTGGCCTTCTGGGGTGCACATCCCTTCTCCAATGACACTAGGTCCTCTCATCTCCAGGCTGCTGCACCTGCACATTGGCCAGCCGCAGTGGTGTTGGGCCAGGTGGCCTGGCCTGGCCTGCTGGCCTTGGAGCAGCATTTTCCTCAGAAGAAGGACAATGCTCAGAACTGATGTGACAACCTAATGAGCCATGGTGTAGCAAAGGGAGAGTAACAGCAATGCTGCAGATATATAGATGGTGAGAGGTGGGGGTGGGGGGGGGGGGAAGGGCAGCACACATCAGACAATGTGACTGTTGTCCTCCAATGAACGGTCTCATAGGCGATTTTCGGATATTGCCCCATCAACATATCTTGTTAACACATGTTGCAGTAGTGCACACTATTAGCATGCTGTAAGAGGGAAACAGTGTGGGAGCAGCTCCTCTGTGTCACTGATGGCTCAGGATGGGCTAAACATGATGTGGAGTCTTGACCCTTCATTTGTTGAGGTTGGAAGGTGGGATGAACCAAACCCAACTGGGCATTTCATTGTTCTGTCGCTGTCTGGTGATGAGACATTCACCATTCTGTCGCTTAAAGAATGGCCACCTATCAGGAGCCACAGATCTGCCACATGGGAGTATGGGTGCATCACTCCAGATATATATATGTCTATGTGGTCATTGTGAGGATGAATGAGGTTTAAAACTGTGGTATGCATCTGTCAGACTCACGGACTGCTGGATCTGAGTCACACCAGTCTTGCAAATTAACTTTGCCTGGTGTAGTGATGGGACATATTGCAACATCTCAAAATACGAAACCATAGCAAGCCATCCCATGCTGGTGGCATTTATGTTTTACACGTGAGATGTGAGCAGCCATAGAAACATAGAAATATGACGACAGAAAAAGACCACATGGCCTATCTAGTCTGTCCTTCCATAACAACTACAACAGTCCCCTTTTTACCTTTAGAGATCCTCTGTGTTTGTCCCATGCTTTTTTGAATTCAGTTACTGTCCTCATCTCTACCACCTCCACTGGGAGACTATTCCACGGATCCACTACTCTTTCCGTAAAGAAATATTTCCGCATATCACTCCTGAATCTATCTCCCTTCACCCTCATCCCATGTCCCCTCGTAGCAGAACTTGCTTTCAATTGAAAGAGGCTCTCTCCCTGAACATTTATGCCACAGAGGTATTTAAACATCTCAATCATATCACCTCTATCCCGCCTTTCCTCTAAGGTGTACATATTAAGATCCTTCAGTCTGTCCTCATATGCTTTATAATGAAGAACACTAATCATTTTAGTAGCCACCCTCTGCACCGACTCCATCCTGTTCACATCCTTTTGAAGGTGCGGTCTCCAGAACTGCACACTATACTCCAAATGAGGTCGCACCAAAGACTTATAAAGAGGCTTTATCACCTCCTTTTTTCTGCTAGCCATTCCTCTCCGTATGCACCCAAGCATCCTTCCAGCTTTTGAAATTGCCTTTTCTACCTGTTTAGCTACTTTAATATCATCAGACACAACCACGCCTAGGTCCCGCTCTTCTTTAGTGGACAAAAGTACTTCACCCCCTATACTATATTGCTCCCTTGGATTGCTGCAGCCCAAATGCATGACCTTACATTTTTTAACATTAAATCCCAGCTGCCAAATTCTAGACCATTCTTCAAGCTTAGCCAGATCCCTCCTCATGTTATCTACCCCTTCCTGGGTGTCTACTCTATTGCAGATTTTGGTATCATCCGCAAAGAGGCAAACCTTACCTGAAAGCCCTTCCGCTATATCACTAACAAAGATGTTAAAAAGAATTGGACCAAGGACAGATCCCTGGGGCACACCACTGATAACATCCTTCTCCTCAGAGTGAGCTCCATTTACTTGTACTCTTTGTCGCCTCCCAGCCAACCAATTTCTAACCCAAGCAGTAACTTTAGGGTCCATCCCTAGGGTGCTCGGTTTGTTTATAAGTCACCTGTGAGGAACAGTGTCAAAGGCTTTACTGAAATCTAAATACACTACATCTAGGGCTCTCCCTCGGTCCAACTCCCTGGTCACCCAGTCAAAAAAATCAATCAGATTTGTCTGACAAGACCTGCCTCTGGTGAATCCATGCTGCCTTGGAACCTGTAATCCGCTGGATTCCAGAAACCTCACTATTTTCTCTTTCAGCAGCGTTTCCAATAATTTTCTCACCACCGAAGTTAAACTAACTGGCCTGTAGTTTTCAACCACATCCTTACTTCCGCTATCTAGGGAGACACAGAGGAGGAGGCGTGAATTTCTAATGTTGCGTTCTGGGATACAGCAGTTGGGAGGGTTGTTTTTCCTTAAGTTTTCCTGTAAATATTTGATTAATATCAAGCTAATTCCTATATATTTTTTGAACCCTCCCAACTGATCTCCTTTATCAATGCCCAGGTCTCTGGAGGGAGGGTGGATACCCTGTCTATTCCAGTTGAGTAATTTAAGTATACCACTGCTAGGCTCCTCTTGTTTCTTTCAATATATTGGATAGGTTATTACTGAATTGTATCCCCTTCACTTTGAGGGCTACAGGGAGGTGGATTGTTTCTGTTGTTTTCCATTGTATACATAATTGCCTTTTTATTCTAGTTTGTGTATCCATCTCTATTTCTGTTCAAGATGTATTCTTGATTGTTTTTTTGTAAATTTCAAAAATTTAAATAAAAAAAAGAGATAGTTTCTCACGATCACAGTCTTTTGAAAATTGTTCAAGATGTCCTTTGCTTCTGTTCCTATTTGTGGGTGTTTTCTGAGGTCCTGCTCCTGGTTCTTCATCTGTGAACACAGAACAAAAATATTTGTTAAGCAATTCCGCTTTATCCTTATCAGCTTCTACATATTCCTCCCCTGCACCCTTGAGTCTGACAATACCACTCTTGCCCTTCCTCTTCTCACTAATATATCTGAAAAATGTCTTATCCCCCCATCTTATTGCATTGGCTATTTCCTCCTCCTTTTGAATCTTTGCTTTCTTGACTACTTTGCTAGCTTCTCCAAGTTTTTCCAAATACAGATGCCTGTCTTCCTCTCTCTGTGATCTCTTGTATTTCATGAAGGCCTCCCTCTTTTTCTTCACTTTTTCAGCTACTTCTTTCGAAAACCATAGCGGTCTCCTTTTCCTTTTACCTTTATTTACCATTTTAACAAAAAGGTTGGTTGCCCTTAAAATATCCCCTTTCAGTTTTTCCCACTGTTTTTCTACATCCCTCAGCTGTTCCCATCCAACTAACGACTCTCTGAGATATTGGCCCATCTTCGCAAAGTTAGTCTTCATAAAATCTAAGATCCTCGACTTTGAATGGATTCTAACAGTACTAGTCCTAATACTGAATCACACCATCTGGTGATCACTGGATGCAAAATGATCTCCCACTACAACATCAGAAACACTTTCACCATTGGTAAGCACCAAGTCCAGTATGGCCCCTTCACGTGTGGGGTCTGTTACCAATTGCCTGAATAGTTCTCCCTGTAGAGAATCCAGGATCTCCTTACTTCTAGGTGATACTGCAGCAGGAATGTGCCAATCAACATCTGGCATATTGAAATCTCCTATCAGTAGCACTTCCCCTTTCCTAGCAATGCTGCGCATGTCTTCAATTAACTCTCTGTCCACCTCTTCCTCTTGTGAGGGAGGTCTGTATATCACACCAATGTAAATAGATTTCTCTTTCCCTCTTTCTAGTTTAACCCACAATGCCTCCCCTCTCCCTTTTAAGCTCTGTAATTCCAAAGCTTTAATAGTAGTTTTTACATATAGTGCCACTCCTCCTCCCCTACTTCCTACCCTGTCCTTTCTGAATAAAGTATAGCCAGGTATAGTTACATCCCAATCATGGTTTTCTGTGAACCATGTTTCTGTAACTGCCACTAAATCCAAGTCAGCCACTCCCACCAAAGCTTCAACATCAGGGATCTTATTTCCCATGCTATGGGCATTTATACACACTGCTTTCCATATGTTACCCCTGTTACCCATTTCCATAAAGTTATTTAATGTATCACTTACCTGGGGGCTTTCTTCACCCATCCCAAACGAATCTAGTTTAAAGCCCTCTTCAGTAGATTAGCCAGTCTACTACTGAAGAAGCGTTGACCTTTCTTGGACAGATGGATGCCATCTCTGCTCTGCAACCCTTGGAACAGCATCCCATGGTCTAGGAAACCAAAATGCTCTCGATGACACCATCCACGCAGCCATGCATTCATCTCCAGGATGTGAGCCTCTCTGCCTTGGCCTTTACCCTCAACTGGGAGGATTGAAGAGAACACCACCTGTGCACCTAACTGCTTCACCCTCTGTCCCAGAGCCATGAAGTCACTTTTGATACGTTCCGAGGTATACCTGGCAGTATCATTTGTTCCAACATGGATTAGCAACATTGGATAATAGTCAGTGGGCTTGATGAGTCTCGGCAAACTCTCCGTAACATCTTGGATTTTGGCACCAGGCAGACAGCATACCTCTCTGGACATCAAGTCTGGTCGGCAGATGGACGCCTCAGTACCCCTCAGAAGAGAGTCTCCAACCACCACTACCCTTCATTTCCTTGTGGTCACTGATTCTGCAACTTTGGGATACTTGAGCTCTGGTTCTTCCCTTTCCAGGGATGCTTTCACCTCCTCCACTTCCAGGGCTGCATAATGGTTCTTCAATTCAAGGGCTCGAGAAGTTGGATTGGTGATTTTGCAGGCCCTGGTGACTTGTGTCCAATCATCAACATTCTGTTGGCACCCATCTTCTCCTCTGCTGGAGAGCTTGGTTGCTGCAAGAAGCATCTCATCAATGTACTTCTCACTGTCTTGAATGCTCCTCAGCCTCACCACCTCCTTTCTGAGTTCCTCCACTTTTTTCCTCAGAGCTTCAGCATGCAGGCACCCTGCACATGGAACCAGTCCTTCAACTGGCATTAGGACCTCTGTCTGGACCGAGACAGAAGCTGTAATGGGGGCAACAGCTTTAGTGATACGATTTTTCGCAGCCATTGTTCTGTTCGTGGAGTTTAGGTATCTGTTAAAGCAAAAGAGAGAGATCTACCAAGTACCAGCCGGTTTCCCAGCAGTCCTTTCAGAGAAAAAGCAGTTAAATCTCCTTAATTATATTCAAAATGTGCTGGTCCAATTCTCTGTGCTTTGTCAAATGGGGAGGTGCCCTGTAAAGCAAGACTACTCGCTAGGGGTGGGTGGGGAGGGAACTAACACCTGACTAGATGTTAGCAGTTCCCAAAGCTGAGGAGGTTACTGGAGTTTTCCACAATCCCAAGAGGATTGTGGAAAACTGCAAGAGGATCTTGATAAATTGGAAGACTGGGCATCAAAATGGCAGATGAAATTTAATGTGGACAAGTGCAAGGTTATGCACCTAGGGAAGAACAACCCAAACTATGGTTACACGATGCAAGGTTCCACATTAGGAACCACCACCCAGGAAAAAGATTTACGCGTCATTGTGGATACCATGTTAAAACCCTCGGCCCATTGTGCAGCAGCGGCCAAGAGAGCAAATAGAATGCTAGGTATCATAAGGAAAGGAATGGAAAATAAAACAAAAGATATTATAATGCCTCTGTATCGTTCCATGGTGAGACCGCACCTTGAATATTGTGTGCAATTCTGGTCGCCGTATCTTAAAAAGGTTATAGCGATTTTAGAAAAGGTTCAGAGAAGTGCCACCAAAATGGTAAAGGGGATGGAAGGATATTCCTCTGAAGAAAGGCTTAAAAGGTTAGGGCTCTTTAACCTGGAAAAGAGATGGCTGAGGGGAGATATGATAGAAGTCTATAAATTAATGAACGGAGTGGAACGGGTAAACGTAGATCGATTGTTTACCTTATCAGAATATAGAAAGACTAGGGGACATGCAATGAAGCTACAGGGTAAACTATTTAAGACTAATAAAAGAAAATATTTTTTCACTCAACATGTAATCAAACTCTGGAATGTGTTACCGGAGGATGTAGTAAAGGCTGTTAGTGTAGCTGGGTTTAAAAAAGGTTTGGACAAATTCCTGGAGGAAAGGTCCATAAACCATTATTAAGAAGGGACCCAGGATATCAATGCTTGAACCAATACAAGCATTGTGGAACCTGTGTCCCTTGGGGAAACTGCTAGGTACATATGACCTAGATTGGCCACTGTTGGAAACAGAATACTGGGCTTGATGGACCTTGGTCTGACCCAGTATGGCATATCTTATGTAATGTTCTTATGAGTTCAACCACCTACTGTGCTCAAGGAAAGTCCCACTAAAACACCAAAAAGAAAGTAACCTTGCTATAAAAATGTACAAAAATCCCTTTTAAGAGCTCCCAGTCAGAGAGCTAACAATTTAATATAATAAAACAAATCCTTAAATCCTTACTGTTGGTTGATCTGGAGAGCTCCTGTAGGAAAGCCTGAACAGCGCAGGGCACTGGAGCCTTTTATGCAGGCCCTCAGCTGCTCTCAGGTAATCAGGCCCACTAACTTCTGATTAGGTGTTAGCAGTTACCAAAGCTGAAGAGGTTACTGGAGCTCAACCACCTACTGTGCTCAAGGAAAGTCCCACTAAAGCACCAAAAAGAAAGTAACCTTGCTTTAAAAATGTACAAAAAACCCTTTTAAGAGCTCCCAGTCAGAGAGCTAACAATTTAATATAATAACACCCCCGCCCCCCTTAAATCCTTACTGTTGGTTGATCTGGAGAGCTCCTGTAGGAAAGCCACCATAAGGTGCCATTACAGTGCATGGGTGACCTAAAAGAGTGAAGGTGTCTTGTAAGGTGCCTTGTTAGGTGCCTTATAAGGTGCCTCATAAGGCACTTTGTAAGGTGCCCTATAGGGCACCTTAAGCTATGTGCTGTATTAGGCACCCCTGGACAAGGCACCTTAGAGGGCACCCTGGGTTATGGAACCTTGTAAGGTGCCTTATAAGTAAGGTGCCTTATAAGGTGCCTTGTTAGGTGCCTTATAAGGTGCCTTGTAAGGTGCCTCATAAGGCACTTTGTAAGGTGTCCTATAGGGCACCTTAAGCTATGCGCTGTATTAGGCACCCCTGGACAAGGCACCTTAGAGGGCACCCTGGGTTATGGAACCATAGGTTAAGGTGGCCTAACAAGGTTACAGTGCCCTAGGTTAGTGTGCCCTAAGGGCTGGAAGGTGCTTCAGGATGACATGCATGACCTGTGAGGCATAGAGACAGATGTAGCCCTAACACTAGATAGAGCACCGAGGAAAGGCAATGAACAGTTGAGTGAAGGAGGGAGAGCTGGAAGCTGCTGGACCTGCCATATCTGCGGGCATCCCATGTGGCTGCCAATACTGTTGACAAACATTGTGGGGGCAACCGTACCACAGCACAGGGTGTTGGCAATGTAAAGTACTGGAAAGGCAGTGGGTGGCAGATGATGGGAATATGTGTCCCCCAGTGGAGGCAGAGGTGGCAGGATAGTTACAATGATGGGTGGACAGAGGAGTGGTGGTGCCATGCAGATTAGGCACAGGCGAGGCAAGCATGAAGAGGCGCAATGCAGGTAAGCGTAGCAGTGCAGAACATGGGGTGGCAGCCTGCACAGGCAGACAGGACTCTACACAGCTGACAAACGCAGATAGACTGACCAAAGGAATGTTGGCAACTGTGGCGAGGGTATTAAGGGCTGGCAGCACAGCTCTGCAAAAATATGACTGTTACAAGCATGCAAACTATTTGAGTAGGACAGGCATGAAAGGAGGGAACAATGAGGAATTGAACCCATGAACACTGCCGAGAATGGCATTGTACTAACCAGTAGGCTATGCCTCCATAGCATATCTCACAGCAATAGCTGGGTATAGGAGGACTGCAGGTCACTGCACAAACTGTCTGTTCTGAGTGCCAGGATAGGGTAACCCCACCAGCACCCATGATACAATGCACATGCTAAATAGCTATCTATAGATGATCACCAAATGAGGTCTGTACCTCTCCAGTACCTCAGCTTGGAAAGACAAACTGACAGTGTGTGATACTGGCACAGAGTAGCTACAGACCATTCCATTGTGCAGGTTCTGTGTTTAGTGGGGTTAGGGCTGGAAAACCCCAACTGCCTCACACCACAGTCAGACTGCACCTGCAGTACTCTACAAGGTGTTCCAACCATGCACAGTCTAACTACAGACAATTCACTAGCCAGCTCATGCTCACAGAGGAACTATGTGCATTGAGCAGGTATCTCAGTGACTGAGCACTAGGAACACACAAATATCACTGGAGGCAGCTAGTGTAGAATGCTATGTGGGAACCTAGACATGCCATGGTCACTGCTCAGTCAGAGTGAGTGCCCTCCCAGCATGCCATGCTCTGGCCACCCTGTCCATGCAGGTGGTGGTTGGGCACTACAGTGTCCCAGCTATTGCCTCATACCCTGTGAAGATGCATCCTGGCCAATCTGCCCTGTTCTGGCCATACCCACAATACCTTGCTCCTCATTATGCACATATTCAGGCTAATGCTGGTAACAGTGGGACATTGTGGGCCCAGTGAGGTGTGGGCAGCCACAGAACAATGGATAGATACACACACACACACACACACACACAAACTCCTATTGCAGCATTGTGCAAAGATAGGGGTGTTTGGCAACCCTGCCCAAAACACTGGTCCTGCTTACTGTGCCGACATTGATAAACTGTGCAGGAGGTAGTAGTAGTACTCTCGTGATAACTACAGCTCTGTGCTGGGGCCAACAGCCTGACTCTCCATGCAGCTTTGGATTGTGGAGCCTGTGTGAGTGGGTGTTTGTACCCCTGTATGCACCTGCTTTGGGCTTTGCACATGTTGCTGTTGTATCTGCATTGTAGGGTAAAATATAGGGACATGCTCTGCTGGATTCACAGCTGGGACTTGAACCTGTGACCCTCTGCTTCTGGACACACTGGCTGTGTGTATTGCACCACACTGTTGCCACAGATGCACAGTAGTCCCTGGAGCTACCTGTACTTTTCCTCAGCCAGACCCTTTTATGTTGCACTGTACACCACGTACTGGTACAGGGCATGGCCTAGGTCCACTGCAGGCAGGTGCCACTGTCCCCTCCAGCATGGGCACACACCACCCTGCCATGCTGACATGACCATATGCTGTCGGTGCTAGTAGTGCACAGTCCCAGGTCATTCACTGTGTGGGTAGGCGGTTGCCTAGGGAGTGGGGAGGCATACATGGGCATCCTCACATCCGCCCCATCACCGCCTGCCAATATTATGTCCCTTCCGCTTGAGGGAGGGTTGGCTGGGGGGATGTCTGGTCATTGCCCTGGCAACTGTTAGCTAGGGTGGACCAGGTAGATGTAGGTGGATTGTGTTTGGCCTTTGTCAGCTGCTGTCTTGCTGATGTCCAGTTTCTATGTTCCTATGTGCCACCTAGGTGACTGTCTAGTCCACCCTGTGCCCCAGCTGCCCCTACTACATGTCCCGCCTGCAGCCCCCTATGCCCCATTTGCACCATCACCATAGTGGCCTTTCATACTTGGGCACTATGCTGTTGCTGCAAATGGAGCACTACTATCACTTTTCTTGGGCTCCCTGCCTATGCTGTACATTGCTGACACTGAAATGGTTTCTCTCTCTTGCAAATGTGTGCTAACGCCCGGTTTTCAGTCGCGGTAGGATTCAGCCCTTCAGTTCCCCGCATTAGTGTGGAAGGGGCCTCTCACTGACCACTCCCCACCCATTGACCCCTTCTCTCCACCCTCTGTGGGACTTACCGCAGCCAGGAACGCTAATGTGCATTATGTAGCGTTAATGCGTGTTAATGTAACGTTTACACGCGTTAACGTTACCTAACACGCATTAACGTAGCATCTGCTATGTTAGTGCGGTTTAGTAAACATACCCTTAAATGTCTTTGCTTCAGTCTGTGTACTCTACTGCTCATAGCTGCCTCACTATATTATCCACCCTAGGATTTATAGGCTAAACCCCTCAATTTGTTTCTGCAACTCAGCATAGACATCCCCCTTATTAACATTCAGTCCATAGATGTTGGCCAGCACAAGAGCAATCTCATTTAATACTATTTACATAATTACAAATCTGCTATTAGAATCCCAAAGTACCTCTTTCACCCCCACCACCTTATGACCCAATAGTAACATACCCACACTTCCCTTCTATGGAGATCCCGAGTTATCTGCTAGAAAAACATAAGGATAAGCCTCTTTCTCTTGGGATCTCTTTAAAATGTGTTTCTTGTACAAAAATAACAATGCTTTCCTTCTTTTAATAAATGATTTATTTTCTGCCATGTTTAATCCTCTCACTTTCATTGACATTATCATTGCCCCCCCCCAACCTTTACCCCATTGACCATGATCATCATTCATCCTCTCTGACCCTCCTCTTACCCAGTCTCTTGAACTACCTACCCCCTCATCCTCTTGTTCAAAACCACTATCATCCTCTTCCTTCCTTAACTGAACCCCTCCTTTTTCATCTATACCCATCTGAGTTTGCCTTTGCACCACAGCCCCCTCTGTGAAGAAATGATGCCTACTGCCCAGCTGTCCAACCCCACCATACCCAGTCCCCCTTCCTTCTACCCCATTCCAAGCTCCCCAGCCTTCATACACTAAGGCTAATGCACACATATAACCACATTCATCACACCCCACCTTTTTCCTCTCCTCATACACACTCTCATAACCCTAACACCCACTCCAAAACCCCAATCAAACATATACTCTCATTTCAAGTATTATTCTTCCACATACTCTATCATATACAACCAAAAGCCTACCTCCTGCTAAAAAAAACAACACTTTTGTCCTCATTGCAATATATTAAAGTCAAAGAGATACCCCATAAGACTAATCAATGACATGCCATTCTTGGGACTCTTCTTCCACCTTTTCTTCTCAATGGTCACCACCTTCTGCCACTTTACACCCTTCTGTAGCTTTGTCTGGCAGCTCTACACCCTGAATCCCAGCAGCCTTTAGTGCTTGAGCTGGGTCTTCTAAGGTTGAAGCCTTTCTTGTAACACCATTGGATGTGAATGCCATTTAGATTGAAGACTGTCTTTTCTCGACTTCTCCATTATGATCTTAAAATCATGATACCTCTGCAAAGTGGCCAAAAAAAGATCTGCAGATATAATCACTCAAAGTATCCTGCTGCTTTCATCTTGGTTGCATTTGTTGTGTAAAAACTAACATCCATTAAGTGCAAAGCCTCCACAGAAACTGTCAGAAGTTGTCACTAGTATGGATGCGTACCCTAATATGCAGTACACTTAATGTAGTGCAGCAAACATCACCCACAGAGGTATTGTTATGTGCATCCATGCTAATTGCCACATTGACAGCACATGGTATGTACTCTCATGCTATCTTCAATGTGCTCTCCATATCACACTCTGCCAATATCCTGCTCACTCCCTGCCCCTTCACATGATGGGCAATTAACATGCATTTTAGTAGCCAATAGCTGTCATGCCCACTCATTTACTCTCACCATAGGCTATTACCACTTACTAAAATGCACATTTGCTGCTTAGTGGGCTTTAATAAAAGGGCCCCTTAATTTGGGAGGTTGAGGGGAAACATAAGGTATAAAGGTCAATAGAAGCTATCAAAGTTTTGTTATGTACTTTGTTGAAAATGGTTGGCTGGAACGCAGGAGAAAAGAGGTGGGATGACAAGGCAAGGAAGCAGTTTCTTAGAATTATAAAAACAAAACTATCTACTGTACTGTATATTACCACTGAACTGATGATAGTATCTTCTTTACGGAAACCTATTTGATAAGTTCCCAGGATTGTTCCTTTTTATTCTGCAGTAAGAAAATACCATGGAATAAACATCATTCATGACAGAGTGAAGGAAGTGACTTTGTGATCACCCTTTTCTCACTTGTGAGCCGTGAGAAAGGGAGAGGGATTTATTATATACAAAGTATGAAAATTATACCTGGAGAGGATATAATAACGAACCTCTCTGGGTAGAAGACTCAGTGGCAGAACAAATGGATAGGGTGTCTTTAAGCAATCTGTACTTTTCTATGCAAGTGCAAAAGGAGGTTGGAGTGAACAGTGACCTGCGTTGCAGTAACACCTTGTATTGCTATGAACAATCAGGAAAACCTTAAAAATGTAACTATAGTTTACATGGAGAAGATTCAATAAATCCTGAACATTTGACATGATAGAGATGAGTTTAAAAAGAACTGTGTGGGCTTTCAAGAATCCCAATTAATGGCCTAAGGATGATATCATATTGCATTAATAAACAGTTTTTAGAAACCGGAAATAATATGCTACATGACCTGGACCCAATTTCTAAATATACCGTGTCTATATACATACAGATGAGGCCTCCATTGATTGTGATATGTTGAATTAGCATCTCTAATACTCAGCGATACCGATGTCACTGTGCTATTGACTAATTTCCCTACCTTTCCTTGAATACCAATAGTATATTGGCATTATCTACAAATATGAATCAGGATATCTAGGACTTATTAGCTTCTTTCTAAGTTTGGGTCTATCTAGGTTTGTATCATACATTAAATGAACAGTTTCTAGCCAGCACATTTGATTACAATTACCAAGTTTATTTAAACTAAGAAAGAGAGGCTGAAAGGCTACTAGAGAACTCAAAGGAAAGTTGAAGGTGTTAATCTAATTCAAGATTTGATTTTCCAAGCCAAATTTGTTTTAAGCTGTTAATTAGTTTTATAAATCCCATTTATACATATGCATAGAACCATATAGAAATGTTTCTATAAGCAGAATATCTTATACTGGCATCAGTAGAAAGAAAAGACTGGGACCTTGAGAGTACATTGTTAAGAATATAATAAGTTTATGCCAGGAGTTGTTGTTGTGAGTCATATCTCCCTTAACTTTTACACGGTGGTGATCTAGGACAAGAAGATCAAATATTGCCTTATTTTGCAAATTTCAACATTGTATTTTCTGCTTCTGAAACATAGTGAGATTCTAACTCAGACGCTAACTAAATACAAGTACATGAAATACTGATGGACACGCCACTGCGTCTTTTCCCCCCTCTTTAACGCTTCTGGGCAACACACAGGCTCTAAAGATGTCTAATTCTGCACGTCATGTAAACTTCAATAAATATGTTACTATTAGGTATGCTGTAGCAATTAAGTCGTCTAACTTTCCTTTATTGGTGAGCTTGTAGCTCTCTTTAGGCGTAGACCATTTAAGAACCAGAACAACGTTTTCTATAGACCCGCTGTTGAAAAATATAGTTATCAAAGCACCAGGACAACGGTATATTTCAACCTGTAACCCCTTTCAGAGTGAACCTTAACATCTACGAACTGATGCGCTAGGAACTTGGTGTAAATCCAGACATTCCATATTTATCCAATGCTAGCTACTGTGTCTAAATGCAAAACTGAATATGTGAATCTGAGTCAATCGATGCTTAACATCGCAATTCAATATAAAAATCCCCAAATTGTAAGCAAATACGTAAGAAGCATGAGCCGAACATAAAGTCATTAACGAACCATAAGATTATTCCACTGAAATGCCTTTTGGGCTGTTAGGTGAAATAAATAATTGTTTTCAGAAACCTCTGTAGCATTTCTCATTGAAATGATTGCAATAAACCGTTCGTAATAGGAAACAAACTTGAAATGAGCGCTTAAATCATATTTAAACCCGATGTATCAGGCATGCAGTTGGATTATTTTGCACGTTACATTCTTCATTAAGCCAATCATTGTTAAATCAGAGGGACATAAAGCAACACAGGATTTATCCCCTCATTAAACTGATGATCCAGCGATGAAGCCAATTAACATTATGAGTCTGGTGGACATCAAGTGTAAAGAGGTTACAGAAAATGAAACACAGTCACCTTGGTCTTTAGATAGAGAAAGTGCACTTTTCACGTTATAAATTATCAGAGTGTCCAAGCGAGACAAATCGGCACATTTTGCTAATTGGAAAATACATTTTATTGCAGATGAGTAAAGACAAAATAACCTTTCAGTTACTAGCTTTAGTGGCCGAGAAACATAATAGAAGCTAAAGTGGATGGTTCCTGTTATAGGTGAAACTTTTGTAGAGAAAGAGAACGCCTGCTACGTTTATTAATTAAAAACGTTCAAAATCTTGATGTTGACTTCATGCTTAGAGAGCAACATCAACTTGTCTTTCATATGTGAGTGGCGGACAACAAACCTCATCTAAGATTTACTTAGAACTTGACGTATTAAGTTCAGTGTTCATAACATCTCCAAAGAGAGAAGTCCGTCTTCTATCATTTTTATATTACGTGTATTTTTATATCATAATTGTTGATCTTTTGATAAGCTGCTAATAAAAAAAAAGACCTGATTTGTTGCTACTAGTTTTAGGCTCTAATAAATTGCATCAAGGTATTTTTAAAGTACTTCCCAGTCAATTGCTCCGGGAAGAATACTTGGCACAATGCAAAATTAAACATCCTCTTTCCATATATTATACATCGGAATAAAGGAACAAGGGCACACTACTGTAATATCCATGAAACTGAGATAAATGACATTATTCGCATTTAACTCTGCTTTCACGCCAAGAGCCTTGCCCAAGGTACTGAAAACAATCCTTTTACTATTGACCCTCAAGACTTTTAACTATCCCAACAGACAGGATTTCTCCTTTTAAATACAGACTTTTAAAAGGGAATTGGAAAGAGAACATGCTGCTTAATCATTTGTTCTATAATATTTTTGTCGGCTATTCTTTCGCAGGTTGAAGAAAACTCACCAATAGGAAATAATGAATGAAAATCTAATTAGAGTCACATCACGCATTAACAGGGGCAACGATCTCGGAGCACTTACCCCTTGCTCCAGGAGTTCTCAACAACTCTCAACTCTCACCCGGCATCTGCTGAAGTGACATCTTTTAGACTGAGAGAGAGAGAGATTCCTCGAACAGGAACAAACTCTAATAGCATCAATATCAATATTTTCTTTGCCTTTTATTCTTCAGTTGGATGTTGGAGAGAATGAAAGGATTCCTGTCTCGGGGAAGGTGGTAGTGTTAGTTTTTGATGTTAAAGGAACTTGGGAAGACCCTGTAAGGAGAACTCCCATTTTGGATCCAGGGACTTCAGGAGTTATCTCAATCTGGACCCAAATGCCAACAATCCAACCCTAATTCACGACGTCTTTGCCTGAATTGCAAGTTAATGTATATATTAAGCGTGATTTCCCATGCTTTAACTATATTATGTGCTGTCAGCCTCTTTCAAAGATACTTTTATCTCTCTCTTAAAACTTTTTATTCCTAGAGAATTCAATCCACTCAAGAAAATTTCTATATTAGTTCATTTCGTTAGATAAACGTTTTAGATGGATTTTCATGAGAATGCGCGCCTATCACCGCATGATATTTTGAATTATTTTTTTACGCAGGACATAAATAGAATAAATACCAACATTGCTTTCCCGAGCTGAACGATTTCCTACTGGCTGTTTTGGGTGATGCAGGCTACGGCTCTAGGAAACCAGGTTTTGATGCCATACCTCTCTTTGCTCAGAACATTGCAATGTTTATAAAATATTCAATCCGTGTAGTCTGTCCAAAAAGCAATCTTCCCAAAAATAAAAGAGCAGTCTAGACAAAACATAGACAAGAGAACTTAGCAACAGTTGTCTGACTTGCATCTTCTGATGCATCTTGAGTGGGTCATAATACTAACTTTATTTTCAGTGGTGCATAAATTAATTACACGCATTTAATAACCAAAATATCATTAGATTCCCCCTTTAATATCATAAAGGCTTTACGCCAGGGAAGTACTTAATAGTGCAGGGGGCCATAACAGGCTATTATCCTTGTGTAATGCTATTACAGAACCAATTATGAACCATTATACTGGCATCTCTCTCTCTCTCTCTCTCTCTCTCTCTCGCCCTCTCTCTCCATTCCCCCCCCCCCCAACCCTTGAAGTTTTTTTGAGATTTGATCAAATCCTTTAGCTCTGACGTGAAACTGTCATGACTGGTCCTTTACATTTTAATTTTCAGAAAGCAGAATACAGGGTGGCATCCCCCCCCCCTCTCTCTCTTTCTCTCCTTTTCTCTCTTTCTCTTTCCCCGCCCTACCCCCTTCCTCTTCCCTCTCAGTCTCAGATGCGTTTTAAAAAGTAATTGCAAGGGTCCCGCTGCATATTATTTACCGACGAAAGAGCGCATAAATCCAGAGACCCCTTGCTGGGAAGAAAATCAAACTTTGTTTGTATCATCGCTTTCAAAGTGTAAAGTGGCCCCCAAAAAACTCATCGACACGGGCAATTAACAGGCTCATTGTCTCTTGCAATCCCGAAGCCGTGATCATTAGCACACCCTGTCCAATCTTTTCCATAAATAAGGTGACTATCCAAGGAATGGATACAGTTAGGATCTGGGGACCTCGCCGAGCATGGTCTTATAAATATCGCTCTCTATATTTTTAATTCGTGAGGTTTGCTGAGAAATGACGTTTTAAACCACGTGGGTCATTTGTAGTGCCCAGTAGACCTATCCAAGTTACTCACTGTGGAAGTAATCAGATTAAGGCCAATTATGCGTGAGATTATAAAGGCAAGCGCTGCGAGGGAGCGCAGGCTGTAGACAGACTCGGGGACATCTGGCCGCTTCGGAGCTGAGCGTCCTTCAGTGGGACTGACACCGAACAACTACGGGAGCGGCACTGCTCATCCCGGGCTAAAAGCTCGTTTGTGGTTTGCGACTTCACTTCCGTTTCTTCCGGGTATGCATTGCTTCCACTTATTTCTTTGATGTGAATTCCACTCGAGGAATTTACTGGAAAAAAAGACTCGCAAGCGCCAAGGAGAAAACGATTTAGAAACATTGAATTTCTGTAAACCGCTTCGTTGCGCTGCTATAAGCGTATATCAAGTCGAATAAACTGTAACTGTACCGTCTCCGATAAAACCAAGATAGCTATTCGAGCTTATTGGCATTGAAGTAAATTAGCTGAGAATGGTTATTGAAGAAATATGTATTCATGCCTGTATTTTCTATAAATCAGCCATCTACCTACCTGTTTAATATATAGATCTAACTGCTATTGTAGGGGAAGAAGGTGGATGCTGAAACTCATAGAATTTAATGTTGGCTCTCAGGGTTTTTACTTTATTCGGACTGATTTATGGGTTGTTCACATTTTTATGGAAGTTGGACGTCTGTAGGCTTCTATCATATCGGATTACTATGTTTATCAATTGCGCCTATGTATATAACCTGTCTCTGTAATTCCTATATTTATATCACTCTATCTGTATTAATACAGAATGCAAAATAAAATGATAGCTATTGTCATGAAATATTTTCCATATTAGCTTTTACAAGCTATTTTAGACTGTTACACTATAACATATAGATAGATAAATAGATAACCTTGTCACCTAATTGATAATGTAATTTAATATTTGCAGTAACATTTCAGTACCAAAGCAACCCAACCGTGTAACTCTGTTTTCAGGGCCCTTTTTACTAAGAATTTTTTCCCATAGATACAAAATGGGAGAAACCCTTTAGTAAACAGGAACTATGTATTCTAAAACATTGTTCTGACTGAGTGGTTGTTATTAAGTTTAGAGTCTCTCCCTCGTAGCTAACATATGTGATGTATGGGTTACTATTTACCTATCTTTGACATCACCTCAACGTTCGTCGGCAACCATTGAACGTGCAAAAGTATTTGATTATGGAGAAGCGTACGCAACCTTCCGAAAACTCACTGACTAACTTTCCTCGTCAGGTTTCAGAATTGCCCTAGACTAGTTTATTTAGGATGAGAAACATTGTCCTGTCAGGCATCAATGCTGTGGAACGTACTGATTCAATGGAAGCTCTAATCCAAACCCTTAGGCACTGCATTTATTATTTTAGGTTTGCCTGTATTGCAAAGTAATCGTGCTCTTAAATGTTTTATTTTATTTTATGTTTTTATTTTTGCAGGAGGACACTGGAAGCTATAAACAGTGAAGTTTGCAATGTTCTATTTCCATTGTCCGCCCCAATTAGAGGGTGAGTGCTGGCAGGCCGGCTTGTGGACGCTTAACACATAACATTTCTTAGTTACTTCTGTTCTTCTGCCTATCTAATAATCACGATAAAGATGTATTTTGTATAAAAATAAAAGTGGACTCAGTGTAATAGCTCTAGAAACTAAATGTATTTTAATATGAGACAGGAAACCCCCCTCTTGTTTTGTGTTTCTCCCCATCACACTACAGGAGCAGATTTTAATTTGATTTTGGTTGGGAATATTTTTATTCCCTCAGTACCATTTTGCCACCTGCCTCTCTCTCCTCTGCGGATAGATCTCCTAGTTCTGCCTTGGGGGATGGAAAAAAAAAGGCTCTTTCCCCCAGCACAGATGTTTGGTGTCATGCCTCTAATCGACACTTTCAAACGTGGTCACGCTCCTCCCTTAAGCCAAACGGTCTGCATCAATCTTTAATGTTGTTTTACAAACATCCTGTAAAATGATGAAAAGATGTTTTAAAAGCTTTACAGAATTAGCCATGGCAAATAGCACTTTCCAGCGTCAATATTCCCAACAGAAACCTAGTGGGACCTGGGGATGCAGATGGTGTGTTCTGTCTAAAGGAAAAATAAATATCATTTACGTTCCTTCTACGAATAGAGATTACCATGGCCGGGACATAAATTCATCCTAGAAATGCAAAATATAATTTTAAAAAATCGACTTTTTTCAGTTTCTCTAACTTTTCCCCCCCAAAATGTAATGGCTTCCATAGTATTCTAGCTGTAGATAAAATAATTCATGAAGCCTGGTTTATTTAGATAAACCAGAAGCATGAAGTATTCAATCTAAAGAATCAGGCAACATTCTCTGGGTGTAGGAAGATAAACAATTTTTAACCGACGAAAGAGCGCATAAATCCAGAGACCCCTTGCAGGGAAGAAAAACTTCTTGCCCCGGATTTTTAACTGTAGATTTGAAGGGAAATGAGGGCCTGATTTTAAGAAACACTTTTGGGATAACATCCCGTATGCCATTTATCTAGAAGTCACTCTTGGTGACATTTCATTCTCCAAAGCTACATCACATAATTTTTCCAATCTTTCTTTCTTTAAAAAAAAAATCTCTTGTTTGGGTCGAATGAATTTATATCTTTTCGTACAGTAGAATATTTGTACGTAAAAATATCGTGGCACACGAAATTAGTCTGCATCTTTCTGAATCCAAACAGAAAGAAAATAGTTCTGCGTTCTGATTTGCTCTTTACACTGATACATATATTGGGTTCCTTTTTTTTTTTTTTTTTTTTTTACAAGGCTGTTAAAGGACCCAGACTACCCAATATAGACATTTAGGAAATAAAGACTCGAGAGCAGGTACTGTAGGAGGAAACAACGCAGGCCAAATTCGCTTAAGTTTTCTCCATAGACAAAAGACAGTAAAGCCCTTGACTGTAGAACCTGTAAGCAATTTATTGCACCAGGAAACAGAGCCATAAAATTGCGATCTAGAAAGGTTTTATTTTTATTTTATTTTTTTTCGTTTTGGGGACAGACGTTTGGGGAAATACACTTTACCCTAATAGCACGTAAAAAGTTCTGGTTTTGTTTCGGGTTTGTGCATTTTCCTGTACTTTGTTTTCAGTAGGCACGGCCCCCTTTGGCACGCATGCCACGGGAGATTTCGATGATGGATTTCTCCGCAGGAAACAGCGCAGGAACAGGACAACTTTTACCCTTCAGCAGGTATGCGTGGTATACCCCCTGCTGAACGTCAAGGATCAATGTCTCTAACTCTTCCCTCGTCAAACAAAATAAGAATACAGAAACCTCACCTTTAGCTGGTTTGATTGCGGCATACAAAGCAATCAAACGCGGATAGTATTGATCTATTTTACTAATAATTCAGATAAAATCTTTAGAAGCTTATGGCGTAGCCGCTCAGGAATTCTTTTTATTGAGAAAAGCTGGTAGGCTTAACATTTTTGTTCAACTGCTGGAAACCGAATGAAGCTTAATTCCTATAAAAAGGTAACTGATGATTTCTTTTAACATCTATCCCCACTTATTTCAATAGCTGGAAGCTCTGGAAGCCGTTTTTGCTCAGACCCACTACCCAGATGTCTTTACCAGGGAAGAGCTAGCCATGAAAATCAACCTCACAGAAGCCAGAGTGCAGGTAAATATTGTTTTGAATTATTTAATACTGAAACTCGCAAACTTTTTTGACATCATGATTGCAGAGTGCACATTTGGCCAAAGAACGCAAATGAAGACTATCTGTCAATTTCATGATGCACTTTAATAACATCAACATAATGTGGAATATTAGATTAGGTTGATTAATCGGTCATTCATAATTAACTAGTGATAATGTTCTACACTAATTTGTCCGCGTCTCTAAGGTACTAAATTACATCAATGCATATCCATTTCCTTGCTTTGGAGAAAGGGCTGAGCCGCACCGCTCCATGCTGCTTTCACCCTTCTGTGCAGTGCAGAGATTGGGCAGATGAAAGGCTTGGGGTGGGGAAATAAGTTTTGAAGACGGCTCCATCTTTTCTAAACTTACACGCAAATCGCCTCTTGTAACCTTTCCTCGAGCCCCCTCCACCTCTCCATCCGGACAATGAGCTCATTGACAAAAACTCCTCGGCGAGGCGAGGACCCAGAGACTCTAATCCATTGGCACTTCTTCTGGGTTGAATAACAGTTTTCTTTTAAAGCTACGGAGAACTTGGCAAACGTGCACTAGGGAAAAGCAGATTTTTGTGTTTCAGGGTAGTGTGAGTTAACCTTTCTTTAAGAACAATGGTGTGTGCTAGGATGGGGGAGGGGGGTGGGGTTACTTCTGTGGTTCCTAGCTTCAATGTGTATGTGTGTATGTGGGTCCTGCGGGTGAAAGCTATGCAAAACAAAAATCTAATTGTAAGAAATATAATAGTTTGCCGCTTGTTCCCCAGGGTCATGTTAGTAGCGCTTAAAAACCAATGGCTGAGGAGAGATAATGGAATTCACTGCAGTAAATTGAAGGATTGTAAACAAATTACACCGCTATAATCGGATTAGGTGGTCCTGATTATTAAATCTGAACATGAATCACTGGTCATATGCTGGCAAATTAAACTTAGATTATTATTGGGAAATTAAAAAAAAATCCTCCCTCTTCGCCTGCTACTGGAGGTAGCCTTTCAAATGCCGTTTGGCCCTTGCAGCCTAAAGACTAAACTGCAAATTGAGATAAATGGGACAATTATGGAGCCTTGAGAAGTGAGATGATAGTTTCTCGGGGAAAGGTGCAAGGGCGAGATACTGCGGTGACAGTGGCGCTCTGATAAGCCTTGTTTGGTCTGTTGTTGACTATTATCCGGAGAGACAATAGATGCAGCATTGAATTTGTTCAGCCTCTTGTCCTGCGGAGTTCCGAAATACAGGGGCTGGGGGAATGTTTACACTTCTCCTCTGCTCATTCACATATGATTAATGTGCTCTAAAGAAGAATCTTAATCGGAGCTGATGTTGTCAAACAATAACTAAATAGGAAAATAAACGACTTCATCGCAGTCTTTCTTCAGAAGCAGAAGAACTGTCAGCTCAAAGTCATTAAAATATGATAATGAAAAATAGCTCAATTAAATGTTGTTATAGCTATGACCTTCATTCAATTAAGACCTAAGAAAGTGTCTGCATTTGCTTTGCTTTCAACTACCCTAAATTTTAGAATATAGATAATTATTATTCAGCCTTTGCTGATATGTGCAATTAAAGGTTAGCTAAATAAGAATGAAATTACACAGTAAGAGTAGTAATGGTATTGCTATTGATAGGATCAGAAATACTATTTTATATGTAAGATGTATGCAACAAAAGTAACTAGCATAAGCCTGCTACAAATATGACATAACTAATAAATAAAATATGATCGTTTTTGCACTTTGATCCCTAATGCACTTGAAATAGGATTGTTTTTGTCTTTTCCATTTTTAGAATCAGGAAAAATAAAAAAAAATATTTGTTAAATATAGAATCATATTTGATCATTTGAAACTTTGCATTCAGTCACTTTTCAGTCCATTTAATTTTGCTTATCGGTTCCCACTATTTAAAGCCAGTATATATGTGTGTTATAAATGTAGTTTAAACATCTTTTCATATATGCTAGCTTAAATACAGCAAACATTTGTATAGGTATAGGAAGTGATTTTAAAAAGGTTTCATAAATTAAAAAAACCATTACAAACGTCCATCATCATGCATATATAAGTGGTAATAAGAAAAGAGATGCTTTTTATCAGTGTATGCAAGCTGCAAGTCTAAGTTTGAAGGGAGTGTGTTCAGGGCGTGCTTTCAGCATATCTTAAAAATGGATGTGTAATTCCCATTTTGTCAGGGCAGTACCCATATACTTCCAAAGGTTTTTCCATTAGTATATACAGGTGCTCTGAGTTACGCATAAGAAATAAATTTGGGGTTTTGGTGTTCAACTCTTTTTTTGGCTCCCCTTGGATGTGCAGTTCTGCAAAATCTGCTATTTAAATTTGTAAATGACAGTGCTTATATATGTAGACAATACAATCCATGGGGTGCACATGTAAGTGCTGCTGCTTACATTTATGAAGCCCCTAGTGATATCACTCTTTATTTGAATGCAGTTTTATTTGTTGCAAAATGGCTGTTCTCACTAGATCCATCACCAAGTACACATTTTTTCCCACGGCTTTTTAATTTTTTTTTCCAAAAGATTCAGAGTTCGGTGAGTCTTTTGTAAAATATATTGAATATCCTGACTTGGACTTCTTTTCTGACCTAGATGCCCAGTACAAAATTTGGCTAGTAAGTCTTAAGTTATGTGAGATGACGGAAGCTTATGACAGCAGATAAAGACTGAAAGGTCCATTAAATCTATCCATTTTCCCTTCTGCATGAATATTGCAGGCTGTACTTTAAGTCTAACTTTGCCACACTTCACCTTAAGTAAGATTTCTCTGTGCCTATATCACAATGTCTTAAATGCTAATACTGATTTTGCTTCCATAACTTCCAGTGGGAGGTTATTAAATGCACCCACCACCTGTGGGTTATGCATTATGTTATGCAGGTCTATCCTTTTTTCATTCTCATGCCAAGACTTGGGGTCAAAGACTCAATTTATAAGTGTCAACATTTTTAGCACTGGAAATAAAGATCAATTTACAAGAGGTCACAATTTGCAATATAATATTGCATACTGGTGCAACTGTTTTAATATTAAAATCAAAGCAGCCTGAACAAACAGGTTATATAGTCACATTTATCAAAATCAAAACTACACCTGACTGCTTCTCTTGTATTCCAAATTTGCTGAGGCTGAAAAACAGAGACAAAATTTACCTGTAAAGGTTTAAAACAGAGGTTCTTAACTGGGGGTATCCATATCTTTTGAGGGTATGGGAACTAAACAATGGGGTAGGAGACCGGATCTCTGAACTATTAAAAAAGATGTTAGATTAAAATTTAGATTATTAATTATTACATTTATCAACACAGAATGAGATGGTAAAACATTGCCTGTGGAAAAACTTCAAGAAGTCAAGAACTATTTGGAAGTCCTAAATACAAATTTTGAGGGTTACTTCTCAGTTATAAATGATTTTAGCATGGAATCTGTTTGGATCATGAACATATTCTTGTTTGATATATCTACGATGAGTGACAATGATTTAGGAAAGGATGATGCCATTGAATTCCAAGAAGACTCAAGAAAGAAAGCTGATTTGGAAAAGGCTGGGTTGGATATCAGGCAGCTTTGGTGTGAGCAAATCGCAGCTTATCCTAGCTTGGCGATGAGGACAATGAATGTTTTGGTTCCCTTCACAATTACCTATCTCTGCAAAACAGGATCCTCTGCATTATTAAACTTGAAATCAAAGTGGATAAATTGAATTGATGCAAATAACATTGTCAGTAACTCTACAGTAACAGCAAAAATCTCGCTGGTTGTAGCTAGCTTGTGTATTTGTGATTTGAATAAATATGACAAAATCCTTAAGATTTTCTTTAAACTCTTCTGTTTCTAGCTATATGCATATATATGATTTTGACAGTCTGGCAAAGGGAGTATGGGGTCATACTGGGTGATCCATTGAGGGTCTGTAGTCATAAAAAACATTAAGAACCCCATATATCCAACATAGTCAGAGCCGTATACTTCAAAATCCGGTCACTCAGACACCTGCAATCCCTTCTAAGCACTGAAGACTTCCGGACAATATACCAAGCACTTATCTTACCACACTTTGACTTTGCCAACGCTATTCTCCAAGGTCTCCCTCAATCATCTCTAAATCCGTTGCAACTTTCCATGAATGCCGCAGCCAGAATCTTAGTAGGAGCAGCAAGATGCGACCATATAACGCCTATCCTAATACAACTTCATTGGCTCCCCGTTCAAGGAAGGCTTACATTCAAATCTTTGTTACTCACCTTCAAATCTATCCATGGCATCACCTCCCCCTCTTTAACCAACATCATCCAGCCAGCTCCTCCCAACAGAACAAGGAGAACCCCATCTACAAATGTGCTAGTAATTCCAAAGGCTTCAACAAAGTACACAACCGCAACATCTAACAGGGCATTTAGTATCTATGCCCCAAAATGTTGGAACGCATTACCACCAGGCATCCGTGCAATTACTGACCTATCAAAATTCAGAAAGGCTCTCAAATCCCATTTATTTACTCAATACTACCAGATTAACCCTACCACTACATAAGTGCCTCTCCCTCACCCCCTCAAGTTAATATATCAACTCCATTGTACACATGTTCACACTGAATTCCCAATACTCGGTCTCATTGTACATATGTAAGTAGTTTAGTTTGCATTCCCCGTTTATCCAAGTTATTACTCCTGTTCTATGTAAAGCATAAACATGTTATCCAAGTTGTTTTCTCCTGTTCTATGTGAAGCCAAACAGTTTGTTATGGTCATTTGGTTGTATGTAAACCGCGCTGACAATAGTGCGGTATATAAGAAATTGTAATAAATAAATAAATAAATAAATTGTATTTGAATCTATCTCATGCATATTCAATAGGGATATCCCAAAAACCTGACTGGTTTGCAGCCCTCTAGGACTGGATTTGAGTACCTCTGCCTTATAGCAAGTCTATAACTTGCACCAGCGTTGGACACAGCTCCTTGTACTTAGTACCACAGCAGCACTTCATATTATTAATTACCACATCTCCAAAGACTCTCTGTGGTGCTACATGTAATGGTCAGGGATACAGCTGAACTAAGTAGTGCCCTGCTCAACTGCTTTGTAGCCAAGCTTATAAATATTCCCATATGTGCCCTTTAATACATAAACCTAAATGCTGAAGAATTTTAATATGCATTCATTTGTATAAATAAATAAATAAATAAAGCTGAAAATATATTGGAAAGGTTTCCTGGAAAGAGGAATCAGATGAAATGTCATGGAAGGAGGGAGAGAGAAGGACATTGCAGTGGATCTTTCACGGGGAAATGTATTCACCAGAGCATTTCTTTCATGCTTTAGGTGTGGTTCCAAAATAGACGCGCTAAGTGGAGGAAGACTGAAAGAGGAGCTTCAGATCAAGAAGGTGCCAAAGAAGCAATCAGCGAAGTGACGCCCCCAGCAAGAAATTTAAATTCACCTTCTCCAGTGGACCACACCAGGAACAAAAAGGAGAGTATGGAAATACAGCAAAGGTGAAGCTAATTCATTGCTTTATATAACTACAGAGTCACAATGTGATCATCTACCAAAGTTGCAATGCTTGGTATGCATGTTAATGATTTGTTTCTTTTCTCTTTTGGATAGTTTAAGTAGAGCAGTTGGTCCTGCTGGTCCGTTCTTCCCTTCCTGCTTACCTGGAACTCTCCTTAATACAGCTACCTATGCCCAAGCTCTGTCTCACGTTGCATCTTTGAAAGGTAAGATTCTTAGACAAGTCTAGTGGAAGCCTGTTGATGGTATCTAAATGATGCATATGAGAGTTCTGCTTTTGCAGATTGTAGCTGGAAAATGGAAACTGTTTGGTGCTGTCCTGTTTAAAGGACATCATGTTGTTAAGGAAATTATTGTTTGTCCCAGCATGACCATTGGTTTCTATGTAGTATTACTGCTCTGTAATAGACGTTATTTATTGTGCACTGAGGCCAAAAATGGGCACATTTTTTTGTCTGATAGGGATAAATGAATGATTAAATAGCTGATGGCAGATGAGATGACGATTTTCTCCCAAAGCAAATATTTGACTCTTTATTTTCTGTAATACAGAGAAATGCGTGCACATACTGGGCACATGGTAACAGTCACAAAAAGGAATTTAATTAGCATGCTTGAAACTTGTGAATAATAGCATCGATTTCACATTTTTTAAGCAATGGATATTAGAAATTTTCATGCTTGCTGTTAGCCATTGAGTCGAAGCTGAGCTATTTGTCCATTAATCTCTTACCTTCAGAGTCATTGAAAAGAATCTAGTGTTGCTTGAAGAAATGTCCCCTCCAAAAGAGAAAATCACTTATTAGTAAAATGTGATGTTCCCTTGTACAGGAGCTTCATAGGTACCAAGGGAATTTTTGTTTCCTCCGTTTCAGTTCTCCATCATCGATATGAACTTCCTGGAATGATGCATATTATTGTTTATCCTTTATTACATTTTTGATATGCCGCCGTTTGTAGGATATACAGAGCAGTTTACATAGCTAAAATAAAATCACATATAGGATAAGTAAGAAAAAGGAACTCCATTGTGAGATGAGATAAAGTAGACATACACCAAGCATGCAGGAGGAAAACAAACATTCCAGAGCCAAATCATGTGAACATTAGTCAAATTGCAGTGTGCCTAGACTGTGTCTGCGCCAAAGGCCTGCTCAAACAAGTAGGTCTTCAAGAAGGTTTTGAACTTAGGAAAAGAGAGTTCAAGGCGGATATAAGTCGGTAGACAAATCCAAAGTGGCGGTAAGTGCACCCACACTGATTGCGCCAATTAGAATAAGATATACAAAGGGCAGTTTCATTTTGGCTGAAAATATAAATATCTTTAAAGCAAGTTGAACTGAGGCCACAGCATCCAATCCTTTCATAATCTAAAATGCACAATATACCATGCAAACTGACTCTACACAGTTGCAGTTTGCTTAGGATGCCTTTTATAGACTTTTCAGGCCAATGCAGACAGCCGCCGCTGAAATCACACGCTATTAGCTGTGTACATGTTTTCATAGCATGCTGATAGCATAAGACTTCAACACTGGTATGCAGTAAAGGGTGTGCATGCAAATCAGTTGTGTGCAAAACATCGGTGTAAAGTTGAAAGGAGAGGAGCCAATGCATATACAAACAGACGCGCCATATAGACATGCACATAAATGTCAAATGCTCACATTATACGCACAGGATGTGCAGGTACCTTTGGTGTTCACCCTATAATAATCAATACTATTAGGCTCCAAAACATTTATGAAATCACAACAGAGACCTAAAATAAAAGATAAATATAAATAACATGAGTCAAAAAAACACATAAGGATAAGAAGCAAAAAACATTTTTTCTTGAAAGCCGAACTTTCGCTTATATGCTGAAAAGATATACGCAGACAATTTTCATGCTGAAGGTAACTGCTCATTGGTACATACCCTGAAACAGTCTTTCCTTACACTTACAAGACGTTTAAGCCACCTCAGACCAGACGTAGAGATATTGGTTCTCCTGCTGGTTATGTAATCCTCTACACATTTCTCTGCATCGGGTGCAGACATTATTAGCATGCCATTTTAATCTGCACAGCTCATTTGCACATTTAAATATACTTGGCATTACTGTATGTGCATACTTTTGCTGTTTACATGCATGTCAATCTCTTTTCTGCATTTGGGGTGGTGGAACTTGTGCATATAAGTTGCATTATCTGTGCGCAAAGGGCGCATTAGTCTTTCTGCATTGGCCCATTTGAGCCTGATTGACCTCAAGCTCTTTTCTAAGAGACATGGTGAAAAAAAGCCATAATGAATTGGTCCCTTGGTCTTGTGATTGAGGACTTTTCCATCAGCTAAGTCAATGGCCCAAGAGCACTCCATATACAACTGTTGATGAACATTTCATGATAAAGAAATGTACGGTCAAGAAGTTATCTAGAAAAAATTGCTAATTTTGCTTTATAAAATCATGTGTTTATACTGCAAAGTTTGATATCTTGTTTGTTGTGGATGTATATTAATTCCAAGTTATTTCTGCCTTGCTACTTTAAATTTGCATTTCGGATAGTTTACTTTCTGATTTCAGTGCCTGAATGGAGGCAGAAGTTTTCCTAATATTATCTTGAATATTGTCTTAATGTTATCATTATGGTTACTGTATTATTTGTTGTTAGTCCTGGATACCTTTTGCAATTTGGCATAGATAAACTTACAGTCCATAGGGATTTGACTGTATATGGTGTGAGGATTCCCATCTTAGCTCAGCTTTCAGAATGTATAAGCAATTTTCCTTTAGTAATTCATTCTATGTTGCATACCTTTTGAGTATATCATAATACCTGGACTGTTCAGCTCATCCACCTGTTTGTGCAAAGTTTTTGTAATGCAAAGTTTTGTGTTTTCACAAAAATTTGTTTAGAACATAGCTTTGCAATGGAAATAGAGACATGCCAAATAGATAGTCATCTTGTATGCTTTTACTGTATTTCTTGTGTTTCAAATCTTCAGCTGTTTTGTGAATTAAATTTACATATTAACTGGGAATATTAGCTATCATAAGCTATTCTGCTTAAGAGACATTCATTCTTCAATATTACAAATCTTTCAGGATCATGACAGTTTCACTAAAAATAACACCATCAAAGCACATAGCAATATTACCTATGGAATAAAGAATGCTTTGGGATCTTCAGTTTCAGAGATCCATAGGCATTTCTGCATTGTGCTGAGTTGTCTGATAGCTGTCATTTCAAAGTATGAATATGCAGGAATAGTGGCGGGATAAAGAGACAGACATCAGCTGGGATTAAATCCATGAAAAAAAACTTGCTATGTCATATAATAGCACTGGGGATAAAAAAGGAGCAGAGAGGTAATGCACAGGAAAGGCTTTCCCAAACCTCTCTTGATGACCCTTCCATGTGTATGAGATGACCATGTTTCCAATAAATGCAGATTTATCTCATGCATATTCATCATTGATATTCTGAAACTCTGACTAGCTGTAGGTCCACAGGACAGCTTTGGGAAGCTCTTGTGTTGAACACTCAACAGCCAAGTTATAGCCCTGGTTTCATGTAGCAGATTTTTCAAGATTCTGCATTCAGTGGCAACTATTTGGCCAATTTTCAAAAATTTGCATATTAAATTATGCAGTCTTAATCATTTTTAGAAAAATATCACTTTCTTGTGTACCCAGTGAATTTATTTGCTCCTTTATTTGGGGTGGGGGGGAGGGGATAGTGAGTAGGGGAAGGGTTCTACATGATATAGAGGAGCGGGGGTCTCAAAAGGAAAGAGAAGGGATCTCAGGCAGGATTGGCAGAGGGATGGGATAGAGGAAGAAATGGGGGCAGAAACAGAAGGCCGAATGGAGGAATCATGAAACGGATGAAAGAGAGAAGAGGAAAGGAGGATGGGTGTACATGGGAGAATGGATAAGAGAGGCAATCTTGGATTGCGGAGGGGGATCTGTAGTTGGGAGAGATTACACCCCCCAGCCCCCTGCTATCCTTGCAAATTCCAGATACTCTCTGATCTTGGACTACCACCTCTGATCCCCATTCACTCCCCTCAGCAATGTCAGCCCTTTCTCTCCCCGCTTCTAAACCCAACACTCTGAATCATGCCCCATTTTATAAAAATCAATTAAATGATTAATTTAGAATCTAAAATAATCCTAAGTGCTGCATTTTCTCCAGAATTGGTATTGGGCTGTTAGGGAGCAACAATATGGAAGAAGGGAGACAGTTATTACCATAGATAGTCTTTTTGATGTCCATCGTTAGACTATCTCTAACAGTCATTTTTCTATGGTAGAGAAATGGACTGCAATCTTTGTAGTTATTGGACCATTGATAGTAGAAAATGATTTAAAGAAAATATCTGCACAAAACCAAAAACTGATCTCGTGGTCCCTTAAAAATTTACAAAAAGCAAATAGATATTAAATAAGGAGGTTAATGGAGTAGAGGCCTGTCTCACCCCTCTTGATAGATTATATCACCTAGACGGTCCCCATAAAGTCAATACTTGTTGTCTACAATTGGTTATAGGTGAATAAAATCAGTTTAATACTGATCCAGGAATTCCTGTCATCTGTGAATGATCTATCAATACTGAAGGGACTACAGAGTTAAACACAACTGATACGTCAATAAAGACAGAAAGGAAAACAACATTCTTACATTCTAAGCTTTTCATCAGCTCATCAAGAAATGAGATCAGCAATGTTTGGGACTCTGTCCTGTTCAGAACCCATGTTGCCACAGGTCCAGAAGTGAATTATCCTCAATATTGACATCAAGATATAAACGTGCATATCGTTCAAGCAGTTTCCCCATAAAAGGAGTAACAGAGATGGGCCTATAATTAGCACAGTTGTTAGAACAATTTAAAACTCTGTTGGATTCCAGCCCTTTTTAACAAGACAGGTACTGAGCCAGGGTTCAAAAATGCTTACACCAGTCACATAGAAAAGATACCAGCAGATCCTTCAGCGATTCAACCACTGACACAAACAACATCTAATGAACAAGTAGTCAAATGCATCCTATAAATAATCCTAATAATAGTCTTTGTACTTACAGGAACTAAATTATACCATCCAGCACCTGAAAGACCCGTCACGCTCGTATCATTAGCAGAGATTAGTATGCTTGGACTAGACGTATAACATACCCTAGATGCATTTTTAGACTCGCAGTACAATGCAAAATCATTCAGAAGAGGTTAAGTGTTAACATCAAGTCTCCCCAGGGCAGAAGGTAAATCTTCACTTCCCTAAATAGCATTGCAGGCTGGGAAATAGCTGTATGTATCTTATTAGAATAGTAGACTTATTTCTTTATTCGCACTTCACCTCAACGTGCTCTGCTTCTGCTGTAAGTGATTTAGAGTTACACCAACGCATCTCTTTTTGTCTTAGCTCCCATGCCAAATTTGTCAAATCAAGGTTGAAACATGGGGCATACTTCTTATTCTGAATTGATAACCTGCCCTTACCTGAAGCAACTGTGGTATGGGATACCAATTTGGTGCCTCAATAATTGAAATAATCATCAATATTTAAGACATCTTCACTACGGGTGGAAGACTGATAATTTTTAGAGGCATTAATGTTAAAGGAAATTCTTTTGACTTCTTGTAAAAGGAAAGACAATATGTCTGCAGATGGGATTGCCCTTAATTCAAAAAAATTAAACAATGTTCAGTCCAAGGGATATCCAAAGCAGAAACTGTACTATACTTAATTCAGGAGACATTCATATTAGGAAAAATCACAAAATCAATAATATGTCACCCGTTCATGTGTAGTGACCCTAACATACTGTTAAAAGTCCAGCTCTGCCATTATATCAAAAACAGGATTCACTATATGAATCATATTATTTAACTCATATTGAGTATTAAAATCTCTTATAATCAGTGAGCTCGGTTCCAGCAGTGACATCCTAAATCTAAATTTAACTTTGATGTACAAATTCAGCAAACAGACATCATCTGATGCTTAATGTGGGGGAAAGTATACCACAAATATACTAAACAGGTGGCAAAATGGCTTTCAATGCTACTGTGTTAGAGAGAGGAATTTTTCACTATTATGGAAGAACCGCACAAGCAACAAAATTCCCTCTCTTCTACCACTCAGTCACACCCATGGAACAAAGGTCATGCAACAGCACTGAGACGTACGAGCCAACCGCATAATGTCCAGGGAATTATTTACCACTAAATCAGAGAATAATACTGCCTTTTCTCTAACAGACACATATTAATAAAATAAATGCTGTATATATTGTCAGGTGGTAAAACAATAGGGCAATTAACAAGCTGAACTGTCTGTAAGTTACCAATAGAGATGTTCCTAACTCTATGGTGGAAGTTGTGGCATAGGCAAGGCCCTCATATCTGCCTCGTACAGTGATTGATTGAATTGGGGAGTCATTCTGAACATTTGACATTCTGACAACTAACTAGGAGACCAAACAAGAAAGAATTACACATAGGGGTATGTTTACTAAACCGGGCTAACAGTTAACCCGGGCTATCTGCAACTAGGTCCCATTGAATAATATGGGACCCAGTGGCAGATAGTCCGGGTTAACCGTTAGCCCGGTTTAGTAAACATACCCCATAGTTTGGACCCTCGTTGCACACAAATGGAGCACAAAGGGGCGTACCCCTTTGTCATGCCCCTTTGGCATTGTACCTGTAGCAGCACACTTGTGTCCCATGGCATTTTAAATCAACAGATCAGTGTGTAGATAGGATGCCACTGCTGGAACCAAGCTCACTGCTAGGCAGTGTAAAGTGCAACATACAATCAATAACAGGAGACAATCATGTTAGACCAGGAGGGAGTAGTAATCATTATGGAAAAAGAATGGAGGCCTGGAGCATGAGAGTCAGAAGGCCAGCAGCAGGAGTACTATAAAGGATAGGATATGAATAAGAGTAGAGTTCACAGAGGAGGTATGGTGCTATTCTGTAGCAACTGATTTTGAATAGAAAGAAAAAAAGAAAGTGGTTTCAGCTTTAGAAGAACAGTTCTCCAAAAAGGTTTTAGGAGAAATTAGCTGTTTTAAAAGGTGAGTGACATCATTAAGAGTCCTGGGGTATAAAGTAAGGAACATATATTTGAAAAGAAAATAGAAAAAGAGCAAACATGCTTTGATGCAATACCAGCAGAAGAAAGAAGATACCCTGAAATGCAAAAATCCCATTGTTTTTTTCAAAATTTGGCTATATGTCTGAAGGGGTTCTTTCTTTGTTTCATTCCCTCTCAGAAGAACTTTATTGTCTTGCCAGAAAAACCCATTTGTTGAATTAAACAATGGAGGTCATTTTTTAAGCATCTTCATGTATATATAGTGACATTTACACATGTACGTTGACATGCATGTGTACATGTGACTTCTGAAAGCAGCAATTTACATGTGCAGATGCTCTGGAATGTTGTGGGTGTGGTAGTAAATGCAAACCCTGTGTGGTAAATATAGGGGGCATACCCAGCATCTGCCCTGCATTTAGTGCTCCTGTCCTATCTGCTGATGCATGTAATGTGGGGCTGATGCTACTTCAACACTCAGCCAAGAACGATGCAATAGTGGCAATTATGGACAACGGCACCTTCTCACCCTACCAATCTCAACTCTGATCATACAGAAGAGATGCCCCCTTCCAATCTCAACCCTGATCATACAGAAGAGATGCCCCCTTCCAATCTCAACCCTGATCATACAGAAGAGATCCTTGATCCTCCTCCCCATGGTAAGGGCCCAATTTGATGGCTTACCACATTTGCCCCCGATCCCTCCCGTCACTTACCAGATGTAATCCCTGGTGTCTAGTGGATGGGGCAGGAGCATCCCCATTTATTCCTGCCCCATGGCTGCCAAAGTTCAAAATAGAGCATCTGAGCCTCTAGTGGAAATCTTACAGTACTACTGCTAGGATCATTCAGTGTTGGGATCAGGAGGGGGCTCTCTGCTGTATGAGCTGGCTTGTGATCAAGAGGGTGGGAGAGTGCCACTATCTGCGTTGATTGCCGACATTATGTTCTTCTTGACCAGGGATTGAGGCAGTGGCAACGCTACCTGACTACAATTAGCACTGCTGCATTTAGCACCACCTCTTGAGGTGGTAATAAATGTCATCATGCTATTGGCAATCATGACAGTGAGCACATGGCAACATCCCAAGCACTAGTTGTCACCAGCTGCCATGTTCACTCTCTCACCCAATCCAACCTCTCTGGACTAAAAGCAGTTAGCATGGGACTTTTAACACACTACCTGCTTTTAGCACATGGTAACAGTTATTGTGGGCCACTGGCATGCACTAAAACCATTGGTAACAGTTACTGCACTTTAGTAAAAGGGCCCCCTTATATATCCATGCTCGACTAGTACATGGAGGTTACGAAAATGCCACTTTGACATATAAGTACTGGTATAGTTTATAATTTATTAAAATTTGATATATTGTTCTTCAAATTAAAATCAGAGCAGTTTACATAAAACCAATAAAAGAAGGTCTGAAAAGAACTCCAAAATTGTGATGGCTAGCAATAGAAACACAATCATACAAGATAGGAGAAAAGGAGAGAGGCGTAGAATGGGAAAGTGTGAGAAAATGCAGGATAATCCACAACAGTCAACTACAAAGATAGGTCAAATGCCTTCTGAAAGAGATACGTATTCAAAGCTGATTTAAACATCTTGTAGGAAGGCTACTGACAGATCTGATGATAAGTCATTCCATAAGTTCGGTGCCTAAAAATTAAAAAAACTGAGGAGTTTATTCCAGAAACCAAATAAGGGTTTGTACATGCACCGGGGACATTTATCTGTTGAAAATGTCTGAGTATATTCCGGCACATAGCACCAACGGACGTTTATCTTGTTAACATGGGGATCTCAGAACGTGTCCGGGAGGAATGGGACAGGGGCGTGGTTTGCTGCAGAGATGTACAAAGTATATTCAGGAAAGGCCTGTGGACATTTTGGAAGATCCCTGCAGACATGCTCGTTATACCTGTTGGAGATATGGAATAAGGCCATTACTTAGAAAATATTCAGCTATTTTTGTAGAAAGGTGGTGACTAGTCTGTTCTGAAATGGTGGACTGCAGAATGGAATAACACCACAAGATGCATTTATAAAGAACAGAAATCAGAGGTGTGGGAATCTTGTAAGCTAAAGAGGCATTATTAACTATCTTGAAAGAAATATTAAGAAGAGCAATAGTAATTACTCTGGCCATGCTGACATTTGCTGTTTGTACTAAAGGAGCTATTCTAGGGGACCTTAACAATTCCTGTGTCCTGAAAAATGGGACTGTTGATGTAGGAATAGTATGTTAGTGAGTAGGAAAGGATTTTAGTTTGAGTGAGAAATGGAGATCATATTTTTAGTCCTGGGATTCCATGTTATTCTGTTATACCAGCTGTTATGTGTAGGTTCAGGGCATCTTTTTTGGCAGATTTGTTTTTTTGTGACTGTGTGTGTGTGGTTTAAGCACCATTTATTGTGTGAGGTAGAAAGGGTCCATACTTAGCATTGTAAGGACTGTTTTAGAGATTGCCAATGAAAGAATAACCACAGATTTCTTCTACTGCCATGTATGTTTTGATGCAAGGTATGTTATGACAAACTATCACTCTACTTGCTGTTATTATATCTTTGAATGCACTGAGATTACCTTGCACTGTTCTGGGCATGCAACAAACTAGTATATCTAGTCTAGTTTGCATCAACATTTATGTATCATCAGTATTTATGTGTAGTTTGCATCAGCACAACACTGTCAATGAGGGGAGCAGCTTAGGAGATACAGAGGAGGCATGGCCGTTAAAGATGTCCAAGGGTATATGGCAGAGATGGGCAGGATCAGAAACGTCCATCTTTTCAGAATACAGTGAGTGCAGGCATGTCCACAAATCCAATTACAGCATATACAGATGTCTCATCATAATAGTATGGGCCCGTGTTTCTCCATAGCAGTTCGCGATTCTGGAACATCAGGCGCGTCTATACCCGTGGCTGCGGAATCTGGGTGAAATCAGGCCCGTTTTCAATTTGGACATGTCCGCAGTCTGGACCTGCATGTTATGGAATTGGCTTCCTCGTGTCTAGTTGGAAACTTATCTATAAATTACATTTGTAAACATATACAATAGTTTTAAATATTTTCCTAAATTGAAAATTGATATAATTACTTTTATATCATTGTTATCAGCATATTAGTTCAATTCTAGAAACATTGTCATGGTATACCTGCTAGACAATGAAAAATTATTCCTTAGTAATTATTCCTTAGTAATTTGACAGCTTGGTAAGACTAAACATACTGAATATTAGAAACAAAATCAGCAGCTTGGCCTCTGATTGCATCTCTGTTTGGTAAATCCATTCCCATATTCTATTTCTGCAGCGTTAAGTAGCTGCAAATCTCAACATTATTTACACCATGCAGAAGAAATCATCAAAGAAGCACGATTGTATGAAGACAACAGAGGTGTGAAGATTGGTGGAAGACTCATCAACAACCTTCGCTATGCAGATGATACCACATTACTGGTTGAAAGTAAAGATGATCTGAAACATTTGCTTCTCACAATCAAAGAACATAGTCTCAAAATGGGCCTGCACCTTAATGTAAAGAAGACAAAGATCATGACAACTGGCATAATCAACAGGTTCATTGTTGATGGAGAAGAAATTGAAATCGTGAACAACTTTAACCTACTTAGATCAACTATCAATAAAGAAGCAACAAGCAGTTAAGAAATCAGACGATTCTTTGCTCTTGGCAGAATGGCTATGAAAGACCTAGATAAGATTCTCAAGAGCAGAGATGTTTCTCTCCATACAAATATTCGACTTGTTCAAGCCATGGTATTTTCAATAACATCATATGGATGTGAAAGCTGGACAGTGAAAAAGATAGTCAGGAAGAAAATTGATACCTTTGAATTATGGTGCTGGTGGTGAATACTGTGTATACCATGGACTGCCTGAAGAACAAACCAGTCGGTACTAGAGGAGATCAAACCTAAGCTTTCTTTAGAAGCTCAGATGACAAGACTTTGACTTTCATACTTTGGACACATCATGCGAAGAGAGAGATCATTAGAGAAAGACATCATGCTTGGCAAGATAGGTCAACGCAAAAGAGGAAGGCCAGCAATGAGATGGATCGATACAATAACAGCAGCTATGGGTACCAGTCTGTCAACAATGAGCCGCCTGACTGAAGACCTAACACAATTTAGGATAGCTATCCAGAGGGTCGCCATGAGTCGACTCCGACTCAACGGCACTTAACAACAACAACAACAGCTTCATACATCACCTGCTAGTAGCTCAGTTCCATTTTGGCCCTCATAAGTCACGAGCTGGAAATAAATGCCTTAGATTACAAGAAATTCTGCATATGAAATAGTTTAAATTAGTAGCATTTCTTGGGGTAGAAGATGTGTTCAGATAAAATTTGGAAAGGTTTCACTTGCTTAGCCCTTTGTATTAAGTAAATTCAGGGAGCTGTTCTTGCATTTACTATATCCGCATGCCACAACGCTGGCAAAAGGGATTTGAATTTGTTAACATGCGTTCATTTCATTAGCATGCCTTAAATTTAGCACATGCAAAATCAATTTAAGAAGTGTTAAGCTGGGAATTAACACATCAATGCCAATTTGTGAATGCTGAACGTTTGAATGCATGTAAAATATTTTTATTAACAGAAAAGTGTGAAACAAACTAACAAAAGAATAAGAAACAGGTACAAAGGCCAAATGAACTGGAAATGAATCACATTTTTCACATTGCTTGCTGATACCCTAATATATTCAAATTATAATTATACTTAAACAACGGCAATGTCACCTTAAAAGTAAATTTATTGGGGAAATTAAAAAAGGAACCATAGTCACTATTGCAGACGTGCACTTTTTATTCCAAGAACCTTTTATTCCTAAGAGATAAAATAGCCTGAGTACTGAATAAAGAGAAAAAAGGAAAAAAAAAACCAAACTGTAAGAGTGAAATCAAACTGTAGGTAATCTGAACATTTGCAGAAAAATAATTTCAGTGCATTAATTCTACTGCTTTAAGATGCCATACCTCCCAGAAGCCAGCGATCTGCATTCAGAGACCACCAACCACCTCTTAATGGATGGCAGTATGCTGCATATACCTAATTAATAGAAAGCGGTCATTAATGGGAATAAACTAGAGCCTTCAGTTTCCAGAGGAAATGACTTGTGAATGAGCTTTAGGAATGTTTAGTAGCTTAAAAGCCAGTGAGCTCTCCCTTATTCTGCGCCTAGGCTCCTTGTGTAATGCGTGGTGTGCTATAAAGCACTTCATGGGAACTGAAATAATTATACTGGTGAGGCCCTGACTTTCATAATTCACTTACTGTCCCACTTCTAGTGAGTTATGTATGTATGCTCATGCTGTCAATTCACAAAATAAGTGGTGTTCCATTAGATCCAAGTAGCTATTGCAAGGAAGACTAGGTTATACTTGTCAGGCCTTCTTTGGTGTCATGATGGCTAGTTCCAGGATGATAGCTGAGTAGATAAACTGATGAGGAAAGAGAAATCCTGGAGGTTCTTTTTCACAATGTGTCATTACTTCCTTTGAATACTATTGCTCCTGTTTGCATATAGTAGGTTAATGTGTGTTCCTCTTTTGAGACTGTCTTATTCTATATAGACCCTACACTGGTCTCACAAGCTGGCAGGAGAAATTCATTTTTGTACCTGTTTGCCTGTTTGTTCACTTAGCTGTTTGCCCTTTACTTACCAAGCTTTCACATCTAGTTCACAACTGGAAGGTATAATGTAAAAAAAAAAAAAAAGAAACACAACTGACTTATTCAACAGACTTTTTCATCAGCGCAGAATAGGAAAAGGTCTTTTGTGAAAAAGGCCAATTAACTTTTCAAATACTTTATACTAGTTTCTTAAAATGCCACACTACCTGAAAAGCGCCATGTCTTTTAAAGGGTAGAAATTTATATCCAGTATGCGATGTTCCAGTTTATAATGGCAAAACATGTAGGTAATGAGTAATATACATGAAATTTTGCTTGCATGGATGTGCTAAATAGAACTGTCAAATTCAAAGGCTTTGGAGGTGTCTATCATGCAAAAAAGGTCTTGTCTAAAATTGCATGGCTGTATACGTCTATGTAAATATAGGCACTGACAATAATATGTGCACTTGTTTGCAAGCTGTCTAGTGGGCATAGTTGGGACAGAGCAGGGGTAGAGCAATATTGTATGTGTGCATTTTATGAAATACAAACGTACATGCATAGAATATGTGCACATATTAACACTTTTCTCAGAGCAGGGGTAAATATGTGCACTATTGGGGTTGCTTTGGGATGTTTCTTTTCTAAAGGCCCATAGGTGCCTATATTGCCTATATTAACAAGGGTGTTGAAAGACTGAAATATGAGATTTCAGACCTGCTATTAGTAATCTATGAACTATCATTAAAATAATCTGTAATACCTGAAGATTGGAGGATCACCAATGCAATGCCAATTTTTAAAAAGGGCTCCAGGGGTGATCCGGGAAACTACAGACCGGTGAGCCTGACGTCAGTACCGGGAAAAATGGTAGAAACCATCATAAAGAACAAAATTACTGAACATGTAGATAGTCATGGCTTAATGGGAGACAGCCAACATGGCTTTAGCCAAGGAAGGTCTTGTCTTACTAATCTATTATGTTTTTTTGAAGGTGTGAATAAACAGGTAGACCAAGGAGAGTCGGTTGATATAGTGTATCTGGACTTTCAGAAAGCCTTTGACAAGGTCCCTCATCAGAGACTTTTGGCAAAATTAAAAAGTCATGGGATAGGAGGCAGTGTACTATTGTGGATCAGGAACTGGTTAAATGATAGAAAGCAGTGGGTAGGGCTGAATGCCAATTTTCACAATGGAAAAGGTGAATACTGGAGTAACCCAGGGATCTGTGCTGGGTCCGCTGCTTTTTGACATATTCATAAATGACCTGGAAAGGGGATTAACGAGTGAGGTTATCAAATTTTCAGATGACACTAAACTATTTAAGGTTGTTAAAATCCAAGAGGATTGTGGAAAATTGCAAGAGGATCTTGATAAATTGGAAGACTGGGTATCAAAATGGCAGATGAAATTTAATGTGGACAAGTGCAAGGTTATGCACCTAGGGAAGAACAACCCAAACTATGGTTACACGATACAAGGTTCCACATTGGGAACCACCATCCAGGAAAAAGATTTAGGCATCATCGTGGATAACATGTTAAAACCCTCCACCCAGTGTGCAGCGGCGGCCAAGAGAGCAAATAGAATGCTAGGTATCATAAGGAAAGGAATGGAAAATAAAACAAAGGATATTATAATGCTTCTGTATTGTTCCATGGTGCGACTGCACCTTGAATATTGTGTGCAATTCTGGTCGCCGTATCTTAAAAAGGATATAGTGTTATTAGAAAAGGTACAGAGAAGAGCCACCAAAATGGTTAAGGGGATGGAAGGATACTCCTATGAAGAGAGGCTAAAAAGGTAGGGCTCTTCAACCTAGAAAAGAGACGGCTGAGGGGAGATATGATTGAGGTCTATAAATTAATGAATGAAATGGAAAGGGTAAACGTACATTGATTGTTTGTCATCAGAATATAAAAAGACTAGGGGACATGCAATGAAGCTAACGAGTAACCTATTTAAGACTAATAAGAGAAAATATTTTTTCACTCAATGTGTAATCAAACTCTGGAATTTGTTACCGGAGGATGTAGTAAGGGCTGTTAGTGTAGCTGGGTTTAAAAAAGGTTTGGACAAGTTCCTGGAGGAAAGGTCCATAAAGTATTATTAAAAGGGACCCAGGATATGGCTGCTTGACCCAATTCAAGCATTGTGGAACCTGTGTCTTTTGGGGAGACTGCTAGGTACTTATGACCTAGATTGGCCACTGTTGGAAACAGAATACTGGGCTTGATGGACCTTGGTCTGACCCAGTATGGCATATCTTATGCTATGTTCTTAAATTAGCACCTTGCTCACATTTTTAGACACTCTGCTCAAAAGTGACCATCCGCTTTATAAAAACAACTGATCGTCATATTGCATGCATGACATATGCTACAATTAAAGTAGAATTCTGCTCTCAAGCAGAGGTGAAGGAAGTCTCACAGATCTGTGACATGATGATAGGAGAATGAGAAGGCTTCATAGTCCAATACGTTCCCCTCACTACTCCCGCATTTTATGATGCCTGCTTCGAACAGAGATGACTTGTGTTAGTGAGGTGTGGTGCACAAAGCACACAGAATGCCACTTTTCTGACTAAGATCAGCTTTCTTGGAAGCAGACTGAGAAATGCAGGGATTAGACATAGCAATCCTTTTTATCTGATTTTTGTGCCTATAGTTATGACTTTTGGAAAATCAGATCCACAATAAGGAAGATACTAGATAGGATGTGGAAAGGGGAATTCACATGTCCAGTCTAGGATCTGGAGAATTCCCACAGTATTTTACAAGAGGTTCCGCCAAAGATAGAGCCTCTTGGGAAACAGGTGCAGGATTGCACGTGTCTGTTTCCATACCTGTAGTGGGAGCAATGATTTTAAAAAATCCATGCATGCAATTTTATTTTATTTTATTTGTACTTAATAAAAGCCTTTCATTTATAGAACAATGCATGTACCCTTCCCCCACCTGTATGTGGGAGTAGCTTTATAAAATCACTGTTCCTGATATGCATGAATACCCCTTGCAGCACCATTGATTCCCCACCCCCACCTCAGCATCGATCTCTCATAACTCAACACATCCAATCCCTTCCCCGACCACCTCCTCACATATGATCCTTTCCTTAGCCCCGCTGCCACCTGGATCCCCCATCCAGGACTCCCTGGAGACACCTTATTCTAAACTAGCATTTGCACATCTATGTCACTTTATATGTGTAAAATACTCCTATTGAGATGTGGGGATGCTTCTAAAATAACCCACAATGTGGTGGTATGTGGCTTTTTTGTTTTTGCAAGATCAAATAATTATTTTTGAAAGTTCCAAACCTCTGAGCCTCAGGGCTGCCTTGATTTTCTGAATCTGTTAGCTGGTCAAATACAAAACAATTAATAATTTGCTTGAACATTGAACAATAACTAATCAGGCAAATGAAAAGCCAAATTGAAAGATTACGAAAAATTCTATACATGTATTTAGTTAGCATAACAAAATACTTTTTGTATATGTATGAAGGCACATTTTAGAAAAAACATGGGGTCAGAATTGAGACATGGATGTCATCGAGTGTACAATTCTGATGCTATTTTAGACGGCTCTGCTGAAGGTGGAGCTTTTTCTAAAATACAGATCCATATGCAATGGGAATAGTGATCTTGCCAATGTGCCCATGGGAAAAATGGACACAGGAACCCCATTTGCTTACACAGGTACATTCTGGCATTTCAGAAAGCACACATGTAAATACTGGAACACACACAAGTACTCCAGCCCTTTCGGAATTCTGGATGTGTAGATGCTGCAGATAGAGTACAGATAACTCTAAGTTCATGTTCTTTCGATGGCCAAAAGGAACATTTTTAGAAAACCAATTCATGTCAGGGGGCAGGTATAACTTCAGACGTATGAAATTCTGTTCCTACATGTGCATGACCAGTATGAATGGAGAGATACACATGTTGAGTTTTGCCCCCCCCCCCCAAATGGCCCTAGAAAGCCTCCTGACCAAATGCTTTTGTATAGATGTGCCCAGGGCAATAACATTTCAAGTGTGGCCTTTTTAATATTGCATTTTAGACATGGCTGCAGCTTGCACATTTTTCTGGTGCCACATCCATGTTTAAAATGCAAATAGGGCTTCTAAAATAACCCCTTTGTCTTTATTGCTGCATAATGTAGCCCTGCAAGCTTTCCGGACCCTATTCCCCTTTCTGCTCTACCCGCATGGCGAGAGCTGCAAGACGGGGAGAGCCGACAGGGGCAGGAGGGGACGGGATCAGGGCAGAGCAGAGGCAGGCTGAGCCGGCAGGATGTACAGGGCCAATTCAGGTCATGGTCCTGTACATCCTGTTGTGTCAGAGCGGATGTGCCGCTTATTCTACCTCAAAGGTGGAATAAGCAGCACTGACCCAGCGATTGGGGCCAGGGATCGTCCCCAGGGTTGGGGCTGGGTGCAGGGGGTTCCCTGCTGCCCGATCCAGGCTCCAGTTGGCCAGCTTTGGGTTGAGTGATGGGGAAGAGGAGGGTCTAAATCATGGGAGTTGGGGGAGCCTATGGGGAGGACATCCCCACAGGTAGGCAGGGGCATGCCTGGCCATCTCAGGCCCAATTCTGTATTCGACGGGAATGTTTTTTCCTATTGTACAGAAGCAGGTCCCAATGGGCCTATCCTGCATGGGGTCATCTGGGCAGCTCGAATGTACTCCTTTCAGAATTGGGTAAGTGCTTGAACTGGGTATTGTCCCCTTTCCTCCTGCTAAACATCTGTCTCCTACCTTTCTGGGAATGCTACCCTTTTGGCAAGCACAGACTATAGGATTGTGGCAATCAGGGCCCACCACAGATCAAGGAAACCCCCCTTGAATTCTCCTAGGATACGTTAGGCAACCTACCATACACATCAAGGCAGCCAACCCCCATTGCCTATGGGTTGTAATCAAACCATTTACAAACCAGGTTCATCCTCATCAGGCCCCATTAGATGCTGTGGCACATAGAGCAAAATAGAAAATATAATGTAAAGAAAAAGCTAAATTGATGATATGATGTATATAAGGCATACATATTTTGTCATTGTCAATGTCACAAGAAACAGAATTGACCTCCCACAGGATGAGAATAAATATCTTTTTTAATTTTTTTTGCAATACTGAAATACCATCCCATACTAAACAAGTCAAACAATTTGGGTCTCTGGTTCAAAGACATTTCTCTGAAAATTATTCTTAGTGCCAACTTCGGGTTAATATAGGCACATGGGTTGCAGTGACTCACCAAAGGTCCGTAGCCAGGAGTGAAACTCAGGGAGTGTTGACTCTCCACATTCAGATTTGCACAATAGGTCCTTCTTCTCTTCTGCTATACTCTAAGACAAAAGGCTTCATATTAAATTATTTGCTGACGCATTTAACTGCCCATCCATCATAAATCACCAAATCCTTTTTTTTTGTTGTTTTAGAGGAGAATTTAGCTCTCTCAAACCTTGAGGGACTAACCTTATTAGCTAAGAATGCTTGTCAAAGGCATGAACAGGTTGAAGCCCTTCAGTGAATATTGACGAATGTGCGATATTTCTGGTCAAAAAATCATTTTCTAAGTTGCATGCAGATCAATGTATCTTCCTTCCTCATCTTGATCCGATGTACCGACTGCAAACCTTGAAACAATACATCTGTGAAATGAAATTTTGCAACTTGTAACCAAAATTGTAGTTCAAGTGCCTTTACAATTAAAATCTGCTGTTGGCAGAGACAAGACAGAAATAATTTAATTTTTCCTGTCAGTCTCTGTAGTAGATCAATTAAACTGCCAAGCAGATCAAATATTTCAGACTGTATTTATTACATTAAGTATTTATGCCCTGGCTGAGGCTGTAGAGCATGATGTCATAAGTGAATGGAAGGAGGTTTACAGCTATTCAGCAGAATTTGCTGTAACTTAATGGAAAGTTAATTGTTAGTTTTAATTTAGTACACAGGAGGTTATTTGCTCTTAAAATAAAGGCTTCACATACTGCATTGGAAGTAAAGATATGAAATAACTCTTTAGTTTCCAAAACTGTTTGCTGTCCCTGTGTGGTAATTCATTTGTAACACAATTTTTTGTATTTAAATCAGCTATTTGGCCAACAGTACACTAAATATTTGGAGAACTAGAATTGTTAGAACGGGAAATGTAGGTTTCACTTTGATCTCTACTGTGTGACCTTGATAAAAGTTGCTGTCTATCTCTGTCCATTCAGGTCTGTCTTTGTTTCTTTACGTGCACCTTATTCCTCTACTTCCCTTCCAACGTGCTCCTATATGGTATGCTGGCATATGAAATAATTACAGCAGCATCTCTGTTGTTCCTCTTTTTTTTTTAGTGTTTGCAAAATGCTTTCTTGTCATATGAATAATGAAATTCTGCAGACCTACCAACGCTTTGTGATACAGTAGTTGCACTCAGCACACCATACCTCTGTTTCCATTCCCGTAAAGTGCTTTGTCATGCATGAATATAATGCCATACCTCCACTCTGCTTAGCAAAACTATATCTTTAGATATTTCTGCATCTCAGGAGCATTTATTTATTCATTTTTAATGACTGATTTTGTCATGGCAATATCTTCCTGCTCCTTTCTGCTCCTAGCTGAATTGGAGCTGGTTTCTATTGGGCATGCCCGGATCCTTTATTCACAACCACAAGGGACATTTCCCCTGTTTTTAAAGTCTTATCTGCCTAATTATTTTTGTTTGTCATTAGACCCATAGGGGTATATTTACTAAATGGTGGTAGTGGACTCCATGTGATATCGGAGCCGTGGCACCATTGATTTCAGTGGGGCCGTAGCTCCGATATCGCATGAAGTCCGCTACCGCCGTTTAGTAAACATACCCCATAGGTCACAATTTCCTCTGCAACTGGGCATTAGGGGGTGGCAAACAGGGCAATTGCCCTGGGCCCCCCATGCCACAGGAGGCCCCAAGTCTTCCTCAGGGCTTTCAGGCCCCCTGATCAGTTTCTGCCTGAACCCCTGCATGTCTAACACCAGTCCTGCAAATGGGTGTTCAACATCCTGTTTCCAGCTAGTGTCACCATTGAGCACTGACTGGGACTTTCCCTTCCCCAAGGATTATGAGTATCATCTCTACAGCATCCCAAATCTTGGTGAGTGCAGATGAAACTCTTTGGCATAAAGCTGTCAGATACGCTGCAGATAGGTCTGTGTGCTGTTTTAAAACTATAGCAAAGATATACAGCAGGCTGTTCTATATTCACAAAGCTGCTGAAGACAAGGTTTTATGGAAGGTGCACAATATACAGAAATTCTTGCCTTTTTAGATTTCGCAGTAGATATATGGGCTGGATTTAATAAGAGCTTTCCCCCCCATTGACACAGAATAGAGAAAAGCCTTTATTAATCAGGACCTATAGTTTGAAAATGGTTGTTTATTTGCCTTACTACCTTATGTTTTATAAAACTACAGTACAAATGGTTTATAGACCAGAACAGATAATGAAATCAAAATTAGATAAGAGTTCTCTGGTGAATTATTCATCAAATTCTAAAATCTTCACAGTTGGTAGCTGATTGTCATTTCACTGCAGAGAATCAGTGGGTATTAACGGATCTAATTATTAAACGGAGAACTTAATTTAGTATTGAAGCCTGATAAATATTTTATATCTTATCTGCTATATAGTGAATATTGTTTAAGGATTAAAAGGATTTTCACTAATTTAAGTACCAACCATTTGAACTCTGAAGTTTCTCAAGCTATCGTTAACAAAGTAAAGCTTATATAGTTGTTAACATATAAAAAAAATAATATTCAAGTACAATGTAGGTGCTTTCAAGAAAAGCTTTGAAGACAACATGTATGTGTGGGCGATGAAAGCAATATTTATATTATCACATTGTTTGCAATGAAGCCTAGAAGCTAGATGGCTTAGGCATCTGAAATTTGGTGCCTGGAGACTAAAATGCAGAAAAGCAAAAAAAAAAAAAAATGAAGGGAAAGAAGCAAAAAAATTATAAAAATGTAAACTAAAAACCATCACAAAACATAAAATAAGAGTAAGGCAAAGAACTCTATCCCAGCTTCAAAACTTTTTTGTCTGAGAGATGTTTTCTAAATATATTTCCACCCCTGTTGTACATGGTAATTTGCATGGCTCCATTTTGTCATATTTGTAACACATGTAAGAACATTTGGAGATATTTCTAGTTTGAAATTTCTTCTTGTGTGAAGGAAAATTTTACGTTATTTTTCTAATATTTAGTAAGTGCAGTGAAAAACTTTCAGCTGCATAATAGAAGTAAACCTTATAGATCTTTATACTGTATATGTCCATAGTGCTGCTCTCTGATGGGGGATTTCCCAGTTCGTATGCTAAATTTCTAGAAAATATGTTTCATGCAACTTCCCATATGTCAAATACTACCTGTGGTATAGCATGGCATGCAATGGCAAGAGGATCTTAAAATATTATGGAGACAGTAATTCAGGGCCAAACAAAACTACTTTTATTGTCCTTTAGCTATACAGCAATCACTGTTGCCTTCAAAGCTCTAGTTCTCAGTGCCCTTTAACCGGCCTACAAATTAGTCAGAATTCAGTTCAGCCCAAAGTCCAGGCAGTCACTTGGGCTTCAGTATATGATTTCCGGATCCTAAACTGCCTACTTTACAGCTGAACTCCTCTCCCAGCCCTGTTTAGAAAGACCTTTCTGCCTCCAGGGGCCTCTCTTCTCTCTTGTGCACACAGCTGCTTCTTAATCCTTCTGTCTGAGTCACGCCCTCCCAGTCTTGAGTTCTGAGCGTTAGATTCTTTTAAGGTGGACTGCTGATAATCCCTTTGGAGAAGGATGAGTAGCTTCCTATATACCCCATCACACTTGTATTGAAATAGGAGTAAATTCTTTCAATTATTGGTGCCAGTCACACAGCTCGCTTCAAGTTTATGGCTGAAGAACTAGTGAAGACAGAGAATCAGCTGACAGATTAGGGTGGCCTTAAACATGAAAGTTCATTTTTTCAATCCTTAAAGCAGTTGAATGAATATTGTTAATTTCTATATACTGCTAAGGTGTGCATTATGAATCCATGCCATCTTATGGGGAATCTTTTCATCCAAACACCAAGCAGAACATTGAAGAGAGAAAGGGATGGGACATAGAGGGAAGAATGAAGACTGGTGATGAGACCACCTGCCCATTCTGTTTCAAGCTCTTCCTGACTCTTCAAAAACTCCAAAAGTCTGAGCTTTAGGGTCTTTAGAAATCAGTAATGCCTGGCAAGCTGGCAGAATCAAAGAATATGATGGCAGATCAGGAATTTAAGATCTATCTGTTCCAGGGATTGCATGATACTGCAAATGAAATTGCAATAAGCCTTAGATGACCTTTGGCTTTCCCTTTGACTCTGCAACCAGAAATCCTATCTACTTAGTCCATGTTCTGTTGAGTTCTGCTACTATTTTTCTCCATCGCTTTCCCTGAGAAACCATTCATGAATCCACCATCCTTTCTAAGAGGAACATTTCCTCATGCTGCTGTTGAGTCTTCCCACCTGGAGCCTCATACCATGACTTCTTGGTCTAGGGAATATTTTCCTCTGAAAAACATTTCTTCATGTGCCTGATTTATTTGAAGGAATGTGAATGTTTCCGTCATATACTTCCTGTTTCCCTTCTCTTCTAGGGTATACCTATATAGATTTCTTAAGTCTCATTTCATAGGACCTATGATGTATACTCTGAACCTCTTTGGCAACTTTCCTATGATCTTCCTCTACCCTGTCTATATGTCTTTGGAGGAAGTGCTCTCAGAATTGGACACAACATCCTAGGTGAGATCTTAAGAATGCCTTGCACAGAGAAATCTTTTTTCCTACCTCTTATGCCTCTTCCTGCGCATCCATGTATCCCTGGCCACTGCCTTATCACACTTCTTAGTTATGTTGAGATCATCATATATGATCACTTCAGGGTACAATCTCCAGATTTCTGCATCTAAAGTGCATAGTCCTGCACTTTTTTGCTTCATTCTGTGGCCTTCTGTAGGTCTTCCACTCTTTGTAGATCTGCAAAAAGCAAACCTCCCCATAACCACTCTGAAGCATCACTCACAAAGACATTGGATAGAACTAATCCATGAAGCACTCCAATCAGCCTTCTCAAGATGAATTGAATTGCATAGGCCACCACCCTCTACCTATCAGTTAATCCAATGTATTACCTTGGGGACCTTCTCGAGGCTCAGTTTATTCAGGAGCTTCCTCTGTAAGATGGTTTTGCTGAAACCCAAGTACACTAGATCCAGTGACACTTTGGATCTAAAAGGAGTGAAAAAGCTAAATATGAAGTCAAAAGTTCCTGCCTCAAAAATTCCTCTAAACATTTCAAAAACAGCCCAACCCCTTTGAAATCTGAGCTCAAGGTGGGTTACAATTCTGATACCCAAGATATGGGGTTTAGAATCTAAACTCTACCTGTGTCAATGGAGGGTGAAAAGATTTGCCCAAGTTTACAAGGAGCATTGGTGGGAAAATCAAGATATGAATGCTGGCTTCCTTGATTCTTAGCCCACAGCTCTACCAGGCTACTTTGCTCATTTACTGTAGAGTATGTATATGTTTTTGACTTAATAGTCTTCATGTGAGTCATAATCCTGTGGCAATTCATAGAAGAATGTCCTAGAAAACTCTCAGTTACGATTCTTACATTACACACTTCTCAATAGTTTTAAGCTTGCTGATCCTGCAGAAAGGTAACTACTACCTGCAATTATTAGGCTTATTTTCTATCGCTTCTTCTGGGCCTCCTGTAGCTGAATGTTGAGACCAGGCATCACCCTTATAAGGCCTATTTTTGGTCTCCTCTTTCTGCCTTGGACTTCCTCTGGAGACTCTGAACTGGTTCATCTCCTGATTGGGAATAACTTGGATTAAGAAAGTTAGTCCATTTATGGCACACAGTAACTACAAAATTGAATATGAAGATATTTTCTAGCTATTAAAGTAGCTTTTTTTTAGATTTTCTTACAGTAAAGTCTGCAAAGTGGCTAAAATTTAGCATGGTAGCCATGGTACTAGGGGTCCTCTTCTCTGTCCAACTTACAACCTAGAATATAACTAAAAAATATCAACTTTGTACTCAGCTTTGTAGTTAGTAATCCAATTATGGCATGCTCTTTCTTTACTCAAGCTGCTTTTAAAATACCATGTAAGAACTAGCGTGCACTAAGCAGCTAACACATATTTTAGCATGCACCATGTGGTAATTGCCATGGTAACTACAAAGCTCAAGACTGTGTGGGGAAGGGGTGGGTTGGGGTGGAGAGTGGGCCTAGAAAGCATATTGTGGTTAGCGCAGAGGAATACAGCATGACTAACAGTCAACACTGTCATTAGCATAGGTGCACTTAAACACCTCAGTGGGTGACATTGGATGCATCCACATTAATAGCACTGCTTGTTAGAAGATGTGTCCCCGTGGTATCTGCCAGGAACATGCTGGCAATGGTCCCAGCAGTTATAAAGGGGGCTTTACTCATATTTCACATTTAGTTTTGGCTTTGAACACACATTAAGTGCAAAAACCTAACACACTTTAATAAAAGGGCCCCCCTAGTTTCTTCTGGCTGATGCTGGAAGGACTTAAAAGTACTGTCTTTATATCTACTTGTTAATGCCTAGGAAGGATTCACATGCTAAGAGAAGTGGCGGACATCTGTATTAATTTGAGATCCAATTACTCAAAAGTGTAGGATGGAGAGAAGTGAGTTGAAAGTTATATCTGTAAAGTGAAGGATAAGGAGTGGAAGTCTTTAAAGTCTAAAGTATCCTCTGGAAATGAGGCAAAAATATAATATATTTTTATTGTATTAATTTTTTTTTTGTTTAAGGCTACGTTTGTCACTTTCCTGATTAGTAGATTGTGGTAGCCTCAAGGACTGTTATATGTAGGCAAGAACCCCCCCCCCCCCCGAATTAATGGAGATTCATTTAATATTTTTGTCGGATCCGCAATCAGGAGAGAACAATGTCTTTCTCGCAGGGCTGCCACATGCTTTTTACTCATTCATAGTTCCAAAGAAAAACAGCAAACTTATCTGTTGTGCCATGACAAGATAAGAACTAGAACAAACTCGGCCAGTCAATTTCCAAATTCAAACTCTTAGGGCTAATAGTGTCCAGCTTAAATATCCAACTTTGTTCTATCCCTTGTAACTTATTCAATCTGTCACCGCTCCGAGGATCATTAGGGACATGATCAATACCACCTCAGATCATCAAACGTGTGTTGCATAGTGAGGCTGTGTTCCATGGAGCAGAGTGGACAGCTGTTCTAATATGAGATGAATGTTCTCCCAAGCGCAATTTGACAGCGCGAGTAGTGCAAACAATATATAACAAATTGCACAGGCAACGTATTGCATATACCACATAGCTTGTTCTAGCTCTTATCCATTTGAGTAAGGGCATCCCCGCTACTGTGGGGGTTTCCCTTGCTTGATTGGTGTTTCTGAAGACTGATGTATATTTCGATTAGCCAATGTCTAGCAAGAGCAGAAATTCATATGTGGATAAGTTCGGGTGACCTTTATAGGTTTTTTGCGCCTTTCAGTGAATGTTTTGGAACATACTTTCGCTGTTCTGCGGCATCTGAAGCAGGGCTTGTTTTGCAGCCCAAAACATGCACGTCGTGTGCGGGGATTACAGTCAACAAATTGGATTTGTCACGGCACAACAGAGAAGTTTGCTGTTTTTCTTTGGAACTATGAATGTGTAAAATCAATGTGGCTGTCCTGCGAGAAAGACATTGTCCTCTCCTCATTGCAGATATGACAAAAATATTATGAGTCTGCATCGATTCTGGAGGGGGGGGGTTCTTTTCATAATATTGATTTAATTGTGATTACCTCTGGGGGTTTGCATTTTGGAGGAATAGGTAGGCAAGAAGCAGAAAAACTTTGATTTCATGCTAGGTTATGCCACTGAGCTGCACATAGAAAATAATTTAATTTCTTGTATGCGTGAACATTTTTAACTTTATTCCATTTTTTCATGAAGGAAATCAGAAGTTGAAAGTATTCTCCCTTCACTTGTGTTCTAGAGGAGCATGATATTATAACTTGAGAGGGGAGGATGAATGTCAGATTTAAAAAAAGATAAAGTGTATTAAAAATAAGATAAAGTCTGTAATATATTGGGGGATATTTTAGAAGCTCTGTTTGTAAGTTGGACATCTGAAAATCGGCACATAGACATGCAAATCATGTAGACATCCCCAGAGCCATTTTAGAAAGCCAGGTATATAGACATCCCTGGTGCGAGAAAGTCCAGGTAGCAGGGGCGTGATGGAAGCATGCCTTGGGTACAGTGAGGGAGATGCATGTCGTGGCGTGATTTCAGAATGGAATAAGCATATCTGGCCTTGGTTGTTGAAGAGTCCATGCCTATATCTGCTCCTAACCACAAATATGGTGCAAAAAAAGTGCTTGTTTCATGGCTGTAATGCTTCCAGGGGAAAGAGCAAAATGCACTTACACTGCAGTGGTTAGTACCTCCTGGCGAAGAAACCTACATGTAAATATATAATCCATATTGCTGGCTTCCACTGCATATATGATTATCTGAAAGGGTAGGGCAAGACATGATAGTCTGATAACATAGAAGCCTCCCTTCTGAACTACCCAGACTGGGACGTCCAAGTACTAGATTCTGCAGGCGTGCAATTCAGGGATGTCTACATTTGTATATTGGCCTATATCCATGCACAGAGACCATCTTCATAACTGGTTATTGAGACATTTAATTTTCGGGGTCGAGACAGAGTGATTTCAGATGCTACTTAGATGTGTCTCCCTTTACTGCTGCCACACCCCTGGATTTTTGAACATTGTACTCTGGAGGTCCTAGATTCGTCCTAGATGATCATTCTAAAATGCAGCTTATAATGTTTTGTATAATGCATTTTAGAGGTGATTGACTCATATGATATCACCTCTAAAATGCATCATATAAAACATTATAAGCTGCATTTTAGAATGATCGTCTAGGAAGAATCTAGGATATCCAGAGTAGAACGGTGAAAAATCCAGGGGTAATTATATAAGAAGTTGCCTTGGGAGGTCAAGTAGACATTTAATTTGAGACTATTTTAGAAAGGCACATATGAACCTATGTTTCTTTATAAATTAGACTCAGAAAACCTGCCAAAATTGTGGTTAAATGCAACCATGCAGCTTAGTTGTTGTTAAGTTCCATCGAGTCGGAGTCGACTCATGGCGACCCTCTAGATAGCTATCCTAAATTGTGTTCGGTCTTGAGTCAGGTGGATCATTGTTGACAGACTGGTACCTGTAGCTGCTATTATTGTATCGATCCATCTCATTGCTGGCCTTCCTCTTTTGCGTTGACCTTCTATCTTGCCAAGGATGATGTCTTTCTCTAATGATCTCTCTCTTCGCATGATGTGTCCAAAGTACGAAAGTCGAAGTCTTGTCATCTGAGCTTCTAAAGAAAGCTTAGGTTTGATCTCCTCTAGTACCGACTGGTTTGTTCTTCGGGCAGTCCATGGTATACATAGTATTTGCTGCCAGCACCATAATTCAAAGGCATAAATTTTCTTCCTGTCTATCTTTTTCACTGTCCAGCTTTCACATCCATATGATGTTATTGAAAATACCATGGCTTGAACAAGTCGAATCTTTGTATGGAGAGAGACATCTCTGTTCTTGAGAATCTTATCTAGGTCTTTCATAGCCATTCTGCCAAAAGCAAAGCGTCGTCTGAGTTCTTGACTGCTTGTTGCTTCTTTATTGATAGTTGATCCAAGTAGGTTAAAGTTGTTCACAATTTCAATTTCTTCTTCAACAATGAACCTGTTGATTATGCCAGTTGTCATGATCTTTGTCTTCTTAACATTAAGGTGCAGGCCCATTTTGAGACTATGTTCTTTGATTGTGAGAAGCAAATGTTTCAGATCATCTTCACTTTCAGCCAGTAATGTGGTATCATCAGCATAGTGAAGGTTGTTGAGTCTTCCACCAGTCTTCACACCTCTGTTGTCTTCATACAATCCTGCTTCTCTGATGATTTGTTCTGCATATAAATTAAACAGGTAGGGGGAAAGTATGCAGCCTTGTCTTACACCTTTGCTTATTTTAAACCATTCTGTTTCTCCTTGTTCCGTTCGAACTGTTGCTTCTTGATCAATGTACAGATTGCGCAAGAGTACGATCAGGTGTTCTGGTATACCCATGCTTCTTAATGTGGCCCAGAGTTTCTCATGGTTTATACAGTCAAAAGTTTTGCTATTGTCGATAAAGCACAAATAGATATCCTTTTGGTGTTCTTTAGTCTTTTTAAGGATCCATCTCACATCCGCAGTGATGTCTCTCGTTCCTTGCCCTTTTCTGAACCCTGCTTGTACTTCAGGTAGTTCTTGTTCCAGGTATGGTTGTAGTCTCTTTTGAATAATCTTCAGTAGAATCTTGCTGGCATGTGGGATCAGAGTGATTGTGTGATAATTTCCACAGTCAGTTGGATCACCTTTCTTTAGTATTGGTATAAACACATATTTTTTCCAGTCAGTTGGCCATGATGTTGTCTTCCATATTTCTTGGCAGAGCCTTGTAAGTATGGTAACAGCTGCATCAGATAGCATTCCCATAGAAGTATTATAGCAATCAGTGCCTGGTGCTTTGTTCTTTGATAAGGCTTTCAATGCTGCTTCAACTTCTTCTTTCATCACCAATGGTTCCCGATCATAAGATACAGGTTGAAACGGCTGTTGGTCCACTTGATCTTTATCATATAAAAGCTCTGTATATTCCTTCCATCTTTTCTTGATCTTCTCGGCATCATTCAACATAGAACCTTGAGCATCTTGTAACATTCCAATTCGAGGATGGAACTTTTTCTTTAACTCTTGTAGCTTTAGGAAAGCCGATCTTGTTCTTTCTCTAATAGTTTCTGCTTCTATTTCCTTGCATGTGTCATTGTAATACTTTTCCTTGTCCTGTCTTGCTGCACGTTGGAAATCTCTGTTGATCTCTGTGATTGTCTTTCTTTCTCCTTTGGCTTTAGCTTCTCTGCATTTCTGAGCAATTTTCAGAGTTTCTTCCGTCATCCATTTTGGCCGATTTTCTTTTTCACCTTTTGTAGAGACTTCTCGCTGTCTTCCAACACAACCTTCTTGATGTCATTCGATAACTCTTCTGGAGCTCTGTCATTTGTATCTAAAGCAGCAAATCAATTTTGCAGGCAGTCTTTAAATTCCAGTGGTATATTCTCAAGGTCATATTTTGCTGCATTCATGAGTGACTTGCTCTTTTTCAACTTTAGCTTGAGTTTGCATATTAGTAGTTGATGATCTGTACCACAGTCAGCTCCAGGTTTTGTCTTTGTTGATGTTATAGAGCTTTTCCATCAATTTCTTCTCCTTCAATGATGAGCCTGTTGATTATGCCAGTTGTCATGATTGTTGTCTTCTTAACATTAAGGTGCAGGCCCATTTTGAGACTGTTCTTTGATTGTGAGAAGCAAACTATAATTCAAGTATATGCCCCAACAACAGCTGCAGTAGAGAATGAAATTGAAGAGTTCTATGAACAAGTACAAGCTGAAATTGACAGAACATGCAAACAGCATATCCTGATAGTCATGGGTGACTGGAACGCAAAAGTTGGCAACAAAGAAGAAGACAAAGTAGTTGGAAAATATGGACAACAAAAATGAAGCTGGAGAAAGACTGATAGAATTCTGCAAGACCAACGATCTATTCATCTCAAATACCTTCTTCCAGCAACAAAAGTGGCAACTGTACACATGGACTACACCCAATGGATTGCAGCTTAGAAGTTGGTGTAAATGTATGTGACTGAAATATATGTGCAAGTGTGAATTCTATAACCAACGCAAATATTTTATGACTTTGCCTGCACCCCACCCAAACTACACTCCTGAACATATCCTTGGTCATGCAAATGTCTGTGCTTTCTTGACACTAGGCATACTTTTATGGGTGGAGTAATTTTATAGGAAACCTTTTATGTGTGAAAAATTCCTTAGAAAATTAACCCCATAAACCCTAGTTAAACAGAGAGGAGAGATGTGCAGCATCCTGGTGGGTCTAGTTTTCAGCTTTAAAATGTAAATGTGTACATTTGCTTGTCACCCTGTATATCCATGCATATGACTTTTTGCTTGCCATGGAATGTCACTGAACCAAGCCAATGGGTATGTTGTCCATGTCCTGAAGACTTTACAGAAAATTAAGGGATATGTTTACTAAAGTGTGCTTCCTGGTAGCGTGGAGATTAGCATGTGGTTTTGGTGCTGCACTAAAAAGTAGCATGGGGCCACATGCTAAAAATCACACTCTATCTTGGTAATGCACATCAGAGCAGCAACTGGATGGGACATGGCAGTGCAGGGCTTAGTAAACATGCCCTTAAGTGCGTGAAAGCAAGTTGGCTCAAAACGAGTAAGCTAAAGTGCACAGAGGTTTACAGACTGTGGCGCAGTTATGTAAAAATGCACAAAAGGCCCAAAATACACAAAGTCACCAATGTTCTGGACTTTTGCAAGTTTCTTTTTAATTCATGCATGCATTTTTTATTTATTTACAGCATTTATTACTGGGCTTGATGGACCCTTGGTCTGACCCAGTATGGCATAGCTTAAGTTTTAATGTACTGGCTAATCTAATGCATTTGTCCAAAGTGGATTTATACAAGTAGGACTGGTTTACAAAATTCTGCACTCATGGGGATTAATTTCATAACAGGCCATCTATGTAAAATGTTAAAAAGATACCTATTTTACGTCAAGGGTCCGATATCCATAATACTTAGCTGGATAGCCATTGGGAGACTGGATAAGGGTGCTGACAGCGATATTTAGCGGTACTATCTGGACACACGTCTCCTGTATTATCTGGTTATCCAATTGGCAGCACTCAGTCTGAAAATTCAGCATCAGTCACTATCCAGATACTGCTCCTGAATATCCAGATAATGGGGGCAGCACCTGGTCACTGGACAGCCTGTTTGAAAAATGGCCTCCTGTTTATAAAGACAGCATAGGGGTCTAAGTGCCTTTATAAAATAAGCTCACATAGTGACTCCTAGTGATGCACAAGCTTACACCTGCTCTCAAGAAGATGTAAATGCGTGTATGTAGTCTATTGGGGGCATTTCATGCTGCAAATAGTGGAGTTGGATGTGCAGGCTGGACGTCCAACCTGTGTGCATCTACTAACCCCGATTCCGCCATCAGCGCTGTCCACACATACCCAGCATTTGTGTGGGGAGCACTGTATGTGGGTGGGAGGGGACTATGTGGGGGCGGAGCGGGGGAGTGGCCAGCTGCCTGAACGTACAAAGCCTATTTAGGACAGGCCTCTGTACATTCCTCGTCACCCCCAAGGACATCCAGGCTATTCCTCCCTTACGGTAGATAAGTCCTGGGGGCCTCACGTGCCACACACCCTCACACCCCATGGCATTGTCCTCATTGTGCCCTTGCAGCCACAGTCCGGACCACGGGGGCCGCCAGTGCAAGTTGGACAGTGATCTGCAGAGGCCATTGTGGGGCATAGCATTTCTGAGCTATCATATAGACGGCTCATTGCCATGGTGCGAGGACACCACTACCGATTACATCAGCATACGGGGAGCTTCTGGGTGTGCATCTCTCTGTTTCCACCATCATGGGTATGGCCGGGCCCCGGGGCAGTGGAATCGGGCTTATCGCGGGCCCATCTACATTCTGGCCAGGCAGTGCGGCTAGGCGTGCAGGAAGCAGAATCAGCCTCTATGCATCTACATATGTATTTTATAAAACAGGAGTGTACATTACTATCCATATGACGTGACTGAAAATACCATGGCTTGGACAAGTTGGATCTTTGTGCGCAGAAATACATAAATTCCACAGGGTCGCCATGAGTTGACATCAACTCAATGGCACTTAACAACATCAGAATCCACCCCATCTCCATCCTATAAGAATATCTATGTAGAGATCACACACAAGTAGACACAATCTTGTAGTGCACCTACGTTTTACAAATGTATATCCTCCCACAATTTTTATAAGATCCTCTTTCCACATGAAAAATAATGCTTTATAAAATTCCCCCTCTATTTAACCAGTCCTCATAGTAGACCTTCACCTGTAGTTCTCTGCTCATGAAAATGTATGCAAATTCATTTTGATCCTGAGCCATCAACAGGACAGGAATGACTGGGTACTGCTTCCTGCTAGATACCAGGGACCCCTGGTAAAAATTGGAGTGTGTGAAAAGGAGGCCGAAGTGATGGGAACATGTCAGAGTGGTCCATGGAGGTTTGGGGGAGCGTTGGCAACCTGTTGGGGAAAGGGTCGGAGGTGTGGAGGATTCTTGTAGTTGTAATAGCCACTGTAGGTGATTTGTGGATAGTACAGATGCACTTACTGTCTACTGTTTGAAGGTGGGTTAAGTGCACCCATTCTATCTGCAGTAGTGACAGTGCGCAGTTAAATATTGCACGCTAACTGCAATGTACAGTCTGCACCCATTCTCCACATGTAATCTGCCCATTTCCTGCTCCCTAACACAGCATGCAGTTAGCATATGAATTAGCACAATAAATTACTGTGCTTGGGCACTAATTGCATACACTAATTTGTGAACTGCTTAACACACTTTAGTAAAAAGGCTGATTAGTCGGCAAACCTTTTTGAAATGTTGACTTTTTGCAGCTGCATAGTTTGCTTTACATTCTTGTTTAGTTTTGTATTAGTATTTAATTTACTGTAGAAAACTATGCTATAATTTACTCATTCACTAAATATTCACATGCATAGTTTCCACAATCAACCTTAGGAGGGAGCTAATTAATAAGGTATGCTTCAGTAGCTTTAACATGTTAATTCATTGTTCTGCATTATTAGTAACTAAGTCCTATTGAATAATATGGGACCTGTCTAAAATAATGTACATTAATAGTGAATTACCACACATTAATGTTAAAAGAAGGGGAGATATGGTAGAAGTATTCAAAGGTATAAAAAATACAGAAGTGGTATTTTACAATACAGAAGTTGTGGAACAATAAGGTTATTCCAGGAATAGAAAATTGTTTCAAACTCTTGAGCACCAGCTGAAGGTTTTAGGTTCCAGGACAAAACTTTTTTCCTCGTCATCTTATTTTGGCTATTTTTGTTTGTGTTCTTGGAATGGTTGGTTCTCATTTTACTTTTTTAGTATTCTTTTTATTTTGTCCATATCTGACTATTTCGTTTTGTAGCTGCTATTAATTTTGTCTGTTTTATAAATTTATTTTATTCATTCCTACCATTTTGTTTTTCTTTTTTGTTTTTTCATGTTTATATTTTTAAAAATTTTTGGCCAACATTTTATTTTTCACTTGATTTTTGTCTCTTCTCCCTTTCCTTCCCTACAGCCTCTCTTCTGTAGGTAGAGAGATCAGTTTCACTCTGTACTGGTGACTCCTCTTGTTGGGTCCAAGTTCACTGAGATGGCCAGACAAGCAGCAAGTACTAATTTTTAGACATCTGGTGAACTGACACTGACATGTGGAAGCTGCTAAGTTTCTCCTTTGATTTTTTTCCCACATGTAGATATGGCTTTGTTTCAGCAAATAAATGTGTACTCCTGCATGATTTGTGTATGCCCTGACCACTTACATCTCAATTACGATCTAAAATTTGCCTTTACTTGTCTTTGCGTCTGTTTCTGGAGACATTTGAATCAAAGGAATATTGGTGTCTTTTTGCAGGATTACCCTTTTATGATGTAGTTCTTCAAAAGAGCTTTAATGTGGAAATATTTAGTTTAGCACCTAGTTTAGACAAGCAAAAAATCAGTGAGTTTGACTCCTATTGAAATCAAATGTCCCTCATTTACCATAGAAGATATAAATATCCATACTTTGGAAGAAAGGTGAGAGAGGAGAGATATGAAAGAAATATTTAATTACATCCATGCTTTAAATACAGAGGAGATACGCCTCTTTCAATTGAAAGTAAGCTCTGGAACTCGGGAGGGGGCTGGGGGGGAGGTCATAGGATGAGGGTAAAAGGGGATAAACTGATAGAGCAGATCAAATTGGTGGTGGGATTGCACTCTATGTTAGAGAGATCATTGAGTCACAATGGATTAAAGTTTTGCAGGAAACAAAATTCACTGTAGAATCTCTATGGATTGAAATTGCATGTAAAAAGGGGAAGAGGAAGGCGATGGCAGTGAGGGTGTACTATCGACTGCCTATCCAGAGTGAACAAATGGATGACGAAATGCTCAAAGAAATCAGGGAAGCTAGCAAAAGTTACAGTACAGTAATAATAAGGGGTGATTTCAATTACCCCGGTATCGACTGGGTCAGTGTCATGGTAGGACATGCTAGGGAGATAAAGTTTCTAGACAAAATAAATGACTGCTTCTTGGAGCAGCTGGTTCATGAACTGAGCAGAGGGGAAGCCATTTTGGACCTCGTCCTTAGTGGAACACAAGATCTGGTGCAAGAGATAAGGGTGTTGGGGCCACTTGGAAATAGTGATTATAGCAGGATCACTTTTGATTTAAGAAATGGAGGAAGGACAGTAAGGAAATCCACAGTACTAACTTTTAACTTTCAAAGGAAGACTATGATAAAATGAGGAAAATAGAAACATAGAAACATAGAAACATGACGACAGAAAAAGACCACATGGCCTATCTAGTCTGTCCTTCCATAACAACTACAACAGTCCACTTTTTGCCTTTAGAGATCCTCTGTGTTGGTCCCATGCTTTCTTGAATTCAGTTACTGTCCTCATCTCTACCACCTCCACTGGGAGACTATTCCACGGATCCACTACTCTTTCCGTAAAGAAATATTTCCGCATATCACTCCTGAATCTATCTCCCTTCACCCTCATCCCATGTCCCCTCGTAGCAGAACTTGCTTTCAATTGAAAGAGGCTCTCTCCCTGAACATTTATGCCACGGAGGTATTTAAACATCTCAATCATATCACCTCTATCCCGCCTTTCCTCTAAGGTGTACATATTAAGATCCTTAAGTCTGTCCTCATATGCTTTATAATGAAGCCCATTAATCATTTTGGTAGCAACCCTCTGCACCGACTCCATCCTGTTCACATCCTTTTGAAGGTGCGGTCTCCAGAATTGCACACCATACTCCAAATGAGGTCGCACCAAAGACTTATACAGAGGCATTATCACCTCCTTTTTTCTGCTAGCCATTCCTCTCCGTATGCACCCAAGCATCCTTCTAGCTTTTGCTGTCGCCTTTTCCACCTGTTTAGCTACTTTAAGATCATCAGACACAACCACGCCTAGGTCCCGCTCTTCTTTAGTGGACAAAAGTACTTCACCTCCTATACTGTATTGCTCCCTTGGATTGCTGCAGCCCAAATGCATGACCTTACATTTTTTAACATTAAATCCCAGCTGCCAAATTCTAGACCATTCTTCAAGCTTAGCTAGATCCCTCCTCATGTTATCTACCCCTTCCTGGGTGTCTACTCTATTGCAGATTTTGGTATCATCCGCAAAGAGGCAAACCTTACCCGACAGCCCTTCCGCTATATCACTAACAAAGATGTTAAAAAGAATTGGACCAAGGACAGATCCCTGGGGCACACCACTGGTAACATCCTTCTCCTCAGAGTGAGCTCCATTTACTTGTACTCTTTGTCGCCTCCCACCCAAACAATTTCTAACCCAAGCAGTAACTTTAGGGTCCATCCCTAGGGTGCTCAGTTTGTTTATAAGTTGCCTGTGAGGAACAGTATCAAAGGCTTTATGGAAATCTAAATACACCACATCTAGAGCTCTCCCTCGGTCCAACTCCCTGGTCACCCAGTCAAAAAAATCAATCAGATTTGTCTGACAAGACCTGCCTCTGGTGAATCCATGCTGCCTCGGATCCTGTAATCCGCTGGACTCCAGAAACCTCACTATTTTCTCTTTCAGCAGCGTTTCCAATAATTTACTCACCACCGAAGTTAAACTAACCGGCCTGTAGTTTTCAACCACATCCTTACTTCCGCTTTTGTGTAAAGGCACCACATGAGCCTCTCTCCAGTCCTTTGGCACCACTCCTGACTCCAACGAGGCATTGAAAAGGTCAGTCAGTGGAGCTGCTAGAACGTCCCCAAGTTCCCTCAGTATTCTAGGGTGTATCCCATCCGGTCCCATCGCTTTGTCTATTTTAAGTTGAGCTAGTTTCTCACGAACACAGTCTTCTGAAAATAGTTCAAGATGTCCCTCGCTTCTGTTCTTATTTGTGGGTGTTTTCTGAGGTCCTGCCCCTGGTTCTTCATCTGTGAACACAGAACAAAAATATTTGTTAAGCAATTCCGCTTTATCCTTATCAGCTTCTACATATTCCCCCCTGCACCCTTGAGTCTGACAATACCACTTTTGCTCTTCCTCTTCTCACTAATATATCTGAAAAATGTCTTATCCCCCCATTTTATTGCATTGGCTATTTCCTCCTCCTTTTGAATCTTTGCCTTCTTGACTACTTTGCTAGCTTCTCTAAGTTTTTCCAAATACAGATGCCTGTCTTCTGCTCTCTGTGATCTCTTGTATTTCATGAAGGCCTCCCTCTTTTTCTTCACTTTTTCAGCTACTTCCTTCGAAAACCATAGCGGTCTCCTGTTCCTTTTGCCTTTATTTACCATTTTAACAAAAAGGTTGGTTGCCCTTAAAATACCCCCTTTCAGTTTTGCCCACTGTTTTTCTACATCCCCCAGCTGTTCCCATCCCACTAACGACTCCCTGAGGTATTGGCCCATCTTTGCAAAGTTAGTCTTCCTAAAGTCTAAGATCCTCACCTTGGAATGGATTCTAACAGCCCTAGTCCTAATACTGAACCACACCATCTGGTGATCACTGGATGCAAAATGATCTCCCACTACAACATCAGAAACACTTTCACCATTGGTAAGCACCAAGTCCAGTATGGCCCCTTCACGTGTGGGGTCTGTTACCAATTGCCTGAATAGTTCTCCCTGTAGAGAATCCAGGATCTCCTTACTTCTAGATGATACTGCAGCAGGAATGTGCCAATCAACATCTGGCATATTGAAATCTCCTATCAGTAGCACTTCCCCTTTCCTAGCAATGCTGCGTATGTCTTCAATTAACTCTCTGTCCACCTCTTCCTCTTGTGAGGAAGGTCTGTATATCACTCCAATGCAAATAGATTTCTCTTTCCCTCTTTCTAGTTTAACCCACAATGCCTCCTCTCTCCCTTTTAAACTCTGTAATTCCAAAGCTTTAATAGTAGTTTTTACATATAGTGCCACTCCTCCTCCTCTTCTTCCTACCCTGTCCTTCCTGAATAAAGTATAGCCAGGTATAGTTACATCCCAGTCATTGTTTTCTGTGAACCATGTTTCTGTAACTGCCACTAAATCCAAGTCAGCCACTCCCACCAAAGCTTCAACCTCAGGGATCTTATTTCCCATGCTACGGGCATTAATACACACTGCTTTCCATATGTTACCCCTGTTACCCATTTCCATAAAGGTATTTAATGTATCACCTACCTGGGGGCTTTCACTTACCTGGGGGCTTTCTTCACCCATCCCCAAGGAATCTAGTTTAAAGCCCTTTTCAGTAGATTAGCCAGTCTACTACCAAAGATGCGTTGACCTCTCTTGGACAGATGGATGCCATCTCTGCTAAGACTAAAAGGAGCAGTTGCGAAGGTTAAAGATTTACATCAAGCATGGGTGTTGTTTAAAAATACTATCTTGGAAGCCCAGACCAGCAGTATTCCATGCTTTAAGAAAAATGGAAGAAAGTCCAAAAAACTGCCAGCATGGATTAAAGGTGAGGTCAGAGAGGCTGTTGTGGCTAAAAAAGCATCTTTCAGGAAATGGAAAAAGGAGCCAAATGACAAAAAACTGGAAACAACATAAGCACTGGCAAGTTAGATTCAAGGCATTGATAAGACAGGAAAAGAGATAATTTGAGAAGAAGCTTGTTGTGGAAGCAAAAGCGTGTAATAAAGACTTTTTCAAGTACATTCGTAGCAAAAAGCCTGTGAGAGAGTCAGTTGGACCATTAGATGATTGAGGGGTAAAAGGGGCACTAAGAGGGGATAAGGCCAAAGCAGAGAGACTGAATGAATTCTTTGCTTCAGTCTTTACTGAGGAAGATGTAGGGATGTTGTCCATGACTGAAATGGTATTTAAAGGTGATGCCACAGAAGAATTGAAAGAAATATTGATACACGGGGAGATTTATTACAACTATTTAATAAACTGAACAGAAGCAAATCACCTGGACTGGATGGCATACATCCAAGGGTGTTGAAAGAACTGAAATATGAGATTTCAGACCTACTATTAGTAATGTGTGAGCTATCATTAAAATCATCTGTAATACCTGAAGATTGCAGAATGGCTAATGTAACGCCAATTTTTAAAAAGGGTTCCAGGGGTGATTGGAGAAAATACAGACCGGTGAGCCTGACGTCAGCACTGGGAAAAATGGTAGAAACCATTATAAAGAACAAAATTATTGAACACATAGATAGTCATGGTTTAATGGGAGACAGTCAACATGGCTTTAGCCAAGGAGGATCTTGTCTTACTAATCTGTTATTTTTTTTGAAGGTGTGAATAAACAGGTAGACAAAGGTGAGTCAGTTGATATAGTGTATCTGGATTTTCAGAAAGCCTTTGACAAGGTCCCTTATGAGAGACTTTTAGTGAAATTAAAAAGTCATGGGATAGGAGGCAGTGTACTATTGTGGATCAGGAACTGGCCAATTATTGTGGATCAGGAACTGGCCAATTTATTGGCCAATAAATGGCCAATTTTACCAATGGAGAAAGGTGAATAGTGGAGTACCTCAAGGATCTGTGCTGGGTCTGCTGCTTTTTGACATATTCATAAATGATCTGGAAATGGGAATAACGAGTGAGGTAAATAAATCTGCAGATGACACAAAATTATTCAAAATTGTTAAAACCCATGAAGACTGAAAAATTGCAAGAGGACCTTGATAAATTGGAAGACTGGACGTTCAAATGCAAAAGAAATTTAATGTGGCCAAGTGCAAAGTTATGCACCTAGGAAAGAACAACCTAAACTATGATTACATGATGCAAGATTCCACATTAGGAACCACCACCCAGGAAAAAATATTTAGGTGTCATCGTGGATAACATGTTGAAACCCCCTGCCCAGTGTGCAGTGGCGGCGGCCAAGAGATCAAATAGGATACTAGGTATCATAAGGAAAGGAATGGAGAATAAAACAAAGGATATTATAATGCCTCTTTATCGTTCCATGGTGTGACCACACCTTGAATATTGTGTTCAATTCTGGTCACTGTATCTTAAAAAGAATATAGCGTTATTAGAAAAGGTACAGAGAAGAGCCATCAAAATTGTAAAAGAGATGGAAGGATACCCCTATGAAGAGAGGCTAAAATGTTTAAGGCTCTTCAACCTGGAAAATAGATGGCTGAGGGGAGATATGATAGATGTCTATAAATTAATGAATGGAGTGGAACGGTAAACATAGATCAATTTTTTAGGCCATCAAAATATAGAAGAAGCTACAGGGTAACCTATTTAAGACTAATAAGAGAAAATATTTTTTCACTCAACGTGCAATCAAACTCTGGAATTCGTTACTGGAGGATGTAGTAAAAGCTGTTAGTGTAGCCGGGTTTAAAAAAGGATTGGACAAGTTCCTGGAGGAAAGGTCCATAAACCATTATTAAAGGGGATCCGGGATATCTACTGCTTGCCCCAGTACAAGCATTGTGGAACCTGTGTCCCTTGGGGAAACTGCTAGGTACTCATGACCTAGATTGGCCACTGTTGGAAACAGAATACTGGGTTTGATGGACCTTGGTCTGACCCAGTATGGCATATCTTATGTCCTTGTGTTCTTAAACTCAGGAATAATCTAAAGAAATATTTCTTAATGGGAAGGATAATGGATTCATGAAGTAGTCTACCAGTGGAGGTGGCCAAGATGAAGATGGTATCTGAATTCAAGAAAGCAGAGGATAAGCACAAAGGCAAAAAACTACAATATAGCCCATTTAAGACTAATAGGAGAAAATATTTTTTCACTCGATGCATTATCAAACTCTGGAATTTGTTACCGGAGGATATAGTAAAAGCTCTTGGTTTAGGTGGGTTTAAAAAAGGTTCAGACAAGTTCTTGGAGTAAAAGTTCATAAACCATTATTAAAGAGCACCAAACAAATTTCACTGCTTATCCCTGGGTTAAGCAGCATGAAATCTGTTGGGAACCTGACAGGTACTTGTGATTAGCTGCTGCTGGAAACAGGATGCTGGGCTTGATGGACCCTTGGCCTGACGCAGCATGGCATTTCTTATGTTCTTAGGATTATAGAGCTTAGTAGTCAATGTGTAGTTGAGAAGGCTGTATAGGTTGTATCTGACCTCATTTTTTGAAACTTTTTTTAGGGGATATTCAAAGCCATTTACATAGTTTGCAGACCTGTAAGCTGTGTAAATGCCACTGCGGGATATTCAGTGGTACTGATACGGTTAGTGCCGCTGAATAGCCACAGGTGCCACTGCTACATGCCTCGATGCTAAGCGGTTGGCATTGGGGCATGCCAGGAGCATTCCAAGGTGGCAGCTATCACTAACCGGGCAGCAGCAATATTGAACTGCTGCCCAGTTAGTGAGACACAGGAAAGACTGACCGAACGTTCGCTGCTGAAGCTACCCGGGTAGGTCTGAACACACCACTGCCTGGTTAGCTTTGCAGCAATCCTGGCAACCCAGATAGTCAGTGTCGGAGCCTGGATATAGCCCCAGCATTGAATATCCGGGTTTAAAGTTCAGCACCAGCGGTTAGCCGCTTTAACAGTACTAGCCACTGGAGCTGAATATTGGGATCTATATTTATTGAACTTCAAAAAAATGTACAACATGATACAGAAAAATATTATAGCAAAATGCAATCACGATAGCACTACATAGCTCACCTTAATGGGCACACCTCAAGCTAGGCACTTACATATAGCATTCAAAAAATAAAGGAAAAAGAGGGGGGGGGGGCTACATCATTACAGCAAAGTAAAATATCCCATCAGACCCTTAGGCTGATACTAGTAACTCCTAGAATGCTAGTAACTCCTAGAATCCTCACAACTTATTCAACATTGTAAAGTCACTAACTGGTGATCCAGCACTAGCTCAACCAACCATGCCCCAGCCGCAAGACTATTCTAACTACCTTCAATCAAAGATGATACAGACCAAGTACAACATGAATGCAACCATATTATCTACCTCCACCCCACACGGACCCCTCCAACCAACCCCTCTGCTGTCATTCTCCAAGGTATCCAACAAAGAAATTTTAGATATCATCTCATCTATTAACCTCACCACTGCCCCCAACGATCCTTGCCCTGCTAGCTGGATTAAAGAGCTGCGCCATGACCTCAGCCCAACTATATGCAGAATCTTGAATCAATCACTCACAACAGGATCCTTCCCTCAAAGCTTAAAATACACATCAATCCGCCCCCTGTTAAAGAATAGTAGGCTCGATCCATCTAAAGTTGAGTCCTTCCGACCAATTTCGAGCATCCCACTGCTTGCCAAAATTATGGAGAAGGTAGTCCAGCGGCAAATCCAACACCATGTTGATACTGTTGGACCATTGGACCCATCCCAACATGGCTTCAGGGAAGCTCACGGCATGGACACCATCCTCACAACCCTCTTCAACAACCTAATCATAGGAATTGACAATATCAACCACGGATTCGTCCTTATCTTCTTAGACATAGCAGCCGCCTTCGATTCAGTGAATCACGAAACACTTTTATTTCACCTTAAAGATAAAGGACTACAAGGCTCAGCACTAGCCTGGTGTGAATCCTATTTGTGTAACAGATGGCAACAAGTCAGAGCAGGTTCCAAGACCTCTGAACCATTCTCACTGAAGCAAGGTGTACCTCAGGGATCTTCCCTCTCTGCATTAATGTTTAACATCTACATGCAGCCCATTTGCACTTTAATCCGTTCCTTCAACGTCCAATGCCTTGCATATGCAGACGACATCCTCATGTACACGCAGTTTAAAATCGATCAACCTGACTTTTCTCCAATTACAAGATGCTTTGAAGCGGTAGCAGATTGGCTCCTCTCTCAAAATCTACGTATTAATCACAGCAAAACAGATGTACTATTCATCTCGCGAAACCAGACGTTTACGCCACCTTCCTCACTTCTAGTCAATAACATTGAACTGAAGTCCAAATCTACAATTCACTACCTGGGCATCACCCTCGACCAGCGTCTTGACATGTCAGCACATGTAATAAACACAACTAAAGCAATATATCATAAGATCCGATCACTACGCCATCTCCGCCCACTTCTTGACTTCCCTGACTACCGTTCAATCTTCCAAGCCTTATTCATCCCACACCTCGACTTTGCTAACATTATCCTACTCGGACTTCCACAGTCGACTCCTAACCCGCTACGACTTGCCATGAACTCAGCTGCAAGGGTACTGGCAGGGCTCTCAAGATCAGACCACATAACGCCAGTTCTAAAGAACCTACACTGACTTCCGCTGCGGGCCAGAATCCATTTCAAAGCGCTGGTCATGACATTCAAGGCCCTTAAGAACCATCCCCCCACGCCCATCAGTGAACATCTCCACAGCACACCAGACAACAGAAGCAGGAGATCCACATCGATGAATACACTCGAAGTCTTGAAATTATTGATAATATGCAGGAAGTCAACAGCAAGTAGAGCCTTCTCCATTTTTGCACCTATGGCATGGAATGCCCTCTCAGCTGAAATCCGGGCCATCTCAAACCTGGCGCTATTCCGAAAAGCCCTCAAACACCACTTATTCTTACAACATTACCCTGACACCAATCCTGATATTCATACTGCCATCTCCTTACCTCCCTACCTAGCCCGTCCCTTAGAACATCCTCCTGTAGATAATGATTAACCAACTTTTTCCCCTATCTGCTTCTCTGACCCATGAGCCCAGGCCTCTAGGTAAAATTTTCTAGATTTTCTTCGTAAGAGTATCCATAATTTGTATATAATCTGTACATAGTTTCCCTCGGTTTTTCCTCCATGTTTACTTTCCCTGTTCAATGTAAAAACTCGATGTAACTTGTTACATTCTTGTATGTTCTGTTCAAATGTAAACCGCACTGATTATAATAGCGCGGTATATAAGAAATAAAAATAAATAAATAAATAAATAAAAGAAATTTAAGCTGCTCTAGCTCAAAATATATAACAAGTAACAGAGAGTATAATAATGCATTCACAAGGAAATCTCAGTTGGAACTGTCCTCCCAGGGACAGAACTCTCCTCGCTTCCTCCTCTCCTATACTTCTAACCAAATCAGGACAAATTCCAGAGTTTTGAGCCCATAAAGACCTCATACCTACTGTTAAAAAACAAGTGAAGAACATGTTCCTTATATTGTGGAAAAACAAAAACAATCAAGTTCCTCTTCTAAGTCCTCCAGGATCCGAACAGTCAAGAAAACCTGTAAGGTCCAAACTCTCCACTGACACATCAGAAGCAGCTTCTCCGGACTCTCTTGATGATCTTAGATGAAATATAATAAGCTTTAGACAAAGAAGGCAAAATATCATTAGGTATCTTCACAATTTCTAGCATTTGAAGTGGCATTTTAGATTGTCCAAGCCCAATCAGGGATATCCAAGGTAAAACATACAAAAAAACCACCAGGAACGTCTTTGGCTGATTTCAGGATCATAGGCATCCCCGATATGGATGGGCATATGAGCGGCCACATAGATGTCCCCATTAGGAAAGCTAGGGTCGGGGATGACCAGCATCATAGCAAACTGAAAATATGAGCCCCTATTCCCTGTCAGTGTTCATTGACATATGGTAAAATACAGGGGATCTTAGTATAACTCCTTCTCAACACCCTCCAGATGTTTGCCTGACAAAATGGATATTTTTTAGGTACCTGTTCATGCCTGGAGCAGGTTTAACCTTAAACCTCTCTTGGGATGTCCAGGGAATTTCTGAGATCAGGTGGCAATGTCCAGGTTCTTAGGAATGCACTGGTCATGGCTCCACCATGCCCCCCCTTCAGACATAGTAAATGACGGCAGATAAAGACCAGTATGGTCCATCTAGTCTGCCCAGCAAAGTGGCAGAGTAGGTGCACCTGCCACTCCGTGCAGGTCACCCCTTCCCATGCCTTTGTTTAGGGGTGAACCCACCGCTCCATGTAGGGCACCCCTGTTTGGTGAGAAAACATGGGTGTCTTTGCACTGGGGATGTCCACAGTTCCAAAATCAAAAATGCTCTGGCAACGTCTCTGTGCTTGGATATCTTATGCCTGTTTTCAGATGTCCAAAGCATGAATAGGTTTTTAAAATAACTCCTATAATGTTTATATAATTCAGGAAGTTTAGGAAAATTCAAAACTCTTAAATTCCTTATAGCATTTACCATATTTTCTAATTTATGTGAAATCTTTAGCTTTATTTAGTTCCAGCTGGAGGGAGGAGTAGCTCAGTGGTTGGGACAGGTTACCTCAGGCCAGAGGGCTAGGGATTCAATTCCAACATGGGGACAAGTAACCTCAGGGCAGAGGGCCAGGGGTTCAGTTCCCACATGAGGACAAGTAACCTCAGGCCAGAGTGACTGGGGTCTCTAGTCCCATGGCTGCTCCTTGTGGCCTTGGGCAAGCCACTTAACCCTCCATTGCCTCAGGTACACTTAGATTGTGAGCCCTGCAGGGACAAGGTAATAAAAAGTACCTGTTAGTATACAAGTAAACTGCTCTGATGCATAAGTAAAGGGTGGTATATCAAATGCCTAAACCATAACCATAACCTTCTGTGCATCTCCTTTGGTAACCTTAAGTTTATTCAATTTCTCTGGCAAACAGCTGGCCCCTCAGACTGAACCACAGTCTTCTGCTGGTTCTCTAAGACTGCCGAAGTTAACATGGCAATAGATTTATGCAAACGAGTCAGAGCTTCCCAAATGGATTCTAATGTAATTTGAGCAGGTCTCTCAAAAGGAGAAATCAAAGTCTTAATGTCTTCTGAAATTAAAACAGAGTCCTTTAGAGTCTTGACAGGTTGCACATTCTGGCCCCCTTCGGCCCCAGTCGGTTTACTCACAAGACTATGTTCCAACTCCGCCTGCCCTCCAACAGTACTCTCTGGCAACTGTGGAAGGTTCAGTAAATCCCTCTAAATGCAGACTTGCACCATCACTGTTCAGCTGCATCTCCACAATTGACTCTGGAAATACTCCCACAGGGGCCATCAGGGGCACATGCTCACCCAGGCTTAGAGAAGCCTCACTTTCATAAAGGTCCACTACTTCCAGTGACTCTTTCATTGCTACAGGTGAGTTCTTAGCAATATGGGGAGCTAGATACAGTATAGCAACTTGGTGAATGGGGGAGGAAATCTGTGATTTAGAGGGAAAATTGTGACCTTCCCCTTTGTTTCCTGGCATGCCTTCCCATACTCCCATGCACCAAGCAGTGCAGACATGGAGCTCAGCCACACTGGGACGCCTCCCCTGCCACCATTTTTTATGTTTCAATGAAAATCAAGTACTGTTTCTACACAATAGCTAATTTCTAGCATATAAGACTTATTTGGGAAATTAGTTCCTAAAAAGATTTAGTCTGCTCTTTCGACCATAGGCCACTGTTAATATTTTTGGCTTTTTGTGACTAGTGGGTGGCAGAAACAATCCTCAGACACTCTTGTACCATCAGCAGCCATGAACCAAAAGGTGACTCTGAGCCTTAGAGGGTCTCTCATGGTATCACTATTAGGGGTGAAGATACCAAATTAGGAGAAGGCAATAAAGTGCTGCTGCTGTGCAGCAATTGCTGACCGTTCTTTAGAAACAGGACCCTCAATTGTTAATTATATGTTTCTTCTTAATTTCTTGCACACAAAATGCTTGTTTCCTTCATTTCAGTAGTTTCATACTGCCAATTTTGACCCCTCTCCATAAGATTCACCTTTGTAATGTACTCTGTATGTCCATCAATAACATTTTGCGCCTAATGGGAGGCCAGCCACAAAGGGCGCTGGCCCATAACTAGGCTGCTGGAGAGAGGGAGGACTCCTATGGGCAGTGAGGGACTAGGTGGGCAGGGGAGGGGGTGGGGGAGGGGTTGGGGGGTAAGAAAAAGTCCTGGGGTGAGGTGTGGGGCCTCCAGTTTTGGCCAAAACCGCAAGAGCAAGAAGTGCAGGCCGCGGCAACAAGGACTGCCACAGAGCTACGCAGCCGTGAAGTTTTAAAACAGAAGAGATACTTAAGGAGAAACCATAGAAGAGTGACAGAGTGGTGGCGGCTCTGGCTGTGAGGGTGAGTGTGAAACTGAGCATAAGCTTGCAAGGCCATGGGAGGGAGATGTCAGCCAGCACAAAGACGCGTGGCAGACCTAGTGTGGTTACACGAGGCTGGTGCGGTGAGCAGGCAGTGGGGAAGTGGCAACTAATCCCTCCTCTAGGGGCTGCACAAGTCTGTCCAGAGTTATCCGAAGGGGGCACAACACGTGCAAGACCATATGTCGTCCAGCTGCCTGGGGGCATACCCTGCAAGACATTTCAGGCCGCTTGCTTGGGAGCCGGGGGTTGTCCTACAGGGCTTGCAGCTGAATGCTGGGTTTGAGCATCTGGGATTGGGTGGCTGGGATTGGCGGCAGATTGAGCGCTAAAGCGGGGCTGGCTGACATGTCAGCGCAGCCTTCTCTGCAGACACATCGGCATGAAGGCAGCTTACCAAGCTCTTGCCCCTCGCCTATTTCAAGCAGGGAATAGCACTGGTGGCAAGGAAGCATCGCAGTGGCAGCAGCAGCAGCAGCAGTGCAAAACACCTGGGGAATGAGATCAGGAGCTGCCAACATGGGAGGGGGGCAGGAGAGAATAGTTGGGTATTTTGTGGTTGTTACAGAAGCTGGTACAGATGGCAGTGAAAAGCAATGTAATGCAGGATGCAGTGCAGGAAGAGAGGGGGGCGTGCCCAGGGGCTAGAGCTGTGACTGTGACAGCGGCATAGCAAGCACCTCTGAGGATGTAATGCACCAAGCAGGGCAACAGGTATGCAAGAAGGAGAAGGGGTCTTGGTGTCCGAGGCAAGGCTAATGTATATATCTGCCTCACTAGTGTATTGGATAGCCATGTACCCATGACCAAAAGGAAACACATCTGGAAGGGTGAGTATGTCAACATATTCTCCTTACTGATTAAGCGGAATGACAATAATTGTGATTGTATGAATTGCCGGTGCAAATGCAAGCTGGCTGGAAAAAAATGGATGGCATACTGCAAACGATAGCAAACGGGTGTGCCACTTTCCATATCCTAGCCAGCATAGTTGGCGAGAAGTACCCCAAGCAGTGCTGGGGCCTCTTCAAATACCAGGACAGTATTTGTGAAGCATACCGGGTGTACAGGGGGGATGGCCTAGCTAGATTATGATGAGCAAGTTTGCAGGAACATGACAAGGAACAAAGGGCTCATTTGGGACAGGAAAGACATCGACCTATGGATTAGGCTGATGACACAAGGCCAGCGGGGCAGTAGAGCAGGTGCAACCAATCAGGTGTAGTGACCAGGGAAAAAAGAAGGGCTACAGCTGCCTTTTCAGGAAAAGAATAGGTTTGGCACTGGGACAACAGCGGGACTCCATTGCCAACCCCGAATGCCCAAAGGGGCGTTTGCAGGTTATTCAGTGGTGCTCCTGTAGATTTAACAATAGCTGCAAATATAGACATGCCTGCACTATATGAGGTGAGGGGTACCCTCAAACCAGATGTGGGAAGAGACAGGTAGGGGAGCCCCAACATCTGTGATAAAAAATGCATCTTTGGGCGGACCTCCATGCCAATAAATATTGAGGCTCTACAGCAGAACCAGGCGGGTTATGATGAACAGAAGTTTGCTTGACTAGTTCAGGGTTTTTAGTTCAGTTTCTACATACCTTGCAACAGCCCTGCTGGACCTCGGATGTTGGGAAGCTTAAAATCAGTGTTAGAAAAAGGGGGTTTGGTGCAGAGTAAAACTGACAAAGAGCGGGCCCTCGGGAGGGTAGCAGGCCCATACCTAACTTGATAATCTTCCCACTGGGCCTGGTTCCGAAGAAGGAGGTGGGGGAATATCGGCTCATCCATCACCTGTCTTACCCAGATGGAAATTCCATTAATGACTACTTAGATCAATTGGTGTGCTCAGTCAAATATGCTTTGGTAGACCAGGCCATGGCACCAGCACATCCAGCCTGAGTGCACAATACCTGACCACTGACAAAGACCCTTTCCCTGTCGCCTGACCCTTAGCGGGCAATGGCGGTGCATCCAAGGATGCTGGAAATGTTTGTGGGAGACTTGTTCGTCCGAGATGAAATAAATCAGCTGTACAACAGACAGCTGGTGGACATACAGGGCTCTGACCTGAATAGGCCTTGTATGTCCAGGTGCTTCAGCCCGCCTCCATTCTGCCCCCTCTCTGCCTCTGTCCCGCCTCCTCCCGCTCTGTTCAGTGCTCTCTGCACAAACCCTCTGTATGTGCAGGGAGCAGCTGGCACAGAATACAGTCCCAGTGAATCCTTGTATGTACAGCCCCGCTATTCGGGGATCTGAATCTACCCCTAAGCCTTTAGGCTAGGGCTATTTATGGGATATTTTGGAGTGGAGGAGTGGCCTAGTGGTTGGGGCAAGGTACTTCAGGCCAGAAGGTCAGGGGTTCAAATCCCACTAGAGGACAGCAACCTTGGGCCAGAAGGACTGGGGTTTCTAGTCCCACAGGTGCTCCTTGTGGTCTTGGGCAAGCCACTTAACCCTCCATAGCCCATGTTCCCTGTAAAATAGTTATCTCCAAGTTATAATGCCCTGTTCAATGTAATTTCAGTTTGTTCAATGTAAACCACACTGATGCAGAATAGCACAGTATATAAGAGAATGTAAATAAATAAAATAAATATTGACAATGAATACTCATTACACAAATCTATATACAATGGTCCTGATTTAAACATAAGTACAGCAAATTTGCTTCTTTGGTTCTTTTGTACCCTCACATTAATAAAGTGATACAAGCAGCACTCTATAACATGAGTTGTCCGTTGTCTGAGGCTGTTACTGATAGAAGACGTTTATACATTATTAAAGGAGTTAATAAACCCATGTTTGGACTAGTATAACATTATATGCAAAGGCCTGCTGGCTTCATTACAGCTTGTGCTAGTCAGGCTATTAGTAAGGAAGTCAAGAAATAATCACATAACTGCAACTTTAATACATTCTGTTGGCTCCCAAAAGAATCTAGAATTATGCACATGGGTCTATTTATTGTGCTTAAAATAGGATAAAATTCTTCTTCTGACAATCTGGGTGTTTTGTTGTGACCATGCACATCTGATCACCAATTAGATTATGCTCAGAGAACACCGATGTTATCTCTCCATTATCTATGGATAGGAGTCAGGCCGGGCAGAAAAGGGCATTCTCACTCTGTGTCCCCATGTTATAGAATATGTTGCAAAATGAATTATGGGCTATGACTGATGTATGGGACTTTTGGAAAACTAAACTAAATTATTTGTTTACGTGAAGTGGAATTTTAGAAGGGATGTCCAAGTGTAATCTGGGATATCTAAGACAGAATGTCTGAAAAAAATGCAGGCTCATCCAGGTGCAGTTGTGATTTCACAAATGTGGCCGTGCCGGATAGAGACGTCTGCAGGGACGTCTACATAGATGTCCCCAGAACCATATTTTAGAACCCACATATCTATGCATAGCCTAATGGTTAAGGCAGGGGGTTAGGAATAGGAAAAGTGAGTGTTAAAATCCCACTTTTGCTATTATTGAAATTGTGCTGAGCACTGGGGATGATGGCATGCTATCTTCTCTACACTCTTTGGGTGTTTTTCAGCCCAAACACGCACTTTCCCGTTGCTTATTTATGCATGGAGCAGGTAAAATTGCAACTCTGGATGTGCAGGATGTTTCTGAGTTCAGGCAGTGATGTCTAGATTGCTGGGAATGCCCCACCATGCCTCCACCACGCCCCTGTTCAGATATGGACGTCCCCAGACCTGGCTTCTAAAATGGTTCTGGAGGCATCTCTGTGCTTTGGACATCTCTATGCCCATTTTTGGACATCCAAAGCATGAATAAGGCTTCTAAAATTCTACCTAAATCATATAAGGGGTAACATTATGAAGGAGTTGTGTAAAGATATTTTCCATTTACTCAAGTAAATCACTATTTTCAAGGATTTACTCGCATGAATGGCCACTTACATGCTTCCTTTACCCAGTGCTATTCTGTATGAATGTGCAAAAGACTGACTGACTGTGTGTATTTTCAGTGTTTGCATGTACAAGGGTAGAGTTTGGGTACAGTGCAAATGTAGGTACATAAGTTCTAAAATAGTACCACCCGTGCACATTTCTGCAAAATCTAGGTGTGGGCATTTACACCTGCCATAGGGTTGATGTAAGTGCTCACAAGTGACTCACAAATGCTCACAAGTGACTCACAAGTGCTCACAAATGACTTCAGCACAACCTTCCAAGCGTTAGTCACCCCGCACTTCGACTACGCTAACATTGTTCTCCATGGCCTTCCTAAGAGCACACTGAACCCACTACAGTTGGCCATGAATACAGCAGCAAGAGTGCTATACGGAGCTCCTAGGAGTCAACATATTACTCCCATTCTGTTTGAACTTCATTGGCTCCCAATAACATGCAGGATCTTATACAAAACCCTCCTCTTGACCTTCAAAGCGTTCCATCAAATCTCTCCATCCTCACTATCTGACATCCTTCACCACCCTCAAAACATCACAGCTAGAAGATCGGTAACAGAAAACACACTCATGGTCCCAAAAGACCCAGCAAAAGTCACGCAGACGACTACCATGAGAGCTTTCTCATCCTTTGCCCCCAGATGCTGGAACATGTTACCATCCAACATCAGATCACAAAAAGACCTGTCCCAATTCAGAAAAGCTCTAAAAACACACCTCTTCACCCAACACTTCTCCCAAGGTGTTACCTCCCCACCTTCTCCCCTTCCAACCCAAACTAATGAATATGGTTAGTCAAATTCCCAAAACTCCATTCCTTGCCCCCGACCAAATCTAGTGCATTTCTAACCTACGAAGCTCAAAGCCTATGCTAATTTACTGTAAATAGTTGTGAATATTTGTTGTTATATTATCTTTAACCCCAGTTATCCCTGTTCCACTTCCTGTTAGCTGTAAACTTGACATATGTTTTATGCTTAAGTACAATGTTGTTAAAATGTAAACCGCACTGATGATGAATAGCGCGGTATATAAAAACTGTTAAATAAATAAAAATAAATAAAATAAATAAAGTAGTTTGACACATTTTATAAAGTATGAGACCGATTCCATAATCTGCATGTCCAGGCTGTCCAGATGGCCAGATTATGGACGGGGCACAGGTATACCCGCTTCTGCAACCACAGGAGCTAAATGTTTCCGCGGGTGCAGGATCGGGCACTTAGTCAGGCTGGAGCACACAGTATCCTGAGCAGGGAGACATACAGCAGGCTGTCCATCCCCACCACTCAGTGCTCCTGCAGGTGTGCTGGTGCCATGGTGTCCCATTGCCATGGCTCCGGGATGCCCAGCAGGAGCAAGCTGGACCGACAGCGGAACATGGTGCATTTCCCTGCCATCTGACCCTTAGCGGGTCAGGATTGGGCTGTGGGAACTCACCTTCATCTGTGCCGTGGGTTGTGGGTGCTGCCAGGCCCAATCTATGCCGCTTCCATCTGTCACCCATCTGACTAGGCCCGGTACGTGCAATGTTGCAACCTGTCCCCACTCCGCCCACTCTCCGCCTCCGTCCCACCCCTGTCCTGTGCTCCCTGCATACCGGCACAGTACATGCAGGGAGGCAAGGGGGCAAAATAAGGTCCATGAGAATAGTGGGGGATGCACATCCAAACTGGACGTGCAATACTGCTATTTGCGTTTCAGCATGAACACCTATGTGTGCACTTCACTTTATTAAATAGGCCTCAAATACGCATGTCCTAATGCGCGTTAAGGCCACGGGAGTCTATAAAATTATCTTCATAAGGATACTTTTATAAAGTTGTGTCTAGGTACCACATGTTTTCATGCACACATTTTCCACCTGTTTTATAAAGTCAAGAACATGTGTCCTTGCTTTGTAAACGTCTCGCAGAGAATGTACCTTAAGATGCGATGACTTACAACATCCCTGGAGCTAGTGTAATTGACCTTGCCTACGTTTTGCTAATATGCATGTAAATTAGTATGTTCTATAATCTATGTGCATACTTGCTTGCACTGCCCATGCTCCACCCAAGCTCCACCCATGTGCATGGCCAGAGAGAATGTGCACGTGATGCCCGAAATAGTCATACTTTTACATTAGTTGGTATTTAATGCATACAGGTGGCTACTTATGTGCAAAAATGGCTAAAATGCTGTCATTTAGGTGCGTTGTTGGCACCTAAAACTAGATACCTCTTTATAAAATTATCTCCACAATATTTAAAATGTAGTAATATGATGTTCACTCATCAACCTGACTGAATTGTTAGACTTACATATTGACATAAAAACCTGATTGATTTGTGATGCACTTGTGTGTCTGTTAGATGTGATTGTATATATTTAATGTACCTCACCTTGAACTTTGGAGAGCAGGCAAGATATAAATCTATAAATAAATAAATTATAATAAAATCCTGTTTGAGACCCTCAAGGATTGAAGTTGGTCAACCATGCATTAGACCTTTGTAATTAGTTTACTTTTCCTAACACGACCTTGTCATCTTTCCTTTTAAGGAAGTCCACTCTGTTCCTGCTGTGTACCAGACCCTATGGGGCTCTCTTTCTTACCCACCTATGGCTGTCAAAGTAACCGAACAGCCAGTGTGGCAGCACTACGCATGAAAGCACGAGAACATTCCGAGGCTGTACTTCAGTCTGCTAACCTTCTCCCGTCTACTAGTAGCAGTCCAACTCCCTTGGCAAAATCTACCCAGGAGAATGGTCAGGACAAGCCCTCTCAGGGCAAGGAACAGATTGAAGTAGAAAATAATGTATGAGAATAGCTATCTACAACATCTTCCAATAAACCGGCAGCCGACAGAGGACAATGCTACAGTACATATCAAGCCGCCATCTCTGTGACTTATATATATCCAGCAGGACATCCCGAAATGTCTTCAGCGTGCAAAGATCAGACACGAATAAGACTCTTTTTGTCCTTGGTTTACACTTGGTTGCACTGAATGTTTTCTTTTGATTTAATATTTATATTTATGTATTTATTCAATTCACAATTTATTTAAACAGCGTGTGCATTGTTTAGCTGCTTTTTTCCTATCAATACCAAAATACTAACTATGGTAAAGACCAGTTTTCTAATATTGGACCTTCAATTTATAATTGCAATTGATGTGCTTACCACCTTTCATCCAATGATGATCCCTTCAGAACTAGATCTGCGGAAAATGCGTTGTGGTACCCCTTGCTGCTGTTCTTCATATTCTAACTTACTGCACCTTCATGAAGGGTAATGAGGCATTAGCCCTAAGAAAAGTGCCCCTGGATCTTTAGTAGCCGTAAGGCAGAGAGCTCTACTTTCACATCCCTTCCTAGAGGCACACACAGGAACTTCAGAGAGCAGAAATCTCAGAACATCCGCTCTTTTTCAAAATCATGTATAATTTATTTTTCCTTCTACGTTGCAGTTGCTAACAAATCTGAAGAAGTCTTAAGCTTACTCCCATCTTCTACTCTCTTATGACTTTGAAATTGGATGACTACCTTGCTGCACATGAAATCAAAACAAGATCAGGGAAGAGTAGAAATTAGGGAGGTGCAGAGCCAAAAATGTCTTGGTTAGTTTTCGGATGTCTGAATTGTTCCCACTTTTAGTGTGTTTGATTCATTTCATACAATGTTTCATTAACTTTTTTTGTGTGCGCATTAGAACGTAACATGGTCATCAATTGCCCTTGTATTAATTCATAGTTTTATGTGTACAATTGATTTTGGATGCACTACATTTTTTTACAACATCTAGATGAATTAAATGCATGCTAATGAAAGCACATTCCTAGTAGAAATAGCATTACTTAGGAGTGCCAGTTAGTCTCATTAAGGGGCCCATTTACCAAAGCCCATTAGGGTGTCGCGCTTGAGTTACCATATGGTCATATTGCCTAATTTGCAACGTAATTAATGTAAGTGCACTTAACACCATCCATAAAGGTATCATTAGGTGCTATCTTGACGGTGCATGATATCTACCCCCACTAATTGCAGCAAGCTCTCCATGCCCACGTCCTGCCTATACCATGCCCATCCCCCCCTCCTTTGCATGATGAGCAATCAATGAGCAATTTAGCAGCCGGTAGCTGTCCTGCCCCTGTGTTACCTGTCATCGTGTGCCATTATCACCTGCTAAAATGTGCAGTACCTGCTTAGCGGGCTGTAGTAAAAGATTCCCTAAGTATCCACGATATCAAAGTTAACTGTGGAATACTATGAGCATATTATACGACTCCAAATACTTGGAGTCTCCAAATATATTTGCTTTATCCAAAGGTCTCAGATATTAATTAGTAATGTCAGGCAAACTTAGTTAATAGAAAACTAACTAAATAATTGGGTAGAGAATGATACTTTTATAGGGCTAACAAATGTTGAAGATGAAAATGTTTGTGATCGCTATGATCCAGTCTTTAGGCAATATCTTAATTTTGTCTAATTGCAAAGTTTTCTCCAACAGATGCACCATTCATTTGGAAATACTGAATGATGTGTCGGTACAGTGGAATGATGAGTCAGAGATCACGGTTATTGATAGGGATGGTTTTGTCCTTTGACAGACTCATTGATCACAATTGTATGATTTCTGTCTTGAAAAGTATTTCATATATTTTCTATTTACTTTTAATGGGGATGTGTCTGAGGTAGATGTAACACGTGTGTTACACATGAGGAAAGGAGCAATACAATTGTTAACAGTAGAAGCAAAAGTTGCATTTTCCTGCTTCAGATTTATGCCCACAAATGTATGAATTTCATTTATCACAAATTTGCGCTATGATAAATATTTCCAATAGGGCTAAAATCTTTTACGTTTAACCAAAACACCTAGGAGAAATTTAGCATGCCAGAAACTCTGTGTGATCCCTTTTTTTGCACAGAAAGGCAAGTATCCATCAGAAGATGAAGATGGTACAGTATTTCACACAGAAGCCTGTATTCATGCAAAAGGATAAGCAATATTATAGTCCCCAGCAATTTTACTGTAAAAATATGATGCATTTGTGTAGAGCCATTTCAATTTTGTGACTTCCGTTCTCTGAATATGTAGTTCATGGATTGTCTACTTTTCTTTTTATATTAGTATGAAAGAACTTCTAAGATGTAATTTTGTAAAGTCACTAAAGCATGTAGGTTTCAGCTTACGTGCGGTAATGGTTCTTATAAAATGCCAAGTGGTGTAAAAATAGGCGACTGGCATGACCGTGCGTACTTTGCCGGTAGGTGTAGCTGGGGCCATGGTCTGGGTGGAGCATGGGTAGAATTTGCAAGTGTGTACATTGATTGTAAAATACCTTAATTTACACATGTACTTGCATAGATAAGATGCATTCATTTATACCTGCTGTAGAGCACTAGGGGTAAACGTTTGCACTTGTTTTAAAGCACAATCCCTGCCACTTGTGCCAGTATTTTATAAAGAGAAATAGGTCCCTTTCACTAAACTGTGGTGTGGTTTTGTACTTAACGCACTAATAGCGCACAAAGCCATGGAGTGTTAGGTGCAACACCACCGCATTAACTGTCGGGGTGTGGACAGTACTTTACCATCAATTAATGCATCGCTTTGTACCCAAATGCATGCCAAAACTAGCGTGGGTTCACTTGCCTCCCCCTATTGAGATGGCAGTAATTGCCCCCGTGCTAATTGAGAACCTTACAGTTAGCACAGGCATGCTGGGTAGAAGGCATTCACCATGCCCGCTCTGTGCCCTTAACCCCCTCACGTACCACTCCAATGCACAAAGCACAGTTAGCGCGGAAATAGGCACAGCACCAAAACCCACACTAACTGCATAGCACACTATAGTAAAAGGGTCCTATGTGTCTTTATAAAATAGCCTTAAAATAGGCATCTGCTCACCCTTTTATCTTAGGCTCTCTGTTATAAAATTATGCTCCTAAAATCCCGCAATATAGGCTGTAGTTTTTCTAGCTGTATGAATTGATTAGTTAACGATTACAGCTAATGTTAACTGAATTAATAATGCCAGGAGGTACGGATTGAAGTGGAAGAAATTCTAGAAAGTACTGACTAAAGTAGTAGAAATTCCAAGATGCTCTCATTGTGAGCTAGTGGGAACTTCTAAAAATGCAATTTGCAGTGACAACGGTTGCATGTCCAGAAAATGGAGAGGGTGATTCCTGGAAATACTCACCGGAATAATTGGAAGAGTTGACTTGGATCCCAGAAGTGCTGAATATGATAACTATAATTTCAATATATATCAAATTGAAGGAGTAGGAGTATTTTTTGGAAGTATGTGTTGAGATGGAAAAACCCCAGGGATCCCAGCTATGAATATAAGAATTCTGTTAAGTACATTTTTGAGGTGTTAGTAACTACAGTATTTGGCAACAGGGGGCAATAATAAACCTAAGGCTTGCAGTTTGGGTGATGCTGGCTTGGGTATATACCTGTAGTGTTAAAAATATGGGATTCTGCTATTGCTGAAAATGCCGAAATAGGATATAATTTTAGCCCTACAAGTGTTTTTCAACAATGAAGAGCATTTCTCTGATTAAAATGGCAGATGTTAAATTGTTAAATGAAGTGTGTGTTAAGGATGATAGGTGGGTTTTAAAGTATCTTTCCACTGTTGGTAAGACTCCTAAAGAATCAACTAGAACAGTGACCCTAAGGGGCCCTAAGACAATCAGGTTTTCAGGAGATCCCTGATGAATATGCATGCACTACTTCAACTGTGTACAAATAGACTCTATGCGCTTTCATTGCAGGTAGCCCGAAAACCCAACTGGCTGGGGGACTTTAAGGATGCGTTTAGGAACCAAAGACCTAGACATTCTAAAAGTAGATTTTACAAGATCCAGCTGATGAGAGGCTTCTAATTCCTATTCCAAATCATCTTGGCATTTGTAGTCTTATAAAATAAAACTGAGAAAACCCAGAATGCTTTGAGATAAATATTTAACCAATTATTGGAAAATAAGGAGTAGGTGAACCTTTGCTTAGTGATTTTTATTCAACTAAGAGACTATTCATTTTCTTAAAATTTTGAGAACTGCAATCTAGGTAGGCTAGACACTGTTTAAATAAATTCATATAATATAATACAAGCCAAAGGGAGTGCAGGAAGGTATAGTTCATTGTTTAATCTAATGTGAAATTGAAGAAAAAAAAATCCATTATGTGTGTACATTGAACCATGCACATTATCAGAATTATAAGCTCTGGTTAAGTAAATACAAATCAATACATAAATAAATACATAAACAAGCAAACAAAATAAAGGGAACTTGTGCAATAACAGATGACAAATAATCCCTTTGTTCTAGAGATCAGTAGCTGGATGAAAACTAATTGTAAATAATACCCTTTTCACTGTATGTGACCTATGTTATGAAAACTAATATGATTTGCAATGAGCA